>OY728162.1:1156305819-1157656652 GCA_963277665.1 Viscum album
AAGTGCGGGAAAATCCTAAGAAGGGGTGAGTATAAAAATACTCAGTAGGATAACCCGAAGGCTCGAGAGAGCAACAAAAGGAGGTAATGAAGGGTGAGAAGTAGAGTGAACAGAGGAATGCAAAGGGAGTACAATAGAGAGTGTAGTAAAGAGTCCATCTCAACCCAACAAGAGGAAGGAAGTAGACTCGTCCATGCACAAGGAGCTGGAAACAATGAGAAGATGAACTTCTCGTCGAGTCTTTGCTACCTATAGCAGGAGAGTAGACTCATCCAACCATGAGAAGCTAGACACGGAAAGCACGTGGCATACCCCACGCGTCTTCGTCTCTCCTAGAAAGAGAGTAACCAAACCAAAGAAATGGGTACTAGAACAAGGTATATACATATATATGCTCTGCCAAGAAGCCCGAACAAGATCGTAAGGGGATCTCCGTCCCATAGCTCAGCCCAAGAAAATGGGTCACCAACAGTCCCGAAAGAAACACCATCAATGCCCAGCATCCCGCACGTCTACCCCGAACCAAAATCCAAGGGGATCAATCACCACACCTCGACATTATCCGCTTTGGGCGGTAGTGACTCACCCACATGGTTTTAGATCACATCACAAGAACGCGTCTCGGTGGGGAAAGTGCCCCTCGTACTTGAGAGTTATAGGGAAAGTAAAACCACACCTCGTCACTGCCTTGCAGTCGAGAGGTCTCCTCAAAGTCAAAGTCGTCACCGCACTGACCCATATAACCAAGGGTCCCGCTCTGGTGATCACGCAGGAAATCCATAGACTAGCCTGGTAGAAAGGACTTAGTCTGGAATGTCAACGAGTATCCCACTTCCCAACCATGCTGGAGGGTAATTCATAACCAGATATTGGGTGACCCACTGCCCAGCCCCACTGGAGGGTAAACCATAACACATCATCAGGCGACCCACTGCCCAGCCCCGCTGGAGGGTAGACCTTAATACATCATCAGGCGACCCACTACCCAGCCCTACTGGTGGGTAGACCTAGAATAAGTCGACAGATGACCCACTGCCCATCCTTGCTGGAGGGTAGACCTGGAACTGGACGACGAGCGACCCACTGCCCAGCCCTGCTGGAGGGTAGGCCCTAAGAGGTCGTCGGGTGACCCACTGCCCAGTCTCTGCTAGCGGGTAGACCCTAAGTGCGTCGGGTGACGCACTGCCCAATCTCTGCTGGAGGGTAGACCCTAAGTGGTCGTCGGGTGACCCACTACCCAGTATCTATTGGAGGGTAGAACCTAGAAGCCGATGAGTAACCCACTGCCCAGCCCCGCTGGAGAGTAAAACTCAAAACTATCCTGACCATCTCCACTGGAGGGCACAACACTGGCCAACCGAACACAGAGTGGGTATCGCGCAACCACCCAACTCTAGCACAACTCACCCAAAGGGGGGGGGGGTTCAGCGCCTATTTCATTACTAGGTGTCACTAACACCTCTACCGGCCGGTCCATCGAGAACAAAACCAGGGGGAGACCACTCAACCCTACTGGTCAAACAAACGAGCACAGAGGGACCCTCTATGCCACGAGCGGTCCAAGTATGCGAAGTAGAACACATCATGCACTTGGGTCCCACACGACGTGTGGCCCCAAGTTAAACCCCAACCAAGCGCACAAACAGTCTCAGGTACAAACCACACGTACCTCCAAGCGCTCCCGTATACTCCCAGAGTATACCTCGTTCCAGCCCGTAGGCTATCGTGCACACGACACCCAACGTCAACGCGAAGGCGTGACGTAACAACTCCAACATGCCACCTCATCGGCTGAGGCACAACCAACCACATCTCATGAACCATTTGTGTCACTCTCCCAAGAGTGCGCGATCACAGGCCAAGGGTCTGCTACAAACAAAGTAGGGAGAACCACCACTGGAGCACCTTCCATGCTTCCACATTTAACAAGATCACACAAGAGGTTCCGTACAGCCAAATGGATCACACTGTTGTAATCCTTGCGCAAAAACACGTGAGTTAGACTACTCACTCGCCCGAAACAGTCAACAGGTGAATAATGTACTATTCACTAGGACCAAACCCGTGTAGGGCCCACCCCAAGATCCTGAAACTGTACCAACAGATCACGCCACTGCGATCCCCTCAGAAAAACACACGGGATTCAGTATTCAATCGGCCAAAATGAACACCCGGTGAAAAAGGTACTATTCACCGTAGCCAGGTCGGGTGGGTCCCACACCACGTCCCCGAAAAAGGTCGGGCGGACTGCACCATCGCAAAGATCTTGGAAAAGCACGTCAAATTGACAGCTTACTTTCGTGGAATGGGTACCCGGAGAAAAAGATGTGTTCTGACACACCGCCCACTAGCGGCGCCACGTGGGACCCACATCCCGGTCCCGAAACTCAATGAACGGATCACGCCGTTGCAATCCTCTCGAAAAAGTACACAAGATGGACTATTCACTTGTCCAAAATGGTCGCCCGGTGATTAAGATAGAAAAATCACCGTCGACGCCGAAACGGCCCTCGTGGGCCCCGCACCATCGTGCCGAATTTGAGCGGGCGGATTGCACCATTGAAATCCCCTCAGGAAAACATCCAGAAACGACTGCTCGCACGCCCCGAACGGACGTCTGATGGAAATGTCGTGAAACGCTGCACGCAGCTCAAGAGACTGCTCGTGGGGCCCATGCCTCAACTTCGGCTTCAACGCCCGAAACCACCCTGGACACCTCCGCCTCAGTGTCAGGGCCCCAACGCCGCTAACAGCGTTTAAATTGGATGTCGGATGCGTCCGCGCCGTCCAAAACAAGAATCTCGGGGAAAACACTCTTCCACTTAAAAACACGTCGCACCTCCGAGGCCTAACGTTTTGGGATTTAAAAATTCCCAAAACCATCTCAAAAAGTCCGTCTTGTCGATACAGCTCCACCGCCGCAGACGGCGCTCAAAACGGACACCCGTAGCGGAAAATACGGGTGTCCGAACACCGAGGGGGCAAGGCCCCTGGGGCTGGACCGACCGATGCGCCCGGCCTGGGCCGGCCCGCGGCTTAGCCGCGCGGCCGGCCACAGACTTGCTGTCCGCGCGCAGACCGGCCACGAGGGCTGGTTGGGCCCTCCGCGTGAAGTCCCGTGCGGCGCGGGTCTTGGTCACCGCACGGGGGTCGCGCGACGCGATCCCGCGGTCGCCGCTCGCTGGCGACCGCCGCCTCGCCGGGCGCTCCGCCAGACGCCCCCGCCGACGACCGAGCACCCTGCTGCCGATGCCCAGCACCTCCACCGGACACCCACAGCCGCGCCCAGTGCCTCCACCGGACACCCGCGGACACCCCGCTGCCGCGTTGTCCGCCCTCGCCACGCCGCCGCTCGAACCCGCCGGAAACCGAAACCCGCCAACTTTAGCGGACGATTGCGAACGCCTCCGATCTCTGATTCCAAATCTGAAACAAGCGTCGGAAAGAGAAAATTTTATACTACGCATTGATGGGTTTCATTCGAAAATCCGACAGAGTTTCAATACAATTATTTGAGCTCGAAGTAGGTTCGGTGTATGCAAAATGCAAACGACAAATCCTACCTCGTGGGCGTTGCCCGAAGCTTCACGGGTGATCCGCTAGAGTCGCGCCTTGCCGGAGAGGAAGAGGTGATGGAGGGGGGCTTCCTCCTTCGCTGTGGGGAGCTGCTGGCAGCATGGGAGAAGAGGGGTGGAAGGGGATGAGTTAAGCGTTTAAATAGAAAACGCATAACCTTCCGCCTGTCGGTCCGAACCCGAACCCTCAGCAGGGTCGAGGTTAAGCCTCCCCTAGGGTAAACAACACCTCCCAAGCACAACGGCGGCCTCGGAATTTTCATCTGATACCCTGTTCAAAAGTTATAAAATTTAACGTCCGGAGCCGCTAAATTACAAAAACGCCCCTGGAGCCATTTTTCACAAACGGCCCGCGCCCATGAAACTTATACCCCTCCTAGGGTAAACAGCACGCTTCGAACACAACGGTGCCCTCGGTTTCCCAATCCGAGCCACTGTTTAAGAGATACTCGAGTTTCACCATTAAACGAATTAATTAATTAATTAATTTATCCATTTAACATTCCAGAAGCGGGCGAGGGGTCCAAACATCTCGTGCTGTCAAGTTTTATGTGTTTACTAGGGTAAACACCCCATTCCGGACCCATCCGTACACTAGGATCTCCAATCCGGAACACCTTTTGGGAGTTATCTCATTTATTTTGCATTTCCAGTGTGAACACACTGAAAATTTAATTCCGGCCATTCCGGGGCTTGGAATCGCACGCCGTCTGAAGGCACTGCTTTGGAATATTATCAAGAATATTCCAAAGTCTTTATCCAAAAAAACCGGTTTCATACATTACATTACTCCCACCTCATGGATTTACGTCCCCGTAAAGCTACAACACGCATTAGGGAAACGGAAGATGAGGTACTGAGCACTCATCTAAGCCTCTCGCTCCCATGTGCTATCCTGGAGGTTCCCGTGCTGCCAGTGAATAAGCACTAGAGAAATCGACAGTCCACATAGGATCCACTCCTGTCGATCCACGATCTCCATTGGGACCTCAATAAATGATGCCCCATCATTGTTGTCGAGATCCCGGTGGTCGATGACGTGGGACAGGTCATGCATGTATCTTCTCAGCTGAGATGCGTAGAAGATTTCATGCACCCGATGCAAATGAGGTGGAAGGGCCAGATGGTAAGACACCTCAACCACCTTTGCTGAGGACCTAGAATGGTCCAATGATTCATGGAGATAACTTGTCGCCTCTTCCAAATATTCATGGACCTTGTCAACATAAGACCCTTAGGAAGATGTGGTCGCCATCCTTGATCTCCAGTGATCTCTATCTCCTATTATTATAGGAATTTTGTCTGCTCTGTGCAGTATTCATCTGCTCCTGGATGATCTGCACTTTGTCTGTCATAGCTTGAACCATATCTTGTCCTATAAGAGCTCCTAATATTTACCCTTTTTTGAAAAGAGAAATCTTGTCTTATCCCCTGGATGAATCACATCCTTTGCCTAATATAGTCAATCCTAACATGAATGGTACAATTCATGTCATGGGTGACGTCGTAAGGCCTCGACGCTACTGCCAAGAGATCCAACCATCACTCTTGACTCCAAGGATTGAGTCACATTATCGGAATCGGTGTGTGGTCAATAGGTCCCCTCTAGTAGGAATCTCGAAAGTGAGGTTCAATGTAATAGTTTTAACCAGAACCTCTCAGTATCAACCATACAAAAAGGAAAAGAAGGTAAACTTTACAAGGACAAGTGTCTTTTATTACTGAAACTCGATGTACAACGACACATAAAAACCACAAACAACAACATCATGGAAACTAGAAGCACCAGGAACAAAGGCCTCCATGACTGGAACTAGTCCCGCTCTTGTCCACCTGCTTCCGAATCTCCATAATTGTATGCTTCAGCTGCCTGAAGCTATACTCACCCATATCCACTTGTTCCCTGTGGTCAGGGTGGACCTCCAAGTGGTGGTGGTGGCAACACCTAAAAGAATCTTACAACACCGGCTATAAGGTCAGCTCCATTTCCTCGGACTGGTAGGCTCCCCTACTGCATGCTGCTCATCTGCTGAATAGGTCAGGCCGTCCTGAGCCAAGTGACCATGCCCACCGCATGCATATCACTTCCTTCTCCTCATATAGATGGATCTGTTTCGGGTGCCTCTCACAACCGAACCTGTATCCTGAGGTCACCCACCTGTTGGTCTAGTCTACTTGGACTTCTGTGTCATCTGTCTACTACAGGCTGCAGAAGACTTTGCTACAGTTGGAAAGCCTTGTGGAGAGAGCAATAGCTCTTGATCCCACATATAGGGTAGAGTTGCTGATACAAATTCCACCCTGAAATGTCCTTCAAAATCTACCCAGGTGAGGATAACCTCATCGTAAAACTAGAGCATCCATCTCCACCACCACTCAGCAGCTCCGAGAAAGAGACTAACAGCTAGGTATACCATCAAGTATGTAGGTTTCTAAACTATGCGGAAAACTCGTGCTACAAACCGTAGCCAGTATGCAGCTATCTAAAAATCTGTCTCACCTCAAAAACTCGGAGGCTCTGCTACTGGAACTTGCGCAACATTCTCTATCAGAGTGCACTATCCGCTAGTACGGCTGGTTGAATCTACAGCCCAATGGGTGGTGGAATCGGTGGCTCAGCGGGTAATGGTATCACTGGTGCCTCTACTATAATGGGTCCCTACACTGTGACCTCTCTGCTCAGTGGGCTACCATCACACTGTCCACTCGGAACCCGCACTAATCGACTAGATGAAGACATCCTGAAAAGAAATAGGTGTGACACGGTAAAAATACAATACATGGTGAGCTGACCTAGTTTGATCTGGCGTAACAAAAACTTTTGAAAACACACATGTAATCAGTTTTTTCGTGCACTGAGTCAGAAATCAGTAGTCAGGGTCTTAGTGTACGGATACGTCGGCTGTTGGACAAACACTGGACTCTCTGAACTGAAAACCTCACACAGTACGCTTAACAGTATTGCTTCACAGAAAGTAAAATATCATAGTCCTAAGTTCTGTCATAGATCTGACTCCTCTGATACCAATTTGTCACGACCCGTCCTTAGGGCCCGTGTCGTGACTACCCCAAGACCGCATTCCATAGGCCAGGGGCTGGCGACTAGCACCAAAGGCATAAATCCTAATAAAATGTGAAGAAATTTCCATTATAAAATGTAAACACACACAATTAGAGTACAAGAGGATGAAAACATAAAGTATGTAGTAAGAAAAGTATGCTGAAAGTAAAAAGGGGCCGGAAATACAAGCCCAACAGAAAGGTACATATACAAATAAATGAAAGTAGAACTGAAAAGACAAATAGCCGAATGGTGAAGAATCTCCTGAATTATCATTTGGGTTCCTTCTATAATGATAGTAAAAATGTCCTCCCTAGCACTTCACATCTATCGGTCCGCTCCGTGTGCCGTCACACCGAGTGTCCACTGCCGGGTACCATCTTGTCCATGTACACTCTACCTCGGTTAGCATTGTCCATCGTCTACATCCAACACAATGAGGTGCAGACATTGCCAATGCAGGGGTGAGTATGTCGATACTCAGTAGGGACCCCGAGACCCTCAAGGTTACACTAAATCCAACAAGGATAAACCACAAAGAAAGATCTCAATAGATAACCATTACATAGGTATATGCTTATACATATATCTAAGTTATCAAGTAACCCATTTCAATCATGAGGAAAACTCAAAGGTCATTGACTCAGCTCAAACCAGGATTTTCATTATCGAAACAACAACTACTGGAGAACTCCTCCTCTGTCGAGTACAGTGGCCCCGTCGCCACTCCGAGGCGCTACTCACTAACCTTAGAGTGCTGAGGTACTACTCCTGTCGAGTACCGCGGGTCTGTCGCCCCAACACAGTAGCGCTTCCCGCCCTGGGTCTGCCTCCCCAACACAATAGTGATCCACCTAATAGCTTACAGAGGTAATCCTCCTGTCGAGTACCGTGGGTCTGCTACCAAACTAGGCACTCCATCCACTGTGGGTCTGCCTCCAAACTGGGTGCTCCGTCCACTGGGCTAATCGGATCACTCCGAGTAGAATCATTTAAGCAGTCATTAGGTCTACAGCTTCTAGGTCTCCGTAATATGTTTGATCATCTCCTGGAGGATCCTCTAAACATGCTACAGGTCGATACCCCACGTGTCACAAATTATCACATAGAAGGTTCACAAAGGACCGCCTCATTATAGGGGTCTCAACGCAACAGACGACGCGTCAATCGGATGTCTGGTCTGTGAGTTATTTGCCTTTTTGTCTAGGGGGCCGGTTGGTTTCGTGTACGAACCAACCCAACCGTATCTCAACGGTACCCCAAACTCCCACGGTCTAAACTCAAAGGAACCATTTTTCAAAGAGATTAATAGCGCCGTTGACGGTTCGTCAAACGGACGTCTGGTCTGAGAGTTATTGGATTTTCCGTTCTAGGGGCCCGGTTGGTTTCTAAGCTAAACCAACCCGACCATACTTCAAATGCATCCAATCCTCATGTGGAGTATTCCCAATTAACCGTCTCATCAAATAGAATCCAACTTAGTTGACGGCAAATCAATCGGACGTCCGGTTCTTATGTTATAAGTGTTTCCGCTTGGAGGGCCCTGTTGGTTTCAGATTCAAACCAACCCAGCCATACCAAAACGTCGCCGAAACCTTGAGTGTAATATACAGAAATGACCGCCTCATTCCAAGGATTCCTTCTCAACTGATGGTGCATTGATCGAAGGTCCATAGCTCATTTATGGGCAAATGACCGAAAATGGTCCGAAAAGGGGGGATTGGGCCCGGTCCGACCCGGCCCAACCCACACTCGGTCGGTCCGAACTGGGTCGACCCGACCTGGGTCCGGGTCAGGCCCAGGAGGGCGCAGCCCGAACCGGCTGGGTGCGGCCTGGCCTGCGGCCGGACATGGTACGGCCAGGCCGGACGAGCGAGGGGTGGGGGGTGGGGGGGGGGGGAGCGCGGCCCCCCGGTTTCATGAAACGGCGGTGTTGGGCAGGCGCCACCTTCTCACCCTAGATCCCGCATGTGCGGGATCTGATCCATGTCGCTGTAGTGGATTCCTGCCGACGGTGCACAAGGGTGCCACAGCCCCCAAGCGGCCAGCCGGCACCGGCGACCCGCGCCGCCACGAGATTCCGCGGGCCTCCAGAGTCGCTCTGATGGTCCGTTTTAGAATCCGTCTGCACCTACGGCTTTCTCGGGTCGTTCTCTTCACTGCGACAGCTTCAGCACAACTTTTCCCTTCCGTTCATCCATTTCAAAACATTCCACTCAACATGAAAAAGTTTGCGTTGGGTCCTGACATGTTCTTTAGCCCATACCTACCACTTTAGTGGTTCAAAAAATCACGCAACAATTAATTTCCCATCTTTGAGGGTATAATTCACATAAATATAATTATACAAAAGTAGCCCCTAATTGATTATGATGTTTCACGTCATCGAGCCAAAGAAAGAGGACAAGCGTCACAGTAGAACGCCATTACGGGGAGACGACGTCAACTCGCTGATGTCGAGGAAGAAGAAACTGGAGATGGCACGTCGTCGGTGTTCCTTGAGGGTGGCTCCTTCTCCTTTGGCTTGGCCGAAGATCGAGGGAGAAGATCACCATTCTTTGGTGGTCCTTCATTGAAGGAAGAACCCTTCTTTTCTATTTCATAAGACCCTCCACAATAGGATATTTTCCAACCCAAAATTATGTGATGGCTTCCCCAATTTAAAATACATCCATGCCTTTTCAACATTCTAACTCATCAATTAATTAATTAATTGTTGATAAATTAATTAAATAAGAGGTGTTGGCATATTAATTCAGGAGAGAGGAAGGTGGGGGGTTTAAACATAATAAAAGGGAGGCGGAGAGGCTACTCATATTAAATACGGATAGTTGTCAATGAATTAAATGTAGGGGAAGTTCAAGGGAGTTGGGAGGAGTTATGGGGGAGATGAAAGGTTGGGAAATCGTGTGGGACCTACCACACAAATATCTTCCGATGGGATGTTATGTCGGTGTGGTTCCCACCACTAACTCCTCTTGGTAGAAAATAACCACCCAACTTAAATAAAATTGCGTTCCACAATTTTATTCATTTTATTTTAAACCCCCAAATATTAACTCTCAACCCGCACAAAACACAATTGTGGTAAAGGTCCCCTTAAGCGAATACAGGCGTTGTGAGTTCATCAGTTTCCTCATATTTAAATTCCGAGTACCAGTTCAAATGATAGAAAAACCCACACATACGTTTACTGAACGTACCAGAACAAAACATCAGAAATTGATCCCTGGGACACCGGGCCTCGGAATTAGGTGCCGTTAGAAATCAAAAAATCATAATATTCCAAAGAAGTTAAGAAAAAATATTCTTTAAAATTTCTAGGTGTTTACATACTCGTACCGAAAATGAAAAAATATTTCTTTCATATCATTTAATAAAAACTCACCAATGGGTCATGTTAACTTTAAACAATTGTAAAAGGATAGAAAAAATATTTTCTCAACGTATATTTAGGAATCATGGATATGGATACTAAATATAACCTAGTAAATTCTTCCATATAATCAATATCAGATAATAATGACTTTACAATATAATCCATTTCCAATTTATAATCAATTGAATTATATGCCTCATAAAATAAATTAAATTTTATATATTTTTTAAATATCATATTATCCATAATAAGAATCATAAATATATTATTGGGTAGAAAAAACACCACACAAAAAGAAAAAGGTGGTAAATAAGCATTATTTCCCTCAGAAATAAAAGTGATACAAAATAATCCATTATTGTAGGACTGATTTCCTTTAAACGTATCCAAAACTCTTATTCTTCGGTTAAATACCACTAAATCACCTATAAAAGACAATAAATTTTGTCTATTTAAAATACCATCAACTCTAGAATGTGAGTAAATATTTTCAAAAGGGAACCAGGTAGGGTATGGATGACCATGAAGGATTAATGTGTTTTAGGGAGGTGAGGGGGGAGGTACCCTTTTATAATTTTTGTGAGGTGATCTTTTGGGTTCTCCATCAAATATTAATTTAAAAATTATTCAAACCCCATAAAAAATCATAAAATATTTCTTGAATTATAATATAATTTAAGATAATGTTTTAATATAATCACGCAATAATATTTAGGCAAGTGTTTATGTGAATTTAAACCGTATCATTTCAATTAACCCTTAGTTTTTCTATTTTAATATTAAATATGTTCAATATTTGTTCAATATTTAAATAGTGTAATTTATACTTAGTTGAGGTCATTAAAATATAAATGAAAAATTAGGATTATTTTAGATAATATCATAATTATTTTATATTTTCTTAAAATATTTTATTATTTTTAAAGAATTTAAAAAAAACATCACTTTTTTCAAAAAACAAATAGTTGCAATTTTGACACTATTCATTTAATAGATTAATAAATATATCAAGATATGTTTTAAACCCCCCAAAAGATATTTTACAATATTTATCTTGGTTCAAGGTCATTTAGATAATTATTTGTATTTATTAATTATCCAAAATTAAATTTATTTTTATATTTTTAGTCTCATGAATTTGATATTTCTATTAATAAAATATCTACTGCGCTAGTTTGGTGTAATTATTTAATTAACTTTTTGAAAAAAAATTTAAAATAAAATAAAATGGAAAACAAAAATCTTATAGATTTCATAAGAATTCTTTTATTAAAATATATATCATTGAAAATCTTATATTAAAAATTTAATATGTATGAAAACCTAAATGTCACAACAATAACATAACTTTAAATAAAATATTATAAGTGTGATAATATTTTACATATGTCTCCAAATGTTAAATAAATATAAATTTGGATGATTATAGTCAATATCTACTTGACCAACAATATTTAGTCATGTTTTTGTGTCGTTCAATAGTTAATATCAATATAATAATAATTAGTTTTTTGAGTTTTAATAAATTAATGAATTTACGAATCATCAATTTATAAAACATTAAGATACTATTTTATATCCTAAAAACTAAAAATAACTTAAAATGATAAATAAAAAAAATTCTCTTTCAATTATTTTCATAAATTATATTAACTTCTGAATATCATTATATTAAAAAACAATTTTTCATTAAAAATCGAGTAAGATATTTTTAACTATTCTTTAAATAAAATATACTAGTATCTTAATCTCATCATAGTAGCATAAAAAGAGTATCATTTATAGCCAAGGATAGTTTACGTCGAATGTCACTCATCTAATCATATAAGAACAAGTGATACTATAATTTTATAATATTATATTGGCACATTATTATTAGATATACCTTTTTACATTATTAATAGAATTTACTAAAGTTACTATTAATAATTCAAAAAATAAAATAAACATATTAACATAATTCGTACATACTTATTACTAATAATTAATCCATTTTAAGAAATTCAATATATAGATGTTGGAGTAATTAATTTATAATTAATCATGTCTTCTAAATGAAGAAACATTTTTAAATGTAAAAACATTTCTAATGATTAAAATGATTTTAACCAAAAATTTTGTAAAATTAATTCCAATCACCAAAAATATATTAAAAAATAAAAATAAATTCTATATACACTTTAAAACCAATCAGTGTTATGATTTATCAATATAAATTATTTCGATCAAAAACATGTTTTCAATTAAAATTTAGTATATTTTTTAATTCATCAAAACACAAAACATATTAAAAAAATATAAAAAATGAAACAAAATTAAATTTTTATTTACCTATTTTAAAGAATAATATTATTTTGTTATATATAATATATAAAATTTTCAAAAATAGTTTTAAAATGGGTCCACAATTAAAAGGTGAAAAAACAGGGTTTGTTTTAAAAACATCTTTTATACAAAAAATTTAATTCGTTGTTATTTCATGACTAGAAATTTTATAATATGAATAATAAAAATTATATTAAATCTATTATACATATATTAAATTAAGAAATTCAATCATTAGTTTTTGTATTATTTTATAAACTCCATTAGTTTCAATTGAATTGTTTTTCAGAAGAAATATAATAATGTTTATACCCTCTATTATAATGACTAGTTTATTAGGTAACAAAATAAAATTTAATTGCTAAATATTTATCAGTGTTGAATGAAATAGATTCTATTATCTTAAATTGAAAATGTGATTAATAAAAAACTAGTTTAGTGTTGTATATACTACCAGCTAGATGGTGTTTCTTGTAGCGTAAAAAAATCATTGTACAAAATACAACACAATACATCAAAGAAATTAATAAAAATCTACCTTTTTAAAAACGTGGGGTGTTACATGGAAAATAACTAAAAATAAAATTTAATTAACTTTATAATGAATGATAAATATATAATCCTCATTAACTAAAAACACATGCCACTTAATCAATATCTAATAATAAAATGCATTTATAAATAATATCATCATGAAAATTTCATGGATAATAATAACTGAATTTTGAATGAAGGAAATCAATAATTATTGGATTTTATGTGTCTAGTACATGATATAACTACCATCAATAAATTTCAAATAATAGTTTTTTATATAGTTATAATCCCATTTAATGATAGATTAACTTATTTCTGTCCTTATACCGATCGATGATTTGGCGGTTGTATAATTCCATTTCTCACACATCACTGTTGGTCCAAAGGATTCTTCCAATATAGGTAATAAACTATTTAATTTGTAAATATTGTGTACTATCATCAAGTATATATATTTATTAAAATATATTCCCCACAATTGGTGGTGCGGTGGTAGGGGTTTGGGGGGGGGGGTGAGAGCAGGTCACAGGGTCATGTCCCTGGGCTTGTAATTTAGGGTAATTTTCTTCCTTGTGTCATGTGCCGCTTTCGCGGCTGTACCCAATTTTTTTAAAATACAAGGATTCTTAAATACTTACCCAGTGATTTATATAATAGAAAATGTGAACACCATATTTCAAAATGAGATATTATTTAAGAAATAATCCTCTCCATGAAAACTAGTATGGATATTTTTGATAAATTTAATGTCTAATGATCATAGTAAGGTTAACATTTCAATGAGATGTTGATAATAACAAAATGGAATAATGGATTGAATATCAATATTAACGTTCGTAAAAATAATCATAAACCATGAAGGGGGTGACTAAAGATGTTATGAATTCCTCATATACAGTTTAGAGAATGAATAAAGGGTTCATGTCGTTGATAAATAAAAATATAATAAAATAAATTGAAAACATTATTGAGTAAAATATACATTTCATTTTGAAAAATAGATTGAAATTCATTGTCTATAAAAATAACATTTAAATAAAATAATATTATTTAAAAAATCATAATCTTGCAAATGAAGATTCAAATTAATGACCGTAGGAAATTTCATTCACATCATACAAGGTAAACCAGACATTTATTTTCTGTTTTAGAAAGGTTATAAATGTTCCTTGTTCGGAATGAAAATTAAATATTCCATTGAAAATATTTTCTGTAAAGAAAAAATGTTAAAGGATTCTTTAATAATTCATTTTAATAAGGGTAAAAAAATTATTCAATATGTTTTTATAAACCATAGTTTTGGATGAAATCGTATTCCCTATCGAAGAGATAAATAATGTAATGTTAACCTAAAAACATTTTATAAATAATTTTATGTACTCATGAGTGTAAAAATGGAACTATTAATTAAAAATTAACATGAATATATATAGGATAATAAAATTAATGTATTTATTATCAATGATCAAATAATTTCCATAATTTTAATTTCATGTATATAAAATATTAATTTGAATGATATTGTTAAAAAAACACTTAAAATGCTATAATGTTGAAGTTGGGATTAATTAGTGAATAAACCTTCTTTCATTTACTATTAATCTAGATAATAAGTGAATATATAATAAAATATAGTAAAATTAATTCCAAATATAATATTATATTTTCAAATAAAACCTAAGATTAATAGGACCCAATTAAATGATATACTTCTATAAATGATTTACAACATGATAACATTTAATTAAAATCATTTTAGATGAAATAATATAAATTTAAATTTAATTATGAAGAATGAACTATTAATTATATTACATTAAAATGTTTATGTGTGTACACCATATAAATGAATATAGGTTCATAACACTGCAATATGCCTTAATGAATTGAAATTGAGATGAAATACAATACATTATGATTCATTTTGTTTGAACATGATTTAACATCAAGTATAACGGTTTTAAACATGATATTAACTTATATCATAACCATGTTGACAATTATAATACCATATTTTATCCATTTAGAACTTATTATTGTAACACCCCAAGCTTCCACGGTACGTTTCCTTTCGAATAATGCAATGGCGTGCATTGTACGCAACTTCGAGATTTTAACACACCATAACCAATCAAACTAGCCGTTATGAATAGTAATACCTACTTTTTGAAATTTATTAAATTCTATCTCTCAAAATGGACTTTATTTTTGGATTCGGAATATCGAAATTAGCCTAGGGTGAAATTTTGGTACTTTTCGGAAAACATTCATATTTTGATGAATAGGGAAAATTACTAAATTTTAATTAAAAACAACTTTTTTAATCAAAATAATTAATAGTGATAAATTATGAATTTGAGTGGTTTTAAAGTATATTTAGAATATATTTTTACCATGTAATAAAATGTGGGTCATTGAACATAATTTCACATTTAAACCAAACATAAACAAGTGCCAATCTTTTGATAGTTATTATCTCTTAAAAACACGCTTTTTGTTTTAACAATGAGAATTAATTTTAAATTAATTTCTGCCACTTCTTTGTTTTGAATTTGAAAAAATGGATTCCATATTTGGAATCAGGATGTTCAAATTGTGTAAATAGGTAATTTTATTTTTAGACATTTTGGATAATTACTTCGGTAAATATTTTATTTACCATGGTTAAAGGGTAAATCCGGTAAACAGGGGTTAAAAAATAATATTATAATAATACTAAATTACCCTAAAACGTGGCTTAACCCTATTTTTTGATACATGGTCGACCATGGACATATTTGGGTCGATTTTGGGACCCCATGGATCCACTTGTAAGTGATAATGACACTTTATTTTAACTAAGTTAAAATAAATAGAAAAATGACACAGGCATATATCTTTTAGAAAAACAATTGTTACATAAGGTTATATATGTTGTATTTTAGACTATAAATATTAATTAGAAATATAAAAATATTTCATACATAATGATATTTTATTTATAATTTTTAGACATTAAATAAGATAATTTATTTATGACACAATGGTGATGTAATAATTACCATAATAGTGAAAAATTAGAATAATTGATATTATAAATAGCCAAATAAATATAATTTGAGACTTTTATTGAATTAAACTGATTTTATATGTTAATATGACATATTAGGATTGATTTAATTAACTTTTTCGAAGTAATCATTCTGTTATGTGTTTCACAAAAATCAACTATTGAATAGTGTCAAAATTGACATAAAAGAGTTTTTAAAACAAATATTATATTATTAATTGATATTAAATTACAAAAAATATACGTTTCGGCCAAGAGACTTATATCATGATAGGTATATAATTAATGGACCACTTTTGTGTCTCATGGATGTATATAGTACATTTATTAACCATATAATATAAAAATACAAAGAGACATTGTAAAAGTGAAACTAATTAACTAAGAGTTAATACTTAAAGATAAGGTTAATATAATGACCCAAACCAGTCTAAATTCTATTGGTTGAGTTGTTTGCGACCCATCCCCACCTTAAAATCTAAATAATAAACTTTGGAGCCATTAGAAACCGAATATAAATTTATTATAAATTAATATTTCTAGCTTTTCCAAAGGTGCCCCTCACCCATCTTATAAAAGGGCACTCCTCCTTCTCATTTCTTCACCCCATAAAAGCCTTTTGGTTCGGCCAAACCCTGCCCAAATACTCTCTCAACTTCCCTCAATACAACCTAGAGGCCTTAGTTTGATCAGAAAACCAACCTATGGAGCCCTTTTGATCAAATCAAAAGGAAGAACCCGAAGAAGAGGTAATGTTTTCACCACCCCTTTTGAAGTTCCTTTCTTCTTCCACTTATTCTTTCTTTGTTATTACCATTATAAAATAATAACCCCAGTATCATATATATACTGTGATGTTATTGTAAATATGGTACAACCATATTCAGTATTCTATCAATCCTTTGAATAACATGTCACCATACGTGCGTACGTACGGCTTACCGCCTCCACGTCGTGGTGTAAATGTTATTCAATATATTATTATTTGGATGGGTATAATAATGATGTGTAACTCATGTAAATAATAAATATAACATGATAATTATTCTGTATATATGATATAACATCCAATTATATATTATTTTAATATCAAAAGAATGATATTGTCGCTCGTGCGTACGTACGGACTACCGTCTCCACAAACGCGATGAGATTAATTCTCCATCATATCTATTAAAGTATAATTATAATTTGATGATTTAATAATAGTATCTAAGGACTTGATATCATTCTAGATATGAATAATATACATCTCTTTAATAACGAATATGGCTCACATAACAAAGAATATAAAGTAAAATGAACCCGTTAACACCCGAAATGACGATAATTCTAAGACATTATTAACAAATCAATGTTAAAAGATCATATATGATATCATATTAAAGTAACTGATTCTTGTATAATTCAATAACAATTATTTCACCATTATACAGGAGGTAAACCTACCATCGACCAAGGAAAAAGTACAAAGTAAGGGGTTTCTTATCTCACTTTTAATTCTGTGAGAATTCCATTGATCACCACTTAATTATTGCATGTGGTGTATGTGTACTGCCCATGATTGTATTCATTGTGTAATATACTTTAATTTATGGGTATTTAAATCATCATGGTATGATACTTCTTTCATGGGTGTATGTTTCATAAGTTACCAAATCGATAAGGGAATTTGAAATTTCAATTTCCATTTATTCGGCTTTACGGATACTTCATTGATTATTATACACCAAGATTATGTGTGGAATCACTCTTAATTTGATTATGTCATAATTTCCACTCCATTTTATGTGTATATACTTTTGATACACATAATCACTCCATTGATAATTTCTCAAGTCATCGATAAGAATTTGATAAGAGTAATTTTAACTCATTCTCCATTTGTTGAGTTAAACATTCAATTCATTGGTGTTGTTTTTACAAGATTATGTTTGAATGTCCTCTGATTGTTTTACACTAAATATCCAATCATATTTAGTGTATTTATATTTGACGCACATAACTATGTCGTTGATTTATCTTTAACCTAAGGATATGACCTTTATGAGAGATTTCATCTCAATTTACATTCTATGGAGACTTCTTCGTTGTTATACACCAAATCACTTTTATATGGCGTATATTATGTACTTTGACATAGTTTATCATGAATTAATTTATTCTCATGATATTACAATGTTTTGATTACCTCAATTATTTTTATTCAAGTGTCTCTCTTTTGGTTAGAAACTCTAAGAAAAATACCATTTTAAAATGTTTTAAAGACTTATTCTTCTAAATCTTTCTCATTAATTTCCATGTTTTAAAAATGGTTTTAAGGATTTATTTATATGGACATTAAATTTTTAAAATTGAAACTACTTTTAATGGTTTCAAAGTGGTATGGGACACTTTGATTCAAAAATCTATTTTTAAATGGCCTCTTGACAAATAGTGTGACTTTTAAATGATTTCAAGAAAAAGGGGGATATTTCTCTCAAATAGTTTTGATGATTATTTTCATCAATGTCAACATCCTTCATTATTCTTGATTGAGGTTAATGTGATACAATACAATCTTCCATATTGTATCGAATGAGTTATGTTTGACTGTGGATGTGTTATTTTTTTACCATTCATGGTTTGTGGTTAATGTATTGACATTTCGTATGCTAGTTTTAATACGAATGTTTTTGTTATGTTTAAACCTGTTCATATGAGGAATGCATTGGACTTAATAAGTGATGGGTGGAGCCCGCTATAGCTCCTCAATGTATCGGTAGGTCTCATGAGACAAACTAGTGTCTTGGCACAAGGCCTTCGAAAAATCTTATTTGTAGTCTTGGCACGAGGCCTTGGCTATGTGGTTATGATAGTCTGAAATGATGCATTCCATCATTATGAAAGTGGTTATTGATATTGCATGTGATTATTATATTAGTAGAATATCCATGTGAATAAGTAAATGGAATTATTTCATTTTATTTTTGCCAAACTATGTTGAAGTTCAAGTTTAAAATGCTTTTGTTTTCGTTATACATTACCATAAATGTTTATTCTTATTTATGAAAGTTTCCGCTATATTGTTTTCCTTACTGGGAATTTGAGCTCACCCCTTTTCTATGTTTTATTTTTCCCTGGAAGTGAAGAAGTAAATTATGAATGACCTGCAGGGATATTATGTGGGGATACGAATGTGGAATATGGAGACAATATTTTGTTTTAGTAGTTTTTCACTTTATGATGTAATGTAAAACTTTATGAATATATCTAGTGTTTCCAAGGCTACTAAACCAATCGGTCTTTCGAGATTTGATCCTTCTTGTGATCATGCCAATGTAATGTAATAAGGCACCGACTCTAGGTAACTAGGGTTGGGGCGTTACAGTTGGTATCAGAGGAAGTTTAGTATAAACCTTGGAAGCTAGATTTAGATAAACTCTGGTTAGAGCATGTAGACCTAAGATGAAATTTGAGGATTAGTATAGAAGAACTTCCTAGAATTTTGGTATTGTAGATATTTTGTGAGTTTTTCGTGCAATACATCCCTGTCTGGATACGAGAAGGTAGAGGCGGCTCTGGAACAGATGTACCTAGGGGTAAAACCCGAAAACACCGCTTTGAGCTAGACTCGAACGGGAACCGGTGCACGACAACGGGCCTTGCTTCACTCTTGGTTCGGACACTCCCAATGGGATATACATAGGATAATTTACATTTTCTTTACAAACCGATTTAAGTAATATATATATAAGTTGAGAGTAAATGACCTTGGTTAATCCTAATATGTTTCAAATTGAGAATATGGTGACATTTTAATCTCTAAATTATTTTAAGACTACTGTTACTCACATAATGCTTTCTGGTTTTAGTCAATGGCTGGATTCCAAGGAAGTCATAGTGACTTTGAGAATGATGTACAAGGTGGTAATGGTGGTGGAAATGAGCAAAAAAATGTAATGTTGATAGGCGTAAAAGATATCGTCTTTATGCCAAATCAGTTTTACAAAAATATGATCAACAACATATATATTAACCAACTCTCAGACTCAACAAGGAAGAGAAAGGTGATAAATGATAAAAGCTCCTACAATGGAGACTATGGAGAAAAGAACCCTCAATTTTCATCATGCAGGAAATGTGGAAGGAGACACCCAGGAAAGTGTCTCAATGGGACAACGAAATGCTTTACGTGTGGGAAGGAAGGACATAAAGTGAAGAATTGCCGAAGAAAAATGAAGAGTACTATGGAAGAAGATAAAAATGGTCCCAAGAGTCCATTTACTGTCATTTGCCGTAAATGTAGGGGACCTGGCCATTACCCGAGTGAATGTCCTATTCTATAGGATATTTTATTGGCCAAAGAAGAAGATATGTGGAAATAAATGGTGGGAGAAATGTTTAAAATGTATTAGCACTCCTTGTTGATGGGTTTACTTTGGAATAATTTTCTCTTGTATTTGTAACCCCGCAGTTTTCCATGTGAGAATGATATTTGAGGAAGAATTGTCTCTTCTCTTGTGGATATAGGTATACATAACCATTTGGTTTTATACGATCATTGGGGTTTGAGAAAATTATATGTTATTATAATTTGGGATGAAAATGCAAGGTATGATATAACATTTGTGGTTAAATTATGTTATTTTGAGGAATTTATCTCATTTTGGTAATATTTTAAAATATAGTTTTTGAAAAAGGACAACACGTAGACCGTGTGACAACCCGTCGCATCGGATAAAGCTGTGGGAATCGAACCCACAACCAAAGTGCGATTGAGATTTATTGTCAATCACAGGACTAAGTGAAGTCCCTGGTTAGTGTGACTATTTTCTTTAGTTAAATGATTTTATTGATCAATAATATGTTGATTTGGGTTCTTATGTCTTATCAAATGAATACCCTTAGTATAGGAAAATGATTTGGCGATTAAGTGAAAAATGTTATTTTGGAAGATGTTCACTTTGTTGGGAACAATATATGTCTAAGGAAAATAGAATACTATGGGATGTCATTAGAAGAGTAATGATGGATTTTTATCTATGTTTTTATTGTGGATCTATATTGATTTGGGTTATTTATGGAAATGATTAACCAATAATAAAGAATATGTGATTAGGTTAATTACTTTTAAGTATGTGACTTTAAGAGTAGATGATGTCATTTGGAGATACAATTTAACGTGGAAGACTACATTTTTATAAGTTTTGGGTTTCAATATTATTTTGGATTATATTGAAAGATTTTAAGGAGAATTTATTATTGAATGGTATTTATTTAACTTTGGGGTATTGTTGGTTTAATTTTAGAAATTAAGATTAGTATTTTTTTCTCTAATGGAATATATATTTGGGGGATCATCAGATCTTATACTAACCATTTTGGTTTCGATTAATCTCTAAAGACAAGTTAAATATATAGTTTATCCTACATGGATCATGTATTTCTATAGAAGTTTATTCTAGCTCTTTTATTGTGACCAACTCTTCTTGAATACTCATTGTCCAAAAAAAATAAGTTAGTGGTAAAAAGTTATTAAATAATTAAACTCTACATAAAAATTAAGAATATCTCTTTATGTTTTTAGTCAATATCATAAATGAATTCCTCATCCTTATGTAATGTAACTTAAAAAAAATGTTGTCCGTTTACTTTCCTACTAGGAGACTAATGGCCATTTGTCCCAACACAAGTTTGTGGTTTTCTTATTGTTAACTTTCTCCTGATAGAGATTTCTATCCCTCTCCATCAGAACTTGACACTTAGTTTATCATCCATATTCATGTTTTCCTACATGGAATCCGAGTATGGGTTATCTTGGATGACCTTTATACCTCTCTTTCTTTCTTTTAAAGTGATAGTTTTATTGACTCTTTTTCCGATGCGGGACTTTCCATTATATTGCCAAGCACAATTTTAAAAATTGAGAGGATGCAATTTATTGAAGGAGGGGAGAATGTAACACCCCAAGCTTCCACGGTACGTTTCCTTTCGAATAATGCAATGGCGTGCATTGTACGCAACTTCGAGATTTTAACACACCATAACCAATCAAACTATCTGTTATGAATAGTAATACCTACTTTTTGAAATTTTATAAATTATATCTCTCAAAATGGACTTCATTTTTGGATTCGGAATATCGAAATTTGCCAAGGGTGAAATTTTGGTACTATTCAGATAACTTTCATATTTTGATGAATAGTGAAAATTACCAAATTATAATTAAAAACAACTTTTTAAATCAAAATAATTAATAGTGAACAATTATTAATTTGAGTGGTTTTAAAGTATATTTATAATATATTTTTACCATTTAATACAATGTGGGTCATTGAACATAATTTCACATTTAAACCAGACATAAACAAGTGCCAATCTTTTTATAGTTATTATCTCTTAAAAACACGCTTTCTGTTTTAACAACAGGAATTAATTTTAAATTAATATCTGACACTTCTGTGTTTTGAATTTGGAAAAATGGATTCCATATTTGGAATCAGGATGTTCAAATTGTGGAAATAGGTAACTTTTATTTTTAGACATTTTGGATAATTAATTCGGTAAATATTTTATTTACCATGGTTAAAGGGTAAATCTGGTAAACAAGGGTTAAAAAATAATATTATAATAATACTAAATTACCCTAAAATGTGTCTTAACCCTATTGGATGATACAGGATCGACCATGGGCATCTTTGGGTCGATTTTGGGACCCCATGGATCCACTTGTAAGTGATAATGACACTTTATTTTAATTAAGTTAAAATAAATACAAAAATGACACAAGCATATATCTTTTAGAAAAACAATTGTTACATAGGGTTATATATGTTTTATTTTAGACTATAAATATTCATTCAAAATATAAAAAGATTTCCTACATAATTCTATATTATTTATAATTTTTAGACATTAAATAAGTTAATTTATTTTTGACACAATGGTGATGCAGTAATTACCATAATAGTGAAAAACTAGAATAATTCATATTATAAATACCCAAATAAATATAATTTCAGACTTTTATTGAATTACACTGATTTTATAGGTCAATATGACATATTAGGATTGATTTAATTAACTTTGTTTGAAGTAATAATTCTGTTATGTGTTTCACAAAATACAACTATTGAATAGTGTCAAAATTGACATAAAAGAGTTTTTAAAACAAATATTATATTATTAATTGATATTAAATTCCTAAAAATATATGTTTCTGCCAAAAAACTTATTTCATGATAGTTATATCATTAATGGACCACTTGTGGGTCTATGGGATGTATATAGTAAGTTTATTAACCATATAATATAAAAATACAAAGAGACGTTGTAAAAGTGAAACTAATTAACTAAGAGTTAATACTTAAAGATAAGGTTAATATAAGGACCCAAATCTGTCTAAATTCTATTGGTTGAGTTGTTTTTGACCCCTCCCCACCTTAACATTTAAATAATAAACTTTTGAGCCATTAGAAACAGAAAATGAATTTATTATAAATTAATATTTCTAGCTTTTCCAAAGGTGCCCCTCACCCCTCTTATAAAAGGGCACTCCTCCTTCTCATTTCTTCACACCTTCAAAGCCTTTTGGTTCGGCCAACCCCTGCCCAAATACTTCTTCAACTTCCCTCACTACATCCTAGAGGCCTTATTTGGATCATAAAGCCAACCTATGGATCCCTTTTGATCAAATCAAAAGGAAGAACCCAAAGAAGAGGTAATGTTTTCACCACCCCTTTTCATGTTCCTTTCTTCTTCCACTTCTTATTTATTTGTTATTACCATTATAAAATAATAACTCCAGTATCATATATATACTGTGATTTTATTATAAATATGGTACAACCATATTCAGTATTCTATCCATCCTTTGAATAACATGTCACCATACATGCGTACGTACGGCTTACAATCTCCACGTCGTGGTGTAATTGTTATTCAATATATTATTATTTGGATGGGTATAATAATGATGTGTAACTCATGTAAATAATAAATATAACATGATAATTATTCTTTATATAAGATATAACATCCAATTATATATTATTTTAATATCAAAAGAATGATATTGTCGCTCGTGCGTACGTACGGACTACCGTCTCCATGAACGCGATGAGATTCATTCTCCATCATATCCATTCAAGTATAATTATAATTTGATGATTTAAAAATAGTATCTAAGGACTTGATATCATTCTGGATATGAATAATATACATCCCATTAATAAATAATATGGCTCACATAAAAAATAATATAAAGTAAATTGAACCCGTTAACACCCGAAATGACGATAATTCTAAGATATTATTAAAAAATCAATGTTAAAAGATCATATATGATATAATATTAAAGTAAATTATTCTTGTATAATTAAATAACAATTATTTCACTATTATACAGGAGGTAAACCTACCATCGACCAAGGAATAATTACAAAGTAAGGGGTTTCTTATCTCACTTTTAATTCCGTGAGAATTCCATTGATCACCACTTAATTATTGCATGTGGTGTATGTGTACTGCCCATGATTGTATTCATTGTGTAATATACTTTAATTTATGGGTATTTAAATCATCATGGTATGATACTTCTTTCATGGGTGTATGTTTCATATGTTACCAAATCGATAAGGGAATTTGAAATTTCAATTTCCATTTATTCAGCTTTACGCATACTTCATTGACTATTTTACTCCAAGATTATGTGTGGAATAACTATTCATTTAATTATGTCATAATTTCCACTCCCTGTTCTATGGATATACTTTTTATTCACATAATCACTCCAATTATAATTTCTCCAGTCATCGATAAGAATTTGATATGAGTAATTTTAACTCATTCTCCATTTGTTGAGTTAAACATCAAATTCATTGGTGTTGTTTTTACAAGATTATGTGTGAATGTCCTTTGATTGGTTTACACTAAATATCCAATCATATATAGTGTATTTATATTTTTCACACATAACTATGTCGTTGATTTATCCTTAACCTAAGGATACAACCTTTATGAGATATTTCATCTCAAATTACATTCCATTGAGACTTATTCGTCGTTATACACCAAATCAATTTTATATGGTGTATATAATGTAATTTGACATAGTATATCATGAATTCCTTTATTCTCATGTTATTACAATTTGTTGATTACCTCAATTATTTTTATTCAAGTGTCTCTCTTTTGGTTAGAAACCCTAACCAAAATACCATTTTAAAATGTTTTAAAGACTTATTCTTCTAAATCTTGCTCATTAATGTCCATGTTTTAAAAATGGTTTTAAAGATTTATTTATATGGACATTAAAGTTTTAAAATTAAAACTCATTTTAAAAGATTCAATGTGGTATGGGACACTTTGATTCAAAAATCTATTTTTAAATGGCTTCTTGACAAATAGTGTGACTTTTAAATGATTTCAAGAAAAAGGGGGATATTTCTCTCAAATAGTTTTGATGATTATTTTCATCTATGTCAACATCCTTCATTATTCATGATTGAGGTTAATGTGATACAATAAAATCTTCCATATTGTATCGAATGAGTTATGTTTGACTGTGGATGTGTTATTTTTATACCATTCATGGTTTGTGGTTAAAGTATTGACATTTCATATGCTAGTTTTAATACGAATGTTTTTGTTATGTTTAAACCTGTTCATATGAAGAATGAATTGGACTTAATAAGTGACGGGTGGAGCCCGCTATAGCTCCTCGATGCATCGGTAGGTCTCATGAGAAAAACTAGTGTCTTGGCACAAGGCCTTGGGAAAATCTTATTTGTAGTCTTGGCACGAGGCCTTGGCTATGTGGTTATGATAGTCTGGCATTATGTATTCCATCATTATGAAAGTGGTTATTGATATTGCATGTGATTATTCGATTAGTAGAATATCCATGTGAATAAGTAAATGGCATTATTTCATTTTATTTTTTCCATACTATGTTGAAGTTCAAGTTTAAAAGGCTTTTGTTTTAGTTATACATTACCTTAAATGTTTATACTTATTTATGAAAGTTTCTGCTATATTGTTATCCTTACAGGGCATTTGAGCTCACCCGTTTTCTATGTTTTATTTTTACCAGGAAGTGAAGAATTAAATTATGAATGAATTGCAGGGATATTATGTGGGGATATGATCGTGGAATATGGAGACAATACGTTGTTTTAGTAGTTTTTCACTTTATGATGTAATGTAAAACTTTATGAATATATCTTGTGTTTCCAAGGCTACTAAACCAATCGGTCTTTCGAGATTTGATCCTTCTTGTGATCATGCCAATGTAATGTAATAATGCACCGAATCTAGGTAACTAGGGTCGGGGCGTTACAATTATTATATATTCATTAATATTCATTTATTATATTCATTCTTCAAGGTGTTCATTTCCATGTTTTTTCATGTATTTTTCATTTTGAATGATCAGATTCATGAAAATAACATATATTTATTTCATCTAAATAATAATTTGTATGAGATAATTATCGTACTTGATTATAAATTTTACTTCAAATTCCTATCCTTAATTATGTTTAATTAAATTAATTATTTTATGATCATAGAGATGCTAGGTCATACGTTGGGATAAGTATTGTTTTAATTTTTCAATTGTTATTATAGAAAGGAGTTATGTAATATAATATCATTAAAAAAGTATAATAATATAATATATAACATATTATTTCATAAAATTAACTTATATATATCATAAATGTGGTGTGGTGATTAAAATAGAGCCACATCATTTCATAAAGGTTGTAGTCCACATGTACATGAATTACATTACAATCTTTCATTTAGTATAGAGGAAAATAATATTTTAAACATATTATCCCTATATAATTATAAAAATATATTTAAAATAATAACTATTTAATTTATATAATAAATAATAATTAATTAATATGTTATGACTATCCATGTAAATCGTAAGGGAAAGATGAATTACATTGCTTCATGAGGCAGTAGTCCTCTATACACAAGAGCAATGTTATCTTATTTTTTATGAAATATAATCCATATATATATATAATACAGTGAATCTATATATATAAATATTATATAAATGTCATATATATATGAATATAATTTAGATCAATTATCATCCACAAACAAGGGAGGTGGTAATGGAAAAATTAAGGACATTGGGTTGTGAGGCCGTAGTCTATTGTACAAACAAAAGATGATTTCATAACCCATATTAAAGAGTTATAGGTGTTTCTAAGTAATTAAATTATTTTAAAAAACACCCACTATATTAAATATATTTTGGATAATATATAGCCATGGATTAATAAGAAATTACTTAGGCTATGAATGAATTAAAATATAGACGCTCATCAAATAACATTACATATTCTTCAGATTTCCACCTTATACTTTCCCAAATGCCTTTAAATTTTGGATTTCATCCTGATATATAGATTATAGGATGATTGTTTCGAATTTGAGAATTTATTGGATATTTTCTTGGCTAATAAATTTTTTTAATAGTGTGAATAATGGATGTGAGATGGTATCCATTTATAAGTGGGGTGATTTTTATACTAGTAATTATTTTAAAGCATTTATTTAAACCCAAATATATTGCTAACAAAATCCACAATAATGATTCATTTAATATAAAAAATGAAGAAGGTAGAAATATTTCCATAAAATAGGTTTCAATAATGTTTTAAGTCACACTTACACCATATATTAGATGTTTAACAACTAAATAAATTCATTTCTACCGAAATCAATAATTTTATTTAAAATGATTTATCCTCTACTTTTATAAAAAATAGTTTATCATTTTTATATATCATATATAATTCAGATTCTCAATAAGTAATACATTTTTTCAAATTAAAATCTTGAAATTATAGAAAATTAAATTAAAAATAATCTCACATGCCAGCTGAGAAAGTGGTATTTTTAAGTAAAAATGTTCAAAAGTTTTAAAAGTTCTTATATTAAAATTTATCATTAAATTGATTTGAATGAGCTAAATTGTATTTATATTATTTTAGTTGATCTATTTTTAGTTTTTCAATAATAAAATTATAAGGCCCCAACCTTAAACCTTACATAATCTTGAGGTATTACAAGATTACACATTGAGGATCTTTTCGGGTTTAGAGTTTTAGAGAATTAGATCATAAAACTTGCATTACATTCCACATATAAACAAAGTGGTTACATAAAGATAGTAATCATCTTTCCCATCAATGGAAACTTATTTAAAATAAAACATGGATTCTTTCTTGACACTTCCTTGACACTATCATCATATCTTGTACCTTTCCCTTGACCTGTGAAAAACATTTAAAATAAACATGGGATGAGCATAAAAAGCTCAGTAAGGGATATAAAAATATGGAAAGGAAACATGGGTACATATATACATAAGAATGAAATCATACTTTACCCATAAAACATAAGAACTTTAACATACCTCATCAAATCATGAATAAAGCATAGAAATCATAATACATAAAGGTAACTTGTGGCATTCATAACATTCTTACGTATGGAGTAACCCTCTTGGTTACGTTTGGAATAACCATCACAGTATATTCCCTAAATCTCTTCGGAGAAACCTTAACATTACACTCCTTCGCGTTACCCAATGCATTGAAGAGCTATATCAGGCTCACCTGCCCTTACCCTATCACGGAACCACACGTCATTATAATAATGCCCAAGAACCTCAACATAATCGTATCACATAAAACATGCATAAAGGGAACATAACATTTCCACCATTCAATCACAATATATCAATACAACACATTGATATAAAAACATTATGAAAACAATTTTCAATACCAAAATAAAAGAAAAGTAAAATTTGGTATTTATATTTCTTTTTTAAAAAAAGTATGTCTTGTAGAGGAAGCCGAAACTCAAATAACGGTCACGGCGGCAGAGAAGTCGTTGTCGCCGCATATGTACGAAAAAAAGATTCCCTTTTGTCGTTTAGTAAAACGCTTGGTATAAAAAATATTCCTTTCGGATAAACGTAAAAGTCAAAGGGGTTTATACACCGTATAAAAGAAGGTTGTGTATAAAACAAAATATGCCTCAATGAAAGGAGATTGAGACGAAGTCCCATACCACGGGTCCGACTTGACTCGATCGTTCTTTAATGTCCTGAATAATAAACTTGAGTTAATTTATACTTTCTTAAGAACCTTTTTCAAGTTCATTATTCCTTTTATATCACTTATTTCCATGTCATGAACAATATGTAATTATCTAAGTTAATAACGGTCGTTTTAACAATCATTGGTACTTGAGTCAAAAATAAACCCTTTATAATTACAAGTTTTTCATGCATCCATTATGTCCAGAATGGTACTCATGATGTATATATCATATATGTCATATATATCCAGTACATTCATGCATTTATAATATTACATAATCATTTAGAGGTAAGAAATGAAATGCACTATTCATGGAGACGGTAAGCCGTACGTATGCATGAACGCTACTTTCATTTCTATTTCGTATTTTATAGAATGGAATCATAATGATATATAGGTATATTATAATTCCAGTATAATATCATATATAATATCATAGTTCCATCCTTTATATGTCCCACATATGGTATTTAACGAATCAACTCACTTTGAGGGGGCGGTAGTCCGCACTTCCTTAAATGAAGATATCGCGTTTACCCATAATGGAAACCATAAATGTATAACCAAAATGAAAAATACAGAAGCTTAAGGAAAACATAAACATGTTATATATCATATATAAATATAGTGACATCTTAATGGAAACCTTTGAAGGTGTTAAAAGAATGTTGAACAATCATCGTTTCGGGAGGCATAAATTCACTATCCACAGAAACAGTATAACCTTTAACCATTAGATGTAGGTGTGTGTATGTGTAGATCAAATACATCTTATAACAACATCCTAGTATATTTAAGATACTGGATTTGTTACAAAAGAAATGAATAAAAAGAGTTTAGGGGGTTGGAGAAGCAAAATAAAACAAAAGGACTCAGGAGAAGACATTACCTTAAAATCGGGTAACTCCCATTGTTTTGAGCTCAAAGGCTTACTTGGGAAGACTTCTGCCCAAAGTGAGGCTTCAAGGAGTAAGAGAGGGAAGTGGAGAGAGAAAATGGGCAGGGGTTGGCCGAGCCAAAGGCTTTGGAAGTGTGGGTAAGGAGGTAGAGGTGGGGGCTTTTTATAAGAGGAGAGGAGGGGCACTCTTGGAAAGTAAAGATAAGTTACTTTATTTTAAATTGAGTTTCGGATTCAAAAGGTCCCACATTGATATAATTCGAGGAGAAGGTGATAAGGGTTCTAAATACACTCATCCAATTGGTTTTGGCCATGTGTAGGTCTTAGATTTTACATTATCTTTCCATTTTATTTAAATCTTTAAATAATGAGGTCATCGCTGCATCATCATGATGTCATAATTGATTTAATTTATTTAATTTCTAAAAATTATAAAAAAATACTATGATGTAGGAAATATTTTTATATTTCTAATTAATATTTATAGTAAAAAACTCTGACTTTTATAACCCCATGTAAAAATTGTTTTAGTAAAATAACTCATGTTTGTGTCATTTTTACTTTAACATTAAATAAAAAGTTATTTATGTCATTTCCCAACCAATGTGGCTCCATGTGGTCCCCAAGTTGACCCATGGCTTGTCTTGGTCGGCCATGACACATCCAATAAGGGTAGGACATGTTTCTTGGTCATTTCATTTTATTAAAACATTATTCTTACCTTAAACTACACCAATTACCTCTAATCGCGATTAAAAACTTAATAAGTTACTATTCACCAAAAAATTATTATAATCTCATTGAACCACATTTTACATCTTAATGACAACCATATATGTCGGATTTTTGAAATTCAAAACACAAATATGGCAAAATTTCATTTAAACGAAAAATCAGTTTTTATAAGTACCACTTAGTGGTTTCACTATTCATAAAAAATTGATGTTTTTCAGAAAATTACCAAAAATTCACCCTAAGATATATTTGATACTCCGAATTCAAAATAAAGCCTATTTTAAAAAAATTAAAATCATATAATTTACATTAGTTAATTTAATAATTAATTCCCGCTGTCATGACAAATAGCGTGTTTTTATGAAACAATAAGTACCAAAAGATTGACACCAGTTTAAGTCCAATTTCAAAGTGAAATTGATTCCAATTACCACCATTGGATTAAATGGTAGTAATATATTCTAATTTATCTTTAAAACCAATTCAAAAGATAATCTAATCAAATAAATAAATTAGATTAAAAAGCAGTTTTAATGTAAAATGCAGTATTTTTCACTATTCATTAAAAAATGAACATTGTCAGAAAAATATCAAAAATTCACACAAAGTAAATTTTGATGTCCCAATAATAAAGAATATGTTTATTTTGACAAACATATCTTATAAAATTGTCAAAAGATAGATTTAAAAATAATTTGCCATCAAAAGGCAGTAAAACAATCTTTTAAAAATATTAGTGTATTCCATGCTTAAGATTGGATTTATTTTCATTTTAAGCCTCTAAAACACTATCTAATTCATTAATATAAATAGATAAAAATATCTATTACTCATTACATACTTGGGATGTTACATCCTTTCCCCCTTTTGAAATTTTTGTCCCCGTAATTTATTTACTTATCGAATAAATGGGGGTACTTATCCCTCATTGCATTTTCAGATTCCCATGTTGCCTCTTCCATCATGTGGTTTTTCCACAAATCCTTTACCTGATTAATCACCTTATTTCGTAACACTTGCTCCCTACGGTCAAGAATCTGGACCGGTTGTTCCTCGTAAGATCGGTTCTCTTCCAGCTGAACTACCTCTGGACTCAAAACATGAGATGGATCTGACATATACTTTCTCAACATCGAAACGTGAAAAACATTGTGTAACGGAGATAAACATGGAGGTAAAGCCACCCGGTATGCAACTGATCAAACTCTCTCCAGAATTTCATATGGTCCAATGATCCTTGGACTCAGCTTTCTTTTCTTACCAAATCACATCACACTTTTCCATGGTGAGACTTTGAGAAAAACATGATCACGTACCTCAAAAGTTAGATCCTTCCTCCTGTTGTCTGCATAACTCTTCTGCCTACTCTAAGCTGTTCTCCTGTGCTTCTGAATCAACTGAACTTTTTCTGCCATCTCTTCTACCAATTCTGGTCCCATCATCTTCCTTTCACCCACTTCATCCCAGAAAGCTGGAGTTCGACACTGCTTCCCATATAATACCTGAAATGGTGCCATCTGTATACTGGAATGAAAACTGTTATTATATGAAAATTCAACCAAAGAAAGTTGTTGGTCCCAACTTCCCTGATAATCCATGGAACAAGCTCGTAGCATATCCTCCAAGGTCTGAATTGTTCATTCTGACTGCCCATCTGATTGAGGATGAAATGCTGTACTAAAATTTAATTCAGTACCCAACGACTTCTGAAGGCCTTTCCAAAAGTTGTAAGTGAACCTGGGATCACGATCAGATACAATGGAGAGAGGAACCCCATGTAACCTGACTATCTCTTTAAGATACAAACTAGAAAGTTGATCTAGGGAAAAAGTATCTCATATAGCAAGGAAATGAGCATATTTGGTCAAGCGATCAACAATAACCCAGATTGCATTATTACCTCGAGTTGTCTTCGGTAATCCCACAACAAAAACCATGGATATATTCTCCCATTTCCACTCTGGCACTGGTAAAGGCTGAAGCATCCCTTTTGATAACTGCCACCCTGCTTTAACCTGCTGACAAGTCAAACACTTCATAGTAAAATCAGCAATATCTCTTTTCATTCCATCCCACCAGTAATACTACCGAAGATCTCTGTACATCTTAGTACTGCTAGGATGAACTGAACACGGAGAAGTATGAGCTTCACATAATAACTCTCTCTTCAACTGTGAATCAAAAGACACACACAATCTCTTCCCAAATCTCAAAACACAATCACTATCAATGTTGAATTCATGCAACTTACCTTTCTGAACCAACTTTACCTTTTTCTGCAACTCACTGTCTTGCTTCTGTGCTTGCTTGATTCTATCTGATAGAGATGATCTCACTGATACCTGAAGCAAAACAGAATAACTTCCTGCACCAACCACTTCTATGCCAAAGTTCATCAAATCCTTAACCAAAGGATCACGTTCCAAACACAACATTGCTAATGAAGCATTACTTTTTCGACTCAAAGCATCAGCCTCTTTATTTGCTTTTCCCGGATGGTAATGACCTGTACAATCATAATCCTTGATTAATTCTAGACATATCCTTTGTCTCATGTTCAATTCATTCTGATTGAATATATACTTTAAACTTTTGTGATCGGTATATATTTCACACTTTACTTCATACAAATGATGCCTCCAAAATTTTAAAGAAAAAACAACAGCAGCTAATTCCAAATCATGTGTAGGGTAATTTACCTCATGAGTTTTCAACTGTCGTGAAACATAAGCAATTACCTGATCATTCTGAATTAGGACACAACCAAGTCCTTTCAATGAAGCATCACTGTAGATAACAAACTCACCATTCCTGGAAGGTAGTGCCAAAACTGGAGCATTCACCAATCTTCTTTTCAATTCCTGAAAATAATCATCACATTCTTTTGTCCATATAATCTTAACACCCTTCCGAGTTAGCTTAGTCATTGGACTAGATAACCGTGAAAAATTTCTAACAAACCATCGGTAATAGCCTGCCAAACCAAGGAAGCTATGAATCTCAGTTACATTTGTGGGTCTCGGCCAGACTTCCACAACTTTTGTTTTTGCAGGATCAACAGTTTTCCCATCTTTAGAAACAATGTGACCACGGAACGAAATTTGTTGCAACCAAAACTCACACTTTCTGAATTTCCCATACAATTTCATATCTTTTAAGGTTTGCAAGATAACCCTTAAATGTCTTTCATGATCCAATTTACTTTTATAAAACACCAAAATATCATCAATTAAAACCACCACAAACTTATCCAAGAACTCACAGAAAATTCTATTCATTAAGTCCATGAATACAGCAGGTGCATTGGTTAGCCCAAAAGGCATTACTACAAATTCATAATGGCCATATCTTATATGGAACGCGGTCTTCAGAACATCTTCTTCCTTTACCTTCATCTGATGGTACCCCGATCTCAAGTCAATCTTTGAAAAATACTGAGCTCCCTGGAGCTGATCAAACAAATCATCGATATGAGGCAAATGATATTTGTTCTTAACAGTGATGTTATTCAAGGATCTATAATCAATGAAAAGTCTCATTGATCCATCTTTCTTTTTAACAAATAAAATAGGAGCACCCCATGGTGATGTGCTAGGTCGAATGAAACCTTTCTCTAATAAATCTTGCAATTTATCCTTCAAATCTAAAATTTAAATTTGAGCCATTCGATAAGGGGGTTTTGAAATTGGCTTAGCACCAGGAACTAAGTCAACTGTAAAATCAACTTCCCGATCTGGTATTATTCCAGACAACTCATCAGGAAAAACATCAGGATACTCATTTACCACTGACACATCATTAATTTGAACAGTTCCATTATTTTCAATGATGTGTTCAAGGTAACATTCATTTCCATATTTTACAAGTTTCTCGGCCTCTTGATAAGTTATCAACAGTAAGGGTTCATTCTTTTACAAATACTAAAAGTCTTTTTGAAAAGAAACTTCTTTATCTCTACAGTCAATCTTAGCATTGTAAATAGAGAGCCAATCCATACCCAGGATAACATCAAACTCTACTAGAGGTAGAACAATAAGGTTTGAAAGTAGGTTCTTTCCACAGATAAGGATTGGAAGATTCTTATAAATTCTTTTTGCCTCAACATTTCCCGCAGGTGTTTTTACCAATAGTTCAGGAGTCATTTCTTGATATGGTATTTCCATTTTACTAGAAAAGGTTTCAGAAATGAAAGAATGTGTAGACCACGAATCAAACAACACACTGGAAGAATCTGAAAAAAAACAAAGTATCTGATACAACTTCATTTGATGGCCCGACATCTACTGAAGTAGTTGCAAAGGATTTCACCAAACCTTTCGGCTTGTAGTCTATCTTCTTCCCATCCCTCAAGATCTTTGGCGGACACTCGTTTTCATAGTGACCCATCTCATTACACTTATAACATTTCACTAACTGTAAATCAAATTTGGTCTTACCTTCACCTTGATCCTTTTTAGTGCAATCACGAGCCTTATGTCCCATCTTACCACATCAGTAGCACTTTCCAGAATTCAGAAGACATTCCCCAGCATGCCTTTTGCCACATTTATCACAAACTGGAAACTTAGTTTTCATACCATCAAACTTTTTTGAAGAATTCTTACCATTCTCCTGCCACCTCGATCTCTTCTTCTGTTGGTTTTTATAGAACACTTGATCATCAGAAAACTCCATTTCCACCTTCTCAGCACATTGAACAAGCTTTTCATAACCTTTAAACTCACGAGAAGCTAATGACCTTCGATATTTTGGCTTTAATCATGAGTAAAAATGATTGATTTTATTATCAAGGTCTCGGATAAAATTTGGAGCATACCTTGCCAAACGAGTGAACCTTTCTTCATAGGTAGCCACTGAGTCTTCCTCTTGCCCCAAATCCAAGAATTTCTTTTCCATCCTAAGTCGAACAACCTTAGGTAAATAATTCTCAAGAAACATACCTTTGGATTCATCCCAGTCGAGAGCATCTATCTCATCAGTGTCCCTGATATTTTTAACCATCGACCACCACTGATCTGCTTCACCCTCCAAACAGTAAATAGCAAGACTAACCTTTTGATTGTCTGAACACCCCATGACATAGAAAATCTTCTCCAGTGCTTTAATCCACCATTCAGCTAACACATGGTCAGATGATCCTCTGAATGATGGGGGATGTTTCCTCATGAAATGTTCAACCACTGACATGTTCCTCTGCGGTTGATCTGGCTGGTCTCGTGCATGGATACCACCACCATTTATCGCTTGAGTCAACTGCGCCATTACTGCAACAAACTGTTCAGTTCCAATTCTGACCATCTCAGGATTCTAATTCGGAAGGTTATTTCCTTATGTATGCCTTCCAAGCACTGCTTCCCTGTTTCCTCTACGGAAAACCATTCTGAACAAACATGTCTTAGATGAAGAAACATGGTAATCATCAAATGCTATATCATTTATGTAACACCCTGAGATTTTATGAAAAATATTCTTTTTAATTTCATTAATGTCTTGTGTTATACGCTACACCAAAAGGAGCTTTCACAACACACATCTCTGACTTGGCTTGAATTACACGCAATCGCGACCTTCCACGATAGCGTGTGTTGTACGCAACACCAAGTTTCACTAAACAACGATATGCTATTAAAATATTATTAAAACTAGACGTTATGAATAGTAATAACAAATTTTTGAAATTTTGTAATTTCTATTTTTCAAAATGGACTTCATTTTTGGATTCGGAATATCAAAATTATCTTAGAGTGAAATTTTGGTGATTTTCGGATAACTTTCATATTTTGATGAATACTGAAAATTACTAAATTTTAATTAAAAACAACTTTTTCAATCGAAATAATTAATAGTGATAAATTATTAATTTGAGTGGTTTTAAATTATATTTAGAATATATTTTTACAATTCAATACAATTTTGGTCATTGGATGTAATTTCACATTTAAACCAGTTATAAACAAGTGTCAATATTTTGATAGTTATTATCTCTTAAAAACATGCCTTTTGTTTAGACGACGGGAATTAATTTTTAAATTAATTAATGCAACTGATATGTTTTGAATATGGTAATATAGAAATCATTTTGGAGTTCATAATATCAAATATAGCTTAGGCCAAATTTTTGGTATTTTTCTGAAAACTTCCAATTTTTGATGAATAGTGAAACCACTAAGTGGTAGGTTAAAAACTGAATTTTGCATAAAACTAAATTTTACCGCTTCTGTGAATGGAATTTCGAAAATCCGACAGACACGGTTAATATCATGGACTAAAATGTGGTTCAATGAGATGAAAATAATTTTTTGTGAATAGTAACTTTTTACTTTTTTTTACCACGGTTAATAGTAAATAGGGTAACTAAGGGTAAATATGATATTACTATTACCCTAACACATGTCCTAATTCTATTGGATAAGTGTAATTCGACCAAAAACAACCTTATGAATATAATATGACCATTTAGGTCCACATGGATTAGATTATGACATTTAATATTATTTTATTTAATGAATAGTTAAAATAGTAAAAATCAAAGTTTAATAAATAAAACATTTTTAATATGGGGATATACATAAGATAAATTCAACTATAAATATTCATTAGAAAGATAAAAAGATTTCCTACATAATGATATTTTATTTATAATCTTTAGACATTAAATAAATTAATTTATTTATGACACAACGATGATGTAGTAATTACCCTTTTAAGGAAATGTTAACATAATTGATTATATAAATGCTCAAATAAATGTAATTTGAGACTTTTTATGAATTCCACTAATTTTCTAGGTTACTATGGTATATTAGTATTGATTTAATATACTTTGTTCGAACATATAATTCTGTTATGACTTTCACAAAAATCATATATCAAATAGTGTCAAAATTGACACAAAATAGTTTTTAAATCAAATATAATATTATTAATTGTTATTTTATTCCTAAAAATCTAAGGTTCGGCCAAATGACTTAGATAAGGATATATATATTAATAATAAACAACTTGGGGTTCTTTTGGCACGTTATAGTAAGTGTATTAACCATATAGTGTAAGAAAACATAAAGTCACGGTAAAAGTTAAATTATTTAACTTAGAGTTAAATCTAAATGATAAGGTTAAAATAGGAATCTAAACTTGTCTAAATTCTATTGGATGAGAGTATTTAGACCCATCCCCACCTTAGCTCCGAAATAAATCAATTTGGAGCTATTTAAAACCGAACTTGACTTTATAATAAAATAATATTTTTAGTTATTCCAAAGGTGCGCCTCTCCTCCCTTATAAAAGGGCACCTCCTCCCTCTCTTCCTCACACAACTTTGAGCCTTCAAGCTCGGCCAACCCCTACCAAAATCTCTTCTACACTTCCCTAGAAACATCCTAGAGGTTCTGGTCTTCCTCAAAGACCAATTTTAGTGCCCTAAGAGGAGGTCTCAAAGAGGCGCTTCAAAGAAGAGGTAATTACCGTTACCAATTCTTTCATCTTTATTTCTTCTTCCACTTCTTCTTCTTAGGTTGTTTCATTATGAAGTAATAACATAAGTATCACTCATATACTGATATGTTATTATAAGTATGAAACAACCCTATTTCAACTTCTATCCATCCTACGGAAAAATGAAATCACCGCGCGTGCGTACGTACGGAATACCGTCTCCACGCCGTGGTGTAATCTATTTTCCATCATAACCTTACAAGGATGGGTATAATGGTGTAATGAGTAACTATATATGATTATTATAAAGTGATATTGATACTGAAATAGTCTACATACACTTCAACACAATTTCATGACCATGGGAACGATATCATCGCTCGTGCGTACGTACGGACTACCGTCTCCACGACGCGATGGGATTCATTCTCCATGTTAACCATTTAAGAATGATTATAAAGTATATATAAGAAATAATAATGAAATATATGACATTATAAAGCTACTGGATTTATGTATATATATATGTATGTCATCTACTTACTTCCATTCAAGACAATAAGGAAAGGAAAACAGCGTTCATGCGTACGTACGGACTACCGTCTCCATGAACGGTGTTTTTCATTTCATTTATCTATCTATTATATATATATAAACTGAATATATATGATATATAAATCATATTTTATATTCTGGAAGTAAGTAAATCATGATATAAGTTATAATAATGTCAAGAACAACAAGTCAAAACACCTACGATAAATGAAACGATTTTACCCAAAACGCTTCTTTAACATGGAATTTACAAAAGAACGGGTAATATAAAGTCATAAGTGAACCATATATGATATAATAACAATGAATATGATTCTGTAATAAGTCAATGACATTATTTAAATCATTATACAGGAGGTTCGGACACATACGAAGCAAATCGGACCTAAGGTAAGGGAAATATCACAATCTCATTTTTATCCGAGATTGTTTATTCGTAAGTATTTACTGGGGTGTATTTTATCATCCACATCCATGTTTCTTCAATATGTAATATTATTTACATTCACCTACAATTGTTTAAATCCTATTTTACCCTTCGGTGAGTTTTTAGTAAAATATATGAATGGAATCTTTTGTTTTTTTTCGTACGAGGTACTTTTTTGACTTTTCCGACAAAAGTACGAAGAATGTTTTTTTTAACTTATACGGCATGAATGGATTTTTAAAAAATTATTTCCAAGAATCATCCTTTAAAAGTTTTCAAGATTATTTTTATTCAACTTCTTTTAGTTTATAATTGTATGAAATATTAAGAAAGGAAAAGTGTTTTTGAAGAAGAAAGGATATTTTCCTCAAGAATTCATTTCAAGTGTTTTATCAAAATTATTTTCCATCTAAGATAACATAGGGTTCTGTTTTTATCCCTATTGTTACATTGATTTGATTATGTTGTGATGGAATTATTTTTATGAATTCCTTTATCTTATATGAATTGTTTTATGATGTCATGATGTTTAAGAATCCCATTTTTACTACATGGGTTATGCAATGATGTATGATTTATGATTTTGTGGCACACATAAGAAAGGATTCATTATAAGATGGGTGGGACCTATATCCCCCTCGTATGCATTGGGTAAAGATTTTATATCTCATGAGATAGACATGGCTGGAATGGTAGGTTATACCGGTTCAGTGAAACAGGACTGAAACGAGGGTTACTCGATTCAGAAAGGGACTTTGTCCACTAAGATAGTCTTGGCAATGAGTCTTGACTAACAAGAAATGATTCTCTATGATTATGTGTGTATGCCACAAAGGTTCATGTTATAAGTTATGATTATTGGGATTTCATTTCACTACTATGATTTATCCCATGTTATGTAATTATGCTCTCTTTTGCAGGTTATGATTTCCAAAAGTTATGTTCTTATGAATATGATGTGATTGATTTTTCTTTTGTTTACCCTTACTGAGCATTTGAGCTCACCCTTTTATGTTTTCGTTTCCCCAGGATATAAAGAATGGTTTTAGGTAAAAAAAGGGATGATCTTCATGGTAGATATTTAAGATCTTTCACCATGATTAGAAGATTACGTTCTGAGTTTCCAAAGATACTAAACTATTACGGTCCTTGTGTGTGTCTTTTTGTTATGTACTAAGTATTCAGAAAAAGTAATGTAATGTCCATGTACGTCAGGCTTCGGGTCTCTACAGTTGGTATCCGAGGAAAAGGAGGTAGGAATGTATCCGATCCTTGGGAACTCTCACATGTGAGCGTTGGACGAAGCAGGGCTCTCCGCCCAAGGGCTTCATGAGGAAATGGTTGCCACTGGGGATGGTGGTGTGTCCCGCCCAGGGGGTGTAGCCGCCCATGGAGTGCCCTGATAGGTATCAATTATAGTCCACTGGAAGTAATTCTAGACCGCTACAGTTGGTATCAGAGGAAAGGTTTAGTCAACCTTTGGACACTAGGATGTGAGAACTTTAGTGAGATCCCTAGAGATATTTATAAGGTATGTATAGGGATGTCCCTAAGGATAAGTATATGTATAGGATACAGTCCTAGAACTACGGTAACGATCTTAGAATTTAACCTAAGATGTTAGATATTAAGGGTACTCCCCCTTTACTATGTTTTTTTCCCTAGCATGATTTTTGCCTCTCACACTATTCTTTTTTGGGTTTTAGAAAATGGCTGGAAACAAGATGATTCACGATAATGGAGGATATGATGGGCAATGGAATGATATTCTTCATAATGAAATGGGATTTGGAAGTCCAAACATCATTATTATGCCAAATCAGCAATCTCATAATATGATCCATAAAGTAAAATTTGGTAAGTTTCCTGACTCGGCTAATAAGAGAAATATGGAGTTTCATGATGATCATAGAGGAAAGAAAGTTCAATTTCCCCTATGTAAATCATGTGGGAAGATGCATCAAGGAGAATGGTTCAAAGGAACTGGAAGATGTTTTGGGTGTGGAAAAGAAGGACACAAATCCAGTAAGTGCAAAGGAAAAGGATCAGTTAACACTAGGGATGAGGATAATGGTATTGCTACGACATCAACAATGGTTAAATGTTTTAAATGTGGAATGTACGGGCATTATGCAAATCAATGCTCTAAGGGAAAGTCTCATGAAGAGAACCAGTATGGTCGTATGGGTAGTATTTATGTTGATGATGATGAATAGACTACAAATGATATGTGAGATGAAAGAATTGTTGAAGCCCGGTCAATGGTTTAAGAATGTAGTGGAATGATGACATGTTTATCATGTGTAATGTTGAATAAGTAATCTCATGGTACTATGGAATAAAGAGACATCTAAGGATTGTTACACTGTTGTCTTTCCTTGAGTGTTGAAAGTGTATGATTAATGGTACCAGTATCCATGAAAGGTTATTCAGATATTTTTGGAATGTAGATGATATGCGCATAATGAAGGGATAAGATGATAATGAGAGGTTTGATTGTATTCATGAGCTCATGATTCATATAAGGACTAAGTGATATCATGGTTTGAGTATATAGAATTTTGAGGATTTTGGTATGTGGAAAGTGTTAACTTTTAACTGCATTCATGTTTTCACTAAGGTTCAATGGGTATTCATTCTTCAAGAGAATACATGATTTTGGTATTCACATGTTTGTAATTTGACCAACAAGATATATCTTATGATATATGGGGGATAAATGATGGCATTCACGTGATTATTCTGTGACATTTCAAGTAATCATTTTCTTTATACTATGAGCTTGGACCGAAGTATTTTAGATAAGCCTAAAGATTAGAATGGATTATGTTGGACATAAGTTAGGATAAAACGTTTTTCGATATTATTGATGGGATGTTATAGTAATATAGCTTTAGAAAAAGGACAACCTGCAGGACGGGCGACAGCCCATCGCGTCGGACAGGGCTGTGGGAATCAAACCCACAACCAAAGTGCGACTGGCCTTTATCGCCTACCACTAGCCTACAGGAAGTCCTTGTTTAGTAGAAAATAGTTTTATTATATTAAGCAGTATGATATATGAAGTATAAGTCCATTTTAGGAACCATATATGATTAATCTCACTATAGAATGACTTATGTATATTGAATAACTTTTGCTAACCTTTTGTTTGAGACAGATGGAATGAACCGTCATTCTATCACATGATCTACTAACACTTCACGAATAACAAATTCAACTTCATTTATTTAAGAGATGAAGTGGAAATTGTTCAAGGGACGAACAACAGTGAGATTGTACCAAAATAAAGTAAGTATTTATTCTAATTCAAATTATTCAACTTTAGGGAAACGATCTTAAAAACCAAAAATGTTGTCCTAGTGCTCTTATATCTGATTAATCAGATGGTACCTTAGATCGTCACAAATTTATGGATTTGTGATTGCTGGCTTTTCCATAGCCATGTTCTCTACCACTCTCCATCAGAACATGATGGTTAGATTTCTCTTCCATATCCATATTTTCACCTATGTGGAAACCTAATGATTAGTTTATTTGGGTAACCGCTACGTTTCATACATTCGTTTTTAAATATTGGTTTTGGTATACCTTTTTATGATGTGGGTTTCGATTAAAGAAACTTTCGAATAGTAAACCATTTATAACCCCGACGAATTTCGAGGGCGAAATTCATTTTAAGGGGGGTAGAATGTAACACCCCGAGATTTTATGAAAAATATTTTTTTTAATTTCATTAATGTCTTGTGTTATACGCTACACCAAAAGGAGCTTTCACAACACACATCTCTAACTTGGCTTGAATTACAGCAATCACGACCTTCCACGATAGCGTGTGTTGTACGCAACACCAAGTTTCGCTAAACAACAATATGCTATTAAAATATTATTAAAACTAGACGTTATGAATAGTAATAACCACTTTTTTAAATTTTGTAATTTCTATTTTTCAAAATGGACTTCATTTTTGGATTCGGAATATCGAAATTAGCTTAGAGTGAAATTTTGGTGATTTTCGGATAACTTTCATATTTTGATGAATAGTGAAAATTACTAAATTTTAATTAAAAACAAATTTTTCAATCGAAATAATTAATAGTGATAAATTATTAATTTTAGTGGTTTTAAATTATATTTAGAATAAATTTTTAGAATTCAATAAAATTTTGGTCATTGGATGTAATTTCACATTTAAACCAGTTATAAACAAGTGTCAATCTTTTGATAGTTATTATCTCTTAAAAACACGCCTTTTGTTTAGACGACATGAATTAATTTTTAAATTAATTAATTCAACTGATATGTTTTGAATTTGGTAAAATAGAAATCATTTGGGAGTTCATAATATCAAATATAGCTTAGGCCTAATTTTTGGTATTTTTCTGAAAACCTTCAATTTTTGATGAATAGTGAAACCACTAAGCGGTAGGTTAAAAATTGAATTTTGCATAAAACTTAATTTTACCGCTTCTGTGAATGGAATTTCGAAAATCCAACAGACACGGTTAATATCAAGGACTAAAATGTGGTTCAATGAGATGAAAATAATTTTTTGTGAATAGTAACTTTTTACTTTTTTTTACCACGGTTAATAGTAAATAGGGTAACTAAGGGTAAATTTGATATTACTATTACCCTAACACATGTCCTAATTCTATTGGATAAGTGTAATTCGACCAAAAACAACCTTATGAATATAATATGACCATTTAGGTCCACATGGATTAGATTATGACATTTAATATTATTTTATTTAATTAATAGTTAAAATAGTAAAAATCAAAGTTTAATATTTAAAACATTTTTAATATGGGGTTATACATAAGATAAATTCGAATATAAATATTCATTAGAAAGATAAAAAGATTTCCTACATAATGATATTTTATTTATAATTTTTAGACATTAAATAAATTAATTTATTTATGACACAACGATGATGTAGTAATTACCCTATTAAGGAAATGTTAACATAATTGATGATATAAATGCTCAAATAAATGTAATTTGAGACTTTTTATGAATTCCACTAATTTTCTAGATTACTATGGTATATTAGTGTTGATTTAATCAACCTTTTTCTAACATATAATTCTGTTATGACTTTCACAAAAATCCTATATCAAATAGTGTCAAAATTGACACAAAATAGTTTTTAAATCAAATATTATATTATTAATTGTTATTTTATTCCTAAAAATCTAAGGTTCGGCCAAATGACTTAGATAAGGATATATATATTAATAATAAACAACTTGGGGTTCGTTTGGCATGTTATAGTAAGTGTATTAACCATATAGTGTAAGAAAACAAAAAGTCACGGTAAAAGTTAAATTATTTAACTTAGAGTTAAATCTAAATGATAAGGTTAAAATAGGAATCTAAACTTGTCTAAATTCTATTGGATGAGAGGATTTCGACCCATCCCCACCTTAGCCTCTAAATAAATCAATTTGGAGCTATTTAAAACCGATCATGACTTTATAATAAAATAATATTTTTAGTTATTCCAAAGGTGCCCCTCTCCTCCCTTATAAAAGGGCACCTCCTCCCTCTCTTCCTCACACAACTTTGTGCCTTCATGCTCGGCCAACCCCTGCCAAAATCTCTTCTCCACTTCCCTAGAAACATAAAAGAGGTTCTGGTATTCCTCAAAGACTAATTTTAGTGCCCTAAGAGGAGGTCTCGAAGAGGTGCTTCAAAGAAGAGGTAATTACCGTTACCAATTCTTTCATCTTTATTTCTTCTTCCACTTCTTCTTCTTAGGTTGTTTCATTATGAAGTAATAACATCAGTATCACTCATATACTGATATGTTATTATAAGTATGAAACAACCCTATTTCACCTTCTATCCATCCTACGGAAAAATGAAATCACCGCGCGTGCGTACGTACGGAATACCGTCTCCACGCCGTGGTGTAATCTATTTTCCATCATAACCTTACAAGGATGGGTATAATGGTGTAATGAGTAACTATATATGATTATTATAAAGTTATATTGATACTGAAATATTCTACATACACTTCAACACAATTCCATGACCATGGGAACGATATCATCGCTCGTGCGTACGTACGGACTACCGTCTCCACGACGCGATGGGATTCATTCTCCATGTTAACCATTTAAGAATGATTATAAAGTATATATAAGAAATAATAATGAAATATATGACATTATAAATCTACTGGATTTATGTATATATATATATATGTATGTCATCTACTTACTTCCATTCAAGACAATAAGGAAAGGAAAACAACGTTCATGCGTACGTACGGACTACCGTCTCCATGAACGGTGTTTTTCATTTCATTTATCTATCTATTATATATATATATACTGAATATATATGATATATAAATCATATTTTATATTCTTGAAGTAAGTAAATCATGATATGAGTAATAATAATGTCAAGAACAACAAGTCAAAACACCTACGATAAATGAAACGATTTTACCCAAAACGCTTCTTTAACATGGAATTTACAAAAGAACGGGTAATATAAAGTCATAAGTGAACCATATATGATATCATAATAATGAATATGATTCTGTAATAATTCAATGACATTATTTAAATAATTATACAGGAGGTTCGGACACATACGAAGCAAATCGGTCCTAAGGTAAGGGAAATATCACAAACTCATTTTTATCCGATATTGTTTATTCGTAAGTATTTACTCGGGTGTATTTTATCATCCACATCCATGTTTCTTCAATAATGTAATATTATTTCCATTCACCTACAATTTTTAAATCCTATTTTACCCTTCGGTGAGTTTTTAGTAAAATATATGAATGGAATCTTTTGTTGTTTTTCGTACGAGGTACTTTTTTGACTTTTCTGACAAAAGTACGAAGAATGTTTTTTTTAACTTATACGGCATGAATGGATTTTTAAAACATTATTTCCAAGAATCTTCCTTTAAAAGTTTTCAAGATTATTTTCATTCAACTTATTTTAGTTTATAATTGTATGACATATTAAGAAAGGAAAAGTGTTTTTGAAGAAGAAAGGATATTTTCCTCAAGAATTCATTTCAAGTGTTTTATCAAAATTATTTTCCATCTAAGATAACATAGGGTTCTGTTTTTATCACTATTGTTACATTGATTTGATTATGTTGTGATGGAATTATTTTTATGAATTCCTTTATCTTATATGAATTGTTTTATGATGTCATGATGTTTAAGAATCCCATTTTTACTACATGGGTTATGCAATGATGTATGATTTATGATTTTGTGGCACACATAAGAAAGGATTCATTATAAGATGGGTGGGACCTATATCTCCCTCCAATGCATTGGGTAAAGATTTTATATCTCATGAGATAGACATGGCTGGAATGGAAGGTTATACCGGTTTAGTGAAACAGGACTGAAACGAGGGTTACTCGATTCAGAAAGGGACTTTGTCCAATAAGATAGTCTTGGCAATGAGTCTTGACTAACAAGAAATGATTCTCTATGATTATGTGTGTATGCCACAAAGGTTCATTATATAAGTTATGATTATTGGGATTTCATTTCACTACTATGATTTATCCCATGTTATGAAATTATGCTCTCTTTTGCAGGTAAAGATTTCCAAAAGTTATGTTCTTATGAATATGATGTGATTGATTTTTCTTTTTTTACCCTTACTGAGCATTTGAGCTCACCCTTTTATGTTTTCTTTTCCCCAGGATATAAAGAATGGTTTTAGGTAAAAAAAAGGTAAGATCATTATGGGAGATATTGAAGATCTTTCACCATGATTAGAAGATTACGTTCCGAGTTTCCAAAGACACTAAACTATTACGGTCCTTGTGTGTGTGTTTTTGTTATGTACTAAGTATTCTGCAAAAGTAATGTAATGTCCATGTACGTCAGGCTTCGGGTCTCTATAATTTAAAAAAACCCAATTTTTGGATAATAATTTAATAGAATTCTAACTCCTAAAGTTATCTAAACCGACCTCTGATACCAACTATATGCCCCCAGCCTTAAACCTTACTTAATCTTTAGTTATTACAAGATTACACATTGAGGATCTTTTCGGGTTTAGAGTTTTAAAGAATTGGATCATTAAACTTTCATTACATTCCACATATAAAAAAAGTGGTTACATAAAGATTGTATTCTTTTTTCCAATCAATGGAAACTTATTTAAAATAAAACATGGATTCTTTCTTGAAACTTCCTTGACACTATCATCATATCATGTACCTTTCCCTTGACCTATGAAAAACATTTCAAAAAAACATGGGATGAGCATAAAAATCTCAGTAAGGGATATAAAAATATGGATAGGAAACATGGGTACATATATACATAATAATGAAATCATACTTTACCCATAAAACATAAGCACTTTAACATACCTCATCAAATCATGAATAAATCATAGAAATCATAATACATAAAGGTAACTTGAGGCATTCCTAACATTCTTACATAGGGAGTAACCCTCTTGGTTACATTTGGAATACCCATCACAGTATATTCCCTAAATCTATTCAGTGAAACCTTAACGTTACACTCCTTCACGTTACCCAATGCATTGGAGATCTATATCGGGCTCACCCGGACATAGTCTATCACAGAACCACCAGTCTTCATAATAATTCCCTAGAACCTCAACATAATCGTATCACATAAAACATGCATAAAGGAAACATAACATTTCCACCTTTCAATCACAATATATCAATACAACACATTGATATATAAACATTATGAAAACAATTTTCAATACCAAAATAAAAGAAAAGTAAAACATGGTATTTATTTTTCTTTTTAAAAAAATTATGGCTTGTAGAGGAAGCCGAAACTCAAATAACGGTCACGGCGGCGGAGAAGTCGTTGTCGCTGCATACGTACGACAAAAACATTCCCTTTTGTCGTTTAGTAAAACGATTCTTATAAAAAATATTCCTTTTGGATAAACCAAAAAGTCAAAGGGGTTTATACACCGTATAAAAGAAGGTTTTGTATAAAACAAAATATGCCTCAATGAAAGGATATTGAGACGAAGTCCCATGCCTCGGGTCCGACTTGACTCGATCGTTTTTTAATGTCCTGAATAATAAACTTGAGTTAATTTATACTTTCTTAAGAACCTTTTTACAGTTCATTATTCCTTTTATATCACTTATTTCCATGTCATGAACACTATGTAATTATTTAAGTTAATAACGGTCGTTTTAACGATCATTGGTACTTGAGTCAAAAATAAACCCTTTATAATTACAATTTGTTCATGTATCCATTATGTCCAGAATGTTATTCATGATGTAGATATCATATATGTCATATATATTCAGTACATGCATGCATTTATAATATTACATAATCATTTAGAGGTAAGAAATGAAATGCACCGTTCATGGAGACGGTAAGCCGTACGTACGCATGAACGCTACTTTCATTTCTATTTCGTATATTATAGAATGGAAACATAATGATATAAAGGTATATTATAATTCCAGTATAATATCATATATAATATCATAGTTCTATCATTTATACGTCCCACATATGGTATTTAACGAATCAACTCACTTTGAGGGGGCGGTAGTCCGCACTTCCTTAAATGAAGATATCGCGTTTACCCATAATGGAAACCATAAAGGTATACCCAAAATAAACAATACAGAAGCTTAAGGAAAACATAAACATATTATGTATCATATATAAATATAGTGACATCTTAATGGCCACCTTTGAATGTGTTAAAAGAATGTTGAACAATCATCGTTTCGGGAGGCATAAATTCACCATCCACAGAAACAGTATGTCCTTAAACCATTAGATATAGGTGTGTGTAAGTGTAGCTCAAATAATTCTTATAAAAACCTCCTAGTATATTGATGATACTTGATTTGTTACAAAAGAAATGAATAAAAAGAGTTTAGGGGGTTGGAGAAGCAAAATAAAACAAAAGGACTTAGGAGAAGACATTACCTTAAAATCGGGTAACTCCCTTTGGTTTGAGCTCAAAGGCTTACATGGGAAGACTTCTGCCCAAAGTGAGGCTTCAAGGAGTAAGAGAGGGAAGTGTAGAGAGAAAATGGGCAGGGGATGGCCGAGCCAAAGGCTTTGGAAGTGTGGGTAAGGAGGTAGAGGTGGGGGCCTTTTATAAGAGGAGAGGAGGGGCACTCTTGGAAAGTAAAGATAAGTTACTTTATTTTAAAATCAGTTTCGGATTCAAAAGGTCCCACATTGATATAATTCGAGACTAAAGTGATAAGGGTTCTAAATACACTCATCCAATTGGTTTTGGCCATGTTTAGGTCTTAAATTTTACATTATCTTTCCATTTTATTTAAATCGTTAAATAATGGGGTCATCACTGCATCATCATGATGTCATAAATAATTTAATTTATTTAATGTATAAAAATTATAAAACAAATACTATGTTGTAGGAAATCGTTATAGCTTTCTAATGAATATTTGTAGTCAAAAATCTGACTTTTATAACCCCATGTAAAAATTGTTTTAGTAAAATAACTCATGTTTGTGTCATTTTTTACTTTAACATTAAATAAAAAGTTATTTATGTCATTTCCCAACCAAAGTGGCTCCATGGGGTCCCCAAGTTGACCCATGGCTTTTCTTGGACGGCCATGACACATCCAATAATGGCAGGACATGTTTCTAGATCATTTCATTTTATTAAAACATTATTCTTACTTTAAACTACACTAATTACCTCTAATCGCAATTAAAAACTTAATAGTTACTATTCACCAAAAAATTATTATAATCTCATTGAAAAACATTTTACTTCTTAATGAAAACCATGTAGTAAGATTTTTGAAATTCAAAACACAAAGATGGCAAAATTTCATTTAAACGAAAAATCAGTTTTTATAAGTACCACTTAGTGGTTTCACTATTCATCAAAAATTGAAGTTTTTCAGAAAATTACCAAAAATTCACCCTAAGATATATTTGATACTCCGAATTCAAAAATGATGTCTATTTTACAAAATTAAAATCATATAAGTTACATTAATTAATTTAATAATTAATTCCCGCTGTCATGACAAATAGCGTGTTTTTATGAAACAATAAGTACCAAAAGATTGACACTAGTTTAAGTCCAATTTCAAAGTGAAATTGATTCCAACAACCACCATTGGATTAAAAGGTGAAAATATATTCTAATTTAACTTTTAAACCAATTAAAAAGATAATCTAATCATATAAATAAATTATATTAAAAAGAATTTTTGATGTAAAATGCAGTATTTTTCACTATTCATTAAAAAATGAACATTGTCAGAAAAATACCAAAAATTCACAGAAAGTAAATTTTGATGTCCCAATCATAAAGAATAAGATTATTTTGACAAAAATAGCTTATAAAATTGTCAAAATATATATTTAAAAATGGTTTCCCCTAAAAACACAGTAAAACAATTTTTTAAAAATATTAGTGTATTCCATGCTTAAGATTGGATTTATTTTCATTTTAAGCCTTTAAAACACTATCTGATTCATTAATAGACATAGATAAAAATATATATTACTCATTACTTACTTGGGATGTTACAAAAATTATAATTTAACATTTTCAATTATTAAAACGAAAAAGTAGTTCTGAAATAAAATTCAGTATTTTTTTACTATTCATAAAAAATGAATCCTCTCTGAAAAATCTAAAAATTTAATTCAAAGATAATTTGGGTATTAATATTTCAAAAATTAATTTTATTTTTTCAATTAAACTTTACAAATTTGTTAAAAACATAAGTATTAAATTATTTATGGAATCCGCTACTAAACCGCCTTTTAGAAGAAAAAAAAAACAGTTTTTGAGAAATAATTTCTTTTAATTTTAAATAATATTTATATTTATTAATAATAAATAGATAAATTATTAACATGATTAAACAATATATAATACTAATTTACTTAATGAAATTCATTAATTAAAATTTAACTTCTATTATATAATTTCTAGTTGAAATGATAATATTAATTGTATTCAGTAAATATTGGTCTCATCAGTAACACATGCTTTCAAGAAATTAATTTTTGTATATGAAGCTATCTAAAATAAATGTTTCATTCATGGAAATATATATGATATATTTGATTTATTTTCTATATTAAATATATCATAAATTAACATGATATAGTATTTTATTCTATAGTTAGTTTTTTGTGTCATAAATAGTATCAAATGTGATATTCATATTTTAAAATGTTCAGTTGTTAAATTCTCCACACCATAAAAATCATGTCCTAAAATTTTTATCTTGATTTTCATAATGAGGGTTTTGTTATTTAAAATTATAATTGATGATATCCTACATCATGAAAGGGTAAACAAAAAATTCTATTAACAAGAGAGAAATTAAAGTGAATATGTCATACATAATAATTTTTATCTTGGTTTCTATGTTGGATAATAGTAGTGGAATGTGAATATAGATACATGGAAAAAAAGTGTAAATAATTATAGGTATTCATTGAGGTCATTTATTACAAAAATTCATGTGATGCATCAAATTTTGAGGGCCACAAACCCATAAATTTTTTATAATATAAATTTCCATCAGATTCATCGGATAAGAATGTAATAAGAGAAATTTTTTGTTTCATGATTCTTTTTCTATTATAGAGGGGTTATTTTACAATCATTGAATATAAGGAAATATACATTCTTGATACATTTCTATATAATATTCACAATTAATCCCTTAGTTTTACTATGAACATTTTATTATTTTATCTCATCACTTAGTGTAATGAATTTCCATAAATGAATTATTTATTCATGAAGAACTACAATTATAATTTAATCGATATTATGATTCATTAAATAAGGCTGTACATATCTATGTATCTATTTTCCAAAAACAATATTATTAGCATATTTTATCATTATATGTAACAATTTTGTTTCATGAATAACATTTATTTCTTATATTTTTAAAATAAAAACAATGACCTATTTTATAGGACGTCACATAGGCTACTAGTAGGAATGAAACCCTTATCATATTTCGGTCATGGTTTCATTATCCATGTCCTTTCTAGGGATTTTGGGTTTCCACCCATAATAAATATTTTTCATTTTATAAAACCATGTTAAATTGATTTAAAATGGAAATATAGTGGAAATAAATCAAATTTTATCCATAAATGTCATTTTTTATTATTAATTACAATAAAACCCAATTATATAAATTATTCACCCATTTTATTTTCAAATAGGTCCATTCATTTTCTAAAGTGTATTTTTTATATGATGGAATTCACTTGGGTAATACATGGGTTCCCAGCATTTAAGACAAAAAAATATTAATGGACCCTTACAGTGGGATTTATTTTATTCCATTGTTCGCTTTATTTTCCTCATAAATTATATGATTTATTCCTTTATTTTCCACACATATTTCATTTTACCGATCATGTTTGACACATTCTCGATTATCTCCATCCACATTTCTGATGTCATATAAATCAAGCCTCTTTTCCTCAATAGTCTACATCACTTGATTTCATAGAAAGTTTAATCATTCTATTCTTTAGTGAGTTTGTGAGTTTTTAAGTTAAATTTTTTTAATAATAATTGTATTAAAAATTATATATAATAAAACTATGATCCAAATCTCATTTTTACATAATAACAATATAGTCATATCTATCATTAATCCCATTTGGTAGCTTATACCTACAACATAGTTCGACATTATAAATGTTGTCACAATTTCATTGGGATATAACCATTGACCAAAATATACAGAATACTATCAGTAAAAATAACCATAATGGGGAAAATATATATTTATTTATACGATATCAACATCATTTTATATTAAATTAAATCTTGGATACATTATTATTAACCATGTACGTACACTGTTATCATTAATTTTAATCACTAATAATGGGGTTTAAGGAAAATGTGAATTACCCAAATCATATAAACAATGAGTGTAAAGCTTGGTGTGAAGTATGACTTGTTTTCATGTACTAGGAAACAATCATGTCAAGACCATGTTACCGATTTTAGAATTATTTCCACTAGGTACATCTATGGAAGAAAAATGTCTACATATATTTATATACAATGATTTATTAGAAGCTAAAGCCATATAATATCCACCACATAAAAACATTAGGTTGATCTTATTCATAAATTATCAATTTAATTCATAAGTTTATGTTCATAAATATTTTTTTTCGTAAATCTTTTTCTCATGGATTCTAATAAACATACTGTAATACCAACTATAATAACCCTGATCCTAGTAGTCATGAGCAGGTTCCTACTACTATTACATTGAAATAATATTAAAGGATTAAAATCTTTTAAGAGTGATTATTTTATAAGTTTTTATAAACATTATATTTACCTGATTCTCATAATAAATTAAAAAATTTAATTAAAAAATATTTTTATTTAGAGAATAACATTATTCTTTCTAGCTAATCCCTGCATATATATCGTAGTAAACTACATGGTATCCCAGGTAAAGAAAACAAAATATTTGTTAGCTCACATGGTCATAAAGGGTTAAGAATAACATAATGTATCATGAATAAATAGTAATCATCATTATGCAATGGAAAATAACAAAACCAAAATTCCATTAAAATAATTTTATAATAAAAATTTATCATAAAATAGTAACTAAAAAACAAACATTTAATTTAAATAAATGTATAATTCATAATAAATCTAAAAGGTAACTAATTGAAAACACACGACATTTAAAAAAATTGATATTGAATAATCAAAATGGAAAGGTAAATAATTAAAAACACGTCCCATTTAAATAAATAGATATGTCATGATCAATATGGAGTGGTAAATAAATATAATCACATTCTGTTTAGCATATATCATATAATGGAATGAATATAGGGATAATATCATTATGAATATAATATATAAAACAATATCTAAATTCGGAATAATTCAAATGCATTATTATTGGCCTTTATGTTTCTAGAAAATGATACCACTATAATTTAGACCTATTATAAGACACTTTAATCTACAGGTAAATACCACTTTACTATTAGTATAACTTATTTTTATTATGATGCATATCAATCCCTTTGAGGGGATATATAATGATGGGCTCCACCCATCACAGCAGGTCTAATGAATTTTTAATATATCTAAAAATTGATTTATTTCACACAAAACAATCATTATCATCATATATCCTTTTTGAGTAAAGTTTATGGTTTTATCATTATTTTCCAATATAATAAAATATATTTAAATGTATAAATCCTAGTAAAAATTGGGTACATTTCTGTCAATAAGAATTTATATGGTAAATAATATCAATATTTATGTAAAATTTAATGTTTAATGGTCAGGAAAAAGTGAATATTTCAAGGGGAATTTAAAAGCTAAAAATTGAAACAAGGAAGTTAATTTCAATACTCTCCATTATGGAATTAATCATAAATCATACATAGAAATTATAATTATTTCTAAAATTCATGACATACCCATTGGAGTATGAAATAATTGTTGTTTTCACTAATAAATACAAATATGTTAAAAGTTATTTAATAACAATTTTGAGAAAAATATATTGTAAATTTTTTGAAAACATGTTGAAAATAATGTTCATTAAAAATAACATTTAATATAAAAAAATATATATAAAAATATCTTTTTAAATTTTCAAATTATGCATGAAATAATTTATGCGTGAAAATTTTGTATATTCCATATAAGGTGAATGAACCTTCCTAATGCACATAAAAATTATAGAAAAGTTCATTGATCATAATTTGAACAAAATATTACTTAAAAAAAATTAAAATAATATATGGAAAAAAAGTTGATATATTAATAATTTTGAAAATTCTTAAAAAAAATAGAAAACATTTTTTGAAAATAAGGTTTTTGAAGAAAACATATTTTTGACTATAGAGATACATAATGGCAGGTATTCTTAAAAAATATTCATAATATTTTTTTGTACTAATGAGTGGAATGTTTACGTTAAAAATTAAATGTAATCATTAATAAAAATAATTTACGAAAATTAAATATTTTATTAATCAATGATCAAATAATTTTATTTAATGGAATTTCATGCATACACAGTCTCGATTATAAAGAAATTGTGAAATAAAACATTATAAAGGTCAGAATACTGGACTAACATTTAATCAATGAGTCAATTTTGTATATCCAAGATAAATATATTTAAAAAACTTGAAATATAATAATATATTTTATATTACTTTATACACATAATCATATAATTTTAAAGACAATGAAGGAGTAATATAACCTAACCCAAAAAATTTATTCATTAAATTCTTCTCTACTTGGTAAAATGTAATTAAAATACCCCTAGATTAAATAATTAAAATTTAAAATTAATAATGAAATGAATAATGATGATTTATTAATACTAAATTTCAAAGGGTCATTAGATACCCTATATAAATAAATCTAGATTCATAACATTAAAATATGTCTTAGTGAAAGGAAAAAGAGGCGAAATCCATTAACTGATTATTCATTTAGATTTAACATTATTCATCCTCATGTATAGTGGTCTTAAACATGTTATTGAAAAATTAAAGAAAATTATTTATATTTATAATTTTATATATTATCTATTTATAACATCATATTACCCATTCAATAATAATTTCATTATTTTCATTGTTTTGGGTGTTTATTGTGTAGTTTTGTCATACTTGTATCCTCATGAATGATATAATTAATGATTATGTTATATAATTATGTCACATATAAAATAATAATCTTGGGATAATAATAATATTTTTAAATAAATTTGTCTTTTAAAACCAATCATGAATGATTGTTTTGAAAATGATGTATTTTACTATAATGGAGACGGTAGGTCGTACATAAGCATCAGTAACATTTTCATTTCTCAATGATAAATATTTAAAAAGTTATGCAACATCATATTATTACATAATTATACTATTATAAAATATATCATATTATTTAAAAAAATTATCTTATATATATATATTCATTGGGGTATTATTATGATAAGAGAGTAACATCATTTTATGAAGCTGATATTCTACACTAACATGAAATGTATTATTATCTATCATTTTTTGTAAAATAAAATAAAATGATATGAAAAATAGCATTAAATAATTAAAAATATGTAATTAATATCATAATTATGTCACATATATTACTTATAAAAAAAATTTCATGTATCACCTGCAATGTAAAGGGTTAGTTAAAGGGCAATCCCATCGCTTCGTAGGGCGGTAGTCCACCATATAAACAACCAGTGTTGTCATATATCCTAGGTAATGTAAGTTAACGTTATATTAATGATATAATGAATTAATAGAAATATATATGTTATAAATATATTATATATATCAATTATATGAGATATCATACCCAAACTTGATATCTGTTAATGGAAAATGTGCAACATCTGTTTGTGAGGTGGTTGTCCGCCATACATATGAACGTTGATTTCATAACCCATTTTATGGGGTTATAGGTGGTGGAGGTTATGAAATTATTATAAAAGACCATATTTTATGGAAGAAACTAAATATATTATATAATAATGGTTTACTAAAAATATAGTTGGTGTATAATAAGGTAAAATAGAGATTCTTATTGAAGAGTATTTCCTCTTCTTCTTGTATCATGCTTAGGTTTGCATAAAATTGAAAAAAGGATGGATTTTTATGTAGTATTAGGAATATAGGATTGGGTGAGGTACGTTTTTATGTTATTTTTGTAGGTCTTGGATGATATAAGGAGTTTTTATGGTGTGAATAAGAGAGGATATCTGTGGCCTTTTATAAGTTGGATTAGTAGGATGGTCGATATTATTTTTGAAGAGTGAAATCAGAAATTACCTTTTTTCAAAATAAAATTCCCCAATAATGGTAAATTCATGATAATATAAAGGATAAGGTCTTAAAAGTTAATCATATTGTATTTTTTATTGGTTCATTTGTATTTAAACAACTAATATTAAATGTTGAAACACATAGTAAACATATTTTTTACTATAATAACTGTAAATAATTTTTATATTACCCACTGCTAAAATATGGTCAAAATTTAATTATAACATATTTTATAATTAAACTTATTCGTATTACAAATTTTAAAAACCCTTTTTTTCATGTTAAATTCATATAAGTGGAAAATTATTAATTACAAATTAATCTCATAGACTGCACAAGAAAGTTGGGGTTTAAAGTAAATATGTACAGTGGTATACTATATTTTTATGTTAAAATTCAATATGAACATGAATAAAATTACCTATACATTATTAATAGATTAATTATTTAATTATGCTGTCGTTAAAAACTATATATACAATAATTTAACATTGTAAATTATTTAAACGAAAAGGCAGATTAATATTAAAATTCCACATTTTTCGCTACTTATCTTAAAACAAATATTATCAAAAAATTTCCCATAATTATATCTATCATTATTTAGGTATTCCATTTAATAAACGTAATATATATTTAAAATATTTTTTATAAATTATTAAAAAAATCATTTTTATATTATGCCTCTAAATTGAAACTATATCATCTCTTATAAAATGTACATTTTTCAGAAAAATTGTATTTTACTTAAAATGATTATTATATATATAATAAATAAAAAAACCATAAAAATGTGTAAAATATATATATTTTCATAATTTTTATAGAATTTACATAAAATCTGATTTAATTTCTATGAGATAATCTTTATTTATAACAAATTTTTTGATTGTATTTAGTAAAACTCAATCTCTTGTGTAAAGCATGTTATTAAAGAAAGTAGTAGTTGTGTGTAATTAATGAAAAATTTAGAGTTATGTGAATTACATTCTATAACATGTGTTGAGATTATTTTTTTAAATTATGGTTCTAATGAGGATTTTTTATTTAAATCAATGACCCATTTCTATCTGGGAATATGGAAACAAATTACAAAACTTATTGGCCAAAGACCCAGCGGTCCATGAACTGGGACCGAAGGATAAATGATACATCATTCCTACATCAAGTTTTCTAGATAACTACATTCTCACATCAGGCCTGTATAATGTCCCCCATCACAATACCCCCACCCCACCTAGTGGCTTGATTGGATTCAAACTAATGTCTCAGAAAGCTGTACTCCCTTATATTCTTGGTGAATGATTTCATAAACACTATCGGATGTGATATAAATATTTTTAAAATATGGGGTCTTATAAATGAATACGGAAATCTCAGATTTTGTTGGTTTGAATTAAAAACATATCATCCATTACTCTCTAGTTGTAGCCTAATATGCTTATTGTATAAGATAGGTTGTCACCCACCATGTTGGTTTTCATTTTTCTAGGCAATATTAATATAATTACATTGAACTTACCAAAAAAATAAGAAAAACATATCTGAAAAAATGTTATTCATTAAGTATTATTTATACTGGGGGTTTTAAAAAATAATTTTTTCACATAGTCTAATATTCATATCTCACTACTATTACAATGATATAAATGATCTTATTAACACTAATGGTTATCAATACCTCTAGTTTTATGTCACTAAAATGTAATGGAATTATTCCAAAAATGAAATTTTCAATAAAACATATTCTAAATAAATTGGGTATATTTCCATAAATTTCTACTAAAATATCATAAATCATGGTACACTATCATCGAATGAAAATTATATCAGGTTGTTTAGAACTATAATCTTATGATTAATATTAAAATTATATACCAATGTTGGTATCCCTAACACATATTATAATGAGGACACACAGTTTTCAGAAATTTAGCAAAATATTAAGATGTTTCATGATTCATATGACCAAAATATTATTTGTAAAAATCTAATTCTAGAATACCTATACATAAATATTTCATCCATTTTTTACACATTGGTCAGTATATATTCTAGTTCTTATCTGAGGGTACTGAATAAGAGAAATCCTATATTCTAAATATTTATTAAAACAAAATATAAATTGATCCATGGGTGGGTATTTATTTCTTTCCATCATAGTTTTCGTTTTTTTCTCTACAATTAAATTTTTTATGCACTACACTTCCTTATTCATAACATTTTCCCATTCCTTTAGACACCTTATTTTCATTATAAGACTATATTGGGATTTTCAAGGATATTGATCATCATCTTCTATTAAAGTCCATAATAATGGTTTTTAAATGAATTGGTAATTATCCTAATCAAATCCCCCATGAGTGTCAAACTAGTCATGCATTAAAGAATGTTTCCATGTAGAAGGTGTATATAAGGTCCAGTAAATGCACCATTTTTAGAGTTATTACCCCTAAATACATCTATTATAGAACCACATCAACATTTAGTATATTGAAATGTACATATTTCAAGGAAACACCACATAATATTTTACTTAAAAAATGATTATTAATTTTTTCTATCTATATAAGGAGTTTTTATCATAATATTATGTTCCAAAGTCTATGTTTTATGAAATAAATTTCGTATATTTTTTACTAAACATCATATGACATCAACAATAGTGACCCAACCCCAAAATAATAGACTTAGTTTATTTATATATTAAAAAAGTATATTATAGATGGAATTACATCCAGATAGAATGAATAGTTTAGTAGTCTTGGTAAACATAGATACATACATGATTCATATATTACATTGGGGAACACAAATTACATTATAATTATTCTTACAAGAATATTATTATTCCCTCTATAATATACCTTAATACATTTTATAGTACAATTCATGGATTTATATTAAATGAAATAGAATTAGGTTTAGGTCAGATTCTAAGTAAGGGTTATGAATAGAAGAAGCTATAATGAATCAACAATAACAATAAAAATGGAAATTTAAATAATTGAATAGAAACTTTATATAAATAACAAGAATATCATTAAAAGTTAATGAATAATAAATATGGGATATTAAATAACATAAAATATATCACATTTAACCAATACACTTCTAATTAAATACATCAAGATATAATATCATTGGGAAAATATCATTTCTAACAATAACATAATTCCAAGTAAAGGAAATGATTAATCATCAGAGGATACATATCATGAACATGATACTAACACCATCACGACATTGCACAAGATTATTTAACAATACTTTGTAGAAACCAAAATGGTTAGGACAACTATATCAGTCACTACCTGTCCCCTGGGGTTTTGTTGTGACTACACCAAGCACACCTTCTATAGGCCAGGGGATGGAGACTACCATCATAAAGGCATATCCCATAATGGGAAATAATTTCATTTAATCTTATACACACACACTCCCAACCAAATCCTAACACACATAAAGCGGAAAAAATCATACCACTAAAACAAAGTTGAGTGCATGTATAATTGAATGTAAGTGGTCCAGAATACAAACCCATCAAGGAACTGAAAAAAGTAATGTACAAAAGGAAACATTGATGGCTATATAGGGAAAACGCCACCTGATATTGAGAGTAGTGAAGCTACTAGATGTCAAAGTAGTATGTCCTACCCGCTCGATCCTACTAGGACACACATGGTCATAGGTCACCAATTCCACCGTCATAGCATATGACAGTCTTGCCCACCTGAGCACCTATGTTGAATCATCGATCATATACTCTAGACACATCACATGTGGGAGAAACCCTTGCAGGGATGATTATAACAATACTCAGTAGGGACCTCGAGACCCACGAAGGACTCTCATTAATGTACAAAGGAAAAAACCACAGAGAAAGTAACATAGAGGTAATACTCCCATGCAAGATCCAAAAAAACATAGCACAAACTAAAAAACACAGCTCACATCATGTATATTCGAGGTTAGTGATAGTATCATCATTATTCATATCATCAAACTCCCTGAATACTGAGGGAATCCTCCTCTATCGAATACAGTGGTAATTCTAGGTCACACAGAGCCACATCCCACTAACCATGGTTTGTTATGGTACACATCTAGTATGATTATTGTGCGTATGCTAAGTCACATAGAGCTGCTCCCAATTGTGGGTCTCTAGGGTCAAACAGAGCCACTTAACACCTTGTCCGAACTAAGGTACTCATTTTTTCGAGTACCATGGGACTGTTATGTCACATTGAGCTTCTCCCCACCACAGGCCTGCTCGGTCATACAGAGTTGCTTCTTATAGGGCCTTCATTGAGCAGTCTTTAGGTCTCAGACAACTGCATGGTTTCGTATGTAGCGCGCTATTTTGAACCACTCCTTATGCCATTCGCCACATCTCATCATCCATGAATGTCACCACAAGTCCTGAAAAATGTTCCACCTCATCAAATTGTCCCAACACCACAAACGTATAGTTAACCAGATGTGCAATTTGTAAGATAGTGGTGTTCTAGTGAATAGGGGCCCAGTTATGGTGGGGCTTAGTCTGAACTTCTTGGACCAACAAGATTAACTCGACCCTAGGGGTTCCTCATACCCAGGTTCCTTTTAATGGACTCGAACTAACCTAGTGTTGGTTGGGGTAGGTCTGGCCCAGCCTGGCCAGTGGGCCAGGCCCAATAGGTTTTGTGTGGCCCGGTCCAGTTTTGCTGGAGGAATAGCCCATCTAGGTTCCCAGTAACCTAGTATTGTATAGCCCGGCCCAAACGGCCTAGTTTTTACCACTGGGTGCAGGACTGGCCCATAGGGGGCTCAGCCCACCAGCCAGGGACAGGCCGCTGGAGCAAAGGGTGTGCACCACCTAGCCGAGAAGCGACATCCAGCCATGTCTTCACCCCTGTACCCTATAGTATGTCGCTGGTACCCTACCTACACCTACTGTCAATGGGACACATCTCCCCAAGTCAGCCATGTGGCCTAGTCACGTGCCACCTATCAACACGGCGCCCCTCCGGGTGTCGCGTCCTCCACTGTCGTAGCCCGATGGACGCGGTATCCCCCTGTGCAGGGTGCCGATGGGTGTTCCTATCCACCCAGTCATCGGGTTGAATGGTGACCCTCCATCCTACTGACTGAGATGTGGCTAGCACGTGTCGCTGCTGCCACCGGTGTGGTGGAAGATCCTTGAACAGACAATCTAATCTACACTTGTGGTCTTTTCGTCATGTTTCCTATGTCTATAGACTCTAGAGTTTTTCATCAACACTTTGAAGGCCTTAAATCACCCTTTCTATCATTTCGTGAATGTAGACACCAAAGGCAAATGAGTTGAGGTGATTGGGCCTTATTCTTGTTGGCTCAGGCCCTCCGTGTTAGAGTTTTAATCCTAGGGAGGGTTCGAGGATTTGATATTCTACCATTTGTGCGATGTTTACATCCCAGATAACAAAAACCCAAATAATTTCACCCTCCTTCACAAACATACAGATAAAAAATCAACCTGTTCATTGGTTGATCTGTGTACACTGTTTCTTAGAAAAATAATTTCAGGGGAGAAAATTGAAATAAAAATTAAATCCATACCTCTTTGACATTTGATCATGAAGTGTTATTCATTGAGGTTTTCGAGATGGTCGATGTTGCTTATGGATCTCTTCATCAAGGCACATCGAAGCTGATGATGATCCTTCAGAACATCGTTCTTTGTTGTTTTTTGGAGAGGGATTCTGATGGAAGTTCATCTAGGGTTCTCTACATTTTGTTAAACATCCATACCCCATCATGTTGTAATTATAAGAATGGAATCCAAATCACAACGACGATGTGACCATAAATTATGCTCATTAAATTAACCACATTTAATGAGCCACATTTGATGGGTCTTTTAGATATCATCATCTTGGTTTCAAAAGAGCCATTATTTCCCCTCTATTAACGCACCTTTTCACCGCCTCATCTCTACACCACAACATCACCATTTTATACTGAATGATGAGAAAGAAATAAAATAATTATTTTAAATTATTCTATTATTTTTCTCAAAAAATCATAAGAAATAACATTTTATTCAGCCCGTACAATCCAAAGATACTTCATTTCTAGGCGAGTCCCAGTGTTCGAGTTTAAAAGTGTCATAGGATTTTCGATCTGAGCATCGGTTAAATTTTTTTAAAAAATCAATCACATGTTTACTAAACATACCATTAAAAAGATAAAAATTCTGTTTTTGGCATTCTGGGTATCAGAATCACGTGACGTCAGAGTGCATAGTCATGAAATAATTCTATATAACAAAAAATTACATGGTATTTTAAAGACCTTAAATTATCCCCACCATAGAGATTTACATCCCTGAATGCCAAAACAAAAACTAATCAATACTATTTTGTTTCTTTATTCGAATATGAGCCTCCAACTCCCATATAATCTCCAATATATTCTTGTGCTTCCACTGAACTCCTAATGTATCAATCAGTCGCCCATGTAGGACCTGCTTCTGTCGATCCTCTATCTTCATCAGGAACTCTACCAATGTCTTCCCATCATCAATGTCTAGATCTCCCTAGTCGTTGATGTGTGATAGATAGTTCATGTACCTCCTTAGCTACGACACATGGAAAACATCATGCACCTAGTGCAGCTGTGGGGGAAGGGTTATTCATTATGCCACCTCACCAACTATGCTAAGGGTCTAAAAGGGTCCAATAAAAAATAGAGATATATTTCCACCCTGTCCAATTCTCTGTATTCCCCATTGTCCTGAGACCTGAAGGAAATAATGGTCTCCCTCCTCAAACTCCAATGGTATTTGTATCATGTTGGAATAATACCTATTACTACTCTATGATGTCTACATCTTCTTCTAGATGATCTATACCTTCTCAATGACAGCTTGTAATAGCTCTAGAAACATGGGTGCCGACTCCCCTGGGTCTATCCAACATATGGGTGATTTTCATGTCCACCCATACAAGGCCTCAAATGGTGCCATGTAAATGGTGGATTGATAGATGTTACTGTAAATGAACTCCACCAAAGTCAGTTGGTCCTCCCAACATCGAACAAAGTCAAGGACCCAAGCATAATGCATGTACTACATGGTCTGCATGGTCTGCTCTGTCTGAATAACCATCATGGGATGAGAAGCTATGCTCAAACATATTTGATTCTCGAACATCTCCTATAATCCCTTCCCTCGTCAAGATGTAAAGTTTTTCTTACGGTCTGAGACGATCATCTAAGGAACTCAGTGGAGTCATAATTTCTCTTAGACATAGATGAATCCCAACCTGTCTACTGGACCCTGCTTTTGGATAGGTAGGATGTGAGTCGACATGGTGAGTTGGTCAATGATCACAAAAATAGTGTTGTGGCCCCTGGACATTTGTGGTAACCCTGTCAAATAAAGTCCATCGTGATACCACCCCATTTCCACTTTGGTACATCAAGTGGTTGGGTAAATCCTTATGGAACCTGATGCTCAGCCTTCACTTGCTGACAAGTGAGCCATTGTGAAACAAACTAGACCATTGCACTCTTCATTCCCAGTCAATATTACTAATGTCAGAGGTCCTGGTACATCATCTCTACTCCAAGAAGTAAAACTTAGTGGGACATATATAACACCTTTCACACCACCTCTATCAAATTCACTGGTACTAAGGTGTTCCCTCTAAAAAATATTGTGTGATACCCACTTATCTAAAATACATTTGGAGCCTATCCTGAGGATAATTGAGCATCTCTGGCCTCACAGTCAGCATCCACCAATTGTGCCTCCTTGAATCACTTTAAAAGTGGGGGAGTAATTGTCATTTATCAAAGTTAAGCTCCTCCATCATCGTCCACAATGGATATCTGCATCGTGGCTAAATTCTCATTCAACACACTCAGCAGCTACAAACTTGTCCTAATCCTAAGTGTGTCTACCACCACGTTCCACTTTCAAGGAGTATAGAATATCTCAATGTCATAGTCTTGGAGAAAATCTGTCCATATGTGATGTCTCAGGTTCAAGTCCTTCTATGTGAAGATATTTTTTATAATCTTTTGGTCTGATTGCACGGTAAATCATTCACCCATAAAGTAGTTTCATACCATCCCCCAAAAAAAAAATTCAACTGCTGTTAACTGTAGGTCATAGGTCACATAGTTCATCTCATGCTTCCTCAATTGGCATGAGTTGTAGGTGGTCACTAATTGCTTCTACATAAGAACACAACCCAGTTTTTCTCTCACTCGTCATAAAAAAACTACATTCTCAACATCCTCCTCTAGTCATCTCAAGATGGGGGTAACTAGTCAGTGTCTGCCTCAACTCATGGAATCTATATTGTCATTTCTATATCCACATGAAGGGTTTTATATTCCATGTCAAGGCTGATAAGGTTGTTGATAATTTGGAAAATTTGGGCATGAAACTTTGATAGTAACCGACCACTACTAAGAATCTCTACACCTCAGTCAAACTCATGGGAGGCTCCTAAGAAATCACTACATCTATCTTTCCTAGATCTACTACAAATATAGCCTCTGAGATGACGTGTCCCAGAATGTGGATCTCCCGAATCCAAATCTGGCACTTCGAGAGCATACCATAACTATTGTTCTCTCAGAGTGTATACATGGCTATCTACAGGTGTGTAGCATGCTCCTCCTCTGACACTAAGTACACCAAGATGTCATCAATGAAGACCATAATGAACCAGTCAAGGTAAGGTTAGAAGACCATATTATAAAGCCTTGTGAACACTATTGGAGAATTATTCATTCCAAATGGCATCACCATGAACTCATAGTGTTCATACCGGCACATGAAGGCGGTCATCCGTACATCCTCATCCCGTACTCGAAGATGGTGATAACCTGATACGAGGTCAATCATTGAGAACAACTTCGCTCCATTCAGCCGTTCAAAGAGGTCATCAATTTTCAGCAGTGGATACTTGTTTTTCACGGTCAGCTAGTTCTGGCACTGTACGTCCACACACAACCTCTATAATACCCCAACATTCTATGGTACACTTCTCTTTAAGTAATACAATAGTGTGCAATGTACACAACACCGAGTTCAATCACATCACAACCTATCAAACTAGAAATTAATAAAGTAGTTATAAATAGTAATAACCACATTTTAAATTTTATATTTATACCATATAATTTAAATATCATATTTTGTGTTTGTTAGACATAATATAAGGACAAATTTAAATTTTCAGATAAAAGAAGTATTTTTCACAAAAAACAATTCTACAGCCTTTTAATGGAGATCCATTATTAAAACTAATATTTGACACTTTTATATATTAAATTTAATGAAATTATATTAATCTTTAGAATTAGGACATATCAATTTATTTTGGATAAATTTTTGGTACTTTTTTGATAACTTTCCTATTTTGATGAATACTGAAGAATACTAAATTTTAATTGAAAGCAACTTTTTAATCGAAATAATTTATAGTGAAAAATTATGAATTTTAATGGTTTATAATTATAATTAGATTACATTATTATCCTCTAATATAATCTAAGTCATTGTATGTAATTTCACATTTATACTTGACATAAACCAGTGTCAATCTTTTGATGGTTATTATTTTTTAAGATCACACTTTTTGTTTTGACAACGAGAATTAATATAAAATTATTTTCTTCCACTTTTGTGTTTTGAATTTGAGAAAATGGATCCCATATTTGAAATCAGGAGGTCCAAATAGTGTTATTAGGTATCTTATATTTTTACAAATTATGAATAATTATTTTGGTAAATATTTTATCTACAATGGTTAAAAGGTAAATCTGGTATGTAATGGTAAACAATAATATTATAATAATATTAAATTACACTACCATGTGTTTTATTTCTATTGGTTGATACATGTATATCCATGGTCATCCTTGGGTCGTTTTGGAGACCCCATGGAGCGACATGAGAGTGACAATGACACATTATATTAATTAATTTATAGTAAAGACAAAAATGACCCAAACATATATCTTTTAGTAAACAAAATTTAAAATGGGGTTATATAAGTTATAATTTCGAATATAAATACTAATTAGAAGGCTAAAATGATTTCCTACATAATTTTATTTTCTTTATAATTTTTATAAATTAAATAATAAAATTTATTTATGAAACAATGATGGTGAAATAATTACATTATTAATGATGGAATAAAATAAATGGTATTAAAAATATTAAAATAAATATAATTTCAATGTTTTAATGACATAAAAGAATTTTCTAGGTGAATATGACATGTTATAGTTGATTAAATTTATTATTTTCGAAGTAATAATGTTTTTATGACTTTCAAAAAACCAAATACCAAATAGTGTCAAAATTTACATAAATGGTTTTTTCAAACAAATATTATATTATTAAATTATATAATATTCTAAAAAATATATGGTTTTGAAAAATGAATTAGATAAAGATATATATGTTAATAATGATACACTTGGTGTTTTCTTGGCTTGTTATAGTTGATTTATTAAACATATAATATAAAAATACAATTAGACATGGTAAATGTCAAACTGCATAACTAAGAGTTAAATAAAAAAGATAAGGTTAATATGGGGACCTAAATATGTCTAAAACCTATTGGTTGAGAGGTCTTCTACCCAAACCATTTTATCCTCTAAATTAATCATTTTTTAGCCATTAAAAACCGAAAAGTATTTTATTATAAAATAATATTTCAAACTTTTCCTAAAGTTACCCTCACCTCTCTTATAAAATGGCACTTACCTTCTATTTATTTAACACCTCGAAACCTTCTTGGATCAGCCAACCCCTGACCAAATATCCCCCCACAATTCCTCTCTTAATCCTAGAGTCATTTCTTTGGTCATAAAGACAACCAATGGATCCCTTTTGATCAAATCAAAAGGAAGAACCCGAAGAAGAGGTAAATATTTCATCACCTCTTTCAAATTTTTTTCTTATTCCACTTCCTCATTCATTTTTGTTTCCATTATAAATTAATAAATCAGGTATAATATATATACTATGATGTTATTATAAAAATTTTACAACCATATTCATTATTCTATCCATCATATGAATGGAAATGTCCCCATACGTGCATACATAGGGCATACCGTCTACACGTCACGGTGTTGTTTGTTATTCAAACACTTCATTATTTGGAAGGGTATAACAATGAGTATAACTAATTTAAATAATAAATATAACATGTTACTTATTTTTTATATATGACATATCAACCAATTGCATACAATTTCACCATCAATATAATGAAATTGTCGCTTGTGCTTATATACAGATTACCGTCTCCGCGAACGCGATGAGATTTATTCCCCATCATAATCATTAAATAATAATTTCATTTTATGATTAAAAATAATGGTTAGGAACTTAATATAATTATGTATATGAATAAAATAGATCCTATCCATAATAAACATGTCTTATGTAACTGAGCATATAAAGGAAAACAGACCAGTTAACACCCAAAACAATGATACATCAAAAATATTATAAACAAATAAATATTAGAGGATCATATATGATATAATATTGATTTATATAGTTATTTTATAATTTAAAAACAATTATTTAACAATTATAAAAGAGGCTACCATACCATTGACCATGGAAAAGTAAAAGGTAAGGTGTTTCTTATCTCACTATTAATTCCAAGATATTTTTGTTGTTCGTCATTTATTTATTGCATGTGGTGTATTGTGTGCTGCCATTTGATATATATTATCATGATTAACTTTATATTAATGGTATTATGTGATTTATTTGGTGGTTATTAATATTTTTTCATACAAATCAATTTATTATAGCATGGTAAGAGGTTTTCATCCCACATCTTATTTCAGTGAGATTCATGTTAGATTGCCACAATTTTCTTTTGTGTTGTGTATATACTACCCATTAATGTATTAAGTATGTAATATAATTTAATTTATGGGTATTTACATATTCATTGTATGATCCTTATTTCATGGGGTGTATGTTTCATAAGTCACCAAATCGTTAACAGAATTTCTAATTTTGATTTCCACTCATTGGGTTTTATGAAATCATCATTGATTATTTTACTGAAACATTATGTGTTCAATTAATATTTATTTATTTATGTAGTATTTTAAACACCCCATTGCGTGAATATTGTTTTTATACACATAATATCTCCATTTATAAACTCTCATGTCATCGATATGAACATGATAATAGTAATCTTAACTCAATTTTCATTCATTGAGTTAAACATCCACTTTATTGGTGTTTCTTTTACAAGAATATGTGTGAATGTACTATGATTGTTTAACGTTTAATATCCCATCATAATTAGTGTATTTATATTTTTCACACATAATTATGTCAATGATTTATCTTTAACCAAAAGATATTTTCTTTATAAGGGATTTCATCTCAACAAACATTCTATTGAGACTTCATTGTTGTTATGTGGAAATTCACTTTTATTTGGTGTATATACCGTATGTTGAAATAATATATCATAAATCCCTTTATTATTGTGATATTATTATATTTTTATTTCGTAAATTGTTTTTATTCAAGAATCTATCATTTGGATAAGAACTATAACTAAAATATCACTTTAAATGATTAAAAAGATTATTCTTCTAAATCATTCTCATTAATGTCTATATTTTAAAAATGGTTTTAAGGATTTATTTATATTAATTTTTTTTTTTAAATTTACAACTCATTTTTAATGTTTAAAAGTGGTATGGGACAATATGATTGATTAATCTATATCAAACAACTTCTTGATAAAATTGTAAGATTTTTAAATGTTTTCATGAAAAGGGATATTTCTCTAAAATATTTTTACTGGTCATTTTCAACTATGTCAACAAACTTTATGATATATTATTCTTGATCATGGTTGATTTATTATGATACAAATAATTCATACATTATTAATGTTTTTTTGATATGTCTGATTGTCGATGAGTTATTTTTATACCATTCATGTTTTATGGAAAAAGTTTTGAAATTTAATATGCTAGTTTTATTTTGAATGTTTATGTTATGTTTAAAACATTTTCATATGAGGAATGCATTGTACATTGTATGTAATTGGTGGAAACCGCTATAGCTCCATGATGCATAGGTAGGTCCCATGAGACAAACGAATGTCTTGGCACAAGGCCTTGACAAAATCTTATTTGTAGTCTTGGCATAAGGCCTTGACTATGTGGTTATGAATTCTGGCATTATGCATTCCATCATTATGAAATTAGTTATAGATATTACATGTTATTATTATACTAGTAAAATATCCATTTGAATAAGTATATGGAATTATTTTATTCAACTTTTCCATATTATGCTGAATTTAAAGTTTAAAATGCTTGTGTTATAGTATTAAAATTTTCCTTAAATGTTTACTCTTATTTATGACAGTTTTCACTATATTGTTATCCTTACTTAGCATCTGAGCTCACCCCTTTGTTATGTTTTATTTTTCCCATGACGCAATGAATTATATTATGATTAACTTTCTAGAATGGGCTAGTTGATATAAGAGTGTTTAAAGGGGACACAATGTTGTTTTTTTTATTTCATGATGTAATGTAAAACTTATATATATATCAAGTACATCCAAGGTTACTAAAATGATTGGTATTTCGAGACATGATTCCTTGTATCATTCCAATGTTATGTATAATGCACTAAATCTAGGTAACTAGGGTCGGGACGTTAATGTTGGTATTAGAGGAAGTTTAGTATAAGCCTTGGAAGCTAGATTTAGAAAATATATTGATTAGGAAACACTACTCTAAGATATACATTGAGGATTAGTATAGAAGAACATCCAAAAAAATTGGTAATGTAAATATTATTTGGTTTTTCCAAGAAATACATTCATGCATTGATACGAGCAGGTAGAGGCGGATCTTGCATAGATGTACCTAGGAGTGAAAATGTCTACAAAGAGTTTTGGGCCTGACCCAGGGTATCCTGGTACATGACAACGGGCCTTGCTGTACTCTTGGTTATGAAACTTCCAGAAGATACGCTTAGGATAATTAACATTTTCCTTACAAACCAATTTTATAGATTTTAATATAATATTAGAATAAATGACCTTGGTTAATCCTAAGGTGTTTTAGTTTGAAAATAAGGTGTTATGATATTCTCTAAATGATTTTATTACTCACACTATGCTTTTTTGTGTTAGTCAATGGATGAATTCCATTGAATTCATCTTAACATTGAACATGGCGTACAAGGTAGGCACAATGGTGGAAATGAGAAAGAAAATGGAATGTTGATAGGTGTAAAAGATATCGTCTTCATGCCAAATCAGTTTTCAAAAAATTTGATCATCAACATATATATTAACAAACTGCTTGACTTATCAAAGAAGAGAAAGGTGGTGAATGATAAGAACTCTAGGAGTGGAGACCATAGAGAAATGAAATCTCAATTACCATAATGCATGAAATGTGGAAGAACACACACATGAATGATTCTCAATGGAACAAAGAAATGCTTTATGTGTTGGAAGAAGGACATAATATAAATAATTTCCGTGGATAAATGAATAGTACTATGGAAGTAAAAAATGATCTCAAGAATCCATTTACAGTCATTTTCCTCAAATGTAAGGGTCATCACCATTACCTGAGTGAATGCCCTATTCTATAGGATAAACTCACGGTCATAGAAGAACCATTACAGAAATAAATGAATTTCAAAATGTTTAAAAGTATTAGTGCTCTTTGTTGATTGGATTACTTTGGAATTCTATTCTCTTGTATGTGTGACCCAGCAGTTTGTTATGTGAAAATTCTATTTGAGGAAGAAATATCTATTCTCTTGTGGATATTGTTATAAAAAACCATTTTAGTTTCTATGATCCTTGAATTAGTGAAAATTAAAAGTTATTATATTTTGGGATGAAAATGTGAGGTATGAGATAAATTTTTTTTGTTAAATTATATAATGGTTATTTTGCGGAATATATCATTTTGGGAATGTTATAAAATATAGTTTTTGAAAATGTAAAACACACAGACCATGTGATAACCCGTCTAGTCAGACAAAGCTATGGGAAACGAACCCACAACTAGTGTGTTATTGGGATTTATCACATTCCACTACACTACGTGAAGTCCCTGGTTAGTGTGACTAATTATTTTTCGTTAAATGATTTTATTAATAAATAATATGTTGATTTTGGAACTTATTTATTAACAAATGGATATCTTTATTATAGGAAAATGATTTGGTGATTAAGTGATAATTGTTATTTTTGAATATGTTAATTATATTGGGAATACTATATGCCTAAGGATAATATAACACTCTGAGATTTCACATGAGGAGTAATGCTGAATGTTTATCTAGGATTTTATTGTCGATTTATAGAGATTTAAGTTATTTATGGAATTGGTTAACCTATCATAGAAAATACATTATTAGGTTAATTACAGTTAAATATGTGACAATAAGAGTAGTCATTGTTATTTGAAGAATCAATTTAATGTGGAAGACTAAATATTAAAATTATTTTATGTATTGGGTTTCAATATTAGATTGTAATATATTGAAGGATTCTAAAAACAGTTGTTTATTGAATTGTATTTATTGAACTTTGTGTATTATTGGTTTAATTTTAGAAATTAAGATTAGTATTTTATTCTCTAATGGATTATCCTTTTTAGGGATCAAATGAACTTGTACTAACCATTTCGGTTTCAGTTAATATCTAAATACAATGGAAATATATAGTTTATCCTTTGAGGATCATGTTATTCTCTAGAAGTTGATTCAAGCACTTCAGGTGTAACCTTGTAATCTTAAATACTAATCATTTAAAAAAATATGAGTTATTGGTTGAAATTTATTAAAGGATGAAACTCTAATTAAAATATAAGTATATATCTTTATTTTCTTAGTAAATCTCAAAAATAAACTCCTCAACTTTATGAAATTTAACTTAAAACAAATAATTTTTTCATTTACATTTTCTATTGGGAAAATAATGACCAATTAACCCGTCACAAGTTTGTGGTTTTCGTGTTTTTATCATTCTCCTGATCATGTTTTCTATCACTCTCCATTAAAACATGACACTTAATTTATCTTACACATCCATGTTTTCCTTCATTGAATCCTAGTGTGCGTTATCTCAGGTGACCTTTGTACTTTTACTGAATTCTTTTAAAGTTATAGTTTTATGGAATATTTTTGTATGTTGGACCTTAAATTAAGTGCCAAATCATTATTTTAAAATTGTGAGCATGAAATTATCAAATTTGGTGGAGAAAGTAACACCATAAAATTATCTGGTATGCTTTTCTTTCAGTAATACAATTGCGTGCGATGTACACAACAACGAGTTTAAGCACATAACGACCAATCAAACTGGTTGTTTAGAAAGTGGTTATGAATATTAATAAACAAATTTTGAATTTTTTATATATCCCATATAAATTTAACATTCATCTTTTTTGTTTTCTATACATAATATATGGACAATTTCAATTTTTTAGATAAAAGATATATATTCAAAAAAAATCTAATTTTACCACCTTTTAATGGCGAACCCTTTTTTAAAATAAATATTTGACCCCTTAATATATTCAATTTAATTAAATAAAATTATTCCTTTGATTCGGGATATAAATATTTATTTTGGATAAATTTTCGGTACATTTCTGATAACTTTCATATTTTGATAAATATTGAAAAATACTATATTTTAATTGAAAACAACTTTTTTAATCTAAATAATTAATGGTGTTAAATTATGAATTTTAAGGGTTTGGAAGTATAATTAGATTATATTTTTATTATTTAATATAACTTTGGTCATTTTATGTAATTTCACATTTAAACTAGACATAAACAAGTGTCAATATTTTTATAGTTATTATTTTTTAAAAACAAGGTTTTTTGTTTTGACAACGATAATTAAATTTAAATTAATTTATTCTACTTATTTGTTTTGAATTAGGGAAAATATATTCCATATTTGGAATCTGGAGGTCAAAATTATGTTAATAGGTAACTTTTATTTTTAGACATTATGAATAATTACTTCGGTAATTATTTTATTTATGATGGTTAAAGGGTAAATCCGATAAATAAATTTAAAAAATAATATTATAATAAAATTAAAATACCCTAACATGTGTCATATTGCTATTTCTTGAAAAATTTATGACCATGGTCATCCTTGGGGATATTTTGTGACCCCATGGTGCCACTTGAGAGTTATAATGAGACTTTATATTAATTAATTTACGAAAGACAAAAATGACAGAAACCTATATCCTTTAGTAAAACATTTTTTTAATAAGGTAATATAAGTTATCATTTCGACTATAAATACTAATAGGAAATATAAAAATATTTCCTATATAATTTAATTAAATTTATAATTTTTACACATTATATAATCAAATGTTTTATGACATAATGATGATATAGTAATTACATTATTAATGAAAGAATCAAATAAATGGTAATATACATATTAAAATAAATATAATTTCAATGTTTTTATGACATACACAAATTTTATTGGTGAATATGACATGTAATGGGTGATTAAATGTATTTTGTTCTAAGTAATCAAGATGTGAAGACTTTCAAAAAAACCAAATACTAAATAATGTCTAAATAGACATAAATGTGTTTTTAAAACAAATATTATATAACTAAATTATATAATATTCATAAACATATAACGTTCAGACAAAGGAATAAGATAAGCTTATATATATTAATAATGAACCACTTGGGGTTCTCTTGGCTTGTTATTGTGTGTTTATTAACAATATAATATAAAAATACAAAGAGACAAGGTAAATGTCAAACTATTTAACTAAGAGTTAAAGATAAATAATAAGGTTAATATGGTGAATTATACCTATCTAAAACCTATTTGTTAACAGGTTTTCTACCCATCCCCATCTTATCCTATAAATAAATTGTTTTTTATCCATTATAACCCGAATATGATTTTATTATAAAATAATACCTCAAGATTTTTTCCAAAAGTGACCCTCATCTCTCTTATAAAAGGGCACTTCCAATTATCTTAATTTCACACCTCCAAAGCCTTTTGTCTCAGCCATAACCTGCCCAACTATCCTCCCAATATTTCTATATTCATCCTAGATTATTTCCATTGATTTGTAAGACAACTTAAGGATCTATTTTGATTAAATCATAAATTACAACCCGAAGAAGAGGTAATATTTAATCACATCTTTCAAGTTATTTTCTTCTTCCACAAAATCTTTTATTGTTGTTTCCATTCAAAGATAATAACTCCCGGATATTATATATAATATTATGTTATTAAAAAGATGGTACAACCATATTCATTACTATATCCATCATATGACTGAAAAAGTCAACATATATTTGTACGTACGGCTTACCATCTCTGCGTCGTGGTGTAATTTGTTATTCGAACAATTAATTATTTAGATGGGTATAATAATGAGTGTAAATAATATAAATAATAAATATAAAATGTTAATTATTCTTTATATATGATATAACATCTAATTAAATACGATTTCACTATCAATATAATGGTATTGTCACTCGTGCAAACGTATTGATTACGGTCTCCACGAACGCGATGAGATTCATTCCCCATCGTAATCATTCCAGAATAATTTTCATATTATGATTAAAAATAATGATTGAGAACTTAATAAAATTCTTTATTGGAATAAAATACATCATATCCATAATAATCATGGCTTACATAATCAGACATATAAAGGAAAACAGATCAGTTAACACCTGAAACAATGATTCTACTTATATATTAGTAACAAATAAATATTAGGGGATCATATATGATATCATATTTTTGTATATAGTTATTTAATAATTTAATAACAATGATTTAACTATGATACAGTAGGTTAATGTACCATTAACCAAGGAAAAGTACAAGGTATGGGTTTCTTATCTCACATTTAATTACATGATATTTCCACTATTCGCCACTTATTTATTGAATTTGGTGTATTGTGTACTTCCATTTGATATATATTTTCATGATTCTCTTTATATGAATAGAATAATATGATTTATTTGGGGGTTATTATCTTTTGGTCATATGTCTCGATTGATTACAACATGATATAGGGTTTTCATCTCACTTCTTATTTTCATGAGAATCATGCTATATTGACACTATTTTCATTTGTGAGGTCTATGTTATGACCATGAGTGTATTCATTATATAATATAATTTAATTTATGGTTTTTTACATCTTCATTGTATAATCCTTCTTTAATGGGGTGTATGTTTCATAAGTCACAAAATCAGTAAGGGAATTTCTAATTTAGATTTCCACTCATTGGGTTTTACGCAAACTTCATTAATTATTTTCCACCAAAATTATCTGTGTAATAACTATTTACATATTTATGTAATAATTTCACTCCCCTTTGTGTGGATATTATTTTGAAACACATAATCACTCCATTGATCAATTCTCAAATCATCGATATGAAATTGATAAGAGTAATCTAAACTCAAATTTTTTTCATTGAGTTAAACATCCAAGTCATTAGTGTTGTTGTTACAAGAATACGTGTGAATTTACTATGATTGTTTTACCCTGAATATCCAATCATATTTAGTGTATTTATATTTTTCACACATAATTAATTCATTGAATTTAACTTAACCTAAGGATACGTTTTTTATAAGGGATTTCGTCTCAACTTACATTCCATTGATACTTCTTTGTTGTTATGCACCAAATCACATTTATTAGGTATATATACTGTAATTTGACATAATATATCATGAATCCCTTTATTCAAATTATATTATTTAGTTTTTATTACCTCAATTTTTTGTATTCAATAATCACTAATTTGGATAGAAACTCTAACTAAAATATCATTTTAAATGTTTTAAAAATATATTCTTCTAAATATTTCTCATTAATGTCCATGTTTTAAAAATGGTTTTAAGGATTTATTTATATGGACATTAATTTTTTAAAATTAAAACTAATTTTTAAATAATAAATGTGGTATGGGAATCTTCGATTCAAAAATCAATATTAATCAACTTCTTGATAAATAGTGTGACTTTTAAATGATTTTATTAAAAAGGGATATTTCTCTCAAAAAATTTTAATAATCATTTTCAACTATGTCGATAGCCTTTATGGGATATCATTATTGATCGGGGTTGATTTATTATGAAACAAATATTTCATACTATATTGATGTTTTTGTAATATTTTTGGCATTGGATGTGTTATTTTTATACCAATCACTGTTTATGGATAAAGTATTGACATTTTGTATGCTAGTATTTGTACGAATGTTTATGTTATGTTTAAAAAATTTCATATGAGGAATGCATTGGATATAGTATGTGACTGATAGAGCCTGCTATAGCGCCTCGATGCATTAGTTTGTCTCAGGAGACAAACTAGTGTCTTGGCACAAGGCCTTGAAAAAATATTATTTGTAGGCTTGGCATAAGGCCTTGACTATGTGGTTATGAATTATAGAATTATCAATTCCATCATTATATAATTGGCTATAGATATTACATGTGATTATTCGACTAGTAGAATATCTATGTGAATTAGTAAATGGAATTATTTGATTTATCTATTCCATATTATGCTGAAAATTAAGATTAAAAGTCTTGTGTTCTAGTATTATACATTTCTATAAATGATTACTCTTATTTATGAATGTTTCCTCTATATTGTTATCCTTACTGAGCATGTGAGCTCACCCCTTTCATATTTTTATTTTTCCTAAGATGCAATGAAGTATTTTTACGATTAGCCTATAAAAATAGGATAAGGGATATAATAGTGTTCAAAGAGGACATAATGTTGTTTTTTATTTCATGATATAATGTAAAAAATTTGTATGTATCTAGTACATCCAAGGTTACTAAACTGATCAGTCTATCAAGACATGTTTCCTTGTATCAAGACAATGCATTGTAATAATGCACTGATTCTATGTAACTGGTGTCGGGGCGTTACAAACTCAAACTCTTATATACATTCCATGAAAAAATCACAGAGGATTCCCATTGTGAAACACTAGACCTTATGAATTCCTTCACTTGAAAGTTATCCAGATATACCCTTAGCTCATAATGTACCATAGGAGCCATCCGATATGCCAGTGTGGATATCAACGCCGTCCTAGTGTACAAGTCGATGAAAAATTCTACCTCTACATGCAGAGTTTGTCCCAGAACATCCTAAAAAAACATCCTCATACTTTTCCACCACTATAGGTATGATTAGACTCCACTCATCCAATACACCGAGGGTGAGACTGACCAACTGTTTAGTGATTTGATCTACCCTCCTCTGAGAATGTCCATCCCACACTGCAAGGGTTTCCTCCTCGTCGGTGAAGTAAAACTTGGTCCTATACCTACAGACACTCCACACTGTTTGGATAAAACAGTAGATCAGAGAAAGGACAATGGATAACCAGCCCATACCCAAGATGATATTGTATGGACTTGATCCAGCTACTAAGAGATCCCAGCCAAAGCTTTCTAATACTAGAGTATGGTCACACTTCCATCACCATTGATTAATCATAGAATCTTCTCCCATATGAGTCTCTGGATATATGAATTTTGCCAAAGGATCCATCAGAATCTCCATGCCTCGAACAAGAGTTGTGTCATGGAACGATTGACTAGAACCTATGCCTATAAGAATATTTTCTAGGGTGGTGAAGAAATAGATCAGACATTAGATCATCTCTAGAGCACCATGTACATAATAATATACTGATTGGAGCTGAGCTTGTCCCTTCTTACCAACTCTGGGAGGATGGTTTGGACCTTCTAGGGGTGCGGGCGATAACACCTCAAACATTCACCCACCGCCTGCCACATGGCCAGATCCCATTCGATGTATTCCGCACTGTGAAACTCCTCGCTCAAAGCACTGCTTCTACCTCAGCAGCCCCCCGACCATCTGTTGGTCACCAATATGACAGGTTGGGTATTCATGTGCCATGTGTCCCTGCTCACCGCATGAGAAGAACTGCTTAGCACCCATGTAACTCCCTCTAGAAAGGGAGCCCATCATTTCTGATCGTGAGTCTTGGGGTCTCCCTCTAAAAGACCTAGCCTACTTGGGACCATGTGATTGATTCCTACTGAAGAATGTTCCAGCAGGGGTCTATTGGAAGCTCTTGCTATTAGTTCTTAATCCACAAAGAAGCTCTACGAATGAAGGGTTCACTCCAGCACCCCGACCAGGGTTGGAATACCAATAGACAACATCGATGCCTTGATCTTCCACCTGAGTCCCTATTCAAAGGACCAATCCCTGAATAAAGTGTCTCTCACAATGTCTATATAGTAGTAAGATAGATCAGTGAGCCTTGCTGAGTAATCAGATATCATCATGCTGCCCTAATAAAGGTGAAACAGCTCTTAAATGTGTATAGATTTCATGGTCGTGGGGATAAAATCCTCCTAGAAAAGCCACTCTAGGTCATTCTAGTTGAAGGTTTCCTCATCATGTGTTTGGGTGGTAAAATTAAATCTTCTACATACTAATCCCAATAGATGTCTCTCTATCATGATCTCCATATGGTCAGGTGGTGTACTCACTAAGTGGAAGACCCATGTCATAGCCTCTAACTAGTCCTCAGCAACCTCAGGATTTATATTTCCTCTAAAACATGGAGGTCTCTGTCTCTGAAAATCATGCAAGGCACTGAGCCTACGAACTTCCTCTTCAATAACCTCTAGCATTAAATGATGGCCATTTAGTGTTGGGAGCACTAGTGAACCAACTGATGGGGCCTTCTCAACACTGGTCCGTAAATGGATGCCTTATTTCCAGGTGTGATGTCCTCACAACCTCGTATTAGGATCTTGATTGGTTGTCCATGTGGATGTGTCCTGATATTGATCATAATGTACCACGATTAAATGTTTATATCTAATGAGCTAATATTATTCAAAATTTGGAGACACTTATGTAACCATTGTTTTCATGTATTGAGATGAAAACATTATAATAAGAATGTTGCTAGTAAACTTGACTGAGATTTTATAAATATGAAGGCTCTTGACTTTTGGGACAAAATATCTAGTATTACTCTTCCTAGGATTAATTCTGATCATCATCCTATTCTTGTCTATCTTCTTATGAATGATCAAAAACCTATCATTCCCTTCAGGTTTAACAGTGCTTGGTCTTTAAATCCTGATTGTATCACTTTTATTTTTAACACTTGGAATTCAATGAAGCACCATAATGATTCCTTTGCTTGTTTGCATAAATTGAATGTCCTTAAGCAAGCTCTCAAAGGCTGGTGTAAAAACTCAATCTCCCAAATAGACCTTGACATCTCCTACCTTGAGGACGAACTCAATCGCTTCCAAACTGAGAACACTAATTCTAATTTTAATATGCCTCCTCAGCTGGAAGCTAATATCTCTTCTAAATTAAATTCCTTACTTTCTTTTAAGGACAATATTCGGAAACAGACTTTTAGAACTAAATGGCTTACTGATGGTGATCGTAATACCAAATTTTATAATCATCTTCAAAGAATTAGAAAGACCAGCCATCCCCTTACTATGCTCATTCATAATGATTTGGTCATTGATTCTGAAGAAGCCATTAAGGATCATGTTACCTCTTATTTCCATAACATTCTAAGTGGTCCTGACAGAAATGTTGATATTAAACCTGACATCATTCCTTTGCTGGTTGATGATGAAGATAATAGGTCCCTTTTAAGCATCCCACTCGATCATGAAATCAAGGATATTGTTTTTGGTTTAAACCCTGATAGTGCTCCTGGCCCAGATGGTTTCAATAATGGTTTTTCCAAACTCATTGGGATATTGTTCATAATGATGTTTGTAACTTTGTGAGGACATTCTTCACCAATGGGACTCTTCCTCATGGTATTAATGCTCAATTTTTAACTTTAATTCCTAAAGTTGAGAATGTTGATGAGATACATCAATTCAGACCTATAGCTTTGATTAACACTATATATAAAATCATTACAAAAATCATTGCTAATAGACTTGGTCCTATCTGTAATAGAATTGTTTCTTGGAATCAATTTGGTTTTATCAAAGGAAGATCCATTCAGGACTGCATATGTCTTGCTTCTGAATGTACAAATTCTTTAACCAAACAAACTAGAGGTGGTTGTGTGGCTATCAAATTGGATATTAGGAAGGCTTTTGATACCATTGATTGGAATTTTATTTAAAAAGTTCTTAGAAGCTTTGGTTTTAATGACTCCTTCATTGATTGAATCAGGACCCTCTTTCACTCCGCTCATATCTTTATCCTGATTAATGGTACCCCTTGTGGTTACTTTAAATGTACTAAAGGCATCAGGAAAGGTGACCCTCTTTTTGCCATCCTCTTTGTTATTACTGAAGATTACCTTAGCAGACTCATAAACCACCAGGATGATCAAAATATGATTAAACCTATTCAGGTGGACAAGAATTTAAATGCTCCAACACATCTCTTATATGCTGATGATATTATTCTATTCATAAAAGGGGATCAAAGAAATCTTCAAGTTCTTAAACAAACTTTATCTCATTATGAGGATGCCTCTGGTCAAGCAATCTCTTGGAATAAATCATATATCTACTTTGGCAAGAATTTTCCTGCAAGAAGAAAAACTGGTATTATAAATCACCTGGGTATTAAAGAGGGCTCTTTACCTCTCACTTATTTGGGGGTTCCTCTATTTTGGGGTCGTCCCAAAGCTATATATTTTTCTAATATTATCACTCATATCACAAATCAACTAGCTAATTAGAAAGGGAAGTCCCTCTCCATGGCTGGGAGAATCTATTTAGTTAAATCGACCATCGTTTCTAAAATGGTCTATACCTTTATGATCTATAAATGGCATGTTAGTATTCTTAAAAAAATTACTACTTACATTAAAAACATCATTTGGTCTGGAAGAATTTTCGAAAAAAAGCTTGTCACATTTCCTTGGAATTCTTGTTGTCAACCCATTGATAATGGTGGAATTGGCATTAAAAATATAAGGTAGGTTAATGATGCTCTTCAGGCATGCCTTACGTGGCACATCATTAACTCTTCTAATAAGGCTACTGATTTCCTTAAACTTATTTTTTTTCCTAATATTTTAAAAGGTAATCTAAATTTCATTAACTCTTCCATCTGGCCTTCCATTCGGGACTCTTATCTCAAAATCACGCAAAATTCTAGGTGTATTGTCAGTGCTGATTCTTCCATTAATTTCTGGTGTGGAAAATGGTTTGGAAGCCCTCTGATTATTTTGTTACCCCCCAGTAATCTTCCTGTAGATACTAATCAATCTATAAAAGGTGTCTTGCAATCTTCTGATTGTGATCTCCCTGATACTATTATGCAAGCTATTGAGAATTATACTTTCTCTTCTGTTGGGGATTTTCTTGTTTGGGAAACTTCTGTTAATGGCATTATAGACTCTAAAAGCTTTTATAATCACAATTTTTCTGACCATGAATCTAATTTTTCCTGGGTGAATCATTTTAATAAACCCTGGATTAAGCCTTCGAGGCTTACCCTTATTTGTAGCATTGCGCATAATAGATTACCTAATGAAACTAGTCTTCAAATCTGTGGCATTTTTTTTGTTATATGTGTCGTTTGTGTAACCAACATAGGGAGGATACTAATAATCTTTTTCTATCTTGTGCGACGGCCTCTGCTCTCTGGAATTACATCTTTGATCTTTTTAATTGTAGAAGACACATTGATGAGTCAATTTCTTTATTCCTAATTAATTTCACTAGACAGGATGCTTCCCTGCAGGTCAAAAATATGTTTCTTGTAGTAGTGGCGGAGCTCCTGTTTGTTCTCTGGTATGTTAGAAATGATCTCTTTCACAATAATCATTCTCTCAATCATAATACAGGAAAGACCCGAATTCTTATTGCGATTCATGAAGCGGCTTCAATTCAAAAGGACTGTTTCAATAACTATGTTGGAGATTTTATGATCCTCCGATAGCTCCATGTTCCTGGCATTTTACCAAAGCCTAAATGATCCTTTGAAGTTTTCTGGCAATCACCAATGCCAGGATGGATCACAGTGAATGTTGATGGCTCTTCCAAAGGCAACCCTGGCCCTGCCAGTTGTGGTGCTATCTTCAGAGACTCAGCTGGTCAATGTCAGGGATTCTTCTTTGTTGGTTGTGGTCACTTCTCATCCCTGGAGGCAGAAATGCTCGGCGTCATTCATGCTGTTGACTTTGCTCTTCAGAAAGGCTAGAGAAAGTTGTGGATTGAAAGTGATTCAACCACTATTATTCATGTAATCTGGAATGACAACATTCATCTAGCCTGGTCTCTCACTGCTCGTTGGATGAACTGCCTTAATTTGCTCCATGGGTTTGACTATATAGCTACTCATGCCTACCGCGAAGCAAATGCCGTGGATGATGCTCTAGCCAACAAAGGGGTCCAGCAAGGCATAACTTGGATGGATGATGTCCCTTCTGTCATTTTAAATCTTTTTGATTGAGACTGTAAAAAAATCCCATCCTTTCGCATTTTGTAATTTGTTTTCTGTCTATCAATAAATTATGCTTTGGTCTTTGACCGAAGCATTATCTTTATAAAAAATATTAATTTTTTTTATCCAAAACAAAAAAAAGAGTCATAGTATTTGAGGGGGAACCTACCTTCATTTGATACCTCTTTGTCCCTAACCATCCATCACGGCATGTTCTGTGATTACCCCCAACCCGCCTTCCATAAGCCAGGGGATGGCAGCTAGAAATATAATTGCATATCCAAAAAAACAATGGTGTTGACTATAAACCATTTCACACACACTCTCAACAAAATCCCAACATATTTAAAGTGGAATCATGTATAAACCAAAACCAAAGATGATTGAAAGTACAAGTGAATGTATGTAGGCCAGAATACAAACCCAACAAGGAAATTAAAGTATAAAAGTTCAAAAAGAAACTATGATTTCCATCTATAGAAAACCCCACCTGCTCATGGGAGTAATGAAGCTACTGGATACCAAAGTAGTACGTCCTACACACCCGGTCCTACTAGGACCCACCTAGTCCTAGGACACCATGTCCCCTATCATAGAATCCGTTAGTACAGTCCCCCTGAAAACCTCTGTTGAAATGTCAATTGTCTACACCAGACACAACACGTGCTGGTGATTCTCATGCAGGGGTGAGTATAACAATACATAGTAGGGACCCCCAGACCTGTGAAGATCTATCATTAATCCCCAAAAAAATATATCAAGTAAAATACCATCGATCAAGACCTAAACCACATAGCATAATGTAAAAGACGTAGCTCAAACCTGTTATATTATAGAGTATAAATAGTATCATCATCAGTCATATCATTGAACTCCTCAGCTGCAAGAGAACTCCTCCTCTATCATGTACAGTTCACCTGGGTCACACAGAGCTAATACACATTAACAATGGACAGTTTTTGAACTCATCCTTGATAAGTACTACTGTTATGCTGGGTTACAAAGAGACGCTCCCCACTATAGACCTACTAGGTCACACATAGTCGCTTCCCACATTGGCCTAACTGAGGTACTCCTCATGTCAAGTTTCATGGTTCTTCCAAGTCATATAGAGCCACTCCCCACTATGGGCCTGCTAGTTCACATAGAGTTGGTTCCTACTAGGTTGTCATCGACTAGTATTTAGGTCTCATCAAACCACAGTGTTTCGTACGTAGCGCACTTCGGAGAACCACTCAGCAATCCATTCTCCGAATCTCATCATCCATAAAGGTCACCACATTGAATTAATAAATATCAACCCCATAATTATAGTACCAATGACACAAATAGATCATCAATCAGATTTCATATTTGTAAGTTACATGAATTCTAGTAAATAGGGGGATGGTTGTGACGGGGCCAATTATGACCCAGCCAGACCGACCTGACCAACATGGCCAGGGGGTTCCTCAACCCCATGTTCCTTTCGATGAACTCAACCAAACCTATTGAGGGGTCGGGGTTGGTTTGGTCTATCCTAACCAGTGGTCCATGCACAATAGGTATCACTGGGCCCATCCTGGTTTAGTCGGGGGTCCCACATGCTAGGGGAGATTTGGATCATAAGGGGCAGGTCCATCCTGCTGGATGCATGTATAGCCCACTAGGTGCAGGTCCAGCCCACTGGTTTAGAGTCTGACCCATCATCAAGGGTCTGACCTTGGTGTGGGTACGACCTACCAGCACGACTCTTGCCAAATCGGGTGTGGGACCAGCCCAGGTTGCTAGGTTGTGGGACCGGTCTTTCCGGCTGGGGGATCAGCCTGCCAGCTGGGGACTGGCCGATGGTTCCCCACCCAACCTGAATGCAGAATGCAACCACGTCTGGTCCCCTCAGACCTACGGGATGCCTCATGGCCACCACCTCTCTCTGTGTTCGACATATCGTAGCTCCCCCAACCATCCAAGTGGCCAAGTCATGGGCCAACCCACCACACAGTGCCACACCTAGTATGACATCATCCACTATTGTGGACTGATGGCCACGGTCTCTAGCAGCCATAACATGATGATGTGCGTGGCACTCCAAATATTTGCTGGTGTGTCCTGTGAAACTCTATCCCACTGATCGGCACATGGTTAGCATGTGTCGCCTCTACATGTAGTGGTCGTCGTCTCTTGCGGCAGATCCTTCGGCGGACCAGCAAACACAAATTAGTGGCCCGTTCTTCACACCACCAACTTCTACGGCCTCCAGAGTTCTTCTTCTTCACTAAAAATTCCTTAAATCATCATTTATATTGTTTTGAAAATGTGGCCACCTAAATTACATGAGAGGAGGTTCTTGGTGCTTATTCGTGTTGGCCAGGGCCCTCGACATTAAAGGTTTAAACAAGGGGGACTTCTGATAATTTTATATTCATTCATTTGTGCCATGTTTGAATCCCTAATAAAAAAACTGAAAATATTGTCACCCCCGCATAAACATATAGATAATTGATCAACCTATTCGTTGGATGATATTTGATCATCGTTTATTAGAAAAAGAATAATTGGGGAGATCATTGAAATAAAAATCAAATGCCTACCACATTTTTTTTCAAAGACCTAGCATTCGTATACAATGTTTTCAAGATGGAAAACATCACTTCTACTTCCAATCTTCGAGGAATGTCGATGCTGGTGATGATCTATCGGTGCTTCATTATTAGTTCTTCATTGGAGAGAAAATTCACCAGCATTTTGTCAGAGGATTCCCCTAATTTTTTTAAATCCACAAACTCCATCACATTGGAATTATAATAAATAATCAAAATCACAGTGATGATGCGCCCATTAATGATGATCATTAAATTAACCATATTTAATGATCCTCATTTAATTTTTCATTAAGAAAATAGCACCGCTATTTTTTCCACGCCATTATTTCCCCCATTAATGTGCCTCTTTGTTGCCTCATTGCTCTACCACATCGTCGTGATATTCTACTCTGTGATGAGAACGAAATAAATTAATTATTCTAAATTAGTTTATTACTTTTATCAAAAGGTCTGAAATATAAAATTTCCTCTCGACCCATTCTAGAAGAAAGTTAAATAATTTCTCTGTGAATCTAGGGGATTTTATTTCAACAATATCCTCATATTTTAGATCTGAGCATTGGTTCAAATTTTAGAAAAACTTGCACGCGCATTTATTGAATGTATATATAAAAAGTTCAAAATTCAGTTTTGGGGTCTTCGGTCATCGGAATCACGCATTGTTAGAGCATGTGGTCTGAGAATAATTCCGTATAATTAAAAAACATTACACAGAATTTCAGAGACATTACATTTTCACAAATATTAATGCCTTTCATAAGACTATTTATACTATTGGATATATACTCCTAGCGTTTGGACAAATGATTTGTCTCATTATAAATTTTGGTGTATCAAGGGGATTTCCATTAATGGTCTCACAAATAAATTCATGTCCCAAAAATTCATCTTTAATTAAAAATATATTACATTAATGAAAAAACATACATTATTAGTTAAGAAAATAGATTTAACAATTTTTTTCTAGATAATCAAATAGAATTAAATATAGATAAATGATGTGGCCATTGATCATTCTTTTTTTCCATCATGTTTTGGGGTTTTTAAATTATATTTATAGCTAAAATGTCCTTAATATGGTTATTTATAAGTTTTTGGTTAATTTAAAATAAAGATTTAATTTTTACGAATCAATTAATTTTATTATATGATATATTATTTAAATGTTTCAATTATTCATTAAATTGATAATTTTATTTGTTTGGTCTATTTTTTATTATTTTTAATTGATGTATTATATTAATTCATTATGTATTATTTAATTTGTAATTATTTTTACTAATTATTTTTTCCCTTTGTATTATTTATTTATTTTTATATCAAATAATTAATGTCTATTTAAATTTAAAATTACTTTTATTAATGATTTGATAATTTTTAAATTTTAATTGTTATTCATTTTATAATATTTTTTATAGTTTTTTAATTAATTAATCATCTTATTAATTATATAATATTGTTTTTTGAAATAGTATTTATTGATCAATTAATAAGTTATTATGAAATTATTATTGTCTATTATTTGTATATTTTGTCTTGAAATGTGTAAGGCATTAGATAATTTTCCTTTGTTTCATTATAATATATTTTGAAACGGTGAACTTTTTTATAAATTATAAGGGGAAATAAATATAATATATTTTTGGAGATACATATTTTACTGGATGATGGAAATCATTTAGGATAATCTTGAACATGTAAGATATATTTTCCATAGGATAATTTATCATACACAATAATTGAGCTCAAATAAAATAATTCACACCGGTCGAATAGTATCCAATTTCAAGGCCAATATCTCCCACCAAAAGAAGACTCTTTATCCACACATCATCCATTCAAAATAGAAGCGTCACTGATTTTTTTAACTAATGATGTCCATCTATGCAAGAAATAGTACCAAGATTTAAAGCTGATCCATATTCCAATTTTGAAGGATTTTCAAGACCTTTGTTGGTGCTTCCCAAGTGACTAAATTTTGATTTCATTGATTTTAAATATAAGTACCTCTATAAAGATAAACTAGTAAATTATGTTTGGATAAGATGATTCTAGGACCGTATACTGAACACTATCAAATATTTCTTAAATCATGGTTGGGGGAATATGAAGCTAGAGAAGAATAGATATGACCTCTTCAGAGCATTTAATGATTGTGGTCAATCGAAAATAATCATTATTCACTAAATAAATTATGACTACTAAATCCATAATCAATTAAAAGATGATAATTGAGCCTCAATTTGATGTAAATGAGGGATTATTATGATTAAAAATCATCGATATGTTTCCAAATATTGTGTTTGATGTTGAAATTTTCTATGTGCGGGTGTGGGTTAATGAAATAGATTAGCCCATGATCCACCTAAAATCATTATTTGTGAAGATAAGTATCATTGTACATGTGATTATCAATGGAATTTGTATGATGAATACCATCTTGTTGTTTAGTTGTATATTGTAGAGTTGTATTATGAACACATGAGTCATTAAAAAAATTATGGATTGTTGTAATTGTTGAGGATACCAGTCATATATTTTTTGATGATGAACCATACTGAGCAGATGAATGATACTATGATCATGTGAGGAGGGTTGATTATAATAGAAGGTTTGACCTCCTTTTTTATCGAACACCTCATCAAATTTTTATGAAACAAGAGAAGGCTTAGCCATTCAATTTAAACAACAATATACATATTTTTTGAATTTGATCCATTACTTAAGAAGATTTAATCGATATAGATTCTAACATGACATCTTGAATATGAATTTTGGATTACCATCATCAAATTGAATCTAATTTATATTTGAACATGACATTTATGTATCGTTGATATGGGATGAATGTTGCTTACATTTTTATTGGAGGAAGATGGTTGTTTTCATGTTCATATCATAGTCACTATTTCAATTTTAATTGTGGGACTTCACCACTCTTGTATTTTGTTATTAAAATAATGGATGTGGGAGAGTTTCAGATTTTTTCCATCATGGTCAAGATTGATCATTACCTTAGGAACTCATGCTACACTAAATCTAAATGATTTCATTTTGAACAGGGTGTCCACATTTTTAATTGACACATAGAGTTAATAATTCGGATTAAACTTATTATATTATTTTTGTGTAATTTTTTTGATGGAAGGAAATGAATGAAGTCCAATGAGAAATCAATGACACAAGTAATGATAGACATGTGAATCTCACAAACTAATTTTCTATTCATCTAGAAAAATATATGAGACAAACACGCTCAGGGGAGGCTGAGAGAGAGACATTATTTTGAGACCAGAGCAGAAGAAGAGGGAGAGTAGTAGGAAGATGAGTACAAACCAAAAAAGCACGAGACAAAGTGGAAATTGAAATTGAAAAATAATACTTATCGAATTATTTCATTTCATGATCAGTTGATCTATAATATTAATTAATTTTTTTAATATATTTGATTTTTATGTTCCAATTGTGAGATAAAATATATATTTAGGGTTATCATATTCTAATGCAAGAAAATAATTCATCTATTAATATATTATTTTCATCTTTCTATCAATGTAATTTTCTTTATTTTTTTCATCCCCATTCTTTATAAGAATCATTTTTCATCTACTCTATAAATACATGGATGATGGTAGTGCATAATTTACCTTTGTTCAACAATCAATGAACTATAAATTAGAAGCGGTCGATAATAGGCATCACCTTTAAAGACTAAATTGTATACTCTATTTTTATTAATATTTTGATAACAAGGATATTATTCTAGAGTGTGAAAAACATTTAACAATAGTGATTTGAATATAAAAAAATGCATTTGTTATGGAAAAGAAATGATGGATTATAGTTGAGCAAAAAAATACATTAATAATTTATGTGTACTACTGTTTCAAAATTAATAATTTTCATGCCTTTTTTCCAACTGTTTCATCTGTTTCATCATTTTTATCATCCATTATCTTTGTTTAATTTTTTCAGTTTTTTCTAATTATTTCATTTTTTCAACAGCCTTTTTTCTTCCCTATTCATCAATGATGACACTTAACATTTCTCTAGTAAAAAGATTGATTTAAGTAATTAAATTTTATATTTTTTCATTGATTAAGTTGTTAAAAATTTATGTTTTTATCAAGGATGGATAATAATTCCAAGAACATATAAAAACAATTTCTGTTTCTATTTTTTTTAAAATATACTGATAATATAATTATCGATTCATTATAGTTAGTAGTTTTTATCATATTTAAACCTGGTATTTTATGCATAAAATATAAAGGTATATCTATTAATTTGAACCTTTTATTCAAGAATTTATCATTCAATATTCATCCATTATGATGATGAACATAGTGAAAATGGAAAATTTCAATTTTGAAATTAGAATTACTTTTTAAAATGTTAATAAAATTCATGTTCTACCTCATCCTAGAAATGAAAATTATGATATGTCTTGTATTAGAGATTTATATCTTCTAATTGTATCATGTAATACATTATATATTCTTTTATTCCAAATATGTAATGTCAATACCCCAGTTACCCAAAGTCGATGCATTATTACATAACATTGGAATGGTACAAGGAATCATGTCCCAATAGACCGACCAGTTTAGTATCCTTGGAAGAACTAGATAAATACATATGTTTTACATTACATAATGAAATAAAAACAACAAATAACATTTTTTCCACAATGAACACACTTAAATTCCTTATCTTATACCATCAAGTGAACCCTAAAATATAACTTCATATCATGTAAAAAATACAAAATAGAAAGGTGTGAGCTCAGATCATCAGTAAAGATAACAATATATTAGAATCTTTTTTAAATAAAATAAACAAGTAAGGAAATGTATAAGACTAAATCATAACCTTTTTAAATTTAAACATCAGCATAATATGGAAAAAACAAATCAAATTATTCTATTTACTTATTCACATGGATATTCTACAAGTCGAATAATCACATGAAACATAAATATCCAATTTTATTATGATGGAATGCATAATTCCAGACTTATTAACAACATTTTCAAGGCCTTGTGCCAATAATACAAATAAAATTTTGACGTTGTCTTGTTCCAAGACACGTAGTTTTCTCATTAGACCTGCTGATGCATTGAGGAGCTATAGTTGGCTCCACACATCCCTTACTAAACCCAATGCATTCCTCATATGAAAATGTCGAATCATAACATAAGCATTTGTATTAAAACTAGCATACAAAATGATAATACATTAACCACAAACCATGAATGGTATAAAAATAACACAGCCATAGTCAAACATATCAAAAACCATCAATAAAATATCTATGATTTGTATTTTAATATGTCAACTTCAAACAAGTGTAAAATCTATCAAAGGATGTTTAAATATATGAAATAAAAACTATTTGAGAGAAATAACCCTTTGTATTTTGAAATCATTTAAATGTTAAATATTTATAAAGGAAAACGTTTATTTTGATAATATTCCTATAATCTTGTAAGGGAAGATTCTAAGATATTATAATGGTGGAAAATAGGTGCAACCACCGAATATGTTAAAAAAATACATTCTTACCATTATTTTTCAAAAAGTTCCTAAAGTACCTTGTTAGGAAAACGATGAAAAGATTCCACTATAAAATTTTTATAAAATGTCAAACAAGGGTATAAATTAATTTATGCCACAATCTATGAAATATTAAATTTTTTTTGAAATACATATTTATGAAACATTAATGTGGATGATAAAGAGGACCCAGTAAATACTCTCATATAAACAATCTCATATAATTAAGACATTGAAGAAATAATGCATACCTTGTACGTTTTCATGATCGAGGGTACATTAAAATCTTTTATAATAGTTAAATAATTGGTATTAAATTATATAAGAACCACATACATAAATATTACATCATATATGATTTTATAATATTTCTTTGTTAATAATATTTTAGTAGTATCATTGTTTCACGTGTTAACTGATTCATTTTCCTTTATATGATTGTTTACATAAGAAATTTTTATTATGGATAGGATATATTTTATTTACATACATAATGATACTATGTTCTTAAAAATTATTTGTAATCATAAAATGTAAATTATTCTTCAATGGTTATAAGGCGTATTCATCTCATTATGTTCGTGGAGATGATAATTTGTACGTACGAATGAGTGACAATACGATCCTATTGATGGTGGAATAATTTGTAATTGGATGGTATATCATATATAAATAATCATTTTCAAGTTATATTTATTATTTACATCAATTATACTCAATGTTATACCCAAACAAATAATAAAGTGTTTGAATAATAAACAACACCATGATGTAGAGACGGTAAGCCGTACGTACGGATGTATGGTGACTTCTCATTCATAGGATGGATTGAATAATGAATATAGTGGTAGCATATTTATAATAACATAAAAGTATGTACAGTGTACCATAATTATTATTGAAGGACCCCGGGACACCCTGATTGAGGAGGGGTGAATCAGGGTGACAAAATTTTCTTTTAATGTGATGGATCTTTTTCCCATGTTGTTAGGAACTTGTTGAACCTGTATGATGTATATGATCAGAAAGAAAACATTCAAATGCACAGAGAATAAACATCACTTTTTACTTGGTTCACCACTAAGGGCTACGTCCAATGAGTATACACTGACAGGTTTTTGGTCATACGTAATTCCACTAAACTTCAGTAGATGTGGATTAAAATGTTTCCGGAATAGTCACTCTGTCCCAGGCTCACTACCTTTACAAAATGTTCAGGGATAGCTCACACCGTCCCTCGAGTCACTCCCGTTAACTCCCCCTAGCTCACTTCCCTTGGTAAATTCACACTCAATTTATAGACATGAAGGTATCTTCATCATTGAAAAAGAATGAATCATATGTTGAATGTAGATGCTCTGTTGATGTCCAACTTTCAATCGTATACTAATCCCACTTTGCACCAAAGGTATTGGGCAATATTCAAGTTTTCATGTAGCTCCAAAAAGGACCGGCATACAATAACCTCACTAGGAGCACTTCTCCAAGACCATCTCACAAGTTTCATGAATGAACACACTTGCTCGACACTACCTCCTTCAACTCCAAACATGTATGACTCTGCACCTTTTACTCCCAACCCACCTTGGTCGCGCAACCAACAACCGTCGCCCATCCTCTACTTGCGCGAACCAACTACCACTTGTGCGACTCAACCACTTGCACAGAGAGTCCTAGAATAATCTCTAAGTATTGAACATCGTCGCAAATGAGGGGGGTTGGTCCTCTTTTTATAGGAAATATGGACCCCCTGCACGGTTGCATCCAAGTATCTTCACGGTGCGCAAGTCCTGGCGCGCATCTCCAATCACCCTAGCCTCTTTCGCTCTACTCACTTTCGCGAACACACCAATACATGCACGACCTACTTTCCTTTGAAATATATTGAAGTTATGATCATGAACAACAACCCGTGCACAAGTTTCCAAACCTACTAGGCATAGGCGCACAGGTCATTTCTTGGCACGCATGTCACTTTCACGACCAGCCCAAAACATGCGCGACCCATATCCCTTTTCCATTTTTCCATGCTCTGAACTTGAAAAACATGTGGCGTGAATGTTTACTCTCTTTCAAGTACATGAAACGCAAGTCTCATTACCAAAAACACATTTCTCCTTTTGTCAATTTTCAAACCCAAAAATTTGGCAAACACTGGGAAACGACGCCACCTTCAATACATTTGTCTGCTTGAACAGTATGTTCACTTTTCTGGTACACATTATGAGCTTCTACTGAGGATTGTCAACAAACACAAACCATACTCAAATTCATGCCTAGAAGACCATGGTTCCAACAATTATTTTGGTATGGAAACAACAAATAAAGGAAGTGGATGATGAACAGAACATTGAAAGTGGTGTTGAAATTATTATCTCTTCTTTATGGGATTTCTTTTGATTTGAGAAAAATGGCACCTTAGGATGGCATTATGATCTATATATGGATACTAGGTTTATGTGACGGTATTTTAGAAGATATATTTGTAGGGTATTCATGATCCAAATGGATTTGGAGGTGTTATTTTGAGACAAGGTTAAGCACCCTTTCAAAAGAGAGGTGAGGGTCACGTTAGGTAAATCTTGAAATATTATTTTATTTTACAATTATATTTGGTGTATAATGGATCAAAAATGATTTATTTCTAGGATATGGTGGGGAGGTGTCATAAACCTATCAACCAATAAGTTTTAGATAGGTTTTGGTTACTATATTAAGCTTATCTTTTAGATTTAACTCTTAGTTAAATAGTTGTACTTTTACCATGTATTCATGTATTTTTATAATGAATGGTAAATAAATATACTTTAAAAATCCAAGAGAACACCAAGACATTAATTATTAATATATATAACCTTATCTTAGTCCTTTTCCAAAAACATAAATTTTTAGGAATGCTATATCAATTAATAATATAGTATATGTTTTAAAAACTGATTTATGACAATTTTGACACTACTTGGTATCTTGTTTTTTTTAATTCATAACAACATTATCACATTAGAAAAAAAATATTTAATCAACTATAAATTTCATATTATCCTATTAAATTAGTTCAATTCATCTTAAGTCTCAATTTACATTTATTTGGATATTTAGAATATAAAATATTTTAATCGTTTATTAATAAGCTAATTACTGCATCATCATTGTATCATATATAAATTTAATTATTTAATGCCTAAAAATTATAAATAAAATACCACTATGGAGGAAATTGTTTTATATTTCTATTTAATACTCATAGTTTTATTTATATTATGTACAATCCTATATTAATAATTCTTTAGTTATTAAACATTGAATTTAACACTTTTAACTCTTTTTTAAATAAAATAATAATAAATGACTTAATCTAATACAAGTTGACCAAAAGAAAGATATTTTATTCCTAATGTTGATTTTGGTCAATATAAACTTATCCAATATAATTAGGACAAGTTTTTGGGTAATTACAATATAATTTTTTACATTTAATTACCCTATTTACTTTTAACTGTGGTAAATAAAAGTCAAAAGTTACTATTCAAAAAAATGGTTTTCATTTTATTCAACCATATTTTACATAATGATTTCAACTGTGTCTATATGATTTTTTAAATTTATTTCAAAAATGTGGTAAAATAACCTTTTATGCAAAATTGCTAACATGCATAGAAGGTGGGTAAAAGATGTTTAAAAATTCAAAAAAAATTATACATTATATTTAATTATAAAATTACTCCAATGAAATTCATTGTACTAATATAGGTATATTGAATCTATTTTGACTTAAAATAAATTTGAAATAAAATAAATAATTAATCAAATAAAAAGTCTGTTTTAAATAATAACATAGTATTTTTCACTATTCATTAAAAATTGAATGTTTTCAGAAAAATACCAAAAAATTTACCATAGCTAATTTTGATATTATGAATACAAAAATTAAGCCCTTTTTGAAAAATAAACTTTATAAAATTTTAAAAAGTGGGTATTACAATTTGTAACGGGTAGTTTGATTGGTCGTGGTGTGTTAAAACATTATATTGCGTACAATGCAAGATTTTCATTATTCAAAGGGAATCATACTGTGAATGCATGGGGTGTTTCATTCTTCCCTTATTCAATTAATTTTGATCTCAAAATTTATATAATATTACTACATACAAATATTTATGTGGTTGTTTAATTATAAGTATCTCATGTGCCCCTCGTCGCCTCTTCAATCTTAGGTTCTCTCCATAGATCTTTCACCAGATGAGTCTTCCTGTTTCTCTGCACTTGTTCTATGATATCAAGAATCTGGATAATCTCTTCACAATAGGTCATGTTGGGTTCCAGTTCTACTCATTCATAGGTGACTACATGTGTTGGGTCAGGTAGATATTTTCTTAACAGTGCTATGTGGAAAACCTCATTAACTTTGGAGAGACATGGAAGCATTTCCAAACGATAAGCTACAACTCCAATTCGTTGTAGAATTTATAAATGTCAGATGTACGTGGGACTTAATTATTCTTTTCTTACCAAATTTTTTAATACCCATCCATGGAGATACCTTCATAAAATCATAATATCCAACCTAAATTTACAAATCTTTCCTTCAGTTATCAGCATAACTATTTTGTCTACATTGAGCTGCTTTTGTGGGTTTGTATAACCATCACCTTTTCCATTTTTTCCTCAACAAGTTCTAGGCCTACGATTTTTCATTCACCTACATCATCAGAACATGTTGGTGTGTAAAATTTCATTCTATATAACGCTTTATATGGTGCCTTCTGAATACTTGAATGGATCTTATTGTTATAGAAAAAATCTACCAGAGGTAAATATTGATCCCACATACATTGAAGGTAATGTGAGAAAGATCTCAACATGACTTATAAGTCTTGAATAGTTTATTCCTATTATCCCACATTTTGAGTGTGGTAGGCTGCGCTCAAATGTAGTTTAGTATCAAGGGCTTCTGATGTCTTTTCCAAAATCATGATGTAAAATGGGGATCACGATCAGAAATAATCGACAAGGGTACTCAAATAAGTCTTGCAACATCATTAATATAATGTATTTATAAACATTCAAGAGGTATATCTTTTCATATTGCAAGAAAATGTAGAGTCATGGTAAGAAGATCAACAAACACCCACATTACATCATTCATTCTAGGATTCATTGGTAGTCCCAAGTCAAAGTCCATCATAATATTATCCCATTTCTAGTTAAGGATGGGAAAAGGTTTCATGACTCCTCTAAGATGTTGTATTCTAGCGTTCAGTTTTTGACAAACCATACATCATGACACATAATCAACAATCTCTCTCTTCATGTTGTCCCATCAAAAATGATCCTTCAAATATCTCTACTTATTTGTGCTACCAAGGTGTATAATGAAATTAGAGCTATGAGCATTATCCAACAGTTCCCTTTTAAGATCAGGTTTGTTAGGAACACAAAGTCTCTTCCCAAATTTCAAAATTCTAACTTAATATATGATTTTGAATCAATCTCCTATCATTCAAAACATTAAATTTCTTTTGAAACTCTACATCATTACTCTGAAAACTTTTTATACTTTCTTGTAATGTGGTATTGACAACCATTTGAAAAATTAGTGATGTTTCACCTTCCTTGATTATTCCCATATCCATCTTTACTAGATCCGTGAGCATATGATCCCATTAAACTGTCATCTTTTTCAAAACTCCATGATCTTTTATTCTCAAAGCATATGCCACCTTATTTTCCTACCCAAGGTGATAGTTTATAGTGCAATCAGAATCTTTGAGAAGTTTAATCAATTGTCTTTTGCACATATTGAGTTCTTTCTGGGAGAAAACATACTTCAAATTTTTTTGATCGGTATATATCTCATTTTTTTAACTATTGAGATGTTGTCTCCATATCATCAACGCAATGATTACAGCTGCTAACTCAAGATAATGAGTTGGATAGTTTTGTTCATGAATTTTTAGTTGTCATGATGCATGGGGAATAACTATATCATTCTGTATAAGGACATAACCATGTACTTTATTTGAAGCATCAATATATATAAAAAAACCCATCGTTCCCTGATGTTAGTGTCAATATAGGAGCATTGACTAATTTTCCCTTTAGTTATTCACAAAATTCTCTACACTCTTTTTCCAAACAAATTTATCACCTTTACGTGTGTGTTTGGTTAATGGTTTGGCCAATCAAGAAAAATTTTAGAAGATGTGAAGATAACAACCTACTACACCAATTAAACCACGTACCTCATTTATACTCATCGTTGTTGGCTATTCCTGTATTACTCTGGTCTTAGAAGGATCAATAGAGATTCCATCCTTATAGACAATATATCCAAAAAATAAATCTACTGAATCCAAAATTTACAATTTCTAAACATCCCATATAATTTATTTCTTATAAAAGTCTTTAGAATAACACAGAAGTCATTTTCATGATATTGGTTTCTTTTTTATTATAACAATATATCATCAATAAATACTAATACAAAGTCATCATGATATACCTTGGAAACACTATTTATTATATCTATAAAAATAGAGGATGCATTAGTCAGTTTAAAAGGTATTATGGTAAACTCTTTATTCCCATACCTGGTACAAAATGTTGTTTTTAGAATGTCTTCCTTCAACATACAGAACTGAGGATATCCAGATCAATAATCAATCTTTAAAAAATATTGAGCTCCATTAAGTTGGTTGAATAAATCATCAATGCGAGGTAGAGGATAGTTTTTATTTAGTGTTATAGCATTGATATCCCTGTAGTCAATGCAAAACCTCATAAATCTATCTTTATTCTTAACAAAAAGAAAAGGGGATCACTATGGAGAAACACTGGTAAGAATAATTACCTTATTACTCAATTCCTCTAGTTGTTTCTTTAGTTCCACTAATTTGATAGTGGCCATTCTATAAGGGGTCTTCGATATAGTCCTTGAACGAGGAATTATATCAATGGAAGTCTCAATTTCTCATTCTGGAGGATGTCCAGGTAAATCCTCTAGAAACACATCAACATATTCTTACACAATACATACAACCTCTATTTGAGCATTATTTTCCTCACCCGTAGTTATGTCATTCTCTTCGTCCCCAATAATTGAATTTACATGAGCTACTAGGGGTGGATTAATATTAGAATCAGGTGGTAACGTTTCTTCCCTAAAGATAAGGTACTATTTATCATCATTGAAAATTATAACCTCCTTCTACTTATAATAAATTTTCATGTCATAGTTCAGAAGATAATCCATACCGAAGATTATATCAAATTCAATCATGGGTGTGATGATGACATCCGCATATAAAGAATTTTAATATGACCTAATGGGGACATATTAACAAAATTTTGTTGTAAGGATATATCCCTTAATAGTTTTTACTGACAACTCCCTTGTTAAGTGAAATAAGAAATATCTAATGTTCTTAGAATACTAGGATGATATGAAACAATGCGGTGATCTATAATCAAATATATAATTGGGAAAACATGAGGAAACCATTAAATTACTCACCACCACGTCTTTTGGAGCTTCAACATTTGCCGTAGTGATCACAAAAGCATCTATTTTCTCACATGGCCTCTTTGAGTTATGTTTCCTTGGTGATTAGGAAATTTGTTTGCATAATGCCCCTTTTCTCTATAATTGTAGCATTCAACAATGAAAACATCTTTTTTCCCTTGCAATCACATTCTTTGTGGGATTTTCACCACATTTTAATCAAACTCCAATTCCCTTTAAGAAGGTACTGTGGTGTTTATTCCCACATTTACCATAGGATAGATATTAAACTTTTCTCTTCTTCCAATTATTTCTCTTTCCAGAGTGTTCAGAAGGTCTCTTCTTCTCTTACCTTGCTTTAATGTTGTAAGACATAGAGAATTCATTTTCAATCTTGATAGAACGTGAGACTATATCTTCGTACGACGAGAAGGATTGTGAGAATAATTCTTGATAAAGATATGGTTTTAACCCAACGAAGAATCGATCAATCTTACTCCTTGTGTTATGTATATAATTTTTTTCATGCCTTGCTATACATGTAATGTTATACTCATACATTGTGAAATTCTCATCCTCCTTTTTCCATAGACTCAAAAATCGTCTTTCAATATCCACACAGTAGTCATGAGGAAAGTATATTTCTATGAAAATATCTTCAAACTCCCTCCATTATATATTTGATACTTCTTTATCTTCTTTAGTGTTTTGAATTAATGACCACCATTGATCTGCATCCCTCGTGAGGAAATAAACTTCCATGAAAACTTTTTTCCCTTTTTCTAATCCCCAAAGAGTGCAATATTTCCTCTATTGAACTTATCCATTTCTCAGATACAAATGAATTTGTAGTCCCACTAAATGTCGGTGGTTTTTTCCTCATGAAGCTATCTAAAATTGATCATCCGCATTGTGGATCAGGTTTCTCAATATATGTAAGGTTAATACTCATAACAAGAGTGAGTTGTCCTTGTATGGTGATAAGCTGATCAGCACCAGTTGCATCACCATCTCCACAATAATTATGTTGATTAATAGGGAAATCCCTACATGGATTACATGAATTTATACGGTTACCATTCCGTCCAATAGGAATCATTTATAAAAAATGGATTACACTTGATTAGCTTATGAATCTCAATACATAATTCCAAACATGTATAACACTTAACGTAAATTGAACTATTTATAGATATAATCCATTACCGTAAAAATGTTTTCTTTTAGGGGGTGTATACTCATAAATCATTCATAATGGTTTGTAAAGAAAAGGTGAATTTTCCTAAGCATGTCCACTAGGAGTGTCATAACCAAGAGTGCAACAAGGCCCATTATTGTGTAATAAGATACCCCGAGTCAAGTCCAAAACTCCTTGTCGGAGTTTTCAATCCTAGGTACATCTGTTCTAAATCCCCCTTTACCTTCTCGTATCTAGAATAGGATGTATTTCTTGTAAAATACACAAAATTTATACATTACCAAAATTATTAGAAGTTCTCCTAAACTAATAATCAATGACTATGTTAGGGTATTGTTCTCTAATCAGAGTTTTTCTAAATCTAGTTTCTATGGTTTGTACTAAACAAGCTCTAATAAAAAACGTAATTCCCTGACCCTAGTTACACATAGTCAGTGCAATATTACAGAACATTGGAATGATATTAAGAATCATATCTTAATAGACAAATCAGTTTAGTATCCATGGAATTACTAGATTCATACATATGTTTTACATTACATCGTGAAATTAAAAAAACAACATTTTGTACCCTTTATACAGGCTTATATTCCATAGCCTATCCCTGTAGGTCAACCATAAAATAATTCTTCATATCCTGGGAAAAACATAAGAAGGGGTGAGCTCAGATGCTCATTAAGGATAAAAATATTGTCGAAACCTTCTTAAATATGAATAAACATTTAAGGAAATGTATAAGACTAAAAAATAAGCCCTTTAAACATAAAAATAATCATAATATGTAAAATATAAATCATATAATACAAATTACTTATTAACATCGATATTATACTGGTCGAATAATCACAAGCAATATCAATAACTAATTTTATAAAGATAGAATACATAATTCCAGACTTCATAACCACATAGTCAAGGCCTTGTTCCATGACTACAAATAATTTTTTTAAGTCCTTATGCCAGGACACTAGTTTCTATCATGAGACATACCAACTCATTGAGGACCTATAGTAGACATCACTCATTAATTACTAAGTCTAATGCATTCCTCATATGAAAAGGTAGAAACATAACATAAATATTCGTATTAAAAATAGAATACAAAATGTTTATACTTTAACCCTAAACCATGAATGGTATAAAAATAAAACGTCCATAGTAAAACATATCAAAAAACCTTAAATAAAATATGGATGATTTGTATCTGAACAAATCAACTTTAAACAAGTGTAAAATCCATCAACAGATGTTGACATAGATGAAATCAAAACAATTTGAGAGAAATATCGCATTCTATATTGAAATCATTTAAAAGTCACATAATTATAAATGAAAACATTTATTTTGAAAGTATTCTTATAATCATTTCTGGGAAGCTAAGAATAAGTTATAATGGTAGAAAATAGGCGCACCCTCCATATATGTTAAAAAAGACATTATTACTTTAATTTGTCGAAAAGGTCAAAAAGTACCTTGTTTGGAAAATGACCAAAAGATTCCTTTATAAGCATTTTATAATTAGCAAAACAAGGGTATAAATGAATTCGACCCATATTATAGGAGAAAATAAAAATGTTTTGAAATACATTTTTACTAAACACGAATGGGGATGATAAAGAGGTCCTAGTAGATACTCACCTATAAACAACCTCAAATAATAAAGAGATTGTATAATTAACCCTTAATTTGTACTTTTCCTTAATAGAGGGTATGTTATCAACATGTATAATAGTTGATAATTGTTATTAAATTATAAAATAAACAAATTCATATATATAATATCATATATTATCTTCTAATATTTCTTTGTTAATTCTATTTCAGTAGTATCATTGTTTCAAGTGTTAACTGATTCATTTTCTTTTATATGCTTGGATACGTAAGACTTGTTTGTTATGGATAGGATATATTTTTTATATATATAATTCTATTACTTTCTTAGACATTATTTTCAATCATAAAATTAAAATTACTGTTGAATGGTTATGATGTTTTATAAATCTGATCGTGTTCGTGGAGACATTAATCTGTACGTACGGACGAGCAACAATACCTTTCTATTAATTGTGTAATAGTATTTAATTGGTTGGTGTATCATATATAAATAATCATTAACCAGTTTTTTTATTATTTACATCTATTTTACTCATTATTATACCCATCCAAATAATGATGTGTTTGAATAACAAACTACTCCACGACGTGGAGACGGTATGCCATACTTACACACCTTTTGTGACTGGTCATTCATTTGATGAATAGAATAATTAAAATATTTGTACCATATTTATAATAACATCACAGTATATAGAAGGTATTGAAGTTATTTTTTTATGGTAACAACAATGAAAAGAAGTGGAAAAAGAAAAGAACATTGAAAGAGGTGATGAAATTATTACCTCTTCTTCAGGTGCATCCTTTTGATTCGATGAAAATGGATCTATAGGTTTCCTTTCTGGTCAAAGTAAGGCATTTTTGTCTATATGAGGGTTGTTGGGAATATATTTATATGGCTTTGGCTGAGCAAAATGGATTTGGAGAGTGACTTTGAGAGAATGGTAAGTACCTTTTTATAAGAGAGGTGAGGGTCACTTTTGGTAATTCTTGAAATATTATTTTATTATACAATAATATTTATTTTATAATGGCTCCAAAATAATTTATTTCAAGGATTATATGGGGATAGGTTGAAAACGGCTCAACTAATAGGTTTTAGATGGGTTTATGTTAGCATATTAACCTTATCTTTTAGATTTAACTCATAGTTAAAGAGTTTTATATTTACCATGTATTATTGTATTATTATAATAAATAGTAAATAAACATTCTATAAATAGCCATGAGAACCCCAAGTGATTCATTATTAATATATATATCCTTATCTACTTCCATTTTCTGACCCTTTTATTTTTAGGAATATTATATCAATTAATAATATTGTATTTGGTTTAAAAACGCATTTATGTTAATTCTGAAACTATTTGGTATTTCATTTTTGTGAAAGTCATAAAAAAATTTCACTTCAAAAAAATTATTTAATCATACAAAACATGTCCTATTAACATATAAAATTATTATAATTCATAATATGTCTCAATTGAAACTTATTTTTATTTTTATAATATCAATTAATTTCATCTTTCATTATTAAATTAATTACTACATCATCATTGTATCATAAATAAAGTTAATTATATAATTTAAAAAAATTATAAAGAAAATACCATTATGTAGAAAATATTGTTAGATTTATATTAAATATTTATAGTCTATTTTATCCTATGTATTACCATATCTTAAAAATGTATTATTTATTAATCATTGAGTTTAACACTTTCATCTCATCTTTAAATAAAATAATAATAAATGTCTTAATCTAATCCAAGTGGACCAAAATGATCATATTTTATTCCTAAGGATGATTTTGAAAGAAATAAACTTATCGAGTAGAATTTGGACATGTGTTAGGGTAATTACAATATCATTTTTTACATTTAATTACTCTATTTACTTTTAACCATGGTAAATAAAAGTGAAAAGTTAATATTCTACAAAAATATTTATCTTATTGAACCATATTTTACATACTGATTTCATCTATGTCTCTTAGATTTTTGAAATTCATTTCACAAAAGTGTTAAAATTATGTTTCATGCCAATTTGTTGACATTCTTAGAAGATGGGTAAATGATGTTAAAAAATTAAATAAATTTTTATACATCTAATTTTATTAAAAAATGACTCCCATGAATTGCATAGAACAAATATAGGTATTATGTATCTATTTTTAATTATAATTAATTAAAATAAAATAAATAATTACTTAAATAAAAAGTTAGTTTTAAACAATAAAGTAGTGTTTTTCACTATTCATCAAAAATTGAATGTTTTTAGAAAAACACCAAAAAATCACGATAAGCTAATTTTGATATTCCAAATCCAAAAATGAAGTCCATTTTGAAAAATAAAATTTATAATGTTTCAAAAAGTGGGTATTACTATTTATAGCGGCTAGTTTGATTGGTAGTGGTGTGTTAAAACTCAATGTTGCGTACAACGCAATCTATTGCATTATTCAATGGGAAACATACTGTAGAAGCTTTGGGTGATACAAAAGTTATAAGAATTTTGAAATGAATCAATCCCACCTATCAATGTCGCCATACTTTAATGGAAATCCTGATGATTAATCATTATAATTAATTAAATAATTTTATTATATATTTCAATAGTCTCCTTTGGATGTGTTTAATGGGGAGGATCTTTGTTTGGGATTATATATATTTTTTTCAGGAACAATTCTTTTTTTTTTCTAAAATTTATATGGGGAAATTCTTGACACATGGGATTTACATTTCAAATATTTTTTTAATTTGTTTTATCCAAGGGACACCACCAATGAAGTGATACATAAAATCACTAGTTTTTTTAAGATGAGCATTATCATTTCCCTTTGACAAGGAATAAATTCATAAATATTCTTATACAATGTGATAATATCCAAATATCTGCTTATATACTAGTGGACCCAATCTATAATTGTCTATCTCCATACAATTAAAATATTATTGATCAATTCACAGGTGTTGAGTTCTCAGATATTCCAGCACATGACCTCAAAATATTTATAAGAAACATTCACTAAAATCCCAACAATAAAGAATAAGGAAAATTTTAATCCATAAAGCTTAACCAAATTCCAAGGAAACTATATATAATAAATATTTAGTTAGGGAGTTGTATACTAGTTGTCAATTGTATAATCATTATAAATATTTTTCCCAACTATGATATCCTTGTGAAGCATTAAGAGAGAGCCCAAATTATATACTATTGGTGTAGAAACCGTGATTTAAATAAATAATTAATGAATTATTTTAATTATGAATATAAAATTAATCCAAGTATATCATGGATGGAATATTCTATGTTGAAATAATCTATAATTCCTCTTTACCAAAAATAATCATTACATACATTTTAAAACAAGTTAAATGATAATTCCTAAAATTATATAGTCAATTTAATATAATATCGTAAGAGGTAATTGGAAAATTGTATTCTCAAAAGAGTAAGTTAAATTCCCAATAGAATATCCTCGATTTCAATTGGGATAAATGAAAATAAAAATTTTATAATCATGAGTTTTAAGTGGGCCATCTAGTTAGAAATTTTGGAGGAAAAGATGATGGAAAATTAGATAACACAAAAATGATGAACACCAATGAAACTTTTATTAGAATAACAACCATACCAGGTATTATAAATCATAAACATTTTAGTAGATTGACTAGGATAGTTAAAACACATGTTTTAGATGAACCTGAAATTGAAAACCTAAAAAATAAAAAATATTGATATCTAGATTGTTGTTTCTAGACACCAAAAATTTTGAAACATTATCTAAAAACCCCAAAGTACCAATGATTTTGATGTGGTATCATGTTACCTAGGAAAATTATAAGGATACTATTGGGGATTTGGAAAGTGAATATATAATTTGGAAGAATTATGTTCCTCTAATGTCATTCAAGTTTGAATAAATTGATTAATAAACTTAATAACATAAAATTAAAATAGTTTTAGGAGGTTTATGGTTAATATCCCCTTTGTAGTCATTGAATAATGTTTATTCTTAATTTAAATTGACGGAAATATTTTTATCCAAATATATTGATATAGATGATTGTTTAATTATTAAATTGAATGAGGATTTTAGTGCCATTGTTCAAATAAATATTCTCTCCACAAAAGAAGACCCTAGTTCCATTGTAACCTATTATAAAATTTGATTTATTTTAGATATTATTTGTATATATGATTTTGGTTCTACTATCAACCTTTGGATCGATCCATATTCATGATGTTTGGTCTTCAGTTGATAAGACAATTATTTATTTTCCCTATAATTTGTTGAAATTTCATTGTTTTTTGCTTATAGAAGGGTAGATAACATTGTACTTAATGAAAGAAAGATATAAATCCCTACTTATTTTATTGTTCTTGAAATGGATAGTGATAATAAATATCTAAAAATATATGGATGACGTTTTTGGACTATAGTTGGGTATATAATTGATGTTTAAAAGGTTACACTGAACCTCCTTGACAGTGAAAATTATGATCAGTTCCATGTTTTTGAAGATTAATATCCTATAGTGGGATGTAATTTGACTGAATTGGATGACTGTGTTTTGATAGGTAATATTTTGAAATATAATAGTTCTATTTTTTGTTACAAATTTTAACGATCTGTTAATTCTCATTCCTTGGAAAACATTGTCGAATAAATGTCCCGATTATAGAATGATTTTTTTGGGAAACATGAGAATAAAATGAGGAAATATTTTTCTATATACCATGATGTGGTCAACGAATACAACAACAGTAATGATAGAAGTCTTTCAAAAGATTATGTTCAATGTTCACAGCCCTCCCCAATTTCAAATTATGAATCAACATTCTATTCCCATAAATATAAGAAGTTTCATATATATTTTTAGTTATTATAATTTTCATAGTGAGTGAATAATGGTTGATAAAAGATTTTACTGACTGTTGATCTTTTATTAATTGATAATATATAATCCCAACATTTTTATGTTAATAAAATGATAATATAGGGTATTTTCTATATATGTAAAACATGTTGGTCCCTGGTGATAATATTTATTATGAAGAATATTTTCTAATTCGTGATATTTATGAATTCTTAGGAATGCTTGAGGTTGTTTCCCCTTCATCAAAAAATGCGGTTGAAACAAAGAATATTTTTAGTAGTGAAAAATTGTATGAAACTATTCATCCATTATCTATCACTTCCTTATTCAAAAATACATATGATAAAATATTGGTCCTTAATATTGAGAATTTCATAGATTATGATGAAGATTATTTAAATAATTCACCAATGTAATTTTATTTTGGAAAACATCAGGGGGATAATAGTAAGATATGTGGAATAACTGTTTTTCCTAATAATGAACCACTAAAGTATGGGGAATAATTATAGAAGTGAAGTTCTACCTTATAATTAAAATAATATGCTTCTTATTTCCCTATTATCATGGACAATTCATGTAAAACCCCCAAATGATAATTGGTTAAGTGACTAAATTATATTACTCCTGTAAGAAAGGTGCTCCTTCATTTTTAGGAGCCAACCTGATTAGAACTCCACAGTTATGTATGCTTGTCTTGGAGTAGTGATCATTAGGGGTGACATTCTGGGACCTTTCCTAGGGTGTGTTTGAGTGAGAAAAAATCACACTGGAAATCACATGTGTTGGAATATGGGGACTGTCATGAGTTAGATGACCCGTTTGGGCATGTTTGTGGGCCATAGGGTGGGGAAGACATGTCTACCGGCCAACTCGTGGATCCTGGCAGGCCAAGACCTGACTATCATGTTAAGGTGGGATGCATGTGCTATCAATGACGCCCATGTGTTACATTTGGATTCAGAGGTAGTACCCAACCATAAGTGTGGTGCACTGCCTAGGTTGAGATATAGGGCCCACAACGAGGATGTTGTGCTCTAATGGTGTGTGATTGTAACACCCCCCAAATGATAAAGGGTTAAGTTACTAAATTATACATCTCATTAGTTATATGACCCATTCGGGCTCATGGGTGGGCCCTGTGGTGGGGACCACATGTCTGCGCGGCAAATGGTGGTACCTGGCAGGCCCGGACCCGACGAACTTGTTAAGGCGGGGTGTTTTTGCTATCAAAAGGGCCCAGTTGTATCATTTGGTATCAGAGGCGATACCCAGCAATAAGTGTGGGGCACTGCCTGGGTTAAGATGTATGGCCTATAATGAGTACTTTGTTCACTAATGGGGGGTGATTGTAATACCCCCAAATGATAAAGGGTTAATTGATTAAAGGATATGACTCATGTCAACAAGGTGTGCATTCATTTTCAAGATCCAACCTGATTAGAACCCCATGGTTAAGTGTGCTTTGCTTTGAGTAGTGATCAGGATGGGTGAACTTTTGGGAATTTTCCCTAGTTGTGTGTGACTGTGGAAAACCCACATTAAAAATGACAAGTTTTGGCCTATGGGGATTGTAATTTGTCCAATGACCCATACGGGCATGTGGGTGGGCCCCAGGGTGGGCACCACATTTTTGCGGGGAAACATGTGGTACATGGTGGGCTAGAACCCGATGACCATGCTATGGTGGGGTGTCTGTGCTATCATCATGGCACAGTTGTCACAATTCGTTCTCTTAACCCAAAAGGTGCTGATGGTGGGAGGCATACTAATAGTACCTTGGTTTATTTGTGCTGTTTTTGTGGGAAGACAATTAGTTTAAATCATTGAGATAAAAAATTCTAAACAAAAAATGACTTAACAACTAATAATTAATCATGTTGTATGAATTATAATGGATGGAATACATTAATTGATAATGTATGTATTGTGATTTTAAATTTATCATTTCTTGGGTGTTAACCCATTATTTTAATTTCATTTTCTTCTTTTTTGATTGTTTTAAAAAAAAATTATCCATCTCCATTGTGTGACACCCTCCAATCTCACACAGAACTCCCACATTTTAAATAAAATCATTTTTTAATATTTTTAAAAAATGGGCTTGATTATTTGTAATTTATATTTAGTCTTCCCTTTAAAGATTATGTGTGTGAAAAATTTATCAAGGAGGTAATTTTGAGTAAAATTATATAACCCTTCACTAACTATTCTCCATGGTTATTTTTTTTATTGTACATTAAAATCTATAAACGAATATTTATATTGTTAATTTTTTTAGAGATGGAATTTTGTACTATCATAATTAATTTATCATATTAAAAAATAGGAAGTTTAATATTATATGAATAGATTTTTAATTCTTTATTCATGTGGAATTTAAATTTATATTATATATTATTTTTGTTTCTTATTTTTGTTAAAAACAACTTTATACCTTCTGTGTGGATTGTTATACTTTATTATATAGTATATATTTATGTTATTTAACATATTTAATTCAATTTTGAAGGCCATATTAACATTTCTAAAATTTAAAACAAATTCAATACTTATTTTCATGATTATAAATATCCTTAAGGTTTATTAGTGATTATATTTATGAATTTAAATATATTATCATTCATCCTTTCTATGAATATATGTTTTTAATGTTTTATAAGTATCATTTAAGATTTATTATGTATTTTATAATAGTTTAATTGTATGGGGAAATTTAGGTTTTTACTTTCTTGTGACCCATTCATGAATCATTCACTGCAGAATTGATAATCATTTTGATATAAACTATAAAAAATGTACTTTATAACTAAATTAATCAATTGGGAAATTTATGGGTTTTATTTGTGGGTGATAGTTTTATTAATGTTCTAATATTTAAATCATTGAGATACTATAAAAAACATAAAAATTTTAAAAATTGTATTCATCTAAGAATCACATATGAATTATCTGTTTTTGAATATTTTTCCCAAATTAACTAGTTTTGGTACCACTTTGAGATGGTTAGTGATTAATACATCAATGAATTATTTGAAAATATAATTTCTATTTTACTTTTGAATAAATATGTGCTATAAATGAATAATGATAGAATTTCATATAATTATTATTTACATTGATATTTTTATTTTGAATCCAATTCATTTATACATCCAAATAGAATATTCAAATCTAGATTAAACCGATTATTTCATCCCCATTCATTCTTTAATAATTATTATTTAATATATTTCTTGACTTATTTACTCCGGTGATAAATTTTCACTCCACCCTATCCGATGGTGTTTCCAATTTTTAAGATCACATACTCCATGTGAGTCTAACAACTTTGTGGTATAGATGCTTTTTGACTTTCTACTAGATACAAATAGATGTCTTATAAATTTTATTTAAAATTATCATTTTATAATGTTTTGGTAAACTAGTAACCAATATTTTTATGAAAATGATTAATTTATGGGGGAATTCATTTTTACAACTTCAGAGAATCCATGAGGGAAAATCAGTATGAAATCCATTTATTAGTAGAATAAAAACATTTCAACTTTGTGATTTATTTCCAAAAATTACAGGTAATTAACTATTTCATTTGGATAATAAATGTCTAACATGTGGGGGAATTTGATTAGTCTATTTTTCAATATATTGTTTCTCATTTATTTCATGTTTTTTATTATGTATTTATTTCTAAATGAAATTAGTCAAAAAAAAAAATAAATATATGGTTAAATTATAGTGATTTTTTAATGACTAATAATTAAAAAATTATTATTTTCAGTTTTATTATTAAAATTAATTAATTGTTCATGCTTTTGATTACTTATAAATTTTTTATTAGTTATTTTTATTTTTTCTTTTCTTAATTCATTGATTATTAAATTAATATTTTTTTGTATACATAATCATTATTTTTATATTTTTTATAGATTTTTTTATTAAATCCTTAATAGTTTTTAACTATGTAATTTATTTTATTAATAATTTTTTAATCTTAAAAATTAATTGAAAATTCATTAATTCATAATTTTTATCCTTTCATTATTAATTAATCATTTTCTTATTGAAAACAATTTCTTTTAGTTTTATGTTGATTTTTCATTGTAAAAATTATTATGAATTTATTAATATCTTCTATTTGTTTATATTTTATTCAGATGTCTATGGAAAACCTTAATTTTTATTTTATGTCTTGATAAGAGATTTTGAACTAGTAACCTATTTTATTAAGTGTAAGGGGAATTAAATGTAATATATGTCTATTGATACATAAAATAATTCATGTTTTGAAATGACCCAGATTTTTTCATGTAAATTTTATTATTTTATTTTTCATTCTTCTCCCAACAGACAAGCGAAGTGTGGGTCCTGTGATGTGTCAAGACAATAAATGGCATGACCTATCAATCATAAGTAAGGAAATAGTTGGGGAATTTTGAAGGTTCCTAATTAATGATCCCCCATTAATTCCCCACATCGTTACTTACCCTCACCTTCTCTTATTTATATGGATTTTGGTGAGAGGTATCGACACAGATTCAACAATTAGAGAAGTGCTGGTAAAGTGATGAGATTCCAAAACCTTAGAGGACAGAGCCGGTCCCAGCATGATGTGATGGGAGACACGAAACCACAAACCGAATATCGACGTATGAGCGGTGCTATTGGAAGCTAGTTGCGAAGGATGGAAAACACCGACCTACCTCCACAAAGACACGCTCACCATCGTTCTTGAGGTAGGGGTTTGATTATTGTTTATTTCATGTGATTTTAATTGAACAATTAAATCCTCCATTATGTTTACAAGATAAAGTGGATGGCGCAGACCTTACAAACCTGGAATAAACCCTCCACTACTTTTCTACCCTTTCCCCTCCATGGAAGACCACCGAAGCAGTGGCACCGATCGGCTATGAAGAAGGCAGTGCGTTGTCGCTCACCGCAAGAGGAGGCAGTGGCACAAAGCCATAATGGTCATCTGAGCAGTTGGCACAGGCCGACCATGGAGGAGGTGTGGCGCACCGTCACATGCTATCAGTGAGAAAAGGGGCCGCAATTTATTAGTCGCGGAGATCGATGGAGGCAGACAACACTTCGGTCAGCTGCACATGTGAATGTGGTGCAACCAGCACACCACTAGTGACTAGAAGGTCGTGGTAGAGGAGGAACCCGCCATTCGGGTTCCACGACGATAGGGTGGCGCCCATGTGGCATCCCCATTTCGCAAAACTGAATAACCTCTAGGCTCTAAGGGAAACTGGGGGGGGGGGGAATCCCCCCACCCTTTCCAGCTCGAGCAGACAAAGGCTGGGACACACCCTTGCTAGTCATGCCATGCACTATCGGGCTGACACTTGCATTCACGCCTTAGGTGACCGTTCCACCCCCTTCCAGACTGGGCCCTACATGGTCGGGCTTCCCCTTTGCGATCAGCACCCTACTTGGTTAGGCCGTCCTAGGTGGGAAGCAACCTTGCGAGTCGGGTCATACCTCGTGAGAACCAGACTTCCCTTTAACGAACCACTTGTGGCTTTGGTATCTTTGGATCGAGATGGTACTTTTGGAATAATCTTCTTGAGTTTTAGATATTTTTGGAGTCCGACCGTGTTTGATTAAACCTGAATCCAAATGGGACCTCAGGAGCTAAAAATCATGTAACTCATAGACTGGTCGTCCGATTGACATAATGTATGTTGAGTTGGAACCCTTATTTCATGGATATCCTTTGGGTTACTCCATTTTAGAGCTTAGTGGTGGTCGTGGTATGACTGATATCTCTAGGGGAAGATACTACAGAATAATTGTGCACTGGGTGTGAGAAATCAAGGGGCCTGCTGTTAGGAAGAGGTTTGAGATATATCATACAATTTTTAGTAACGAGTGATCCTATGTGGGTCAGAACTGATCGTGTATGGGTCATATCCTGTGTGGGTCAGTGCACATTGGTCCTGTGTTGTTCACTGCATACTGATCCTATTTGGGTCAGATTCTGTGTGGGGCAGCACTCAGCGATTCTAAGTGGGTCAGTGCATACCGATCCTTTCTGGGTCAGTGCTCAGCGATCCTGTGCTTTTCAGCACATACACATACTATTTGGGTCAAATCATGTGTGGAAAGTGCTCAACGATCCTGTGTGGGTCAGTGCATACCGATGTTGTGTGGGTTAGATCCTATGTGGGTCAGTAGAGGTTAGTTACCTATAGATCCTAGGTGGATCAGATCCAGTGTGGGTCATTACAGGGGTTAGTACCCATCGATCTTGTTTGGGTCACACTATGTATGATCAACAACAAGGCCTATTGATATAATAAGATGATTTACCTTCATGACATATCATCTATACATCTTTCCTTCACTAATACTTGTTGTGAGTTTATACTCTTTTTAAGTTGATACTTTCTATGACCTGAGACAATTTTTGAGATGAAAACCTTTTTGACCTAAGCCTCTATTTGAGTTATTTCTATTGCTTTGTTCTTTATAAATGATATCATGTTTGGTGGTTTCCCTTTGTGAAATTATTAGAGACCTTTGGGGGTCTCGGGGTCCCTACTGGGTATTTTTATACTCACCCCAGCATGAGATTCGCCCACACCTTATTGTGTCTCGTGCAGATGACGAGTAGCTGGGCTGAGGTTTGAGGTAGCCCAAACTAGGTGGTATGTGGATGATATGGGTTGACGTGGAGTGATGAGATGGTGGTATATACCTACCCTCCAGGTAGGATCCTCGGTGGAAAAACCAGTAATTTTTTTCTCTTTTCAGTTGTACTTGTACCTTTCAGTTGGGCTTGTATTCTGGTGCCTTACATCTAGCACTCTTTTACTACAACAGTTTACATCGTGGTTCCATCTTGTTGCATTCTAGTTTTTCTGTTTGTCTTTGTTTAATGTCAAGGTATTCCCGTTATAGGGTTACATATTTCCAGTTCTAGATGCTAGCCCCTAGCCTATGGAAGACGGGCTTGGTGTTAGTCATGGAACGGGCCCCGAGGGACGGGTCATGACAAAGTGGTATTAGAGGAGTATGTTGTACTAAAAAACTAGGGCTCTGATAATTTCATTGTAGAAATAGTTTTATGTGTAATGAGTGTGTTTTTCAGTTTGAGGAGTCCATTGTTGGTGTGGCGGCTGACATATCCATACACCAGGACACTGAATTCTGATTTCTGATTTAGTACATGGAAGCACATGTTATGTGTGTTTTTATGAGATTTTTTCTTGTAATTTCATTGAGTCATCTCTCTAGGTATAACTTATTGACCATGTACAACCAGTTTTCTTTCAGGATGCTCCCACGTAGATATCCTGCCAGGATTCCTGAGAGAGTACGTGATGACGGACCACCGAACGATGAGGCCTTTGTGTAGGGCCCTTTTAAGGAGTTAGCACCATCGGGTGGTGTACCAGAAGAACTACTACTCATTAGGTAGCCATTGCTACTAGCCCCACTATAAGAGGGTGCACACCGACTTTTTTCATTGCACATGTTTCAGTTGCAGATGCCTCATAGGTTCCGAGGTGAGATGGACCCATAGATGGCTGAGGAGAAGCTGGAGGTTGTAGTCCGAGTTTTCCACTTTATTGGGACACCATTTGACCTTACGGTGATCCTAACAGGCAGTCTCTTTCATGTAACAGTAGGGGGATATTGAAGCTTGATTCTCCAGATACATGAAGAGGTGACCCTCATCTGGTTGACTTTGAGAGCCTTTTTTGGGAAGATTTGGTCAAATCAACCTTACACTCTAGGTATATACAAGAGCTACTACACCTACAATAGGGCAGCATAATTTTGGCCTAGTACTCGGCGAGGTTCATAGAATGCTCCCACTACTCCACCGACAGGGTATGTGTCCCTTTCTTAAAGTACCAGACCATTGAGCAGGGTCTCTGACGGGATATCAGAGCATCGATGAAATCGCTCAGCATTCTGACGTAGGTTGGGGTGCTAAAGCGAGTGCTTTTGTTGGAGAGCTTCTTAGTTGAGATGGTACTGACAGCAAGACCCATCACAGGGTGACACGTAGTAGATTCATCTACTGCTAGTAGTAGGATGATGAAATAGAGGTCCAAGAGGATGAGGCATTTTGGTGGTCCTCCTCGAGATTTAGGGTCAGGTGTGGGGTTTACGAGGTAGAGGAGGTCAGACGAGGGACAGACAGTGCTACACATGCTGCAGGTAGAGTCACATGGATTGAGATTGCCCGAACTGCTGTACTAATGACTAGATGATGGTCGAGGGACTACCGAGGCAGTGGAAGAGGTTCAAGTGAAGATGTCCACAGAAATGTAGGCATGGAAGGGGATCTGGCCATTCAGCAGGCGGTGGGTGGAGATTCGAGGTTCTGTTGTCACCACCACTAGGTTTCCCACCCCGATCACAGGGAGCATGTGGATAGTGACGAGCTCAGCTCTAGGTAGCTATGGCCTATGACCACATAACTTCAAAGATGATTAGAAGTACGATCTATGTCTACTCCACCTTAGCTACAGTACTTATAATCACAGGTTCTGGTCACTCTTTTTTTGGCCACCACCCTCATTCAGAATGCGGATATTCGGGTGGAGTCGTTGGCTCTATCCTTATGTCTAGACACTCCTACAAGAGATGATTTGATGATTACACACTACTTCCGGTAGTGTGAGATTACTCTAGGAGGCGAGAGCTTTGACTATGATTTCTTTGTAGCGGTATCAAGGCCATACAACGTCATCATGGGAATGGGCTGTTCATCAACAATCCATGTTTAGATTGATTGTATTTGGCACAATGTGAGGTGGGACCATGCAGGAAAGAGCATGGTTTTCTTCACCGGTGAGAATGAAACCTTTGAAGCACTTGATTGAATTACCCAAAAGAGGGTGCTACCGATTACACATCAGTTGGCTAGCCTTACCCTTGGAGTAGTAGATGCTGAGAGTCCGAGATATCCAGCAGTTGTGGACCAGTATGTCGATGCCTTTCCTTATGATGTTCTAGGACTACCTCCATATAGGGAGTTAGACATTTACAATGACATGCACCCCAGGACAACACCGATATCTATAAGAGCATATCAGATTGATCCCATTGAGGATCATGAGATACGAGTATAGTTGGAGGACTTGTAGAAAAAAGGGGTTCATTAGGCCCAATGTTTCTCCATGGGAAGCCCCAATTTTGTTCAACAAAAAGGCAGATGAGAGTTTGAGACTCTGTGTGGACTATCGGCACTAGAACAAGGTGACCATTAAGAACAAGTATCCACTTCTGAGGATTGAATATCATTTTGATCAACTAAATGGAGCATGTTGGTTTCTGAAGATACACCTCAAATTAGGATATCATCAACTCAGGGTTCAAGATGCGGATGTGCAGAAGACAACCTTCAGATATCGATATGGCCACTACGAGTTCTTGGATATGATTTTTGGCATGAACAATGCCCGAGTAGTGTTCATGGTACACATGAACAAGTTATTTAATCCATACCTCAATCACTTTATGGTGGGGTTCATCAACGACATATTGATATACTCAGAGACAGAGGAGGAACATGCCTATCATCTGCAGATGGTTTTGAATACACTCTGAGAGAACCAGCTTTATGGTAAGCTCTCAAAGTGCTAGTTCCGGATACAAGAGGTAAACATTCTAGGAAACATTATCTTAGAGACTGGAGTTGAATTGTATCTAGTGATGATAAAGTATGTGCTTTCTTGGTATCCACCCATGAGTGTGACTGAGGTGTGGAGTTTCCTATGATTGGCTGGATACTACTGGATATTTGTGCATGAATTTTCCAGAGTTACGACACCATGGTCAGTGTTTCCGAAGAAGGGAAAACCCTTCATGTGGATAGAAAGAGGCAATAATATTTTTCAAGAGATAATGTAGATACTGAGGATTGACCCTATATTGAGGCTACCAGAAGAGTGCGTAGGGTATGTAGTCTATTACGAAGAATTATGGATCAGAATTGTGTGTGACATGATGTAGGAGTGAGCATTGATTGTCTAAGGCTCATGAATGTTGAGAATGCTTGAGAAGAACTACTCTACCCATGACATGGAATTAGAAGCAGTGGTATTCTCCTTGATGGTGTGGAGACATTACATGATGAGATAATGATTTAAAGTCTACTATAATCACAAGAGCATCAAGTATAACTTCTCTTAAAAAGACCTAAACCTGATACAATGGGGATGGATAGTGTTCCTCTGATACTATGACATTGAGATTGTCTATATTCATGTGAATGGGAATGTGGTGGTAGATGCACTCCACATGAGGTCGTGTCTACAATTTCTGAGTGAGGAGACACAACAATTTGAAGTGTTTCAGATATCATTCATGGACAGAGATGGAGAAGCTTACCACTAGTCTATGATAGTCACTCTCCCTCTCCATCGACGTGTTAGGGAGGGGCAGTTTGGGGTCATCAACTACGAGGTTCGATGTGCTCAGATATCATCAGGAGTGACACGTAATGGATTTTCTAATGTTGGGTATCATGTCATTCACATTATAGGATGTACCATGGTACCGATTGTGCTAAGGGGGGAGGTGTTGAGGGAGTTCTATATTCCCCCTCTGGCAGTACATCCTTGTGTGGAGAAGAAGTTCAAGGACGTCTAGTGTTAGACCTGGTATCCAGGGATGATGCGGGATATAGTGGATTTTGTTTCACAATGCCTCACTTTTCCGCCAATGAAGGTCGAGCATCAGGTTCCAGTAGGCTTATCACATTAACAAGAGGTGCCAGAGTTGAAGTGGGATGGGATCTCCAGAGAATTTGTGAAAGGGATTCCATGTATGTCTTGGGGACATTATTCTATCTGGGTGATCGCAGACCGACTCACCATGTTATCCTACTTCCTACTCATCCAAAAGAAGGGATCAGTATAGGTATTGAGATGCCTATACGTACAAAAGATATTATGACTTCATAAGGTGCCATCGATGATACTCTCTGACCATGAGGCATATTTTACATCCCTATTGTAAAAGGGATTACAGGAGGTATTTGAGATTCAGCTATGCTTGAACTCTGCCATTCATCCTCAGATGGATGGTCAGATGGAGCAAACCATTCAGAAGGTGAAGGATATGCTACGTGCATGCATCTTAGATTTTGGTTGTAGTTGGTTGGATCACTTTAATTTGGTGTAGTTTTCATAAAACAACAATTATCACTCCACCATCACTAAGACACTTTTAAAGACCCAATACGTTTGACCATGCAGATCACCTCTATGCTAGAGAGACCCTAGGTAGTTATCACTTAGGGGTCTAAAGTTGGTTCAAGATACCACTGAGATGGTGCAGGTCATCCAGAAGTGAATGAAGACTGCACAGAGAACACAAAAGTCTTATTCTAATAAGAGACATAGACCCTTGTAGTTCCAGGAGGGGGACCATATATTATTGTGAGTCTCCCCTCGACATGGACTACAGAGATTTGGCCGAGGTGGTAAGATATCAACGAGGTTATAGGTCCTTTTTGTTACTTCGGAATATATGCAATGTGGCATACCGTTTGTCTCTTCCACCATAGTTGGAGATGGTGCACGACGTCTTCCACCTATCCCAGCTGAGGAGATATTTTGTTGGGAAAAAATCCCTCAAGGTATCATTGAAGCATTTTTTAGCTGATTGTGTTTGTTGACAAAGTGGACATCTGAGTAGTGATTGTTGGCAAAGCAAAACAATGACATACAAATTTGTTGACAAAGAGGATTTAATGGTGGAATGTTGAGTTCAAGAGCTGAGGTCAATGATCCATGTTTGATTCAAGAACGTCGATAAAAGGAATGGATGATCTGGAGGCGGTACAAAAGAACAGATACAAGGTGGCACCGTTTTCCAGTGTTTTCCAAATTTTAGGGCCTGAAAATCGGCAAATGAAGAAAAGTGTTTTTGGCAAAAGGACTTGCGTGCCGAGGATGTGGAGTATAGGAAACGTGCGCGCCATATGTTTTTCAAGATCAGAAGATCAAAATATGGAAAAGTAAAGTGGTTCGCGCAAGTTTGGGAGTTGGTCGCACAAGTGTCTAAAATGACAGGGGACTTGCGCGCCGAAACTGGGTTGCGCAGGTTACTTGCGCGCCAGTCGTGTAGGGTGGTCAGATTTCCTATAAATACTTGACCACCACTCCTCATTTTTAACGGAGTTCAACACTTTGAGAAATCAGAGCTCCTGTCACGCAGGTGTGGTGGTCGCGCAACTGGTGAGGGTGGGTCGCGCAGGTGAATTTGCGCGAGTAGTTGAAGTTGTGCGCCAGTGTTAGAATTTGCGCACCGGTTGGCAGTTGCGTGCCAATATTGGTTTGGGCATAAAAGGAAGAGAGTCGCGCAAGTTTGGAGTTGAGGATGCTTGAGTCGCGCAAGTGCCTGAGGAGGACTTGCACGCCCGTTGTGACTTGCGCGCCGATACTTGCGCGTCGAGATTGACTTGCGCGCCAAGTAAGGTTTTGTTCCAGCGGTGCTTCTCGGACTGCGTGGAAGTTGGTACGTTGCCCGATACCTTCGGTGCAAAGAGATATTCATCTACGGGTGAATTTTGTACTTCAACAGAGCATCTACACACAGAGGAAGATGCATTCACTCATGAAAATGAAGAGACCTAGAGGTCTATAAACTGTCAGTGGACTCCTTTCCATAGCAGTGAGCATAGGAAGAGGAAGAAGGTGATCCTCTCCACCGGTAGTGAGCCAGAGGGAGAGAGAAATAGTGAGTGACCATTGGGAAAGCAGTGAGCTGACCCTAAACTTGTAAAGGCAGTGATCCTGGGCTTAGAAGTGATCTAGACCGAACCATGTAATCCACAGCTAGTGAAGATTTGTGAAATTTGGTACGACCGGAAACTTGTCGGCGTATGCTCCTTGGACGTAGCCCTTTGCGGTGAACCAAGTAAAATTGATGTGTCCTGTGCATACTTCACCTTCTATTTACTTTGTGCAATAGGAAAAAGTGAGAAGAGAGTTTTTCTCAACAGCGAAACAAGATCAGAACGAGCATTAATTTTAAATTAGTCATACCCTGATTCACCCCCCCTCTCAGGGTATTCAGCCTTATGGACCTAACAATTGGTATCATAGGGAAAGGTTGAATGTTGTTCTTCTCTCAATGGAGGTCACCAATCATAAAGGGATTCCTATCTTTGACGGATATAATTTTCAGATATGGAAGAATCGGATGCCACACTATTTCCAATCCTTAGGAATGGATGTGATTTCAGCAGCTCTGCATGGTATCACAGCTGATATTAATATTGGTGCTTTATCAGAAGCTGAGCATAGAGAGTTGGATGCTGATTCCAAAGCAATAAATGCCTTAGGGGGAGCCCTTTCCAATCCCATCTACACGAAGGTGATGTCATGAAAAACGTCACATGGCATGTGGGAAAAGCTTTTGAATATATATGAAGGGGACACAAAAGTCAGAGAGGCAAAGATGCAGGTGTTGTGGAACAAATATGAAGATCTGAAAATGAACCCAAATGAGTCTGTTGACGCATTCTTTGATAGGGTAAACATTGTTGTGGAAGATATGCAAGGTCTTGGAGAAGTCATTGAAGACATAAAAATTGTAAAGCGCATCTTGAGGAAACTTCCACCTCGGTTCAATCTGAAAGTTTCAGTACTAGAAGATAAAGATCCAAAAGAGCTGACATTGGACAATTTTCACAGTACCTTGGTTGCATACGAAATGAGGAACGATGATAATGAGGCTGTGGAAAAGGGGAAGTCTAAAGAGGTGGCATTTAAGGCCATGAAGAAGCTCACCATTGAAGAGTCTAATGAAGAAGAAGAGACAGATGAGGTGATGTCATTTCTTTCTTCAAATCTACAAAGAGGAAGTGGAAAATTTAAAGGTAAACTTCCATTAGCATGTTTTCGATGTGGAAAGGTTGGTCATCTTGCGACAAGATGCCCAAATAAGTTTCAAGATGATGATGATGATGATGAAATTGAAATTCCCAAGAAGAAAACGTCAGCTTTTGTGAAAGGGAAGAAGCAATTCAAGAGAAATTTCTTCAAGAAAAAGAATCTTCTCTCACAAGAACTTGAAAGTTCAGATGAGTCTGAGGATGAAGAGGTTGAGGAAATTGAAAATTTCAGAGATCGTTGGGGTAAATGCCTTGGTGGAGATTGTTGGTAGTTCTTAAAAGGGAGAAGAAGCTGATGCTAAAGAAGAAGAAGAAATTGAAGGGAGAGTTGATATGGAAGCCGAATTGGAAGAAGCTATTGAGGATATAGATGTTTGGAGAGCCAAAACGAAGAAATCCAATAAAGTGGTTCATAATGCCAAACTCTATATGCAACAACAGGATGAAGAAAAGTCTGAGCTGTTAGAAGAAATTGAAAGACTACAATCCTCAACACCAGAGAACTGAGAAAATATTGTTGAGTATAAGCTTAAAGATGAGGAGAAAAAGAAGAAAATTGATTGTTTGACCAACACAGGAAAAGATCAGGTTAGAAGTATCAAAGAGCTTGAAGAAGAAGTGGTCAGTCTGTGACAAAAACTTAAGGATCAAGATACACTCTTGACCACCAATGCGATATCCGAAAATCAGGCCATTCAGAAGACAGAGAAGATGAAAGCAGAACCTAGTAGTTCAGTAGGGAAGATGCAGCAATTGAGCTCAGATGTTAAGGACATTTCTGGGCTTAGTCAAGAACAAATATTTGCGACTATTGCAGTCAGACTGCAACCACTCACCCCAAAAGTGAAGGTTGATTTGGGCACAAAACAGAATCAGAATATTCATAGATCTCAAAGGGAAAATCGTAGTGCTGAAATATCATGAGGGACTGCATCCTATATCAGGTGTTATTGCTGTGGGAAAATGGGACATTCACAGTATGTGTGTTCCATAGCCAAGAGATACAGAAGGGAACATGAACAGAGATGGCAGCCAAACAGAGAATAGTTTTCCAGAACATATTTTGAAGGACACTGCTTTTGGTGTGGAGGATTTGGACACATGGCTAGGTATTGAACTTCAACCATTCAGAGAAATGTGTCAAAGCAGAATCAAAATGTTCGCAAGCAGCAGATCAATAAACCAACAAGTGAGTTAAAAGTTCAGAACAGATTTGCAGCTCTGCTAGATGAGGGTGGTCCATCATACTCTGTGAAAGAACAGAAGTCTCAATCCATGCCGAGTGTGAAAGAAAAAGTATGGACCAAGAAGAAGAAAAATGAGAAGGCTGTGGTGGCAGAGATTGCCCTTAAAGCATCAGATCGATCTGGTGTTTGGATCCTTGATAGTGGTTGCACATCCAACATGACGAGTAATAAGGATCTTGTTACAGGCATCAAATATGACAAAGAAGGAGTTGTCAAATTTGGAAATGATGAAGGCCTGAAGATTGTTGGCTCCGGGAAAGCCAAGTTTGGGGGCAAAGAGATGAGACTTTCTGATGTCTTGGTAGTAGAGGGTCTCAGTCATAACTTACTCAGTGTCAGTCAACTGTGTGACTCTGGGCACTCTATCCAATTTACCAAGAAGATGTGTGTTGTGAAAGGAAAATATGGATCAACTATTCTGTAGGGAAAATGGTCAAAGGGAAATCACTACCTTGTAGGTGGGGAAGAAGGTACTTTTCTTTTATCCAGAGAGGAAGAAAACTAGCTACGGCATAAGAGACTTGATCATCTATGCCAACCATCTATGGAGGATCTTGTAAAATGTGATGCTTCTAGAGACCTTACCAAACTATCACGTGATCGCACTCATACATGTGATGCTTGCCAACAAGGGAAGATCATCAGAAAGACATACAGGCCAAAGGAACAGAAATCAACTAGAGTGCTCGAATTGGTTCATGCTGATGTATGTGGACCTATTTTACCACGAGCTATAAATGGGAAAAGGTACTATGTTTTTTTCATTGATGATTATAGCAGAATAGGCTGGGTATTCATCATTACCCATAAGACAGAGGTGTTCAGTTGTATAAAGCAGTATAGGAGGGAATCAGAAAAGATGGTTGGGCAGAAAATCCTGAAATTTCATACTGATAACGGTATAGAATTTACAAACAGTCAGGTTGAAAGCTATCTCGAGAAACATGGGATAAGGCATCAAGTATCATCAGTAAGAACTCCCCAATAGAATGGAGTGGTTGAAAGAAGAAATCGGATCATCAACAATATGGCCAGTACAATGCTTATTGATAAGGACCTACCAGAGAAATTTTGGAAGGAAGCTGTTTTAACATCAGTCTATGTTTCAAACAGGTCTCTATTGTGTCCGAATCAAGGGAAGACTCCGTATGAACTATGGTACGGAAAGAAGCCAACGTTGAAATACTTTAGAATCTTTGGAAGTAAGTGTTTCATTCTCAACAAAGAAAATCATAGGAAGTTTGAGGCACGAGGAGATGAAGGGATATTCCTTGGCTACTCAGGGAAATGTAAAGCATATAAATGCTTCAACAAGAGGCTGGGAAAAATTGTTGAGAGCAATGATGTCACTATAGTTGAAAATGAACAGAATACTCAATGATCCAGTGAATAGTTCTTGGATGAAAGTGATGATGAGGAAAGAAAAACCGGGGGGAAAAAGTTCCAGAGGCTGACTCAGAAGAAGATACTGATGATGAATAAGAAATTGTCAAGTCTATATCTGCAAAGAAACCAAAGAGTCGAGATGAAATTGATAGGCAGAATATCATTGGTGACCAGACAGAACCAGTTCAGACTCGAAGAATGAAGTCATTACAGTAGACATCGTTTTTATCTCAGGTGGAGCCGAAATGTTTTTCCGATGCAACTGAAGATGAAAACTGGGTTCAAGATATGAATGAAGAGCTTGATCAGATTGAGAAGAACCAGACGTGGGATATTGTTTCGAGACCAGCAGACAAGAATGTCATTGGGACTAAATGGGTCTATCGCAACAAGATGAATGAAGATGGAACTGTGATTCGAAACAAAGCACGACTAGTGTGCAAGGGGTACTCCCAGATCGAAGGAATAGATGTTGATGAGACATTTGCACCAGTTGCAAGGCTGGAAACAATCAGATTATTCTTGGCCATAGTAGTGAAAAGAAAGTTTAAAGTTTTCCAAATGGATGTCAAATCCACGTTCTTGAATGGGGTTCTGGAAGAAGAGGTGTACATTGAGCAGCCAGATGGTTTTATTATTCATGAGGATGAGAACAAAGTTTTCAGGCTGAAGAAGGCATTGTATGGGCTGAAACAAGCACAACGAGCATGGTACTCAAGGCTTGATCAGTATTTGAAGAAGTTTGGTTTTCAGCGTGGAGGAGTTGATTACAATCTCTATTTTAGTAATAAAAGTAATCAACGGATGATGGTTCCGGTTTATGTTGATGACATAATATTCGACGGATCAGATGAAGCTCAATGCAGACAGGTCTCCGAATTCATGAAAAATGAGTTTGAAATGTCAATGATTGGAGAGATAACATTTTTCCTTGGTTTACAGGTGACACAAGGAAGTAATGGCACTTTTATTTCTCAATCCAAATATGTCAAGGAGGTTCTAAGAAGGTTTGGAATGGATAATTCCAAGGAGATGAAGACTCCAGTTGCTACCCAGATGAGATTATCAAAAGATGAGGATGGAAAGGCAGTTAATATCACAGAATATAGGCAAATTATCAGAAGTCTGTTGTACTTGATTGCGACAAGGCATGATATTGTTTTCGCCACATGCCAAGCAGCGAGATATCAAAGTAATCCCAAGGAAAGTCACATGCTTGCAGTGAAAAGAATACTTCAGTATATCAAGGGCACAGTGGACTTCGGGCTGACATATAACGACAAGTCTCAGACAGAATTATTGGGATATACTGATGCAGACTGGGCTGGTTCAGCAGATGACAGGAAATCAACATCTGGAGGTGCATTTTATCTTTCCGGACTGTGTATTTCTTGGTTGAGCAAGAAGCAGGATTGCATTTCATTAAGAACCGCAGAAGCTGAGTATATTGCAGCCACTCAAGCATGCACACAGTTATTGTGGATGAAGCAGCAGCTTGATGATATGGGAGTTGAAGTGAAGTCTCCGATCGGAATCCAGTGTGACAACTCAAGTGCTATAAATCTTAGCAAAAATCCTATCCATCATTCCAGGACAAAGCACATTGAGATCAAGTATCATTTCATCAAGGAGAAGGTTGAGCAGGGCATCGTGAAGTTGGAGTAAGTGCCTACAGAGCTACAGGTTGCAGACATTCTGACAAAGGCCTTACCCACGGAAGCTTTTGAGAGGCATCGACTGGCTCTAGGAGTTCATTTGATTCCCCGCACTTGAAATAGTGTGGATGTGGGACACCCCCCTCTCCCCGAGGTATGATGTGTTCTTCCCTAATATGCTGATATGTGTTCTCTACTATGTTACAGACTACAAAGGAGTGTCCTTTGGGTTCGTTGACAAAGGGGGAGAAAAGTTTTTGTTAAAGGAGGAGAAAATAGTGATTGTTCAAGGGGGAGACAGTGCAGAGATTTGATAAATCATAATTGATACGGGGAGAAGCTTACAGGTGGAGCAGCCAGAAAGGGGGATCAATGAGAACGGGGGAGTGTATTAAATCTGACGATGCTAGAAGTGATCGATCAAAGAATAAATATCACGACAGCTGAGGATCGTGATAAAAGCAGAAGAGTGGTGTTGGAAAGTGGTAATACTATTTCCAAACCAAACATTGGTCTTCCAACAAATCCATCAAAAATTGGTATCAGTTTAGTACAAATTGGTATCAGTTTGGTGTCAACAGTGGATGTCAGAGATAAAGTGATTCATTGATGAACTTTTCATTTACTCTTGTTTCTCACGCTGAGCATTGCTCATGTGGGCTTAGAGTATGTGTTGAGTAAATCCTTGATCTCTATCCAAATCGCAATGAGTCGAGTGGAGGCTGATGAATCAATGGCGTATCTTTGTTTTGGAAGAGTTGTCAACAAACCCAAAGGTGAAGATTGTTGGGAAAAAATCCCTCAAGGTATCATTGAAGCATTTTTGAGGTGATTGTGTTTGTTGACAAAGTGGACATCTGAGTAGTGATTGATGGAAAAGCAAAACAATGACAAACAAATTTGTTGACAAAGAGGATTTCATGGTGGAATGTCGAGTTCAAGAGCTGAGGTCAACGATCCATGTTTGATTAAAGAACTTCGATAAAAGGAGTGGATGATCTGGAGGCGGTACAAAAGAACAGATACAAGGTGGTGCCTATTTCCAATGTTTGCCAAATTTTAGGGCCTGGAAAACGACAAATGAAGAAAAGTGTTTTTGGCAAAAGGACTTGCGCGCCGAGGACTTGGAGTATAGGAAACTTGCGCGCCATATGTTTTTCAAGATCAAAAGATCAAAATATGGCAAAGTAAAGAGGTTCGCGCAAATTTGGGAGTTGGTCGCACAAGTTTCTAAAATGATAGGGGACTTGTGCGCCGAAACTGGGTCACGCAGGTGACTTGCGCACCATTCGTGTAGGGTGGTCAGATTGCCTCTAAATACTGGACCACCCCTCCTCATTTTTAACAGAGTTCAACACTTTGAGAAATTAGAGCTCCCTTCATGCAGGTGTGGTGGTCGCGCAAGTGGTGAGGGTGGGTCGCGCAGGAGAATTTGCGCGCCAGTAGTTGAAGTTGTGCGCCGGTGTTAGAAGTTGCACTCCGGTTGGCAGTTGCACGCCAATATTGGTTTGGGCGTAAAAGGAAGAGAGTCGCGCAAGTTTGGAGTTGAGGAAGCTTGAGTCGCGCAAGTGTCTGAGGAGGACTTGCGCGCCCGTTGTGACTTGCGCGCCGATACTTGCACGCCAATATTGACTTGCGCGCCAAGTGAGGTTTTGTTCCAGCGGTGCTTCTCGGACTGCATGGAAGTTGGTATGTTGCCCGATACCTTCGGTGCAAATAGATATTCATCTACGGGTGAAAGTTGTACTTCAACAGAGCATCTGCACACAGAGGAAGATACATTCACTCATGAAAATGAAGAGACCTACAGGTCTATAAACTGTGAGTGGATTCCTTCCAAGTGCAGTGAGCTTAGGAAGAAGAAGAAGGTGATCCTCTCCACCGGCAGTGAGCCAGAGAGAGAGAGAGAAACAGGGAGTGACCCTTGGGAAAGCAGTGAGCTGACCCTAAACTTGTAAAGGCAGTGAGCCTGGTCTTAGAAGTGATCTAGCCCGAACCTTGTAATCCACATCTAGTGAAGATTAGTGGAATTTGGTACGACCGGCAACTTGTCGGCGTATGCTCCTTGGATGTAGCCCTTCGCGGCGAACCAAGTAAAATTGTTGTGTCCTGTGCATACTTCACCTTCTATTTGCTTTGTGCAACAGGAAAAAGAGAGAAGAGAGTTTTGCTCAACAACGAAACAAGATCAGAACAGGCATTAATTTTAAATTAGTCATACCCTGATTCACCCCCCCCCCTCTCAGGGTATTCAGCCTTGTGCACCTAACATATTTTCATGACATATCTCACACAATCGACCATGGTGAGCTAGACATTGATTATGGGGTGACATTTGCAGAGGTTCTAGTGGATATTGAGGATCGACAGGAGTGAGTCCTTCATGGTCGATCGATACCTCTGGTGTGCATTCACCGATAGCATGGGAACCTCAAAGAGGGAACATGGGAGTGGGAGGCTCAGACTCGGGATCAGTACCCCCATTTGTCTCCTTTTTCTATATTGTGGCTTTCGAGGACAAAAATTCATAAGGTGGGGAGAATGTAAACCTCAAGTTATTCTGGGTAATTTTTTTTAAATATATAGAATTTTTACAAGTCTATGAAAATTGACGACACGTGATTTTGATTCTCTATGTTCCCAGAATAAATTGCTGAACTTTTTTTAATGTACCTTCAGTAAATGTGTTAATAGAATTTTCTATCTTTTGAATAGGTTCTCAGATTAAAAATTAGAAGGCACGGTTTATTCTGTAGTTCCATGATTCTCTTAAGGGAGAATTTACATTGACCTTAGTTGGTCTAGAGAAAAAGTTATGTTTTGTGACATTTAAAATAAATGAAATAAAATAATTATTTTATTTTATTTTTCATTATTCTCACAATGGAAATGTGGAGTGTAGGACCCACTCTGTGTCCAGCTAATAAATCGATTGACCAGTCAATCTTAAGTAACGACATAATTGGGGATTTAGGAAGGTTTTTAAATAATGATCCCCCATTAATTCCCCACATAATTACATACCACCCCCTATCCTATTTATGTAGAGCTTGAGGAGGGGTATCGACATAGCTTCACCAAGAAACGATGTTCTGGTAATGAGTTGAGATGACAAACCCTAAAAAGATGGAGTTAGTCCCAACAGGAGGTGATGGGAGGCACCGAACCATGAATCAATGATCAATGTATGAGTGACGCTGTTGGAATATTGTTGTAGAGGAAGGAGAACATCAAACCGCTTCCACAAACGCATTCTCACCATCATTCATGGGGTGGGGTTTTGATCCTTTTTTATATCATGAGATTTTACATAAAACCCTAAATCCTCTCTTATGTTTTCATGCTAACATAGAGGGAACGAGCCAAACAAACCCAGTCTGAAACCTTCACTACTTTTCTACCATTTCTCCTTCATGGAAGACTGTCAGTGCAGTAAGACTGACCGTTGACGAAGAAGGAAGTGAATCGACGCACACCACAAAAGGTGGTCATGGCATAAAGTCGTAACAATCAGCAGAGCGACCGAAAATGGCCATCTGTGGTGGAGGTGTGGGGCACCATCGTGTGCTCCCGGTTAGCAAAGGGGCCACATCACATCACACGAACCGATCGAATAAGGGGGATGACACTTCGGCTGGCCGCGGACGGGGAGCCGATGCAACCAGCACGCCACCGGTGAGCAGGAAGGCAAAGCGACCTGCATGCTGCCAGTGAGTAGAGGGCCGCAGACGAAGCCACAATAAAAGAGGAATCCATTGCATGGGTTTTGCAGCAATATAGTAGTGCCCATGTGGCGTCACCATTTTTAAAAAACTGAATGAACATTTGGTTGTTCAGGATACCGGGGGAAAAAGAGCCCCCCCTACCAGCTCGAGGAGACAATGGAAGGGCCACCCCCTTGCGGGTCGTTCCTTATGCAGTTGTGCCGCCCCTCGAGAGTCACACCCAATGCATCTGGGCTACCCCCTATGAGTTGTGCACTATGCGGCCGGGCCGTGCCCTATGTGGTCGGGCCACCCTATATCGGCCACCCTTTTTTCGGGCTAAACATTTTGGGTCGAGCAACCCTTTTGGTCTAGGCTGAGTGCACCACAGGTGGGTCGGGATGAGTCAGTCCAACCGGGTCGGACTAGACCCAGGCCCAACTAGGCTCAAAAAACATAAAGGGCCATATCATGAGAACCTGACATCCGTTTGACGAACCGAATTTTCCGTTGGGATCCTTGGATAGAGACCGTCCTTTTGGTATGATTTTCATGAGATTTTGAGATAGTTATAGTATGGTGGGGATGAATAATACATGAATCCAACTAGGCCCATGTAGCTAAAATTCTTATAACTCACATATTGGGTGTCAAATTGATGCACCGTATGTCGTGTTGGAACTATTACGACATGACATGCCTTTGGGTTAATCCTCTATTGATCTTAGAGGTGGTCGATGTATAACCTATATCTCGAGGGTTAGATACTAATGAACTTAAGTACACTGGTTACAGGAAACCTAGAGGTTGGTAGTGAGGCAGACATTGGAGACAGAACATACAGAAGTTAGAATAGAACGATCATGTGTGGGTCCGCATTTATCTTATGTGACTCAGATCCTGTGTTGGTCTAAACTTAGAGATCCTGTGTGGGGTATTGTATACCGATCCTGTATGGGTCAGATCTTATGTGGGTCAGCACATACCGATCTTGTCTGGGTCAGATCCTATGTGGGTAATTAGTGGTTAGTTATTTATCAATCCGGGGTGGTTCAGATCCTATGTATCTCATTGATGGTGTTAGTACCTATTGATAATGTGTGTGTTAAACTAAATATGGTCAGCAGTACTGCCTCTTGATAGAATAAGATGATTTAGCTTCGCGACTAATAATCTGTACTTCCTAAATTCAGTAATACCTGGTGTGAGATGAGACAGTTTTTGAGAAGAAAATCTGTGTGAGTTTAGACTCTTTTTGAGGTGAAACTATACTTGAGATGAGACTCTATTTTATTTGTGTCAATTTCATTGTGCTTTGTGATTTAAATCATTATTTTTGGTTTCTCTATGTCTAATTCTAAGAGTCCTTTGTGGGTCTAAGGGCCCCTACTGGGTATTGTTATACACACACATGCACAACATTGTCCCACACCTTGTTGTGTCTTATGCAGATGACGAGTAGATGGGCTGAGGTCTGAGGGAGCCCGAACTAGGTGGTTCACAGAGGAGACAGGCAGATGTGGATTGCTGAGGAGGCGATCTGTACCTACCCTTCAGGTAGGATCGTCGGAGGACAACCCATGAGTTGTTTTATCTTTTTAGTTGAACTTGTACCTTTTAGTTGGGATTGTATTCTAGCCCCATTCTTAAAACAATCTTTTACTATAGTAGTTTATATTATGGTTTCATCTTGTTTCATTCTAGTTTGTGTGTTTTCATAGGTTTAAAGGCAATGCCTTCTCGATATAAGTATACGCCTTTCTGGTGATTTTCGCTAGCCCCTATCCTATGGAAGGTAGGCTGCGGGTTAGTCACAGCACATGCCCCAGGGAATGGGTCATGACATGTTTTGTCTCTCGTATGATAATCTAGGTGAAGTTAGATAAATTTCATGTATGGTAGATTATCTTATATAGTGTTTGAACTCAATGATAAGATCACATCTAGGAAAGGGATTATCTAATAATGAGAACAAGCTCACCTAAAAAATTTGGATTCTTCATCCTCCCTCGACTTATTCGATAAGAAAAGAATCATTGGGGTTTGAAACAAATTAAGGATGTCTACACTGAACTAGTACCGTGCTTTAAAACTAATCCATGTTCAAATTTCCCTGGCTTCACATGAACATTGATGGTGCATCTTGAGTAACTGATTTCACATTCCATTGATGTTAATTCCATGTACCAATATGAAGATTAATTAGGTGTTTATTTGAATAGAAGTATATTTCAGGTCTGTATATTGATAGTTTTCAATAGATTTCTTAAATCTTGGTCAGCAGAAAACGATGTTGAAGAATACTATCTCCAAAATCATCAAGGAATCAAATAAGTGATGCTGATCTAGAAATGATGTTATTGATTGAAGAATTATGGACTAGTGAAACCATATCAATTAAAGGTATAAAATTGAGGATCAATCATTTGAAAATGATCCACAATGATAGTTATGATTAATTGAAATCATGTTAACGGATTTGTGTTCATTAGTGTAATTATTTTTTTACAAATGTGGATTGATGAAAGTGAGGAGGCCTCAATCCATCCTAATTTTTCATTTGTGATGATATAGAGAACTAAATAAAAGCTTCAGAATGTAATTCTGATTATGAGTACCGTCTCATGGTTGTGATGTTGACGGATTTGTTGTCTTATAGTCCCCCATGTCATATAATAATGAATGGAGTATTATTGAGGTTTTAAGAGGTTACCAATGTGAGAATGTTTAAAAATTAACAAACCAAAACCTAAGATCAATGGAATGATTTCATAACTGTGGTTTATTTCAATCAATAATTCATGCTCATTTCTTGTCAATGAGGATATCTAATTATGGATTAACCAATAGATTTCATAGTCATTCTAGCTAAACATTGATGTCATGATTGACTTAATATTTTCTAAGATACAAAATTCTTTGGTTTATTCCAATTCCAACTCAACTACATAAGGAATAATTTATACATATCAACATCAAACGTATGTCAGTACATATTTTAGGGAATCATAATTTTTTTTAATATAAGATTAATTTTTATGCCATTTTAAGTGTCGGGCGATGGAAATTTTCTTTCCTTTCGTGGTTTTGGATTAATTCATGATTATCATACATCGTCACAATTAAACTCTCTAATGGTGACCATAGAGGTATTATATTTTTAGTTATAATTTTTATTGTTGTTGAGAATGACTATTACCTTATAAAAATGAGATATGATAAATCTAAATGGGTTAAAGGAAAAATAGTTTTTCACATATTAAATTTTTTGGTGGAGTTTATCATTTGGTCTGAAAGTGTCAAGAAGTTTGTGTAGTACGTTTTATCATGAAAGAAAGTGAAAAAGTTCAAAATAGAAAAAAATTTAGTGAGTTGTGAGAGAAAATGGATTCTAGAAAACTACTTTGGTGTGCAGAATAAAAATAATAATAGGGAGATAAAGAAAATCAATGATGGCATGGAGACAAAAAATTATATTAAAATGGTATTAGTGGCTAGGTCTGAGAAGTAGAATGATTAAAACAAGATAGGAAATTTTGAGATGGATTGGGAATCAATATTAAAAGATATGATTTTCCTAATTATATTATTTCATTATCATTTATTTTATATTTTTAACTACATTCATGAATATATTTGAGGTTAAAACTTTAATCATGAGAATAAAAATAATTTTTGGGTTACAGATAATATTATTCATCTTCATAACTCTTTTTTTCGATATGTTAGGGTAATTATCAATCCATGTCTTCATATTCATTCTTAATGAGAATGATTTTTACACTACTTTACTTACCAAACGTTTATAGTAGTGTATACTTTTTTATTGATCATCAATTGAAGTACAAAAAAAATATAAAAGGATGATGGTAATCTACTCCATTATATAGCTAATAATATCACTAATTTTTATTGATAAATGTTTAATAAATAGAAATATTTGGACTATTCTAACCATTTAATTATAGCTAGGTGATGATGACAAATACTCTAAATCACTAGCATATAAATTATGGCTGGAATTTGAGTAGAAATTTAATTTTATCACTATAGTGAAGTCTGATTCACTAATTCTTATTTTCCTCATCTCCCTTCTTGGTATTTCACCATTTTATCATTTCTATCATATATTGTATTAGATTATATTTCATTTTTTTCAATTTTTTTTGTTTTAAAAATTTTAGGTCAAAAATATTTTTGTTCTCCATATGGATCTACACTTGTACTTACAGATTTCTTAGATGTTAGTAGGTTTAAAATAATTTAATATTTTATGTTATCAATGATTATGGGGTAAAAAATTGTATAAATTATACAGGTTTTAATATATAAAATCATCCATGATATATAATAATGATATATAGTAAAATATATTTTATAATTATCATATGAATTTGAATAAATTTTGGGGATGTTAATGACTAATAAATATAACCAATGTTCTGAATGTTAGTAATTTATTTTGTTAAAAGGATCAGAAACCATTAATTGACCGAATATGAATCGAATAAATACAATATGTGACCAATTTATTTATAAATAATTTTTATTATTGTCAATAAATATTAATAAAATAAATATATCTTAAACAACTGTTGGTGTAAAATATGTTATTTATTATTTAAATAAGATTTTTAATGAATAAAACAACTTGAAAATCCATTCCATTTAAATAATTTTAAAAAATATATAATTTTCAATACATTAGAAGACAATAGTATTTTTATTAACCTTTCAATCAAAAATTGGATGCCTCAAAGAAATGTATGTCATGATGGTCTGTAATTATAAGCATGTCATATAAGTTAAAAAGATCATTCCTATTGGACTGTGAAAATGATAGAATAGAAACTCATTTGGAAAATTACATGTAGACACATTCAATAAAAAATTTTAAAAGGAAAAATAATGTAAAAAATTACTTTAATAAATGATTTTAAAAAACATAAACACATTTTTGTGAAAAAAAAATACATGGGTTTTGATGAAAAAGTTATTCTGAACGAAGATATAAATAATATATTAATTTATAAAATCATTTTCTTTTTCATATTAACATCCAAACTATGGAAAACAGTAATACTTCAGGAAAGAAACTATAATAAACATAGTACATGAAAATTAAATTATTTTATCCAACAATGACCAAATAATTTCCTTCAACTAAAATTCAAAAACAAAGAAACTCTATGAGAATGAGATATTGAAATAAACCCATACAGTGAAATTAACATTGATGTAATAATTAGTTTATGGATAGAATATTTGTATAATATATAAATCCACATAAAACATGTGTAAATATTATATAATATGATAAAAATTAATTACACATATAATCGTAGAATATAAAAGATAAAGAAGAAGTAATATGTCCTAATCAAAACAAAATGAGGTATGAAATTATTGACCACTTTGTAAAACATAATTCAAATCCCCTATGTCAATATAAGTAAAATTAAGACATAAATTAAAATTACTAAGGATTTTACATATAAAAGGTTTGGTATACATACCATATAATAAAAATTAGCTACATAACATTACAATATGTCTCAACCAAATGGAATTGATATGAGAGATCTTATTTTAAGATTTACTTTGGTTGAATTGGATTTGAACTTCTAAACAATGGATTAAAAAATATTCTGAGCATATTATAGAAAAAAATTAATATTTATAATATCTTATATCATCCATTTATAACATCACATCACCCATTCATTAATTTTCTTTCATTATTTCTATTTTTGGGAGTAAATTAGTTATGAATGATCTAGGTCATAAACATATTATATATGTACATTAACAGAATAATATAAATCATAATTTTTTTCATATTTAAACATCAGTTATAATCTTCAAACCTATCATGTTTTTTTTGAGAATTGAAGTATGTTACAATCTTATACATGGTTGGACACACGTATGCATGAGAAATGTTTCGAATTTTCATTGATCATTATGTAAAATATGTAACTAATTTGTTATCATTATATAATGATCATATTATCATAAATATTTTGTTATGTTTTTTAAATATACATATATAAATCATAGATGTTTTTTGGCGATGCATAGAGAGTCACAATACATCGGGACTGTTATTGTCCAAACATACATAAAAAATGGTATCATATAAAAATGAAATAAATAAAATGATATATTATGTTCTTGTAATGATAAATCTGTGACTAAAATAACAAATATTTCACTTATATATCATATAAATATTAACTGTATCCCTACCAACAGTCATTTAATGCATTATTTAATGACAAATCACAGTGCTTCGTGAGGTTGTAGCCTCCCATACACATAAGGGGCATTATCGTATCTCATATAGAATGGAAAGGAAAAAAGTTATATATATATATTATATTATATAAAAATGAATAATTATTTTATAGCAATAATATATATAAATTATATCAATAAAAAATTCCCAGCCATGTTAGGTGGAAATTAATAAATGAATGACAAATGTTTGTGAGGACTTATTCCACCGTACACACATATGGTGATTTCATAACATATTTTATGGAATATGGGATAGTTTTAGGTCATTACATTAACATATAAACAAATATGTATATAGTAATGGTATATTTAATTATAAAATTGTGATTTTAAATTAATTTAATGTGGATGAAAAAGAAATAAAATAATGATTCTTGTTTGATGAACGTTACATATACTTCATGAGTCTTCATTATGTTTGAACTAATGCCTTCCAAGGTTGAAATTATTACCAAAATAAAGCTTATAAAATGATTTTAAGAAAATATTTAAGTGATTAAATACGTATTCTCTAAACCAATTGGTTCATATTATGCTTAGAATATATAATATTGGATTTCCTTCAAGAAGTTAGGTTTGTGGAAGACTTGCTAATTTTTTAGAAGATTCAATCATACCAATATTTTTATCATTCCAAAAGATAAAAAATTGTGTCATTATAGAACTTATAATAGGTAAGGAAAAATATTTCAAGATAATGGGTGTTGGAAATGTTTTTAGGCCATTTTTAATCCTTATATTTTTAGTTTAACACCTATTAAATCAATTTAATCATTAATTGCAGTAATTCATTTTTACAATTTTCAATAATAATTTTTTAAAAACATAAGATGAAATTATTATAAAATTTAAATAATTATTATTCTGAATATGGAATTAATTAATATAAATAAAAATTATATAAGTGGAATATTTTATATTTTAATTAGTCATGCAGACGAGATGAGAAAGAGGGGTTTCAAAGAGAACATATTAAAAAGATGAAAAACATTTGTATAAAATTTTAATATAAAAATGTTTCCAATAAAATAAATTTTATTAATTGATATATAATTGAAGTAATTTTATATTTAACTAAACTTCATATATAATTTTTCTCGATAAGTAATTAAATGGAAAGGTAGCTTTCAATTGAATGATAAATACTTTTACTACATAAAAAATGGAAATTTTTAAAAAATAACTAAATTTCACCCTATTTTAATTTTTATATACTGATTTCAAAAACTAATTTAATTTAGTCATATATATTTTATATTAAAATTATTTTTCCAAAGCACAACTGAAATTTCATTTATAAAAAATATTATTTCTATAAAATATTTTTTTTACTTTAAAATGATTAATAGTATTGTTTATAATCAATAGATAACTAATGAATATTTGTAAACTAAGTATTTTCACATGATAATTAATAAAATACATACCCTCTATTCCAATGGATAGGAAATAACATTCATATTATATAATAATATTATTTGTATATTGTTGTTTTGTAAAAATCACTCTTGGTGTCTCACAAGTTGTCAATAAAAATTATTGTTTCATGTAATTAAATATAAGATAAGTGTTTCATGTAATAAGTGACATTAAAAACAAATTAATTTTATTATATTGAGATGTTAGAGTAATTTTCAAAGAAATTACATATCCACATCATCCAAATCTAGATTTCCCCTATTGTTTTCCACACACAATTTCTTCTGACTCAAAGATATCATGATATGCTATTGAATTGATGTAAGATTCTATTATATTTTATCAAATTTATTAGGTTACAATAGATAATATTTTAAAATATTAACCCAGAATGTTAGGTTTATTATCTTCATTCCATTGAGGTCTTCATATGGATCTATCTGAATTCTGGAGTGAAAGAAATTATTTGAAGACAACTCAACCATAAGAATGTGTAGAACCCAACTACCTAGGAAATTGTTAGATTTATCCATCAAAATATCTTTTAGGGTACTATTGTTTCTCTATAATTAACCACTTATCTATCTACTATATGTAGTGCTAATGTTAATTTTTATATTTAAATATTTGTTGAATAATTCATCTAGTATTTGAAGGTAAACCATATATCACAATTTGATGTAATTGAGTCTTATACTCCATGTATTCATTTCACATCATTAAAATGTATGCTAGAATGTTATTAAAGTGAGAAATATTCTCTTCTATAAATAAAAATCTATGAAATAGTGTGGTTATTGACTACAAAAAATGTGTTTAATACAATTTATATGTATTGGGTAATCCTAATGAATAATTAATAGTGATTTTTTCCTATATCTATACTGTTATGTGTAATGTTTTCATCATCCCCTTAGTGATTTAATTTTCATAAATAACTTTTTGAAATAAAAAAACAATGATACATAATCTAAAATATCCCATTTCATTTTGTGCCCCCAAAAATAATCCTTGAGGTCTATACACATCTTTTTGTCCATGATAGATAATGAGTCATGAGCTATATGCTTTATCAAATTTATCCATCCTAAATTATTGTAATGATTGGACCAATATTCATGTCTTGAAAATTATTATTCCATCATGATCTATGTTGAACACTATAATATTCCATACCTTCTTTTCTATATATGAATATTCCTTATGTGCATCGTTAATGATCGCATAAATAGGTAATTGAAAATTCATTTGAGAAACGTAGTTTTTCAACACATTTCATAAGAAATTTTAATTCATATCTTCTTAAAATGCATATGTTTTGGATATTTATCAATACAAATAATAGATTAGATAGCATGATCCTAACAACATGGCATATTTTCAATCCTATACACATTCCCAGGGTGGTGATATATTGAGAAGGCATAATCTTTAATCACTTAAAAATATATCCTACTGATTGTATTTGATTCCATCTATGTGAATATAAAAATAATTTTTTTATAATCAGTATTCATATAACACATTTCACTATAATGATAATTAATCTATATCCTTAATTAATAAATTATTACATCCAACTCTATATCATATGTTGGGTAATTTTAGTAATGATTGTTTAGTTTTCATGAGTTATATTCTATCAACATTCTATTTTTTCTGAGAAAACGTCTCATTCCATTTTTGATGCATCACTATATATAAAAAACCCTTCTATATTGTAGGGTATAATAAACACATGTGCATTGAAAACCCTTATCTATATCTCTTTGAAATATTATTTTCATAAATATATCTATATAAATATTAATATATAATAATGTAACATGGAAAATTTATTTTTAATCATTATAAATTTATCATAATTCAACAATAGAATCCATCCAATCAAAAATAATATGGTTCTATGTAATAATGACTACTATAATGTACTATTAAATAACAACTATCGTTGAAGGATCTACAAATATACAATCATTTTTGATTAAATTTCCAATGATTTAGTTTTTTTATAGAAATAACTCAATGTTGAGAAATTTCACATTAACATTCTTCATTCACAATTTCGTCATCTGAATCCTCAAATAATCTTCATGATCATCACAACACTTTACATATAAAAGATATTATTTATTAATATTTATAAAAAATTCATTTATATGATGTCCTCTAAATCTAACAATCATATGCCAAATTATAGAAGTGGAATGTAAGTATGAATGGAATCACTATAAAATCATAGTGCACATACATATTAGGGAACAATTTCATTGGTGTATAATTCTTTCTTACCATAAATGTAACACCCCGAGATTTTATGAAAAATATTCTTTTTAATTTCACTAATGTCTTGTGTCGTACACCAAAAGGAGCTTTCACAACATGCATCCTTGATTTGCCTTTCATTACACGCAATCACGACTTTCCTCGATAGCGTGTGTAGTACGCAATAACGAGTTTCACTAAACAACAATATGATATTAAAATATTATTAAAACTATCCATTATGAATAGTAATAACCACTTTTTGAAATTTTGTAATTTTATTTTTCAAAATGGAATTCATTTTTGGATTCGTAATATCGAAATTAGCTTAGGGTGAAATTTTGGTGATTTTCGGATAACTTTCATATTTTGATGAATAGTGAAAATTACTAAATTTTAATTAAAAACAACTTTTTCCATCGAAATTATTAATAGTGATAAATTATTAATTTGAGTGGTTTTAAAGTATATTTAGAATATATTTTTACTATTTAATACAATGTTGTTCATTGGATGTAATTTCACATTTAAACCAGTTATAAACTAGTGTCAATCTTTTGATAGTTATTATCTCTTAAAAACACGCTATTTGTTTTGACGACGAGAATTAATTTTTAAATTAGTTAATGCAACTGATATTTTTTGAATTTGTTAAAATAGACATCATTTTTGAGTTCATAATATCAAATATATCTTAGGCCTAATTTTTGGTATTTTTCTGAAAACTTTCAATTTTCAATGAATAGTGAAACCACTATGTGGTAGTTAAAAAAAACTGAATTGTTCATAAAACGTAATTTTAATGCTTCTGTGAGTGGAATTTCGAAAATCCGAGAGAAATGGTTAATATCAAGGACTAAAATGTGGTTCAATGAGATGAAAATAATTTTTGGTGAATAGTAACTTTTTAGTTTTATTTACCACGGTTTAAAGTAAATAGGGTAATTAAGGGTAGAAATGATATTATTATTACCCTAAAACATGTCCTAATTATATTGGACAAGTTTAATTTGACCAAAAACAAACTTAGGAATAACATATGACCATTTAGGCCCACTTGGATTAGATTAGGACATTTATTATTAATTTATTTAAAGAAGGGTTAAAAGAGTTAAAATCAAATTTTATTTACTAAAACATTTTTAATATGGGGTTATAAATAAGATAAACTCGAATATAAATATTCATTAGAAAGATAAAAAGATTTCCTACATCATGGTATTTTATTTTTAATTTTTAGACATTAAATAATTTAATTTATTTATGACACAATGATGATGCAATAATTATTTTATTAATGAAATATTGACATAATTGATGTTATAAACACCAAAATAAATGTAATTTGAGACTTTTTATTAATTCCAATAATTTTATAGGTTAATAAGATATATTAGTGTTGATTTAATAAACTTGGTTCTAACATATAATTCTGTTATGACTTTCACAAAAATCATATATCAAATAGTGTCAAAATTGACACAAAATAGTTTTTAAATGAAATATTATATTATTAATTGTTATTTTATTCCTAAAAATCTAAGGTTCGGCCAAATGACTTAGATAAGGATATATATATTAATAATAAATAATTTGGGGTTCGTTTGGCATGTTATAGTAAGTGTATTAACCATATAGTGTAAGAAAACAAAAAGACACGGTAAAAGTTAAATTATTTATCTTAGAGTTAAATCTAATTGATAAGGTTAAAATAATAACCTAAACTTTTCTAAATCCTATTGGTTGATAGGATTACGACCCATCCCTACTTTAGCTTCGAAATAAGACCCTTTGGAACCATTATAAACCGATTTTGACTTTAATATAAAATAATATTGTGAGATATTCCTAAAGTGCCCCTCTCCTCCCATATAAAAGGACACCTCCTCCCCTCCTCCTAACACCAATTTGAGCACTCAAGCTCGTCCAACCACTGCCAAAATCCCTTCTCCACTTCCCTAGAATAATCCTAGAGTTCCTGGTCTTCTTCAAAGACCAATCATAGTTCCCTAAGTGGAAGATTCAAGGAGGCGTTTCAAAGAAGAGGTAATATCCATTACCGATCTTTTCAATTTCTTTCTTCTTCAACTTCTTCTTCTTTAGTTGTTTCATGACAAAGTAATAACATAAATATTACTTACATACTGATATGTAATTATAAATATGAAACAACCATAATTCACCTTCTATCCATCCTACGGAAAAATGAAATCACCGCGCGTGCGTACGTACGGAATACCGTCTCCACGCCGTGGTGTAATCTATTTTCCACCACCACCTTAATAGGATGGGTATAATGGTGTAATGAGTAACTATATATGATTATTATAAAGTGATATTGATACTGAAATAGTCTACATACACTTCAACACAAATCCACGACCATGGGAACGATATCATCGCTCGTGCGTACGTACGGACTACCGTCTCCACGACACGATGAGATTCATTCTCAATGATTAACCATTCATGAATGATTATAAAGTATATATAATATGTACTAATGAAATATATGACATAATAATGATACTGGATTTATGTAAATTTATATGTATGTCATCTACTTAATTCCATTCACTTCAATAAGGAAACGAAAACAGCGTTCATGCGTACGTACGGACTACCGTCTCCATGAACGGTGTATTTCATTCCATTTATCGATATTATATATATATATATATATATATATATATATATATTCTGAATATATATTATATATAAATCATGTTTTACATTCTGGATATAAGTAATCATGATCCAAGTAATCATATTAATAATTACATGTTAAAAACACGAACGACAAATGAGACGATTTTACCCAAAACGCTACTTTAACATTAATTTACAAAAGAACAGGTAATATAAAGTCATAAGTGGACCATATATGATATAATAACAATGAATATGATTCTGGAATAAGTCAATAACATGATTTAAATCATTATACAGGAGGTTCAGACACTTACAAATCAAGTCGGACCTAAGGTAAGGGAAATATCACAATCTCATTTTTATCCGAGATTGTTTATTCGTAAGTATTTACTGGGGTGTATTTTATCATCCAAATCCATGTTTCATCAATATGTAATATTATTTCCATCCACCTACAATTGTTTAAATCCATTTTTACCCTTCGGTGAGTTTTTAGTAATATGTGTGAAAGGAATCTTTTGTCGATTTTCGTACGAGGTACTTTTTGACTTTTCCGACAAAAGTACGAAGAATGTTTTTTTAACTTATACGGCATGAATGGATTTTTAAAACATTATTTCCAAGAAACTTCCTTTACAAGTTTTCAAGTTTATTTTTAATCAACTTCTTTTATTTTAAAGTCGTATGACATGTTATGAAAGGAAAAATGTTTTTGAAGTAGAAAGGATATTTTCCTCAAGAATGGAGTTCAAGTATTTTATCAAAATTATTTTCCATCTAAGATAATATAAGGGTTCTGTTTTTATCCCTATTATTACATTGGTTTGATTATGTTGTGATGGAAATATTTTTATGAATTCCTTTATCTTATATGAATTTTTTTATTATGTCATGTTGTTTAAGAATCCCATTTTTATTACATGGGTTACGCTATGATGTATGGTTTATGATTATGTGGCACACATAAGAAAGGATTAATTATAAGATGGGTGGGACCTATATCTCCCTCCAATGCATTGGGTAAAGATTTTATATCTCATGAGATAGACATGGCTGGAATGGTAGGTTATACCGGTTCAGTGAAACAGGACTGAAATGAGGGTTACTCGATTCAGAAAGGGACTTTGTCCACTAAGATAGTCTTGGCAATGAGTCTTGACTAACAAGAAATGATTCTCTATGATTATGTGTGAATGCCACAAAGTTTCATGTTTTAAGTTATGATTATTGTGATTACATTTCACTGCCATGATTTATCCCATGTTATGAAATTATGCTCTCTTTTGCAGGTTATGATTTCCAAAATGTTATGTTCCTATGAATATGATGTGATTGATATTTATTTTGTTTACCCTTACTGAGCATTTGAGCTCACCCTTTTATGTTTTCTTTTCCCCAAGATATAAATAAAGGTTTTAGGTAAAAAAAGGAAGATCTTTATGGGAGATGTTGAAGATCATTCACCACGATTAGAAGATTATATTCCTAGTTTCCAAAGACACTAAACTATTACGGTCCTTGTGTGTGTGTTTTTGTAATGTACTAAGTATTCCGCACAAGTAATGTAATGTACATGTACGTCAGGCTCTGGGTCTCTACAATAAAACAATTATATCTTGATCAAAAATAAATAATTTAAATGTATTTTGGTATATATAACTTGATCAAAAAATTCATCAATTGAGTATATTGGGTACTTAATATTGATAATAAAATTATCACATTATGGATTATCAATGAAAAAAATAATTACCCAATATTTATTTTTAATAATTAGAACAAGTGTACACATAGGGATGCACTATGGGTTATAATACATTTTGTCGATTATCCTAGAGTAGCTTCTTCAAATCCTATAACTAAATTGGTCCCATTTATTAAGTTTTAATTGAAATAATAATTCCACCATGTATGAGTTATATTGAAATATGAAGTCCATGATTTAGTGGAAGAATAAGAGACACTATATCCAAATAAACTTTTATCATAATGAGAAAATAAAAGTATTAGGTATAAGAATAAAAGGAGACAGAAATCTATGATCATAAGGGGTGTTATGTGATGTAAACTAAGAGAATCACCTATTAATAAAAGAACACACACAGATGGAAATGAGAGATATATGATGAAACTTGTGACATGGACTCCTTATGAAGAAAATTAGTCATCTAAATATTACACAATTCACCCCTTTCCTTCTACTGTGAATAATGTCTTTATTTCTATTGTTTAAGACCTCGCAGCTTCTTAATAAGTAAGAGATAGTTTGTGGTATGGTCCACATCCCTTGAGGGAGTTCGAGAGAATGATGGAGTATGTTCATATTGAAACAAGTTATATATTCTTCTAAATTCATCATAAAAAGACTATATTCATTGATTTTGATTCATCTTAGAGATAATTTCTACTACTAATGAAGGTCTATAATATAAGGATGATAAATCCACTAGAATCCCGAATAACTACCACTTCATCATGTCTCCCAAAATTTATGATACATATAGGTTGAGATTCAGTCCACAAGGATGGTGGTTATGACATTTCCACCTCCCATAGGGTTTGTGCATTGGTTGATGAGAGGTGGAGGAAGTTATAATGTTTCATAGTGATGGAGCATCTCCCCATTTTCTGATGAAATAGACCAGATAAATAAGTTGCCTTTTTTGTCTTCGTTATATTATAATCTCTACTATAGGGAGAAGGCTTATAGAGAGAATTGTTTCTCACCTACAAGACACACAAACATCCTACAATGAGGACCGTGTCTCTTTCCTTATTATCCAGCAAATACATACAAACACCATGAAACCATAGATTATGTTTAGACATGCTCGAAGGCACTTGATATTTAAATCCTCTAAATTTGTTGATGGTGTTCCATATCGACTGCTCCCTACCACCTTTGTAGAATATGTGGGGAAAAATTTCATCCTTTTTCTAAATACAATAGGAGCATCTAGAAACAATGAAAATTCTGGGATATCCAAGAAAATCATCCATTTGTAAATCATGTTGTATAACTCACCGTATGTTGAATTTCAATTTTCCAAGTATCATTTTAAGACAGAGAGCATTCCCTATATTTAGTATTGTTATTACCAATCAACAATTTTTGGTAATACCTCACATCCAAAATAAGTAAGGGAGACACAATTAAAACACATTTTTTGGTTTAGAATTAAACTCAATTTGGATGAAGGATTCTTATTGGATTGTTTCCTACACTACACAAATAAAACCTAGAAAATCACATGGTTGTCTGATAGTGATATCTGGGATATGTAATCCTATAAATACATGGTATCTATAGAGTAGGTTGGTTTTCTAGAATATGATATTCTATCATCGCACTATCTTGAAAGAGTGGTTTTGAAGAGATATGATGTGGGGTTTATGCATGCTCCCAAAATATGAGGATCTCACCCTTGGTTGTTTCATATCATTTCCATACTTCCCCTAATCAATGAGACCCACCAAGTTAGGCTCTCAATATATTCCCATGATATATTCATATATAAAGGTTTCATAGATTTTGAGTTGTTCCACTTATTAATTCCTCCCACATTCAATGAATTTCAAATTCAACCCCATGAGGACCAATGGAGTTTTCCATCCATTCGAGTATCCCATATGAAGGATGAGTGAATATTTTCAGTACTAGTTATCACAATTTTATGAATATTCAGTAACAATATTATATGAATTGGTATATAAGGGAATATATGATCTCAGTTATTCATCCACTAAATAAATGGATCCTATTTTTATAATTTGTAATGAGGATATTGATATTTACCATAAGAATGTTAAAATGATAGATTTTGAGACTTATAGGGGAGAGTTGGTCACCCATATACATGAGTTGAAAAGTTCATTTTCTCATCCCCATTTTATCCACAGTGATCTTGTATGTTTTTTGGATAAGCAATTTGTTATGAAAAATGTGCTCTTCTAACAGTTCATGTGTTCACTGCACTTGTGAAAGTACACCTCAAGGAGATTGTACAATCCTCTAAAAGGCTACATTCTGGAATTAATAAATAAATCCAATTAATATGAAAACATGACGTATAACAAATTATTTTATAATCCAATCTGAAGGAAACTTGGGTTCCCCCTGGATAAATCCATGTTTCTCTATAGAGATCCATATAGACAGGAAGGACACAATTAATTTATTAAAAACACACACCACCACTTTATATGGCTAATTATACATACTTATGGGTCAGTATTGATGAATGAAAGATGGATATTTGATTTTTGGAATAAAAAGAGGTTGTATAGGAATCCAGATGAGGAACAAAAACGTCGTAGAATAAATCCTTCACCTCATTAACCATATCAAGCTTGACCACTTCGAAGGTGGCCATACATAATGATGTATTTAATCAATACGGTTCTTTAACACTCTCTAGGTTGAAAGACAAGAGTACCACATAGGTCTCTAATGAATTCAGTATCCTCTCAATGATCTCATTATCCAATGTTTTTCCCACCTAGGGACGGTCCACAATGAATGATGGATGGACTTGGTGGAATCCTCCATGCAAACAAGGGTTGGATTATGTGAGATGGAAACATAGATGCATATCTATAAATCCTCCAAGAACACCACATTCATTGGATAAAGAACAATTATCCATCAGAATGTTTGGGTATATGATACATCATTTGTCTTTGATATATATGTGAAAAACAAATTGATGTAGTATCATTCTTTGATCCATTTAATTGTAGATATTTCATGTGCCATGTGATCCTCATAAAAAATCATATCAAGAATTTAATTTTCCACAAATAAAGATCATCTAAGATGAGTTTGCTCCATTAATTTTAATATCTTGTTTAAAACCAATCAATCTCAAAAGATAGGGATTCTATGTCGATAAACTATGGTGGATGACTCTTGATCCACGATTTCAAGTCGACATCGTGACACCCAATCTTATTGTTGACGATAATCCATGAACATCCATGATAAGGCTTATTTTAAGGCTCATAAACCATATGATGGAACCCCAATAAGTTTTGATAAAGAATTGAGAACATAAAATGATTTTCTCGCTCTCATGGGGCCTAAGAAAACACTAATTTTTAAGTGGTCTCATAGACTACAAAAATATGGATAACATTATTATCTGGAAAGAAGGAAAAATAATATAAATCAAAGAGACAAATTTATAGGTGGCATCAAGTGATCCTATCTCCTTTTTTATGTTTCAAAATATGAATTCATTATTGGGGTAACCCATGTTTAGTAAGCTCGATCTATCCATGATGGAGATGAAATCATGTATTACATTGTGTGGGAAGGCCCTATATCCTTTATTTACACTACGACTCTCCATGATATTGAAATAATGTTCCACTATACAAATAGAATTTCCCATGTTAATATCATAAATTTCAGATATCAAAGACTCCCTGGATTGAGCTTCCAACTTTGTGTAAACAGAGGAAGATATGAAATAATGGGCTCCTGAGGTCATTTCTACCGTGAAAAATTGATCAGAGTCTTGAATGACCATAAATTTGATGCCATTTTTTAAAAATATCTATATATGAATGTTATGGGGAGTTACATTCCTGAAGCATTATTACATGATCCTTCGTAGACACTCTGTTATCTTGGAAGAGTTGAGTTTATGTTTGGTCATTGGGATCAAGGATGTGTTTTGGTTGAGAAGGTCCATTGATTTAGGATATCAAATGTAGCTTCTCGTATTTATTAATTGATATCGAATATATATATATAGAGCCAATACATGAGAAAAATAACATCAAATTAAATTACTAGAATTATAACCTAATTTATAGGAATAACATTCCCACAAATATCTCAATGAGATAAACTATATACTTCCTATTAGATTATTTAACCTCTAAGAGTATTCAATTAGAATTCAATATGTATACATTGATGATGTGAATTAATAATATTATAAACCTTACACATTTGAAAAAATTTATAGAACATAGATGAAATGAAATATTTTTAGAATATTGAATAACATTCCACCATCGTGACTTCAGTATTCTACCTTTCATCCCTTTATAAAACCAAAATGGTTAGTTTTAGCATCAATAAATGATAATCATATTAAGATTTAATTTGATAATGAAAATAATTCAAATTATATATTGAATTATTACACAATCATTGCATCCTATGGTAATTAATATTTATACATCTTAACATAGGTTGTTATAAACATTTATTCTTTTTAATGGTATCCCAAAATTATATAAACATTTCTATGTTACCAACTAACCTGACCGCGGCTTAATTGACATAAATATTAAATAATATTAGATGAATATTCAATACATATTATAATAATTCATTCCCATGACACATAACAGTATAATGTATTTAATGACTTGATAAATATTATATATATTTATAAAAAATATTCAATAACTCACACAAAAATATTAATTTATGGTACCCATCAAAGATCAGTATAATAATTAGACTTTACTGTAACCTAGGGAAATGAAAACATAAGATGTTTTGAGATCAGTTTCCTAGTAATATAAAAGTGGGAGACATCAATAAAATATAATATGTGAGTTTAATGTAATCATATGTGAAGGAGAATATAATCGTGGTACATAAAGATCATAACCAAAAAATAAATCTCGAAACCTGAATTAGGGATTAATGTAATGGAATGAAATTATAAAAAGATTCATAAGAGTGAAATATATCAAACAATGTTTATCCACAAAATCATAAAATATAGTAATCCAAGGTGCATAACGTATTGTGACATGAATTTTTATATCAATGTTCAATAAACGCATCCCCATGATCAAGAGGTGTAATTTCTTTGGGACACAAAGTACATAAAACATTGATATGAATCAAAATTAAAAAAAATAGAAAAAATATTTTAGTGTTCTTAATGTTATCCTTCATCCCATTGATATTTTTTTTTGTATTCTGTAGGATAACATCAGGAATACAAAAACAAAACGGGAAAGATATAAATCTCAATAAGGGAATAATAATGATAACGGGTCATATCATATGAGTTAGAAAAAACAAAAATATTTCATTAGTGGAATGGATCATGAATAATCCTATGCAATTTTGACATAAAAAATATGGAATCAAAATACAAGGGAATCATAGTAATTAGGACAAGTCATAATATAATCAATTTTCACTATTACGTCATTATAAAAAAGATGAATTCCTCACATAATGGATTATGATTACTCCCTGATCCCTTAAATATAATCTCATATGATATAAACATTAGGCAATTAATTTTAATCCTATTTTGGAACCCTCATCATGTCATTTACATTCATATTTGTTTCATATAAAAAATAAAACAAAAGGAAGAAGCATAAAAAATACCCTTAGAATGAAGTTTGTTATAATTTGTTTTGTAAAACCATAATATAATTATATAACATAAGTATTCCCAGGAGAGGGAAAAATTAATTATTTTGGATGTCCAAATTTCAATAAATAAACATGGGCCTCAAATAAAGAAATATTTTTATGAAAAATTCAATATTTAAGGTTATAAAATTGTTCTTTCAAGTGAACCGTTCAAAATATTATTTTTAAGGAATCAATAATATAATTTTAAAAGGAGGAATTATTAAGTAAAATTCATTAAAAAATAATTTAAATTTAAAAATTTAACTGTAAACTAACTTTTTTAAATCATTATTGTTACCATACATTAATAGAGTGTAACATGAATGGATTAGTGGATAACAAATTACTATATAATCATTAGAACATTCCTGGTTCTAAGATGTCTTTTTTTTGTAGAAAATTATTGAATTTTTTGAAAATTGAATCTAAAACTCCAAAAGTGAAATGAAATTATATTCATGTAAATATAGATTATTAAATAGTCCAAAATATTCACATGAGTTCTTATATCGGGTTGATTTATTTATTATAAAAGAAATAATTTTATAGATTTTTCATTTTGGTAGTTTTACTGACAATTATGAACTTGATACATTTTCAATTAATCATTTATAATTAATAGAATAATTAACATTAAATATATCATAATATAGTACTTATAATTATATTTCTCCATAATAATATATCTATAACAATCAGTGAAGGTGTTGGAGATAAATGGAGTATGTTGTTCATGGAGGTGTTGAGTCAACTATAATATGAATAAAAATTTTAATTTATGAGTAAAATGAAAAGATATCTAATGATTTATATTAAATATAAAAAAACCTTATATTTGTAATAATATATTAATTATTTAATTTTATATTTGATATGTAACTATTAGTTATAATAAGAGTCGAATATGAAAATATAGATTTGTAATATTACATCATTAAGTGTTATATCTTGAAGTACATATTTTGGAACCTTTGGTTTTACTTTTAGTGATTAAATAACCATTAGTATATTTGGGAGAGTGATGGGAAGTGAAATATGCAAAAATAATGAAATATGTAATCCTAAGGTGTGAGGATAAGGTATGGTATTTATAATAGGAGGAGGGGTGTTTTGGATATAAAAATTTGTTGGTTTATTTTGTTGAAGATTAAAAATAATTATTATTATTGTCACTATATATTGAAATTAGTGAATATTATCAAGAAAAAATAGTCTCGTGAATTATCCATGACTCATTAATTAATACATTAAACATATACTTTTAATTGCATTATTATATTTATATTTCATTATTCATAAAAAATTAAACTATATTAGAAAAATACAAAAAATTAACTATAATATTGTTTTTAAAAAATGTTTCCAAAAATCAAATCATTTATATAAATACTTTTCAATAAATATGTGATAATGTTTTAAATACAATATAATATATCTTAATATTTTTTTAATTAATTTAATTTGATCAGGTTTATCAGAATTTGATAAATTACTAATAGTTTAATAAAATTGTATCAGCATCGTAATATAAATAATATTGTTTTAACAATTCGTATAAATATATAAATACATTTAATTTTTTATATATTTCACAAAAATTTAAACTAACCTTATATGATTTGAAAAATAAAAAGTTTTATTTTAACATTATTAATAAATTTATCTATTTGATTCAGTATATAAAGTTAATATATTATAATTTTATATGATGACATAATATTATTTTATAAATTCATATGTGATGATACTATTCTAACTATCGGGTTACTATTCCTAATGGCCATATTACTATTAAAACCATAGGAATATTATTTCAATTGTAATATATTTACCTATATTCTTAAGAAACATTATATTTTATTCAATGTTCACTCTCATCTAATTTCTGTCATCTTCAAATATTTTGTCATTTCGTGATAGAATTTTTGGGAGTAATATTCTGTCTTATTTATATATTTTTTTTCATGAGTGTGATCATTATAGGGGTTTCATAATATCCTAATTTTCATATTATAGTTATATTATTTCCTTTATTATGTCTCATTATAACACAATAAATTCTTATGGTTATATTTATTCTCTATGTTCATTATTAATATCAATATAATTTTTTTCTTCTACCGTTAGGTTCATGTTCATTATATAAAACTATATTACTAATTATGAAAAAAATTTATAACAAGAAGGGAAATTGTATTGATAAAATTCAGAATCAAAAAATTCTAGCCCCTTAATAAATTTTTCCCTTAAAATTTTAGATCACCTAATAAAATAAAAATAAATTAGGGATGTTCCTTTCCATTTCAACCTTTAATTTCCATCTTTAATCCTCATAGTTATAGTATCACCGTAGTAATTTTACTATATGTGTTTTCATGTTGTGTAGAACACTGTATTTAGGATCTAATATCTTCACTGACTACTACGTATAATAGAGATCATTATCAAACTATACCACCCAAGGATTCTATATTATTGATGGATCTGGTATGTACTTCCTCAATATGGATATGTGCAATTCATAATGAATATAATATTGAGTTTGTGGGAGTTCTAATCAATAGGCCTCAACTCTAATTCATTCAAAAATTGAAAAGTAGAAAATGTATTAATAAAATAACATTCCATTCATTAAAAATCACATAATTATCTTAGATGATAATATATGGTGGAACACCTTATCTCTGTCCTCAAACATCACTTCTCTATAATGGTTTTTATCATAACTACTTTAGCGACTCCATGATTTCATGAAGTGATTATATTTTTTTGTATCTTTTTTTACTATTTCTATTACTATTTCTAGTCACAACAATTTTTATTCACCTACATATTCCAAAATAAATGTTTTTCTAAATCACTTTCCCTAAATGGATTCATATATTTCCATATTTATGTTTTAGTGGATTTTTATATTTTATGTATACTCAATTAGATGAATATGAAAATTGCATCATCCATTAAATCCAAAATATCACGATCTCATAATGTTCCCATGATTCTATATATTCTAATTAGTTAGGACACAATTTGGGTGGGATTAATAACATGTACTAATGTTTAACATGGTGTTTAGAGAATGTTGGATTCTTTTCAAAACCAATATTGTAAACCATGTATAATTTTTGACTAGTATACAAAGTGGGGTTCTATATAAATCACAACATTCTTAATACATATTATAGAAATTTTATTGACTGTGGAGTCCCCAGTTTTTAAAATTAAGAGAGAAATATTTTTAACACATTCCAATACAACCCTTATGGAATTATATTATATGTGTATATTTCAATGATTTTTTAAAAATTTTATTTTGTTTTACACTATTTATAATGTTATGGTTAATGGATTCTTCAATACCTTTGATATTTGACTCTCTAACATCACTTTTTTCCACACTAGCCAAATTGATTTATATTTATCTATCTAATTCATTATATTATCCCTACAATATTTCTCATAGAAACCTTGATACACCTTCATGGTACCTGGGTGGAGAGAATGTTAAGCTCTATGAATCAATTAAAAACTTCTTCTTTATATCATCTATTAATAGTACACATAATCATGATACAAATCATAAAAATACTTATTACTAAATTTTAAACATTTAAGATTTCACTTTTTAAATATTTTCTAGCTTCTACATTATTTCCAAATCATTCATTTTTCAGCATTTATCTTATCCAGAGTTGATGGTTGAGTAATAATTTGAGCTATATTGTGTAACAACCAAAAATTATAAAATAATAACATTTTATTCAATCGAATTTTTGAAATGAAACACCAATAGTATATGGTAATAAAATATCGCAATAAATTTAAATCAATTTCATTGATTTTTAAGTAATTTGAAATGAAAAGAAAAACCTATCAAATATAACAGAAATGTTGTTATTCTCCCAGAGAATCTTAATAGTAACTACTAAAATAACGAATGATATTAATGATATATATATATATATATATATTATATCTTTAAAAAAGATTCATTCATCCATTATATTTTACTGATATAAGATATGTATAAGTCTAATTTTATGGATAAAATAATGTATTTTTCAAAAAATAATTTTTCCAACTTTTAAAAGTGAATATGTTTGGAAACAAAATTTTAACACGCTTAATTTTATTTTTGAAAAAAATATAATTTTTGAAATTTTATTGTCAAAATTATTTTATAGGGATTTTTTGGTCTTTATCTCAAAAGTATTATTTAGTGATGAACAGTAAATAATACAAAATTTTAATTGCAAGGTGTATATTCATCTAAATAATATATAATGATAAATTATATTTCAAATTGGGTTGAATAAAAAATTATATAATATAAAAAAATATTAATACAATTTAGATCACATATAGTCAATTTTATATTTCTATTGGATTTAAAAACATAGTAAATTTTTTATCATTTTATCATTAAAATCCCACATTCTCTTCCTATATACTTGATTAATTTTAACATAATTATTCTTACATATTTGAATTGAATATGGAAAATGGATTAAATATCTAGAATAAGTATTGTTTATAATTTATAATATCATAAACCTATTTTTTGATTAATGTGATATATGAATGAAGTTAAAATTAATTACCGGGATTAAGGTAAAAATCAGATTAGTTTGTTGTAAAACCAAGAGTATATGGTAAAAAAATATCCCTACACATGATAAATAATCATTTTATGTGAATATGTTTCCCATTTATCCTATATAATCTATTATACTATATTTCTGATCATATTGTTAGTTAAAAATGTTTTTATACCTCTCTTATCTTCAAAATGCTAAATGTATCATTGAACTCATTAATAAAAGGCCTTATATCCCCCCTTCATCACACATAAAAAATTACACTGTATCAACTATCCCCTAAATATAGTACTACCAAAATTCCCTCCCCTCAACCTATAATAATTTTTTTTCATAAATAAAATATTTAAGGTGTTACTGAAATCCAAATGAGGATACTGAAAAAAGGGGATGTTTTTCTAAAAGTGTTTGCATTTTACTTCCATATGAAACAAATTTTATAATTTTAATATCATTATTATATAATAATAATATAAGATTTAACACACTAAAACATATTTATGTTATTTTTATTACCTAAAAGCACACAAACATCCATCATATTAGTTATGAAATCGTCATATGTGTGTATGGTGAACTACCGCTTCATGAACTGATGTTGATCATTTTTACATTTCCACCTTTCAAGGTTGTTAATTTTTATAGAAATATTTTTTACATATTATATATTTTATAATATTTTATTATTTATTCTTATCTATTTATTATATTACAAATACCTCCATGCTTTCTATTTTTTGGTAGTATGATAACTTCATTTGTGTTTATTGAGTTCTAACTCCTCTCGAAGCGATGCGATACATTCACGCATTGCATGTATTGTAATATGGATGAGTTTAGAATACTATTATATATATATAAAATAAAAATGATCATGGAATTATAATATATTTAAAAATATATTTCACATTTCTTTCTATCTATACGACAAAAAATGGAAACAATATTCATGTGTACGTAACACATACTGTCTCTATGAATGAAGTTCTTCATTTGCAGTCAAATTTTTTTTAGACAACTATAAATAAATATATAATAAATATATTTTATATATAAATCATTTTTTACATTCCTTAGATGTTGAAATAATTTTTAATTTACAGGTAATAAAAAATAACAACTCAAAATATACTCGAAAAACAATGAAATTAACATCTTAAGAATGAAAATAATGAATGATTATTAACAAATAGGAGATAATATGTTATAATTGTTTCATATAAGATTTAATAAATGTTAATATGGTTCTGTTATAAGGAAATAAAATTATGAAAATATTTACGTATAAGGTTAATGATCATTTAACTAAAAGTAATCTTATGGTAAAGGACTTCATCTCAATATCAATTCATTGAGACATATTATAATATTATGAACCTAATTATATATATATGATGTATAACATACATAATAAAAAGTAATACAATGAATAATTTATTATTCATGTAATTTTATGTTTTAAATTATTTATTTAATTAATGGTGATATTAAATAAATTTACCATGCGGTAAAGATTTAAAAAAATAAATTTCATTTCATGTGGGTTATATTGCTTCTTCATCATCACTAATATTATAAGGTTATGTATATAATAATTTTTACTATATATTTTTGTATTTATAAATGTTTTATGAGTGCTTATTATTGATACACATAATCTAATCATTGATTAATTCTCACATCATCATTATAATAATTTTGAGGGTTTATTTCACAATCTCATACTAATGAAAATTTTTTATTCAATATATTACATTAATGTTTGTTATAGAATAATTGCTCAATAATCACATTTATTTTATTATCATATCGTTATTAATGAAATTTTTCATGTAATCATACCATTTTTACCCTCCTTGGATCTTAAAATGTTGTATATCTATTTTTTGAAAATTCTACATCATTTCTACCTTTGGTAAAAAATACGCGTTCCATCAAAAACCATGTTTTCTAAAAATTGTTTCAAAAAAAATAATTTGTAATTAAAAATTAATTATTAAAGTAATTTCGATATATATTTTATCTATATGAAATATTTTCATAGTAATCTATTATTTTATCAAAACAATTCCTTTTTTGCCGTAACTGAAAAAATGAAAGGAATCATTTTACAACATGTATGATATAAAGGAAATTTTTATCCTTCATGACCACTAAAATGATTTCAATCATATTTTATATAATTCATGGTTTTTTTTAGGAATGTTAATTTAAAAATATTTTGAAAAATTTTTCTTTTAAAAATTTATTTTCAAAGAAAAGGATTATGATTGATTTTTTCAACCTGAAAATAATTTTATCATCAAGAATGGTTTTGAATAAATTTTTATAAATCAATGAAAACATCCCTTTATTATTAATCAAATGGAAATATATTTTATTGATAGCATATTTAATCTTATTCTAGAGTTTTTATGATTATTTTGACCAAGTAAATTATTTATGCTAACTTCATGGATTTATTTAGGTGTTCATTAACATTCCCATGAAATATCCCCATACATGCGATCATTGGAGAATATGTTTCTCCTAAACATTAATACTATTTTGGGGAAATTTTTATTTCCTATACAATAAAAAATATTTATATATGGTGTTTCTTTTTAATTTATTTTGATTAAATTTTGATATATTGGTAAATTTATATTCTTTACTCAATTGATATATTTAATAATGAACATTGTATATGAATTAAATAAATTATTCTTCATATCATATATATTTTTGGATATTTAATTCATGGGTCATAGACTAGATAATGTGATCCCCTAGATGCATTATAAATCTCAAGAGAGGAAATTAATTGGCCAAAAACCATCCACATTTGTATCCTATAAGTTTTAAACAATCTGGAGGATAGATCCAGATAGAGAGTGCACTGTGAAAGGTTATTACACAAATAAAAAGTGTTTCTACCCTTAAAAGTATTGTTTCATGGGTGTAGATATTGACATTAACTATCATGAGGATAGATCATGATAGTTTAGACGCCCAACATTTCTAATTCAATCATTATTTATACTCCTTATTGAAATTTTATTTGTTATAATATCCACGGTCAAATTTATTTTTTAAATTATATATAATTATTTTATCATAATATATTCCATAAAAATTATTCTCATGTTGTTTAAATGGAATTTATATTAAGTTATTTACCTCTCAATGTTAATTATTCTTTACTGAATCATAATAACTTCGGTTATACATGACACATATCAAGAATTTAAGTTCAACTGTTTTAGTTGCATTTAATAATGATTAAAATAATTGTAAAAGGAAATATATACAATGATATACTAAGATGGAATATATTTTTTATAAAATAATAAACTATAATGTAATTATAGTATTAAAATGTATTATATGAATCATGTACATATGTAGTTTAAAAGAATAATAATTGTATTTGTCCATCGAGATATGAATCCATGTATCTTTTTCCAATGTAATTATAGTAGTAGCTAGATTTCGGATACTAGGGTCAATATCACTACAGTTGGTATCCTAGGATGTTTAGTTGTAACATTGGGAATTTTTTTAGGAAAACATATATTAAATAACACAATATTATTATATTATTTTAGTATAATTATTGAAGAAAATCCTATTTTTTTGGTAATGTAGATATTATATAGTATCCACGAAATGATTATGGATTCTCACACTATAATATTTTGTTTTATTAAAATCCCTATAAAAATTATTTACCCCAAGAACAAGTAAAGAACATTGTTGAAATAAAATGGTTGAAGTGTTTATTGGGATTCAATAATTAAATTAGTTATGTATTTAACCAGAAGTATTTTGGTTCAATGAATCATGAATCATTTATGGATGATGATAAATTTTATAAGAATATGTGTATTCACATATGTTTTATAAACACCATCATTGATTATGAGTTTATTATTGACGATAAGTTTAACTCTTAACTAATTTTTTTTGGATTTATGAGAACTCATTATGAATAATGACATTTTTGGATAATATTTAGGGAAACAAATCCCATTGATTTAATAACATTTTAATTCAAAAATTTATTTTAGGAATAGTTCCTTTTCATTTTATAGACACGTGTTTAAAGGTATTGAAAACCATTATGGTGAATATGACCATTATATTTGTTAAACATTGTGAAAAAAATTACTTTTATTGGATAACATGGAAAAAAGGAAATTAAATGATTGAATTTGAAGGATGTCCATCATATTTATTTTTTGAAATTATATTAATATAGATTTCGAAAAGGATAACCCACATGAAAGGAGTCAACCTGTTGTATCAAATAAGGTGGTGGGGCATGAAACCATGAGTGTTGAACGATAATGGTATTGAAACTACCACTGGCCTACATGATGTACTGATTAATATATGATTACATCTAGTAAAATAGTTTGGTGTATAATTATTAAATTTGAACCATTAGAATTTTTTTGGGTTTTATAGTTAAATGTATTGAAAATATTGATTTTGTATAATACATTGAGATATACGAAAATACGTTTCAATGTTTTATGGATCTTATGAACTAATAAGAGTAAATTATATTACTTCAAAAGTAAAAAAAATAATTTTTGGGGAAATCTTTTTGTGGAGTAAATGGATAAATTAAAAACTATTCTAATCACATCAAATAGATATTATTTTTTAATTATATTGAATTTAATAAATAATGTATACTTACTTATATTATTTCGTAGTAAAACAATTACACATCATTACAAACATTTTTTCTAATAAAAATGTTATGTTATTAAATTTAAATACGATGAATCAAATAATATTATAAATCATAACATATCTATGTTTTTGAGGACCTTAACATCCTAGTTATTTGTCGCTTTATTGTAATAAATGATCTCAATAACCCCTATAATTATTTACACTCTTCGGCTATGTCTATACCTTGAATTTCCACAAATGTTATCCTATGTTGAATAATAGTTACATGGTAATTCATATGAACTCCAATAAGGTCCTATATTATATCAATGAATTTAAAATACATATAATTAATTCATATAGTATAAATCAGAAAAAATCAAATACAGAACACAAGAAAAAAATCAACTATAACAAATTATTGAAATAAGAGGATTTTTATGAAATTTACATACCTTTACTAATCGAATTTTAACTTCACCATTGGAATTTTAATGCTACCCTAATGAGTAGTAAACCATAAAATGAAATAATGACCTCTCCTACAAGTGTATAAATAAAATTTATTAATATTGTAAATGAAAATATGATATATTTATATCATGGAATTAGTATATAAGTATTTTTTTAATGGTAAATTAGGTATTGGTATATTTGTCAAACATAAATGTTTATATTAAATTTTATAATTAATATAACGATTGAAAATAAAATTCATGTACATTAAATATATTAAAAAATTACTATTTTATTTCTATATTATTAAATATAAAATTTATGAGACCTGTATATATTGTTTAATGTGTTATAAAATCATTTATAATATTAAAATAGGATTTTTTTCAAAAAAATTGTGATTTTATTTAAAAATAAACGTTTTAATACATATAATATTATTTTCCTAAAATGTATTTTTTAATTTATAATCATATAAAAATGGTTAGGGTGACTTTTTGGGATTTTTCAAATATACATGAATTATATATGAGTAGTGAAATATGGTAGTTTACAGTATTTGTATATTATAAGTTAAATACGCTATTCTATGAGTCATTACTAATGTAATCACTATAATATAGAACATACTATAATTATTTTATTAAAAATATAGATAATTTCCAAAATATTTATAATCTTGGGCCAAAATGATAAACTACAGTATAAAATATTAAAAAAATACTCCTCTCCTCCACTATAAAAACTACCCCTCACTACATCTTCCTTAAACATATCAGTGCACATTGACTCCACCTACACCATCTCAAATATCTCCTAAAAATCATACAATCATACAAAAATTATCCCCTTCAAAAGAAGAAATAAAGGGATGTCATTTTGTGAAAACCAAAAGGGGTTACCGAAATAAGTTGTAACATTATTCCTTAAGTTCATTTTATTTTATTTTATTTATCCAATCCTTCAATTATTATTATATATTTATAATAAAATAAAACAATTATTCTCAATACATTAATATGTCCGTATAATAATGGTTTGTCCTATACATATACAAACGTACATAAAATGGGTAAAGAACCTACAATTTATTTGTACGTAGAACAATCACCTCACTTAATGATGATTTTTTGTTCATACTTTACTACCTATCATGGTGGGAATTATGATGGAAACAATGTTTATATATTATATGTGTGATATTAATAATTTTACTATTAATTTTTAAATATTTTATAACAAATATCTTTATAATCTCTTTTTTTGTAAATATGATAACATCTTTATGGAAGTATAGACTATTACCTCCTAATGGTTCTATGATTCATCCATGTTATACATGGAACATATTAAGGATGAATTTGATAAACCTTTGTGAAATAAATTAAATTGATATGATACTATAATTATTATATAAATATTTATTATTTTATTTTCATATTTTAATATGATCAAGAAATGGAATTAGTGTTCTAGAATTTGTACATCCTAACAATTCCATGAATGATGCGCTTTATTTCTTATCTTTGAACACATTGGATTTTTTAAAATTCATATATACTAAATATATATGATAATTAAATAATGATTTGAGTTATATTGATGATTAAATCATGATCTAAGTAATGGGGATGAAAATTAAAAAGTCAAATCATTATTGATATGACTAGGAAATCAACACCCAAAAAATGAAAATAGCAATATATTATTAATAAGTGGTAAGGAATGTGATATATGGATATTATATAAGTAATTAAAAATATGAATATGTTTATGTAATTGATGAATCTCATTTCTATCACTAAGTCAAATGAATTGAAAGGGGGAATACCCTAAGCACAAATAGGGTCACGCTTTGAAGAACATCAAAAAAATTGATGAAGGCATGAACTAGGAGACCATTTGGAGTAGGTTGCGCGAGTTACTTGTGCACCGTACAAGTCACCTGTACGCCACATATGGGTTATACAGCTCACTTGCACTCCATATTTGATTTTTTTCCCAAGGTGCAAGGTTCCCTATAAATATCCCTTCTGGGCCCCCATTTCAAGGATGCATTTCTTCCAATAGTAAAATTCAAGCTCTGGTCACCCCACGTCTTCAAATCAACTCTTTCAAAAGCTTCTAAGGAATTTTTTTACATTGAATGGAAGACTTGAAGGAGTAGGATAAGGCATAAGTGTTTAGAATTCATCAACACATGTGCTCCTAAGTATCTATACCTCCTTAAAAATTGAAACACGTACATGTCTCCATACCCTTTTTATGAAACTTGAGCACCACAATTTTGGAAGCATCTTTGGATAATACTAATGGTTTGAGGTAAGTCTCACCCAAGTATTACCATATAGATTCTTTGTTGACAAGATGAACCTATGTTGTGAAAGTACACTTGCACGTCCATGAATTACGCACCAAATGACTTACGCGACTTACACTTGCATGTTAACTTCATTTGTGTGCCTTTCTCCCATTCACCAGTCCGCTTTAAGATAATAGCCCTTGAATACCTTTTAAAAGCCACCTATGGAAAGGATCCTTTGTTGGCTTCCTTATCTGAAAGGAATTCTCTGAGATCCTCTCCCAAAACATCATTACATAGACGCTTTATGTCACTATGGTCAGAGGCTTTCCATACAACCTCATCATTTAAGATGAGATGATCCTTTATGTTGGGCCTCCTTCTCAGGAGTAAGCCCCAAGTCCCATTAACCTAGGACCCCTTCATAGGAGTATTCCCCAGTCATAATTTCTTTTTGATTTGGGCCTCCATCTCATGAGTAAGCCCCAACCATAAGTCCCTTTTAATTTGGGAATCCTTCTCAAGAGTAAGCCCCAAGATATAATCCCACTTTAAATTGGGCATCCTCCTTAGGAGTAAGCCCCAAGTTAATACACTAAATCTCCAAACAGTATAAATGCCTTTATGGGCCATGCTTTTCGGCTTCATTCATGAAGTTAGTACTGGTCTTCATCTACTTAGGCAGTCATACATACGTAAGCCCCACATCATTTTTTGTGACTACATCTTTTGTGGCCCAATCGTCAAGTTTACTGATACCTCTTATATCTCACACTAAGATTGACTCACGTCTGCAAGAGTGTAAAAGTAATCACGACATCTCTTTTTTGGCCATTAACCACACATAGTCCCCATATTTCTTCACCCGAACTATGTGTACTTTGATCACTTCCTTAAAAGTAGAGTACATAGGAAGCCATTCTAAGGATCATGCTCATCATTAATTAATTATTTTATATCCCATATGATATTAAACTATATCCTATTTATCTAACTATATGGGTTCTGATTAATTTTTAATGAGGATACATAGGTAGCCCATCTGCGGTTATGATCCAAACTATAAAATAATCCCTCTCTTTCTGAACGACAATAAACTTCGAGTGCCCCACTGAGTGGATTTAAAACTAGTATTGTCATCATAATGACCAAGAGATTTATATATGATGTATTTAAGGATACCATTGACTAAGAATATCTAAAACATACAGGTGATTATCCATCAATGAAGCACCACAAATACATATAAAAGATAACCTGTATCTCATACATATCAATCATCAATTTCCAAATCTAAAGTAAAACAAATTTTCATGAATGGTGAATAAATAAGGATTCGTGAACATAACATAAATCTATCAGAGACTCTTGGAGTACGAAATAATTCCCCCCAAAAACGTGTGATGAGCCTGACCTCCCATCCTCTCAACCAATGAATATTATTAAGCCTCATCGGTCCACAACTAATGAGTACCTATCTTTGGAAAGTATATCAGAATGGATATAGAATCATTGGCTATTTTCAGTTCTATGAATAAGCCCATTAGAAACCGACTAGAAAATTTGAACCTTAAACAAACAAGGTAATCCACATTTCCAGATGAAACAAAACAATGGTGAACCCGAAGTGAATCCTTAACCAAGTTGAATGATGTATAACATATTGTTTAGGTCCCTATTAAACTCAATATGAGGGCCAACAACGAAATCAATAACATATGTACTCATCCAAAAGATGTAGTCTGGGAAGACTTATCTTGATTATGTATGCTATATCAAATAGGCACTCTTTTCCAAGATCACTCTGCAACAAAAAATGGATTCTTTAAGGTTCACACCTAAGAATGCCTCGGCCACTACTCCTACTAGATCCTCATCTGCTCTAAGGACGACATCACTTACTCAGCATGTTCAATGTTGGGTATCAAATGAATTGGTGAGGGAATACCGTCATCATGGTACCATCCCAACTCTGTAGGCCGCTCGACAAGCCCTCCAAGTTAACAACTCACCCTGGTTGTCCGGACAGTAATGACCAGTGGTTAAGAAGTAGGTGGTGAAAACCACCATCTCCAAGAATTTTGGGTCTTTATCACTTGAATGCAATAACCCATCACTCCCATATTACATAAAGATGAATCAAGAGGCCACTCAAGTCCTTAGATCAAGAAGACATGAGTCCTTCGTGAGGAATCCCACCAAAAATGGCCACAAAAATCGTGCAGTAGTGCACCCTCAACATGATGGGGGTATCGCCTATAGGTGTTCCACTCAGGTTCCTCAGACCCGATAATGCATAACGAACCATTAGAGTTGAAATCCGGCCAACTGGGAGCAGGATCTTACCTACGACCCCACTAGAGAAGTCCATCAACATAACTTGATGGAAAAAATGAGTGGGCCCATACAGGTGTCTGTCCTAATCTCATTGCCCAGTCGACTCATCTTGCAGTAACACACCAATCCCGCAAGGCAATGCTGGCGGAGTATTATAGACAGGCACATACACCTGTTTATAAATCACCATCCAGTCAACAAGGTCATCTGAATGCATCCAAAGAATCCCGCAAAAAAAATTTGGTGTCCACCTGTAAACAGGTACATACACCTGCTTACACTTATCAATTCTTCCAGAAGTCTCATCTGCTAGTATTGAAGGAAGTTTATCAATCATATTTGGGGGAGAACAATCAGCAGACACATACACCTGTAATTCATCAAGCTAACCAACAGTCTCGTTTGGTAGCACCAAGAGATGTAAATTGAAAAGCTCCAATGACAAACAGAAGGTAGACCCAACTTTCTACCCCCACACATGAGTATTTTCAGAATTGAATGACTGGAAACGGAGAACAGGATAAAGAACACACACCTACTCCAAACACAGAATGGATGTAAGTTCCCATTCTGGTAGCTAAAGTCACCAAGCACATTCTGACAATGGTGAAAGAGCAGAAGAAAATCCCTGCCCATATTCGGGATACCTATCAGAATATAATAACAACATCATCAACATCATAGGGAAAGAAACAAAAATATATCCCTATTAGTGGAGTGACTCATAAACATGTCACCCTAGAGAAGATACACATCTCTACTTTAGTCCAGGAGGGTTGTGGGGAATACTCCCCCATGTCACACGAACGCTCAATTCAAGCACATACACCCAATTTAAATGAAGATTGTCAGCCTACCCAGATCATTTATCCTAAGCAAGCACATACACATGACCATAATAATCACATTCATCAACAAGTGGTTTCCAAAGTGAGTAGTAAGGAATCCAAGAAAAATACCCATCTAGAACAGTTAAAAAATCAGGATCCAATATGCAATAAGGCCTTACTCAATGCTGGAGTTCTTGAAGCCCTCAGACAATATTCGGTTGCAACTAAAGATTCTAATCAGTCATTTAGAAATTCTTTAAATAACTATAATAATTCCAAAGGTCTTCATCAGACACATCCTCAGGAAGGCTTGCTTCATGACAATTCGGTTAATCTCGAAGCATCGTCTTTAGATGAGAGCTACGATGACCCTCTGCGTGTCCAGAAGACCAAGGAGAAAAGGTATTCATATATTGCTATAACCCACCTTGGTGGTCCTTCCCCTGATGATGATTTTTTCTTCAAAAGTCCCCTCCGTAGTAGTAATTCAAATTGCCTGGAAAATTCTTCAATGGACAATGCAGTAATGAGAAAGCCCTCTTATCTTGAGGCACTTGCAAATGCAATGCCAGTCATGTCTGATGACTTACCGCTAATAGGTCAAATACATTCTCTATTATAATATATCCCAGGGTGTACGTAATTATCCAAAAAACCCGCTGGCCATTCATCTTCTAATTTGAATAATGAATTCTCTACCAAATTTGTTGAATCTATTGAAGTAACAATGATGCACCCGCTTTGGTCCAATAAGGTAAAAGAATATTTATCTAATGACAAAGAGGATGTGGTGAAAATGATAAAACAATTGGACAAAGGTGAAATACCCATCATGTTTGGGCCTTTGGATGACTCTCAATATGATATTCGAGAAACGTTGACAGAAGATTGTATCCATGATATTTGTCTCAACATATAGAAAATATTTTTCACTTAAAATAAAAGAATATTACCTTATAATTAATATCAAAATCATGTTAAGGTAATAAAATGGTTCCAATTACAAATTGACTTGGAATATCTCATAGTTTCCTGACATCCAATGGTTGAAAATTAGTAGATAGCTCTTCAGCGTACATGCCTTGGTGCATTAAAAGGGTTGCGCTAGTGAATTACCAATTCCCCATCTAGTATTCATATCGGGAGATGGGGTGTTCTTGGAGCATTTCATTTCACTATGCTCTCCAGTAAACAAATCCCATGAAATTTGGTCTTATGTAATGTTATTTCCAATGGATAGCCACATCATACTGGTTTTGTGTGCAATCAAAATATTTCTAAATAACATGCTTTAATTAGTTCTTCCCAAAGTCAGGAATATAAAGAATATGTTGTCAAATTAGTCTTGCATCAAGCAAATTATATTATCAAACAAGCATATAATTTAGATAATGCACATCATCAGGTGATAGAGGTGTCAGAAATAATGCAATGGTCATCTGAGCTAAGTGATTATAGTGGATGTCAGATGATGCATCTGGCCAATTTCTAGACTAAAATTCTTAAAATCAAGATAGTTTTTAAGAAATTTTCACATGTAGAAACTCAAGATCCACCTCATCTTTCTAGGATGGAGACACTTTTAATCTAACCCTCAGGATCAACAGATAGTATTTGGGGAGTTGAGAAGGAAAAACAGGAACATCCCTATTTTACCGGACTGGGGACTTTTTTTTTCAAATTCTCAATTTCTTCCTCAACAAAAGTCAGTATTCTCTCGATTAGGAAAGAATCCAAAAGAGAAACATAGACATTATTATCAGTAAATTTCCTCCAAATTACAGTTCATCAAGAATTTCCTGAGGGATCAACCAAACAAAATGAAATGTCTCAAAGAGGACATAGAAGAAGTCAGTATCATAGAAACACTGACATAATTGGCTGCAATGCATTATGAATCGATAAGTGTCATCAATGCCATGGTCACTAATCCCCCTGGACATGAGGATCACTCAAAATAATTAGATGAAGAATAACATGTCTTAGAGAATTTATACACAGAAACAAATGAAGAAGGTGTGTGTACCTGAAATCAAAGGCATACCCAGAATCTAGGTATGCCTTCAAATAACCAACTCCACTCTCTGAAAGGAATCCAACAAGGGGAAAGGAAAAGTTTAGGTTACCATCCACCCTATCTATGGATAAGTCCAATCACTCTCATTATAGGAAAGGTTCTCAAAACAAGAAGAAGAAATTAAGGAGTTCAGGGGGTTAAATGTAGAACTACTTCAAGGTAGTCTTCCTCCTAAACAAGCTAGAGTTAATCAATCAATGGAATTTGTTGCAGTTATTGGGATGGATCAAGAATATCCCCATTTACAAGCACACCCTCACAGGTCCAATCCTATGGGTCATATGTGACAGAAACCAGCAATACTACAATCAATAGCAGTACCGGTCGCCTCACCATTCTAAACTCCAGTTGTTGCACCTCCTCGGCTCCAAGATCAACTTGATGTTTCTTAAACATTAATGACCACAATTGAGTAATTAACAACTCAGTTGGAAGCTATATAAGGAATCCATTCTCCAGGTCAACTGGAAAAGAGAGATTACCCTGAATGGGTGGATGCAATTCCACCCCCATCAAATTTTCCAAATACAACATTCCCAATTTTTAATGGTTCAGGAGATCCAAAACAACACTTAACACATTTTGTTTCTCATTGTGATTGTAACACCCCAGGTAAATAAAGAATATGACATTTTTATATTTATCGATATTTGTGAATAAAATATTAATATAACTTTAAAGGGTACGCTATGCTCGATGGCATACCCAACACGCAATAATGAGTTTCTTGGGAATCTTACATTGCACTCTAATAATAAAATAATATTATTGTAAATGGTAGTTAACGCCTAGATGTTGTGATGGAAGGAATGAATAGAGCTAACTAAAAAATGATTATATATTTTTGTCAAATATTTTTACTCTTTATAATAAATGATAGAGGATTAAAAATGCAAATGAATCCAATTTTAAGCGTGGACAGTCTAATATTCTTTAAAAGGTCGATTAACCGCCTTTTGATGGCGAACCTATTTTCAATATACTTTTTGTGAATTTTATGTGTTATATTTGGAAAAATAAAATTATTATTTAGAATCGGGACATCAAAATTTACTTTGTTAAAATTTTTGGAATTTTTCCAAAAAAGTTCAATTTTTAATGAATAGTGAAAAATGTTGTATTTTAATTCAAAACCTCTTTTAATATAATTTATTTATATGATTATATTATCTTTTGAATTGGTTTTAAAGTTAAATTAGAATATATTTTTACAATTTAATCCAATATTGGTTGTTGGAATTAATTTCACTTTGAAATCGGACTGAAACTAGTATCAATTGTTTGATACATTTTGTTTCATAAAAACACGCTATTTGTTCTAACAGCGGGAATTAATTATTAAATTAATTATTGCAACTTATATGTTATGATTTTTTTAAAATAGACATCATTTTTGAATTTGGAATATCAAATATAGCTTAGGGTGAACTTTTGGTAATTTTCTAAAAAACTTCAATTTTTGATGAATAGTGAAACCACTAAGTGGTACTTATAAAAACTGATTTTCCGTTTAAATGAAAATTTTCAATCATTGTGTTTTGAATTTAAAAAATCTGACATACATGGTTGTCATTAAGAAGTAAAATTTGGTTCAATGGGATTAAAATAATTTTTTGGTGAATAGTAACTTATTAAGTTTTTAATCGCGATTGGAGGTAATTAGTGTAGTTTAAGGTAAGAATAATGTTTTAATAAAATTAAATGACCTAGAAACATGTCCTACATTAATTCTATGTGTCATGGCCGACCAATAAAATCCATGGGTCAACTTGGGGACCCCATAGAGCCACTTTGGTTGGAAAATGACATAAATATCTTTTTATTTAATGTTAAAGTAAAAATCACACAAACATTAGATGTTTTACTAAAAAAAATTTTACATGGGGTTATACAAGTCATATTTTTGACTATAAATAGTAATTGGAAAGATAAAAAGATTTAATACATCATAGTATTTTTTTTATAATTTTTAGACATTATATAAATTAAATTATTTATGACATCATAATGATGCAGCGATGACCTCATTATTTAACGATTTTAATAAAATGGAAAGATAATGTAATATCTAAGACCAACACATGTCCAACACCTATTGGAAGAGTGGATTTAGAACCATTATAACCTTATACTAGAAATACATCAATGTGGGACCTTTAAAATCCGAAACTCTTTTTGAAAATAAAGTAACATTTTGTATCTTTACAAAAGTGCCCCTCCTCTCCTCTTATAAAAGGCCCCCACCTCTACCTCCTTACCCACACTCCCAAAGCCTTTTGCTCAGCCAACCTCTACCCATTTTGTCTCTCCACTTCCCTCTATTACTCCTTGAAGCCTCAATTTGGGCAGAAGTCTTCCCAATGAAGCCTTTGAGCTCAAACCAAAGGGAGTTACCCGATTTTAAGGTAATGTCTTCACTTGAGTCCTTTTGTTTTATTTTGCCTCTCCAACCCCCTAAACTCTTTTTATTAATTTATTTTGTAACAACTCCAGTATCTTAAATATACTAGGATGTTTTTATAATAAGTATTCAAGCTACACTTACACACACCAACATCAAATGGTTAAAGAACCTACTGTTTCCGTGGATGGCGAATTTCTGCCTCACGAAACGATGATTGTTCAACACTCATATAACACCTTCAAAGGTGGCCATTAAGATGAAACTATATTTATATATGATATCTAATATGTTTATGTTTTACTTATGCTTCTGTATTTTTCATTTATGGCATTCCTTTATGATTTCCATTATGGGTAAACGTGATATCTTCATTTAAGGAAGTGCTGACTACCACCCCCTCAATGTGATTTGATTCGTTAATACCATATGTGGTACATATAAAGGATATATTAAATTATATTATATATGATAACATACTGGAATTAAAATAATATTATGTATCATTATGTTTTAATTCCATTAAATATGAAATAGAAATGGAAGTAGCGTTCATGCGGACGTACGGGTTACCGTCTCCATGAACGGTGCATTTCATTTCATAACTCTAAATGTTATATAATATTATAAATGCATGAATATACTGGATATATATGATATATATGATATATACATCATGAATAATATTCTGGATATAATGAACCTTTGACCACACGAACAACATGTAATTGTAAGAAGTCCACTTTCGACTTAAGAACCAAGTATCGACAAAACAAACATTATTAACTTAAATGATTACATAATGCCTATGACATGGTAATAAGTTATATATAAGGAATAATGAAATTTAAAAAGGTTCTTAAGAAAGTATAAATTAACTGAAGTTTATTATTCAAGAGATTAAAGAACGATCGAGTCATGTCGGACCCGAGGTAAGGGATCTTACTCCTCTCTTTCTTTTTATGTACACTCTTTTATGTCATTCCTTCTAAAGCTCATCATTCTTGTTATTGGGATGTTATTTTATATTACTCTTACTGTAATTCTTATGTCCATATGATGATAGACCCTATTCCCTCTCATCAATCCATTTTGGATGTTTTGAGTGGCGCCGTTAGGCTGCCGAATTTTCGTAAGAGATCTAACCTCTCTCTTTCTTTTAAAGTACTATCCTTTATGTCACTTCTTTTAAGCTCCACTATGTTATGTTGTGGGGTGTTCTTTTATATTCCTATTTCTGTAAACTTTATGTTAATATGATGAGAGACCATATTTGATCTCATAAATGTTTTTTTGTATGTTTTATGTGGCACCGTTAGGCTGTCGAGTTTTCGTAAAGGATTTTTCACCTCACTTTTATTCCCGTGAGATTTATGCAACATTTGCCACAAATTCCTTTGAGTGGTATATGTACTACCCATTATTTGACTCATTGTGTAATATACTTTCATTAATTTGTATTTACATCAATTTTGTATTGTCCTTCTTTCACGGGGTGCATGTCTCGAAAGATACCCATGTCGGTAAGGGAAACTTTCACCCTCCTCTTTTTGTAAAAGACTTCGTTTGTTATGCCTTTTCATTCAGATAATATTATGTTGGGATATGCTCTTCTATATCCTTATTGATTTAAATTTTATGTCCAAGTTATGAGATACCCCTTTTTATCTCTCATCAACTCATTTTCTGAATTTTGTAGTGACGCGGTTAGGCCGTCAAATTTTTGCTAGGGAACTTCTTAACCCAAATTTGATTCTTTGGGATAAACTTGTACTCCTTGAATATTTCATTCTATGAATATGTGTGAATAACCTCGGATTGTTTTACACTTAATATCCACTTATATTGGGTGTATTATTTTGTCACACATAATTATGTAATTGATTTATCCTTAAACCAAGGATACCGTCTTTGTAAGGGACTTCGTCTCAATCTCCTTTCATTGAGGCACATTTTTGTTTTATACACTACTTTCTTTAATACGGTGTATAAACCCCTTTTACTTTTACATTTATTCAAATGAAATCTTTTTATACGAAGCGATTTACTAAACGACAAAAGGGAATGTTCTTGTCGTACGTATGCAGCGACAACGACTTCTCTGCCGCCGCGAGTATTATTTGGTCTTTGGCTTCCTCAACAAGCCATAATGTTTTTTAAAATAAAATAAATACCATATACTTTTTATTTGTATTTTGGTATTGAAAATGGTTTTGATAAAGGATTCTATTATGTCAATTTATTTAAATGATATATTGTGATTGAAATGTGGAAATGTTATCCTTCCTTTATGTTGGTTTTATGTGTTATAATTTTGTAATGGTACTTGGACATTTTACGGGTGGTTGCGTGATAAACCATATGACGGGTGGTGCCGTGAATACCAGGATGGGTGGTTACGTTATAACCTCCAATTCATTGGTTATGGAAGTCGGCTGTATTGCTATTCCATTAAGTACTTATGGAATTTGGCCGAATGGCTATTTCATTAAGTGATATTTGTGGAAGTCGAACTTATGGTTCTTCCACTTAAGAATGTTTATGTCCCAAGATAACATTATATGTTATGTGATATTTATTTGGGTTTTATGGTAATCTTTTGGTTAAAGAAGGGTAAGTAATGAACTTTAATTCAGCGAAGAGTTTTTACTACATCAAAAAGGTGAAAAGTATTACTTTGATAATGTGTACATGGTTTACTTGTTGTTTTGAAAAAAACTAACAGTTTTCATTCTTTTTGAATCCCTTACTGATATTTTTATGCTCATCCCATGTTTTTGAAAAGTTTTTCACAGGACTTAACGTGGAATAGGGTCAGGGATGGGATTAAGGGAAAGTCATGCAACCTAAAACATGGAACTGGACATCTTTCTTTTTAAGATTTTTTATTTTCTGGAAACTTAGTAAAAGTTTCTACTTTGTAATCTTTTGAGATGTAATAGTTATGTCCTAATTACCTAAAAATATAAACCTGAAAAGACCCTCAATGTGAATTATTCATTTAATTCAATATTAAGTAAGGTTTAAGGTCGGGGCCTTATAGTTGGTATCAGAGGTCGGTTTAGACAACATCAAGGATTATGAGTTTTTGTTAGACACATGATTAGTCCCTATATCTATTATTTCAGTTAAATCCTTGTTTTATAACTTTTTTTAGGACAAGTAAAGTCGGTTATGAATGGATGGAGAAGGATCTCAAAAAAAATTCCTATCTCTTCCTGATGACATTCTTGCAATAATTATTGCTAAGTCATGTTCGGATGATTGTCAAACTTTTTCTAGCATACAACTCACTTGTAAGCAGTTTTTTGAGATATCAAACACCTCCACTATACCACATTATCATCGTGGATCATGGGTTGTTTTAGACAAATACTATTTTCACAATATTCTCATATTTTCAAGAAAGGTAAATACTATCAAGGTATTTTCAAATATTTTACCTTATCACAAGAATTTGAAGCATATTATGATTTTAAAAATGGTGCTGAGGAATGAGACCCTTGCGCAACCTATTTATATTTGATTTTACAATATAATATCTCAGCACATACTTATGGTATTTTAAAAGGACCAATAATAGAAAGTTTCAACTCAAATTTTGTCCGACTATTTTATAGAAATCATGTTTTATCAGATGTTTTGGAATTATATGTCATACATGATTATTTTCCAAAACTGTTTTTATGTGAACACCCATATGACCAATGTTGTACAAGGTGTATTTGGATGGAGGAAGCAAATGATTTTTAAGGATCTCTAAATCATTGTTGTAATGCATGGGACTTCTACCTATGTGAGCAAGATGATGATGAAACTGAGTGGACGCCATGATCAAGGTATGATGTTATTCATTTTGGGAATCGTTTTATTTTATCTTATGGTGGTGAAATCAGACATCAAGAATTACGATGTTGAGATCGTAACGAATTCGGATGAAAATTAATGGTATAAGGAAATGATTGAGGTTAAAACATGTTAGGGTTATTTTTGGAGTTTTATAAAAAGGACAACATACAGACCGTGTGACAACACGTCGCGTCAGACAAAGCTGCGGGAATCGAACCCACAACCAAAGTGCGACTGGTATTTATCACCTACCACTGGACTACGTGAAGTCCCTGGTTAGTTTGAATGATTCTTTTTAGTTAGATGATTTTATGAATTAAGAGTAAGTTTATTTTGGGTTATCTATAGAAATTTATTAACCTATCATGGAGGATATGTGATTTGGTTAATTACTTTTCAATACGAGACATTAAGAGAAACTGATGTTGTTTGGAGATAAATGTAATGATTTAACTTGGAAGACTATGTGACTGAATCTTTCAAATATTTATGTTTCAATCTTAGTTTGGTTTACTTTGAATAATTTTATGGAAAAATTGTTTATCGAATCGTCCTCGTTGAACTTTGGGTTTTGTTGGACAAATTTTGGAGATTAAGAATATATTTTCTTTTTATAAAGGGTTATCCTTTTCTGCATTATCTGATCTTGTACAAACCTTTTTAGTTTTGGTTTTGGTTAAAGTCTAAAGACATGGGAGATATATAGTTATCTTTTTTGGATTAGGTGGTTCTCTATAAGTTGATTATAGTACTCTTACTGTGAATAAGTCTTCCTAAATACTCGTCTTTTGGAGAAAATATGATTTTGATTAAGGAATCTAGCAAAAGTTGGAAGTCTATGTGACAAGTAAGTATGTTTAATTATGATTTAGTTAGGCTCAAAAATAAATTCCTCAATGAAGTGTAACTTAAAACAAAAATGTTGTCTGTTAACTTTTCATAGTGGGGAATCGAATACCGTTTAACACATCAAAAGTTTGTGATTTTCTTATGGTTAACTTTCTCTTAGACATGTTTACTATCACTCTCCATCAGAACATGACCATTTGTTTTTTCCTCCATGACCATATTTTCATACTTGGAATCCTAGTATGGGTTAACTCGGGTGACCTCTATACTTATCTTTCTTTATTTTAAAGATATTGTTTTACCGACTCTTGTTCCGATGTGGGACTTTCAAGGATATTTCCAAGCCCAATTTTAAAATTGCGAGGATGCAATTCCCAAAAGGGGGGAAGGATGTAACACCCCAGGTAAATAAATAATATGACATTTTTATATTTATCCATATTTGTGAATAAAATATTAATATAACTTTAAAGGGGACTCTATGCTCAATGGCGTACCCAACACGCAACAACGAGTTTCATGGGAATCTTACGTTGCACTCTAATAATAAAATAATATTATTTTAAATGGTAGTTAACGCCTAGATGTTGTGATGGCAGGAATGAATAGAACTCACTACAAAATGATTATATATGTTTGTCAAATATTTTTACTCTTTACAATAAATGATAGAGGATTAAAAATGCGAATGAATCCAATTTTAAGCGTAGACAATCTAATATTCTTTAAAAGGTCGATTAACCGCCATTTGATGGAGAAACTATTTTCAATCTACTTTTTGAAAATTTTATGTGTTATATTTGACAAAATAAAATTCTTATTTAGAATCGGGACATCAAAATATACTTTGTTGAAATTTTTTTTTATTTTTCCAAAAAAGTTCAATTTTAATGAATAGTGAAAAATGCTGTATTTTAATTCAAAACCTCTTTTAATCTAATTTATTTATATGATTAGATTATCTTTTGAAATGGTTTTAAATTAAAATTAGAATATATTTTTACCATTTAATCCAATAGTGGTAGTTGGAATAAATTTCACTTCGAAATCAGACTTAAACTAGTATCAATCTTTTGATACATTTTGTTTCATAAAAACACGCTATTTGTTTTAATAGCCGAAATTAATTATTAAATTAATTAATTCAACTTATATGTTCTGAATTTTTTAAAATAGACATAATTTTTTAATTCGGAATATCAAATCTAGCTTAGGGTGAACTTTTGGTAATTTTCTGAAAAACTTCAATTTTTGATGAATAGTGAAACCACTAAGTGGTACTTATAAAAACTGATTTTCTGTTTAAATGAAATTTTTCCATCATTGTGTTTTGAATTTCAAAAATCCGACATACATTGTTTTCATTAAGAAGTAAAATGTGGTTCAATGGGATTAAAATAATTTTTTTGTGAATAGTAACTTATTAAGTTTTTAATCGCGATTAGAGGTAATTAGTGTAGTTTAAGGTAAGAATAATGTTTTAATAAAATGAAATGACCTATAAAAATGTCCTACCCTCATTGGATGTGTCATGACTGACCAATAAAATCCGTGAGTCACCTTGGGGACCCCATGGAGCCACTTTGGTTGGAAAATGACATAAATATCTTTTTATTTAATGTTAAAGTAAAAATGACACAAACATGAGATGTTTTACTAAAAAAAAATTTACATGAGGTTATACAAGTCATATTATTGACTATAAATAGTAATTAGAAATCTAAAAAGATTTCCTACATCATAGTATTTTTTGTATAATTTTTATAAATTAAATAAATTAAATTATTTATGACATCATAATGATGCAGCAATGACCTCATTATTTAACGATTTAAATAAAATGGAAAGATAATGTAATATCTAAGACATACACATGTCCAACACCTATTGGATGAGTGGATTTCGAACCCTTATAACCTTATCCTTTAAATACATCAATGTGGGACCTTTAAAATCCGAAACACTTTTTAAAAATAAAGTAACATTTTGTGACTTTACAAGAGTGCCCCTCCTCTCCTCTTATAAAAGGCCCCCGACTCTACCTCCTTACCCACACTCCCAAAGCATTTGGCTCGGCCAAAATCTGCCCATTTTTTCTCTCCACATCCCTCTCTTACTCCTTGAAGCCTCACTTTGGGCAGAAGTCTTCCCAAATAAGCCATTGAGCTCAAACCAAAGGGAGTTACCAGATTTTAAGGTAATGTCTTCACTTGAGTCCTTTTGGTTTATTTTGCCTCTCCAACCCCCTAAACTCTTTTTATACATTTCTTTTGTAACAACTCCAGTATATTAAATATACTAGGATGTTTTTATAAGAAGGATTCGATCTACACTTACACACACCTACCTCTAATGGTTAAAGAACATACTATTTCTGTGGATGGCAAATTTCTGCCTCACGAAACGATGATTGTTCAACACTCATATAACACCTTCAAAGGTGGCCATTAAAATGACACTATAATTATATATGATATCTAATATGTTTATTTTTTACTTATGCTTCTGTATTTTTCATTTATGGCATTCCTTTATGGTTTCCATTATGGGTAAATGTGATATCTTCATTTAAGAAAGTGCGGACTACCGCCCCCTCAAAGTGATTTGATTCGTTAATACCATATGTGGTATGTATATATGATATATTAAATGATATTATATATTATACCATACTGGAATTAAAATACTATTATGTATCATTATGTTTTAATTCCATTAAATATGAAATAAAAATGGAAGTAGCGTTCTTGCGTACGTACGGCTTACCGTCTCCATGAACGGTGCATTTCATTTCTTAACTCTAAATGTTATATAATATTAAAAATGCATGAATATACTGGATATATATGATATATATGATATATACATCATGAATAAAATTCTGGATATAATGAACCTTTTACCACACGAACAACATGTAATTGTAAGAAGTCCACTTTCGACTTAAGAACCAAGTATCGACAAAACAAACTTTATTAAATTAAATGATTACATAATGACTATGACATGGTAATAAGTTATATAAAAGGAATAATGAACTTGAAAAAGGTTCTTAAGGATGTATAAATTAACTGATGTTTATTATTGAGGAGATTAAAGAATGATCGAGTCAAGTCAGACCCGAGGTAAGGGATCTTACTCCTCTCTTTCTTTTTATGTACACTCTTTTATGTCATTCCTTCTAAATCTCATAATTATTGTTATTGGGATGTTATTTTATATTACTCTTACTGTAATTCTTATGTATATATTATGAGAGACCCTATTCACTCTCATCAATCCATTTTGGATGTTTTGAGTGGCGCCGTTAGGCTGTCGAATTTTCGTAAGAGATCTAACCTCTCTCTTTCTTTTAAAGTACTCTCCTTTATGTCACTTCTAATAAGATCCTCTTTGTTATGTTGGGGGATGTTCTTTTATATTACTCTTTTTGTAAACATTATGTTAATATGATGAGATACCCTATTTTATCTCATAATTTTTTTTGTAAGTTTTATGTGGCGCCGTTAGGCTGCCGAGTTTTCGTAAGGGATTTTTCACCTCACTTTTATTCCCGTGAGATTTATGCTACAGTTGCCACAAATTATTTTGAGTGGTATATGTACTTCCCATTATTTTATTCATTGTGTAATATACATTCATTTATGAGTATTTAAATCAATGTTGTATTGTCCTTCTTTCACGGGGTGCATGTCTCGAAAGATACCCATGTCGGTAAGGGAACCTTTCACCCTCCTCTTTTTGTAAAAGACTTCTATTGTATGTATTTTAATTCACATAATATTATGTTGGGATATTCTATTCTATATCCTTATTGATTTAAATTTTATGTCCAAGTGATTAGATACCCATTTTTTTCTCTCATCAACTCATTTTCTGAATTTTGGAGTGACGCCGTTAGGCCGTCAAATTATTGCAAGGGAACATCTTAACCCAAATTTGATTCTTTGAGATAAACTTGTACTCCTTGAATATGTAATTCTATGAATATTTGTGAATAACCTCTGATTGTTTTACACTTAATATCCACTTTTATTGGGTGTATTCGTTTGTCACACATAATTATGTAATTGATTTATCCTTAAACCAAGGATACTGTCTTTGTAAGGGACTTCCTCTCAATCTCCTTTCATTGAGGCACATTTTTGTTTTATACACTACTTTCTTTAATACGGTGTATAAACCCCTTTGAAATTTACATTTATTAAAAAGGAATCTTTTTATACGAAGTGTTTTACTAAACGACAAAAGGGAATGTTCTTGTCGTACGTATGTGGTGACAATGAATTCTCCGCTGCAGCGACAATTATTTGGTCTTTGGCTTCCTCAACAAGCCGTAATGTTTTTTAAAATAAAATAAATACCATATACATTTTTTTTGTATTTTGGTATTGAAAATGGTTTTGATAAAGGATTATATTATGTCAATTTATTTAAATGATATATTGTGATTGAAATGTGGAAATGTTATCCTTCCTTTATGTTGGTTTTATGTGTTATAATTTTATAATGGTACTTGGACATTTTACAGGTGGTTATGTGATAAACCATATGACGGGTGGTACCGTGAATACCAGGATGGGTGGTTACGTTATAACCTCCAATTCATTGGGTATGGAAGTCGGCCATATGGCTATTCCATAAATTATGTATGGAAGTTGGCCGAATGGCTATTCCATTAAGTGATTTGTGTGGAAGTCGACCTTATGGTTCTTCCACTTAAGAATGTTTATGTCCCAAGTTAACTTTATATGTTATGTGATCTTTATTTGGGTTTTCTGGTAATCTTTTGGTTACATAAGGGTAAGTAATGAACTTTTATTCAGCGAAGAGTTTTTACTACTTCGAAAAGGTGAAAATTATTACTTTGATAATGTATACATGGTTTACTTGTTGTTTTGAAAAAAACTAACAGTTTTCATTCTTTGTGAATCCCTTACTGAGATTTTTATGCTCATCCCAAGTTTTTGAAATGTTTTTCAAAGGACTTAATGTGGAATAGGGTCAAGGATGGGATCAAGGGAAAGTCATGCAACCTAAAACATGGAACTAGAAATCTTTCTTTTTAAGAGTTTTTATTTTATGGAAACTTAGTAAAAGTTTCTAATTTGTAATCTTTTGATATGTAATAGTTATTTCCTAATTCACTAAAAATATAAACCTGAAAAGATCCTCAATGTGAATTATTCATTTAATTCAATATTAAGTAAGGTTTAAGGCCGGAGCCTTATAGTGATCTCATGATGGGAACTCCTCAATACAAAGAAGCAGTTAATCTCGGGTGCTTTGTGAAGTCATTACAAGGAAATTCTTTTGTCTTGTATATAAGTTTGCAATATCGGTCAATTACTAGGTGGGAAGATCTTCATCAGAAATTTATTCTTCAATTTAGCTCAACATTACCAAAGAAGATAGTTTTTGATCTTACTAATAGTAAGAAAATGGGAAATGAATGAGTTTCGGATTTCATTTCCCAATAGAAGGGATTAACATATTCCTTAAGTTTAGAACTCCCTCTAGAAAATTTGTTGCCAATCTGTGTGGCAACTCTATGTGTCGAATTACACACACCATTGATCCTTCTAAAATACACAGGAGGGTTTCGAGACCTTACTTCAGTCACTCAATAGACAGAATACTCTCTTATATAGACTAGGGCTAAAAATCATGTAATTCTATCAGTTATAGGAAGGAGAATAGGAAATTCAGAAGCTTATATGGTTACACTTAAACAAGCACCTGTACTTGCTTCCACTTTAAATCATTCATCATATCGAACGGTTCCACCTCATGAGAATCAACAAAAACAGCCGCCTCGTCAAGATGATCAGAAAAATCAAATATGGAAATATGTTTAGGATTTAATGAAAAAATTATATTCTTTCCAGAATGAAAAATTTATTGGTTAGGTCATCTCAGCTCTGAAAAACAATCTGTTTCAGTTCCCAAGGTCCAAAAGTCCGATCAAGAAAGGAGATAAAAACCTTTCCAAGTACTTCTCATTTAATCAGATGTTGGGGCATCCCATTAATGATTGTTTTGTCTTCAAAGACCTCCTTAAAATGATGGTGGACTCTGGACAAGTAAAACTGAAATGTTCTTTATCCCAGGTAGCATGTCTTACTACTACTGATCTAGAGGAAGAAGGTGACTAGAATAAAGTCCAAAGTAAAAATGGGCAGAAATATGATGATTGGATGGTCATAAAAATGATAAACCGAACTCATGACATTTTACGAACAATATTGAATCAACTAATTGTTTCTTATGTTATATTTTCCTCATCAAAACCCCCTTAATTAGAAGAAAAATCCTCAATGAAGCGTCATAATTTCATGGAAGAAGAGCAGTTAGGAGATGACAAGCTCATGTCAAAGCCTAACTTGTCTTTGAATCTAGCATATTTTATTCCATCTGCTTCAACATCAAGAGCACCGCCCCACCAAACAACATAGATTGAATTGGTTCATTAGGCCGAATCTTCATCAGAGGAAGAATTGAACTTTGGTTCTGTTAACATGATTCATTTAACGGATCCCTATACCAATGAAAGATTCAATCATGATGAGCCTATGTTCCATGTATCTAACAGAGGAATTTTAGGAAGAGACAGAGTTTCAGGATACTGAGGAAGACATGGATATTTCAGAAGCCACTATTTCAATCCAACCCGTACTAGAACTATATATGCTGTAGAAACCCATGGAAAAGCCATTCAGCGGGCTCAACAAGAACAAGAATGTTCTTCACCACATGGAAGATTCGGTCCTGACACAATTATTTTAGAGGACCGGTTAGAGGCTACACCTTCTTCCTCTCAACAAATAGATAAACCTAGTCGGTCTAATCTACTGAAGCTAGGAGGGTATCCAATTCATGCCCTGATACGTCATGCATATACTACCAAATCATCAACTTCCAAGGAACTTGAAAAACTACATTTTCATGCTGTGAAACACAGACCTTTGGACCATTAGTATTATATATTAAAAAACTTGGCCTGATTAAAATCCATTTTATCAATTACAAGATGCCTTGAATCTATCAAAACATCATTGGGTGGTGCTTATTGTGGATTTGTCAAGTCCTAAAGAATTGGAAAAAAAATTCTGCAGCTGAGATCTACCATATAGAGAATGATCCTATAGAATTCCATGTAGTGATATATTTTAAAGATGAAGATGAAGATAATTTTGTGAATGGACATATCAGACCTTTGTACCTATCTATCAATTTCAATTACATAAACATCTGATGATATATCATTGATAATGGTTCTGGAGTCAACCTCATTCCTATTCGTACACATTGTTGATTGGGCCTCACTGAATCTAATTTATCTATTTAAACATTTATGTTGCAAGGATATGATAAGAATGAACCAGATCCTCTGGCCAAAATAACACTCAGAATTCAGTTTGGAGACCTTGTGTCAAATTCAGATTTCTTGGTCGTTCGTTAGGACATAGCCTTCAATATTTTTCTTGGAAGACTTGGCTACATCAACATGTGGGCGTACCTTCTTCATACCATCAATGCCTCAAATATTGTTTCAGTTGCCAAATTGGGAAATTTTATGGTGACAAGTCCACATTCAAAACATGTGAATGTCAATACATTGAGGAAGAATTTTATCACATGGAGGGAAAGGAAAATTCCATGGCAAAGGAGGGCACAAAAATTAATGCTCAAAATGGTTTGGAAAAGATTCCAGTAAACCCATTCATACATCTGAGTATATATTACGTGTTACTTATCATTCAAATTGACAGGATGGACCAAACTCCAAACACTATTATGGAAACATCCATAATGTCAATTACTGAAATCAAGCTAGACAGCATGGGAGAAATTGTTGATTTTTCAAGCAGTGATGAAAGCTTAAATAGATATGTCTTCATTTCATCTGCTGAAATCCAGCAATATATACATCATCAACCATGCAAGAAAAAAATATATCAATACCAGAGGAAGAAATGATGTTTATTCTCAATCCATCATCTTCTCTCTATCACTATAGGAAGAACCTTCATCATCAATAGGTTCAGAAATCGAAGCCTCTTCTTGAAGATGTTCAAATTTTATCTTCTCCCCTGACCATGGAAATTATAGTTTTTCATCTACTATGCAAGTGGAAATAAAAGAAGTAACACATATTGAAGAAGAAGAGGAATATCTCAGGGATGCTCCTCTTGCATTTGAAGGGGGTATCACTACCACTGTGGATGAACTCAGAGAAATAAATCTGGGTACAAAAGAAGATCCACGCCCCACTTTAATTAGTGCAGCCATGACTCTTGATGAGAAAGAGATGTACAATTCATTTATAAAGAAAAATCGAGCTGTATTTTTTTGTAATTATATAAAAATGTTCGGTCTTGATCCCAATGATTCCACTCATCATTTGGGTTTTCCAGAAGAACATCTAGGATTCAAGAAAGCAGAAAGAAGAACACATCCAACTAATGCCACAAAAATTGAAGTTGTAGTTGATAAGATTATCATGGATAAATTTTTTAGAGAAGTTCAATATCACAAATGGATGGTTAATATTATCCCTGTGAGAATGAATAATGTTCAAATTAGAGTTTTAATTGACTTCAGAGATCTTAATTGGCATTGTCCCAGGGGTGATTTTCCAGTTCTCATCAGAGAACTCTTAATTGATGTAATAGCTGGCTTTGAAGCACTTTCCTTCTGGATGGTTACTCCGGGTACAATCAAATACGAATGGCCCCTGAATATGAGGAGTCTTCAGCCTTCAAATCTCATCAAGGTGTGTTTTTCTATCGGGTAATACCCTTTGGGATGAAGAATGCAGGAGCAACGTATCAACATTCCACACACAACATCTTCAAACCCTTTTTAGGGAAATTTGTTGAATGTTATGTGTATGATTTTGTGGTTAAATACAGACAATGTTCTAATCACTTGGATGATCTAGAAATAATATTCAACAAACATCGACAACACAATTTGAAGATAAACCCCTTGAAATGTGCTTTTAGGGTAACCTCAAGAAAATTTCTTAGCTTCTTTGTATGCCATCATGGAATTGATGTTGATCCTGAGAAGAAAAAATCAATCCTTGAAATGTCTCCTCATAGAAATTTGAAGAAATTAAGAGGAATTCAAAGACACTTGGCCTATATTTGGTGTTTTATTGCTAATTTGGTAGGCTACTGTTTACCCATCACAAGATTAATAAAGAAGGGAGTCACCTACTGGTGGATTGAATAATGTCAAGAAGCATTCGATATACTGAAGAAATATCTCTTGATTCTACCAATATTAATGCCACCTGTTAAAGGATGAACACTTATTCTCTATGTGACATCTTTAGAGTGATCATTGGGTTCCTTCCTTCCCAAAATAATGATGCTGGGAATGAAAACATCCCTTACTATCTTAGTTGGACTATTCTTGAGGCAAAAACCTGATATTTATGTATTGAAAAGTGTGGCCTAGAATTAATCTTTGTGGTTCATAAATTGAGACACTACCTGCAACATTATGAGGTCCAATTGGTATTTCACAATAACCTACTCAAATTTATCCTTAGTCGTCCAATGCTTACAGGACATCTCGCAAGGTGGGAATTTATTTTTCAACAGTTTGATATCTAGTATGTGTCTCAAAAGGCAATAAAGGGCCAAGCTCTGGACGATTTCCTTGCCGAACACCCATCTGTTGAAGATACATCATTAAATTTTGAACATCTTGATGAGGAAGTCTTCTCTATTCAAGATAATCCTCAAACATGGGAAATTTACTTTGATGGTACTTCCCGAAGTCCAATTGGGAAGAAAAGGGAAGATCCGAAATTCAACAATGCTGGGATAGGAATCGGAATTATTTCCTAGAAAAAGTTAGTGCTAACATATTCCTTCTTATTGTTGGAAGGTGGTACAAACAATGAAGCAGAATATCAAGCTCTCATCACAGGTTTGGAAATGGCGCTTCAGGCATAGGTGAAGCACTTGAAGGTAAAAGGTGATTCAGATTTGTTAATCAAACAAGTCAATGGGGATTATTCCATTAGAAAGGAAGAGTTAATCCCTTTGTGTGATTAGGTCTGAGAGTTAATAGAGGAATTTCTTTCAGAACCAATATTTTCTTATGTCCCATGATCACAAAATTCCCAAGATGATGCACTGGGTAATGTATCCACAACCCTGGCAGATCCAAATCAGGACGAAACAATCATCAATATTTCCCATTGTCGTATAGTTTCATCATTTTTTCAAATCAGAATAGAGGAAATCAATGAAATTTGTCCCATTTCAGAACCATACGGTCATACTACATGATGGATGTAACCTATCAGAGAATACCTTTATAATGGAACACTCCCACCTGATAGAGCCAAAAAAGAATATTTCTGGTGATGTGTGGTCAATATTACTCATTATGATAGCCTAGATCACCAAAAAATTCTGTACAACTGAGGTTTTTATGGAATTATATTCAGATGTATTGATGATGAATAGACAATGGTTATAATGAATGAAGTACATGTAGGAGTTTGTGGCACCCACCAGTCTGGACACAGACATTCTGGTAAAATTCAAAGTCTTCGATACATCTAGCAATCAATGATCCAAGATTGTGTTGATATCACTAAGAAGTGTCATTATTTACAAGTATGTTCCAACTTCATTCATCAGCCACCAGAGTTTCTTCATATGGATAAAAACTACTCGTTGTTTGCTAAATGGGGAATAGATGTAGTAGGACCTTATCCTTCGACTACAGCTAAGCAGTTTATGTATATTCTTACTACTACTGACATATTTTCCTTATGGGCAGAGTAAATACCTCTCAAAACAGTCGGTTCTATAAAACATTGTTAACTTTGTCAAGTCCATCACCATTATCAGATTTTTTGTTCCTCATACCATATTGACGGATAATGGAACCAATTTTTTTCATCCAAGGTAAGAAGAGTGTATCAAGAATAAAATATCAGATCCAACCATTCATCTTGGTATCATATAGTGGCCAATGGTCAAGTAGAGGCTTTCAATAATACTCTTTCAAACATACTTCAAATGATGGTGGATAAATATAAGAAGTCATGGCATGATAATATTTTTCATGATCTATGGGATGGTTGTATTACCATCCGTACTGCTGCATGATCAACACCATATTCATTTGTATATGGAATGGAAGAAGCATCTCGTATTGAAGTCCAATTACCTTCGCATAGAGTCTCCATTTGTGACTAGTTATCTACAGATGAACAATATCAAAAGTGATTGGATGAATTGGAATGACTAGATGAAAAAAGATTGTGCACACTTCACCATTTAGAAGTCTATTAGAATCAAATAGCATGAGCATTAAATAAAAAAGTTCGTCTTCATTCATTCATTCAAGGAGAATTGGTATTGGTCCTCAGAACACCAATGATACCGGGAAATAATCCTACAAAGCATGAGCCAAAGTGGGAAGGAATTTAATCAATACATAAGGTCTACTCTAATGGAGATTATTCTTTAATATCAATGGATGGAGAACTCATTACAACTCCAACCATTGCAAGATTCTTGAAGAAGTGTTTTGGGTAACACCAATACACCAATTGTCCTTACTGAAAGACATTAAACTATATATTCCCCTATATCATCCAACATGATGGTAAACTGTGTCACCCAATAGTCCAACATGACGTTAAACTGTGCATCATATGAGCTGCAAGACGTTAAACTACCATGCACCCCATTTCTATGACACATGACATTATACTGTGATCTATGCATTCAAAATTGTCTTTTAAAATCAGTTGCAATGCATGCCCCGGGAAGTTAACCATGCATAAGTACCACACCATCCTTTTTGGTCACATCTTTCACAACACAATCATCAAGTCTCTTGCTGCCTCTTGTTTCTCACACCGAGCGTGACTCACGTGATCTTAGAGTAAGCTTCTTCCATGAAATTTTTTCTGGGCCGCTAACCACTCTTATGTCCCATTCCAATCATCAGGTTGTTGTCCTAAAGAACACCCTAATCATTGAATCCCTCTCAATAGAACTACATATACTTTGATCCTTGCCTCCTAGGCTGGGTACGTAGGCATGCTCATGAGGTTCATGCCCGAAACCACATTCTTTACAATGATTCCCCTCCATCCCATATGGTGTTGATCCGTGAAACCCCCATCAACCGTCTTATTCATATCAGTTCACTTTCTTCCAATATGAAATTAAACTATATATGTCCTATCGTCCTACCTATATGATGTTAAACTATATAGTCCCCCATTGTCCTTGCTACAAGTCATTAAACTGCATAGAACTGGTCCATGCATAAGACCTTAAAGTATTCTAACTTTTTTCATGTATGACTATAAACTGAAACAATCCCTAATACCCTCATTCGAGAGAAATCATCATCAACATGGTCTCCAACCATGTCATTTTTCAAGAACTATGTATGGCTTGATTCTCATACTTATGAGATACGTAGGGACACTCAAGTCATTAATCTTGGGTCCAACCTTAATTGTAATAATGTCCTTTTTATCCCTCATATGTATGAACCCAAATCTGTACAAAGGGTATTTCAAGAACTACATTCATCTTGATTCCCATCCTCATGGGATACGTAGGAACACTCGAGCATTCCATGAGTCCATCCCCTGGCCTTTGGGCCAAACCCCAAACACAACATTTGGTCCCTTGGATTAAAAGCTCCCCAAGGAGCATATGGTGAGATATTGAACACCCTGTTCTTTATTCACATCAGGTTTATAAAAAATTCATGATGTATCTCCCTCACTATGGTCTGAGCTCTATGACACTAAAATAAGATCTTCCATGCTCTCGTCCTGCATGACATTAAACTATATTTCAAGAACTACATGTGGCTTGATTATCATCCTATTGAGATATGAAGTGAAATACAGAATCTCAATTCAGGACCCAGCCGCAACGTTATACAAATAATATTCATGCTCTACATAACCAGTTTCTTGACTTCTGGTTGCAAAATGTCTGATACCTAAAAGTTCTTTTTCCTAACTATGTAGCATGTGCCCTTTGATGGCCTTGCATAAGTTGTCTACATAATGAACATGTCATCCAAAAGATGCTTCTATTTGACTATGCAGCTTTTTCCTTAGTTGGCCCTGCAAAATTGATCCTCCATAATGGGTTTATCAACTAATGGTAAATTCATTTTTAGGAGAAGCCTCTTTTGTCCCTATTGGTCTTAACTACCATATGTAGGGATCTGCAAAAAAACATCCATCCTTAATATATGTGTTCCATACTATTTATCATGATCTAAAAGTGTTCAGGTCTATGCTTTACATTTTCGTCCTTCTCCATATGGTCATAACAATATGAAATAACCTTGGACGACATGACCTTATGTCGTATAATGTTTCTATCTCTGGTTTTAATCATATGATTTAAAACCCCAGATACCTTTTCATCCAATGTTTGGGTCATACCTTCATAAAAGTCACACTCCTCCAATTATTTGACAATTATGATTGGAAATATCATCTCCATATTCAAGTACCTTTCTCCATAAAGAAGACTTAATGCTTCAGAAAATATGAATCTCCATAAAACGTTATTGTGATTTTAGCAATAGAAAGTCAAATTTCAGAGAGTTCTTTTTCCAGACCATGCAGTACATGCCCTTTGCAGGCCTTGAATAAGTTGTCTACATAACGGACCGGTCAGACAAGAGATACTACTATTTGACTATACAGCTTATTTCCTAGTTAGCCCTGCATAATGCATCCCCCATAACTGGTTTTTCAAGTAGTGGTAACTTCAGTCATAGAAAAGAATTCCTCTTATACCTTTTAGCTCTTTTCTGAAGTCATTCATCCGACTCAAAATTTCTCAGGTCACAGTTTACAATTTCCCCCTCCATACTTCAATATGGTAATATTTTTCCAAATAAATTATCAATAATTAAGTCAATATCATACATTCGGTCAAAATGAAGAATCCCGAGCTTCATTAGTAGCCACTTGAAGTTCATTTACTCGACCAGATTCAATCTCTTCAGCTAGACGATGTGCTTCTTTGGCATCTGTGATAGATTTTTTACCATCCAATTGGACTTATTCGAATGAATTATGTAGTGGGTCAAGCTCCCTAGTAACATCTTTTGCGCACCAAACATGCACACCACATACCCTTGATTTCTTTGGCTTTACCTCAGACCCAGATCCTCATTCCTTTTTAGATCGAACACTGAGGGGGGACTTTTGTTGATGCTAATTTCCATTACTAAGTCCATCAAATGGAAAAGGGGAATACCTTAAGCACAATGAGGGTCACCCCATGAAGAACATTAAAAAAATGACAAAGGATTAAACTAGGAGCCCATTTGTAGTAAGTAGAGCAAGTAACTTGCGCGTCGTTCAAGTCACTTGCGTGACACGTAAGGGTCGTGTAGCTCACTTTCACTACATATTTGATTTTTCTCCCAAGGTGCAAGGTGGCCTATAAATAGCCCATGTGGGCCCCCATTTCAAGGATGCATTTTTCCAAAAGTCAAATTCAAGATCTGGTCTCCCATGTCTTCAACTCAACACTTTCGAAATCTTCTAAGGTAACTTTTTACCTAGAATGGAAGACATGAAGGAGTAAGATAAGGACTAAGTGTTTAGAATTCATAAATACTTGTGCGCCTATGTATCCAGACCTCCTTAAAAAAGTAAACACTTACGTGCCGCCTAACCCTTTCGATGAAACATGTGTGCCGCCCTTTTTATAACATCTAAGGATAATACTAAAGGATTGAGTTAAGTCTCGACCAAGTATTACCCTACATATTCTTCTTCACCCAGGTGAACCCATTTCAATCAAGTACACTTGCGCAGCCAAGACTTGTGCGCCAAATGACTTAAGCGACCTACACTTCCGCATCAACATCATATGTGTGCCTTTCTCCCATTAACCACTCCTATTCATGATATTATCCCTTGAATCCCTTTTAAAATCCATTTATGGCATGGTCCCTTCGTTGGATTCCTTAGATGAAAGGAATTCTATGAGAACCCATCCCAAAACCTTGTGACATACAAGATTTATGTCACTATGGTTAGAGTATTTCCTTACAACCTCATCCTTTAAGATGAGAAGATCCTTTATGTTGGGACTCCTTCTAAGTAGTAAGCCCCAAGTCCCATTAACCTAGGCCTCCTTATTAAGAGTAATCCCCAGTAATAATTACCTTTTGATTTGGGATCCTTCTCATGAATATGCCCCAATCGTAAGTCCATTTTAATTTGGGCGTCCTTCTCAAGAGTAAGCCCCGAGTTATAAGTCCCCTTTAATTTGGCCATCCTCCTTAGGTGTAATCCCCAAGATAAAACACCAAATCTCCATAATTTATAAATTCCTTTATATAATCTACTCCTCAGATTATTTATTAATGTTAGTCCTGGTCTTCATCTACGAGGCAGTCAAATATACGCAATCCCCACGTCATTTCTTATGACTGCATCTTTTGGGGCACAATCATCAGGTTTACTGATACCTCTTGTTTCTCACACTAATATTGACTCATGTGAGCTTAGAGTGTAAAAGTAATCACAATATCTTTTTTTGGGCCATTAACCACACATAATCCCCATATTTCTTCACTCAAACTATGTGGACATTGATCTTTGCCTTAAAAGTATTGTACATAGGAAGCCTTTCTATGGTTCAATATCATCATTAATTAATTATTTTCTATCCCATATGACCTTACACTATATCCTTCTTATCAAACTACATGGATTCTGATTCCTTTTTAATGAGGATATATAGGTAGCCCATCTGTGGGTATGATACCAACTCTGAAATAATCCCTATCTTTATGAATGAAAATAAACTTCAAGGGCCCCACTGAGTGTCTTTAAAACCATTATGTTCATCATAATGACTAAGGGATTTCTATACAATTTATTGAAGGATAACCTTGAATAATAATATTTAATACATACAGATTATTATCCATTGATGAAGAACCTCAAATACATATAAAATATTCTATAAATCTCACACATATCAATCATCTATTTCAAAATCTAATGGAAAACTCATTTTCATGATTGGTGAATTAATAAGGATTCGTGAACATAACATCAATCTATAAGACAGTCCCGGAGTAGGCAATAATTCTCCCCAAAAGGAGTGATGAGTCTAACCTCCCATCCTCTCGACCAATGAAACGTCTTAAGCCTCATCGATCCAAAACTAATGAGTACCTACCTTTGGAATGTAGGCAAAAATGGATATAGAATCATTGTGTGTTTTCGGTACTACTAATAATTCCATTAGAATCCGATTGGAAAATTTGAACCTTAAACAAACAAGATCATCCACATTTCCTGATGAAATAGTAATATATTAATCATAATTATTATATAATAATAAAGTAGTTTTGAACATATTTTATGTAATTAAAACCCAAGGTAATGGACTTTTCTTTAATAATCCAATTTTATATTTCAACTTTCACAAAATGTAGAAAGAATGTTTTTTTATAATGGATGTATTCATTTTTTATGATTATATTATAGTTCTTTGTAATTTTTTATAGTTAATGGTGGAACCTATTTCTCCCATAAAATAAATGGATATGTTTAGGTTATAGGTCGACCGTTTGGTTACTCTAAGTGTAACTGAAATGTTTACACTATAAATTAGTTGTGACGATACCGTCATAACATAGCCATGAGGGTAACATTGAATGGTATCCAAGATTATTAAAAATATTATGGTATCCCGGATTAATAAAATATCATGTATATAATTTCTTATGATATCATTATTGTTTTATTTAGGTTTTCTATTAATTCGGGATACCTCATGTATTCACAAAGTATATGATTCATTATATGTGAAAAGTAAATCTTGTGGAAATGATTTCATATGTGTATAAGGGTTCTTGGTATAATAGATTCAATCAATATTTTTTATTTCCCTTATGGAGATTTTTTATCACAAGTTATAAAAAAAATTACAAGGATTAAGGATGTTTAAGAGAATCGAAGAAGCTAAGTGTAATGTTGTGATGATTTTTCATGAAAATATTTCTTGTTTAATTAATGAAATCTGTATTATGAATGAAATGGATAATGTTTTAATAGGAACAACATAGTATTATTCTAGTTTGATACGTGTGAATTATTTCCAAATTATCTAAAATAGTAAATACAAAATAATCATTGGGAATATATAAATGTGAGTTCTAGTTGAATTAAGTTGAGAAGTTAATATTAAAGCCTGATCCATATAGTTAATATAAGAACATGGTTTAAATAATGATAGGGGTTAGGATGATATTAATATAATACCTTAACTATTTCTTACACTAAGGTTATTTTTAAATTATATAACAGTTTACGATTTCAAGGTTTCGTCATCTTGGATATGTCTATTCAAAATGATTTTCCATAGATAGAATAAGGAATATGGATTGCGTCGGAATCAAAAGGATGATATATTTTCAAATATGATACCCCAAATGGTGGAAATTTGTGTAATAATATTTGTGATAGTAATGGATTAGTTGAATTCAGATATAAGTGGTAGTGTAATACATTAAAGATAATATATTGTGCCACCATAAGAGAACACGATTTTAGTGGAACATTTTATGGGGAAACACCCACCTTCTTTAAGTGGGTTTTATGATCTAGTGTCATTTAAATGGTGTATTAAAGATTTGGAATATATATTTGATTTCATTGGGTATTTAGATACTCAAAATTATATAATTTATATTTATTTTTTTGAAGGTGAAGTTTACTGGTGGTGCTCAAATGTCATGAATATCATGGATAGCGAGGAGATTGATGCCATAAAATGGGATGAATTTAAAAATCTTATCCATGATAATTATTTTATTAAGATCGTTCTAATTAGGATGGAAAATAAATTCAATGAATAGAAATAATATTAGGATGACTCAATGGATGTTTTTTTATGAAAATTCACTAATTTTTAATTCTTTTCTCCAAATATTATTCAAGATATTGGTAGAAATATCCATAGGGAATATAAATTGAATAATCAATCAAATAAATCTGATTGTTATAATGTATTTTTTCCTATTTGTGGAATGTGTGGTAAAAATATCCATAGGGAATGCCTCATAAAATATGGTATGTGGATCCAATGTTTTATATTTGGACATATGGAATGATATTTAAATGAAAATGATTTCAAATTTAATTTTTATTAGAAAAAATTAAAGTGATTTAAATTTGGTTAGAGGGTTCATTATGAAAATATATTCCACAAGAAATATCAGAATGATTAGATGAATCCAGATTACAAGCAGAAAGGTGCAGTGAAATCCTTTAAGACAATATTAGAATTTGTTGGTCCATCCAATAAAGAGGTATCATGTACATTGTTTGATTAATCATATTTTTATAATGCACTATTTGATATAGGGTTTACACATTCATTCAATTTTGAATAATTTTCATGTAATTTTCAGATTTCACATCATGAATGAAATCAAATCATATAGTTAAAAATATAGTTTAATATTAAAAAAAATAAATAATAAGAATAATTCTATTGTTTTATACTCAAATACTTTACCATGAAACCTTGTTGTTTTAACCGTATTATATTTTGACAATATTCTGGGAATGGATTGGATTTCCATTTACCATGTTAAGATTGTTTGTAGAGCCATAGAAGATGTTCTTTCAAAAATATTTTTTGTTTGTATACAATTATCAACCCATATCATTGATAACAAATCAGGATTTTGAGAAAATATCAAAATATTGAAATGACATTTACCTTGAAAATTGTTTTGAAATAAGGGAACCGATCAAATAAATGTTGTTCCGATGGTATATGGATACCAGGATTTTTCTAATTAATTTTCACAATGTAATTACTAATCAATAAGATGAATTTACTATTGATTTAGTTCTTTATGCTAATTCAATTTCAAAACCCCATTATTGAATGTATGAAGTGGAAATTAATAAATTATAAAAGTAGTTTTAGGAGTCAATTGATAGTGGATTCATTTATCCTAGAACATCACCATGGGATTCTCCTTTTTTTTAGAAGAATACGGTTCTATGAGACATTTAATTGATTAAAGAGCATTGAATAACATTACTGTTAATAATAAGTACAATTTTCTTCATATCTAGGACATGATTTATCCCATCCATGGATCTATTTATATTTCCATGATTTAATTGAGATTCAGGTACCATCTGCTAAAGGATAAGTAGGCTAAAATCCAAAAAACAACATTACATACTTGATTTAGGCATTATTAGTATTTTATTTCTATTTGGTTTTAAATAATCTCTTGATGTATTCAAGGACATTTTATAAAGAATATTACATGAATATTTGGGTAAGATTTTTTTTATTGATGATATTTTGTTGTTTTCAAAATGTCATGAGGATGAAAAAAACCATATATGTATTATCATGAAAATTATAAAAAAAGAAAGTTATATGGAAAATATAGAAAATGTAATTTTTGGTTGCATGAGCTTTATTTTTAGGGAAATTTTAAAAATGGATGGAATAATTGTTTACCCCACCAAAAAAATGTTGTTGATGAAGGGATAAAGTCTTCTAAATGTCACATAGATATGTAGTTTTCTCAGATTATAAGGCTATTGCAATGCGTTTTTTAACCTCATTGTATGTTTATATGGAAAACTAACTAAGTAAACAAGAAAATGGTTTAAATTTACATCGATAATATAATATGATGTTTGTTTTCAGTAATTGAAAAAGAAATAGATGAATGCTCTAATTTTAAGGACTACATTCCAGAAATGGTGATTTTTTTAATCTATAGAGATTCTTTATTCAATGTACTTGGTTGTGTTATAATGCGTAATGATCATGTAATTTATTATCCTTCACGAAATATGAAACCTCGTGACTTAAACTATCCTACTCATTATTTGGAAATAGCTGGTGTGTTTTTCTCATTTAAAATATAAAATCCATCAATTATATGGAGCCAAAAGTGAAATATATACCAAAAATAACAGTTTAATGTATATATTCTCTTTGAAGGAATTGAACATGAGGTCGAGAAGATTACTTGAACTAATAACGAATTATGATTCAACAATCAATTAAAAACCTAGAAATGAAAACAAATTTGTGGATACCGTGAGTTGAAAACATCCTACATCATTATCTATGTTATGTTTGGAAAATGACATGTTTATTAAAGAATAGATTATTTTTGGCTTCAAAAATGTTAGTATAGAAAAATCCCTTATTCTATTTCAGGTTTCAATGATGTCTTCTCTGTTAGTTATAAATAATCACACATAGAAGGAAGACCATGAGTAATATAAAAATGTATAATTTTTCACAAAAGGCAGATTACATTATTTTGATTTTGATAAAGATTTTATTTTGAGATTTAGGAAGACATTATTTATAAATTATGATTCCAAGATGAATAAGTAGTTTTTTTCTGAATGTTATAGTTCCCCATTTTTAGTTCACACTAGAAGTGCTAAGATGAACAGAGACCACCAGAAGTATTACTGGTGGTATGTAATGAATATAGATATTTTTTGTTTTACCATGAAGTGTTTTCCATATAAACATGGTAAACAATAGAGACAAATACCTCAAGGTATTCTTTAGGCATTCCATTGAAAGAGTAGAAATGTGAAAATATATCCATTGACTTAATGGTGGGATTACCAAATACGTATCATGGTAACAATTCCATTTTGGTTATTTTTGACCGTCCAAAAGTATATTCACATTTCCTTCCTATTTAAGACTCCTTTTCACTATACCATATTACATGATTGTACCTTAATGATATTTTCATGTTGTATGGAGTTCTTCTATCCATTGAATTTGACAGTGACCCGAAGTTCACTTCTAATGTTTGCAAATTCTTTTAGTAGTCAGTGGGAACTGGATTAAATTTCATCATATCCTTTCATCCTCAATCTTATGTATAGAATGATTGAATAATTCATACATTGTGAGTAATGTTAAATTATTATTATATTGATTAATAAGTATTTTGGGATAAAAATTATTCTTTCGATGCATTTTCTTCTAAAAATATTTTTTATTCAAGTTTAACGATTTCTAAATTTGAGTTATTATAAGTAAATTAGTGTCAAACTCTATCATTTTGGGATGAATTCATGGAATGCAAGTTTATAAGAATAGAAATTGTAGAGGAGGTGGCTGATAATGTAAATATGATATGGAAACACATGATGAAATCTCATAGTAGGTTTAAAATTTATGCAGATAATATGAGAAATGACCTTTCTTTTGAGGTAGGTGACCATGATTTGATTAAACCATTTCATTGGAAAAGTGTTATGCATTTCGGAAATAATAAAATTATATGTACACGGTTCGTTATACATTTTGGAATCCTAATGAATGTATGACAAGATTCCTTCCTAGTATCTTTGCCTCAACATTAATCTCAAGTACAAAATGTTCAAATATTTTTATGTGGAGAATGTAGATTTGAGATCCAACACATGTTTTAAGCCGAGATGTAGTCCAATTGGAAGAGATCCATTATTATAAATAGAAACCTTTTTAGATACATGATCATATGGAGAATTTATTGAAAAAAAATAAAATTAAACAGATTATTTTTTTATCGAGAAAGCATGTGAATAAAGAAGGTGAATGGGAATCTTAACATGATATTACATAAAGGTATCTAAACATGATATAAATGTAAATAATAATTCCAATGATGCAATTTCTCATTGGTGGGGATAATGTAACAACCCAAAACTGATTCAATGAATTATCCCTAATTATAATTATTTTATTTAGATTAATCACATAACATAATATATTGAATACAATATGAACATTATAAACAATGAATTAATAAAATAAGTGACTTTTTCCAAAATTAAAGAACATATACTGAAGGAATAGTAAATTAACCTTTGGAATAGTATTGTAACGCTTCTGAATAGTAAATCAACCAATAGAATGTTAACCATTCCAATAAGAGTGTAAATAATATTTCTACATCTTATAAGTGAGCACATGGTATATTTATTTCATGGAATAAGCATATATATGTTTTTAAAAAATATAGTTAATTGTTGCTGTTTTTGTGAAACATTAATGTTTATTTTAAACATTATAGTTAATATAATGATTTAAAAGAGAATTTTTTTTGATAAAATTTATTTATAAATTAATATATTATTTCCATATTATTATATGATAATTTTATGAGGCCTTTATAAATTTTTTTGAGTTACAAAATCTGTTATTGTTTTAAAATTTTTTTTTGAATAAATTAATATTTAAATTGAAAATAAAATTCATCATATTTAGATAATTATTTTAATAAAATTTAAATAATATTTAAATTCTATACATTCTAAAATGTTTGTGATGATTTTTTTTGGGATTTTTCTGAAATACTGGCACTCTATTAATAGTGATATAGGATAATTTATAGAAAAAATATATTATAATTTAAATATAATAATCCTTGATTAATTTCTGATGTAATCAACATAATGTTGAAATATAATTAATTATTTTAACATATTTTGTGATAATTCTCAATTTATTCAGAGTAATGATCAAAACTAATAATCTAATGAATAAAATATTCAATAACCACTCCTCTTTTAAACTATAAATACCAACTTTCACAACCTCTTCCATACACCTATCATCTAACATTGTATATACCACGATATTCTCAAATTGTTCTTTAAGATAACCCCCTCTATCCCAAAACATACCCTGTAATCTATTTGGGAAAAGCTATATGGGTTTCCTAAATAATACATAACATTTTTCCTTATGTTATTTTATTTTATTTATCAACTCCATTAATAACTATTTTATATATTTAATATAATAACACCAGTATCATCAATATGAAAATATTTTATTTTTCTAAGGGTTTTTAATACACTAACACACATGTTCATTTAATGTGTAACAAACATATTGCTTATGTGTACATAGAACTATGGGCTCGCGGAATGATGAATATTCATTATTCATTTACCGCTTATCATGGTTGGAATTATGATATAATTTTTTTTAATTATGTTAAATATTATATTTATTATTTCATAACACTTATTTATAAATTTAACAGAATATATAATTATACATTATATTTTATGTAAATATGATAGCACCATATGGGGAAGTGTGGACTAAAACCTCTATAAAGCAATGTGAATCATTCACGCTATACATGGAACTTATTAAAGATGATTTAGATGATCCAATGTAAAATATATGACATATATGTGATAATATAATTATGGTTTAAAATTTTTTAATTTATATTTCATTCTTTTAATATGACAATGAAGTGGAAGTAGTGTTCATGCCTACATTTGTCCTACCATCTCACTGAATGATGCACTTCATTTCTTATCTCCAAATACGAGAGATTAGTTTACATATGTATATACTAAATATATATAAATATATATGGTAATTAAATAATATTATAAATTATAGAAATGTTGAAATAACAATCTATTTAATGGGAACAACAAATACCATTTTTAATGATAATTGAGAAAATTAGGCAATTAACACCCAAAACAATGAAAATAACAAAATATTATTAATAAATGGGAGATAAAATGTTATTATAAGATCATATAAGTAACAGTAAATATGAATATGATTCTGAAATATATTAATAACACTACGTAAAACATTCTATATGAGTTTTTACCACATTTTACGTAAGAAAAACTCAAGGTAAGGGACTATTATGTAATAATATTCTTTTAAAAATATATTTTTACAATCATAATTTGGAATATTCTTATATGTTTCATGTATTCATGTTTTATTATTACGTCTTTGTTCTTGGGAATTTTTTATAATGAATTGTGGGACCTATATCTCCTTATAATGCATTGGATTTTTTTATTTTGGATTTCCATTGTATGGTTACTCTATGTGTCACAAAAATGGTTACACCATAAGATAGTCATGATTGTTAAATCATACTGTAACTGTGTGGGTTACATTGTAAGGTATACGTTTTCATGACCCATCCATTGGGGCCTGAGCCTTGACTACCCCATGCCATACTTCCATAGGCAAGTGGCTGGCGAGTAGCACCGGAAATGTGTATACCTAATGGGATTGAATTTTATATTAACCTGATCATACACCCAGTCAAATATCACAAAAAGAAGTAAACAATATGTAAACTACAGTATTAAAGTGTTCTGTAAGTAAATGGGAAAGAATAAAAGTTGAAATGAAAGTAAAAGTTCAACTGATAAGTAAAAATACAACTGAAAAGTTAAAAAAAACTCTTCGATCATCCACCGAGGATCCTACCTGAAGGGTAGGTACATCTCATGGTTAGTAGTCTCTGTTTCACATCATTCCAAATGGTCCACCTATAATCACCGTACTGTCCTGGCTCCCTTAGCCTCGATCAATTCTATCAATCATCTACACAATAAACAACAAGGTGCGAGCGTAGCCCATGCAAGGGTGGGTATAATGAAACTCAGTAGGGACCCAGAGACCCCCGTAAGTCTCCCAGACTTCCCAAAAGGAAAAACCAAATAGCAAGACCTCTATCTCATGCATGAAGTGATAGAAATAAAATCTACTTAAGATATATTACCATACATAAATCTATGTTTTAATGATATACTCATCTCATACATGAGGGAAGAATACCAAAAAGGTAACTCCACAAAGTTAGATGTACCACACAGGTTACACCTCAAAGATATAAGTACCGTACATGTGCACCGTGAAGAGATCTCCATGAAGGTAGAATTACCACATTGGTAACACCCTGAAGACAACACCACGAAGGTAGGAGTACCACACATGTAACACAAAGAATATAACAGCATGAAGGTAAAAGACTGAACTCGCACTTAGTTATAACTTAAGTACAAAAGTACAATTGATTAGTGGTAAGCTAGATCATCTTATTCTCTTAAGAGGCACTGCTACTATCCAACACGAGATCAATTGGTAATAACCCTCGAAAACTCACACAGGATCTGGCCCACATAGGATCAGTAAGCAGAGACACCCAGAGGATTGCTAAGCCTTTACCCAAATAGGATATTATATAATCATACCCACACAAGATGAATAGATGCTGACCCATATAGGATCGATGCACTTTCTTCACGTTACATCCAGCCACAAAATTCCTCACACCTAGTGCACTCAAATTACAGAGAATATTACCCTTGAGATATCAGTCATACTTAAACTTCCACTAAGCTTCACAAAGGTGTAACCCAAAGTACCGCCATGTTGAAAGGCTTCCAAAACGAGAGACGGTGCATCAATGAAACGCCCAGTTTGTGAGTTATAGGTGTTTTAGTTCTGAGTGCCATATTGGATTCATGATTGATCCAAACCATCCATACTGCAACTATCTCCAATAATCATGCGGAGGATAACAAAGCACATTCCCACTCCAAGGGACTCAGTTCAGCAGAAGGTTCTTCAAACGAATGCTTGAATATCATGTTAGGTTCCTCTAAGAAAATCTAGTCTTGGTTTGGTCTGGGTCTGATCCGAACTGGCTAGGGTGGGCCGCGGCGGGCTCAACCCACATGAAAGTTGAAGCATGACCCCCAAGGGGACAGCCCGATGGGTCCGCGTGGCTTAGCCCACAGAGGAAAGGATAGCCGGGATCGCGTGGCCTGACCCACGGAGGCACGACTTAGCCTGCAAGTGGCCCGGTCTGCTAGAAGGCGGACCGGTCTTCCCATCTGGCCCAGTGGGTGGAGGGCCATTTCAGCCATCCGGTGGGGCACTGCAACACTAGTAAGGGTTGGCTGTGTAGGCCGACCGTGGTTCCATCATCCAGTGTGGCATGAGGACCACACCACACTCTACCTATTGCAGCTTCATCCTGCGACCTTCTCTAGAAGTGTGCAACGACATGCTTCCCCACCTCCTCCCTCTACGGCCGACTCGTGCAAGCCACCTCAGTCACCCATCGTGGCTTTGGTCATGGACCCTTGCTCACCGGTGGCACGTGATGGCTCACCACTCCTCTTCTGTGGCCAGTCAGTGTTGGCCGCTTTGCTAACCGTCATTGATTAGTGTTATGCCCTCCTCTTATTGCGCGTCCCTTACATCATAGCCGGTCAGTGCCACTTTGTTGGCGGACCTCCAAAAAGAATGCATGGGTATCAAGGTAGTAGAGGGTTCAGGCCAAGTTCATTAGGCCTACGCCCTCTGTATTAGATGGTAATCATGAGGGAGGATTAAAATATTCCATAGTAACATGAATTAAATAATAATCAAACCCCTACCTCAAGAATGATATAGAATGCCCGTGATTGAAGATGTGGGTCAATTTTCATCTTTCCTGCAACAGGATTCCAATGACGCAACTCATATGTCGTCCTTCAGTTCATGGTTCGGTGTCACCCGTCACTGCCCAATAGAACCAGATCCGTCCCCCAAGGGTTTGGCGTCATGACACTATGTCTGCACTACAATGCATTGTGAAGCAGTGTTGATACCTCTCCCCGAGATTTATATAAATAGAAGAGGGTGAGGGGGTCTAAGCTCATGGTTTTTATGAGGGCTCATTTATTATGAACCTTACTAATTCTCAATGATGTTGTTACATAGGATTTGAAAGGTGAAGAAATTTAATTTCATGACATGTCTTTGGTCCCACGTTGTCATTTGTCTATTGGATGAAATGACAGAAGAAAATAAAATAACAAAGTTGTTTTATATATTTTTTTAAAAGTCCAAAATATATCTTTTTATGATTTAAGTGAATTCTCTCTCATGTGAATCCCAGTGCTGCAGATTAAATGGTGTCCTTATATTTTTTATTCGAGCAGTGGTTCAAACGATAGAAATCACAGCTCACGCGTTTACTGAACGTATCATTAAAAAATGTTCAGAAATTCATTCCTGGCACACCAGGCCTCACAGTCACGTGGCTTCATGTTTTTTTGACTAATACTAATTCCATATAATTAAAAAAATTACAAGGAAAATTTGGGTCTTTACATTCTCCCCACTTTAGGGATTTTCGTCCCCAAAAGCCACAATAAAGAAAAAGAAAAAAATGGGGTTACTGATGTAAAGACCCATAAAATTCAAGGAATTTTTTTTTCTTAATTTTCTTTGGGATTTTACAAAAACGCAGTTTTTGACGACACTTGATTCTGAGGCCCGGTGTGCCCAGAATTTCTATCCAAAGTTTAGCTCAAGTACGTTTAGTGAACGAACGAGAGTGAATTTCTATCTTTTGAATCGGTGCTCGGAATCAAATTCTGAGGGCACCAATGGAACCGTAGTGCCGGTAATTGCATATGATCTCCTATTCCAGAGTCGCGTTTACAAGAGGGGAGTTGATAAAAATTGTGGAAGTTAAAAATAAAAATTTAACAACAATTTTTATTTTCCACTTGGTAGTTTTATCCTAAGTAAGGGAGTTGGGGGTGGGACCCACATGTGTTAACCAACCTTGAGAGGATATGGTGGGGTGGGACCCACACGAGCCCAACCCCTCACTTTCCTAACACCTCAAACCCCCCCCCCCCATTTAATTTTTGCCAACATAACTCCTCATTATTTTTTAACAAGTTTTGTTTAATTAAATTAGTGGACTTAATTTTGAATGTTCAAAATTTAAAGTGTTTGTAAAAGGAAATAAAAGAAGGTTAAGGCTTTATTTTATTTTGCCTGCTTCTTTGTGTTGAAGGGGGGAACATTCTTCTTTTCGTTTGGGAGAACTTCATCTTCTGGGCGAAGAACTTTTCTACCACGACAAAGAACGTCGTCATGTCTTTCTTCTAAAGAACGACGACGTGCCATCCCTTGTTCTTCTTCCCATGTCAAAGGAAGGGAGACACCGTTAGGCCTCGGACAATCTCCATCTTCATCTACGAATCAACTTTCCACGACACCGACCCACGACGTGACATCTTTTTCTCCACGACGAACCGCCATTCTAGCTACGCTCAAGGTAGGGGTTTAAATTATTTAATTATTTTCGTTCATGATTTCAAGTTTGTCGTTCTTCATGGTTATACGACTCATTGCTATCGATTAACGAGAGGGGGCCGGACCGCACAAATACGGCCGACCCTCCTCCCTTATCCATGTGTTATTTCTTTGTGGTTTGAAATGAGTATGACGCAGTGCCGTCGCACCGCGTGTGATCGTACGACAAGGAATGCGTGGCGCCGTCACGCTGCGCCATGGAAACGAATAAGGACACGACGCCGTCATGCCGCGCCGTGAAGTTGAACCAAGTCGCGGCGCCGTCGTGCCGCGTCGGAGAAAACCAAAGACACCGCGACCAGAGCGGGGCCGCGGCGGAGGGGCGCGGTGCCATCACAGCGTGCCAGATGAACCAGGCCGCGGCCGGTTCCGGGCCGCGGTGGAGCAGGGTGACCAGCGGCAGGTTCCGGGCCACCGGTGTCGGCGAAGGAGGAAGGGCTGGCCATCGCCAGTCCTAGTTGGCAGAACCGGTCGGCCAGTGCGGGCCGACCGGACAAAAGGGAACCCGGGGGAATTAATTCCCCCGGCCGGCCAGCACAAAATTTCCCCCATTTAATGGGGGGCCGCGGTTACACCAGGGGGGCAGGCGCCCCCCTGGCCAAACGGCTTGGCCAGTTGGCTGAGCGCCTGGCCAGCGCACTGGGCGCGCTATGCCCAGGCCGGGACGACCGCCCGGCCGGTCCGCCAGGCTGGGCCACGCCATCCTAGATGGGCCATGCCGACCAGGCGAGGCCACACCCAAGCGGGCTGGACCCGGACCCAGTTCGGGTCGACCCCGGGGATATCGGGCTGGGTCGGACCGGGCCCGAACCCCTAAATACCGAACCTTTTTCGGTCGGACGCCCATAACTTGTGCTACGTGTCTCCGATCGATGCACCATCAATTGAGATGCGATCCTTGGATCGAGATGGTCGTTTTGGTATATCGCACTCAAGGTTTCAGAATACTTTGAGTTAGGCCGGGTTGGATTTTACACGAAACCAACCGGGCCCTCGGAGCGGAAATGCTCATATCTTGAGCATCGGACGTCCGATTGATGTGCCGTCGACATTGTTGAATTTCTCTAAGTGAGACGGATCTTTTGGATTACTCCACCCGAGGTTTGGACACAGGTGGAGTATGGTCGGGTTGGTTTTTCCTTAAAAACCAATCGGGCCCCTGGGACGCAAAATCCAATAACTCACAGACCAGGCGTCCGATTGACGTGCCGTCTGCGACGTTGAGTTTCTGTTGACGATAGAGAACATTTGGATACAATAATTCTGGACTATGTGTCAGTTGATGTATCAGCCTCTCGGCTCGTGGAGCGGACCCTCCCGAACAAGCTTGCTGTGTGCGGGAACCCTAGAGCTGGCTGCGAATACTACTACTACTACGACTGTACAGAGATCCTCAGAGGATTCGACGACGATGACTACATCACTCATCGATCCTATGTGGATCAGTGCTACCAATCCTGTGTGGGTCCGATCGTGTGTGGGTCAGCGCTAGACGGTTCTGTGTGAGCCAGTGCCTACAGATCTGGTGTGGGGCCGATCCTGTGTGGGTCATTGCGGGGGTTAGTACCTATCGATCCTTTGTGGGTCCGACGACTTAGATGGATCAGTGATCATCTCTATCATCTTTCGAAGAAGTATAACTGTGTGAGCTGAATCATATTTTTCTTTCCTATGTGGATTGTGTTGTGCTATCCTGTGTGGATTACGTTTTCCTTTCCTATGTGGAATATGTTTTCTTTCCTGTGTGGACAAGGTTGTACTTGGGCTCGGAGGCTAGAGCGTGTTGGAATTGATGACTTAGGTATATGTATGGGAATATACCTAAGTCATGTCGGATGTTATTTAGTGATTTCATCTTTTCTTTGTGGATTATCCTTTGTGGATTTTGGGAGACCTTCGAGGTCTCGGGGTCCCTACTGAGTAGCTTATACTCACCCCTGCATGGGCTATGCCCGCACCACATTGTGTTGGTTCCAGATGATGGACAACGCTGATTGTGGTTGAGGCTTGCGGAGCAGGACGGTACCTGGAGGTGGACCACTAGGTGGGACGTACTCGGAGCGGTCGGCTGGACCCGAGGAGTAATAGAGGCTATCTGTACCCACCCTTCAGGTGGGACTTCCAGTGGATGGCTCGACGTTGCGGCTTTACTTTTTAGTTGATGTTTTTCCCTTTCGAGTTGTACTTTACTTTCAGTTTGGGTTTGTATTCTGGCCCGCTTACTTTCCGCACTTACTATTGAACCAGCTTTTACTTAGTGATTTCTTCTTCTGCTTGCTTGCTCTGTGGTGTTTGTTTACTTTACAAAGGAAATTCCTCCCCTTTTTATTGGGAATTTACGACTTGGTGCTAGTCGCCAGCCCCTGGCATATGGAAGGTGGGCTTGGGGTAGTCACGACACGGGCCCCGAGGATGGGTCGTGACAAATTGGTATCAAAGGAGTTCAGTTCTACCGCAGAATGTGGGAATCTGATCCTTTTCTATGTGAAGCAATAGGTTTTAGCATATTGGGTGTGGTTATCTATCCAGGGAGTCCAGTGTTGGTGCGGCGGCCGACGTATCCGTACACCAGGACCCTGTCTTCTGATTTCCAACATAATGCACGAAAACGTTGATTGCATGTGTGTTTCAAGTTCTCTTTGTGATTACTTTGTATCAGCTCACCAGGTATACTATTCTTACCGTGGCGCATCAGTTTCCTTTTCAGGATGGCCCCACGACAGCAGCCAGCTGGGGTTCCGAGAGTTGAGCGTGACGACAGCCCACCGAGCGACGAGGCCTCGGTGCAGGGCCCTTTGTCAGCAGTGGCACCGGCGGTAGCTCTACCCGCCGAGCCACCGATGCTTCATGCCCTAGCCACTGACGATGCACGTCGCCTCAGTGCACTGCATGAGTTCTAGCGCCAGCGACCGCCCAGGTTCCGTGGGGAGATGGACCCCCAGGCAGCCGAGGACTGGCTGGAGGCAGTGGTACGAGTTTTTCGGTTAGTGAGGACACCAACAGACCTCATGGTGATCCTCACAGCAAGGCTACTGCATGCAGCAGCGGGCCGATGATGGAGCATGATGCTCCAGGTGCACGATGATGCATCTCTTCTTTGGACGGACTTTGAGAACCTCTTCTGATCGGAGTTCGTCCCAGCCACCCTCCGTGCGGTGCACATCCAGGAGCTTCTTCAGCTTTGGCAGGGCAGCATGACGGTTGCCCAGTACTCAGCGAGATTTACTGATCTCTCGCGCTACTCTATAGACATGGTTCGGGACCCATTCTTCCAGGCCCGGACCTTTGAGCAGGGATTGAGACATGAGATCAGGGAATCCCTGATCTCCCTCAGCATTCCGACTCAGACAGGAGTACTGGAGCGAGCCCTTTTGATCGAGAGCTTTCTTTCTGAGTCTACACCAGCGCCGAGACCCACCGTAGGGCGGCACGTAGTAGAGTCTTCTGCAGCAGGCAGTCGTCGGATGACTCATGGGTCTAGGCAGACCATACCCTCAGGAAGACAACTTCAGGACACTGGCTCAGCAGTGCGGGGCACACAGCGCGGGGCCAGTCTTTCGAGAGGCAGGCAGTGCTACTCGTGCAGTGGGCAGGGCCACATGGCTCGTGACTGCCCGACCCGCCGTGCCGAAGATTAGCAGACGGTTGAGGGACCACCCATGCAGAGGCAGAGGGTCGACCGTGGCGGTCCGTAGGGAGCAGGCGGACGAGGTAGAGGAGCTGACCGAGCAGCAGGTGGTGGGCGACGCTTTGAGGCTCTACCACCACCACCACCAGGAGGTCCACCCCGGCACAGGGAGCTGGCGGGCAGAGACAGGCACAGCTCCAGGAAGCGGAGGCCTATGACCACGGTGCGCCCGAGATGATTCGAGGTACTATCTATGTCTATTCCACCCTTGCTGCAGTTCTTATAGACACAGGGGTGAGTCACTCTTTCATAGCCGCTGCCCTTGTTCGGAGCTCGGACATTCCGACAGAGCTGTTGGCTCGATACTTACGGCTAGAGACTTCTACGAGAGAAGACTCGATGATTACACACTGGTGCCGGCAGTGTGAGCTTACTCTAGGAGGTGAGAGCTTCGGTTGGGATCTTCTTGCAGCGGCGTCGAGGCATTACAACGTCATCATGGGCATGGATTGGTTGTCTACATTCCCTACATAGATTGACTGTATTATGCGCAAGGTGTGATGTGTACACACCGACGGGAGCAGTTTCACCTTCACCGGCGAGAAGGGAGCCTTTGTAGCACAGGATGGACTCTCACAGAGAAGAGGACAACCCATCACTCATCAGTTGCCTAGCCTCATTTTAGGAGCAGTTGATGTGCGAAGTCCTGGTTTTCCTCCAGTGGTGGATCAGTATGTGGACGTTTTCCCCGATGATGTTCCAGGGCTACCTACTCGCAGATAGGTAGACTTTTATATTGACCTGTACCCTGGGGCAGCCCCGATATCGACTCCAACGTATCGGATGGCCCCCACTGAGCTTCGAGAGTTATGGGTACAGTTGGTGGACTTGCAGGGCAAGGGATTCATCTGACCCAGTGTTTCACCCTGTGCTTCCATGATATTGTTCACCAAGAAGGCGGACGGGAGCTTGCGACTTTATGTCGACTATCGTCGCCTGAACCAGGTGACAGTGAGGAACAAGTATCCGCTACTGAGGATTGATGACCTCTTCGATCAGCTCAAGGGATCACGGTGGTTCTCAGAGATAGACCTCAGGTCTGGCTATCATCAGCTCAGAGTTTGAGACGAGTACGTGCAGAAGACGACCTTCAGATGTCGGTATGGCCACTATGAGTTCTTGGTTATTCCATTCGGCATAACCAATGCTCCAGCAGTGTTCATGGCCCTAATGAACATGATCTTTCAGCCATACCTCGATCGATTTGTCGTGGTCTTCATCGACGACATTTTGATTTACTCGACAACTGAGGAGGAGCACGCCTACCACTTACGGGTTGTACTAGACACACTCCGAGAGCACCAGATTTATGGTAAGCTCTCGAAGTTCAAGTTTTGGATACATGAGGTCCACTTCATGGGACACGTCATCTCTAAGGCGGAAGATGCAGTGGATCCTGCGAAGATCGAGGCAGTGCTAGCTTGGGATCCACCCAGGTGCGTGATGGAGGTGCGGAGTTTCTTGGGACTAGCTAGATACTACCAGAGATTTGTTCCAGACTTCTCCAAAGTTTCATCACCACTCTCAGCTTTGACGAAGAAGGGGAAACCCTTTGTATGGTTAGACAGATGTCAGCAGAGCTTCCAGGAGCTGAGACAGAGATTGACCAGTGCACCTATCTTGAGGTTTCCTGAGGAGGGTGTAGGGTACGTAGTCTACTGTGATGAATCCGAGACCGGGATCGTATGTGTCCTGATGCAGGAGAGGATACTGATCGCCTATGGATCACGTCATTTGAGGCTGCATGAGCAGAAGTACGCTACCCATGACCTGGAGTTAGTAGCAGTGGTCTTCACTCTGAAGACATGGTGACACTATCTGATGGGAGAGCGTTATACAGTCTTTTCTGACCATCAGAGTCTCAGGTACATATTTTCTCAGAAGTACCTGAACCTGAGACAGTGGTGATGGCTTGAGTTCCTCCAGGACTATGACTTTGAGATAGTCTATACTCCTGGGAAGGGGAACGTGGTAGCCGATGCTCTCAGCAGGAGGACGGGCATTCAGCTACTTGAGGAGGCGACAGAGTAGCTAGCCTCTTTGTAGATATCCTTCGTGGATAGAGATGGAGCAGACTTTCTTCAGTCTCTCACAGTCACTCCTCCACTACTACAGCGGGTCAGAGAGGCACAATGTGGGGACGCTGACTGTGAGACACGGCGTGCACATATATCCTCAAGAAAGGCACCTGATGGTTTCTCCTTTGGAGAAGAGTATAACATCCTTTTCAGAGGATGTACCTTGGTACCAGTTGCTTTACGGGAGGAGGTTCTGAGAGAGTTTCACACTTCTCCTTTGGCGGTACATCCTAAAGTGGCAAAGATGTACCAGGATATTAGACGACAGTACTGGTGGTCGTGTATGAAGAAGGCTGTGGCAGAGTTCATTTCTCGATGCCTCACCTCCCAGCAGGTGATGGAAGAGCACCAGGTACCAGCAGGCTTGGTACAGCCTTTGGAGGTCCCAAAGTGGAAGTGGGATGGCATATCTATGGACTTCGTGATTGGACATCCACGCACTTCCAGAGGTCACGACTCCATCTGGGTGATTGTCAACCGGCTCACCAAGTCGGCTCACTTATTTCCCATCATAGAGCAGGGCTTGGTAGAGAGCTTGGGACATCTCTACGTTCAGGAGATTGTACGGCTTCACGGTGTGCCATCATCTATCATCTCGGATCAAGATGCTCGCTTTACTTCCCAGCTTTGGAAGGGGTTGCAGGAGGCGTTCGGGACGCAGCTACGCCTGAGTACAACCTTTCACCCTCAGACGGATGGTCAGATAGAGAGGACCATTCAGACTCTCGAGGACATGCTCCACGCATGTATCCTCGACTTTGGTCACATCTGAGAGGACAACCAACCCTTGGTGGAGTTTTCGTACAACAACAGCTACCACTCCACCATCGGGATGACACCATACGAGGCATTGTACGACCGACCTTGTAGATCTCCTTTGTGCTGGACAGACCCTGGGGAGTCAGCACTTTTGGGAATGGAGATGGTCCAGGCCACGAAAGAGAAGGTCCAGGTCATCCAGGAGTGGATGAGGATAGCTCAGAGCCGGCAGAAGTCTTATGCTGACATGAGGTGGAGGCCACTAGAGTTCGAGGATGGTGATCACGTCTTCTTGCGTGTCTCACCTCGACGTGGATTACAGAGATTTGGCTGAGGCGGCAAGTTATCTCCACGCTTCATCGGACCATTCCTGGTCCTCAGCAGGATTGGCGAGGTGGCTTATCGCCTGGCTCTACCACCTCAGTTGCACCGGGTGCACGACGTCTTCCATGTATCTCAGCTGAGAAGATACGTGCACGACCCGACGCATATCATTGACCATGGCGAGCTTGACTTTGACGATGGGGCGACTTTTGCAGAGGTTCCAGTGGAGATCTAGGATCGACATGAGCGGGTCCTGCATGGACGGTCGATTCCTCTAGTGCGCATCAGATGGCAGCACGAGAATCTCCAGAAGAGAACTTGGGAGCGGGAGGCTCAGATGCGTGCTCAGTACTCACATTTTTTCCCTAGTTTATGATGTATCTTTATGGGGACGTAAAGATCTGAGGTGGGAGTAATGTAATGACCCGTAAAATTCAAGGAAATTTTTTTTCTTAATTTTCTTTGGGATTTTACAAGAACGCAGTTTCTGACGACACTTGATTCCGAGGCCCAGTGTGCCCGGAATTTCTATCCGATGTTTAGCTCGGGTATGTTCAGTGAACGAACGAGTGTGAATTTCTAACTTTTGAATCAGTGCTTGGAATCGAATTCTGAAGGCACCGATGGAACCGTAGCGCTAGTAATTGAATAGGATCGCCAATTCCGGAGTTTCGTTTACACGAGGGAAGTTGATAAAAATTGTGGAAGTTAAAAATAAAAATTTAACAACAATTTTTATTTTCCACTTGGTAGTTTTATCCTATGTAAGGGAGTTGGGGGTGGGACCCACATGTGTTAACCAACCTTGAGGGGATAAGGTGGGGTGGGACCCACACGAGCCCAACCCCTCACTTTCCTAACTCCTCAAAACCCCCCATTAAATTTTTCCAACATTTCTCCTCATTAATTTTTAACAAGTTTTGTTTAATTAAATGAGTGGAATTAATTTTCAATGTTCAAAATTTAAAGTGTTTGGAAAAGGAAAAAAAAGATGTTTAAGGCCTTATTTTATTTTGGTTGCATCTTTGTGTTAAAGGGGAGAACGTTCTTCTTTTCTGTTGGGAGAACTTCATCTTCCAGGTGAAGAACTTTTCTACCACGATGTAGAATGCAGTAACGTCTTTCTTCCGAAGAACGACGATGTGCCATCCATCGTTCTTCTTCCCACGTCAAAGGAAGGGAGACACTGTTCCTCCTCGGACAATCTCCATCTTCATCTACGAATCCAATTTCCGCGACACCGACCTGCGACGCGACATCTTTTTCTCCACGACGAACCCCCGTTCTAGCTACGCTCAAGGTAGGGGTTTAAATTGATTAATTATTTTCGTTCATGATTTCTAGTTTTTCGTTCTTCGTGGTTATACGACTAATTGCTATCGATTGACTAGAGGGGGTCAGACCGAAAAAATATGGCCGACCCTCCTCCCTTATCCTTGTGTTTATTCTTTGTGGTTTTAAACGAGTATGACGCGGTGCCGTCGCATCGTGTGTGATCGTGAGACAAGGAATGCGTGGCGCCGTCACGCCGCACCATGGAAACGAAGAAGGACACGACGCCGTCGTGCCACACTGTGAAGTTGAACCAAGTCGCGGCAACGTCGCGCGGCGTCGGAGAAAACCAAAGACACTGCGGCCGGAGCGGGGCCGCGGCGGAGGGGCGCGGTGCCGACGCACCGCGCCGGACGAACCAGGCCGCGGCCGGTTCCGGGCCGGGGCGGAGCAGGGTGACCGGTGGCCTGTTCTAGGCCGCCGGTGACGGTGAAGGAGGACGGACCTGCCGTCGCTGGTCCTTTTTGGCAGAACCGGCCGGTCGGTGCGGGCCGGCCGGGCAATAGGGAATCCGGGGGAATTAATTAGCCCGGTGGACTAGCACAAAACTGCCCCCATTTAATGGGGTCCGCGATTACACCAGGGGGCAGGCGCCCCCTTGCCAAACGGCTCAGCCGGTTGGCCGAGCGCCTCGCCAGCGCGCTGGGAGCGCTGTTCCTAGGCCGGGCCGCGCCGAGCGGGCCGGGCCGCGGCCAAGAGGGCCGGACCCGGACCCAGTTTGGGTCGACCCCGGGGATATCGGGCCGGGTCGGACCGGGCTCGAACCCCTAAATACCAAACCTTTTTCGGTCGGACGCCCATAACTTCTGCTACGGGTCTCCGATCGATGCACCGTCAATTGTGATGCGATCCTTGGATCGAGTCGGTCGTTTCGGTATATCTCACTCAAGGTTTCGGTATACTTTGAGTTAGGCCGGGTTGGTTTGTACACGAAACCAACCGAGCCCTCAGAGCGGAAACGCTCATATCTTGAGAATCGGACGTCCGATTGACGTGCCGTCGACTTTGTTGAATTCCTCTAAGTGAGACAGATCTTTTGGATTACTCCTACCGAGGTTTGGACGCAGGTGGAGTACGGTCGGGTTGGTTTTGCATTAAAAACCAACTGGGCCTCTGGGACGAAAAAGCCAATAACTCACAGATCGGGCGTCCGATTGACGTGCTGTCTGCGACGTTGAGTTCCTGTTGACGATATGGAAATTTTGGATACATCAACTCTGGACTATGTGTCAGTTGATGTACCAGACTCTCGGCTCATGGAGCGGACCCTCCCGAACGAGTTTGCTGTGTGCGGGAACCCTAGAGCTGGCTGCGAGTACTAATACTACGACGACTGTACAGAGATCCTCAGTGGATTCGACGACGATGACTACAACACTCAGCGATCCTATGTGGATCCGTGCTACCGATCCTGTTTGGGTCCGATCCTGTGTGGGTCAGTGCTCAGCAGTTCTATGTGAGCCAGCGCCTACAGATCATGTGTGGGTCCAACCCTGTGTGGGTCATTGCGGGGGTTAGTACGTATCGATCCTTTGTGGGTCCGACGACTTAGATGGATCAGTGATCATCTCTATAGTCTTTCGAAGAAGTATACCTATGTGAGATGAATCATGTTTTGCTTTCCTATGTGGATTGTGTTGTGCTATCCTGTGTGGATTACGTTTTTCTTTCCTGTGTGGAATACGTTTGCTTTCCTGTGTGGACTGGGTTGTACTTGGGCTCGGAGGTTGGAGTGTGTTGGAATTGATGACTTAGGTATATGCATGGGCATATACCTAAGCTGTGTCAGATGTTACTTCGTGATTGTATCTTCCCTTTTTGGATTATCCTTTTTGGATTCTGGGAGGCCATCGAGGTCTTGGGGTCCCTACTGAGTAGCTTATACTCACCCCTGCACGGGCGATGCCCGCACTACATTGTGTTGGTTGTAGATGACAGACATCGCTGATCGTGGTTGAGGCTTGAGGAGTAGGACAGTACTTGGAGGTGGACCACTAGGTGGGACATACTCGGAGCAGTCGGCTGGACCCGAGGAGCAGTGGAGGCTATCTGTACCCACCCTTCAAGTGGGACTTCCAGTGGACGGCTCGACGTTGCGGCTTTACTTTTCAGTTGTTGTTTTTCCCTTTTGAGTTGTACTTTATTTTCAGTTTGGGTTTGTATTCTGGCCTGCTTACTTTCCGCACTTACTATTGTACCAGCTTTTACTTAGTGATTGCTTTTTCTTATTGCTTTCTCTGTGGTGTTTTTTTAATTTACAAAGGCAATGCCTTCCCTTTTCATCATGAATTTACGCCTTGGTTCTAGTCGTCAGCCCCTGGCCTATGGAAGGCAGGCTTGGGGTAGTCACGGCACGGGCCCCGAGGACGGGTCGCGACAACTGAGCACATAAATAACCCTTCCACTCCCAAGTGCTCTTCATGAGGTCCCCATGATACCAATGAACGCGAACCAGAGGTATCATCTACCCTTAAAGGACTCGCTCTTATTGATCCTCGATATCTACAAGATCTTCTATAAAAATTTTCCCATTATCAAAGTCCAGCTCATCGTGGTCAATGATGTGAGATGGGTTATGCACGTATGATCTCAGCTGTGATACATGGAAGACACCATGAACCATCTTCAAATAAGATGGATGTGCCATGAAGTATTCCACCTCACCTATCCTCTGATGTATCATAAATGATCTGATAAATCTCGAGGATAACATGCCACCTCAAATATATCTTCTTAATCCTCATCAAGGAGAAACCCGTAGGGAGACATGGTCTCCCTCCTCGAACAACAAAGGTCTCAACCTCCTGTAAACACAAGACTAATATTTTCTCTGTGTAGTCTTCATCCTCTACTAGATAATCTACACCTTCTTAGTGGCAGCATGTAGCAACTTTGGACCCATATGTGATGACTCCCCTGGGTTTGTCCAGCATAGAGGTGATCTGCAAGGTTGACCGTATAGGGCCTCGAATGGTGCCATACTGATGGTGGAGTGATAATTGTTTATGTATGAAATCTCCACCATGGGAACGTGATCCTCCCAACTATGGACAAAATCTAGAATGCAAGCATGAAGCATTTACTCCAGCATCTGAATGATCCTATCCATCTGACCAACTGTCTGTGGATGAAAGGTGGTGCTCAAATGTAGATAAGTCTCGAACTCCTCATGTAATCCCTTCCCCAACTAGGAGTTAAAACATGTGTCACAGTCAAGTATGATCATCGATGTCACCCCATGGAGTCGCCCAATCTCCCGTATATAAAGTCATCCCAATCACTCTACTGATCCCTAATATCGGAAAGGTCATAAAAGGTCTGACATGGTGAGTTATTAAACGATTACCCATATAGAATCTTGTACTGTGGACATGTGTGGAAGCCGTGTCAAAAGGTCCATAGATATTCTATCCCAATTCCCCAGCGGAACATCTAGTGGTTGTGCTAAGCCAGCTAAAACATGATGCTCAACCTTCACCTGTTGATAAGTGATGCATCATGAATCAATCTTTGCCACCTCCATCATCATCATTGGCCACCAGTGCTGACACTGGAGGTCGTGGTACATCGTCGACACACCAGGATGTACTACCAGAGAGGACTTATGAAACTCCCTCAACACTTCCCCCCATAGGGCCACCGATACCATGTTACGTCCTTTGAAGAGGATGAAGTGGTCCCCGCCTTTAGAAAATTCATCGGGTGCTTGTCCTGAGGATATATGATCATGTTAAGCCTCACAGTTAATGTCCCCAAGTTGTTCCTCCCGGACTCAATGAAGGAGTGGGAGAGTGATTATTGTATGCTAAAGGAAAGCTGCTACATCTCTATCCACAAAGGATATCTGTAATGCAACTAACTGCTCTATCGCCTTACTCATAAACTGTATAGAATTCCTCCTACTGGGTGAATCTACTACAATGTTCCCTTTTCCATGAGTATAGAATATCTCAAATTCATAGTCCTGGAAGAACTCTAGCCATCACCACTGTCTCAGGTTTATGTCCATCTGAGATAATATATAACTAAAACTATTATGATCAGAGTAGACTATAAAATGTTCACCTAACAAGTAATGTCACCACTTCTCCATGGAGAAGACCACTACTGCTAACTCCAAGTCCAGGGTAGCATAATTTCTCTCGTCTTGCCTCAGCATTCATGAGCCTTAGGTGTTCACTAATCTTGAAAGACATTTTCAATTTCACATGGAAGGATGTTAATTTTTCTACAAATATAATAACTATCTAACATACCTATTATTATTTTTTAATTATTTTTATGTGTTTATATAATATTCTGATGTCATTATGAAAGAACAAAACTCAAAAGTGATCCTTAAGGATGATTACCTATTCTTTTGGAATCGAACATTAATATTAAACATTACCCTTTCAGGACTGATATTATGAGAAGTAAATAACCAATAGATTTTTAATACAGATCTATGAATATATTTCCAATAATATTATTTAATCTAATAAATTCAAATTTTTCTATAAGTGAGAAGAGTTGTTGTTTCTTTATATGTGAGAAGAGTGCAACACTGGTAAATATTATTATCCTAAAAATAATATACTGTCATTTTCAATGTAATGTGTAACCAAATGGAATAATTATAAAATATATTATAATAGAATTATAAAATATAATCATCCAATCCAATTTACTCATGTTTTAGTTATATTTGTGGCCATATATCTTAACTCTAATCCCCTTCAACTCCTTTTTAACTTTATTAATGGTAACAAATTTTTTACATAGTTTGATTTAATAAACAGAAATGTAATTATATTTAAAAAATATTAGGACATGGTGATTCTATGTATAAAATATATTTTACTATATTCAATTTCCATTGGCTGTATAAATAAACACTAAAATCCACGAACCAAAAGGGTAAATACAAATTTTTTTAAAATGATTTTTTGAAAAATAAAAAAATATATAATCAATTATATACAATCAAAAATAATGAAATGAATTTTAATGAATTTTATTTAATATAAAATCTAAATATGCAATCAAAATCAGTAAGGAATAGTGATTACTATAGTTTTTATGATTAAAATAGATTTTACAGCAACAATTTGTTTTCTAAAAAATATCTATTTTCACCATAAAATGTTTTAATATGTACTTGACATAAATTGATAATATATTTATAAATGATTATTAAATGATATAACTTTATAAAAAATAATATTCAATATTTCTAAATCATGAAATAGTTGAATTTATTTATAAAATATTTATATAAATAATGAAATATGTGTTAAAACACTCTCATTGATTAAAAAATTATTAGACATGAATTTATTATCGTTAATTCAATATTCCATGATTAATGTAATTGATTTTATTAATTAATACATAAATATTGAGTTCAATTTTTATTGATATAATTATGAAAAACTAATAAGTTTAGTAAATATATTAAATTCATTAAAACTATTCAATATAATCTCTACAGAAACTATTGTATTTTATTAAGAAAATTTCCCTCATCTTATTTTACAATGTAATTTATATTACGAAATTAATTTTACTATATATTATTTTAGTTAATTTAATATTTTAATTAATAATCTGATGTTCTATGTTTTAGGTATCACAAGCTATCCAACACATAAAATTTAGTAAAGAGAAATATATTCTCAAATCGAGGTGTGTTTCAAAATTTAAGGTCTTATGTTAACTGGAAGGGGTTTTAATAATAGAATTTAAAGGATAAATCATATTGAAATCTCATTGTTGATGGATTTTTTAATTTATCTATTCTTTTTGTTTGATTTTAATTATATTGAATTATATGTTGTTATTTTACCTTAGATATTCTTAACAATAAAACTCATGTACTTTGTTTAAAAAATATAACCAGAAAATGTATCTCCTAATTAATTTAGTACTTGTGGTGGATTAAATGTTTTAGTTGTAGTTTTTACTACATTCCTATCTAAATTAGTTTTACCAAAAATTAATTCATCTATGAAAAATAAACTAATATACTATGAGACAACTTTTTCCTGAGGTATGTCGATTATGCCACCCCAAGACCGATTCCAATAATATAGAGCCTTAATGATAACACTCGAAAGGAATAAATAATCGTGGGAGACATTAGAATATATTATCATTACATTGAAAACATCTAAAAGCTAAACAATTGACTAGTAACACAAATATTACGAAGGTAAAAATGGGATTTATTATAATTTTAACACAAGAGATGACATGATTGTTATATTAATAGTAAACCAAACCCCATTAACCCACATCTTTTTTATACATTATTAAATCTTCATAATTTAAAAGGAGTCACATCTCGAAGGACAAAATAGTTAATATTCATGTTAAAATATTAAAATAAATTAACTAATTACACATATTAATAAATAAAATATATAGTATATTTTATTTTTAAAAACATTTATTCAGTATTGCATATCCCAAAATATCAATCATAAAACAATTCATGGTATCCTAGTAAAAATAAAACATAATAACCGAGGGAACTCATATCCTTAGTAAGGGTAAGAATATAATATAAGATATGAATAAATAATGAATAATCAATGTTTCATCGTAAATTACTAAAACACATGACATTACTCAATAACATGAACATAGTATGTAAGGAATAATTAGTGGTCAAATAATCCCATATAAATAATCACTAAATATTAAATATAAACCATGAATATTATAACTAATAAAATATTAACCTGTAATTTCAACAACTAAATTCATAATTATAGAATGCATAATGCTCCAACTCTAAATAATACCACGGAGTCCTTGTACCATGGAATCTAAATACTATCTAGGAATTGTGATAGGACATCATAATAAATGGGTAAGACCTCATCCAAAACCAAATTTAGTTTGTTCCATGGGGCCCACCATTGCATCAAGGGTCTATAAAAGGACAAGACACCATATTAAAGACCCAATTCATTACTTATATGAAATTAGTGAAACATAATCACTATATATATTACTATAAAAATACTAAAATATAAAATCTTAATACATAACTCAATCCAATGAACAAAATCATAAATAATCCAATGTTACATGAATGTTATCAAACAAGAACATCGTTAGTCAAACTGATCTTATAAAATATGGAACAATAATATTGATGGCGGAATTACAACATATCCATAGTGGATCATTAGTGAACTAATGGTATGATATCATTGATATTTATGAATCCAATAGAAATATCATTAAAAAATTCATTAGAGAAACAACATTTCCACTTTGAGAATCACATTATAAAATGAATCACTAAAAATAACAATTAATAATTTTCATTGAAAATATCCATAGAAAGAATTTAAAATAATATATAAAACATTGATTGGTCTTGGTGGGGGAAAATTACATTAATATAAAACATGCTATTATAAATATTTCATTACTATTTTCTTAAAAAATCCAAACAATATTTGTTTTTATGATAATATGATTATTCATTTTTTTAATTTTTGAAAAAAATTTAACTTGGTGAAAATTTATTCAACAAAAAAATTTCAAATGGTTAAAAATATATGATTTTTTAAAACATGGTGTTTTAGGTAAATATATTCTAACCAAAAAAGATAAACAATCTCAGATTTTATTTAAATGTCATTTGTAATTTTATGTACTAAAGAATGTTAAAATGAAACTGTGACAGGAAAAATATCATCTATTAATATATGATAATAAAGTATATTTATATAAATATATAAATATAAAATAATTAGCCAAATAGAGATAAAAAATAAATTATGAATAATTATGAGATGTTTAAAAAAACTCTTACCACTTTGGTTACATTTGAATCATAATCCTTATTAAATGAATAGGTAAAAAATGAAAAATTAAATATAATTGAGATAAATATTTTCAATATATAAAATATCAATGAGGAATAATATTCCCCAGACAAAATAAGGAAGTGGGGAATATGGAATATGTATCATGTAAGTAAAATTGACACAAGACACCCTTACCTAATATTTGACATCCATCATATGTGTCCAATAATTTTGTATATTAAATATAGGATTATTAAACATATATTAAGGAAACATACTTATATATAAAATATCATATATGTTCATATTATATCATTTTACCACATTTTAAAAAGAAATATATTATTCATTTAATTTATTTAGAGTTAACTGGTTTCTTTTCACATGTGTGTTTTCTCATCAATGCTCTTGTTATTGAATCCCATTTATAGTTCAATTTTTTACAGAATTATGTTAATGTTATAAATATTATTATTTTTTAATTAGAAAAACCCTTAAAACCTCACATTAAATTTTGTTACATTAAAAATGAGTCACATCGCTTTGTAGAGATGGTAGATTGTACGTTCACATGAGTGACGATATCATTTCATTAATGGGTGAAATGGAAAGAAAGAGAAATATATATTAATTTTAATGATAGTTATTTTTAATATATATAATATGTATTAATTAAAATTATTATCACTACCATCCATGTAAAACATAATAGTTAATCAAATCACCTCACTCAGTGAGGTGGTAGTTCATTGTACACATGAGAAAAATGATCATATCCCACATATAATGGAAAGTAAGAACATATATATAATATAATAATTATAGAATTTAACTATTTTACAAAATATCATATCTATTTTTTATTATGTGTCTGTGTGCGTGCATGTTAAATACATCATTATATCATGCCTTGAGCTGTTGATATAAAACAATTGATATAATATAAAAGGTAATAGTCTTCCATACACACGAATGTAGATTTCATGACCCATGTAATGGTGGAATAGATATGTACATATTTGGTAATGAAAATTATAACATCTTAGTATATGTGATATATTTTGTTTCTTATATTTGAAGTATTATGAAGTAATTTATAGTGGAAAATTTTGAAATAAAATGAAAATGCATTGTTAATATAATTACCTTATCAAAGAGAAACATCAAATGTATCTACAATTAATGAACCTAGTATTGGTATTTAATGAGGAAAATCATATCTAATTTTTTTGTGTATGTAGGGGATATATTTTTTGATGATTTGGTCATGCCTAATGGCTTTACAAGTTGTATATGTGAAGGGAGATGATTCCCATTAATTATAGAGGAGGAGTGACATATTAAAAATAACCCAAACTACTCAATAATGGGAAGTCAATCTCACCACAAGTGAATGAAAAAATATCAAATAAAATGATGGAAGGATTATATTATAGATCCACACCACTAGCATCCATGAAACACATTTATTGTAAAATTTTTTCATTAACATCTATGTTTCTTTACTTTTACTATTTTAATTTTTCACTATAGTAACTAGTATTTTTAACATATGTAATTAATCAATTATCACTAAAATAAAATTATAATTCTTATATAATTTACACCCAATGATTCTAATTATGAATTCCAATTTACAAAAAAATTCCTTTTTGTGTTTGAAATAAATTTTAACACATGGGGATTTTAATGTTAAAAAATCAATATAACATAACATCGGTTACAATGTAATTACTTTAAGGTTGATTATTTCATTATATAAGAAAAATTTATCCATAATTGTACATATTATAAATTTTAATACTTTTTAAAATATCATTGAATAATAAATTATTTTTTGGAACTTTAAATCATTTATGAAAATATTATTTCATATAGAATAAACTTAATAACAATTTTGAATGTTTTCATTTTATTTAAATTTCATTAATAATAATAAAAATATGGAATTAGAATATATTTTTAAATTCATATATAGCATGATATTGTTATCTACAAATTAAATGGAACATAATAATTCTTCAATTATATTTTTATTTTAATATTTTTATTAGCATTTATAATTTTATATTAGTTAAATAAATACAATATTTTTGATTTTTAAGAATTTAATGTTACTATACGATTAATAAAAAATGAAAAACAATTAACCGCAGTAATATAATTTTATTATTCAAAAAATTACCATCCATAATCATTAATATATCTCTTTTATCCCTATGTTAACAAATAATTAATACATAAATGCAAGAGGGGTCATTTGGTCTTTTTGATTAAATAAATTTTTATATAATTTACCCTCTTGTAAAAGTGACCCATAAAAACATAAAAAGAGATCCTATGGTGATAAGGATTAAACAATTTTTATAAAATATGAATTTTACAAGTGTATTTATAATTTTGACCTTTATCTTTTTAGTTTAAACCCACAGTAAACTCATTTTTACCTTATTCATGTAAATTAATTATATTAAATTTTTATTATTCATTATGGTCAAATATCTTTTAGAAAATATCAGATAAAATTATTTACTATTATTAAAAATATTGGATCCCTTTTATCAAATATAACTAAAAAATGTTTCTGAATTACAATAAAAATTATATCGCTACTGTGAAAAAAGAGTGTTTTTCCAATGAGTTATTTTTTATAAGTATAAAATTTTTTAATATAAAAATTAAAAATTAAATAGATTAAAATGACATATATTAGAAATAATTGTTTATTATTTTAAAAATATAACTTCAAATCAAATCAATATATAATTTATATTTATAAATAATTGAAACAAAAATGCAGGTTTCTATTAAATTTTAGTATTTTTCACTTGTAAATAGAAAATGAAAATATTCAAATATATTTTGAAACATCACCCTAATAGAATTCTGATATTGAAATTTCAAAAAAATATGTTAATTTGAAAAAATAAATTTTTTAATTTCTTAAAAAATTTATGTTAAATTGTGTGAGCAATGCCTAACTATTCATACATGCAGAAAAATAATGTATCTCATAGCACATTTATTCTTCATTCAAATGGTTTTATTTATTTTAAAATATATAAAAATTGAATCCAATATACATAATATTAAAGCATATAAATTTCATAATATCACTATTATTATTCATACCTTCGATCTTAATGAATAGGTTATAAAGGTCATGTTTATTATTCATACTGCCGCTAAATGGTCATTTTTCTGTAGTGTGTCAAAAATGATTTCCAAAATTAATGGAGTAAACCACCATGTAATCTTATAAAACATCTACAGTATAACTATGTATGATTGGAAAATATTGTTAATCAAGTCCATGAATAAATGAAAATAATTTCTCACCCCAAAAGGAATCATAATATTCTCATGTTGAAAATAAATTACTATAAAATCACAATTTGGTATGTCATATGGTCTAAATCTCAAATGATGTAACCCTGATCTCAAGTCAATCATAGAGAAAACACATTCCCCACTCAACTAGTAAAAGATATCACTGAGATGTGGAAGAGAATACATATTCTCTATAATCATTGGGTTCAACTTCCAATAATGAGTAGATAATTTTATGGTTCATCTATCCTTCTTAGCAAAACAAGTCTAGAAAAACCTGATGCAATATACGTAGGTGGATAAATCCATTATCCATTAACTCCACCATATTAGTCTTATGTTCCTAAATCTTTGTTGATGACATTATATATAGAGGAATACAAATTTGATCAGCTTTTAGAAGTAGATATATATTAAGGTATAATAATATCATTGGTTCCTTAAGTTATAAATATATAAGAAAGCTGTCCCAAAACATATCTACTTCTAGTAAAAAGTCATCATGCTTTACATCTCCATTACCCGGTAGGAGACATGAATCATGGGAGGTGAGCTCCGTCAGTTGTTGATGAATTGGCCCTGAATGGCCTATATAGATATTACAATATTCCTGATGAACATAATTATTACCATTATGAGATTTAAAGGTCACACTCCTATAGTAACAACCAATGTGGGATTAGTAAGATACCAACTAGTCCACTTCCAATAATCATGTCAAATCCTGACACATTGAGTATGTGATGTTCCCCAAGGAAACGATACAACCCAACCTCAAGGGAACACACTATACATAAATATATATACCTTTACCGCAATACTAATGTCATGTCAATAGTCATAAATTCAATAATGAAATCCCCCTCTAGACTCAAACCATTCACAATTGGTACATATATTAAATAATGATATCTTTTTATATCAAATAAAAAACTAGTACGAATAGAAGACATAAAAATAGTAAATATTACTATTGGTGGACCATCCTTGCGATCTGAAATTGTAGGATGAACTCCATACAAATATCATACCCTTCTTATAGGTGTTGTGGTCTGATTAAACTTGAATGAAACAATCTTCTGATATGGGAACTCATTCCCAAAAGTACCATATCCATTTCCTCAACCACCACAACCAGTACATTTTTACTATAAGAAGTATACCAGGTTGATGAAACCTCATGGTTCTAAATCTACATGAATCATCCATAAATACCCATATATTAAGGATTCATGTAGAACCATTTTATGTGTAACATTTTTCTACAAGATCAACGTGTAACCATTTTTCTGGGGAACCATCAAAGCATGTGACCTAGTCTACCACACTAGTAATAGATACCTCGAGTAATGTCATAACTAAATGATCACTACCCCTAGATAATCTATTTTCTATATTTATTTTCAGTTTTTTAATATTTTTTATTCTTTAACATTTAATAGATATATCCTATTCGTATAGTAGGAACCACTTTTACTGTACTTGAATCCTTTTTTAGTATACCCTATAAAATGAGATCCTGATTCATCATTTTAGAAATATTATTTTTCTGAATGATCTTAACCTCAGAATTAATCTCACGTTGAATACCATATTGAATTTTGTTTGGTGGAATATTCTTATCCCTCACCAATGATGGAAAAAAACACATAAAATTAGTGAAGCGTCCAACATAGTCAATGACATACATTCTCCCATGGGCTAGCCTCATAAACTCTACTGCACTTTCCTCTCTATGCATCTTAGGGGAAAAGTGATCCAAGAACATCTCATTAGTTTCATTCCACTCAAGATTATCTAGATGTACACATTAATACCAGATGTCCCACCAACCCTTCTCTTGACAACATAATATATAATCTTCTAGAATGATTCTACTCTATGCACGAGACTGTAGATGATCAATCAATATTTGGATGGACTCAATCAAGACCTAAGTTCCTCATTTCCATTCTAACAGGTGAATGTGATAGGATTGCAAAATAGGAAATACATTTTTAATTCTTACATAGTCTACCAAAACCATGCTATTTCACTTTCCATTAAAATAATATTATTGTGAAATTTATCATGAAAATTTTCCCCGTCTCCTTCACAATGAAATATGGGAGCCTCTCATTCCCATACTGGAGGAAAATTTACAGTTATTCCCTTTTATCTTAATATCAACAAAAATCATAATGGAGGCATAACTCTACAATTCCAAGAACAAGCCTTAGGACACATTATATATTATTTCACATTTAACAATAGGGATTCACAAAAATCCATAAAAAGTGATCCTCGTGTCCTGTCACATGGTAAAAACCAAGGAAATATATATAACATCAACCATCCCTCATCTAGGTAATGGAAAAAAATATGTTTGACATTTTAATAAATCCAGTTTTCCCATTAGAAACTATTTTTCATTTACTTTTTTCTATTTTCAAATCATTTAAATCATTAATATATTTTTAAAAAACTATATTTTTTTAAATTTCAAAAAAAGAAAAATAACTTCATTAGAAACATACCCAAAATTTGATTTTTCTTATTTGCATAATATGATTCATGTGATAATAAATCCAAAATTCCTATATTTTTTATTTTATAATAATCTCTTGGGTCATGTTAGTCCACGAGTACAATAATAGAAAATAATAATATCACACCACAAGTGCATCACCTAAGGTGAAATAATATCAACGTGTAACATAAAAAATCATTAACAACAAACCCACCATGGTTACTAGGATTTTCCCACAAAAATGAATTAATTATTCTCATGATCGATTTCATAATCAATGGAAGATTCATCCCAATCTCAGGCCTACCTTTCTAATGTTATAAGAAAAAAGAAAAGAAAATAATATTATAATGATAAAACAATGTAACTTGTCAAACCGGGTGCCACATAATAGTTACCAAGATAGTAGGTTACGTGACCCTAGATATAATATTAACATCATGTGGAGATTATTCCTTTTTGATCAAACTAGAAAAAAATTAGTAATAATTACGCTCTATCAAAAAATTATAAATAATAACAATAATAATACAAAAAACCCATATCAATATCAAATGTTATTCGAAAATAATGAAAATAATATCCAATATAATAAAAAATATTTTGAATTCCATATACATGTCATGTGAAAAATTAATAGATAAAAAATAACGACACTAACCAATTACCACAAAGGCCCCAACATCACCTTTGGTTTACTCATCTATGCTTCATACCAATTTACCCATATAGTATAGGTATTTTTCCCTTTTCATACCCTAAAATATTGAATTCTACTAAGGTACCAATCCAAAACCTAGATTATGGTTCGAGTATAACTTAATATGCCTCCACAGATTGTTTCAAAAATAATATAAATTAATAATTTTGTTTGTATTTGTATATAGAATAATGTATGAGATAAAATTAAATAGTTCTCACATTGAAAATTATTCTAAAATTAACCACATAAATCCTCTATACCAGCTAAACACCCAAACCTACAATAATATATATGGATCATTTCAGAATTTAAACCATATATTATGGGGAATCAAAATCTACTCTTTCGTGGCTTTTATTATGCATTTAATTCCAATTTCATACCATGACCACTTGGAACCCCAGTACAATGCCAATATCATTGGTCCATGAACATCATATTTAGAACCCCATGTTCATTTGAATCATAAATTCATATGCCACACCACATATGTATTTGGATCATTAGTCCCTATCCTAGACATTAATAGTTACATATGGGTATTTGGAGAATAAATCTTATCCCCACACTAGTTTCGACATATATCACAATATATAAATCATGTTAAAAAATGATAACCTTTTTTCTAACGATTCCATTATGATGAACCCTTTTTATTCCTAATAACAACCATATTTCATTACTTTAATGACATGGAATATTATTAGTAAATCATCATTATTCCAATTATTATTATATAATCACATTATTCATTAACACGTCAAATATAAACAAACCATCCCATTAATACATTTATTAGAATTTATCAATAACACAATAACTATTATTTGTTATGACAACGAAACCGTTAATTCGATTTTTCAGTGAATTCCATATCCTATTAATTAATCAATTTCATGATCATAACATTTACTAGTTTCATAATTTCATGTCAAATCAACTGATAAAGTCCATTTATTATGCAATTTCCCAATGTGTTAATTTAAATTTCACAATTACATTAATGAACATAAAATGAAGACTATTATAATTGACATTTGTTCCACCTACCCTAAGGTCATTGACTATTGTTTTCTAAACGAAAATCCACAAATTTAAGCGGAATGTTCATGATAATGATCATGGAGAGGATCTATGTCCTAAATCTGTTATAAATATCATATGGAACAAGAAAATAAAAATATGGGTTCAAATTCCTCTATAATAAAGAAAAAGGAATTCCTCTTGATCACGAATGAGGGAAAAGAGAGAAGGAAATAACTAAATTGGTTGGAAATCACATACTTTGGGGAAGATGATCTTTCAATTGGATAATCAATTCATCATGAAAGGGGTTCACAGAGACATATAATCATCATTGGAAAACAAAAAATTGGATGAATTTTTTTTTGTTTGACTGGGGGGGGGGGGGTTGTGGTTAATAATTGGGTGTTTGTGTGTTATTTATAAATTATAGGGAGATTAAAATTCAGTGCACATGGTTTTTGGGGTAGGCGAGGATGATTTTTCAATATTTCTGTTGTACAATACACTTACCCTTAGAGATAATTGATAATCCTAAGAGTGTGAATAATTAGATAATCCTAGATAAAACTACGAAATTCCACTCTATAATGGATTATGAAGTTTTATGAGGGTAAGTTCACTATTGTTGAAACCATGAACCAATTATGCACTGCTCCATTTTCATTCAAAATTCTTAAATTTTACTCATAACAACCTCAAAAAAACTCATCCAAGGTATGGAAAAATATGGAAAATATTTTACCTGCAAAAGATAATAAATCCATCAAAAAAATTTAGATACTACACTAAGATATCATATTTCCTACTTGTAGTTATCGAACCCTTATTGACCATGAGTCTTAGATTCAAGGCACATATCCTTGTCGGTTGTGACAGGTATTCACCCATCATTCATGTTGATTATTCTCTAATCTATATTTTTATAATTCCAATAATATTCAAAAATATGATGGAAATAATTGAAATAAAATCAATCATTAAATAACTTCTTTAATATGGTTTTCAAAACAATAGTTTTTCCTAAAGTCTAATAATCTCAGTTTAATATTATTAAAATGTCATTAATGATCATATTAACTGAAAAGTATTTCAATACCTTTAATATTATGTATTGAAAATATAAAGTTATCATTCTTCATATAAAATGTTCACTAAAACATATAATAATCCAATGAGTTGTATTTTTATAAATTTGTTCCAAAATATCATTTTGTTGTAGAATACCATCACATAAAACTGAAAAAAATGTGTTTAAAATATTGAACTTGTGAATAACTTTAATCTCATAAACTATGATTATATCATTAGCTATTTAGTTATTTATGACCAATATGATTCAAAAATTTAACACAATCCTTAAATTTTTTATACATATTATCACCAAAATAACATTGGTAAAAATACCTCTACAATTTAATTATTGAACCCCAATTCATAAATAATTCATACATTTACTTTCCTAAATATTTCTTCCTTTTTTAAGGGTTTAAGCACTAGAAGATTCCATTAACAAGGGTAATTACTCGGTTCAACACATCTATTACAATAAACTAGAAAAGGATCCATAAGATGAGATTTTTTTTCCTTCGTGTAGAATCAGTATTTTTCCTCAGTAATTATTTTCTTATGTCCTTTTTTACAGACAGAAATATTTTTCGCATTCCATTCAGACATATTCATTTAAATATAATTCACCTTATGTTTAACCAAGGTCATTTATTTTCATAATCTATTTAAATCATTCAATATTTTTTGTATAGAAAATGTATGTTATCGAATGTATAATCCATGAGAGTGCAAACTAGTTGTTCATTAACGAATTTTTTCAAACACCAGCTGATTGTTAGGCCAAGACAAATATAGAATTTTCTAGGTAATTTCAACTAGGAATATATTTCGTAGAACTATTTCAACGTTTATTTTCCAAATAGGGTTATATTTCAAAAAAATATCACATAATATCTTCCTAATCCCAAATTTTGGACGTGAATTTAAAAATAACAGCAAAATTATGTCATACATTTATATTCACTAGAATATTTTCTCTTAAATATAGTTTCCAATGTTTCTACTAAACTCCATCTAAAACTAAAATTATAAAACCCAAACCTAAGAGCTCTTAGATGACTCTTTCGTAATTACATTGGCATAAGATACAAGAATATCAATCTCAAGGATCAAATAGTTTCATAGTCCTTGTAAACATGATATATAAATTATTCTCATATTAACTTTGTATAAAAACATAACATCATATTTTTTTCTATAAATTCATCACACATTAGAGAAAATTTTTCAATATCATCAATAGAATACTTCACTGATTCCTATAAAATAAAAAATTGATTTAGGAAATTAACAACCCATTAATGGTTAGGTATAGTATAAGATATCATGAATCAATGAGAATGGTCTATATGGAATGGTAAATAATTGTAAAAAGATGAAAATCTAATTATTTGACTATCATAATCATTATGTAATGGTAAATACAATAAAACAAATTCTATTTAATCAATAATAGGTATATTATAACTAGATAAGGTATAAAAAGTTATGGAAAGGAGAATGAATAAAACTAATTCCATTTAATCAATAACTAAAACTAAAAAGAATCCATGGAAAACATTATTGATAAACTCTTATGTATAATATTTTCAGAATAATCATAACGATGAAACAAATTTTTTTTGACATTAGGATTCTCAAAGACAAGATAACTCTACAATCAAGATCTATCATCAAGAATGTTTAAAACATATTGTTAGAAACCCATTTTACTATGGCTATCCAACATATTTTTTATTGATATTTCTGATGCATCTAGGGGATATTCTAATTCGACCCCTCCAAGACCATCATGTCCAAAGCATTCCTCATATACTGAGTAATCAATTAAATACATATATATTGTGCCTTTGTAGTCACCCCAACCATAGTAGATCATATCTTGTGATTATTTTATTACATTAAATTAGATAAAAGAAATCACTTCCTGAATGATTGAATAGATTAGATTCCTTTCTAAATAAGATAAATACCTGAGTGTTGCATTACATTTAAATGAAAAAATTAAAACATAATTTTTCATGACAATATAACTATTCCTTCTAGTATATTATTTTATTTAATTAGATAATTAAAATTCAAAGAATCCATGTAATGGAAAAAATAAGGGTTATCTCAACTCCTCTGTAAGGTTGAAGTATATTGGATGTTATAAAGAATCAATATTTCATAATAAATATAGAATCGTAAATAATTGAACACACTTTCTATGTAATCAATAACATGGATATAATTATTAGGTATGGATTAACCAATATGTGATTGTAAATATCTAAATAATATTTCCATTTAAATAACCTGACTTTATGAATATATAAGGCATCATAACTATGGAAATGTAAATAACTAAAAACACTTGAAATATTATGAATAAGTGATAATGAAATTAATCTAGAGATAAAATCATTCCTAAAATCTATTGGGTAGCAATTATTGAATTCTTAATGAAGTTAATTCTTATGTATTAGAAATCATGATCTCAACCATCATGATACCTCTACCATCAATCCCATTAATTAGATAGTTTAGAAATACATGTAAAAAATATTTAATGTTGGATTAATTTATTATTGTCATGATATCTAAGGATGCATTGAGGGTATATATTATAACATGATTCATCCATCACTACTGGTCCAAATTATTCATTATACATCAAATAATTTATATAATATATAACAAATGTGTTTTATCATGAAATTGAAATATTGTGTAAGGAATGTAGACTTATCAATTTTTCCCAGTTAATCAAATAAATTTTAACGTAAAAACTATTTTAAAAAAATTTATATATTTTAAGAATTTATAATATCCATGATAAAATTAATGATATTATTTCAAATAAATGTAAAATATAATTTTCACAATAAAGTTTATGTCTCAATGTAATGCTAATAAATATAGGAAAATTAATCAATTAAGTGAATATAAATACTTTCTCATGTCAAAATGATAATAATCTATATATAGGATGTATAATTAAGGAATCAATAGTACAAATCCCTTGGGTAGTATATATAAAATAATGTTTTTTTGTCATTGATGATGATAAAAAACCATAAAAAATATAATTAACAACATTTTTTAGGAAAAAATAATTTTGAATTTAAAAATATATTTTTAAAACCACAATTTCACAACAAGTTCAAAAAATAAATTTTATTAATATACTCATTTAATCATATAATTTAATCATTAAAAAAATTGTATTCATCACATCTTGAAATTCTATTGATGTCTAAAATGTTGAAACCATGATACCATTCACAATAATGGTAATATCCAAAAGGGAATTGTTTTAAAAATGGCTTCCATATTCCATTTAAAACATTTTGTAAAAATAAAAAATGTATTAAAATTGATTTAATAATTCAATTGTAAATATTTATACATTTTTGAAACATTTTTGGAAAACATGGTTTTGAAAGAAAACATGATTTTGACAAAAGACATAAAAAAAGTATAATTTCATTAAAAACTTTTTCCCAAATATATTAAGTATGAAAATGATTTAAAATTTATTTGTTAATTGAACAAGAAATAAATAAAAAATAGAAAATAAAAATACATTCTTTTTAAATTATCAAATAATTTCTATCAACTGATATAGAATAATAATCAATCCTGTTGAGAATTAAATTATAAAATAAACACTCTCGATGACCATAGAATTTAATTGAGAATTGGACAATGAATAAATTTTTTTATCAACAATAAATGAAAATTAAAATGGTGTAAATAAATCATAATATAATAATAATTCATTACACAAATAATCTTATATTATCAAAGTGGAAAAATATGTAATATAACTTAATTACAAGAAATTGAGTTAATAAATTCATTACTACTTGGTAACCCTTATTTCTAAAAAAATAAAATATAATAATTCAATTTTGTCATAAATAACTTCAATAATGATTTTTTACTGATATTACTTTTCAATATGGGGATAGTATACAATATATACAAGATACAAGGTTCATAACATTGCAATATGTCCCATTTCAATGAAATTGAGATGAAATATTATATCTCACAAATATTTTCAATTGAAAATTACTTAAACTCATGTATAGTGTTTTAAAAAAATGTTATTAAATTGTACTAGAACCATTTTATTTTTTATAACATCATATGTGATCTTTTTATAACAACTTATCACATGTTATTTAAATATAAATCATTATTTTCATTTTTCTAGTTGAAAATTACATAGTTTTCTATGTATCAAAGATGTACTGGTTCATGTGATTCTTATATAGTTCCATCATCTATAGAGTAACAATTATTAACAAATTATTATCTTCCTTAATATATTTTTCTTTCAATACCAAGCATGAAAAATGGTTTCGATAAATAACTTATATTATAATCAATGATTTTGTTGGTTTTTTGTATTCATTAGTAATGTTTCCATTTTCTAAAGATAATTATAGATAGAAATTTTGTAACATTTGATCATTAAATAATTATAATTATATATTATATAAAATATTATTTCATTAAATACAATTATATATATCATCTAGGTGGTGTAATGATGAAAATAGATTCATATCATTTCGTGAAGATGGTTTACACTCATAAATATACAACATTATCATATTTAATTTAGTGAAAATGTAATAATGAAAATGATATATATTATATATTTATAAGGATAAATTTTTAAATAAATTTTCTATTGTATCATTTATATCAGATAAAATCATTAACTATACAATCATTTCTCTCCATGAAATGCTTTAGTGAAAATGAATCATGTCGCCTTGTTGGGTGGTAGTCCAATATATGCACCATCAAAGTTATCATATCACCTAAAGAGTGTAAAGTAAAAAAAGTATATTTTTAATAATAAATATTAATATATAATTTAATTATAAAAATAATATATATACACCTTATATCCATTATAATACACAATTATGAATGCAGGTAATGGAAAAACAAATGACATTGATTTGAGGGGTTATAGTCCAATGTACACACAAATTATTATTTCATATCCAATTTTATTGAAGTAGTGAATGATTTAGTTACTTTAAAAAACTAAAAACATTAATTATATTAAATTACCCATGTTTATTATATCACTATGGTTTAAAAACAATTTACAGAGGTTGAGAACGAAATAATATTAAAAATTCTCATTGAAGAACGTTAAATCTTCATTGAGTATATTCCTTAGTATCAGACCAAATCCTTCATATGAAGGATTTAATTCCAAAATAAGGATTATAGGATTAGTTTATGGGTGTTGGAAGGTTATTTGTGAAGATATTTTTTAACCAAATAGGTATGAATGTTCGAAGAAGAGAGGAGAGGGGTAGCCTTTTATAGGTGTTGTGACTGGAACACTTATAATTTCTCTGAAAAGTTTCAATTATACCCATTTTGTGTCATGGAAAAAATCCAAAAAATTCTATGTTAAAAAATATATAGACGATATGTACATATATGTCCATATAATGGGTGTTAGACATATTGGTAAGTAATTTTTAACTTTTATATTCTTAGATTAATCCTCAGTAAATTGGATTTTTTCCAAAAAATGTTAATTAATATTTAATTCCATTTACTATTAAAATTTTTAATAATTACTTTGGCATTATAATACATTATGAAATATTTTTTTATCGGAATATAGAATACATTTTAATAAATTCAATTCACATAAGTTCAAATTTTTTATTTAATTTTATTATTGTAAAGGTTATTAGATGATGGGTTTTTAATTGAAAAATTATATGGTTTACAATGTAATTATATAAACATTAAATATGAAAATGATTCCAATGAAAACAATTGGATAAATATATATAATTGACTGATTGTTTCTTTAACACCAATTCATGAAATAATTTATCATTAGAAACTATTTAAAAGAATATGTAGTTTTTAATTAAAAATCAGTATTTTCAACTATTCTTCAAAAAATAATCTTTTTACATAACATCATTATATTAAACCTAATATAACTATGATATTATAATTTCATAAATGATGTGTTTTTCTGAATAAATTATCTAAAATTTGGTAATAATAAAATTTTAATTTTGTGTCTGAGTTGAGAATAAACCATCTTTTAGAAAAATATAGATTTAAGAAAACATTTTTTATATAGTTTTTATTTTATTATTAATCCATATATAACTAATACTTTATTGTAAAATATAGTATTTATTAAGTCATTTTATCATATTCATATGATCTATTCATATGTTTAAGTGATAACTATCATATTAAATAATACACGAAAGGTTTGGGGTCATGCCCCTTTATTAAAAGAAAAGAAAAAGGACAGTAAAACCATTTGAAATGGGTAAGGTAAAACCCATTACAAGCCCGCAGGTCCAGTGGGACAAAGCCCAATTAGAGAGACATCCAAAACATAAGAGCCCAATGGGAAAACCCATGACAAGTGACCAGAAGCACCATATGTGGATAACACAACCCGAAGGTAAAAAAAATTCAAAAAAATACATATTATTGTTAGGTAAAATATTGCCTTGTCTGTAGATCAATATATAAAAAATACATATTATTGTGTTCAACAAAAGAAAAACATAATGAAAAATGTAATATTCACTACCAAAAACAATTTCCTTCTTTTAGAATTTTGGGTTATTATATTCTTCCAACCATAAATAAATTGGGATCATTGAATGGAAACTTAATCTCGATAATTAGGGGTATGATATTCAGAAATGTCATTGTTAAAGACCCAAATTGTATATGGTCTAATAAAATATTCACATAATATAAGATAAAGGGAAGAGAAATGGTTTTCTAAAATAAAACATAACTATGATTCTTGATAGGATAACATTAGTGGCATGTGAAGTAATGGATAGGGATAAAATTTAAATATTTTTAAAATGTGATTGAGGTCATTGATCAAAGAACGTATATTATAAATGGAACTGTAATGAAAAAAAATAAAAAATGATTTATTATTAATATTACTATCTAATCATATAGTATGGATGTAGTATGATAACATTTTTATATCAATATCCTCTTCCAAATGATTAAGAATTGTTTTACTTTCTATGAATATAAGAAAATAAAATTACATGAAATGTTTCTATTTCATAACAACATTTCATCCTTTTTTCATTCTTTGATAAATTTCTAATTAATATATTACACTAAGAAATGAATTAAATTATTTTCTTTAAGCCTTGGAAACTAAATATCAATTTTCAAGGGTCGGAAGATCTATAAAAGGGTGAAAATTCTTTTTGTCCACCTTTAACTATTTTTAAAATTAAATATGGTAATAAACAATTATCTATTGTAATAAATTAATCACTAAAATTAAATGTCACCACCATTAGATCATCAATAAAATTTACTCATAAAATTGTTTAAATAATAAACATTATATAGCAAGGAGGATATCGAACAATCCAGCAGTCGGTGTCAATCCTTTATCGTTATTTAGTAATGGGTTTAATACACATGGCCTTACATGAGACATTATATTGTAACATTGGATATGGGTTTCAAATTTTATAAACAATATTAATATAATTTTTATAAAATTTTTAGAAACATTTTTATAAATACTTGAACTAAAATTAATCAATAAATAACATTTCTACAATTTTTTGTAGTAAAACATATTTTTTATTCGAAATTGTGTATTAAGGTTGTATAAATTTTTTAAAAATTATTATTGAATATATTAACTATATATTTTATAAATATTTCTAAACTTATGTCTATAAGGTGTAAATACATTATTAATCTATTAAATTTTCAATTGAAACATTTACTTGACAAAATTTTCCCATATTTCTCATTATTCTTGGTAGACACCCATCACATAAAACCCAATAAAGAGTTTAGTATTTTGAACATATGGTCATCTATGAACTCAATGACAATCTTGGTATTCATAACTCTTGAGTTAATTATGACACATATCTTTTTAAAATTAAAAACAATCCTTAGATGTTTCATGATTTTCATAACCAATATACCATTAGTAAAAATACATCTAAAAATTATTTATTTTAATCCCAATACATTAATACATATTTCTTTTAATTTCCATGTAGTATTTGATTTGCCTAGGTTTTAACCATTATAAGTGTAAATTGATTTAGATGATTCATTGTCACATGAATTTTAATACAACAAAAAAATCAGATCCTTATGAAGGGATTTATTTCATTCTATTGTACACTTAATTTTCTCATATAATTCATTAAACTTTTTATTGTTTATTACATAGAAAACATTTACCCATTCATTTTAAATGCATTTATAAAATCAAAGACTCCAAATGTTTAAGTAATTTCATTAACTGTCTTAATATATTCAAATAGTTAATATTTTCTTATAGATAAATTGTGAATTATCCTAAACATATCCACTATGACAGTCAAAGACGAAGTACAATAAGGTTCATTATCATGCACTTGGTGATAATCATTTCAATCCCAGTGTGAACGTTTTGTATTAATTGCCCCATGGTACATATATTCAAGAACTACATACACTATTATTATCTATATTAGGATGTATTTATTTAGATAAACCGAATAATTTATTCCTCCACAAAACATTAGGATGTTATTTTTATTCTTATCATTAGATTATACCATAGGATTATGTTCCCAAATCTATGTTTTTATAAATCTAGTTAACAACATTTCTATTCAACATCATCTTCTATGGACTATAGTGACCCCAACACCAGTAGCTCAGAGACGATGTCTAATTTATTACATTATCATTATTTTTTATAAACATATCCAGAATTATCAAATATATTAGTAGGCTTATTAATATAGACACATATTTGGAATTTCATTATTTTTGAATGAAAATTTTACTAAATCTTTTTTATAAATTAAAATTTCCATCTCTAATATCATTTCGTATCATTCAATGCACAATACATGGTATCCTATGGAATGAAACAAAATAATGGTGAGCTCAAATTATTAGTAATGGTTATTTGAAGTGGAATATATCTTGAAACATTATGGAATAATAAATATGGCATGATAAATTAATCACAATCAATAAATTTAATAAATATTTTTTTAGTCATTAGTAGATAGGGGATAATAAATAAGTAATGGTTTAAAATTGAATATATATCTAAAAAAAACTTCACTACACTAATAGATAAGGAATAATAATATTGGGAAAAAAGATAATTGAAAACACAGCCCATTTTATAAGTAATATAGAATGTAATGAATATAAAGAAAAATATCATTATGAATCTATCATTATTAATAATAAAGAAATTTGATATGAATGAAATGATTAATTGTTGGATTACATTATCTTAGGCATCATGATACCTTTGTTGACAATACCTTTCATAAGATAGTTTGAAACTACTCGTAAAAAAATGTTTAATGTTATGTTATTTTTTTATCTCATGAGAACAATCGATGAATATTGAGGGAATATTAAATTGGGGCCCACCCATCCTTAAATCTTTAAATGATACATCATATATCAAATTATTGATTTAATTCAGGTATAATGTTTCTAGTAAAAATTTTCCATATTGAGTAATGAATTTAGAGTTATGAATATTTAGATAGTTAATAAAATGACATATAAAGTAAACACCATATGAAAAAATGGTATAAAGTTTACTAAACAAAATATCTATGATACAAATAATTTTTATATTTAAGATAAATAAAATATTCATTTATCAAAATAAATTAAATGTTTCAAAGGAAAGATAATGAATACAAAAAGGAATCAGAAAAGTGATTTTTCATACATTCCAATTCTAAAATGATCATAAACCATCAAGAGGTAGAATAAGGATTGTACCAAAAAGATATATATCTAATTTAGTATATATTATATAAAGGGTTTTTTCATATATGAATATAAATACTATAATATGTTCTTTAAAAATATTCTTAGGGAAAATATTCTTTCAATTTTGAAAATAAAATTTTACTTATATATGTACACAAAACACTTGGAATGTAATTATCCTTTAAGATACGTATTTAAACATATAAAATATTCATTATAATTTTTGAGTGGTCATTATGGATAGATATTTTATTCATGTTTTACATGTTAAAATAATTCTTATATTTTTTTCATTGAATGGTATAGGAGGAATATTTTCAAAAATGACACAAAGATGCCCTTAAAAATATTTTAAAAAGTATATATGGTTAAAAAGGTAATTATTAAATTATTTTCAAATAGAAAAAAATTAAATATATTTTTATAAAATATAGAGTTAAAAAAAATTCAATAAAATGGAAAAATGATTTTGGTTTTTTAAAAAAATAGTTTCTTAATTATTTTAAGTAGAGAATTTTGAAAATTTTTACCATTACATGAAAATATAATGAATGAAAAATGTATAATTTAATTATATGGGTTTATTATACAATGATAAAATAATTTCCTTGAACATAAATTTTTTAATAAACTATCTCGGTGAAAATGGGATTCTGAAATAGACATATTGAATGATCTCGATGTTGAAGTGAGAATTAGTCAATGAATCAATTTTTTGTATCAAATTTAAATAAAAAATTATAATATGAAAAAAATGATCAATATTAATTACACACAAAATCTAATAATGTTTAATAAAATAATGTTATAATATAATAGAAGAAAAAAGATGAGTTATAAAATTATTTACCACATGGTAACCGTTATGTAAAATCCCCATTCATGGAAAAATTAAAATGGAAATTATTGAAACATTTATAATTAAATATTAGTGTTATTAATGGTCTAATAGAATGTATATACATCACATAAATCAAACCATGTGAAAAACATTACATTATTCTTCAATGAAATAATATTGAGATGAAATCCATTGGCTCACACTTCCATTCAATTGAATATTATTTAGACTCATTTATACTGTCGTAAAACGTGTTATTAACTTATCACAAAACCTTATTGTTAAATATATAACATATATTATTCTACGAATGGAATCTTATCACCCATTAAATAATTATCATTCATTGTTTTTTTCTTTTTGGTGCTAATTGTCATGTTATTTCATTATGAGGGATCTTCCAATTCAGTTTAAAATTATATACCTGAATCATCTAGAGAATAGTAATCATCAAATAATTATTCTTTTCATACATTATTTATTAATTTATGAAAAATAATTTATTCTTTATTTGAGAGATTATGTTTGTTTTGATCATGGAGAGGGTATGTTGTTTGTACGCGTGAGTAATGTTTCCATTTTTTAGGGATCAATATAGAATGAAATTAGGATAGATTTTATAATTAAAAAAATATTATTATATCGTATATGGTGTATAATTTTATTAGATTTTATCAATTAAATCATCATGATGGTTTGGAGATGATATTAAAGTCACATAATTTTGTAAAGGTGGTAGTCCACACATACATGAATGACATTAACCTATAACATTTAGTAAAATGTTATGAATTTAAAATGATATATTTCATTTTTCCAAAACATTAAATATATTATAAATAAAATAATTATTTCAGTTATATCAAGTATATTCATTAAATGTAATCTTATCACACATTATATATAATGTTTGTGAAAAATGAATCACATAGCATCACAAGGCGGTAGTCTTCCATACACATGAGAGACATTATCTTATCCCTTAATGAATAGAAATTGAAAAAAATATATTTTATAATGATAATATTAATATGAATTATTTTATAGAAAATATTTATATATTTTATATCCAACATTATACCAAACTATTAATTATGGTAATGGAAAAAACGAATGACATTGGTTCATGTGGATGTCATCCCTCATTCACTCAACTGAATTTTTCTTTACACATTTGATGGAAGTGGAGATAGTTTTTGGTATTTAATTGAATATAAAAATATCTAAGTATATAAAACATTCTAATATTATAATATCATCATGGATAAAAAATAATTCAATGATGTGGTGGAAAAAATAAATAAAAAATGTTTATTTAAGAACGATACATATTCTTCAGGTATCAATGTTACAATTTCACCAAATCCTTCCTAGGGAGGTTTTATACACACAATATGGATTATAGGATTATGTGAGATATTTTTTATGTTTTTTTCTAATATCTTGGGTGATTAAAATGTCTTTAATATGTAAAACATAGAGGATAGTAGGCGGACATTTATAAGAGAGGTGAACAACAGAATTGTTATTTTTTTAAAATATTAAATTATACTTATGTTTTTATCATTTAACATGTCAAAAAATGTTAAATTTTTTAAAATAGATATATTTTAAAATATTTATGGATAATAGAATTTGGATAATTTGGGATGCCATTTTTAACCATTATCTTCTTTGTTTACCCATTGGTAAATCCATTTTTTTCTATAACTATGGTAATTAATTTTTACTATCATCACTTTTCATTTTCCAAAAATTCAGTTTTAGAAATTTTATAGTCTTCTTGATCCATATATGGAATCCATTTGGAAATATACAATTCACATATGTTAAAAAAATTAATTCATTATTAATCCTATAGAAGCGATGATAATTCAGAGTTTTAAAGTGAAATTGTTCAAATGTTTTGAATGTGTTTATTTGAAAATTCACTCTAGAGTCGATTAATATTAGATAAATAGTATATACATATATGTGAACTAGTTTTAATTTTTTCATGATAAAAATTTAATTTATCATTAAAAGTATTAGAATGAAAAAATAGTTTCCAGTTAAAATTCTTTATTTTTCTTTATTCATCAAAATATGAATAAGTTCATTAAAATCAAAAAATTAATCATATGAAAATTATTTATTTTGTTATAAAAAAGTATTATTATTTTTTAAAATAAATTCCCTAAAATTTATTATTTTTAATTTTTAATTATGTTAAAAAACGAGAATAAACGGTCATTTAGAAAATTGTAATATTTTTGAAAATATTCATTTTATGTTAAATTAAAATTATTTTATTAATAATCAATATATAATTAGTAATTTTATATAAAAAATATATTTTACTAATTAATTTAATCTTAATAGCACACAACATTCCAATGGCTATGGGATAAACATCATATAAAATAATAATATTAATAGTATATTATTGTTCTATAAAATTCATTCTTGCGTGTAAAATATGATATAGATAAAACATATAGTTTCATGTAATGTGAAAAAAATTTATATTTTCAGGTAATATAATCCATTAAAAATAATCTCATCCTTTTTAAATATCTTGGAGTTATATCCTTATCATCAAAAATCCAAATTGAGAAATGAACACATGTTTATAAATATTTCCATACATAAAAAATGACAATCAAAATAAAACATCATGTGTAGAAATGATTTAAATTTTAATAAATAATCATATTAAAGGTAAAACAAATATATATTTTAGGTAAATCTAATATCGATTGGAATGTTAATAATTCAAGTGAATTATAGTGATTATAAAATGAATTTCGGAAGTAAATGTGAGTAATTTCTTTTGTCAAAATGTATATAAATGATCTAGAGGATGAACAAATATGGTATAAATACAATATATACTGATTGGAGTAATAATAAATGTTTTTATTGATGGTTAGAAATTTCCTAAAAATATATTTAATCACATATTAGAGGAAAACACCATTTTCCATATTGAAACACTCTTTTTGAAAATATATGTTCAAAAAACATATTCAAAATAGTTTTCCTTGAATTTTGTTTTAAAATTTCAAATTAATAATAATAACATTCATTGTTAATGAAAGAAATAAAAAACTTACACGAGGATCCTTTTAAAATAATGAATCATTTAACATTTTTTGGTAAATTCAAAATAATTATTGTATTTGAAATTACATATAATTTCATTTAAAAAAATTAATAATGAAAAAATGGCAAATAATTTCATTACCAAATATTTTATAAGAGATAAAAAACTATTTTAAAATCACATTTATAACAATGAATTTTGTTGAAAGTGTATTTCTGATCGAATATTGAAATAAAGTAATATTTTCATAATAAAATTTTGAAATATATTGAGTAAAAACAAAAATTACCATGGTTCTATTACATTAAAATATAATGATTTACCCAACGAAGAAAATTATATGGTTTTATTATACAATAATAAAATAATTTCATTCAAGTAAAATAAAGAATAAACAATAACGATTAAATTGAGATTTTGAAATATACACTTATTATGACCATAAAATTTTAGTGACAATTATCTAATGAATCGATTCTATAAAAAATCAATCAACATAAAATAAGTGTAAATAAATACAAATATAATCTGAAGTCATTATAAACATAAACTTATAATATCTACAACAAAAATGAAGTAATATAAACAAATTGAGTTTTGAAATTCTTTACAACCTTGTAAATTCCAAGTCAAATCCCCTTGGATAATATATTTAAATATGTAACATAAAAAACATTAATTATTAATGAGTCAAGATATAACATGTAAATGGAGAAGTATACACACCATATAAAATAAATTAGTTGTATACAATTATAGTATGCCCTTATGGAATGATTTTTAAATGAAATCCCTTACCTCACACTTCATTTCAGGTTAACATTATTTAACCTCTAATATAGAGTTTTCAAACATTTTATTAAACTATTCTAGAATAATATTAATTTTTATAATATCATATATGATCCATTTATATTTTTTTACTCCTCTATTTTTTATTAATATTACATTATTTTCATTGTTTCAGGTGTAAATTCTCTCGGTTTCTCATCCGTGTTTTATCCTGAATGATCCAGTTCATGTAAATATTATATAGATATATGATCTGTAGAATAATAATCGAGATATAATTATAATATTTCTATATTAATTATAGCTTTCAAATTAATGAATAGATATGGTTATGAAAAATTAACTTTGAAACAATCATGGAGATGATAGGTCTTATATACGCATTATTAACATTTTTATTTTTCCATCATCCCCATTTAAAGGAGGAGTGCAATAAATTTTCATTCTGGAGTGATAAAAATATAATATATAACATATTAATTTTTTATATATACTTATATATAAAATACATGTGGTGTGTTGATGAAAATAGGGTAACATCATTTTGTGAACGTGGTAGTCAAAACATAAAAAAATGATGTTATCATATTAAGATAGTGAAAAGATAAGAAAAAATATTTTATATTAAGATTTTAATTATATAAATTTAATTAATATCATAATTATGTCAGCATTATCGCATATAATCGTTGACATTATCATCATCACTTTCTATGTATGGTGTTTCTGAAAGACAAATAACATAGCATTGTGATGCAGTAGTGCACCATACACATGAAAGACGTTATCATATTTATAATGGAATGGATAGTAAAAAATGTACATATGAAATAATTATTATAAAGGTAAATTTATATTATAAATATAATATATATAAATTTTATTCATCGTCATACCCAGCCATTAAATTTTGTTATTAAAAAATTAATGACATTAGTTTTTAAGGTTGTAGTCCCCCACACATAGAGATTATAATTTTTTACCCATTTTGTGGCAGTGGTGGTGGGTTTAGGTGATTAAATTAGTATGAAAACATACTAATATATTCGATATAAAGGGTATATTTTATAACCGTTTTATAATAATAATTGTAAGAGGTTGATAAAAAATAAAATAAAAATTCTCGTAAAAAATGTTACCTCGTCATCAAACATTTTACATGGTATTATACCAGTGAATTCCAAAGTTATATTTCATCCAAAAAAGGCATATAAGAGAATTGGTGGAATATATGGAAATTATTTGGGGAGGTATTGGTATATCTAAAATAGTTTTATGTTTTGAACCATATTAAAGGTTGGGTGGCCTTAAATATGTGAGGTGAGTGGCACACTTGTAATTTCTTTTAATTGTCCATATCGTAACCACATTTTAGTCATTTAAAAAGCCTAGAAAATAGGTCATTATAGAGAATAAAATATATATGAGATCATAATTTTCCTAGTATATGGATGTTTTACAAGTTTTTTTTGACATTTTAATCCATTATTTTCTTATTTTAACCCATGGTAAATCTCTTTTTAACCTAAAAGTAGTAAATAATTTCAACTATTTTAAATATTTATTACTCTCAAAAATTATGTTTAATATATTAGATAATATAAATTATTATATTTTATATCATGGAAACAATTTTTACAAATTCAATTAATATATTTTGAAAAAATTATTATAAAATAAGTGTTGTACATGTGACAAAAAAGTAGTTTTAAAAAAATAAAATGTTCAAAATATTACATTTTTTATAAAAATTCAATATAAAAATGATTCCAATTTCCAAAATTGGTTTACTATACGTGTAATTTATGTAATAAGACTTAACAAGAAATTTAATATAGTGTTTCACATTATATTTAATTTGAATGAAAAAGGAGTTTTCAACTAAAATTTTCTATTGTTCACTATTCATCAAAAAAGAAAACATTTTAGTAAAATCCAAAACATTAAAATTAATATAATATTATTGAAATTATTTTAATACTAATTTCTATTTCATAAAATAAATTTCCTAAATGTTATAAAAAGTAATTTTAAATTATGTGTGCAAATATCAATAAAAAGTCACATTTTTTAAAAATATTGTTTTCCATTAAATATTTATTTTTCATTTCAATGACTAATATTTTATTAAAAATATACATGTAACTAATAAATTTATGTAAAGAATATATTTTAATATTTTATTTAATCCAATTCATTCTAATTAATCTAGTAGCTAGAAAATAAAAATATTTTTATATGATAATATTAATAGTATTTTTTTGTTTAGTATAATGTAGTTTTGCATGTACCATAAGTTATCAAAGAAACTCAACATTTCATTTAATGAAAGATAATGATGAAATTGAAATTATTTAAAAATAATTATATCATAATGACTCATGATGTTATATTTTCTAATCTTCATTTGATTGTGTGTAATATACGTTATCAAATACAATGTTCTTCTTATATATTATTTGTGTGTAACATTCATCGCTATGGATACCACTTGTTAGAGAATGAAAAACCCCATATATAAATATTATTTGTAATTAATATCACAAGGAAATATTTTATTGATTTTATAATCCACAATTTACAATAAAATAAATAATCTTTACTATCTCAATAGGAGATGCAAGTGAGCTTTCTTATTATGAACTATGTTAGATTTTATCACACACAGTCGACAAAGAGTATGAACTATTGTTATTGGATTTCAGAGAACGTGAAAATGGGCCTTGTCTGTTAATATTTACTCAAACACAAACTAGAAAAACATATCTACATATTTATCTCTATAAAAGGTTACACCCACCTCAAAATGAAAACCATGAAATTTTTTATTATTTCCCACATTAATTCAAATGAAGAAAAAATCATATAATCGTATATGCCTAAAAAACTATTTATAAACATAATAATTCTTATTAGTGAATAATTCAAAAAAAAATATATCTTGGATAGTTCCAAACATTCAACTGATCCTAAAATGATATAATTATACCAATTGAAAACACATTTTAGAAACTATGTGAAAAAATTACACATCCTTATAAGAACACATCCCCCATATAACATGATTTTCTATGTGAAGAGATAATTTAATAATATGAAAAAATATAATACACTAATGTATAACATTTAATAGAGTGATATTTTTTATAAATCTACAAAAACTAATTCAATCAAAACATTGACGATGTTTCCATTACATCCAAGTAAGTGTATTACCAGATCTTAAATATTAGGACTTATAACATGTTAGATTTTAACCAAAGAACATTACATTTGAGAGCATAAAGGACATGAAGCACTATGCCCAAATTAACCATGTTTTTTTTCAAATATTCCCATTATAGCCTAAAAATTAAAATTGGTTGTATGAGTTAGAGTAACCCATTTTTAAAACTGTTTATAAGTATTTTGTATAAATAAAATGTATTTATATATATGGAATGAAATTTTTGAATGTCTATACATGCATAAAAATTTATATGTCATTAAAAAACGTTTTAATTGGTATTTTGAAAAATAAAAATCGATTTATTACCATATAATAAATTACAGTCTAAAATTGAAGATCATTTTTTGAAGTCAACATGTCAAAATTATATTGGGTTGAACTTTTGGGATTTTTTGAAAAAAGTTCTTTTTCTATGAAGTCTAAAAACACATTTTGTAAAATAGTTATTAATTTTCATGTAATATTAATTATTTTTAATTTATTATTATTCACTGAATTTTATTTCAAATTAAAAAATTCTTCTTTTTTTATATTTAATATAACTAAGTTCCTTGTAATTGTCTTTGTATTAAATTTTATTATAATATTATTTCTAGTAATAAAAATACATTTAATGTAAAATATTTATGTAGTCCTAATGTTTCCCCATTTATTTATATTAATACCCCATAATGAGGAATGATTTTAAATAAAATTATATATTATAAATCAATCTATCTAAATTTATATTAATATATTGATAAGTATTAGTCATATAGTACTTGTAAAATCAACTTTTCCTTAAACAATTCATTTATGCGGTAAAAAAATTTCCATCACACATTGTGGGATACATATGAAATGAATTTCTAAAAGTAATATATCATGAAAATGATAAAATTAGTTAAATTTTTAGAATAACAATATGCAATATTAGTTAATTATACCAACTTAATTCTTTGTCCTCCTGAATAATAAAAAATAGAAAAATTAATTAACATAGTTAATGTTTAAACATGTTTCTTGCATGTTACACGTGATTGTGAAAAAATAGATTCAAACACTGTATAAATTTAATTTGGAAAATTATATTCATATATAGAATAATTGGGACCAAACTAACATAAAAAATGATTTTATTTTTCAAAATGTAACTGCTCCTCAATTATATAAAGGCACACATCCCCTAACATTTCACACATGTAAAGTTATTTATATTGGCCAAAACATTGTAAAATCTCTAACCAAAATCCATCTAAAAATTACAGGTCTTATGGTATTTTAGAAAAAACAGCCCTAGTGTCCTTAATTATTGATGAAAATGAGGTTCTTTTAATAGAAGGTAGTCATCTTCAACAAGTTCTTTAATTTTTAGTTCTAACTTTTCCATTTTTAATTTTTCATAAAAAAATAAAATATAATAGAAATACTATAACAATATAATGATGTTTAATTATGTATATTGATTAATATTTATCAATAAAACTCTAAATAATATCAGAATCAAATTCGTCTCTCATTCATTATTTTATAGGACAGTCACCTCGGGAACCAAGTTAATTTGTTTCCCATCACCAAATCACATGGATATTCATAATAAATGATGTAATTAATATATATGATACCTAAAAATAATATTTACTCTTTAAAATTAATATATCATTAAATTCATTACACTTTCACCCATCAAACAAATTATAACATCGCTCATGTGTACATGCAACCTACAATCCCCACAAGGCGATGTGATTCATTTTCCTTGAACCAATTTTAAGATTGATCCTAAAAATTTATCTGCATAAATGTTTTATTTATATAATTAATTTAATATTAGAGATTATTTAAATGTAACATATTCTTATTAAATGGAACTTTTCAGACAAAACACGTATGTGAAAACACAATACATCACACACAAAATAATAGTATTTTTGAAATCGTATAAATAAAGATGATATACTATTTTAAAAAATTATAATATATGATATTATAAATTTTATTATGGCTTTATTATAAATTTATAACATTTTTAAAAAACATTACATGAACTTAATTCATGTTCAACAAAATTGATGAATGAGGTAGGGGACTTCTCCACAATTTCATTAAGGCATATTTTGATGCGATAGAACAAATTCATCATATATGATGTATAAAATATATTTTTGATTTTATTATAATTAAAAAAGGATATATGATGTTATTTTACATTTTAATTCAAATTAATTCACCTTAGGTTATTTGACATGAATGATACCGAGTTGTATGGAATTGCATAAAAAATTTCTTCTTATTAGATTTTAATACTTCATTATCATATTTATTATTATATGATTATATATGCAATTTTATTTTTTAATTTAGTTTCTATTTCCACTTTTATAAAATTTGTTTTAAATTTGGTACAATTAATCAACCCAATGATTAATCATCTCATCCTTAGTATGCTCTTTAAAAGGGGTTTCATCCCAGCTTCCATTCTATTGAGAAATATTGTATATTAAGAACCAATTTAATTTTATAGTCTATATATAATTATAAAATGATATACATAACATGATTAATTTTTTTATTAATTGTGATTAAATCTTCAAATAAATATATTCCATCAATAAGTTATAATTTACAATTTATAAAAAATTTAATGAATTTTTTACCATCCCATTTTTTGGATTTACTTAACTGTAATTGAAGAAATATTATATTCTATCCATTATTAAATCCATATTTTTTATTATCATATATATTATAATGGATTTTAAAAATTTTATTCATTCATTTTCTCTATCCTTTACTTGAATCAAGAAAATATATAATTAAAATAATAGATGATGTTATTTCTATTTTTCCTCAATTATATTTTTCTCCATGCCTTTATTATAAAAATTATTTATAAAAAATTATTTTTAATTAATATAATTAAATTTTTATAATTTTTAATATCTCTATGAATTTTTAAGGTTTTGAAGGAATATTTAATTTTTTTGATATGGGTTTTTTAAATTTCCTTAAAAAATGAAAAAGGAATATCATTTATCGACTATGGTGTTAACCAACATCACTAGAACCATAATATTTTATGGATATTTATCTTATTCCCCAAATTTTCCATTTTTTTAAATGAAAAAACAATAAGTAATTATTACATTAATATTCCACTTTATGTTCCTTAATTCTTAAAAAGGGCATTTTTTTCTTACAAAAACAATATTTCTAACGAACTAATGGTAAACTCATATCTCTTATTAACATTGTATTCATTAAATTACATTGAAACTTTAACATTATTTAAATCATTTGAAATTAAATTTCCATTAAATATACACATTATTTATTTCATGGATATGATTATTCCCAAAATCATATACCATATTAACAAACTGGTATTAATTATGGACATTATTTTAATAATTAGTGAAAATATTGACAAATCCATATGATTTAATAAATATGTTTATTTATTTATAAGGAATATTTTTTTATAAAATTTTTTTATAATTAAATATATGTGTAATGATATGGAAGTATATTGAAGGGTTGGCCTAGGTCATAGACATCCCCTCGATTCATTGATAGTCTCATGAGATGAAGTAGTATGCCAAATTAATTGGGTTTCAGGGTAAACCGACGTTTTGATTAGTTTATATTAGTGCATGATCTTACTAGTATAGATATACTGAAGTATAAGATCATGAAATTCCATATTATGCATTGAAATTATTAATATTTCATTTATTTTACTCCATGTGATAATTTTATTTGTATTTTATAGTGATTTATTTCATACTAAATTTATATGCCAAATTGAATGTTTTACCTACTATTTACCTATCATTATTAATTATTTGTTATTTTATAATGATTTATTCACCTATATGTAACCCCTAGTAAGCATCTCATCTCACCCATATTTTGTTTTATTTACATGTGACATGAAGAATATATATTGGAATGAGTTTATTACAAAAAATATATTTTCTCCTATTATGTTGTCTTTGAAATTCTCAAATGTATTTGGAAATTAAATTTTGTAACTTTTTATTAAGGAATATAAACTATTTTTTCATTTGGGATTCCATTTAATGAATCTTATGGAAAATTTGTAAAGTAACCACTAGATAAAAGTTACAAGGGTTAGAAATTTTAGAGTTGGCTCTATAGGGATTTTAGTAGAAACCAAGATAACGAGATTTAGAAAAAACATGTATAATTGAATATAAAAATCACTTATAATATTATGACAGATGTAATTTTAGGGTTACATAAAAAATTTTATAATGGTATACATGTGATGGTTTTACTAGATATAAGTTACTCTCCACATAATAAATATGGAAGTTGTTTTGTCACAGATGTATCTAGGGGTAATAATTCAGAAAAGAGTGAGTCAAGTACATCATGGACTTCATTATATTAAATGTTTAGTGTTCTATTAAAAAGAATGTGGTTTGATACTCCTAGGGGAATTTACTAGTTAATACAAAATTTATCTATGAATATGACGATTATCTAATGAAAATAACATATAGAAACCTAGGATATGAAATTGTGATACAGGGTAATCCAAAAGTATACTTGGAAGATATGTCTGTGGTTAATAATATAATTTAAATAATAGATACTATTTATACATTGATAAATTATTAGAGTTTAACAAGATTATATATGTTTGGGGGGAAATATATACTAATATAACTGTTAGGTTTATTATTTTTTTAGTGAAACGTTTACCTAAGGAATGGTTATTTAATATTCTACCAAATAAGTTTTATAGTATTGATAAATTTTGTGCTAATATGATTTTTGATGATTAATTATTAGTATAAAATTATAAATAATTAATTTTGTGGATCAAAGAAGTGGTTTAGAAAATAGTTGCATAAAATATGGTATAGTTCGATTTTATTCATTCATGTATTGTGAATTCATCTCGAAATATCATCGTTTAGAGAAGTAACTGAGACTATAGTTGTGATTAATTAAATTATGAAAATATTATTTTCGAGTTAGTATATTTCTGTATTTTCTTATTCTAAATAGAATCTGAATTCCTCAACTCTTGTAAAATGATCTTTAAATAACAACGGTTTTATACTACTAACATGTTCGTTGAATCAATGGTCATAAAACCATCATGATTTATGGTTTTTAGGTGGATACCATTTTCTAGAAAATGATATATTTCACACAATATTAATCTAATGGAATTAATTTTATAATAAATATCGATATTTTTAAATACCTTTAATGTGGTCTTATTTTGAATTATAGTTTTTTTGTCCTTGAAATTTCTATTTTTCCTATTTTATAAGGAATGTGTATTAACAGTCTTATGATGTGGGTTTTCTAAAATAGAGTTTTCAATTGTCAATACCTTGATTTGTAATAACATGTTATATTTATAAGGATGAAATATATTACATTTGGGAGACTGTAACACCATGTTATTTTAATATAGGAACATTTTCTTTATTGACATCTATGACAAGAAACATTGATCTTAAAAAAACATCAATATACCTTTTAAAAATTACTATTATAACTTATCTATTAAAATTTGTTATTTGAATAGAAATAACCATGTTTTGAAAATAATTTCTATATATTTTAGATGAATAAAATATATATGGTAAATAAGGTCTCATGCTTTTTAGAAAATTCGTTAGAAGCATTATAAATATATTTTTTTATCAAAAATGATTTTAATACTATGTGTGAGAATATAATATAAATTATTTCCCCAAATTTCTAATTTATAGTATATTAAATTTAAATAATGTCTTAGTTGGTCTTGTAAAATTTAACTAATGGTGATATGTATGAATTTTTATTAAATAGGGTTATCCTTTTAAGAATAGTAAAAAAATAATTCATTCTGTTAAACGACCATTTCTTTCCATTTAATTGATAATTTTATAGTTCCATAATTCATTTAATATTTTTTCAAACTAATAGATATATTATTTATATATATTTAATTTAATTAATTTAATTTTCAGAATGTTTATACAAGATTTTGTTAAAAGTTTTTTTAGTCTAAAACACACTTTTTGGATAAGTTTTTATGTGTATTGTGTTTTTTTAATTATAATTATTTAAAATAACCAGTTCTGAAATTATTGAAATTAAAATTATGAACTTTATATATTTCATTAAGAATTTAAATTCATATAATGAAAATATATTATAATATTGTTAATTTGAAATCATTAAATCCTTTAATATATATATATATATATATATATATTATAGAAAATTGATTTGGATCAAGTGTTTTGGGATACCTATAAATTGAATTGATGCCACTTATAGATATTTAAAATGATAAAATGGGTTTAATATTTTCATTCATAATAATTAATATTATATAATATGATCAACATAATTATTTATCACAATGGAAACTAAAAAAATTATAGATTATATACCACGGTAAAGGTTAAACTGGATATTTTCACATTACATGTACTTATATTAATATTAATTTTCTAAAAAACTATAGTTATTATTTGATATATTTTAGTTTATTTTTATAATAAATAGTATAATAATCACTAATAAAGTCCATTTTATTTTAGTCTTAAAAGATAAATTACATATATTTAAAAAGTATTTAATACGATAAAAATTAAAAACGAAAAGTGTGTAACTATGGATGTAAAGGGAATATAATGTTTAAAAATTGTTTTTTATTTAATTAAAAATGGTTTATAAACATTATACAACATAAAAATCATTATATTTAAATTTATGTGTCACTTTGGTTGATAGTTACATCCCATTATTGAATATTGTTTTATTTTTACAATAATATGACTACTCCGGAAATATAAAAGTGCACACCATCCACACACTTATTCATAGCTCTGATGTAACATCCTAGGTAAATAAAGAATAATACATTTTCATATTTATTAATATTTTTGAATTAAATATTAATTTTAATTTAAAGGGGTTGCTATGTTCGATAGCGTACCCGATACGCAACAAAGAGTTTCTTTGAAATCGTACGTTGCACACTAGTAATTAAATAATATTATTTTAAATATTCGTTAACACGTAGTCGTTGTACTAGCGGGAATGGATAGAAATAACTAAAATATGATTATATATGTTTGCTAAATGTTTTTACATTTATCTAATAAAGGATGAAGGCTTAAAATATGAAAAGAATCCAATTCTATGCTTATATACTCTAATTTTCACAAAAGGTCCACTTATCAACATTTGATGGTGAACCGTCATTAAATATAGTTTTGGTCACTCTTATATATTCTATTGGACCAAATAAAACTCTTCTTTAGAATCGGGACATCAAATATTACATTGTGTAATTTTTTTGGTATTTTTCGGATAAAGTTCATTTTTTAATGAATAGTGTAAAATGTTGTATTTTAATTCAAAACCTCCTTTTAATCTAATTTATTAAGATGATTAGAAGATCTTTTTAATTGGTTTTTAAGTGCAATTAGAATATATTTTTACCATTTAATCAAATAGTGGTCGTTGGAATTATTTTACTTTGAAATTGGACTTAAACTGGTGTCAATCTTTTGATACTTATTGTTTCATAAAAACACGCTATTTGTTTTCATAGTGGGAATTAATTATTAAATTAATTAATGTGACTTATATGTTTTTAATTTTGTAAAATAGACTTCATTTTTGAATTCGGAATATCAAATATAGCTTAGGGTGAATTTTTTGTATTTTTCTGAAAAACTTCAATTTTTGATGAATAGTGAAACCACTAAGTGGTACTTATAAAAACTGATTTTTTGTTTAAATGAAATTTTACCACTTATGTGTTTTGAATTTCAAAAATCCGACATAAATGGTTGTCATTAAGAAGTAAAATGTGGTTCAATGAGATTAAAATAATTTTTTGGTGAATAGTAACTTTTAAGTTCTTAATCGCGATTAGAGGTAATTAGTGTAGTTTAAGGTAAAAATAATGTTTTAATAATATGAGATGATCATGAAACATGTACTACCCTCATTGGATGTGTGATGGCCAACCAAGAAAATCCATGGGTCAACTTGGGGACCCCATGGAGCCACTTTGTTTGGGAAATGACATAAATAACTTTTTATTAAATGTTAAAGTAAAAATGACACAAAATGAGATGTTTTACTATAACAATTTTTACATTGGGTTATACAAATCAGATTTTTGACTATAAATATTCATTAAAAAGATAAAACTATTTCATACATCATGATAGTTTTTTTATAATTTTAGAAATTAAATATATTAAATTATTTATGACATCATGATGATGTAGCGATTACCTCATTAATAAAGGATTTAAATAAAATGGAAAGATAATGTAAAATCTATGACCTACACAAGTCCAAAACCTATTGGATGGGTGGATTTCGAACCCTTATCACCTTATCATCGAAAAACATCAAAGTAGGACCATTAAAATCCGTAATGCATTCTAAAATAAAGTAACATTTTCTTACTTTCCAAGAGTGCCCCTCCTCTCCTCTTATAAATGGCCCCCACCTCTACCTCCTTACCAACACTTCCAAAGCCTTTGGCTCGGCCAAACCCTTCGCATTTTGTCTCTACACTTCCCTATCTTACTCCTTGAAGCCTCACATTGGGCATAAGTCTTCCCAAGGAATCCTTTGAGCTCAAACCAAAGGGAGTTACCCGATTTTAAGATAATGTCTTCACTTGAGTCCATTTGTATTATTTTGCTTCTCCAACCCCCTAAACTCTTTTTATTCATTTATTTTGTAATAACTCCAGTATCTCCAATTTACTAGGATGTTTTTATAAGAAGGATTCGAGCTACACCTACACACACCTACACATAATGGTTTACGAACATACTATTTCCGTGGATGGCGAATTTCTGCCTCCCGAAACGATGATTATTCAACATTCTTTTAACACCTTCAAAGGTGGCCGTTAAGATGACACAATATTTATATATGATATATAATATGTTTATGTTTTCCTTGAGATTATTTATTTTTCATTTTGGGCATACCTTTATGGTTTACATTATGGGTAAACGCGATATCTTCATTTAAGGAAGTGCGGACTACCGCCCCCTCAAAGTGATGTGATTCGTTAATGCCATATGTGGGATGTGTAAAGGATGGATTTAAAGTTATTATATATGTTTTTATACTAGAATTATAATATACCTCTATATCATTATTATTCCATTCCATAAAAATACGAAATAGAAATGAAAGTAGCGTTCATGCGTATGTACGGCTTACCGTCTCCATGAACGGTGCATTTCATTTGTTATCCCCAAATGTAATGTACTATTATAAGTACTTATTTATAATGGATATATATAATTTATGTTACATATAAATGATGAATATAATTCTGGAATTAAAATATACATACCTCTCATTTAGTTTTAATTCCATTAATATGACAAAGAAATCAAAGTAGCGTTCATGCGTACGTATGGCTTACCGTCTCCATGAACGGTGCATTTCATTTGTTACCTCTAAATGATTATGTCATATTATAAATACATGTATATGCTGGATATATATGATATATATGATATCCAAATTAGGAATTTCATTCTGGATATAAAGAACCTTTGACCACACGAACAACATGTAATTGTAAGAAGTCCACTTTCAACTTAAGAACCAAATATCGACAAAACAAACATTATTAACATAAATGGTTACATAATGTTTATAACATGGCAATAAGTGATATAAAAGGAATAATGAACTTGAAAAAGGTTCTTATGAAAATAGAAATTAACTCAAGTTTATTATTCAGGACGTTAAAGAACGATCGAGTCTAGTCGGACCTGTGGTAAGGGACTTCATCTCAATCTCCTTTCATTGAGGCATATTTTATTTTATACACAAATTTCTTTTATACGGTGTATAAACCACTTTGACTTTTACTTTTATACAAAAGGAATATTTTTCTACGAAGCGTTTTACTAAACGACAAAAATGAATGTTTTTTTAACGTACGCAGTGACAACGACTTTTTCCGCCACCGCGAGTATTATTTGGTCTTTGGCTTCCTCAACAAGACGTAATGTTTTTTAAATAAAATAAATAACATATAATCTTTTACGTATTTTGGTATTGAAAATGGTTTTGATAAAGGATTCTATTATGTCAATATATTTAAATGATATATTGTGATTGAAATGTGTAGATGTTATCATTCCTTTATATTGGTTTTATGTTTTATGACTGTATATTGGTACTTGGACATTTGACAGGTGGTTACATGATAAACCATATGACGGGTGGTGACGTGAATACCAGGATGGGTGGTTACGTTATAACCTCCAATGCATTGGGCATGGAAGTCGGTCGTATGGATATTCCATTAAGTATGTATGGAAGTTGGTCGTATGGTTATTCCATTAAGTGATATGTGTGGAAGTCGACTGTATAGTTATTCCACTTAAGTATGTTTATGTCCCAAGTTACCTTTATTTGTTATGTGTTCTTTATATGGGTTTTATGGTAATCTTTGGTTACAAAAGGGTAAGCAATGATATTTTATTTAGTGAAGAGTTTTTAATACTTCATTAAGGTAAAGGTATTACTTTGATAAAGTATACATGGTTTACGTGATGTTTGAAAAACTAACAGTTTTCATTCTTTGTATATCCCTTACTGAGCTTTTTATGCTCACCCCAAGTTTTTTTGAAATGTTTTTCACAGGACTTAATGTGGAATAGGGTCAATGATGGAATCAAGGGAAAGTAATGCTATATAAAATATGGAACTGGACATGTTTCATTTTAAGAGTTTTTTTTTCTATGGAAACTTTGTAGAAGTGTCTACTTTGTAATCTTTTGAGATGTAATAGTTATGTTCTAATTCTCTAAAACTCTAAACCTGAAAAGATCCTCAATGTGAATTATTCATTTAATTCAATCTTAAGTATGGTTTAAGGCCGTGGCCTTATAGTTGGTATCAAAGGTCAGTTTAGACAACTTTAGGAGTTAGAACGTTTTTAAATTATGAGTTAATTTATGGTCTGAATGAAATGATATAGAATTTTAAGATTACCATGTTGCTTCGCCTAAGATATTTCTTTGTTCAGAATGGTTTTCTGTAGAAGAAACAAAAAAGCTATGTTGGGACGACATCAGGAGGAAGACAACCTTCCGAATCAGCAACCTGAGATGGTCCGAATCGGAACTGAACAGTTTGTTGCCGTGATGGCATAGTTGACTCAGGCTATAAATGGTGGTGGTATCCATGCACGAGATCAGCCAGATCTACTGTAGAGGAACATGTCAGTGGTGGAACAATTCATGAGTCAACATCCCCCATCATTCAGAGGATCATCTGACCCTGTGCAAGCTGAAGGGTGGATTAAAGCACTAGAGAAGATTTTTGATGTCATGGGGTGTTCAGAACATCAAAAGGCTAGTCTTGCTGTTTACCGTTTTGAAGGTGAATCTGATCAGTGGTGGTCGATGGTGAAAAATATTAGGGATAGTGATGAGATTGAGGATATTCACTGGGCCGAATTCAAAGGTATGTTTCTTGAGAAATATTTTCCTAAGGTGGTTCGTCTTCGGATGGAAAAACAGTTCCTAGAGTTGAGCCAGGAGGATGATTCAGTGGCTTCTTCTGAAGCAAAGTTCACTCGATTGGCAAGGTATGCTCCAAACTTCATACGAGATCTTGATAGTAAAATAAACCATTTTTATTCAGGGTTAAAGCCAAAGTATCGAAGTGCTTTATCTTCTCGTGAGTTCAAAAGTTATGAAAAACTTATTCTATGTGTGGAGAAGGTGGAAATTGAGTTTGCCGATGATCAGGTGTTCTATGACAAACAACAGAATAAGAGGTCCAGTTGGCAGGCAAAGGGGAAGAATTTATCAAAGAAGCAAGGAGGTAAGAAAACCAAATATCCATCCTGTGAGAAGTGTGGTAAAATGCATCCTCGAGAATGTTTATCCAAGTCCGGTAAGTGCTTTAGGTGTGGTAAGTCTGGTCATTTTGCTCGTAACTGTATGTAAGATGATCAAGCAGGCAATGAAAAGCCAACGGTAAGATGTTTTAAGTGTAATGAAATTGGTCATTATGCAAACGAGAGTCCAACGAAGAACTCAACTGAGGGAAAGCAGCCAGACTACAAGCAGAAAGGGGTGGTGAAATCCTTTGAAACAACTTCAGTAGATGTTGGGCCATCAAATGAAGTGGTATCAGGTACACTGTTTGTTTGTTCAGATTATGCCAATGTGTTGTTTGATTCAGGGTCTACACACTCTTTCATTTCTGAGAAGTTTTCTAGTAAATTGGAAATTCCATCTCATGATATGAACCCTGAACTTATGGTAAAAACACCGGGAGGGAACATTGAGACAAAAAGGAATTATAAGAACCTTCCTATCCTTCTGTGTGGAAACAATCTCCCCGCAAACCTTATTGTTTTTCCTCTAGTAGAGTTTGATGTTATTTTGGGCATGGATTGGCTTTCTGTTTATCATGCTAAGATTGACTGTAGAGAAAAAATGGTTTCTTTTCAGAAGGATTTTCAGTTTGTGTACAAGATTGAACCCTTGATTTTGATAACATATCAGGAAGTTGAGAAACTAGTAAAAGATGGAAATGAATGTTACCTTGCACATATTGTTGAAAATAAAGGAACTGTTCAGATTAATGATGTGCCAGTGGTAAATGAGTATCTTGATGTTTTTCTTGATGAGTTGCCTGGTATTATTCATGATCGGGATGTTGAATTTACTATTGACTTAGTTCCTCATTCTAAGCCAATTTCAAAACCCCCTTATCGAATGGCTCAAGTTGAAATTTTAGAGTTAAAGAAACCATTGCAGGATTTATTAGATAAAGGATTCATTCGACCTAGCACATGACCATGGGGTTCTCCTGTCTTTTTTGTTAAAAAGAAAGATGGATCAATGATACTTTGCATTGATTATAGAGCCTTGAATAATATTACTGTTAAGAATAAGTATCCTTTTCCTCATATCAATGATTTATTTGATCAGCTCCAGGGAGCTCAGTATTTTTCGAAGATTCACTTGAGGTCGGGGTACCATCAGTTGAAAGTAAAAGAAGCAGACGTTCCGAAGACTGCGTTCCGTACTAGATTTGGCCATTATGAATTTGTAGTTATGCCTTTTGGGTTAACCAATGCACATACTGTATTCATGGAACTTATGAATAGAATTTTCCATGAGTTCTTGGATAAGTTTGTGGTTTTTTTCATCGATGATATTTTCGTGTTTTCTAAAAGTAAAGAGGAGCATGAAAGTCATTTAAGGGTTATCATAAAAACCTTAAAATAAAAGAAACTATATGGAAAATTAAGCAAGTGTGAGTTTTGGTTACAAAAAATATCTTTCCTAGGTCACATAGTTTCAAAAGATGGCATAACGGTGGATCCTGCTAAAACAAAAGTTATTGAAGAATGGCCAAGACCCACAAATGTAACGGAGATCCGTAGTTTTCTTGGTTTGGTAGGTTACTACCGAAGGTTTGTTGAAAAGTTTTCACGGTTATCTAGTCCAATGACTAAGCTAACTCGGAAGGGTGTTAAGTTTATCTGGACGAAAGAATGTGATGATTGTTTTCATGAGTTGAAAAGAAGAATGGTGAATGCTCCAGTTTTGGCACTTCCTTCCAGGAATGGTGAGTTTGTTATATACAGTGATGCTTCATTGAAGGGACATGGCTGTGTCCTTATGCAGAATAATCAGGTAATTGGTTATGCTTCACATCAATTGAAAACTCATGAGGAAAATTACCCTAAACATGATTAGGAATTAGCTGCTATTGTTTTTGCTTTAAAAATTTGGAGGCATCATTTGTATGGAGTAAAGTGTGAAATATATACTGATCACAAAAGTTTAAAGTATATATTCACTCTGAAAGAATTGAACATGAGATAGAGGAGATGGCTGGAATTAATCAAGGATTATGATTGTATAATTCACTACCATCCGGGAAAAATCCAATAAAGGTGTTGATGATTTGAGTCGAAAAAGTAATGCTTTATTAACGATGTTGAATTTGGAACTTGATCCATTGGTTAAGGATTTTATGAACTTTGGCATAGAATTTGTTGGTGCAGGATTTCTTTCTGTTTTGTTTCACGTATCAGTTAGATCTTCTTTATCAGATAGAATCAAGCAAGCACAGAAGCAAGACAGTGAGTTGCAGAAAAAGGTAGAGCTGGTTCAGAAAGGTAAGTTGCATGAATTAAACATTGATAGTGATTGTGTTTTGAGATTTGGGAAGAGATTGTGTGTGCCTTGTGATTCACAATTGAAAAGATAGTTGTTATATGAAGCTCATAGTTCTCCGTTTTAAGTTCATCCTGGCAGTACTAAGATGTACATAGATCTGCGGGAGTATTACTGGTGGGATGGAATGAAAAGAGATATTGCTGATTTTACTGTGAAGTGTTTGACTTTTCAGCAGGTTAAAGCAGAGCGGCAGTTACCGAAAGGGATGCTTCAGCCTCTACCAGTGCCAGAGTGGAAATGGGAGAATATATCCCTGGACTTTGTTGTGGGATTACCGAAGACATCTGGAGGTAATAATGCAATCTGGGTTATTGTTGATCGCTTGACTAAATCTGCTCATTTCCTTCCTATACGAGATAATTTTTCCCTAGATCAACTTTACCATTTGTATTTTAAAGAGATAGTCAGGTTATATGGATTTCCTCTCTCCATTGTATCTGATCCTGATCCTAGGTTTACTTCTAACTTTTTGAAAGGCCTTCAGAAGTCGTTGGGTACTGAATTAAATTTTAGTACTGCTTTTCATCTGCAATCAGATGGGCAGACATAACGAACAATTCAGACCTTGGAGGATATGCTACGATCTTGTTCGATGGATTATCAGGGGAGTTAGGACCAACATCTTTCTTTGGTTGAGTTTTATTATAATAACAGTTCTGATTCCATTACACAGATGGCACCATTTGAGGCATTATATGGGAAGCGGTGTCGAACTCCAGCATTTTGGGATGATGTGGGTGAAAGGAATCTGATGAGTCCAGAATTGGTAGAAGAGATGGTAGAAAAAGTTCAGTTGATTCAGAAACACATGAGAACAGCTCAGAGCAGGCAGAAGATTTATGCGTATAACCGGAGGAAGGATCTATCTTTCGAGGAAGGTGATCATGTTTTTCTCAAGGTTTTTCCATGGAAAACTGTGATGCAATTTGGTATGAAAGTAAAGCTAAGTCCAAGGTTCATTGGACCATATGAAATTATAGAGAGAGTTGGATCAGTTGCATACAGAGTAGCATTACCTCCAAGTTTATCTCAGGTACACAATGTTTTTCCTGATTCGATTTTGAGGAAGTATATGCCAGATTCATCTCATGTTTTGAGTCCAAAGGTAGTTCAGCTGGAAGAGAACCTATCTTATGAAGAACAACCTGTCCAGATTCGTGACCGAAGAGAGCAAGTGTTGAGAAATAAGGTAATTCACCAGGTAAAGGTTTTTTGGAAAAACCATATGGTTTAAGAGGCAATGTGGGAATCTGAAAATGCTATGAGGGATAAATACCCCCACTTATTTTGATAAGTGAATAAATTTGCGAGGACGCAATTCCCAAAAGGGGGGAAGGATGTAACATCCTAGGTAAATAAAGAATAATACATTTTCATATTTATTAATAATTTCGAATTAAATATTAATTTTACTTTAAAGGGGTTCTATGTTCGATAGCGTACCCGATACGCAACAAAGAGTTTCTTTGAAATCATACGTTGCACACTAGTAATAAAATAATATTATTTTAAATATTAGTTAACACATAGCCATTGTACTGGAGGGAATGGATATAAATAACTAAAATATGATTATATATGTTTGTTAAATGTTTTTACATTTATCTAATAAAGGATAAAGGCTTAAAATATGAAAAGAATTCAATTCTAGGCTTATATACTCTAATTTTCACGAAAGGTCCACTTATCAAAATTTGACGGAGAACCGTCATTAAATATAGTTTTGGTCACTCTTATACATTCAATTAGACCAAATAAAACTCTTCTTTAGAATCCGGACATCAAATATTACTTTGTGTAATTTTTTGGTATTTTTCCGATAAAGTTCATTTTTTAATGAATAGTGTAAAATGTTGTATTTTAATTCAAAACCTCTTTTTAATCTAATTTATTATATTTTTACCATTTAATACAATAGTGGTCGCTAGAATTAATTTTACTTTGAAATTGGACTTAAACTGGTGTCAATCTTTTGATACTTATTGTTTCATAAAAACACGCTATTTGTTTTCACAACGGGAATTAATTATTAAATTAATTAATGTGACTTATATGTTTTGAATATTGTAAAATAGACTTCATTTTTAAATTTGGGATATCAAATATAGCTTAGGGTGAATTTTTGGTATTTTTCTCAAAAACTTCAATTTTTGATGAATAGTGAAACCACTAAGTGGTACTTATAAAAACTGATTTTTAGTTTAAATGAAATTTTACCACTTCTGTGTTTTGAATTTCAAAAATCTGACATACATGGTTGTCATTAAGAAGTAAAATGTAGTTCATTGAGATTAAAATAATTTTTTGGTGAATAGTAACTTTGAAGTTCTTAATCGCGATTAGAGGTAATTAGTGTAGTTTAAGGTAAAAATAATGTTTTAATAATATGAGATGAGCTTGACACATGTCCTACCCCCATTGGATGTGTCATGGCCGACCAAAACAATCCATGGGTCATCTTGGGGACCCCATGGAACCACTTTGTTTGGGAAATGACATAGATAACTTTTTATTAAATGTTAAAGTAAAAATGTCACAAACATGAGATGTTTTACTAAATCAATTTTTACATGGGGTTATACAAATATGATTTTTGACTATAAATATTCATTAGAAAGATAAAACGATTTCCTACATCATGATAGTTTTTTTTTAATTTTTATAAATTTAATATATATAATTATTTATGACATCGTGATGATGCAGCGATTACCTCATTAATAAAGGATTTAAATAAAATAGAAAGATAATGTAAACTCAATGACCTACACATGTCCAAAACCAATTGGATGGGTGGATTTAGTACCCTTATCACCTTATCCTCGAAACACATCAAAGTGGGACCATTAAAATCTGAAATTCATTCTAAAATAAAGTAACATTTTCTTACTTTCCAAGAGTGCCCCTCCTCTCCTCTTATAAAAGGCCCCCACCTCTTCTTCCTTACCCACACTTCCAAAGCCTTTGGCTCGGCCAAAACCTGCCCATTTTGTCTCTCCACTTCCCTATATTACTCCTTGAAGCCTCACTTTGGGCAGATGTCTTCCCAAGGAAGCCTTTGAGCTCAAACCAAAGGGAGTTACCCGATTTTAAGGTAATGTCTTCACTTGAGTCCGTTTGTTTTATTTTGCTTCTCCAACCCCCTAAACTCTTTTTATTCATTTATTATGTAATAACTCCAGTATCTTCAATATTCTAGGATGTTGTTATAAGAATGATTAGAGCTATACCTACACACACCTACTTCTAATGGTTAAAGAACATACTGTTTCCGTGGATGGCGAATTTCGGCCTCCCGAAACGTTGATTGTTCAACATTCTTTTAACACCTTCAATGGTGTCCATTAAGATGACACTATATTTATATATGATATATAATATTTTTATTTTTTCCTTAAGCTTATGTATTTTTTATTTTGGGCATACCCTTATGGTTTCCATTATGGGTAAACGTGATATCATCATTTAAGGAAGTGCGGACTACCGCCCCCTCAAAGTGATGTGATTCGTTAATGCCATATGTGGGACGTGTAAAGGATGGATTTAAAGTTATTATATATGATGTTATACTGGAATTATAATATACCTCTATATCATTATTATTCCATTCCATAAAAATATGAAATATAATTGATAGTAGCGTTCATGCGTACGTACGGCTTGCTGTCTCCATGAACGGTGCATTTCATTTCTTATCCCCAAATGTAATGTACTATTATATGTACATATTTATAGTGGATATATATAATGTATGTTCCATATAAATGATGAATATAATTCTGGAATTAAAATATACATGCCTCTCATTTAGTTTTAATTCCATTAATATGACAAAGAAATGAAAGTAGCGTTCATGCGTACGTACGGCTTACCGTCTCCATGAACGGTGCATTTCATTTCATACCTCTAAATGATTATGTAATATTATAAATACATTTATATGACGGATATATATGATAAATATGATATCCAAATCAGGAATGTAATTCTGGATATAAAGAACCTTTGACCACACGAACAACATGTAATTGTAAGAAGTCCACTTTCGACTTAAGAACCAAATATCGACAAAACAATCATTATTAACTTAAATGGTTACATAATGTTTATAACATGGAAATAAGTGATATAAAAGGAATAATGAACTTGAAAAAGGTTCTTAAGAAAATATTAATTAACCCAAGTTTGTTATTCAGGACGTTAAAGAACGATCGAGTCAAGTCGGACACGAGGTAAGGGACTTCGTCTCAATCTCCTTTCCTTGAGGAATATTTCGTTTTATACACAACTTTCTTTTATACGGTGTATAAACACCATTGAATTTCACTTTTATACAAAAGGAATCTTTTTCTACGAAGCGTTTTACTAAACTACAAAAAGGAATGTTTTTTAACGTATGCGGTGACAACGACCTTTTCCGCCACCGCGAGTATTATTTGGTCTTTGGCTTCCTCAACAAGCCGTAATGTTTTTAAAATAAAATAAATACCATATACTCTTTTATGTATTTTGGTATTGAATATGGTTTTGATAAAGGATTCTATTATTTCAATATATTTAAATGATATATTGTTATTGGAATGTGGAAATGTTATCATTCCTTTATATTGGTTTTATGTTTTATGATTTTATATTGGTACTTGGACATTTAACGGGTGGTTACGTGATAAACCAAATGACGGGTGGTGCCGTGAATACCAGGAAGGATGGTTACGTTATAACCTCCAATGCATTGGGTATGGAAGTCGTCCGTATGGCTATTCCATTAATTATGTATGGAAGTTGGCCGTATGGCTATTCCATTAAGTGATATGTGTGGAAGTCGACCGTATGGTTATTACACTTAAGTATGTTTATGTCCCAAGTTACCTTTATATGTTATGTGTTCTTTATATGAGTTTTATGGTAATCTTTGGTTACAAAAGGGTATGTAATGATATTTTATTCAGTTAAGAGTTTTTATTACTTCATGAAGGTGAAGGTATTACTTTGATAAAGTATACATGGTTTACGTGATGTTTGAAAAACTAACAGTTTTCAGTCTTTCTGTATCCCTTACTGAGTTTTTTATGCTCACCACATGTTTTTTTGAAATGTTTTTCACAGGACTTAATATGGAATAGGGTCAAGGATGGAATCAAGGGATTGTCATGCTATATAAAATATGGAACTGGACATGTTTCTTCTTAAGAGTTTTTTTTATTCTATGGAAACTTAGTAGAAGTGTCTACTTTGTAATCTTTTGAGATGTAACGGGTATGTCCTAATTCTCTAAAACTCTAAACCTGAAAAGATCCTCAATGTGAATTATTCATTTAATTCAATGTTAAGTAAGGTTTAAGTCTAGGGACTTATATCTAAATCCATTTTTCTTTACAAAACCTTCAAAAGTCTCACACAAAAATACTTATAACCATTATACTACTTATTTGAATACCAAAATAAAAACCCTATAGAAAAAAATAATATATCTAAAGTATTGTATTCTTAGTGAAGATAATCATCTTCACATAGATACATATTTTATACTTTTTCTTTATACAACCTCAATTATGTCATTAAAATTAAAATATAAACACTCTAACATATCCAATATAATAAGATGTAATTATAAAGATATAATAATATATACCAATATTTTTCCCCATTAAATGGGAATCAAATTTGTTTTTTATGTGTATGGAAGACTACCTCCTTGGTAATTGAAGTAAAAAAATTAATCCCCAAGTCACATATATTGTAATAATGATTCAAATAATGAATATATATGATAGTTAAGAAATTTTATTGAACCTATTAATTTATTATATCAATAATATCATATCACATTCACCCATTAGTGAAATGATAATGTCACCCTTATGTATGAGCTAACATCTCAACAATGTTATGTGATTTATTTTAATTATCCTAATTTTAAGAATTATTGTACATTTTTTAGATATATTAACCATGATATTTAGGAAATTTATATGATTTTTCACATGAATAAACTATATCCTCTTCCAGATAAATGGAACTATTGTGACAAAACATGAATGAGAAATCCAAGAAGTTAACACCCAGAATAATAGTAATATATTATTATTATTAATGAACTATTGATAAAATTTTAATATAATTATCATATATGATATTATAAATATGTTTCTTTATATTAAAAATAAGTAAAATGATTAAAATCATTATAATTGAATCTAAATAATGATCAACTAAATACAACTGTGAGGTACAAGATTTGGATTCTATTTCATATCATTGAGGTGTATTTCTATATTATGCTCACAATTCATTTTATTTGGTGTTAATTATTCCTAATTAATTATTATAATGGGGATCATTTATTGATTATTTTAATTTAATGTTTTAATTTCTTCTATTTCATCCAATTTTATTGGATATAAATGTTACCAAGTACTATTTAATTTCATAACTCAATTTCTTTTCATTAGGTGACATTACCTCTCCATTCTCTTTGATACTATATGAATATTTGTATAATTTTATTTTATTATTTTATGTTTTACTTCAATCATTTTAATATCGACTTAAATTTTATATACAAAAAAATTTATTTATTAGTCCTTAAATAAATGGCTTGATATTTTTAAGTTATTTTGTCCTAATTTCCATTCCATTATTTCATATTTGATATTAGACACCTATTTAATTTTTTTGGTGTATAGACTACCCTGTTGAGAAATTTAAAATTTATAAAACATAATTCATGATGCTAAATGTTCCAATTGATTTTTATTCCTTTATATGGATACAATATACATGTTACCAAAGTGGTAATGATTTATTTTACTATCTAATGTTTTGGGATTTACTCAATTATCGTTGAAGGAATCATATACTCTAAAAATCATGATATCCATTTATTTTCTTACCATTTCGATATTTATAGTCTTTCCATATTATCTTCTAAATTGTAATCAATTTGTTACATATAAAAAATGGATGTTTATATGAAAATCCAAACTTATTTCTCTTTTTGATTGGGTATATTTTTCTTTCATGGCTATATATTTCGAAATTCATTTAAAAAATAAATTTCTTATAAAATGATTAATTGAGGATATTTGAGGTACTCATGAATATATATTTTTGAAATGAATATTTCTAATATTTTTTGAAATGTTAATTTTTGAATTTCATTACAAAATGAGAAAATGAATGTTTTCTAATGTATACAATGTAAAAAAACATCCCCCCCTCTATTTCTGTATTATATTATTTCATTTTTTATATATCTTTTCAATTATTATAAAAATGTATAAAATGAAATATTACATTCAAAATTAACTAAAATATTCATTTTTTATAACAATATTTTATTACAATAAATATATCTTTGACGAACTGATATTAATCTCTTACCCCTTATTAACTTATTATCCATTTTCTTTTGCATAAAAAACATAATTTATTAAGGACATTTGATATTACATTTATCTTTGATATCAAAATTATTTACATCATGGATACAATTTTTTCCGAAACCATACACAATTTTTTATATAGGATATTATATTTTTCATGTTATTTTATTGACTCTTTAAAATATTGATGAACCACTATTATATATACATGATTATATAATTATAAAGATACATTTTTATAAATTTAATTTAATATTTAAATGTGAGTATTTCAACGAATATGTATTCAGTATGGGGGACCAATTATAGATATCCCCTCACTTCATCAATGGTTGCATGAGATGAATTACAAGGAAAAATTAAATGGTTTTTCTGTATGAACATACCCATCGATTAAATTGTATTATCACATCAAGATTGTAGTATATATTTTATTGTGTGTGAGATCATAATTTACCATATTAAGATTTTACATCATTTATAATTTTGTTGCAATTATTCATGATATTATTGCATTGATATTATTTCATAGATATTATCCCAATGTGAATTTTTTTCTCAGGTTGTTTAAGAAAATGACGTGTTATTTTATTTATTTTCATTTACATCTAGAATATAACTTATTTAATCATGATATATTCCACCATATGTTACCCATATTGAGAAATTTATATAACCATTATTTTCATTCCTTTCTATTGGATATGATGAAGGAATATTTGAATGTGTTTAAGGGTGCATAAAATTTACTCCCATTATGTTTTCATTCATGTTTTCAAAATAAATGCTAGATCCATGTATATATAGATTTTTATAAGACAAATAAAATATTAAATCCTTCAAGATATCATTTTTAATATCTTATGTCAATATTATAAGTTATCCATGTGATCTAGGCTATCGGTGAAGTGTAATAGTAAGAAATAAATTTACCCCCATTGCATGTCAATAATTTATAAAAAAATATCACTAAACCAATAATTAAATGAACAGACTTTAAAAAATGGTGTTGGGACCCTAACTTAGATAAAAGGTAAGATTCATATCTCTCTTTTATTCGAGAATGAATAATCCTTGATTTCTAATGAATATTTTGTTATGAATTTCCATTCCTAAATTAAATATTTAAATATGAAATTAATTTCATTGGTTTTATTTATAATGATAATAATTATGAATTTATAAATATATTTTACACTTGATTAGTTATATAAGTATGTTTTCAGTTAAAATTATAATTAATGTATATAGTTTTTAAAATAATAAAATTGTTTTATAATGTCTATTTTCTTTTATTGATAATTATTTTTAAACTTATTATTTAATATTAAAACAAAATTAATTTTATAAATAGATTTATTTTCATATCATCATTGTAAATATTTTATTGTAATATAATGGTCAATAAAGATAGGTTCAAGATATCATAGTTATAATATTACAACATATATCTATATAAATTTATGTAATAAGATATTATATGTGAGATATTTGGTAAAATAGATGCATAAATATAATTTTCACCCATTAATTACATCTTACAAATTAAATTTACATAATAGTTCACTTTTTTTCTAAATTATTGTTATGACATTTTATGTATATTTCTTATTACTCTAAAATGTACTTATAAAACATTACTTAATAAGTTATATAATGAAATAAAAAAATGAATTTTTTTATATAAATTTAGTTCCTCAAAGTTATTATGCCTTATATTCACAAAATATATATTAATATTGATAATGAATATATTTGAAAAGTAACAGAACAATCAGAGTAATATTATAATAATAATTTACATTATTCATCACACTATAGGTGCTTTATCAATTTTGTTTTTAAAAAGGAATGGTAATTAATTAGATAAATAATGTATTAAAATGAATACATTTTATGTCTCAAAATAATTATTTGTCATTCATATAATATTTAGGAACTAAGTGTAATGATTAATGTAATCAATCATAATAAAACATATAGTTTTTATTCAAAATATGCTGGTTTTCACTTTATTAATATAATTCATATAAAAGCGATACTTATAAATTATAAAAATTTCATTAGAAGAAATATGAAATTATATTTCGAATTTAAAAAGTAAAAATTATATTTTGTTGAATTTTTTTATTTGTCTAAAATTATATATATTATATGAATATTCAATAATATGTTTGATGAATAGAATAAAAATAATCTCATCATCATGGTATTAAATATGAGATAAAATTTATAAAAGGTTTTTATAGAAATTATAAATTAAATGTGGTGAGTAATCATTTATTTTGATATATATTCATTAATTTTATTATTGAATCACTTTTTAAATATCTAAATTGTTCACAGGATCTGTGATTTCTGGATGAAGATAAAAATACTAATGGTAATATTCTTTCATGTTAAATAAGAGCAGAAAAAATATTATGAATGTTTTTATATGAAAAAATGATAAATAAAATGTTTTCTTTTTGTTATATATTAATTTTTAAATTTAGATAACATGTATATTATCTAAAACACATTTTAAGTAGCATCGAAGAACTTGTTAGTGTAAAATAAAAGACAAAAATAATTATTTTAAATATGTTATGTTCTATGGTTTAGATTAATTATAATCCATCATAGTTTTTAGTATAAATATTACATTAATGTATTGATTTATATATTTATTTTTAAACTCTATATTAATCTGGAATTTTTTATAATCAAATAACAAGATTAAAAAAATTAATTTAGATGGGTTTTAATGTAAAAAATGTTTTAAAATTTAATAAACCATCTTAAAACTATTTATTCAATCTATATGTGTGCTTAATAGATAAATAATTTCATAATTAGTAAATTTATGTTGCATTTTACATTTTAAAACTAAATTCTTAATCCTTAAAGATAAATATTTGTGAAAATGCCATCAAATTCCTCATATATATGTAGACTCATGACATGACCAGAACTGTATTGGGGCTGATCCATAACTACCCTAAGCCCTCATACATAGTTTCAGGTGTTGGTGACCAGTAGTGAAGGCATAACAAACTCCAGGAGGCCTTTTCCAAAGTACATGTACACACACATGCTGCTAACTCGATGTAAAAGTGTAGAATGAAAAGATAAATGGTATAACACTTATATATATATATATACAAGAAATATTCATTAACTTGTTAAAATTTCAGTTGTAGAAAAACAAACTAAAAGGGAATGGGAAAAAATACACATCCAATCAGAAAAGTTCCACAACTCAGAAAGAAGTGGAAAAGAAAAAAACCGGATAGAGCCCCACTCTTGGATCCCAAGCGATGACCACAACACGTTGTCATTGAACCACTTTTTCCTAATCTCCTATGAATTCTTGATCAACTACTATTCCATTTTCAAGGGCACTCCGAGAGCCGGAAAATCCCAATAAGTGAAGAGTATAAAAATACTCACTATCATGAGTGAAGGCTCAAGGGAGCTGAAAGAGAGGTACTAAAGAGGTATGTGGTAGATAAGACCATGTACTCTAAAATAGTACATCCCAACACAAAAAATATCTGATGTATTCTCATCCAAACATGAGGATCTAGAAACTGAAAAAGGATGAACTTCTTGTTGAGTCCTTGCTGCCATTAGTAAGAAAGTAAACTCATCAATCCATGAGAAGTTATACATGGAAAGAATGTGGAACACCCCACACTTCTTCACCGCTCTTGTAATGAGACTAACCAAATCCTTTTATGTGAATATTCCAAAAATGACATATATATATATATGCTTTACCAATAAAGCCCAAATTAGAGAGTAAGAGGATCTCCATATCACTAGACCGACCAAAGAAATGAATCACAAAAAATTCTACAAGCAACCACCATCAATTCCCAACACCCCACCCGTCTTCCCTAACATATAGAAAACCAATCATAATAATCACATATTGATACTATCCACCTTATTGGGCTCTATCTCACCCACAGGTTTTTAATCACATCATAATGACACATCATTGTTAAAAAATCACCCTTATTTCATGAGAGTCCAAAATCCCGCCAAGAACATCTTATTACAACGCCACACAAATGAGAGATCATGTCACAAAGTCATGAAACCCACAAACCATCCTTGCTAGAGGTTATTTTTAGAATATTCATTGTCAAACTCACTGCTAAACCTAGTTTGAGGGTATGCTTGAAGGAGTAAATGATGATCCTAACTACCCACCTGCTCTAGTGGGTATGTCCAAAAAGATTAACCGGTGAACCTCATAGCCCAGCTGTGCAAGAGGGTAAGACTTGAAAGAGTAATCGATGAACCACAAAGCCCAACTATGCTATAGGGTAACTCTGAAAGTGTAAATTATGAAACTCACTACCCAGCCCCATTGGGGGGTATGTTTTGAAAAGATAACGAAGAACCTCACATCCTTTCTACGCTACAGGGTAATCCCGTATGTCATTGTATATTCTCAAAACATCACTCCCATAACTATGGAAATCAAGTATCACTTTAGATATTCATTTCCCCTAGAATATCAAGTTTCACCTCAAATAGTCTTCTCACTTGTAACATCGTGCATCATACCTCAAAATCCACTATAGAGGGACCATCGTGTTCTATAAAGAAAAATACTGGGGATAGACTACTCAAATTCCAAAATTCGCATTCAGAAGAAAGTATTATGAGAGGTAAAAGGTTAGTAATGTGGTAAATGGAAGGTGTGGGGACCCCATGACGTGTGACCCCACCTCACCATCCGCCCAAGTTATTAGGCATACTTTTTTATGAAATATTGATCAAGTACCCAAAACCTAGTCTAGTGTACTTCTAGAGTACTAGGCACCTCTAGCCAAAAGGCTGATGAGTGTATGTAGATAGTTACTGATCCAGAGGGAGAAAATTTAAGTCTACCAACATGCTTCTTGAGAACATCAATAGATAACCAAATAGATCACATCATTGAGAACCTTGTGTAAAATTACATAGGATTGACTATCCATTTGTCCAAAAAAGCCTCTCGATAAAAAAGATGCATTCCACTATGATGCACACAAATAGTGCCTCATGGGGCCCATGCCTCAATCCAAAACCACATCATAGAGATCATTCCATTGTGATCCCCTTGAAAAAATACACAGGATTGACTATTTATTCATCCAAGTAGGCAACTGATGAAATAGTGCTTTCACTGCAAATTCCCAATCAGTGCTCGATCACTACCAATCACGAAAAGTCTCTAAACCTCTAAATGTATCCCACCACTGTGATATTTGAAAAAAAACATGTAATGTAGATTATTCACATACCACAAATAGAAATCTGATGTAGAATTTGTAAAATGGTACATTATGCTCAAAAAGGAGTCCCAGGAGGGCCCACGTCGTGGCCCCAATTTTAGACAGGCCAATCAAACCATTGAAATCCTCACAGAAAAACACACAAGATCGGCAACTCAATAATCTAGAATGGATACCTAGTAAAAAAAAGTCACATTCCACTACAAACACCAAGAACATGCCTCATGGGGCATACATCACCATTTCAGTTGATGTGTAGGAATTATCCCATGAAAAGTCCTCTTCAATTCTAGTACTGCAACAACTCAGACGACACATTAATCAGACGTCATATGAAAATGTATCATTTGATATAGTTTTCCCAAATAATAATAATTATATAATTATTCTTATTAAAAACAGAAATTTAATGCCACCGATCATTGAACATGAAATGAAAATTCCTCGATTTTTTTAAAAAAATTGTCTCATTATGAAAAATGTGTGGCTGCAGACGGGACACAAAACAGACATCCAATAAAGACGATACGAGGGTTTGAAGAACCTCCAGACATGAAGAAGACCAGATTGACCCGAATCGGCTGGTCCATCTCGACTTGGGCAGGCTCTCTCCAGCAACCCTGTCCATTTTTCGCCCACCGCCAAAATCACCGGACAGTCATGGGGTCGTGGCGATGCTCTCTTTCCCACGGTTTTGTCGTGTTGTGGCCTAGTGCCACCGTCCAACGTTCCACGAACTGCTGAGATCACCCTAGTGGTATGATATTCGATCTGAGACTAGATATGGGATCCCCAGGATGTGCTCTTCAATATGATGACATCATTTCAAGTCATCATCAACATCCTGACTCGACAAATGGTTGGAAAAATCTTTCACTCACCATTGCATCCCATCTGGTGCCTAAAACTCGAACCTAAGAACAGATCGAGATTCCTTGGGTCGAGGGCTTCAAAGATATGGGATTAACATCAGGATCATAGGTTCTTTTCCCACAAAAATGATAACTGATAAAGAACACACAAATTAAGAAAGAAAAGGTTCTCAAAAAAATTAAACAGATAATGGTTGTTGTCTATTCGGCCATCATCAAAGGATTCCAAAGTAATGAAAATAAATAGAAATGATTTCTAATGAATAAATTCCAATCGGGCACTATAGAATCCAAAATAGAAATGAAACCAAAAATATGGATCTATCGTTTGGATTTCTATGCTCTCATCTAACAATGTTTTATGTTTCATCATGATTTTCTGACGTTCAGACATGGAATCAACATCAGCCAGAGCTCTGATGTCAAAGAAATAATGATCCAAATGTAGCTAATTCTTCAGACCACCATTTTATATGAAACTACTAGAAGATGCTAAATCTGAATCTTTTTTCCCTCTCAACTGAGGTCACCCCTCATGTAAACACTACAAAATGAACTCAAAAACAGTCTCAGATTTCCCATCTGAGTCCCCATTAGTATGTTATTCGAAGTAGTGTTTCAAATATACATATTTTTATAAAATTATTTGTTTTATAATTATTACCTCCATGAAATTTTCTACAGAAATCCACACTGAAAAAATATAAATCCCTAGGGTAAACAACACAATCTGGACTCAACCATGTCATTGTATTTATGATATGTGATACCATTTGAGTGTTATTTGTGGTTGTTATGTTAATTTGGATGAATTAATAAATTAATAAATCCATTTAACGTACCACTAATGAGAAAAGGTTTTGTACATCCCAAACAAAAATATTTATGTCTCTCCTAGGGTATACACCACATTTCAGAGCCAACTGTGGAATCATATTTTTTATATAATCAATAATTTATGAGATATTTTGTTTTCATTGAGTGAATAGTAAAAAAACACATAATATTTTTCAATAATTTATCCGGGGAACATCGGGCCCCAAAATTGAATGTCTTTTTAGTTCTTAGCTCTATAAATATATGTAGAAATAATACAAATTCATACAAGGTAAAAAAATAGGTGTCTACATATTTTTCTCATTAATGCTTTTTCCCCAAAAGTCATAACTTGTAAAAGAAACATTGGATACTGAGCTCACATTCATCTCTCCCACTCCCCATAAAACATACTCGTCACCATTCATGAAAAAAATGCCATCTATAGGGATGGTATGTACTCATATGTCTACTCTTTTCAATGATGTTCATAGGAACACATATGTATCTCATCAGTTGTGACAAGTGGAAGATGTCATGTGTGAACTCCAACTATTGGGAGGGGTAATGTACTGTGAAACATCATCATCTTTTTCACAATTCCTAATTTCCCGAAGAAACATGGTGGATAATTTACTTCTCTGGATGATCCCTTATGTTCTATGTCATGACTGGAATCACAGTTTTTCCATAGAAAAGGGTCTCATGATTCCCCATATTAAAATGCAAAACTAGTGAAACACCCATGGATATCTACTCTCTCATGATTTCTTAATCGATGCATCCCAAGTAAGACACTCTAACATGATCGAGAAGTAAAGGAACCTACACCATCGACTGAATATAAGATATACCCTCTTTCAATACTAGGGCTAGCTGTAGGGAAGCAAACTACTACTAAACTTTCCAAATCTAGAGAGACTGGGATTTCTTCCTAAGTTAATCAATTATAACTCTACCACATTACAAAGCATAGAATACCAAGAATTCATAATCCTGCAAGACATTCAACCAGTACCTCCATATCAGGTTCAAGCCTCTCTATGTGATGATGCAACTGAGACACTGGTGGTTTGAGAAATCCGTAAAGCTCTCTCCTATAAGATAGTGTCTCCACATTCTTAAGGAATAAACTACCTCTTCCAGCACCACATAGTGATATGAATAGTTATTTTTATGGGTTTTACATTACCTTGACTTGTACATGATAAAAATATAAGGAATAACGTCCAGAATGCAATGTACTAACAAATGGGGTAGGTGAGAAAAATCATCTAATTTCAAGTGTCATGAAACAAAATATACATAGAATACTCGCTCATCTTTTCCCCTCTAGGAAGGAGAGTAATACCCAAAATAGGACCTCTAAAAAACCCACTAGTGGCACCTAATGAAATGAGAGGGCAAGTAGAGAATCCCCACTAGAAAAGCTAAGATCTTCCCTGATACTCCACTGCACTTATTTGCCCTGAACAAGCAAGTCAAAGGGATTCATCCAGCAAACCTCAATAGTATTATATTTGGGTGGCACTGAATCACCCTCAAATTTTTTTGATCACTTCACAAAAACATGTCTCATTGGGGGAATAATCCATCTCTCTTATTCATTCAAATATATATTGAACAACACCGACATACAGTTACACTCATGCCCCATGTCACCCTTAGTAACTCCTCAAGAATGGAGTTGAAAAAAAGAGTACCTCCAGAAGTGTCTAACAAATTCTACTAAAAAAGGTAGAAAAGACTCGTAGTGTACAACTTATCATCTCTTGTAATATAGTATTATAGTCATCAAAAGATTTCAAATGTGTGTGGCCCTAGAAGCTAGCTCTCTGAGCCTGAAGTGTGCTTCCTAGTGGTGGTGGAATGACCTCAAAACATTTTCCACCAACCATAGTTCATACTACTCTTCTGCAAAAACCAAATCCCTAGGCGCTACCATGTCCTCACATGGGAGATCCCTGGTCACGTCATTACTTCTGCTATGGAGGTTAATCTACCAACTACCTAGAAATCTTAGCACATCTGGTTGGGTATTTTCATTCCATGTGACCTCCTTTCTCAAAAGCATACAATCGGCGAATACCGGGTTTCCACAGTGTAATATGTTTTCCCCAAACATGTTCTTTATTATTATCAAGGGGATTCCTCATACATCAAGGCCCTTCAAACTGATATCTTCTAGCTGTGGAATACATCCCAACATTGTTGCATCCAATATCAAATTCAGATAACTAGTTCCCCTATAATGGAAAGCATGCTATCACCAATACCTACTCCATCACCCCATGATAGGTAAGGATTCATAAGGGCAATACGCTAGCATGAATCTCTACAAAAGATACCCCAATCCGACTTCTATGTATATATTATTCCATCATGGATCACGTCCAAAGAGAACCGAGTAAGGTATATGAACCTAGTCATGTAATCATCCACTTTCATCACTCCCCTCTAAGGATATAATAGATATTGAATCAATATATAGAATTTTAAATAAGGGTATTAATCCTCATGAAATATTTGTTGGTAGTCATCCATGAGAGTAATGACTCATCATACATCTGATTTTTCTAGATCTACCATTGCTAAGATGCTCTATGGAAAAATACTCGATGTCAGAGCCACCATCTAATCTATTATTTTTCAATCAATCCTAAAGAGTTGAACCACTAACTCTAGCCAAAACTTCACTGTTTGAGGGTTTGGCTTACCATGGAACCTCAGTGGTTTCAGATACTGGAACTTACAATGCATGATCAACCTATACAAGTCCTCATCCAATGCAATCGGTACTAACTGCTTCTCCCTAGGCTGAGGTGCTACTACCTATCCTCCTAGAGAAAGGGTAATCATATTATAGATCCTAAACTAAGGCTTCGTCACTCATGGAATCTCCATCATGAACTACCGCTGGTATCCTGGATGGTTGTCATCGCAGAGGCATCCAGAATTCGATACATGATTACTGTGGAAAAATGAGCATATATATATATATATATATATATATATATATATATATATATATCGAAAACGATGGGGAGATTTCTCAAAACGTAGTTCCAAATAATCAATCATATATGATGCATGTACCAATGATCCCTCCAACAAGTTTCTCAGCATGCCGAGTGAACATGTGGGAAATTAGGGTCCTGGTGAAATGCTACATCGACTACCACACCATCATCAGACTCCCTAGCTAGGGAGATGCTCTCAAGACATGTTGAAACTTGTTTCCCTAAAACCCAACCAATTCCTTTTTATAGATCATATGAAAATTTTCCGATGGAATGAACAACCTTTGATACAACTTTGTCATGACCCGACCCATTTTTTGGCTCGAGCTGCAACTACCCCAAGCATGACTCCATAGGTAGGGGTCTAGAGACCATCACCTAATGCAAAAAAACGTAGGTAGGATTTTTTCTATGTACATGTACATGCACAAATCCCTCCACCTCAATGGAAAAGTGAAGAGTGAATGGATAACAAGGTACTACACTACTCTAAATATAAACCAAAAATATGCATCGACCATAAATATTAAATGTACAGAAATCTAAACAAAAAGGGAAAGAGGAAAATAAATTACCATTGAGAAAAGTAACTCAATCCGGAATCTGGTTGAAAAGTAAAACTACTCAGAGACCCATGCTCTTGGATCCCATGTTATGACCACTGCACATTGTCCAAGCACTATGTATCCCCATGATCCTATGAAGACACTGTCAACTTGCCTGTTGTATTCAAGGGAACACTGAGTGTGGGAAAAGTCCATGAATGGGTTAATATAAAAATACTAAATAGGGTTCCTTGAAGGCTCAAGGGAGCAATAAGAGATGTTCAAATGATGGATGCAGTGAATGGGACAAGGTACAGTAAAAGAGTACAACTCAACCCCACAAATAAGTGATGTATGCTCGTCTAAAAATGAGTTAGAAATGGATATAATATGATCTTCTTGTTGAGTATCTTATACATTTTGTAAGATATTAGACTCGTCCAACCACAAGAAGACAGACACCAAAAGCACGTGGAATACCCTATCCATCATTGCCTCTCCTGGAACAAGAGTAACCAAAACCCATGCAGTGATTACTGTAAATATTATATATATATAAATATTTAAATATTAATGACCAACTAAAGAAGCCCAAACAAGATAGTAATGGGATATCCATATCACTAGATCAGATTAGGAGAAGTGTAACCAACAGTTCTAGAAAATACAACCATCGTGGCCCAACATCCCACACATGTTCCATGAACTAAATGTCAAAGGGAATAAATCATTATGACTTGATACTATCCTCTTCGGAAAGGTTTATCTAGATGGAATGGATTTAATCATGTCAGACAGATGTGTATTAGTGGGAAAAGTGCCCCTATATCTTTAGAGTCCAATGTCACATCAATCAAATCTTGTTACCACGTCTAAAAACCAATATACCGTGTCAAAATGATGTGTACCAACTCCTAAACCTTATAGGATGGTATGTTCAGAAGAGTTATTGAATAACCCACTTCCTTGCCCAGTTAGAGGGTAATGCCAAAAGAGTAACTGATGAAGCTTATTGTGTAACCACACTAAATGGTTTTACATGAATGAGTAACTGAAAAACCTCACTGCTGAACCATGATCGAGGGTATGCCATGAAAGAGTAACCGAAAAACCTCATTGCCCAGCCATGATGGAGAGTAAGCCCAAAAGAGTATATGATGAACCTCACTACCTAACCCCACTTGAGGTTATATCTGGAAGGGAGAACAAAGAACCTCATTACCCACCTGTAATAGTGGTTCCATCAATATTTCTTTGAGAATTCTAAAAACATCACTTCCATCACTGTTGTCACTAAGAATCATATCATATAGGCATTACACACAAAATATTGAGTGTCACCTCAGCTAGTAATCACAATAAAAAATTTCCACATTTTACCTCGAAAGCCACTATAAAGGGAACCATCCTTTTCTATGTGAAAAAAATAAGAAAGGCTATATTTCATCCAAAACCTATGTATTGAAGGAAGAGATAGGAGAGGTAGAAGATTTTTAAATTGGTACATGACATGTTTGGGTCTCACACAATGTGTGACCCCATGCCGTCATCAGGTCATGTACCTAGACATACTCAAGTAAAAAACTATGATAAAGTACCCACTAGTTGTCTCGGTGTATGTCCATAGTACATGAAACAGCTAGCCAAAAGGCTAATAAGCACATGTTTCTCGTTACTAATCTTAAGGGAGTAAAATTAAGTCTTCCAACAGTCCCCTTGATAACCGCCTGAATAACCCAAAACAACACATAATTGTGATTGGTGTGGAAAATCACACAGGATCAACTATCCATTTTCTCGGAAGTGAATCTTTGTGAAAAATCTATATTACACCGGGTTGCACACATATAGTTCCCTGTGGGGCCCATGCCTTGATCTTGAAACACATCACATGGTTAGTGCTACCATGATCCCCTCAAAAAACACACATGATTGAATATTCATGTTTCCAAATGTAAAATCACTAAAAACTGTGTTTTTCACCATAAAAGACCAATCAGTGATCGATCACTACCGATAATGAAATTTCTATGCACATCCAAACAGATCACACCATTATTATCGACGAGGATAAACATGTTTGTTAGAATGTTAACGTCCCCCAAACATACTGTCGATGCAGAAATTTTAAAATGATGCCTTACACTCATAAAAGTGTCTCATGGGGTCCATTCCTCAGTGCCGATTTTTTTGGGTTGATTGCGCCACTGTGATCCTCACTGGAAAACAAACATGATTAACTACTTGATCATTTAGAACAACTACCCAGTGAAAAAGTCACATTCCACAATAAAGAAATGAAATGAGCCTCATGAGGGCGGCACCACTGTTTTTGTTTAATCCCCTAAAATCATCCTTCAAAATATTTCCTCAACTCCAGGGTCATAACGCGTTAGGAAATGGATCAATTCGACGTCATATGAGAATGTACAATCTGATATAAGTTTCCCGAATAATATTAATTATATTATAATTATTAAAAATTGATTTTTTGTGCCCTCGAGCATCAAGATCAAAAAACAGTCCACAAATTTTCTCCAAAATTTTTTATGATGAAAATGTGGCCCTAGACTGCAAGAAAAACAATCTTTCCATGAAGAAGATATGGGCAATTAAAGAACAGGTGGACCCGATAGAGATTAGACCGGACAGCCCGGTCGCCATCACCGACGACAGCCTCCAAAAACAACAGACTGCTATAGGGACGTGATGATCCTCTCCTTTTCATGGTGCTACTACTCTGCAGCCCACCACACCGGTCATTCCTCCTCAAACAGCCAGTATCACCGTGGTGGTCCGATTTGTGAACCGGGACTAGATCTGGGATCCCCGGGATGTGCTCTTCACTATGATGGCCTCAGTTGAAATGATCTCCAATGTTTTGATGTGACAAAATGTTTTCAGATCTTCCTATCACCATTGTGACTCCTCCAGTCCCCAAAACATGAACTTGATCACATATCAGGAATCCTCAAGTAGAGAGATTCACAGTTAAGGGTATATCTTTATGATTAGTGGTTGTTTATTCCGAATGAAAAGTGAACTGACAAATATCACAAAGAACAACGAAGAATATGTGATCAAAAACTGATGAAAATGATGTTTATTGTATTTAACCACCATAAAAGGATTCTAAACCAGTGAAAGAAAATAGAACAGATTTCTGACGACAAAATTTCAATATGGGAACTACAGAATTCTAAATAGATATCCTACCTCGAATCTAGATCCATAGTTGTGTTCACTCCAATCTAATCTATCAACGTTGGATATTTTGTCGCAATCTTTCTATGTTCAGATGTCAAATTGATGTCTTCAAAATCTCTTCCATCCGAGAGAGAAATAAGACAACATTGTCTCAATCCTCTAACAGTCTATTTATTGTAATCTACACATTAAGGAATAATCTGAATATCTTATTCCCTCTCAACTGAGGTCACTAATATGGTAAAAACCATGAAATGAACTCAACTATGTTCTCGGATTTTCAATCTGATTCCCCATTTAGATTTTATTCGAAGCATCATTTCAAATAAATCAATTTTAATTAATTATTTTATTTATTTATTTTCCATCCGAGACTTTTTTTATCGATTTGCAATGCCATCAAATGTAATACCCATCCTAGTGTAAAGGGTGTGGTCTAGACTCAACAATGGCTTCAGATTTCTGATACGTGTTACCATTTGAGACTTACATGTGTCTGAGTTATTAAATTAATGAATTAATAAATTAATTCATCTTGTTAATATACCACTAATGATAGAGGGGTCTGAACACCCCGCACCGACGTATTTTATTTCACTCCAACGGTAAACAATGTGCTTCAAACACAATTAGGGAATCAGATTTCTGATATGATCAAATGTTTAATAAATATCCTTTTTCTCTTTCCTGGATTTTAAAAAACACTTAATATTTTAGTATAATTTATTCTATTCAAATAATGCTTCAGAATTACTTTCCATCTCAGCGCCTGGCTCTGTAAATATATGTAGAAATATTTAAATGTATTAAAAGGAAATATCATGTCTATATAACTCATTTGAACCTTAAAAACACACATATAATGTTCCCTTATTTATCCATATTATTTGAAAATTCATATAAAAATTTACGTTTACATGTTTATGAGAAAATATATATTATTATGTACCTTATCTCATTTCATTTAGAAAATTAAATTTGAGTTATTCAATTATCATTATAATTATATCAAAGCCTCTTTCTCATATCTTATTTGTGATTCTATTCCTTAAATATATATTAATCCACCAAAAAATTTCTCAAATATAGTTACAATACCATGTTATTGGAATCCTTTTAATTCATCATTGTTTATAAATATTCTATGACCTCTCATCAAATTCCATTTCCATAAACTATTAATATGTGAAAATATTTTTTTAATAAACGTTCATGTTTCAATTAAATTATCTTTTTACACTTTTCAAAAACATATGTAATTTAGGAATGTATTCAAAAAAATATTTTAAATTTATTCATATTTTTTTATAAAATTATTTAATTATTACAATCTCTAATATTTTATGTCTTTTCAAAATATTTGTCATTTTGGTTATTCTACAAAACCTAAATGAACGATGGTGTGTTAATAAAATTATATCATTCTTGGATATTCATATTATTTCTATTCATGATTGAATATAAAATTATAATTAAATTATTTTCATGATTATTTTTATATATTAGAAAAACATCTATCATAACAAAGATATTAAAAGGAAACATTCTTAGTCATTTTTAATAACAAAAAATATTATAAGCTATTGTTCATAAAATTTATAAATATCTAATAATTTATTAATCTCCATAAATTATAAAATGATAATAACCATATAAATTATAATATATTCATGTTATATAATAATTTTAAAATAAAACATTGAATATTAAAATTATACCGAAGTAGTTTTGAGGATTATGAACAATATGGACTCAAAACATCTGACATAAAAAATACATATATATAGAAAATGCATTAAAAGTGTAAAAAATGACATAATAGGAATATAAATAAGTAAATAAACATTCAAATGGTTTTATATAAATTAAATAATTAATATAATTTAATTATTAAAATTGTTAGAGGACATATAAATCAATTATAGACTCCTGGTCAGTTGTTTTTCTCAATTTCCTTTCATTGAGATATAATATATAGTATCATCTTGTGTTTTTTTGTAAATAATATCCTATAAATGAATTTATTTATATAATTCACATAATTGAAGGTGTAATAATATCCATCTATGGATATATATTTTTTGTTCTTTCAATAATGAATACACCAAATTTAAAAGGGTTTTTTTTATAAAAAACTGTGAAATTATGATTGTCTATATTTGTAATCCTATTAGAAGATATGAAAACTATTAGTTTATTAAATGTTGTATATTTTATTCTAAAAAATATACTTTTTTACACATGTCATTATTGTTCACCTCTTATTGGGCCATTATTAAATCCCAATGATTCTTTTTAATAGAGAAACATTTCTGAATTCTTTTTCAGTGTGAATATTTCTCCACTATATTTGATCATTTCATAAGATTTTATCTATATCCCTATCTCTAATTCTAAGATTTCGTATTTTTTGTGGTGTTTTGGGGGTGGTCTGTGATGTCTTCTCTCACTTCGTGATGATAGTGGAAACCGTGCATGTCCCTACCCCACTGACATGGGTGGGATATTCATTATCTGTTAAGGGAGTGGGGTCCTCTTTTTCCCACAATTAAAAACACGACATTCTTCTTCTGTTACCACAATTCTCCTAGTAACCTATGTTTCTTGAGTTTTGTGAAGTATTCCCAAACATTCCACTATATATGGTTGATTTTAATAAATCCTCGATGCTCCTAAATCATACCATGATGGCATGATTCATATACAGAAGGCCTTTTCCTGAAACCATTGATTGATTTGTTATTTGGTTTATAGTATCTACATAATAGGGATGTTATCTATTTCCTCAATAATAGGTGATTTATAATCTATTTTTCACGAGAGGAAGAATTATTCATAGTTTTTTCTACCACACCACACAGCTACTATGGGTATCACTTATAGCTCCATATATGGACATACAACATTTATATGATGTCAGACTCCCCTTTGTTGGAAATTTTGTTAAATTTCCCTAACCTACCCTTTCCATTTCAAAATAGTTCATTTTTAAGATATTTGAAAACCACTTATGTAGGTTCTTGTGCTTTTATTGTCGAACCAATGATGTTTGTCGTACTCTTAATCCATGAGTGTGTATATAAGATGATGTTTCAAGAAAAGAATATAATTGGTTTGAATTATAGTAGGAGAATATTTTTATTGTAAGAAATATTTTGTGTGTGAATAAATTGTTAACCTTTGTTTTCATTTAATGTGGATGGACCATTCCTCAGAACCCAATAGTAGTGGTTCAAAACATAATTGTATGAAAAAGGGTGTGGGAACATGTGGAAGAAAGGATTATGTGAGAAACATTGTAGAAGGAACATATTGTCATTGGTAAGTGGGTGTGCAGATTGAGGCAGAGGGTATTCATGGGGAACCATAGGATGGGATGTGTTCTTCCCAATGGAAGGATGTAGATTTGGGAAGCATGAATAAGGGGAAAGTCAATATAGTTCTTTCTAGTCTGCATGCATATCTAAATGAACCTGTTCAAGGAGGTGTTACCTCTAATAGAGGTAGTCAAAAAGCGGACTTCCTTTTGGATTCATAGGAGGGAGGGGGTTGGCTTCTTGTACTGCTGATGGCCTACTAATTAGGCATAGCCTTTTAATGAAGGAGACTTGGTCAACACTCCCTAAAAAAATTTACTAACATTATTAATAGAATAAAATTTTACCTTAGGGGGAGGTGTGTAACTGAATCTATGAGCCCATGGATTTAAAATCTAGAGGCATATAATGAGGTTATAATTAGTGTGTTAAATGAAGAGGATGATATTGGGAGGAGTTGGGATATAGGTTAAAAAATACAAGGGCACCTGCATACAGTGAAGACAATGTGGACCGGGTGAAAATAAAAAGTGAGGTGAGACCATAATGAACTATTCCAAATGATTGACATTACAATCATTATGAATTTTTTGTGGTATTTGAATCGACACAAGAATTATCCGGATAATTTCTTGGTATTCTACTATATGGTATGTCCAGTTTTATTGTTTAATAACACAATAAACATCTTCATATCACCTTTCTAGCCACCAAGAAGTTTAGATTAATGAGGTTCATGTTGAACATGTTGGAGTTGAGGCCACTCATATTGGATGAGGGTATGACCATCCAAAGGACTCTAAACTAAAGAATGGTGGCCTCAACTCGTATGATCAACATGGTAACTATCATAAATAGATGGATAACTCCGTTCAATAGTTTTAAAGTGATCTTGTTAGAACACCCATGGATGGGCGAAAGGAAATGAATAAGGAGAGGAAGGATTAACCCTTTTTTCCTTTTCCAAAAATGATATGGTCAATGAAGAAGTTTAAAGACATGAAGATGGAAAACTAGTGTGAGTCACTTTATGGGATTGAGAAATCCTTGTAATTTCTCTTGAGATCGGAGGAAGTAATCAAGCTGGTTTTATCTCTCAATATTACTGAATAAGAAGTTGCTAAAATTTTGGGGAGATTATTAAGGATTTCATTAAATGCAGTGAAATATATGTAGATTGATTTGATGGACCTGATCATAGGTAGGGTATTCAATAATGCAAATATTGACCATGAGGATTTTATTTTGTCCTGGGATATGATAGACCTTTGTTTGAAATTCTAATAATGGGTGAAACAAATACTAATGTAAATAATATCTCTTAGAAATTATTTTGGAAGATTAAATCTTGTATTCTTAAATATTCCATTAAAAATTATATTATTTGATTTTTTGGCTGAAATTATCATTTCACACTATTTTCTTAAAAGTTTCTGATAAATAATAAATTAATTAGTAGTCCTAATTCAATGATATTTATGGTAATTTTTTTATTCTGTTCTAATTTTTTAAAGGATAATTTCTTAGTGTTTTCCATATAGAAACATTTTCCCACTTCTATCAACAATTTTCTTTACTACCCTACCTTTTAATTATTTCATTTATCATAAATGTAATTTTTTAATTTTTTATTTCCTAAATCTATTGATTTCGAAGATATTTTATTTTAAGGTACATTTAATTAAAAATTTAATGGATATTAATTCATAAATTTCAATATATTTTCAAATATTATTTTAAATACTTACTGATCATTATCAAAATAATTTAAGGAATTATAAGAATTAATTAGAACATTCTAAAATATAAAAAATCTTTTTATTTCTCTATATTGATAATATCATTTCAAATAGAAATATTTATCATATTCATTTCCTTTTTATGGGTTAATAATCCTATGAGGTAATTATATACCTATTTACTACATTGGGTAAATATTTATACATCATGATATAACTTTTACTGCACAAAATATTGAACTAAATCCTTGATGTTTATTAGAATATTGAGTGAACCCATTTCATTTTAGAATTATATCCACTATGTGATGATAGTCACAAAATTGATCATTGATCATTGACATAAGAAATGATTTAATATTCTCATGAATGTTTGAAATTAAAATTATATATCGATGTGTTATGTAACATTATTATATTTTTTATGATTACCTTGAATTTATGATAACATGTATTTTAAACTATTTTCCAATGATCGATTCTATGTAATGATTATTTCCACTCATAACATATCATCCCATTTTTCCATAATTTATTATTATTCTCTCATGCCACATTTTTCATAAGATAATATTTCATGATCAAAATGATTAAATTATAAAATATCTATCAGGATTTTGTGTCTCGGGGGTTTTGTACTAGTTCATATTTATTAATCATTTATCAATAAATAGAATGTTTCTTAGTAATTTCATATGATTTCTTATATCTGGAGAAATTAAATAAAGGGATGTATATGTGTGAAAATACCATGTTATGATAGGATACCATTCTATCAATTATTATAATGAAAGGGGTATCATAACGGAAAATACTTGATCTCTTTATGCATTAAAGAGATGATATAATGAAGGGGGTAACGTAATGGACAATAACCGTCGGGAAAGATGCGACATGTTGGCCACGACACAGATGACCCGTGGGGCCCTGCGGCGCTGCCTTGGGGTTAACCCCCTTGGTTTGACCCACTGATGTGGCTCCACACCACATCATCCCTACCTAGATGCACTATGTTCGAGTATCCCTAGCGGCCCGTTCCACAAGGCTGGTGGCACTGCCGGGTCTGTCCAGCAGACCGACTCACCACATAGAGGGCTAACCCACGACCCAGTGGTCGGACCTACAGCCCATCCTTTTTGTGTTAGGCCCAGCTGGCTTGTTTTACCCTAGTCAGGCTGGGACGACCCCGTTTGACCCCGTTTGGCCCATGCCGAACCCGGTCAGGCTTGTCTGACCGAGGAAGACCGTACCCGGACCCAGTACTACCCATTAACACAAAAAGGGCCTTATATTGAGAATCATATGTTCTTTTGATGAAACATCTATGGAGTTGGGATACTTGGAGTGAGATGTCCCTTATGATTTTTACTACATGAGTTTTGTTTTGAGGATGATGGAGTGATGATGGGTTCGATCGCACTTTAATCCCACCGGACCCTCAACATTGAATGCCAATAATGCATAGACCGACCATCTGATTGATGCATCGTCTATTGAATTATAATCCTTATGACATATAGAAACATTGGGTTACTTCATTTTGAGGCATTGTACCTATTGTAATATGACATATGGCTTGAGGAGCGGTTCTCCCAAGTGCGCTACATACAGAACCCTACAGCTGGCTGAGACCTGAAGACGGGTTGATGATGGCCCGGTGGGAAGTGTCTCGGTGTGACCCACCAAAAACAAGGTGGGAAGAGGCTTTGTGTGACCCATCATGCCCATGGTAACCATCATGTATGAGTACCACATCTATTCAAGGGTAGTGGGAAGCAGCTCTGTGTGACCTCGTAGGCCCAATGTACTCGATAGAGGAGGAGTTATCTAGTAGCTGAGGATTTTTATTTTTATGACTGAAGATGCTACGATTAAAACCCTATAATATACCTCATAGTGTCTTTCATGGATATCATGATTCAGCGAGTGGCATGAGGAGAGGTTCCCCAAAGCATACTAGGTATGGAACCCTACGGTTGGCTAATACCTCAAGAGTACATAACGATTGGCCTAGTGGGAAGCAGATCTATGTGACCCCACAAGCTCACTATGGGGAGAGGCACTGAGTGACCCAATAGACCCATAGTGCTTGACAGGAGGAGCACCTCATTTCATCTAAGGTGGGAAGCGGCTCTGTGTGACCAGACATGCCCACGGTGGGAAGTGGATCTTTGTGACCCGACATGCCCACGGTACCCATTAGGGATGGGTACCACAACTATTAAATTCTAGTGGGACGCAACTCTGTGTGACCCTACAGGCCCACTATACTCGATAGTTTAGGAGTTATCTAGTAGCCGAGGAGTTCGATTATGTGATAACCCTTTTATCCTTGACCTAAAGTGATACCTGGTGTGATCTGACTTGTGTTGTGTACTTTTTCTTCATACTATGTATTTTTTTATTTATGGAAATCTAAGAGAACATTGGGGTCTCAGGGTCCATACTATGTATTTTTATACTCACCCCTAATGGGGCTTCACCTGCACCTTGTTGTGTCCTGTGTAGATGACGTACAAGATTGATTGAGGCTGAGGGAGCTAGGACTGGACTGTGCTCGGAGGTGGACATTCAACATGATGTGACGCAGAGGATAAGAGAAGATGTGGAGGACTATGGAGGTGGTATGTACCTACCCTTCAAGGAGGATCCACAATGGATGATCTAGGAGCTTCTTTTCACCATTAATTTGTTTTTTAATTTCTAGTTGTACTTGTACTTTTCTAGTTGGGCATGTATTTGGGCTCCCTTACTATAAGCACTCATTACAACATCAGTTTACTTCACTAATGTTTTAGTTGTGTTCTGCTCTAAGCAGATTCCTCTTTTTGTGTTACACTCTCTTTGTTTGTAGAGGATTATGGGTAATACCTTCCAATTTTAGGGATATGTCTTTTCGGTGCTAATCGCCATCCCCTGGCCTATGGAAGGCGGGATTGGGGTAGTCACAGCACGAGCCCTTGGAGATGGGTCTTGATAGTGTGTGTAAGTGTACTTTAAATATTTTTCATAACAACAACCTTGTATATGGAGGATACTATTATTGTTTTGTAATAATATTATAAGATGAGAATAGGTAGTGTAGAAGAAAAATAAAAGAAAATAACTAGAGAGGAGATGTTACCTTTAAATATGGTAACTCACATTGGTATGAACCAAAAGGTTTCCTTGAATTGCATGTTCCCTTGGGTTGGCCTTTTAATAGAAAGAAAGGTATTTTGGGATCTTATTTGAGAAATTTTTGGATAAGATAATGGGAAAAGTGCTAATGATAATGGATCGAGGGTCTTCTCGGACTGGGAAGACCGAGCGGGTCTAGGAGTTAGGCATTTAATTTTATTGAATGAAGCGAACGTATTCCTGGGGGATGACCGAGTGGAGCTAATCAGCTAACTTACTGGAGCGAGGTCCCACTGGGCAGAGTTAAGGACATATTGGAGCGAGGAAAGATTAGATCTAAGGGGAGAAAAACCCTAGGGGTCCGAGGGTGGGGGGATACAGAATAGCCAAGCGCAGAGTACCAGTCTGCATTGCCTTGGAGCGAGGTACCACTGAGAAGAGCTAAGGAACTATTGGAGAGAGGTCCGGATTAGGACCGAGCGGATCTAAGCAGCTACGGGAGTGAGGTACCACGGAGTGGAGCTAGACATGGCAGGAAAAGAGATGAGCGAGGGGGGATCAGGGGTCTGATCGAGTGAAGCAAGTAGTATGCATTGTTTCAACTAAGAGAACCACGAGTTTACTCATGATATGAAGGATTACCCACAAGAATTTGAAAACAGAAGTTTGACACTAATTAAACATGCCTATGTGCATGTTTTGATATGGGGACATGCACCCTGACACATCAGGATTCCTTTTATAAGGGGGAGGAGTGTCTCTATAGAAATGATTGAATGTATTATTTTATTATAAAAAGAATTTTCATTTTAAAAATCTTTATAACTTATTAAATTTGAAGAAAACATGAATATTATTAGAAATCACCTCAACAAATAAGTTTTAGACATGCTTTGTTTTCAAATTTAACCTTATCATTTAGCTTTAACCCTTAGATAGTTAATTTGACTCTTACCATGTCTTCTTGTGTATTCACTTTAAATGGTTAATATAGTTACCATAAAATGACAATCAAACCACATGTAGTTGCTAAATGAAATTATAAACAGTATCTATGTAATTTGGATTTTTTTTTATTTTTAGGATTATTATATAATTTAATAAAATCATATTTTTTAAACAAACTCATTTATATCAATTTAAATACTATTCACATCATGACTTTTTAAAAATTCCAAAATAACTTGATTATTTCAAAAACATACATCATGAATATAAATTTTAAAAGTAATAATCATCCATAAAATTTGTGTATTGAATAAAAAGTTTCAATATATTTATTTTCATTTTCATAATTTCATTTATTTAAAACATTCATTAATAAGGTAAACAATACATCATCTTTGTGTCATAAATAAATTTCAATATTTGATATCTAAAATTTATAAATAAAAGAATATGATAAATGAAATATTTTTATATTTATAATTACTATTTATAGTAAAATAGATCAATTATATAACCCCACATTAAAATTGTTTTATCAAAATAATACATGTGTATAGTATATTTATTTTTACTATAAATAAAAAGTTATTATTGAAATTATCGTACAAAAGTGGATTTAAAGGCCAAAGGTTATACCCATGTATTGTATTTGTTTTCCAATCCCCATAAAATATTTTTTCAACAAGTGTTATGATAATTTTTAATCATTGTAATATTATTTTTACCTAGAATTGCACTATTTACCTTTAACTACAGTAAAAAAAATCAAAAGTTAATATTCACCAAAAATTATTTTCATCTTATTAAACATAATTTTACTTATATATAAAAATGATGTATGTTGAATTTTTTAAATTCTATTCATATAAGTGTTAAAATATCATTTAAATGAAAAATAAGGTTTTTAGCTACTATGTAGTTTTTTCACTATTCATCAAAACTTGGTCGTTTTTAGAAAAATACCAAAACTTAACCCTAAGATAAATTTAATATTACAAATTCAAAAATGATTTCTATTTTACCAAATTCAAAACATGGAAGATCAATTTATTAAATTAAAATTAATTCTCATTGTCAAAACCATAAAACATGTTTTTATGAAAGAGAAACCATCAAAAGATTGACATGTGTTTATGTTCTATTTAAGAGTGATATTGATTCCAATGAAAAAACTTATATTAAATGGTAATAATGTAATCTAATTAAACTATAAAACCAATTAAATGAACAATATAACTATAGAAATAAATTAAATGAAAAGACAATTTTGACTTAAAATGCAGTAATGTTTTACTATTGATTAAAAATGAACTTCATCAGAAAAATACCAAAAATTTACGCTAAGTAAATTTGGATATCCCGATTATAAAGGAGAATTTTATTATGTCAAATTTAACTTATTAGAGTGAATGAACAATTTTTAAAAATGGTTTTCAATGAAATGGTTGTAAACCGACATTTTAAAGAATATTAGATTATTTCATGATTAAAAATGTATTCATTCTAATTTTATGTCTCTGAATTTTATTTGATAAATGTAAAGACATTTATGAAACATGTATAATCATATTGTAGTAAGTTCGGTTCATTACAACCAATAAAAATAATAGGCATTAAATACTATTTAAAAAAATAATATTACAAAATAATATTTCAGTATAACTCATCTTTGTGTGCCACGTAAGATTTCATAAAAAAATCTATTGTTTCGTGTGGAGTACGATATCGGTCATAGAATCCCCTTTTACGTAAAATTAATATTTAATTAATAATTATTAATAAATATGAAAATGATATATACTTTATTCACATAGGATGTTATAATAGAGGCGATAGTCCACACATCCATGAACAACATTATAACTTTTTCTATGTACAAAAGGGTAATAATGAAAATTATAAATTATATTTATAGAATAGTAATTATGTCATTACTACCACATAAATTTAATTATGTCAAATATTATTGATTAATCACATTATCAATAAATTTCAGGTAATTTGTGAACATATCACATCGCATTGAGGAGGCAGTATTCCACTTGTCCACAAACATTGTTATCATATTTATACAAAATTAAAAGAATGAAGGTATATGTAATATAAAAATTATAGAAGTATTAATACAACATATATGTAAAAAATAACATATAAACACGATTTTCCATCATAATTCCCAAAATATGAGCGGTTGTAAATGAAAAATGAACAACATTGTTTCGTGAGGCAGTAGTTCTACACACACAGACGTCAATTTTGATACACATTATAGGGACATTTTTGTAGATTTTTGTGGAAACCTTAACATAACATCATATAAGTATATTTAGGATAATTATTTAATTATATAATCATGTAATAATATTAAATTAATGGTTGGAGAATGAAATAGAAAATTAATTCAAATGGATTAACATTACCACTTTTTTGGGTATGTGATTTTGGTTTAAACAAAATGCCTTCCTTGGATGGACTTCTACCAAATTTGACGAATCTATAGAGATATGATGGTTTTTTAGAGATTATTTGGGATGTTTCATTATGAAAAAAAGTCCTCAATGGTGTAAAGAAGTGGGAGGGTGAAGACCTTTTTAATGTGAAGGGGGAGTTTTATTCTTGTAAATATAAAAAGATAAAACCTATGAATAGTGACCCATAAATAATTTAACTCCAATATATATCCCAATAATATAGGATAAGTAATAAGTTATAATCATGTCCATAAAAGTGGTTTTATAAAATCTTATAGGTCATTTAATCTCTATAGATTAGAGTTTATCCACTAAGTAACTATATTTTTACATTAATTGTTGTAATTAATTTCAATTACCACTATCAATATTTTTAGTCAAAACTATGTTGAAATTATTTTAAATTATAAGTTAATTTTATTCCTAATATGGAATCCCTTTTTAAATATTCCAATCATATATGTGATAGAAATTAATTTAATATTAATCATACAGATGGTATGATAATGTGTCTTTTAAATATAAAAATGTTCAAAGGTTTGGCAAGTATTTATGTCAAAATTCAAGGTGAAATAGTTTTTGATGACTTACATTATGTTAAATGAATTAAAATTGATATAATTATAAATTTTAACCAATTAAAGCATTATTTAAATATATAAATAAATTGGATGAAAAATAGTCTTTTAAATAACCATTAGTATTATTCACTATTCATCAAAATATCAATGTTCTCAAAAAATACAAAAAAAATTATGATATTTTTTCATTCCAAAAATACCATTATACTATCAAATAAATATTATTAATATTTTAAAATTATAGTTTTAATGTAGTTATACCATTAAATAGATTGAAACACCATTTTTAAAAATTAATATTAACATTTTATTATTGTTCAGTATAACTTTTTCATTCGTAAAACATAAGATTTCATAGAAAGTCATTGTCACATGTTAAGTAAAATATTAAACATAGTGACCATTTTATGGTAAAATTACTATCTAAATCATAAAATTTTACATGAATATAAAACAATTATTTTATCATTACCAAGGATTTTACATCATTCTGTGATTTTGGAAATTATGTCATCTCAATATTATTCACTTATCAAATAAGTGGGGATATTTTTTCCCTCATAGAATTTTCATATTTCCATGATTCTAATTCAACCATATTTTTTCCATAAAACCATAGGTTGACTAATTGCCTTATTCAAAAATACTTTCCCTTAATAGTCAAGAACCTAAACAAGTTGTTCCTTATAAGAATGATTATCTTCTAACTGAACTAATTCTGGGATAAATACATGATATTAATTTAGTATATACTTTTCTTACATTTGAACATGAAATAAGTTTTGTACCTAGGATAAAATTTGAGTTAATTCCACTTAGTAAGTTACTGATCCAACATCTTCTATGATTCTATATGGTCTGATGAACTGTGGAGTCATCTTACTATTAATACTAAAATTAATGACACTTTTTGATGGAGAAACATTGATCAAGTCATGATCCCCTACCTAGAAAAAAGGATATATCCTTCAGTTATTTGTATAATTTTTTTCTAGTTCAATATTGTCCTCATTTTTCTCTGAATCAACTGAACATTCACTACTATTTCCACTATTAAATGTGGTACCATCAAATTCATTTATTCCAAATCATCCCAAAACTCTTATGTCTAACACCACATTCAATATAATGGCTCAAATGGTAATATATTTATATGGTAATGAAATCTATTTTTATATGAAAAATCAACCAATTTTTTTATCCATGGATGATTGTTAATTTATTAAGAAAGAATTAAACCTCTCTTTAAAATTTTTAATTGGTTGTTCAGGCTATCTATCTGATTGAAAATGAAATGGTGTAATGAGATTTAATTTATTAACCAATAAATTTTGAAGTCCTTTTCAAAATAGTTTTGTGAAAATGGGATTAATGTCTAATATAATGTAGAGAGGGTCTTTATGTAAACTTTTAATCTATTTTGGAAATTTTCTCAAAAGCTGCCCTGATGGAACCAAATCATGAATTAGATGAAAATGCATATATTTACATAATTGATCAATAATAACCCAAATAAAATTTTTACCATGACATGTTTTTGTAAAACCATGTACACAACCCCTTTATATATTCAGCAATTTCCCCTATGTCATAAGAAAATGTGAAAGCTTCCCATTGGTAAGTATGATTCTATATTAACCTATTGACAAGTCGAACACTACATTATAATATCAGAAATATCCCATGTAATTTTGTCTGAGCAGTAATAGTACTTAGGGTAACAATACATCATAGTGCTTCCACGTTTAATAGAAAAAGGAGAACTAAGGGCTTCATACAAAAACATTTTCCAAAATTATGATTCATAATGAAAACATAATATTTTTCTAAATCGTAAAACATTATCTTAATCAATATTAATCTTTGGAAACATACAATTTTTAATGCATTAAAGCTTTTATGACTTAAATATTGGGTCACCTTGTTTTATTTTCTAAGATGACAATGAATCATGAAGTCAAATTCCTTGATTAGCTCCATCAATATTTTCTATATCAGGTTCAATTATATTTAAATGAATATATACTTCAAACTTCTAGAATAATTATACATTTCATACTTTACTCCATTAAAATATTGCCACAAAATTTTTAATGAAAAAATAATCCAATCTATGTCCAAAAAATTTTTAGGTTAATTCAATTCATGAGTTTTCAAGTGGCATATAGAATAAAAAATTACGTATTCATTCTATACTAGGACAAAATCATGTTCTTTCAACAAAAAAATAGTGTAGATTAAAAACTAAAAACTTGTGGAATGAAACTATATAATAGTGAATTCACTAATCTTATTTTTCATAAAAATAGCAATCCCATTATTTTTTCCAGATAAACTTGACTCCATTGCATGTTAACATAGTTTGTGGGCTAGAAAAATACTGATATTTTTTAAATTATGTGGGTACTAATTGGGTAATCAATGAAAAATATGAATCTTCATGATAATTTTATGTAACATCTACTATTCAAAAAACTCATTTAAACACGAAGAAAAGATTTTTTATCTTTAAAAACAATGTGGCAAAGGAATTAATTTTTTGAACAAAAAAACCCATAGATTATTTTCATGTTACGGTTCAAATATAATATATTTTTTTTAGTGTTTTCAAAACATTCCTTAGAATCCTTTCATATTGCTCCTGAAATTTAAAAAACAATAATTTGTCATCAACAAACACAATAACATAAAAAGTAGTGAACTAGTGAAAAATTATATTCAAAAGATACATGAATAAACATGGTGAACTGGAAAACCAAAAAAGCATAGTTAAAAATACATCGTGTCTATATCTAGAAGAAAAATTTGTCTATGAAATGTCATCTTTCATTAATTTAAACTTATATTACCCCAACATTAGTTCAACCTTCAAAAAATACTCTCCTCTTTATAGTAGATCTTAAAAATAACATACATGATCCAAATAATAATTTTTCATAATCTTCATGTTATTCATGTCTCTATAATCAATGCCAAGTCTCATTAATCCATATTTAATTCTAATAAATGATAAATGAGCACCAGATGGTGATGTACAAGTTCATATACAACCCTTATCTCATAAATCCCTCAATAGCTATTTCGAATCAAAAATTTCAACTAGATCCATTTGTTAAGGGGGTTTAGAAATAGTATTATCATCGGTACTATGTCAACACTAACCCCAACCTATCAATCAAGAATAATACAATAAAATAATCTAGAAAAATACCATTTTTACATTCATTACTATAACATCACTAATTTGAAAATTTTTTTATTTTCAACATTACGAGCTAGGTATCATTCATTACTGTCTATAATCAATTTATCATTTTCATAGTATGTTATAAAAGGCATGAAATCATTGAAAATAACATTCATAGAAATGAAATCTAGATTATCATGAAAAACTAAAATCCAATTACTTCTATGTATGATTTTAATCTATACTATAGATACTTCTATATAATTTGTATGAAAGGCTATTGTAATGAAAATAATAAAATTATTCCTATAATTCATTGTTTCTTTAATACATCCACCTGGAGTTTTAATAAAAAGTTCTACCCTACATTCAGTATGTGGTATTCCCAATTTAAGTAAAACATTATTAGAAATGAAATATTTTTAATATCCAAAGTCAGAAAATGTATTGGAATAGTGTGAATATATAATTAACTTATCTATCACAACCTTATTTGATGGACCAATATCAACTATATTAGTATCAAATTTCCATGCAACAAATTATTATTTTCAGTGGTGAATATTTCCCTAATATGCATCTCACATTTTTCATGAATAATCAGAATTAACATTCTCATTATAGATAAAAGATTATACCATTTAGTGGATATCATTTTCCACATTCATTAATTATGTGTGATTCATTTAATTATATTTGTGGGTCATGTGGCAAAAATTTCCACATCAGTAAAACTTCCTTATCATTATGTTTCATTATCAAGTTTTTTTCATTATCCAACTTACTACATGATTGGAACATTATTTTATTTCCTCTGCATTTATTTTTCTCCTCATCATCTTACATCCTGAATACTTTATACATTTATTATAATGAGGCACAAAAAAGTCAAAAAATCCTATCTCATCCTTCTCAAGACAATGAAAAGATTTCTCATCAAATTTATAATATCTTATAGAAAATTATATTTATAAACATTCAATCCATAGAAATACTTATTAATTTTTTATGAGTGTCCCAAAGACAATCTGGCATATACCTAGTAAATCTTTTGAGGTATCATTCTTATGAAAATACTGAATCTTCATATTATTGCCTCAATTCTAGGAATAAGTTTTCATTAAGATTTGAACAACATTAAGGAAATACCTATCACCTATATTTTGTTTTAATGTTTCCCATTACATGGCATCAAGTTCATCAGTATTTCTTGTATTCTTATACACAGACAAACATTGATAAACTTCACCTTCAAAATGATAAGTGAAAAGGGATAGCATTTGATGTCTAGAAAATTCCTAGAATCAAATATTTTTTCCCCTATCATTTATTCATGCTTCAGCTACCACTAGGTCAGATGATCCAATGAATGATGGCGGAGGTTGCCTCATGAAATTTTTTAGAAACTACTTCTAAATTCATGGTATATTAAGTTCCTCTCTATCTTGTATACCACCCTTGTTTATAATTTGAGTCAATTGATCAATAAATTCAATATAAAATCTATTCTAATTATAACCATCATGAGATTTTAATCTGGATGATTTTTTCCTCTCAGTTTGGTCTCACTATTATTTCTATGTTTTCTCAATCGAAAACCATTCCAGAGAGACAGATTTATGATGAAAAAACATAGAATATTCAAATGCATTAAAAATTTAAATTAACCATTAGGTAATATATTTCAAGGGGAATGATATTTATAATACCCTAACCTGTAGATTTATCTGAACTGGTCATTGATATGAACTATAAGACCATAAACTTCATCATTTCATAATCTTGAGTTTTACTCAATAATTTTCTTTAAATAACATTTTGGAACTTTCAAAAAAAATATTTGTTATTTTATCCATATAAAATAAATAAAAATACCATATAATAAAAAGTGGAAAAATCCATACTTTATCGATTTTTTTATCATATATATTTTTAAACACTAATGTATGATTTGTTTTATGGAAAATCAACAAAAATTTCTACTTGAACTTAGCCAATATCATACACTTCATCAAATCCTATGAAAAAAAATTATCATATGGTTTGACCATAACATTATCATTAAGGGATAATTAATGAATAAAACTATTAATCCATTCATAAACATTAAAATGCATGAAAAAAATTACATGAAAAATATACCAAAAATTTGAAATATTATTCTTTAATAAATATCATTTATATTAAAATTTATTAAATAATAATTTCCATCAATTATCGTTAAATTCATATAAAATTAATTTTATAACCTTGGGATATCATCAAATTGAACCCTTACACAACCTTAATAGATTTTAATAACAATACGACCTACATATAGTATAATTATTTAGAGAATATAATAATTATCCAAAGAATTGGTGTTCTATCAAGGAACTCCCATTGTTTAATATATAATATTCTCAACTAACATAACCTGGGTGTACACATCATTAAAGCTATAAGGGTATTACTGACCACTATCTGGGTGAACCCATAATTTATAATGTCCATGAATCACAAAATGATGTAAATTGTTTCATCTTTTAAACAACTCATTTATAAATGTACGCAATTAACATTCAAATAATAAAATACCATTTTCTTTAAAAAGTGAATTTTTATTCAAAATTAAAAATAACTTTTGAAAAACCATTTTCAATACCAAAATAACCAGAAAAATGAAATATGGTTTATCATTTTAGAAAACATGAAATCAATTAAATGAAGCAACAAATAAAATAACTGTTCTGGTGGTGGAATATTCAGTATCATTATAAACATTATGAATAGAAAATTCCTTTTTTCATTTATCAAAATGTTCCACATAAAAAACATAAAACATTCCATTTTAAATAAGTTGAAATGAAATTAAAAATATGAATAAAATTTTGTTTATTTTTACAATTTTACCCCTGATATGACATGGAAAAATAATTTCTATAAAATGGATTTTATAAGTTTCTTGCTCAATTATGCCCGTAATATTAATTTTTACACACTTTGTAACAACATTTTTATATTATTCTCTGCAAAACAGTTAATATACACTTAATAATAATAATTGTTTTTTTAAAAAAAAGCTTAATTTATAAGATGTTATATATTATTTTTATTCCAAAATATAGATTCCATTTTTTATATTTAAAAACAAATAATTAGAATAAATTAACATAAAATTTATCCCACATATGGGACAACAAAGTGTGTCCTTAAAGTAAAGTATTTTCTATTTTTTCTATGTTTTTATTAATAAATTATATTTGAAATTGTTTCTCATGAACTAAATTAGTTTAAATGATATATTATTTTTCTAATTATACTATAAAACCAATTTAGTATGTTATTTAAATATATAAATAATTTGAAAGACAAATTAGTTTTGGACAAAAATTTTGTACTATTCAAAATTCATAAAAATATTAATGTTCTCATTAAAATAAAGAAAATCCCCCAAAATAAATTTCAAAACATTTATTTAAAAATGGAAGTATATTTTGCATAAAAAAGTATAAAATTGTAAAAAATAGTTTTAATTTAATTTTGAAATTAAAACTACTGTGAAATAGAAATATTAAAAAAATAATAATAATAACAATATATTATTGTTCCAAAGAACTCATTCTTTCGTACAATGAAATATTTTAGAGAAAATCATTGTATAATTTTAGGTATGTTATTAGAGATATCATCAATTTTATTTTACAATTACTATGTAATTCATTAATATTAATTAATTTGAAAATGAATTATTCTCTCACTACCTGGGATGTTTAAAAAATCACATAGATTTGTTTAATTGTGGTTTGTTTGATGGATGTATAATGTAATTAATTTGATTATTTATATGTTATCTATTACTATTGCATTTAACACATACCATAATATTTTTTTTATAATTCTATGTAGGGAACATAAACAAATTGTATGTAGAGTTTATTGATATTTTCTTTTCTTGAAGAAGAGAGGATTTTCATAGAAAATAGATTCCATCTTGGTAATGGTATGATCATTGTATTAATTAAATTAATATATTGATATTCATTTATTTTTACTATTTATATATATTTTATTTATTTTCTTTACCTTTTGAATTTATATATCAAGAAATATGAGTGTTGTATTTAGTCCAAATTCATTGGTTTGTGAATGAAATTACATAAAAATCAATCGGTATAAGTTTTTTTATAACGTATCAAGTAGTAAAAATGAGAAAAAATCATTATGGATTTATGTAAAAAAATATAATATAATTTTATTCCAGTGCCTCAGATAGTAAACATTAGTATGAAAGTGTTTCTTTTTATGGAAATGTTGAGAAAATATTCTGATTGTATTATTACTCTCATGGTCGATTTAATTTGATGAAATATAAATGGTTTGATTCAATGATGTGGAATTTTTCATTTATTCATGAATTGGGAAATATAGTTGTGGACATGATTCGATATCTGTATGTTAATGAACTATATATTTTGGGTTCAGTGGATAAATAAGTTTTTTTGGGAATGATCATATAGGTCCTTATCACATGGTCATTAATGAAGTAATCCCCAGACATGCTTTTCAAGATGGTGTGAATAAATTTTCACCATTGATTACCCAATTGATGTTGCTTAAAATAATGCACTTTATTACTCAAATTTTCCGATTTTGAAATTTTATGTTTAACATGATGTACTCGTGGGTAATATATATAACTAACCATATATGATCACAGTGCATTTAGTTTTCCTTGACATGGATTTCTCAGTTTGGTACTACTTTAATTATATTAATTTAGATTCAGTTTAAAATGATATGTTTATTTTAGTATGTGTACACTTCATTGAATTTAATTATATTTGTTTCAATTAAGAAAACCCAGTTTCAAATTGATTTTTGTAAATGTATACATTGGCTTATAATTATTGTTTCTAAAACTAGATATGAAATTTTTTATGACATCTTTGACTTGTATAATTTATTCCATATGTTTAAAAATTATTTATATAAAATTTTATTTCATTATTAAAAATATTATGAATGATATTGAAGTAGTTTAATGAATGTTATTATTTGATAACGATCGTCATGCGCAAGAACTCGAGTTTCCTCCTATGGTTCTCTTAGTGGGTATTATAATTATAATAGTTTCCTTTTTGTTATATTTAATTTCATTTTTCTAGTCTTTATTAAATTTCATTTAGGGTTATACAGTAAATTCATGTTCAACATTAATTTATCCTAACAGTATGGGTCCATGTAGGGTGCTTCTAGAGCTTGACGGATCACCCATCATACACATTCAATCTCAGACCCTCTGAAAGATACACCATCTACACATTTACATCATCCACATAAGCCTCAAGAGATTCTCGTACACATTCTAACATCATCATGTCAGTTATCCTATTCTTCTAATACCATGTTTGTGCCAAATCTAGGTATGTTCTCAAATTTTCCATTTCTATATCCCTTGATGTATTCCTAACATTACTAGTCATATATGTCCATGTATATGCCACTTCCAAATCCTATTCTACGTCCATGATCTAAGAATTTTGTTTCTTTAGAATCCACTCTAGTGCATGAATATAAGCAAACATATACATTGGAAGATGCACATCATTCAATAGCTATTTATTCAAGAGAACACAAAAATGCATCAAAACCTAATGCAAAGCCTCCCATATGTTTCGTCAATATAAGTATCTAAAATAATATCACATAATTTTTCCTATTGAATTTTGACTTATTTAATTGCTTTCTTTAGTATTATTTATTTGGATATTTTAATAGGTGATGTTGGCACACCCATATGCATGAAACATGGAATCTCTATGAAAAAATAATTTATAATTTCAATAAAGGAAATCAAATGATGGGTAAAACTAGAAAGTCCTTTAAAAGTTTCATGGGTTCTTTATCCTAGTACAGTGAAATTATTCTCATGGAACTAGCCTCATGGAGGAATATTTTTTATTAAATGAAGGATAAATTAATAGAGGATATGTGGGTATAAAAATTTATTACATTTATATGTATATTATTGTTATATTTATATTAATTAACTTGTTTTTTATAGAAATAATATAACATTTACGATTTTGAATCCTCAATGGTCGTAATGTTGACGGATCATGGGGTGTTCTAGTAATCATATAAGAATGATTTATATATATAGGGATGAGTAGATTAAGAAAACATTTTGAGGTTGCACAAATATTCCATTATTTTCCAAAAAAAAATTTCAATAACTGATCTCATATTGGATTATTTATGATTTAACATTATTCAAAATCATGAATGTTTTCCTTATAAAATTCAATACTTATTAATGGTATTAATTTTTTGTTTTGAGGATGTGTTCAAAAAAAATAACAAATATTCAATGTGTCATTCACACATATTGGTGTATAGTAAAATTCATGAGCGTGAGAGGCGCCAAATTAATTAATATGGTTAGAAATTATTACTACACTTATAATGTAACACAGTAACAATTTTATAGTCATATTTAAGTTTTAATATCACAAATTTTTTTAATATAAGGTTTCAAATTCCCCTTTCAAATGGAAAAATGGAAAAATTTCCAAATTTAAAAACAATGTATCCAAAGAATGATCCCAATGAGAAATTGATCAAACATACCAGGTGAATGAATTACCAAATAATGTATCACAAATAGAACTTGAATAAAATGACCATGATGTAGGAATATATATCAATCCCATGTTTATCAAGCTAATTAGAATATATATTTTTTGTAATTCCACTACTATTAAATTTCAAATTAAATGTATATTTTCACGTTTCTTAAATTTATGGATTTCTTAAAAAGATACATTTTTAATTTTATAGGTTTATAACATTAATATTATAATATAATGTAGTATTATACAATCCCATTTCATATTCCACTTGTTGAATTGGGCATCGAATGCCATGTGCCATGAGAAAAATTATTTTTCATGAGTAGGATGAAAAAGGATTGAAGTTCTATAAATGAATAGAAACAAGAAATGAATTTATGTACATAATTGAAAACTCAAATTTTTATATGTAATTAACTATTAAATATATTTTTTATATTTTCAAAAGTGTTCACTACTGGACCCCACAAAGAAATAAGATGACAACTCAGGTGAGATGATCATTTGAGATAGATATTAAGTGAGGAGGGGTAAGTGTGAGTTTTATATTAAACCTAGAAAAAATCTACCCCACAAGGTATTTTTCCACATCAGGTTCCTCTCAATCCTCTTATTCCATTGATAAGTAAAATACTATTGTAGAAATACCATAGGTCAAAAAATATCTATACAAGAGAATAAATGAAACAAAATGGTCACCAAACACTTCATGAGAGTTATGTTATTTATTTATCCATAAAATAAATCAACGGATTATAATTCTTTTGAATCATGTATAGAATCAATTTGACCTTCATATAAAGACCAAATAAGAATTTCTGAGGATGTTAGTGGTGTTCGAGTGGATGTTTCTTGTGGTGTTTTTCTGTGGTGGTGTAGTTAATAAAGATGATGATGAAGCTAATGATGATATTGGTTACCTAGTATACAATTATGGTGACGATTATGATTGAAATAGGGGTGGATATGGAGATATTTAACCCCTCATTTTTTTAGATTTGAAGTAGATACATTTGTATATAACTAAAACTTATGGATGACATGAATTATATATGTATGTTACAATATTTTCAACAGTTTGAAAAATTTATATAACCTGATAGATAAAAAAAATGAATAATAATTGTGCTGAATTAAATGTGTACCATGAAAAGATATTTTTTGTTCTGTTAGAGGGTTTGGATGGTTATTTTGGAATCCAATGGCAGTAAGTATCTAAACCAATGGTTCATTTAAAATATGGGTATAAATGATTTCTTCAAAAGATTATATTCCCAAGATTCATGAAACATTGGGAACAGGATATACCTATAGTTTCATGTGAAACATGGGAATTAAAATATTATCATAACATATACCCATGGTTTTTATAGAAACTCAGGGTAAATTCCTATCTAGATAGTGTTAGAAACACATGGTTTTCTAGGATGAATCCACAATTCTAAACCAAGGTAATATGTAATGATTACATAAGATATATGTCATAACCTTATAATAACAACATACCAGTATATGGAATATACTAGTGTAATTACATAATCATGTTTTAATAATAAATTAGTTAGGTGGAGATAGAGTTAAAATAAATATACTCGTTAAGAACATTAAATCTTCTTCAAGTATATTATTTTATATTGAAACGAACCATTCTTAGGTTTTCCATATATAAAATATATGTATTATTGGATTAGGGGAGAGAATTTGAGATATTATATTTCAAGGTATTGGCCGAAACGAAGTTTTTTGAATGTTTGAGGAATGGAGGATAAGGGGGTCATTTTAATAAGTGTGGTGAGTGGCACTCTTGTTTTTTTTGAAATAGTGAATTCCACCAACATTGTATACTTGTCACCTAAGACTAATAATGGAAAATTATCAATAATAAAGGTATAAGGACTATTTATTCCAATAAAATTCATCTTATAAACGTTTTGGGTATCTATTACACCATATATTCGATTTTTAATTGCTACGTGAACTCGTTTTTTTCTTAACCACTATAATTATTTTTATCTTATTTAACTAATTATAATGTTTAAAAATTAATAGTAGCATATTACATTATAAAAATTATGTTTGATCAAAATTTTGAATCCATTTTTTTATTCTATTGATAAATTCGGGAAATTTTAATTTAAAATTAACCCCACATACATGATGAGAAATCGGTTTTTTATATGGAAAATGGGCAAAACATTACTAGGTTTATGTATATAAATTCACTAAAAAATGATTTAAATGAAATAAATTTTATTTACTGATGAATAATTTATCTAAATTTAAATTACAAATAGTTTAAAAATTAATGTATCAATGTAGATTATTTTATTAAAATAGAGCATTTCAATTAGAATTTAATATTTTCCACTATTCATCAAAAGTTGAAGCTTTTCATAAAAACCCCCAAATAGAACCCTAATAGTGTTTTGATATTTCTATTTCAAAAATTATATTCATTTTCTCAAATATAATTTATAAGAGTGAAAAATATTAGTTTTATGTTTTTTAAATGGCTCGACGAAGACCCTTTTTTGAATAAATACTATTTTTTTAAAATATTTGTTTTCTTTCTTAATGATTCATATTTTATTAATATTTAATATTTAAATCATAAAAATGTGTAAAAGAAATATCTTCATATTTAATTTAATACTATTCATAACCACACATTTATTAGATATGAGAAAGACTTATTTTTAAACAAATATATTGATACTTTTTTGTAATAATTATTCTCACAAGTCATTCTAGTTATCGAAGAATTTCACTATTACATGTAATGAAGAAAATAAAACATATTGGATTTATTTAAATATTAAAGGAATCTTAATGTCTTGGGATGTAATTTCACCATATTTTTGTGGTTTTATGTGTCACACAGACTATCAAATATGAAATTAATATTTTAAAATTTCCAGGATTTATATTCTCCCAAATTTAAAAACATTGCACCATCATAATTTAAACATGATCTTGGGAATCAAGGGTTTTCATTTGAAAATTTATTTTTACAAAAAGTAAAATCTTAAAAGCTTTAAAAATAACCTTTTTGAATTATATAATGGAATGTAAAAAAATCATACGCATTAATGTATAACTAGGTTTCTACGTAGGATAAAATTAGTGGCAAGTGTAGAAATGGGATTGATGGAAACATTAAATAATTATAGGGAGTGATTAAAGTAATTTTCCACAAGAAGTGTGTCATTAGTTAAATATTTTGGTCATAAAACCCATAAATATTTCATGATTTTAGTCCAATTTGATTAATCAGATATGGATGTAAGAATATAAAAAATTTGATACTTTTCCTAATTTATAGTAATTCATATAAAATATTAATATATAAGGAATCATACTAATTAGTTATGATTTTATTTCATAAAAATTATTTTATCCATTTTATGATCTTTGATCAATTACCAATCCAACCGTCAGTCTGATAATGGAATATCCCAAAAATGATTTTTATTACTAAATCACTAAAATTATCTTTTAGAATATCATAATATATATAAAAGAGAGACAAGACTTTCTATCTTTCTCTAACTATTTTTAAAATCCAATACAGTAAGCATGATTTAACCAATATAATTAAATAACCTCTAAAAATAAAAAGTAAAACCTACTATTTATTCATTTATAATTATTTGAAATATTGTTTAACTAATGACATACTAAACCGACAAAATATAGGTTGTGGTTGGCACTAAACCCTTATCTTCAATCAGTCATTGGTTCATGACATGCAGCCTTTTCAGGCATGGTCAGTTGTCCCATGAAATAAATGGTTATAATGGCTCATATTTTCCATACATAGATAATACATATACATATAATAATATTCATTAAATAAAATAAGAAAACAATAACCAAATTGTAATGGTTTATTGTATTTAGAGTATTAGAAACAGAAACAAATGATTCATAAATCATCTACATAATCTCTAGTATATTTATTATTAACTATAACCCTTTTTTAAAATCCTATTTAATACCTTTCTTAACATCCTGGGAAAATAAACATAATACATGGTCATATCATATTTTTAGTAAGGTTAATAGAGGGAGTCAACATAATTTAAAGGGAATAAGGACATTAAATTGACATTTAAAAAATATATCCTCCATATCTGGATTATGATATTGATAAATGAAATAAATTACCAAAGTCTACAAGACAGGAATTATAATACAATCAATGAAATTATTTTTTAGTAGTATAACATAGGACATGAAATTATGGCATACACAAAGGAATTGAAAATACTTTCTATATTAGTCAAGGGTCACTGCTAAGAACATCATAGTTAAAAAATATAATTGCTAAATTGAGTTCACATTTTTTTCTAGCCCTATGTTAATAAATTAAGTTTACCTACATTCTGATGCTGTAATTATAAATCAAGTTTAGTCTTTTACAAGTCTTGTGTTATTGAAGTTGGTTCAGTTCGAATTATTTCCCTCTCAATATCCTGAGATATGAATCATTATCCAATTCATTGAAGAGAGGTGTAGGTCTCACCCATAAAATAATGAAAACTCATACATATGTGTCAAATAAGAACATAATTCATTTATCATATCACTATCAATTAAATGAAATGGGTTTAATAATAATTTTATCTTAGAATAACCCAATGAAAATAAAATGGGTATCATAAATATTATTCCACCATATACATAAAATAATATCAAATAATAACAATTGCATCATTTTTTAAAAATATCAACATTAAATCATAGTTAACAAACAATAATGTGATCATATATTGAATTTTTTTTGATATATCACTTTGAATAATTCGTGAGGAATATATCTTTTAAATTTGAAAGAATTTATTCTTTTAAAATAAAAAATTTCCATTAAAAATAATATTTTTATATTATAAGGGAAGAATTGAAGAAATAAGGAGTCATGGAATCAAAAAAAAATCCATTCTTGATGTATAAGTTAAAAACTATTCCTTTTGTACATAGTAAGAAAAGTTTCAAAGAACCTCTGTTGGAAAAGGAAAGAAATTCCTTCCAAACAATTTTCAAACAATTCACCCATGTGTAAGAATGGAGTAAATATTTTAGGGGAATAGTAATAATATTTTGTAAAATATTTTAAGGAATTATTCTCATGGATGATAAATATTCCCCTATATATACTTATAAACAATCTTGAAGAATTATGATATTTTGAAATTAACTATTACCTTAGGTCTAATTTCTTTCACACAAATCAAAAACTCCTATATAACGGTTCAAATAGTGTTATTTTTTTAAGGAACCAAATTAACATTTATTTTATAATATATGATCCTCTTATATAATCAAATCCCAAGTTTGTTAAGAAAATATCATTATTACCCTTCTTTTGAATGTTATCTTCTTCATTTTCTAATGAATGTCTTGTCCTATAATTCCTTTTTCTTGTAGATAAAATATAGTTTTGTCATATTCTGAATTATATTAAAGTTTAATATATCATATTAATTCATTATATACATTTATATATTCATTTACTATTGGTGAAAATATAATATGAGTCACATTGCATCAAGGAAATGTTTAATCATACATACCCACGAGTGATGTTATCAATCTTTTAATAGTGAAATTGTAAATAAGTGGATGGTATAAATATTTTCCTTATAAAAAAAATAATATATAATTATCATATATATATATATAAATATATATTTTTTCCATCATCATACCCATCCAAATAAAATGGTTATAAAAAATATATTACACAAAATCATAGAGACAATAAACTGTATGTATGCATGTATGCTGATTTTTTCACATGATTAATAAAAGGTATAATAAGGTTGTTCAATAATAATTATTACATTTATGAATATATTTTATTCTAAATTTATTAATTTCTAATTGATACAATGAATTAATAGGATGAGGAAGAATAAATATACTTCAAAGAGTTGGTATAGACGAATACCTCTTCTTCAGAGCACTTCCATTATATCTCCTCTTATGGACACTAGGCTTGGTTATTTGAGAAAACAATAACCTATATAATTTGTCTTTGGAAGATTATATTGTAATTTTTTATAGAGGGTTGATCATAAAGGAACAATGTGATGTGTAGAAGTGATGAAGGAGATTCCCTTTTATAATTGAGGTGAGGGATACATTTGGAATTTCAAAGAAATATTATTTTATAATAAATTTAATATATATATATCATCTAAAAGGAAATGGATTAAAATATAAGACAAGTCAAAACATTAATCTAATCATGAAATATATTTTATACAATATTTCTTATTTTTTGTACCTTATCATTTTTAGTAACACTTTGTTAACCCAATTTAATTTTAAATAATGAAAAAAATTAATAAATATAAATGGGATATAATTTTAAACATTGTGATATCAATTAAACCATAAATGATCCATTTATAAAATTTTCAAAAAAAATATTAACAATTTTTATTTTAACATACTTTTTTTATTAAATGCAATTAATAAAATATTCTTTTGAAAAAATAAAATTATTGTAAATTTTGACATTATTCAGTACATGGAATTTGAAACATATCATGATAATAAGTTAACTTCAAGCCAAATATTTTATTATATCCCAAATAGTGGAAAGGAATATATTGATTTTATTTATCAAATTAATTATGTAAAAAATATTTTAATATTTTTAGAATCATTTCTTTGATATTTCAATTAAAAAAGTAATCACCGCATCAGTTTTATGTAATTATATAATATAAATTTCTATTTATTAATATTTTGAAAAAATGTAATACTATGGGGATATATTTTCCATATTTCTGAATAATAACTATTGTGTAATATATCTTTTTGATAACTCTGTAGTAATAATGATATATTATTTAAAACATGAATGTGAAATCATTAAATTTTTTTTAAATAAAATATTATCAATTTTCAAATCTCATTTATATAACACAAAAAATATAAAAATAAATTTATATAACAAAAATTTTAATATTAAATAAAAAAATTTATTTTTACTCATCCATAATGTAATTTTTTCTCCATTGGGTGACATAAGATGTATCTAAGATAATGAAAGGTACATTTCCTAATATTTTTTTATTTAAATATTATATAAGTCATTTCCATTGACATGTTTCCACTATACAACTTAATTAAGATCCTTTGGTGTTATCAGTATAATTTTATTCATCTAATATTACTTAGTCAATTTTAGGGTCATTTTACAATTATTATCATTCTCATTTAAAAAAATGGCATAATTTAACATTTACTATGGTAACTAAATTTAGAAATGTAACTATTAATAAAAAAATAAATAAAAGGGAACTATTCACTAAATTTGTACCTTATGAATATAAATTTTGTATCAAATTTTTAAGTTTCAAAACATAGATATTTCGAAATTTAATTTAAAATAAAAAACACAAATAAAAATAGTTCTTCTTGAAATATGCCCCTTTATGTCATTAAAAAAATTATAATAAATTCATTTACAGAATCCTTTTAAAAAAATAATTGGATAATTTTTAGGATAAATTATCTAATTTAAATTTTAATTTAATTATGACTATAATTTTACCCGGAAAAAAATTTATAAGAATATATAATTTTCAATTTAATAAATATTTTTACAATTCTTTAAAAAATGATTCTAGAAAATTATATAAAAAATATTTTTTAGATAATTTTTATTTGAAGAATTAAAAAATGAAATTCATCTTCTGAAATTGATATTTTATAACTTTACAAAATTAATATTCCCCAATAAAAATAAGATGAACACATTTTTTCACAAAACTATTGTTTGAATTATAAAATTATTTTACTAAATATTATGTGATTATTTTTGAAGAACTTATCAATAAATTCATTTTTTGATTGACCTTTTTATATAATTATTAAATTATTTATATTTATTTATTCTTCAAAAATTTATGGCAAGGTTAAAATGGTTATTTTATAACAATATTGTCTTTTGTTTCATTTAAACTTTCTATTTCATTAAACGAATGATATCAAAATATTTAAGGAGAAATTGTTCATAAAAATAACCATTTGTTTCACTCTACACCACTAAAGAGTAGTATATCCCAAATTTTTTTACTCTAGTAAATAAAATGATGGTAATTCCTCCTAGTCACATCCCCAGATTCTCACATAGTATCCTAAAATTGAGGGTTTAACCATGAAACATTAACCATAAATGTGGTCCTATTTGGTTGGACTTTTTCTCAAGGATCCATATTCTTTATCTATTGTTTTTTATATAAAATATATTCATTCAGTGGTTGCAATTATGTGTTTAGTACACGTGAAGGATCAGGTATGTACTTTTTTAGGAGTGACACATGTAACACATCACGAACTTGAGTGATATTTGGTTGAATTTCCAATCTATAAATAACCTTCCCAACAAATATAAAGAATTTTTCAAACGGCCAAAATACCAAGGGATTAGTTTTCACTTATTCCCAAATCTCATTACTCTATTCTAGGGGGGATATTGAGAGAAAAACCTTATCAGCCACTTTTAAATATTCGAATTATATTCTATTTTAAGCATAACATTTTTAATGAATATGAAATACTATTTTTGTGTTATTTAAATGATTTAACTCTATCTCCCATTTACTCATGTATATGAGGTCCCAATATCTTTCATTATCTATATTCATTTCATTATTTTTAGTTCTTCACTTATTCCCATAACAGTAATGAGCCATCTGAAAACTGGGGTGAAATATATTCATGTGTAAAAATAATACCAAAGTTATGTGTTGATCCCAAATACCTTATAAATCCCTACATAAAGATCTCAATATGTCTTCTAGAGTTTGAATTTTTCTCTCATAAGGACCATATGTATAACGATAATATGGAGGGATGAATCATAACACTGTATCTAATTTCTATCAAAGACATACAAAAAATGTCAATGTAAACATTAGGTAATGAGAAGATATAACGGAAGGTCATACTCCAGGAAATCTCAAAAAATCTTTAATATATATTATGGATTGATGATCATGAGAGAAATAGTCTCTAATTTCAATTAAATTTTTTGACTTCATATAGAAATCAACTATAACTCTTATAAAATTATGGGTTTAGATGTTTTAGGTTTTAAGAATATAACCACTGTGGTAATGTTTTCCCGTTAACATTCTATAGTGGGAGATGGATATAAAACCCCTTATATTTCTGCTTATAAACCACAAACTATTGGAAAATAATGTCCCGAAAAAATACACTTCAATATCTCTTTTCATTACATCCCACCTAAAATAATCATTCAAGTCTCTATACACATACCATGTAGAGACAAAAATCATGACGTACATGGACATTACATTACTTTTGCGGAATACTTAATACATAACAAAAACAGACACCAAATGTCCTTAATAGTTTACTGTCTTTGGAAACTCGGAATATAATCTTCTAATCGTGGTGAAAGATCTTCAATACCTCCCATAAAGATCTTCCAATTTTTTTCCATACCTAAAACCTTTATTTATATCCTGGGGAAAAGAAAACATATAAAGGGTGAGCTCAAATTCTCACTAAGGGTAAGCATAGAGAAAATAAACAAACCATATACATTTGAACTTAAAAATATGAACATAATGATTATACCTCGAAATTTTGAGAAGTGACAAAAACCATAGCAGTAAGTAAGGCATAGATCATAATGGAACATCAATCAGGATAAAATAGCCATGAAATAAAACTTTTAATTGTGGAAAAACATTAATCACATGATATGATTTCAATAGTAGCCAAGGCATTGCTGCCAAGACCATCTTAGTGGACAAAGTCCCTTACTGGACTTGTTTTACTTGTCGTTCCAGCCCTGTATTACTGAACCAGATTTACATTCCATTTCATCCATGTCTATATAATGAGATATAAATCTTTACCCAATGCATTTGAGGGAGATATAGGTCCCACCCATCTCATAATTAAATCATTCTTTCGTGTGCCACAAAATAAACATACATCATTCATAATAACCCAACGAATAAAATGGGTTTCATAAACTTCATTACTTCATAACATAATCCATATGAAACAAATGGATATCAGTTCATCATAATATAAGTGAAATCATGTAAATCATAGAGACATTATACTTGAAACATACACATATGAAATAATGAAATCTTTGATGGAAAATGGATTTGATAAAGCACTTGAAATGAATTCTTGAAAAAAATATCATTTCTTCTTGAAAATCATGTTCATTTCACAAAATTAAATTCAATTTTAAAAGGAAGTATTTTGTTGAAAATAGTCATGTAATCTTGTAGAGTAATCTTCATGAAAATACGGCGTTATGAAACCGTAAAAATCCGTTCATGCCTTATAAGTTAAAAAAACATTCTTCTCGTACTTTTGCCAGAAAAGTCAAAAAGTACCTCATATGGAAAAAAAGTGATTCCTTACATACCATGTAGTAAAAGTCAAAAATGGTTAAAAATAACTTTAAACATACATGAAAACATTTTTATTATACTTGGACATGGATGATAAATATAACCCCAGTAAATACTTATATATAAGCAATATCGGATAGAAAACAATTGAGATTGCAACATTATCCCTTACCTTTGGTCTGATATGCTTCATACGTATCCAAACCTCATGTATGATAATTTATATAATTCCATTTACTTATTACAGAATCATATACATTGTTATGATATCATATATTGTTCACTTATGACTTAATTTTACCCGTTATTTTGTAAATTTCATGTTAAAGAACGTTTTGGGTAAAATCGTTTCATTTGTTGTCCGTGTTTTGACTTGTAATTATTCATATGTTTACAGAGATCATGATTACTTAATTCCAGAATATAAAAAATGATTTATATATAATATATAGTCAGAATATACATATATATAACAGATCAATAAATGGAAAGAAATACATCGTTCATGAAGACAGTAGACCATACGTACGCGTGAAGGCTGTTTTTGTTTCCTTATTGAATTGAATGGAATTAAGTAGATGACATACATATATATATATATATACATAAATCCAGTAGAATTATTATGTAATACATTTCATTATTACTTAATATATAGAATTTATAATGATTCTTGAATTGTTAATATGGAAAATGAATATCATCACGTCGTGGAGACGGTAATCCATACGTACGCACGAGCGATGATATCGTTCCCATATTTATTGAATGGAATTGGAGTGAACGATATAATATCATAGAATATGTATGATTATATAATAATCATATGTAGTTATTATTTACACCATTATACCCATCCAAGTAAGGTGGTGGTGGAAAAAAGATTCCACCACGGCGTGGAGAGGGTATTTCGTACGTAAGCACGCGCAATGATTTCATTCTCCTTTGGATGGATAGAATGTGAAATGGGGTTGTTTCATATTTATAATAACATATCAGTATATTATTGATACTGATGTTATTAAAATATAATGAAATAACTAATGAAGAGATGATAGAAGAAGACATAAATTTGAAAGAATCGGTAACAGATATTACCTCTTCTTCGACACATCTCTTTGAAACCTCCTCTTAGGGCACAAAAATTGGTCTTTGAATAAGACCAGGACCTCTAGAATATTTCTAAGTAGGTTGATAATGGAAATGGGTATGGTTTTTCCGATATTGAAGGCTCTAAATTGTGCAAATAGGAGAGAGAGGAGGTGACCTTTTATAAGGGAGGAGAGGGGCACCATTGAAATCCTCAAAAATATTAGTTTCATATAAATTCAAACCAAACAAAAAAACCTCCAAAAATGACTCAATTAGAATATTAGATGTGATAGGGTTGTGATATCATCAACCAATGAAATTTAGAGAAGTTTTGATCTTATTTTAAACCTTATGATTTTGATTTATCCTTATTCAATCTATTTAATTTTATTTGTGGTATTAAAATTCTAAATTTAAAATTGTTATAAATAATCACTTATATGTTGTTACTTTTCCATAATTGGATACTTTATAAAATTTTAGACAATATATAATTTAATTTATAATTTTTAAATATTTCTTTGATTTTTAAACACTTTTATAATATGTAATTTTTATAAAATAACAATAGTGTCAATTTTGACACTATTGATTTTCTTGAATTTTAATAAAATATGTACAGAATATATGTTCAAAATAAAAGATTTAATAGATTAATAACATGTCATATATATCTAGAAAATTAGTGGAGCACATTGAGTAGTTCATATAATATTTATTTTAATACGTTTAAAATCATTTATTTGATATTTCAGGGAATAAAATAATTTCCACATCACTATTGTGTCATAATTAATGACAATTATTTAATCCCTAAAAATTATAAATAAATTCATATGCTGTATATAATTTTATTATCTTCTCGGGAATATTTATATCCGAAGTTTTATGATGTTTATAACAAAATTAAAATTATTACACATATAAGATTTAAGAGAGTGACATGTCGTCACTTTCTTTGGTTACAATAATATTTATATTATATCATGTTCAAAAGTCCATGAAATAAATCTAGTCTGACCCTTAGGTGATATGGGTCAACTTTTATTCATCCAATAGGATCATGGCAAGTATTAGGGTAATTTTATAATCTTATTTTACCCTTAATTACCAGATTTACCTTTATCAGTAGTAAATAAAAATTACCGTAGTCACTATTCATAATATCAAAAAAATAAAAGAAACCTATTAACATAATTTTGACCCACAGAATTCAAATGTGGAATAAATTTTTCAAAATTCAGAACACAGAAGTTGCAGTAATTAATTTATAATTAATCATGTTCTTAAGAAAATGGGTTTTAAAAGTTAAAACATTGCAAAAGATTGTAATGATTTTACCTATTAATTCAATTTAACATCAATGCTAATGTCATACATTATATTAAACAGTAAAAATATATTATATTTATACTTTAAAATAATTATATATTATAATTTAACCATATAAATTATTAGGATAAAAAGTGGGTTTTAATTAAAATATACCATGTTTTTACTATTCATTAAAATATGAAAGTTATCAGAATAATATGAAAATTTTATCCAAAGTGAATTTTTATATCTGGATTCCAAATAAGAATTTCACTTTGTCAAATTAAACTTATAAACATGTCAAAAACTAGATTTAATGTGGGTGTACAATCAAAAGGAGGCAAAACTGCATTTTTTTTTGAAAAATACTCATTTTACCCGAAAAATTTATTTTGTTCAAATACAATGTTCTAGAAAATGTGTAAGATGAAATAATAATGTTCTATTATTAAAGATGTAGCTAATACTATTCATAACGGCTAGTTCATAATAATATTATAACCATATATCGTTGTTTAGTGAAACCCCGTATTGAGTACAACACACGCTATTGATGAAGGTCACGATTGCGTGTAATGCAAGCCAAGTCAGGGTTGCGTATACATCAAGCTAATATTGAGTTGCGTATAGTGAATGACAGTCTTCGTGTAGCATACAACAAAAGATATGAAAGAAATTTAAAAAAGAATATATCTCATAAAATCTAAGCGTGTTACATTCTACCCCCCTTAAACAGAATTTAACCCTCGAAATTCATCGGGGTTATAAATTGTTTACCACTTGAATGATTCGTTCGAAAAAACCCACATAGTAAAAGGAATACTAAAACGTAATTTTAAAAATTGATGTATGAAACATAACGGTTACCCAAATTAACTCATCACTGGGTTTCCGCGTAGGAGAACATAGGTGAAAATATGGATACGGAAGAGAAAAATAACCAACATGTTCTGATGGAGAGTGGTAGAGAACACGGATATGAAAAATCCAACAATCACAAAGCCATTAATTATTTATGATCTAAGGTAGCATCTGATTCATCAGATACAATGGCACTAGGACAACATTTTTGGTTTTCAAGATCATTTCCCTAAAGTTAAAGAATTTGAATTAGAAGAAATACTTACTTTATTTTGATAAAATCTCACCGTTGTTCGTGCCTTGAACAATTTACACTTCATCTCATAATGAAATGAAGTTGAATTTTTCATTCGTGAAGTGTTAGTAGATCATGTGATAGATTGATGGGTCATTCCATCTGTCTCAAAAAAAGGTTAGCAATAGTTATATACATAAGTCCATCTATCATATATCATTCCAAAAATGGACTTATACTTCACCTATCATACAAATTAATAAAATAAAAATATATTCTACTAACCAGGGACTTCCTGTAGGCTAGTGGTAGGTAATAATGGCCTGTCGCACTTCTGTTGTGGGTTTGATTCTCACAACCTTGTCTGAAGTTATGGGTTGTCACACATCATGCGGGTTTTCCTTTTTCTAAAATTATACTATAATAACATTCTAGAAATAATATTGAAAAAATTTCTATCCTTAAACAATACTCTCTTATGCCCAACATAATACATTCCAATCTTTAGGCTTATACATATGTCCAATCTCATAGTATAAATAAAACAATTACTAGAAATGTCGTCTACCGAGCATGTAAATACCATCATTTATCCCCCATATATCATATGATATATCTTGTTGGTCACATACCAAACATCTGAATACCTTAATCATGTATTTTTTTGAAACATTAATTACCACATAACCATAGTGAAAACATGAGTGCTGTCAAATGTTAAATCTTTCCACGTACCAAAATCCCAAAAATAATATATACTTAAACCATGATATCACTTAGTCCATATATCACTCATGAGATCATGAAGACTATCAATCAATTTATTTTCTCCTTATCCCTTTATTATGCGCATATCATCTGCCTTCAAAATTATTTGAATAACTTTTCATGGTTACTGGTACCATATAATTATTGAAAACTATAATAAACCAATACATAGATATTCCAATATTGCACAGTACTATAAATTAGATTCCACAACATTATTTTGGAATCTCCTTACATAAACACATATTCATTCCACTACATCATTGTCATACTCAACATTTCAAATAGTGATCTCATGTGACTTCCCTTTATCCTTTTCCTTATGTGGTTTCTCCCGTTGATCTTCATTAACCCTTGGATTAGGGAATCGATTAGCATAATGCCCCATTTCCTTGCACTTGAAGCATTGAAGTGTTGGTGGTGCATTCTCTGTAGTCTTTTCTTTATTCATATCATTAGAAAACCTTTTTCCATTACTTCGACACTCCACTACTCGATGACCTTCCTTTCCACACCTGAAACATTTTCTAGTACCTTTTAGGCAATCTCCACCATGCTTCTTTCCACACTTTGAGCATAAAGTAACATTCATCTTCTTTTCACCATTGTTCTGAGATTTTTCCTTGAACTCTATCTTTCGTTTCTTGTCAAAACCATGATATGGATATGTAACACCATTTTCCAGTTCTACCATGATAGCACAACACACAATTTCATCATAGATACTGATGTATCTTATAGCTAATGCACTTCGAATACTTGGTTTTAATCCACTGAATAATCGATCATCTTTACTTTCAGCTTTAATGATAAAATCCAGATGCATATCGTGAAAGCCATGTAAAATTCTCCTTGTATATACCAACAGATTCATCATCATTTTTCTTCTGTTTATGAATCTCCGTCTCCATCTTTGTTTGTTGAATATGAGGGAAGTACTTATTGAATAATAAGTTTTTGATCTCCTCCCCTTCCATGGACTCAATTTCATCTCTTTGCCTCGTATTCTTGATAAGATTCCACCATTGATCATCATCACCTTCGAAACAATATACTACTCAGATGAATTTATCATGCTCAGAAGATTGTATAACTGAAAATATCTTTTCAGTGGTATAGATACATTGTTCATCCACTAATGGATTAGATGACCTGCTGAATGAAGGTGGACGCTGTCTCATGAAGGATTCAACAGAATGTTGCCTCTTGTAAGTCCATAATGATTCATAGCTTATGTAAGTATAGAAATATTTTTGTGCACTCCATCTCCCATAAAATTGTTTTGTTCAGGAGGACAGTTATTTCAACTTCCATTACATTGATCAACACGGTTACTTCGGGTTCCAACCATCATCTAAAACCCAAAAATAATAGCATGAGGCAAACACCATGATATGGAAAACAACATAATAAAGGGGGAGTACCTTCCACATATAACATCATGGGTTTAATTCTAATATCGTTACCATAATTCTAGGACTATAACCTATTCTTGTACTTAACCTTCGGGACATCCCTAGACATACCATAGAAATATATCTAGGGATCTCACTAAAGTTCGCACATCATAGTTTCCAAAGGTTGACTAAACCATTCCTCTGATACCAACTGTAGTGGTCTGGAATTAATTCTAGTGGACTATAATTGATACCTATCAGGGCACTCAATGGGTGGATACACCCCCTGGGTGGGAAACACCACCATCGTCAGGGGCAGCCATTTCGTCATGATGCCGTTGGGCAGAGAGCCATGCTTCGTCCAACGATCACATGTGAGAGTTCCTAAGGACCGGATTCATTCCTACCTCCTTTGCCTCTAATACCAACTGTAGAGACCCAAATCATGATGTACATGGAGATTACATTACATTTCTATAATACTTAATACAAATCAAATACAGACACCAAAGGACCATAATAGTTTAGTGTCTTTGGAAACACTTAATATAATCATCTAATCCTGGTGATAGATCTTCAATATCTCCAATAAATATCTTCCCATTTTGTTTCCTTACCTAACAACATTCTTTATATACTGGGGAAAAGAAAACATATAAAGGGTGAGGGTAATAACCTGAGATTTTATAAGATATATTCTTTTTAGTTTCTTTCATATCTTTTATTGTATGATACACCAAGATTATCTTGCGCTATACGCAACACCGTATTAGCTTGCAGTATACGCAATAGTAATCCTGGATTGTGTTTTACAGAATTTAATGTTTTTTTGATAGTAGTTATTCTACGAAACATTGAGTGTATATATATATATATTCAATGTATTTTGTTATACGCAGCAATAAAGGAGTTGTGCACTACACGCAACCCTGACTTGGCTTGCATTACACGCAATCACGACCTTCCTCGACAGCGTGTGTTGTACGTAATACTGAGTTTTACTAAACAACGATATATTATTATATTAATATGAACTAGCTGTTATGAATAGTATTTACTAAAATTTTGAATTTTATAACATTATTATTCATCTTACACATTTTCTAGAACATGGTATAAGAACAAAATAAAATTTTCGGGTAAAATAAGTATTTTTAAAAATATGCAGTTTTGCTGCTTTTTAATGGCGCACCCACATTAAATCTAGTTTTTGACAAGTTTATAAGTTCAATTTTAAAAAATAAAATTATTCTTTAGAATCAGGATATAAAAATTTACCATGGATAAATTTTTCATATTATTCTGATAACTTTCATATTTTAATGAATAGTAAAAACACGCAATATTTTAATTAAAAAAAACTTTATTCATCGTAATAACTTATGTGGTTAAATTATAATATTGAATGGTTTTAAAGTATAAATACAATATATTTTTACCATTTAATATTATGTATGTCATTAGCATTGATTTTACATTGAATTCTTAGGTTAAATCAACTTAATCTTCTGCAATGTATTAAACAAAAACCCGCTTACATTCGACAAGGTGATTAATTTTAATTTAATTTCTGCAACAATTGTGTATTGAATTTGAGAAAATGGATTCCATGTTTTGAATTAGTGGTTCCAAATTATGTTAATAGGATACTTTTTATTTTTGAGAATTATGAATAGTAACTACAATAAATTTTATTTACCTTAGTTAAAGGTAAATCAGGTAATTAAGGGTAAATATAATATTATAAAATTATCCTAACACATGCCAAAATTCTATTTGATGGCTAAAAGTCGACCCATATCATCTAAGGGTCGGATTAGATTCATTTTATGGAATTTGGACCATGAAAATAATTTAATTATTATTAAAACCAAAGAAAGTGACAACATGTCACTCTCTTAAATCTTATAAGTATAATAATTTTAATTTAGTGATAAACATCATAAAACGTCGAAAATGAATATTATTCAGAAATATAATAAAATTATCTAAATCATGATAATTTATTTAGAATTTTTAAGGATTATATAATTGTCATTAATGGTGATACATTAATGATGCAGAAATTATTTATTAAGTGAAAAATTAGTAATATAGTTTTTATTGAAATAACAATACCCATTAAAAGGTCCAGAAACCTGACCAAAACATATTTTTACTGTATATATACACCGTAATCATCCAATTACATAATATATTACAGTTTGGAGTTTTATAAAAGTGATTTTGACACTTATATTATTTTATTTTAAATGATTCCAAAGTTTTCACCTTCATAATTTAATAAATATAACAATTTAAATATTGTTATTTTAAGATGATAAATTCAAGTAAAAGAATTATTGTGAAAGGTAATTGATTTATCTTAATTATAGGATTTTAGTTCTAATTGTTTTGCAATAAATAAGTATATTAAATAATTATACAAAAATGTTGTAGTAATTATTATATTAAGTGATAAACCAAATAAATGGTTTTAAATATAATAAAATAAATATTATATGAACTATTTAATGTTATACACTGATTTTATTGATACATATGACCTTTTATAAATCTATTAAAGATTTTATTTTGAACATATATTCTGTATATATTTTATTTAAATTCAAATAAATGAATAGTGTCAAAATTGACACTATTGTTATTTTATAAAAATAACGTATTATAAAATTGTTTAAAATCACAAAAAAATATATAAATTATAAATTTAAATTTATATGTTTTAAAATGTTATAAACTATCCAATTATAGATAATTCACAACAAATAAGTAATTATTTATTATAATTTAAAATTCAGAATGTTATTACCACAAATAAAATTAAATTGTTTAAGTAAGGATAAATCAAGTTGATAATGTTTAAAATAATTTCCTAACATGTCTAAATTTTATTGTTTGATGAGGTTACAACCCTATCTCATCTAATATTTTAATATGAGTCATTTTTGGAGGTTTTTAAGTGGGGATAGATTTATTATAAATTAATATTTTTAAGATTTCCAAAGGTGCCCCTCCCCTCCCTTATAAAAGGGAACCTCCTCCCTATGTTCCTCACACTAATTTGATCCTTCAAGCTCAGACAAACCCTGCCATATTCTCTTCTCCACATCCCTAGAATCATCCTAGAGGTCCTGGTCTTCTTCAAAGACAAATTTTAGTGCCCTAAGAGGAGGTCTCAAAGAGGCGCTTCAAATAAGAGGTAATGTCCGTTAACGATTGTTTCAACATTATTTCCTCTTCTACATCATCTTCATTAGTTGTTTAATTATGAAGTAATAAAATCAGTATCACTCATATACTGATATTTTATTATAAGTATGAAACAACCCTATTTCACCATCTATCCATCCTACGGAAAATGAAATCACCGCACGTGCGTACGTATGGAATACCGTCTCCACGCCGTGGTGTAATCTGTTTTTCTAACACCACCTTACTTGGATGGGTATAATGGTGTAAAGAATAACTATACATAGTTATTATAAAATCAAACTTATTATGATATATTGTATCATCCACTCCAATTCAATTCAATAATTATGGAAACGATATCTTCGCTCGTGCGTACGTACGGACTACCGTCTCCAGGACGCGATGAGATTCATTCTCCATGTTAACCATTTAAGAATGATTATAAAGTATATATAAGCAATAATAATTAAATATATGACATTATAATGATACTGGATTTATGTATATGTATGTCATCTACATCATTCCATTCAACTCAATAAGGAAACGAAAACAACGTTCATGCGTACGTACGGCCTACCATCTCCATGAACGGTGTATTTCGTTCTATTTATCGATCTATTGTATATATGTGTATTCTCAATATATATTATATATAAATCAGGTTTTATATTCTGGAATTAAGTAATCATGATCTATGTAATCATATGAATAATTACAAGTCAAAACACGGAAGACAAATGAAACGATTTTATCCAAAACGCTCTTTAACATGGAATTTACAAAAGAATGGGTAATATAACATCATAAGTGAACCATATATGATATCATAACAATGAATATGATTCTGTAATAAGTCAATAAAATTATTTAAATCATTATACAGGGGGTTCAGATACGTACAAAGCATATCAGACCTAAGGTAAGGGATAATTTGGCAAATCTCATTTTTATCCGAGATTGCTTTTTTGTAAGTATTTACTTGTGTTATAGTTAGCATCCATGTCCATGTTTCCTAAAAATGGTTTCATGTATGTTTAAAGTCCTTTTTACCCATTTTTTACTTTTACTACATGGTATGTAAGTAATCTTTCTTTTGTTTACGTTACGAGGTACTTTTTTGACTTTTCAGACAAAAGTACAAGATGAATGTTTTTTTAACTTATACGGCATGAAAGGATTTTTACGGTTTTAGAAAGCCTTATTTTAATGATGCTTCGAGCAAAAGATTTCATGAATATTTTCAACAAATAAACTTTATTTTAAAAATTTCATGGCATTTTTTGAAAAGAAAATGATTTTCAAGAAGAAAGGATATTTTCCTCAAGAATTCTTTTCAAGTGTTTTATCAAAACCATTTTTCATCTATGATGACATTATTTCATATGTGTATGTTTCAAGTATAATGTCTCTATGATTTAAATGGTTTCACTTCTCTTATTATGAAATGATATCCATTTATTTTATATGGATTATGTGATGATGGGATAATGTTTATGAAACCCATTTTATTTATTGGATTTTTATGAATGATGTATGTTTATTTTGTGGCACAAGTAAGAATGATTTAATTATGATATGGGTGTGACCTATATCTCCCTCCAATGCATTGGGTCAAGATTTATATCTCATGAGATAGACATGGCTGGAACGACAAGTTAAACCGGTTCAGTAATACAGGACTGGAATGAGGAGTGAACTCGATTCAGAAAGGGACTTTGTCCACTAAGATGGTCTTGGAAGAAATTCCTTGGCTAATATGGAAATAATATCATGTGCTTAATGGTTGCCACGATTACATGTTTTATTCCCATGCTATTTTATCATGCTTAATGTTTCTTTATGAACTATGCCTTACGTACTTCCATGTTTTATGTCATTGCTCAAGATTTTGATGTTTAAACATTATGTTCATGTTTTTAAGTTCAAATGTATATGGTATGTTTTATTTTATCCATGCTTAACCTTACTGAGCATTTGAGCTCACCCTTTTTATGTTTTATTTTCCCTAAGATATAAAGAAAGTTTTTAGGTAAAAAAAGTTGGAAGATCTTTATGGGAGATCTTGAAGATCTTTCACCACGATTAGAAGATTACGTTCCAAGTTTCCAAAGACAATAAACTATTACGGTCCTTGTGTGTCTATTTTTGTTATGTATTAAGTATTCCGCAAAAGTAATGTAATGTCCATGTACGCCAAGCTTCGGGTCTCTACAGTTTGTATCAGAGGAAAGGTTTAGTCAACCATTGGAAACTAGGATGCGAGATCTTTAGTGAGATTCCTAAAGATATGTATATGGTATATCTAAGGATGTCCCTAAGGTTAGGTATATGTATAGGTTATAGTCCTAGAATTGCACTAACGATCTTAGAATTTAACCTATGATGTTAGATATTGAGGGTGCTCCCCCTTTACTATGTTGTTTTCCCTAGCATGATTTTTGCCTCTCACGTTATTCTTTTTGGGTTTTAGAAAATGACAGGAAACAGGAAGATTCATGATAATGGAGGATATGACGGAGAATGGAAAGATGTTCTTCATGTGGAACCAAATGAAACAGAATTTGGACGTCCAAACATCATTGTTTTGCCTAATCAGAAATATCATAATATGATCAATAATCTCAACTTTGGTAAGTTTCCCGACTCAGATAATAAGAGAAATATAGAGTTTCATGATGATCATTGAGGAAAGAAAGTTCAATTTCCCTCATGTAAATCATGTGGGAAGAGGCATTAGGGAGATTGTTTCAAAGGAACTGGAAGATGCTTTAGGTGTGGAAAAGAAGGACACAATGCCAGTGAGTGCAAAGGAAAAGGTTCAGTTAACACCATTGACAAGGATAATGGTATTGCTACGACATCAACAATGATTAGATGTTTTAAATGTGGAATGTATGGGAATTATGCAAACCAATTCCCTAAGGGAAAATCTCATGAAGAGAATCAGCATAGTCGTACGGGTAGTATTTATGTGGATGATGATGAAGAGAATACAAATGAAATATGAGATGAAATAAAGGATGAAGCTCAGCTAGTGGTTTAAGAAGTTAGTGGAACGATTGTATGTTTATAAAGAATAATGTACGGTACTATGGAATAAAGAATCATCTAAGGATTGTTACACTATTGTTTTGCCTAATGTATATGAAAGTATATGTTGAATGGTACCAGTAACCATGGAAGGTTATTCAGATATTTTTGGAAAGTAGATGATATGCGCATAATGAAGGGATAAGAAGATAATGAGATGTTTGATTGTATTCATGAGCTCATGACTGATATAAGGACTAAGTGATATTATGGTTTGATTATATAGAAATTTTGGGATTTTGGTATGTGGAAAGAGTAAAGTTTTGACAGCATTCATGTTTTCACTAAGGTTCAATGGGTATTCATTATTCAAGAGAATACATGATTAAGGTATTCACATGATTGTAATTTGACCAACAAGATATATCTTATGATATATTGGGGATAAATAATGGCATTCACGTGATTGTTATGTGATATTTCAAGTAATCATTTTCTTTATACTATGAGCTTGGACCGAAGAATTTTAGATAAGCCTAAAGATTGGAATGGATTATGTTGGACATAAGTTAGTATTGTTTAAGTATAGAACTTTTTTCGATATTATTGATGGGATGTTATAGTAATGATGTTTTAGAAAAAAGGACAACCTGCAGGACGGGAGACAACCCATCACGTTGGACAAGGATGTGGGAATCGAACCCACAACCGAAGTGCGACTGGCCTTTATCGCATACCACTGGCCTACAGGAAGTCCCTGGTTAGTAGAAACTAGTTTTATCTTATTGAGCGATATGATATATGAAGTATAAGTTCATTTTTGGAACCATATACGATTAATCTAACCATGTGATGGACTTATAACTTTTTCTAACCTTTTGTTTGAAGCAGATGGAGTGACCCATCATTCTATCACATGATCTGCTAACACATCATGAATAATGAATTCAACTTCAATTCATTAATGGATAAAGAGGAAGTTGTTCAATTCACGAACAACAGTGAGATTGTACCAAATTCATGTAAGTATTTTTTTAATTCATCAAATTTAGGAAAATGATCTTAAAAACCAAAAATGTTGTCTTAGTGACCTTATATCCGATGAATCAGATGGTACCTTAGATCATCACAAATATATGGCTTTGTGATTGTTGGCTTTTTCATAGCCATGTTCTCTTCCACTCTCTATCAGAACATGATGGTTAGATTTCTCTTCCATATCCATATTTTCACCTAGCTTATCCTATGTGGAAACCCAATGATTAGTTTATTTGGGTAACTATTACGTTTCATTCTTTAGTTTATAAAGATGTGTTTTGGTATTCCTTTTTACGATGTGGGTTTCAATTAAAGAAACTTTCTAGTAGAAAACCATTTATAACCACGACGAATTTTGTGGGAGAAATTCATTTTAAGGGGTGGTAGAATGTAATAACCCGAGATTTTATAAGATATATTCTCTTTAATTTCATTCATATCTTCTGTTGTACGATACACCTAGATTATATTGCTCTATATGCAACACCGTATTAGCTTGCAGTATGTGCAACACTAATCCTGGATCGTGTTACACACAATATCATGTTTGTTTGATAGTAGTTATTCTGTGAAACATTGAGTATAAATATATATATATTCAATTTATTTTGTTATACGCAGCAACAAAGGTGTCGTTCACTACACGCAACCCTGACTTGGCTTGCATTACACGCAATCGCGACCTTCTTCGATAGCATATGTTGTACGCAATACCGAGTTTTACTAAACAACGACATATTATTATATTATTATGAACTAGCCTTTATGAATAGTATTAACTAAATTTTAAATTTTTTAACATTATTATTCAGCTTACACATTTTCTAGAACATGGTATAAGACCAAAATAAAATTTTCGGGTAACATCAGTATTTTTCAAAAAATGCAGTTTTGCCGCCTTTTGATGGCACACCCACATTAATTATAGTTTATGACATGTTTATAAGTACAATTTTACAAAATAAAACTATTCTTTGGAATCAAGATATATAATATTACCTTGGATAAAATTTTCATATTATTCTGATAACTTTCATATTTTAATGAATAGTAAAAACACGCTATATTTTAATTAAAAACAACTTTTTTCATCGTAATAACTTATGTGGTTAAATTATAATATTGAATGGTTTTAATGCATAAATAGAATATATTTTTATCATTTAATATAATGTATGTCATTAGCATTGATTTTACATTGAATTCTTAGGTTAAATCAATTCAATCTTTTGTAATGTTTTATACAAAAACATGTTTTCATTCGACAACGGGATTAATTTTAATTTAATTGCTGCAACTTCTGTGTATTGAATTTGAAAAAAATGGATTCCATATTTGGAATCAGTGGGTCCAAATTATGTTAATAGACTACTTTTTATTTTTGGGAATTATGAATAGTAACTACGGTACATTTTATTTACCATAGTTAAAGGTAAATCATGTAATTAAGGGTAAATATAATATTATAAAATTACCCTAACACATGAAAAATTCTATTGGATGGCTAAAAGTAGACCCATATCACCTAAGTGTCATATTAGATTCATTTTATGGACTTTTAACAGTGAAAATAATTTAATTATTATTAAAACCAAAGAAAGTGACAACATGTCACTCTCTTAAATCTTATAAGTATAATAATTTTATTTTAGTGATAAACATCATAAAACTTCGAAAATTAATAGTCTCAAATAATATAATATAATTATATACATCATGATAATTTATTTAGAATTTTTATGGATTATATAATTGTCATTAATGGTGATACATTAATGATGGAAAATTATTTATTAAGTGAAAAATCAGTAATATAGTTCTTATTGAAATAATAATACCCATTAAAAGGCCCAAAAACCTGTCCAAAACTTATTTTTAGTACATATATACACCTTAATCATCCTATTACATAATATATAACCGTTTGGAGTTTTATAAAAGTGATTATGACACTTATATTATTTTATTTTAAATGATGCCAAAGTTGTCACCTTCATAATTTAATAAATATAACCATTTAAATAATGTGATTTTAAGATGATAAATTCTAGTAACAGTATTATTGTGAACGGTAATAGATTTATCGTAATTATAGGATTTTATTTTTAATTTTTATGCAAAAAATATGTATATTAAATAATTATACAAAAATGTTGTAGTAATTATTTTATTAAGAGATAAACCAAATAAATGGTTTTAAAAATAATAAAATAAATATTATATGAACTATATAATGTTCTCCACTAATTTTATAGATACATATGACCTTTTATGAATCTATTAAATCTTTTAGTTTGAACATATCTTCTGTATATATTTTATTTAAATTCAAATAAATGAATAGTGTCAAAATTGACACTATTGTTATTTTATAAAAATAACATATTATAAAATTGTTTAAAAATCACAAAATATATAAAAATTATAAATTTAAATTTATATGTTCTAAAATGTTATAAAGTATCCAATTATAGATAATTCACAACAAATAAGTAATTATTTGTTATAATGTAAAATTTAGAATGTTATTACCACAAATAAAATTAAATTGATTAAGTAAGGATAAATAAAGTTGATAATGATTAAAATAATTTATTAACATGTCTAAATCTTAGTTGTTGATGGTATTACAACCCTATATCATCTAATATTCGAATATGAGTCATTTTAGGAGGTTTTTAAGTGGGTTTAGATTTATTATAAATTAATATTTTCAAGATTTCCAAAGGTGCCCATCCCCTCCCTTATAAAAGGGCACCACCTCCCTCTCTTCCCCACAACAATTTGATCTTTCATGCTCAGAAAAACCCTACCAAATTATCTACTCCACTTCCCTAGAAGCATCCTAGAGGTTCTGGTCTTCTTCAAATACCAATTTTAGTGCCCTATGAGGAGGTCTCAAAGAGGCGCTTCAAAGAAGAGGTAATGTCTGTTACCGATTCATTCAACTTTATTTCTTATTCTAATTCTTATTCTTTAGTTGTTTAATTATGAAGTAATAACATAAGTATCACTAATATACTAATATGTTATTATAAGTATGAAACAACCCAATTTCACTATCTTTCCATCCTACGGAAAATGAAACCACCGCGCGTGCGTACGTACGGAATACCGTCTCCACGCCGTGGTGTAATCTATTTTCCAACACCACCTTACATGGATGGGTATAATGGTGTAAAGAATAACTATAAATAGTTATTATAACATCATACTGATTCTGATATATTGTATCATCAACTCCAATTCAATTCAATAACTATGGAAACGATATCATCGCTTGTGCGTACGTACGGACTACCGTATCCACGACGCGATGAGATTCATTCTCCATGTTAACCATTTAAGAATGATTATAAAGTATATATAAGAAATAATAATGAAATATATGACATTATAAAGCTACTTGATTTATGTATATGTATGTCATCTACTTAATTCCATTCAACTCAATAAGGAAACTAAAACAGCGTTCATGCGTACATACGACCTACTGTCTCCATGAACAGTGTATTTCTTTCCATTTATAGATATATTATATATGTGTGTATTCAGAATATATATTATATATAAATCATATTTTATATTATGTAATTAAGTAATCATGATCTAAGTAATCATATGAATAATTACGAGTCATAACACGGATGACAAATGAAACGATTTTACCTAAAACGCTCTTTAACATGGAATTTACAAAAGAACCCGTAATATAAAGCAATAAGTGAACCATATATGATATCGTAACAATGAATATGATTCTGTAATAAGTCAGTAACATTATTTAAATCATTATACAAGGGGTTTGGATATGTATGAAGCATTTCAGACCTAAGGTAAGGGATAATTTTGAAAATCTCATTTTTTATCCGAGATTTCTTATCGTATGTATTTAATGGGGTTATTATTATAATCTATGTCCAAGTTTCCTAAAAATGGTTTCATGTATGTTTAATGTCCTTTTACCCATTTTTGACTTTTACTACATGGTATGTAAGGAATCTTTCTTTTGTTTACATTATGAGGTACTTTTTTGACTTTTTCGGAAAAAGTACGAGATGCATGTTTTTTTTAACTTATACAGCATGAAAAGATTTTTACGGTTTTATAAAGCCTTATTTTAATGAAGCTTCCTCCAAAATATTTCATGACTATTTTCAACAAAATCACTTTCTTTTATAAAGTGCATGAAATTTTTTGAAAAGAAAATGATTTTCAAGAAGTAAGGATATTTTCCTCAAGAATTCATTTCAAGTGTTTTATCAAAACCATTTTCATCTATGATGACATTTTTTCATATGTGTATGTTTCAAGTATAATGTCTCTATGATTTACATGGTTTCACTTATCTTATTATGAAATGATATCTAGTTCATTTATATGGATTATATGATGATGGGATGATATTTAGGAAACCCATTTTATTTATTGGGTTTTTATGAATGATGTATGTTTATTTTGTGGCACAAGTAAGAATGATTTCATTATGAGATGGGTGGGACCTATATCTCCCTCCAATGCATTGGGTAAAGATTTTTATCTCATGAGATAGACATGGCTGGAACGGAATGTTAAACCGATTCAGTAATACAGGATTAGAACGAAGAGTGAACTCGATTCAGAAAGGGACTTTGTCCACTAAGATGGTCTTTGCAGCAATGCCTTGGCTAATATGGAAATGATATCATGTTCTTAATGGTTTCCAGAATTACATGTTTTATTCCCATGATATTTTATCATGCTTAATGTTTCTTTATGACCTATTCTTTACGTACTTCCATGTTTTATGTCATTGCTCAAGCTTTTTATGTTTAAACATTATTTTAATGTTTATAAGTTCAAATGTATATGGTATGTTCTATTAATCACATGATTTTATTTCCATAATAGCCATGGAATTGCTTCCAAGACCATCTTTGTGGACAAAGTCCCTTACTGAACCGGGTTTACATGTCGTTCTATCCCTGTATTACTGAACCAGATTTTCTTTTTGTTTCAGCCATGTCTATCTCATGAGATATAAATCTTTACCCAATTCATTGGAGAGAGATATAGGTCCCATAAATCTCATAATTAAATCATTCATTCGTGTGCCACAAAATATACATACATCATTCATAATAACCTAACGAATAAAATGGGTTTCATAAACATCACTCCATCATAACATAATACATATAAAACAAATGGATATCATTTCATCATAAGAGAAGTGAAATCATGTAAATCATAGAGACATTAAACTTGAAACACACACATATGAAATAATGCCATCTTAGATGGAAAATTGTTTTGATAAAGCACTTGAAATGAAGTCTTGAGGAAAATATCCATTCTTCTTGAAAATCATTTTATTTTCACAAAATACAATTCAATTTTAAAAGAAAGTATTTTTTGACAATATTCATGAAAACTTGTAGAGTAAGATTCATGAAAATAAGGTGTCATGAAACCGTAAAAATCCATTCATTCCATATAAGTTAAAAAAACATTCTTCTCATACTTTTACCGAAAAAGACAAAAATTACCTCGTATGGTAAACAAAAAAAGATTCCTTACATACCATGTAGTAAAAGTAAAAAATGGGTAAAAAGGACATTAAACATACATGAACACATTTTTATAAAACATGGACATGGATGATAAATATAACCCTAGTAAATACTTACGTATAAGCAATCTCAGATAGAAAAAAATTGAGATTGCAACATTATCCCTTACCTTAGGTCTGATATGCTTCATACATATCCAAACCTCCTGTATAATGATTTAAATAATGTCATTGACTTATTAAAGAATCAAATTAATTGTTATGAAATCATATATATTTCACTTTTGACTTTACATTACTCGTTCTTTTGTAAATTCCATGTTAAAAGCGTTTTGGATAAAATCGTTTAATTTTTCGTCTGTGTTTTGACTTGTAATTATTCATACGATTACTTAGATCATGATTATGTAATTAAAGAATATAAAACATGATTTATATATAATAAATATTCATAATATACATATATATAATAAATCTATAAATGGAAAGTAATACACTGTTCATGGAGACGGTAGGCCGTACGTACGCATGAACGCTGTTTTCGTTTCCTTATTGAATTGAATGGAATTAAGTAGATGACATAAATATATATATATACATAAATCCAGTAGAATTTTTATGTCATATATTTCATGATTACTTATTATATATACTTTATAATCATTCTTGAATTGTTAATATGGAAAATGAATCTCATCTCGTTGTGGAGACGGTAATCCGTACATACGCACGAGCGATGATATCGTTCCCATATTTATGGAATGGAATTGGAGTGAATGATATAACATCTTAGAATCCTTATGATGTTAAAATAATCATATTTAGTTATTATTTACACCATTATACGCATCCAAGTAAGTTTGTGGTGGAAAAACAGATTACACCATGGCGTGAAGACTGTATTCCGTACAGACGCATGCGCGGTGATTTTGTTTTCCTTAGGATGGATAGAAGGTGAAATGTGGTTGTTTAATATTTATTATAACATATCAGTATATTAGTGATACTGATGTTATTACTATATAATGAAACAAATAAAGAAGAGGAGGTAGAAGAAGAAATAAATTTGAAAGAATCGGTAACATATATTACCTCTTCTTCGACACGTCTCTTTGAAACCTCCTCTTAGGGAACTAAAATTGGCCTTTGAAGAAGACCAGGACCTCTAGTATGTTTATAAGGATGTTGCTAAGGGAAATGGTCAGAGTTTTGACGATCATCAAGGCTCTAAATTGTTTAAATAGGAGAGAGATGAGGTGCTATTTTATATGGGAGGAGAGGGGCACCTTTGGAATCCTCAAAAATATTAGTTTAATATAAATTCAAAACCCACATAAAAACCTCCAAAAATGACTCAATTCTATGATTAGATGAGATAGGGTTGTAATATCATCAACCAATCAAATTTTTACATGTTTTGATCTTCTTTTAAACATTATCATTTTGATTTTCCCTTATTTAATCAATTTATTTTTATTTGTGGTAAAAAAACTCTAAATTTTAAATGGTTATAAATAATCATTTATGTGTTGTTAATTTTCCATAATTGAATAAATAATGACATTGTAGACTATATAAATTTTAATTTATAATTTTTAAAAATTTCTTTGACTTTTAAACAATTTTATAATATGTCATTTTCATAAAATAACAATAGTATCAATTTTGACACTATTCAGTTGAATGAATTTAAATAAAATATATATAGAATATATGTTCGAAATAGAAGCTTTAATAGATTAATAAAATGTCATATGTATCTAGAAAATTAGTGGATCACATTAAATAGTTCATATAATATTTATTTTAATACATTTACAATCATTTAATTGATATTTCATTCAATAAAATAATTTCCACATCACTATTGTGTAATCATTAATGTTAATTATATAATACCTAATAATTATAAATAAATTCATATGATGTAGATAATTATTTTATCATTATAGTTAATATTTATATCCGAAGTTTTATGATTTTTATCACTATATTAAAATTATTACACTTATAAGATTTAAGAGAGTGACATGTTGTCACTTTCTTTGGTTTTAATAATAATTATATTATTTCATGGTCAGAAGTCCATGAAATGAATCTATTAAGACCCTTAGGTTATATGTGTCGACTTGTATTCAACTAATAGGATTTTTTAAAGTGTTAGGGTAATTTTAGAATCTTATTTTTACGCTCAATTACAAGATTTACCTTTAACTGTAGTAAATAAAAATTACCGTAGTTACTATTCATATTATCAGAAAACTAAAAGTAACCTATTAACATAATTTGGACCCAATAAATTCAAATATGGAATCCTTATTTCAAAATTTAAAACACAGAAGCTGTAGTAATTAATTTGAAAATAATACCATTGTTAAGAAAATGGTTTTTAAAAGCTAAAACATTGCAAAAGATTGAAATGATTTTACCTATGAATTCAATGTAAAATCAATGATAATGACATACATTATATTAAATGGTAAAGAGTATTATATTTATACTTTAAAATCATTCAATATTATAATTTAACCATATAAATTATTACGATGAAAAAAGTTGTTTTTAATTAAAATATAGCGTGTTTTTTACTGTTCATTAAAATATAAAAGTGATCAGAATAATGTGAAAAATCTATCCAAAGTAAGTTTTTATATTATTATTACAAATAAGAATTTTTTTTTTCAAATTTAACTTCTAAAAATATCAAAAACTAGATTTAAAGTGTTGGTTCCATCAAAAGGCAACAAAACTGCATTTTTTTGAAAAATACTCATTTTACCCGAAAAATTTATTTTGTTCAAATACAATGTTCTAGAAAATGTGTAAGATGAAATAATAATGTTATAACATTCAAAATGTAGTTAATACTATTCATAACGGCTAGTTCATAATAATATTATAACCATGTATTGTTGTTTAGTGAAACCCAGTATTGCGTACAACACACGCTATCGAGGAAGGTCGTGATTGCGTGTAAATAAAGCCAAGTCAGGGTTGCGTATATTGCAAGCTAATATGGTGTTGTGTATAGTGCAAGATAATCTTTGTTTAGCGTACACCGGAAGATATTAAAAAAATTTATAATAGAATATATCTCATAAAATCTCGGGGTGTTACATACCGCTTCTTGGATGAATATATAATGAAGAGTAATGAGACTTATCCAACAAATCATTCATTAAATATGGTTTAGGAGGTACACAGACATTGTCTCTAAAACTCACTATTCCACCACACTAAATGTTAATCTTATGATTATTTTTTACCTTAATTTTTAGCTCAAAATATTCATTTCATTACTCTTTAATCTTAACATAAATATATGGTTAAACATTGATTTGAGAAATATAATATTTATACCCTTCCATTATGATATCAAAATTCATCCCTTGAAAATCCATAAATACTGTATCTTTTTATATCCCCATCATAGATAGGATGGTGTAGTCTTTTCAAGAAAAAGCATCATCCACCTTATTTAATTTCCTAGGGTTGTAATTTATTGATATTTCATTACAATTTATCAATTCTAACCATCATATTCAGAACCTATTCAAATACATTTGAGTGACTATATATACTTATATAATTTATGATTAGTATACATGTAACTCATTTTTCCATAAAGATTATATATCCATATTTTTCATTAAAACATTTCTATAACTAACTCAAAATAACAAGTTTTGTGATTTATCTAATGGATTTTCAATTTTAGTGAGGAATAAGCTGTCACCATATCATCATCATATTCAATTTTATTATAACACCTTTCATAAAAATCAAAGTGAGTGTATTATATATGCATGAGAAATATTTCAAAAAATATTGATAATATTAAAGACATCCAAAAAAATTAGATATCACTTATCATTATTGGACTAGGCCAATGTTAAATGACATCTTTCTTTTTTAGGATCAATAGATATACCCTCTCTTGTGATTATATGAGCTAAAAATATTATAAATATTTTATTCACACATGGTAAAATATTCCGCAAAATTCTCTTTTATTAGGGTCATTAGTACAATCCAATAGTGAACTTCATTTTTTCGATGCTCGTTGAATATATGATAATATCTTACATATTGAATAACAAAAACTAATCAGGATTGTCAATAAAGACTATATTAATTAAATACATGAACTGAATTGGGGAATTAGTAACAGAAACTGTAATCACTAAAATATCATAGTTTCCATACCTTGATCAGAATTTCATCTTTCTTATAGCATTCACCATGAATCTCAATTTATGATATCTATGATGATTATAAGTCATAGACAAGTAATGGGCTCTACATAGTTGATATAATAAGATATCCATACGGGGAGAGAATAACTGTTCTCGATATTGATTATATTATATTCTTAATAATAAATATAGATTTTCTTTGATCCATATTTCTTCATAAAAATAAAAATAGGTTCTCCAAAATGTGACTCACTAGGGTGTAAGAATAAATTTTTATGATTCTCTTATAGTTGATTCCTTAATCACTTAAACTCAATTATGTCTATTTTATAAGGATTCTTTGAAATAGGAAATACACACCGTATGAGTTCTATTGATATCTCAAATTATAAATTTAAATTATAAATTTGGTGGAATACCTAAAAATTATTCTTAAACCCTTCAAAAAACTCATCTATAATTAGATTACCCGTAATAGTGAATATCTTCCAAACCATGTAATATAGATAACCATTACTTAGATGATTTAAGAACCCCAAGATGGATGAAATTTTAATTTGAATCAAATATTCTTCAATTAATCCATAAATGATCATATATTAATTAATAATATCAAATTTAACCTACCTTAAATATTAGTTGATATGCGATCCATATATAGAAATCCAATCCATCCCATGAATCAAATCAAATTTGACACATGGAAGTATTACCATATTTTCACAAATCACATTCCCAAAAACATCAGTTGGAGAATAATTATAATCTTAGAATGTGACCATTGTACAATTAAGAGTTTTCACAGCTATCTCAACATATTATTGTTGGGATAATATGGTAATACCCTTAGAAAATTATTTGAAATAAAAGTGGGGGTGTATCTAGAATCAAATAAAACATTAACTAAATAATATGGATTTTAAGTGTGCCTTTGAATAGTTCATTATTGTACTCGACATCACCAATAGTTACTGCATGTGAATTTTCTCTATCTTTCGCCTTAAGAGGTTTCTAATTTCGATCGTCATTGATATCCCTTAGATTTGGGAATTGGTAAGATTAATTTCCATTTTCCTTGAACATGATGCATTGATGTGTGGTATGATCATTTTGTGGATCCCTTTCACTATTATCGTCATTTAATATATTATTCACATCACTTCATCAATCGATCAACCGATGACCTTATTTCCAAAAATTATAACTTTTACAAGTCCCCATAAGATATATTCCTCCACGATTTTTCTCTCAAATTATGCACAAAAAAATATCATCTTGTTTTTTCTAAGATTTTTATATTTTCAATGAAATTATATTTTCCTCTTCTTATCAAACCCATAAGATTGATGGGTAAATTCAATCTCCATATCAACCATGATATGACACAGAAAGATTTCATCCTTACTATTGATGTTCCTATTGACTAATTCCCTATAAAAACTTGTTTTTAATCCACTAATGATCTATCAAACATACTTTATGATTGTATAATGATTCTAGAAGAATAAAATGTAGATATTGTAAAAAATGTCCTCATAGGTATCAACATATGAAATATCCTTTTTATTAATATAATGGAACTCATTATCCATCTTGATAAGATGAATAATAAGAAACTATATATTGAAAATGTTGTTCCTTAACTCATCCAATTATATAGTGTCATTTTCAACTTGATACTTTATAATCTTTATAGGATTCCACCATCATCCAAATTAATCTTATAAACTATAGACTTCCAAATTATCTTTATTATGTTCTAAACATTGGAGAAATAAAAATATATTTTTAGTTTTACTTATCCATTATTCATCTACTAGTGGACCTGAATATCCACTGAAATAAAGATGATGTTTCCCCATGAAGGAATCGACAGAATGTTGTTCCCTCCTTTTCCCATTTAGAATGCCTACATGATTCATATCTGAGGAATGATATATGTGAATAAAAACAATATTTTTCATTTCAAATACCATAAAATTTAGTAAATCTGGAGGACAATCATTTCATTTCCCATCACATTCAGTATTAATGCAGTTCCTTTGGGTTCTATCCATTAACTAAAACCTAAAATGATATTTAGAGAAACAATAGCAATTGTGGGAATAAAATATAATCCTTGAAAATTGATTTCAAATTTTCTATTCATGAATCCTTATATTTTTCCTTGGTTATTAATGATTGTCACCAAAACTATAGGATTGTATCCAATATTTAGACTTATCCTTAGGGTTCTTACTATGGTTCTCAAATCCAAGTTTTTAATGTTTATCAAGAACTTTCTTTGATACCAATTATAACGATGATTAATTTTCAATCATATATATTACATCTGAATAAAAGAATATTTGTGACATAAAATATAAAAACCACTCCATAACTATTTTGGATTAGTGTATTTGGAAACTAAGAAACATTAACAATTGATTCATAAAACAACTCTATACTCTTCCATAAGAACTAAAAACCTTTTTAATGTTCTTATTTAATACATTTTTTCATATCCTGTGAAAAATAATTATAGGAATTGGTGACATACTCAATAAGGTAATCGAGGGAGATAACATAAGCATAATGGAATAAGAATATGAGATTAAATTTTGAAAATTATATCAAGTGTATCAAGGATAATGATATTGAGAAATGGAATAAATCATAGAATTTCATAATATATATATTATTAAAAAATTAATGGACATAATACGTGGAAGTATAAAATAATTCATGGAATAGTGGCATAAACGCGACCATAAAAAATAATTTCAACATTAGTCAAAGCCCACTACCATGACCACCTTATAAGAAAAGTTAATTTAAATAATTTATTTCACTTCTCATTCAATCCATGTGTTACTAAATCATGTTTACTCTTGTTTTAATACTGTATTACTAAACCAGTTCTTCTACTGTTCTAGTCTTATATTATTTAACTGAGTTCACATCCCATTACCTTATTTTCTATCTCAAGAGAAATAAATCAGAACGTAATTAATTAGTGGGAAACATAGATACCACCAATCCCATATTAAAACCCTTAACTATGTGCACCACGACATCATATATCATATATCATATCATAATAGAAAAAACATAGATGGGCTATAAAAACATTACATCATATCATAACCCATGGAAAAGTGATGGGTATCATAAATATTATTCGAGAATATACATAAACCTAACACAAAAAATAATAATGATATTATTACTCAAAAATATCACTACTAATTATATGTAATATAAAATAATTTTTTCTTAAATAGAAAATATTTTTGAGATATTACTAAGAATAATTTTTAACTAAAATAACCTCTCTGTTTTGATTTTTTTTATTATAATTACTTTTATTTTAATGGGAAAAATTTCTACGAATATGAAATTTTAATCATACAATATAATCTAAATGTAATTAATGAAACACAAATGAGGAAAATATTTTCATTATGTATAAGTAAAAAAACATTTCGTTCATACTTTTTCTATAATATACATAATGAAACTTGTTTTGAAAATATTGAAAATATTCCTCTAAAATAATTTAATTACAATTAACACATATATAAGAATAACATTTTAAATTTTTTAAGAAAAATAGGGAAACATTTTTAAGAATCATGGACGAGGAAGAAAAATAATCCTTAATACATACATATATATATACAATCGTGAATAATAGTATGATTGTGAAATTATACCTTACTGTATGTCTTATTTCCTTCACAAATATATTAAACTCCAGTATAATGATATAAATAAAGTTATTAATTTATCCCATAACCATATTCATATTTATGATATCATATGTCATCGTCTTATATCATTTTAACAACCTTATTTTTCAAATAATTCATTATTAACCTTCTTTTGTGTATTAACTACTTTATTTTACTATACATGCCTTAATGTATAACTCTCAGTTCTTGTGTAGAGGATACAATTTCTTCATCTCAAAAATCATAATAAGGTTGTATATATCAAATAATTCATTATATAAATTTATATAATCATTCTATAACAATGAACAGAGAAAATTAATCTAATCGAGTCACGGAGGTGGTATAATATACACATTCACAAGTGATGGTATCATTCCCTTAATGGAAATATGTTATATTAGTGGATATAATATTAAATTTTTTGATAAAATAAATATAATTTTATAAATATAATATATATATATATATTTGATCATTATAACAAAACAAATAATGTGCTAATGAAAAATAGATTAAACCACGGTTTAGAGACGGTTAGTCATACGTACACATGCATGGTGCTTTTCTTTTTCATATGATTGATAAAATATGGAATATTTTTGTTTTATAATCATAATAAAATATCATAATATAGGATATACTAGAGTTATTAATTTATAGTGGAATCAGGACATGATGAGGTACTAGAAGAAGAAATAGACTTGAAAGAGTTGGTAAGGATGATTACGAATTATTTCAAAAAACATTATTAGGATCTCTTATAAGGGACACTAGTATTGATATTTTGAAAAGAAAAATACCTCCACAGTGTTTTTATTATTGAGTTTATGGGAACTTTTTGAATTTCAAAATAAAGTAATTATAATAAATTAAATATCACTCCAAATACTTCAAAAATTCATTGGATATGAGGAAAACATATTTTTTAATAATTAAAGTAGATAAATAACGTTTTTAAGAATATATGTTCTTTAAGAATAAAATAAATTTAATATATAATTTTTGATAATATCGTATGAAAATACATACACATTGAAATTGAGTTGGACTTTTTATTTAATTGATTAATTATATATTAATATTTTTCCATCCATTTTAACTACTAGGTTATAATTTTCATTTTATACTCATAGTGTCTTGTGCTTTGTAGAAAATCATCTTTTCATTCATTGAATGTTATAAAATAATTTATAAAAAAAATTTCCAAAAAATACATGGGTGTTACAATGTTGACCCTCTAAACGTATATTAAAATAAATCTATAAATAAATATGATGAAAATAAAATAAATTTAATCATTAAATTACCTTTTTCCTAATTTTTTCAATATAAATAAAATACATAAATACATCATCTATTTTATTTACACATAGGTCTATACATATTATATTGTTTAACTTTAGAATATGGAATTGACACGAGTAATTCCAATGTTATCAAAATTTAACACAATGATATGTAAATGAATCCTTATTGTTAGACTATTTCCTTCCATTGTATACTTTGTTTTTCCACAATAATTCTATGTCTTGGTTATTTTATTTCAACACATAAACAATTTCCTTGATCCTTTGCAACCCTTTTGTTTCTGTTTTTTTTTTCATATTTATTATATGATAGATATCTTCCCCCAATTTTCAATGGTATCCAACACTTGATTTTGTATTGAACTTCATCCTTCTCTTCACTATTGAGTTTGAGAGTTTGTTAATTTACATATTGTCATTCGTATTTTAGGAAACTAGTATAAGAAAACTAAAATTGTGTTTTTCTCCCTTAAACATCTCATTTGTTTTTTATACCCATCGTGTTTTCCACAAATTTCATTGCTATCATTATCTATTTTTGTTTCATTCATCGAGTAAAACCAAAAAACAACGCTGGGAACAATAATCATAGTTTGAAAACTATTGATTCATTCATAGGATCTCCCAAAAATGACACATTATTTTCATTCTCGGACACCTTAGTTTTAAAATAATTTATTTTATATCAACATCTATTAAAATACTTTTTAATGGTTTGTCATTTAAATATGATGTATCTTTATAATATCCCATTAGAGTGTCAAACATGTTGCACAGTAAGGCCACCTATCGTTTACTTGGTAATTCTTGAGTCAAACCTGATACCCCTTTGGTGGAGGTATTTTAGTTTTTTAGATATGTTCTAGAACCACATCCACATATAATATCCATAAAAGGATGTATTGAATGGAAAAATCAAAACATCTAAAATAATAAATTTTTAGAATAGCATTATATACTTATCATAAAATATTATCATAGTTTTATGATCTCTAATATGTGTTCTCCATAATTAATTTACCAAGGTTCCTATAAACAGTATCTAATATAAATGGCATCATCCTCACCCCTAGTTTTCTGTAGGTGGTCCCTCCTTTATTACAATGTCATTTGATAAAATAATTACATCCTAATGGAACAAATAGATTATTATTCATAGTATACTGGATACATTCATGTGTCTTGCATTACATTTTAATACACAAATTAAAACATAATTTTGGGGATTGAGATAATTACATCCAGTATATCCCATCATTTAACTCATTGAAAATTTCATGGGCTATTGTGGAAAGGGAAAAAAATAAGGAAGATATCAAATTATTAGTAAGGGTTCATTATAGTGGAATAATTAATAAATCAATATGCATAATGAAAATAGAAAGGTATATAACTAAACAAACAGTCCATTTAAATAACTAGATATGAAATAAGAAATTTAGCATGGTCAATAACTAAACACACATGAAATTTGATTAAATAGATATGGAATAATAAATATTTTAAGGTAAATAACTAAACATAAATGGAATTTAAGAAACACGATAAGGAATAAAAAATATGTCTTACTAAAAAAACATCGAACATGTGATTTAATAAATAAATAAAAAATCAACAGCATATAGAGATAATGTAATTGTGAAAATATAATGGATAATAATTACTACATTTTGGAGGAATCGAATTCTTAATTATTGAATGTAATTGCTCAATAACATTATATCTCTCACATAAATGTATTTCAATATATAGTTTAAACTATAGGTAAACACCATTTTAATGTTATATTAATGATTTCACTAATGATACTAGCGATACATCGAAAGGAGATATAATTTTTTGTCCTACCCATCACAACATGTTCAAATAATTTCTCATATAATGAATAATAAATTTAATTCATAGATTAATATTCCATAACATTAAATATATTTACTGTGTAATGTATAATTATTTATCAACATTTCCCTGGTCAATCAAATAAATTACATTGTAAAACACTATATGATGAATTTACAAATGGTTTAAGAAATAATAATACACGTGATAAATAATATGGATATTTCATGTATATTTAATGATTTATTTTGACAAGAAAGTGAATATATCATATGAAAGATAGTTATTACAAATTAAAATAAGGAAGTGAATGTTTTCCCTCTCCCTGGTCAATATAATTATAAACTATCTAGAAGAAGAAAAAGTATGGTTATCAATATATTCCATTATGAGTAATTATGAAGAGTAATTTTCATTATTTGATATAAATTAAATGAAAAGTTTATTAAAACATTCTTGAGGGAAATAACCTTTAAATTTTGAAAATAATTTTGAAAATCCATTCCATTGAAAAACATTTTTAATAAGAAACATATTATTGATAAATATGCTTATAATTTATAAAATTTTGATATAATTAAAGGTTGGTGGGTAATATCATATATGATCTACAAGGTAATAATAACATATTTTAACAATAAAAATTTTATAAATGTTCATTTTTCATAAAAAGACAAGAAGATTCCTTACACATTTTTTGTAGAAGACAAATGAGATTTATTTTGAAAAAAGAATTATAAAAAGTTGGAAACATTTTGTAAAGTGTAAAATAGGGGGAAAATTTGTTTTATATATCATTTTAAATATATAAAAAAAATTTTAAAACTTTTTTAGAAAACTTTTTTTGAATAGAACATATTTCTAACAAAAGAGAGAAATGATGTTGGTATTTCTTAAAAATATTTTCTAAAACATTTTATATACCAATGTGTTCAAAAATTTAAATATCTAATTAAAAATAAAATGTATAACTATTGTATAAGAAAATTAGGTTTTTATTAATAAATTATAAAAAAAATTATTTAATTATAATTCAAGAATATGTAATCCCAATTAGACTGAGATTGTGAAATAAACCATTAAAAAGGTCATAACATTGATGTGAGGGATAAAAAACGAATCAATATTGTTTATCAACTATAAATAAACATATAAAAACTACAAACATAATAATAAATTGTAAAATTCAATACACACATAACCATATAATATCAATGACAATGAAATGGTTATATAACACAATGAAATGAAATTATGTAATTAAATTCTTTACCACGTGGTATCTTATATTTCAAGTCACCTAGATGAAATAATTATTTTTGAAACATTAAATTCTATTAATAAATATGCTTTCATGATATTAAATTTCAAAGGCCTTGTATATAATATATAAAAAACATGGTTAATAACATTACAGTATGACTCAATGAAAATAAATTGAGACAGAACTCCTCACCTTATGCTTAATTTTGGATAAACATAATTTAACCACCTGTATTTTGATTTTAAAAATTCTACGTACATATAACAGAATTATATTAATGTTTATAAAATAATATATGATCCATTTATTAAATCTTATTATCCTTTCATTAATAACCATTCATTACTTTAATTATTTTGTGTTAGTCTCCATGTTTTCTCATCAGTGTTTCATAATTAATTATCTATTTAATGGGAATGTTATATAATATTATAATATACATAATGATCATCATGGTATAATCATTTCATGTGTTAGTTTCCTTATTTTCTCATCCTTTTCTCATCCTAATTGATCTATTTAAAGCATTGGTGAAATATGAATTAGATCACTATGAGAGGCAGTAGTCCGACATACTCAAGAGCGATGTTATCATGTATCCTCAGAACATGAAATTTAAAAGACAAATATAATATAAAATTAATTTAATGGAGTAATAATTTTATAAATATCACTTATATAATTTATACACATCATTATAACCAACCTTGAGAGGTGTTAATGGAAAAGAGAGTGACATTGGTTAATGAGGGGGTAGTTTGCCTCACACACAAATGATGATTTTGTAACCCATTTGGTAGAAGATTATATTGATATAATTAACTAAATTATTATAGAAAACATACAAATTTAGAGATTATACATATTATAATATATAATTTTTGTAGGATATTAAATAAATGAGTTGGGGAAATATGTAAAATAAGGATGCTCATTGAAGATCATTACCACTTCATTGTTTATCTTCATTTTGTATGATTTAGAAAATTCATATATTTGATTCCTAAAATAGCTAATTATTATAATATCATTTTATGGATGTTTGTAAGTAATTATGGTTGGTATTGAAAAAAAATAAATTGGTTTCATGGTGTGTCTAAGAGAGGAATGTGGTGGATTTTTATAAGTGGGGTGAGTGTCATAGTTGTAATATTTTGGAAGAGTGAATTCTACCCAGGTTATATTCATGTCAACAGACCCAATTAATGGCCCATTATTGAAAATAGATGCTTTGGCATTGAAATTTGTAAATCCAATGTATTTTTGACATGATTTGGTTTATTATTACTTTGTATATTCTATGTTAAACCACTATGTAAACTAGTTTTTACCTCAATCAATTTAATTAGATTTAACAAATTTCACTAATAATTTTGGTAAATAATAAATAAATAATTATTAGAAAATATATATTATTTTGATTCCAAATATTTTATCCATTTTACTAAATTCAATTTAGAGAATTATAGAATGTTAATTTAACATTAATCTTATATACATGATGGGAACTAATTTTTTTACATAAAAATATTTAAAAGAATACTTTGTTTTTTTTCAAAACATTTATATAGAAATGATTCTGATTCCCAAAATTAAATTTTATAAGTAAAATGTTTCAAATTTTACATAAAAATAGAATTTTAATAGAATTTAATGTTTTAAATTATATAATAGAAAATGAAATTTTCAATTAAAATTCATTATTTTCCCATATTCATCAATAACAAAAACGTATTTGGAAAATCTCAAAAATTCACAATAAGCTTTTTTTGAATTCTAATTGAAGAAAATAATTTTATTTTTTATTCAAATATATTTTATAAAATTGGTGAAAATAATTTTTACTTTTTGTTCACAATTTCAGACTATGCCGCTTTTTAGAAAAAAATAATCTTTTTTGTAAATATTTCTTTAGTTCATTACATTGTTCATATTTTATTAATAATAAATAGATAACATATAAACATGTGTAAAATATAAATTTTTTAATGTTATTTAATCATATTCATAAACATTAATTTATTTACATGGATATTATTTTCATTTAAAATAATAACATTAACAGTATTTGGTAAAACACTATCTTGTGGGTAATTAATGCTATCAAAGAAAGACATTGTTTCATGTAATGATAGATATAAAATTGAAGAAATTTATTTAAAATACAAAATATATCAAAATGTCTCTTGATTTTATATTCCCATCTATACTGGTTTTTTCATTTCATATATGCTATCAAATATGATATCAATATTTTAAATTTTTGGGGTGTTCTATTTTTAGAATCATCCCTAACACTTTTATTATAATTTAAAATTCTAATTGATTTCTCAACATTTATCATAATTTAATTAAGATAATATTTCATGAAAATAAATTTATTGAAGGAACATATTGAATCTATATATTCTCCCATTGGATTATTATGTGTAATTGAGTTCTAATTCATGTAATGGAAACTCACATTGAGTACTTAGAAAAAATATCCACCTTTGGTTGGCCTTTTATCATCATAATCTTCATCCAAATCGTAATATATAATACTAAAAGAATTTATGTTGATTATTAATTTGTACAGTAGTCCATACTTTTTCTTTAATTTACATTATTTATAAATTATTTTATAGTCCATAAGATTTCACTCCTTTGGGTAACATTGATATCTATCACAGTGGATCACAACATAGGGAATATCAACACAAGATTCTATGAGATAATAAGTATTTTGACTGTAATTTATGAAATCTATCCAATTAACACTCTCAACTTCAATATATTTTAATAGTTTTTCCCCACTTAAATAGTTTTGGACACTATATTGGATACTTTCTTATCAAATTTATTCAAAAATTACATGGAATACTATTATTGGGATAGAAAATAGTTTCTTTTTCTATAAATACTACCAAAACCCAATGTTTTTTTTAGTTTATAGGACATAAAAATTTCAAATTGTTAATTAATTTTCAGGGAAACTATTGAATATATTTTGAAACATCACCAAAAATATAATATAATCAACATAAAAGATAATAATATGTATACTTGATTTCATTTTATTTATGTATCTATTGTCGTACACATTAAATTTGTTTAATTTTAAATCCCTTTTTAATTTTTCAAGATTCATATAACAATATCTATACAACTTCATTTATCCATATAGAAATTTTTTAATTTTCACGCACTTATTTACTGATAATCAACAATAATCAATTTAGTTTCTCAGTATGAACTTATTTATCTTTCTCAATAATAATAAAGTACAATTTGATTAAATCTATTAGATTTTATATTTTTTGAATTCTGTAATAGAATGAAACATTATTAATTCCTCAAACCTTACAATAAGAGAAAATGTTTCATCAAAATGAACACCCACAACATAGTAGTAACAAATGAAAAATTGAATAACATTTTTCTTCAATAATTCAACTTTTTATTTTATCTTATTTTAATTTTCACACTGAGTCACAAAAATATATTTTTCAAAGGTTCTGGAAGAAGGCCCCATGTGGATTTTTTTACTTATTTTATTGTTCTATATTTCACGATTCAATACATTAATTATTTTTATTATAGTGTACCGCTGATTATGGTTACTAATAGAAATATGATCAGTTTGGATGTGAATCCTATTCAATATATTATTTGTTTTAACATCATGTTTATTAAATATAATATTTTAATGTTTTTTTAAAAGATATTTTTTTCACCAATAATGTTTAATTTTAAAACATTACTTTTAAATATAAGTTAATAATATTTTTTACGGTCAATTACCTTTTCCTCACCACTGGATTTATTAGATTAATCATGTTATTCATTGGGTTAATCATTAGGATATTTTACATTAACAGACACCAAAATCATCCAGTTATTTTCATCATGTCCTACTAAAACTACTATATCTAGATCATGATTTATTTTTTAGTGTCCCAAAATACAATAACCTTGTCATGTATATTATTAAATTATATATTTACCTTTCAAATTTATATGTATCCATTAAAAATAAAATCTTAAAATTTTTCATAAAACATTCCCTATGTTGATGATTTGGTATTAATGTAGCTGGGGATTCCAATATATATAAAATAAATACTTTTAGATTATTTTTTATAAAACATTTCCTAATAATTAATATTTAAATTTGGATTAAAAAATATTAATTTTTAATGTTTATATAATTGAACACTTCTTCCATTAAAAATATCATTGATCTTTAAAATTTTGCAATCATTGTTCTATAAATTTAAACTATTGTTCCATTCATTATTTCAAAAAGTCCCATTCTTCTAATTTATGTACATGGTGTAATACATATGTTTAATTCCATAAAGTGTAAGACATGATTAAAATAATCTCCTACTATTTTCTGTCCCCTTATCACATAAAGTTTTCTAATGTGAATGTTAGAAACTCATTCAAATTAATATATATATATATATATATATATATATATATAACATATACAACTCATTTTTCATGTGCTTCCATAATATCATTATTTTAATTATTGTTTAATTGTCGATAAATTATATAAAACACAAGTCACCTATTACAGTTTGGTGTCTCATAAGTTTATATAAATCTGAGTCGATTCACTAAAGATGTCGTGTTAATTGTGTCTCCACTCATTTATGTTTCCCTGGACTTTTTTTATATCTCTATGAATTTTCCGCATAATTTAATTCACTTCTCAATTTAGGTATATCTCTCAAAAAATTTGATTTTTAAATTTTACTAAAATTTTATTAACCAATGTGTCTATTTTTTTCAATATAGTATTTTATTCACTATCACCTTGAAAATAATAATTTCAATGTTCTAAAATCATAAATACGTTCCCAGAAGTTCTTTATATTCTATTACAATCATTCTTTATTAATCTCATTTAATGTGTATCTTTAAAATATATGCATTTCCATCACCATACTTTTGACTAATACTCAATGGGGAATGTTTCAACCCATCAAAAAATATAATTTTTATTGCATTTTGTTTGGATGTATTAATATGACACTATTGAACACCATTTATTTTAATGTGATATCATCCCTAATGGTTAGAGATACATCATCTTGTACATCAATATTATTAAGGAAAATAGTATATCCTATCATGTGTGGAGAGTGAACACTATCATATTACATGTCCGACTTCTATTGTTAGCCATTATGTATACATGAGCAAAAACTATCCTATGGATATAGTATTATTTACATGATCAATAAGAAAGTTTCGATTCGATAGAACATTGGAAAATTCCATGTTTGAATATGGCCATAGTGTGGCCCATTAGCAAGGTCAATAAATGATCATGGAAATAGGACACATTATATCCATGGTATTATTATAGCATAACAATAGACATGCATGTGTGTTTTATTACTTTGGTAGGGAATATTAGAAATTTACACTTGTATAAACTATCCCCATTGTCAATAATGAGTATGAAGAAAACCAAATATGACCATATTGTATTGTTTTCATCAGTTCTTGGTCCCCCTGACTATTTATGATTTCAAATAGATAATAAATAAATATATATATATATACCAAATATTTTTCATTGTGATAGTGGTAAAATACGAATGCCTAGATAGTAGATATTGTGGGATTAAATCGCACAACATTGTATTTTTAAATGAATCTATTTCCTTATTCCAAAGCATGGAAATAGGGGTTACAACCATGATATGACCATGACCTTTTGTTCTATCAAAATAGTCATTGGTCATAGATATTCTAATAGAGATAGTTTCCATGGTTTAATGGATAATATCACTAGGTTATGTTCATGGTACAATAGATTATTTTCATTATTTTTACTTGGGGAAATAAAAAAAATTAGTAGTTCTACCACCACAGTCAATGATTTTTAAACATTGTTTTTACCTTATCACATTATTTTTCCTGATATTTATTATTTTTTCTAGAGAATAATGGTGATATATTATTGTTTATTATTTATATGGTATTCACACAATCAATATATCTTCTCAATACCATGAAACAATTTTCACATAGTAACTCTAGAATGTATTTCAATTAAACATTCTTTAATGATTTCCATGTTTCATCTATATCTATAAGAGCATTCACTTGATTCAAATATTATTTGACACTAATCTAGAGAAATATTATAAAAAATAACATATTATTTGTGTTCATATATTCAAAAATACAAATAGTAACCATTAGAAGTGATTCATTGTTGAAACTATTGAGTCGGTATTGGAAAAACTGCTAATTATCCAGACAAAACATTAATCTTATTCAGTGTATTTTTTTAGGCAACTATCATCCTATTAATGTTCCCAAAACAATTATCAATAGTATAAATCATCTAAGGAATTTAATAAAATTATATTTAATCATAATAATCTTTAGATAGTTCTTTTTTATACAAAATATTTATTGAAAATTCATATAAAAAATATAGGCTATAACCCTAATGATTTACAAGGAACTAAATATTTAATATTTACATTTTCCCAAATTCAAAAACAATTTTTATTTCAAATATCATATTTTTAAGTCATTTTCATACATAAAACAACATGATTCAACTTCGATGATGTTTTTTATTGATAACCAAAATTTTCTTATATTATTTTATAAATGTTTTTGCCTCACCATCATTAATTTTTAGTAGTTTCTGGACTAAAATATTTTATTGTCTTTATTTTGAAACATAAATTGAATATTATTTATCATTAAAAAACTAATAAAAATCTATTTTTAATCTCTTTAGAGTTGATAATTTCCATCAATACAAACTTCATGTTCTATCCTAAACATGTTACTCATATTGTCTTCATATTTTACTCTTTTTCTTTACTATATGAGGTGTCTCACATACATTATATGTGTTACATAAAGACAATGTTTCCTCTAGTTCATTATTCTTATAAATAAATTACTGTGGAAAATCAATTTTCTTCAACTTAACATAGAATGATCTATTAATTTTCCATTTACATCATCTTCTGAACATCAAAATATTTCTTGTAACCTGTCATGACCACCTCCCACCAAAGATTCCCCTCTTGAGCTGGAAATGGCTAAAGTGGGTAATGGCCCCCAGGTCCTGCCTCGAGTATGCCCTGGGGTGGCGACTAGCACCAAGGGTATGAGTTTTTTTATAAATATGGGAGGCATTACCCTTTAATTATTTAGGATCGAGAAATAGGATGAGTCAAACACCAAAAGAAGAAAATGATAATTAAATTGAAATAAACCCAAACCAATCCCACATGCATGTTTAAACAATTTTGAATCAATGTACAAGTACAAGAAAGCTCAAAAGTACAATAACAAAATAAACAAGAGTACAACAAACTGCAAAAACTCCAACTGTCCCGACTAGTAGGGTCCCGCATGGCCCTAGTAGTCCTCCTGGAAACCTGAACGTAAACGTAGGGTGAGCATACAAGTATTCATATTAGGGAAACCTAATGCTCTCATGCACAAGTGGGGAGACATTCGAATGTCCTGTGAGAAGGAGAGAAGAAACCAAAACCTAACAAGAAATTCTATCAACCCAACCTCGCCAGCTATGCTCACAAAAAACACAGAACAATAGGTAGTAGTGTTATATAAGAACAAGAGTATTGGGTACCCTGCACCACTTCCCACTAGTTAGATACTCTTCCTAACAGCGAACGTCCTGACACTACCACACTCTTCCCGCCCGCACACACCTGGGCCTCACAACCACGTATCCCGCCCGCACACACATTGGCCACACAACCACCTATCCCGCCCGCACACACCTAGGCCTCACAACCACCTATCCCGCCCGCACACACCTGGGCCTCATCCCGAAGGATCTTGGGAAATATTAAACCCGCCTGAAGATTCTTGGGCTAAAACCACCCCAATTGAAACCTACACGAAGAGTCTTGGGTGTAAGGTCACCTCAATCCATCACAGCCTATGGAAGAAGGAGCAAGAAAGAGCTAGTAACTAAGAGGAAAACACCCTCTCCCATGAAATGGGAGTGTTTGGCACTAAGTGCTCAACATGGGTGGGGTGCGACAAAACACAATGATACAAATATATATATATATATATATATATATATATACCAAACACACAACATAACCTATGGCTTCTAAGTAAATTACTGAGCACGTGCCTCGACACTGCTACTACGAAGAATGCATACAACAAACAACCCTAACCCAATTTAGGTTTTCATGTTTCAATAGAATCAGTGTATTAGTTCTTTAACTACTGGGAAACTATCCACAACCATCTACATCGATCGATCGTAAAACATATCCCTTCCATCCACAAAACATGTTAGGAAAACACAAGCAACATAACAAGTCCCTTATTAATAAACAAACAACCCCGTTGATTATTATTTCTATTCCATTACCATGCCCCACCATTCATTAACTATTCCACTTCATTTATTATTCACAACCCATAGTTCATTCACATTCAAACCCATCCCTGCAGCCCCACTACCAACCACTATAAACACACTAAAACTTGTACATCATCATCCCTTGATACCATTTATTGCAGCCATGCTGCCCATCACCAACATTTCATTCACACGAACCTATAACCAAGCCAACCGCAGCCCCCACTGCTCACCCGATCCATAACAACCCAAAAAACACCCCTGTCACATAAATAAAACCCAAAACAGCACCCACATGTTTATTATTTCAGTTTTGTTCAACCGGGGTGTTCACACAAGGGTTTCGTATTTTCATTTAATCAGCCAACTTTACTTGATTAACCAATTTCCACATTCCACAAGGTTTTCATCCATAAACAGTCTAGAAAGATAGAGCAACATTTAATTTCACAAGAAAAGGCCCCTAATGACTGTGATTTTCAGTAGGCATGAGCCTATTCAATTCACAACAGAATATCATAGGATATAAATAATGTAACTGCATTCAAAAATTCCCATCCCCATTATGTAATCCATTTCTTATCATGATTAAACAAGTTCAAAAGTGTTTCACATAAACAAGAGGACCCCCACCCCGCATGCTGCACAATTTAGAGAGACGAAGGTAAGATCCCTACCTCAGCAGGTTCTGATAATAGTGCTCCCCTAGATCAGCTTTTGAAGACATCTGTCGGTGTCCATCGCTTCTGTCATTACCAGGAAAAACCACCTTGGGTGTAAAATGGGATGGAATGGCTGAAGGGAAGCAAAAAATCCAAGCTCAGAAGTTCCGCCTCGTCGTTATGATCTCGTGGCCGCTGACGGATCGTAAATCGGAGCTCAGACGAGGATGTTATGGAAGAAAAGACCCTTAGTGTCTCTTGGGAGAGCTCTGCTCGAAGGAGAGGGGAGGAGAGGAGTGATTTGAAAAGGAGGAGAGGACCCCTCCTTTTATAGGAGAAAAAACTAAATTACATGTCATGTACTTTATAGTACATGGTATGCACTCGACTATTTCACACGGTCACCACGCGGCTTCCAACATGACCTTCAATGTGGCACGCGGTCGTTGATTGCTCAAAACACAGTTTGAAGGTAACGCATACGCTGGGAGGAACTACACGGCGTGTAGTATGGGCTACACGGCGTTTAATCATTTATTTCTCATGGTAAGGACACAACTTCCGCACAGAACACGGTCTTTGACTGGTCAACACACAGTTTGAAGGCAACGCGTATGCGGGGAGGAACTACAGGGCGTGTAGTATGGGCTACACAACGTGTACTCACACTACACAACGTGTAGTTAAAAAATTCTGAAAAGTGTGGGAAAAGTTCATTATACCCTCCAGAACACTTCATGACCTTTTTTCAACAATGGAATGGGACAGAGAGGTCTGTGCCATTACATCAAATACATCTTAAAACATTCTCATCCCTGAGAATTCAAAAACAACCAAGAGGAACCCAACAAGATACCTCGTAGGGCTCTCGTTATAACAGGAACCCAACCAACATCCCTAATCGTAGGTGTTACGAATTCCTTCTCCTATGTCAAGATATTATCCTCTTTAGGTGGCATTGACTCACCTACATGGGTTTAATCACATCTGCATTAATGCGTCTCAATTAAGGATTGGGTCTTCCCACTTCCATATATTAGGATTTCCAACATACACTGCCCCAACACCATACAACCAACACACTACCCGAACACATGGTTTGGGTAAATTCCTTATCCCATGTCGAGATATTATCCGCTTTAGGCGGCACTGACTCTCTCGCACGGGTTCAATCGCATCCGCATTAATGCGTCTTGATTAAGGATCCGGTTTTTCCCTTCCCCACACATCCAGACATGTTACACACTTCCAGAGAAAAAAGAAATAAAAGTCTCACAACCGACAAGCCAAGCATTCCATATATCAATGGTACAGAGTTTAACATAAAAAAACATAGAAGAAAAAGGAAAAACATAAGTCAAAACAACTCTGGGTACTGAGCGTGCATCTGGGCCTCCCACTCCCAAGTGCTCTCCTTGAGGCCACCATGCCTCCACAACACATGAACCAAGGCGATGGTTCATCCATGGAGCACATTCTCTTTACGATCCTCGATTATGACTAGTGATTCCTTGAAGGGCACGTCGTCTCTCACATCTAACTCTCCCCAGTCGATAACGTGAGAGTCGTCGTGTAAGTACCGACGAAGGTGGGAGACGTTGAAGACGTCATGAACCTTCACTAATTGAGGTGGTAGGGCCAGCTGATATGCCACCTCGCTGACTCGCCTCAGCACCTCGAAAGGTTTGATGAACCTAGGGGAGAGCTTACACCCTTTCTTAAACCTCCGCTTCCCCCGTCGAGGGGAAACCATCAAGAATACATGATCTCCCACCTTGAACTCTAAGGGCCTCTGCCTACGATCAACATAAGACATCTATCTGTCCTGAGCTGCTTTTATCCTCTCATGTACATGTTGGAATTTCTCTATGTTGATATGTACTAACTCTGTCCCAAGAGCACCTGTCTCACCAATCTCTGCATAGAAAATGGGTGAACGACATGGTCTTCCATACAAACCCTCAAATGGTGTCATGCAAAATAGCGAGTGGAAGATGTTGTTGTAGCCAAAATCTACTAAAGTCAAGTGTCTCACCCCTGATCCTCTGAAATCCAGAATGAATGCTCGCAGCATGTCCTCCAACGTCTGGATAGTCCGCTCTTTCTTCCCATCAGTCTGGGGGTGGAAAGCAATTCTAAGGCATAGCTGGGTTCCAAATGCATGTTGTAACCCTCTCTAGACTCATGAGGTAAACTGAGTATCCCGATCTGAGATGATAGTCTTCATAACTCTTTGAAAACGCACCACCCCGTCTACGTACCTTTGTGCTAAGGTACTCACCGAGCCCGACTCCTTAATTTCTAAGAAGTGAGATGATTTCGCCAGTCGATACACCACTACCTAGATAGAATCATAACCACCCTGAGCTCTGGGTAGCCCTGTGATGAAGTCCATTGAGATGTCATCCCACTTACTCTCAGGGACATCTAAAGGATGCAACAAACCACTGGGAACACGGTGTTCATCCTTTACTGGCTGAAACACTAGGAACTTAGCCACAAGCTCTGCCACTGCCCATTTCACCCTGGGCCACAAAACTATTCCCTCAGGCCTCAGTACATTTTTGAAACTCCCGGATGTACCGCCAAGGCTGAGCTATGGAACTCACAGAGAACTCCCTCACGCATCGCCTCCGGAACAAACAACCTTCCATGGAAAATCATCTGATGTCGGTTGTACTCTGACCATCCTTCTGGAGCATTTCCCTGATCGACACGATCCCACATTACTTCTGCCTCGGAGTCCCCCCAATGAGACTCTTCCACCTGCTGCAACAAGAAGGACTTCACCGTCATCTAAAACAAACAGCTTCTAACACCCTCTACCCTTGCATCCATGTGCAAGGCAGCCAACTCTCCCATCGCTTTCCAAGCATCATCAGACTCCTGAACCACTTCCTTATGCGACTTACTGCTCAGGGAATCAGCCACAACGTTGTTATTACCTTCAGTGTAAGAGATCTTGAAGTCATAGTATTGGAGAAACTCGACCCATCTCCACTTCCATAAGTTCAGGTCATGCTGTGAGAAGATATAATGTAAGATCCTGTGATCTGAGAAGACTAAAAAGCGCTCCCCAAAGAGGTAATGTCTCCACAACTTCAGTGCGAACACTACTGCTGTAAGCTCTAGGTCATGGGTGGCATAATTTTGCTCATGAGAGAGCAACAACATAGACCCATAACAGATCACACCCTTCTTCTGCATCAGTACACACCAAAAACCAAGGCCAAAAGCATTACAAAACACCTCATACAACAACCCTTCCTCTGGTAACCTATGTACTGGAGTAGTGACCAACTTATCCTTCAGGTAGTCGAAAGCTTTCTGGAACTTATCACTCCATAGGAAGACCCGTTTCTTCCTAGTCACAACTGTCAATGGAGCAGCAACTCGAGAGAATTCTGAAAAGAACCTCCCATAATAACCTTCCAACCCCAAGAAACTACGAACTTTGGCCATGTTCTTGGGTGCTGCCCAAGAAAAAACGGCCTCTACCTTCAACGGGTCCACTGACACTCAATGTTGAGACACTACATGCCCAAGGAAGGGTACTTATTGCATCAAGAACTTACACTTCAACAATTTCCCATAATGTTGGTTGTGTCGAAGGACTTCCAAGACTGCCATGAGATGCTCAACGTGCTCCTCCTATGAAATTTATTAGATCCGGAAGTCATCGATAAACACAACGACGAACCAGTCTAGAAACTCTCGGAAGACAATGTTCATAAGTCTCATGAACACAGCTGTTGCATTCTTAATTCCAATTGGCATTACTACAAACTCAAAGTGCCTATACCTACACCTGAAGCCGTCTTCGAGATGTGACTATCCTTTACCGATCAGCTGATGATATCCAGATCATAGATCAATCTTAGAAAACCAACCTACACCCCTCAGTTGGTCGAAGAGACCATCTATCCTTAGAAGGGGGTAAAGTTTCATGACTGTTTCCTGCTTAAACCTTCGATAGTCTATGCATAGCCTATGACCACCATCTTCTTTCTTTACAAAAAAAACTAGAGCACCCCATGGCGACACGCTGGGTCGAAAAAAACCCTTATCCATTAGATCGTCAATCTGAATTCGCAACTCCCGCAACTCTGAAGGTGTCATCCGATAAGGGGTCATTGATATCGGATGGGCACCAGGCTGTAAGTTTATCCAGAACTCAACGTCACCTCAGGGGGGGGGTAGATTCACAACCTCCTCGGGAAAAACATTGAAGAACTCCCCAACAACCATTAGGACATCCATTATCTCTGTATTAGCTGAAATCACTGATAGCCCACGTATCAAGGAAAGGAGAGGCTTCACATGTCGGCTTCCTACCTGATAGGTCCTCTCGCCAACAAAAGATACACGCTACCCATCCATGTTCGAGAACACGACTCTTCGTTGGAAGCATTCGATAAAGGAACTAACAGAAAACAACCAGCCAATTCCTAGGATGACATCGTATATCTGCATTTGTAGCAAAAGAAGGACCCCACTAGATCAATGTGGTCCCAACATACGCCCACATCCCCGGAAAACACATGATACGCTGGTCTGGCCTCCAACTGGTGTACTCAGCACTAGGGGTACGGGATGTATCTCTACGTCTAGTTCCAAATCATGGTCTAGACCAGGTGCAAAAAAGGAGTGTGAAGTTCCCGAATCGAACAAGGTAGAAACAAGAGTGCTGAACAAACAAATCGTACCTCGCACTACCATTGGTCCTGCTGAAGATACCAACTATATTGTGTGCATCTATCCACTCCCAGATCCTCTACCTCTCTGATGTCGCCCACCTCCCCGACCATGCCATGGTCAAGGTCCCTGAGGAGCATCTTGAGGTCGGCCTCCTCCCGCAAGGTCTGCCCTCGGAGGAGTAGGGTCCTGCTGCTGCTGGAAGGGCCTTTCTGGCAACTGGTGCTGGTGAGGTGGGCGCTGAACCTGCCCACCTCCACTGTACTGAGATCGGTTTGGGCAGCAACTCTGAATGTGCCCAAAACCTCCACAAGAGAAACACTTTGGTCCTGGGATAGTGAAAAAGGGATGAGGAACTGAAGATCTAAACTGGAACTATTGGGGCATGCTCCCTACTGGCCTGAATCTGGAAGGTGTCGTCGTAGGAGACCTGATGCTGACTGCCATCCCCTTTGATGAACCCAGATGGATCCCCTCACGTGGTTCACCTCACTGCGATTGCATCCTCTCTACAACCTCTGCCTTCTTCTATACTGCCACGTACATCGGAAGGTTGAAAAGAGTTACAACAGACTAGAACGAAGGACAAAGCGCCTCCTCCAAACATCTCCCCTGAGACTCTTCATCTGGAAAGAGATTATGAGCAAGGTGTAGGAGATCCTTGAACTTGATCCCCAACTCTCGTACTGACATACTCCCCTGCTAGAGGGAGAGTAACTCCTGCCGCTTCTCCGCCTTGATCATGGAAGAAAGGAATTCCTCTCAGAATTCCTTCTCAAAGTCAGACCACGGAACATCGGCCTCTGTCCTCTCTCTGATGTAAAGCATCCACCACTATCACGCCACACATCTTAGCTGACTGACTTCTAGGGGAACCCAGTACACCCTCGGAGTATGGATCAAAGTAAAATCGATCCCCAACTCCTCAAGGCACCCCTCCATCTCCATATCCGAAGTACTAACCTCGTACTTCTCGAGGGTCTTCCGCTCGAAATAATGGAGAGTCTTCTGCCACGAGTTATCTTCCTCCACTAGGTCAATCCTCAACTGATCGACCGCCTGAATCTACTGGGCCTTAGCCGTCTGAGTCACCTGGGGATGTCATCCAGGTGCCATAGTTGTACAAAAAACAAGGATCGCCTAATCCCATGTAGTAAGGAAATTTTCTCAAGGTTTTATTTTATCATTTTAATTCTATTTCTTTCACAGAACACCCAAATCAAGTAAAACACAATCATGATGATGCATGTACCTTTCCTAGGGTCTCTACCTTGCAATAAATGTAGTCTCACTAGGTCATTCGGTAGGCTCAGAGTCCATGCATCGGATCACGAGGGGCCCTAAAATCCTATGTCCAAGCCGGTCTTCCCTGGCCTATGTCACGCACCAAGATCAGTCAACACTGTTGCCCTACCATCACATGAAATCATCACCAGGCCTAACTCCGAACTCCATCCTATCTCTCAACCATCTACTCTGATTCAACTCTTTCATGACCCATTCCCATCAAAGATTCCCCTCTTGAGTTTGCAATGGTGAATGGGAGATAATAACTCCTGAGTCCCGACTCCAGTAGGCCCTAGGGTGGGAACTAGCACCAAGGGTATGAGTTTTTTTACAAATATTGGAGGCATTACCCTTTAATTATTTAGGATCGGTAAATAGGATGACTCAAACACCAAAAGAAGAAAAATACAAGTAAATGGAAATAAACCCAAACCAATCCCACATGCATGTTTAAACAATTATGAATCAAAGTACAAGTACAAGAAAGCTCAAAAGTACAATACCAAAAGAAACAAGAGTACAAAAAACTGAAACAACTCCAACTGTCCAGACTAGTAGGGTCCCGCATGACCCTTGTAGTCCTCCTGGAAACATGAAAGTAAACGTAGGGTTAGCATACATGTATACTCAGTAGGGAAACCTAAATCTCTCATGCATAAGTGGGGAGACATTCTAATGTCCCGTGAGAACAATAGAAGAAACCAAATAATAGAAAAAAGTATATCCACCAAACCTTACCAACAACGCTCACCAAAAACACAAAACAACAGGTAGTTGTAGTATATAAGAACAAGAGTATTGGGTACCCCACACCACTTCCCACTAGTTAGCTGCTCTTCCTAACGGCAAACGTACTGACGCTACCACACTCTTCCCACCCGCACACACCTGGGCCTCACAACCACGTATCCCACCCGCACACACCTGGGCCTCACAACCACGTATCCCTCCAACACACACTTGGGCCTCATCCCGAAGGTTCTTGGGAAATAGTAAACCCGACCGAAGAGTCTTGGGCTAAAACCACCCCAATATAAAACTACCCGAAGATTCTTTGGTGTAAGGTCACCTCAATCCATGACAGCTTATGGAAGGAGCATGAAAGAGCTAGTAACTAAGGTGAAAACACCCTCTCCCATGAAATGGGAGTGTTCGACACTAGGTGCTCAACATGGGTGGAGTGCGAAAAAACACAAAGATACTAATATATATATATACCAAACACACAGCCCAACCTATATCTTCTAAACAGAGAACTGATAACGGGCACTTGCACTGCTACTACGAATCATGCATACAACAAACCACCCCAACCCCATTTAGGTTTTCATGTTTCAATAGAATCATTTTATTAGTTCCTTAACTAATGGGAAACTATCCACAACCAACGACATCGATCATTTGAAAAACATATCCCTACCATCCACAAAAAAAAGTTAGGAAAACACAAGCAACGTAACAAGTCCCTTCTTAATAACTAACAAAACCCATTGATTATTATTTTTGTTCCACTACCATGCCCCACCATTCATTAACTCTTCCACTTCATTAATTATTCAAAACCCATAGTTCATTCACATTCAAACCCATCCCTGCAGCCCCGCTGGCAACCACCATAAACACACCGAAACTAGTACATCATCATCCCTTGATACCATTTATTTCATCCCCGCTGCCCATCACTAACATAGAATTCAAACAAACCCATAGCCAAGCCAGCCGCAGCCCCATTGCTCACTCGAAAAACAAAATCCCACAAAACACCCCCTTCACATAAGTATACCCCAAAACAGCACCAACATGTTTATTATGTCAGTTTTGTTCTACTAGGGTGATCACACAAGGGTTCCAGATTTTCATTTAATCATCCAACTTTTCGTGATTAACCAATTTACACATTCCACAAATTTTCCATCCATAAACAGTCTAAAAAGATAGAGCAGCATTTAATTATGCTAGCAAAGGCCCCCAATGAACGTGATTTTTAGTAGACATAATCCTATTAAATTCACAACATAATATCACAGGATATAAATAATGTAACTGCATTAACAACTTCCCATCCCCGTTATATAAGCCATTTATTATCTTTATTAAACATGTTCAAAAGTGTTTCATGTAAACAAGAGGACACCCACCCCGCATGATGCACAATTTAGAGAGACGAATGTAAGATCATTACCTCAACAGAATCTGATAACAGCGCTCCCCCAGATCAGCTTTAGAAGATGTCTGTCAGTGTCCGTCGCTTCTGTCAAAACCTGGAAAAACCTCCTCAGGTGGAAGCTGGGATGGAAAGGTCGAAGGGAAGTAACTGATCCAAGATAGGAAGTTACGCCTCGTCGTTATGATCTCATGGATGTTGACGGATCGTAAATCAGAGCTCGAATGAGGATGTTATGGAAGAAAAGATCCTTAGAGTATCTTGGGAGAGCTCTTCTCGAATTAGAGGGGGGATATGAGTGATTTGAAAAGGAGGAGAGGACCCCTCCATTTATAGGAGAAAAAACTAAAGTACACAGCGTGTACTTTATAGTATATGGCGTGTACTCGGCCATTTCACACGGTCAACACGTGGCTTCCAACACGGCCTACAACACGACACAGGGCCGTTGACTGGTCAACACATGGTTTGAAGGTAACACATATGCGGGGAGAAACTACATGGCGTGAAGTATGGGCTACACGACATGTACTCATTCATTTCACACGACATGGACACGACTTCAACACGACACATGGCTGTTGAATGGTCAACACACGGTTTGAAGGCAACGAGTACGCGGGGGGGAACTACACGGCGTGTAGTATGGGATACACAGCGTGTACTCACACTACACGACGTGTAGTTACAAAATTCTGAAAAGTGTGGGAAAAGCCCATTCTACCCTCCAAAACACTTCATGACCTTCTTTTTGACATAGGAATGGGCCGGAGAGGTCCGGGCCATTACATAACCATTACTATATTTTTTTTTATGATTTACATTAAATATAGATTCATATTCTCTATTCTAAATTCATGATTTTATTATACTATGGCTAATCATTATATTATTTTCTACATATTCCACATTTAAAAAATTTATATGGAATATTTCCTATATATTTTTATTTTCCATTCAAAAGTTTTTTAGATATATGGTCCTCGAGTTTCTTATGATATCATCATTCACATGATCTCTAATAGATTTATGTAAGGAAAATTATTCAGTATCATTAATCGTTAAATTATTCATAGATTTAACATATTTATCTTCCTTGTTTTATTTTAGATAAAATGACAATTTTATTAAATTATAATTCATTATTGTATTGTGAAGATAATAAAGAGACATGTCATGATTTTATTATCAATATGATATCTTTTGGAAAAATATATTTGGACGGGTTTTCAGTAATTTGTTGCATATAGTTAAATTTCCTAGTTTATCCTTAATTACTTTCTTGTTAATAATTATCTCATTCACCTTTATGAAATATATATCAACATTATTATCATTAAACATTCTTATATCTTCAAATATTTCCATCCAAATAATAAATTTTACTTTTCATATATTGTTCGTTCTCTTATACATGTGATCAAGATTATCACAAATTTACATATCTATCTGATTTCATATAAGCTTATTATAAAACATTTCATAACAAAGTTAACATTGGAACATTATTATATTTGTAATTACTTTTTGAGGTTCCCTTTTTTGTGAATATCATATCCACATCTATTAAACTGGGTGGATTACCTCTAGTTAGAACATGATTTTCATGAAATCCATGTGCGAGGGAAGGGGTATCAATTTATTCATCCACATATGAATATTTATTAAAAATAAAAAATTATTAACCCAAAAATTCACATAATGCGGACATTTAATAAAAAATATCATTTAAAATGTTTTTATGGGAAACTAGTTAGATCTAATACCACTAAAAATTACATGTTTTTTATAGGGAACAACTGAGTGGAGTGGATGGATTCATTGAAACCATGTTCTTTTAAAAATCTTCCTTTAATTGAACCCATGTAAATCATTCATGTATTGATTCCCTAAATAGATATATCTATATCATATGATTGAAAATTTATAAATGTATCACAACATATAATAAGGATTACATGGTCTATCTTTAGTATGTGTACATATTCCTTATTATGGTTAGTCATTGGTTGAACAACGAAATATGTTTTAAAAATGATTTGTATCGTTTATAAATCCCCATAATTTTCACACAACTTTTCAGTATGAATATTTCATTCTACAGTGTTGGACGATATCAATTGTTTCCAATAGTTTAATTATATAAACTTTTTAGACTGAAACATCATATTATTAAGATATTCTTCCATTTATATGGAAATAATAAAAAATTCAAATAATTGTTGGTTGTATAAACACCATGAAAAGTAAAAATTATCTAATGTATTTGACTGATTCTATGGTCTATTTATGTTTACATTCATGCCATTATTTCCACATAACTTATTCAATATGACAAGTTAGTCTATAAGATCATGAATTCATGATATAGCCTACTTACTTCTTAACATATTTGGATGTCTAATAAACTTGTCTCAACTTCATTTTCAATAATAATTAAAATGCATAGATCGATAGTCATATTATCCGATCAAAAAATAAATGCACTATCTTTGTTTAATATGAAATTTATATATCATCACCATTCACCTTTAATTATATATTAAAAAATAATAAAATAATTTTTCTCTAATAATTAGAAACACTCTGTAAAAATAGGAAATTAAATAACCAATATAATAAAGAAACAATATCAAGGTTGTTCAGTCTATATTTGAATTTAAATAGATAATATAATATCTTCCCTTTAAAAGATCCTATAATATCATTCAGAACCAACTCATTGAATATAAATAATCAATCCTAAAATCATCTCCAAAAATTAAAAAAAATTATTTTTATTTCACAACTGCAAGAAAAATTGAATAGACCAAATATATGATGTTGAATCCTTCCTTGTGATGTTTTACTCCTCTAAATATCATTTTTATGAAATTCTGATAGATCAATTTTCCATAGCATGGATAAAAATTTCTTGGGTTGTCTTATTGATAAAGAATAGTACATAGAGATAGTTTGTGTCAGGACCCATCTTCGGGCCCCTACCGTGACTACCCCAAGCCTGCCTCCCATAGGCCATGGGCTAGTGACTAGCACCAAAGGCGTAAATCCCAATTAAAAGGGGAACGCATTGCCTTTTATAAGTAAAGAGAAACACAATAGAGTACACAAGTGAAGTAAGCACTAAGTAAAACTGGGTACAAGGTAAGTGCTGAAAAAGTTAATGGGCTAGTATACAAACCCAACTAAAAGTACAGTACAACTGAAAGGAATGTACAACAACAGAAAGTAATACAGCAACACTGAGTCATCCTCCGGAAATCCCACCTGAATGGTGGGTACAGATAGTCTCCTCAGCTCCTCTGGTCCTGCCGTCCGCTCCATGTAGGCCCTGCCAAGTGGTCCACCTCCAGGTATTGTCTATCTCCACAAGCCTCCACCTAGATCAGTGATGCCCATCGTCTGCATCCAAAACAATGTAGTGCGAGCATAGCCCATGCAGGGGTGAGTATACACTACTCAGTAGGGACCCCGAGACCCTTGAAGGTCTCTCAGAATCCACGAAGGATAAACAACATAGAAAGATACAATCACGAAGTATCAACAACACTACTTAGGTATATTCCCATACATATACCTAAGTCATCAGATACAGTTCGTCTCCAACTCTCATGCCCATGCACCATCCAGTCCACAAAGGAAAGCACAACTTAGTCCACAAAGGATAGCACAACTCAGTCCACACAAGAACCACACAACCCAGTCCACATAGGAAATCAAGTCAATCACAGCAATGATAATGATTGAAGTCAAGACTCATCTCAGACAGGTTTACATATTTCGTATAGTGATAGAGATGATCAGATGTATCCACTGATTCATCTATGCTGTCGGACCCACACATGATACAAGTCCAGCTATATTGTCGGGCCTACATAGGATAGAAGACCAGCTACTCTGCCGGACCCACACAGGATACAAGTACAGTGGTCAATACTAACAGACCCATACATGATACAAGAATAGTAGTCTTCTCCATCGAACCCAAGGAGAAATCCAGAACATTAGTCGTCGCTGTCGAACCCATGGAGGATTCCAGTACAGTAGTCGATGCAGTCGCAGCCATCTCTAGGGTTCCGACACATAGCATGCTTGATTCATGGATGGTCCACTCCTCAAGAAAAAGAGGGTCGATACATCAACGGTCACAAATTCTAGAGTTGATGTATCCCAATGTTTCGTCTCTCTAAAATAATCCCAACGCGATAGACGGTGCGTCAATCGGATGCTCGGTCTGAGAGTTATTGGCTTTTCATTTCCAAGGGCCTCATTGGTTTTTAAGATAAAACCAACACGAACGTACTCTAGCTGAATCCAAACCTCAAGAGGAGTAATCCAAAAACACCATCTCAAAAAATGGATCTCAACACAATTGACGGCACGTCAATTGGACTTCACATCCTTATGTTATAAGTGTTTCCGCTCTAAGGGCCCGGTTGGTTTCGAGTTCGAACCAACCCAGCCATAGAAAAATGTTGTGGAAAAATCAAGTGTAATATATCAAAACAACTGTCTCGATCCATGGATTCCTAAGAAACTAATGGTGCGTCGATTGGAGTTTCGTAGCTCATGTTATTGACAAATGACCAAAAATGGTCTGAAGTGGGGGGTCTCGGCCCGGCCTGACCCGGCCCAACCCCCTGGGTCAGCACGAACTGGGTCGACCTGACCCGATGGGGTGCGGCCCGGCCCCACCCGGTCTGCGCCACCCAGACCATCCCGGTCCGCGCGACCCGCCCCAGCCCGGTCCGCGTGCCCCGCCCATCCCGGTCGACGTGACCCGCTCCGGCTCAGTCCGCCTGACCTGCCTCGGGCCGTCCAGGGGGTACGCTAGCTCAGCGAGCGGGCCGAGCAGGGGGGACGAGGTCCCCCCTTTTTTCCACGGATGCGGCGACCGACGCCGCATCTCCCCCGGATCCCGTGTGGCCACGGGATCCAACTCCTCACCGTCGTGGCTGAAGTTGCGGCAGGCTCCTTCCAGCGGCGCGCCAAGGCGCTGCCCCCTCCGGGCCACTGACTGGTACTGGCCGTAACGGCGACCTGCGCTGCCGGTGACTTCCTCCGGCCACGGGATTCATTCTGGTGGTCCGATTTCACTCACGTCTATTCCAGTGGTCATCTCGGGTCCCCTACATCACTATGAAGGCTTCCAATTTCCATTTTGGTCATGCTTCGTCGTCACCAAATGTTCCATGCATCAAGAACAAAATAGTGGTGGGTTCAGACATGTTCGTTGGTCCGCACCCACCGCATTAGTGGTCCAAAACATCTCCCAACTATTATATGTCATGCTGAGGGTATAATTCACATAATTAAATATAAAAAAATTCCCCTACATCAACAAGGAAGATGAACATTGGCGTCACGAAAGATGGCGTTGTGGAGAAAAGGGCCTGTAGGCTTTGTCGGAGTGCGCCGAGGAGGAAGCGGCATCCCCTCTTCTATCGCGGGTAATAGGATTGGGGGCGTGTCATCGTTCATTGAAGAACTGGCATTCTACATCATTCTTCGTTGAAGAACGATTCGCCTCCCTTCTTAATTCCGTCCAGATCCTTTCTCAGAAATGTTTTTCCAACCAAAAGTTTAAGGTGGCTCGCAAATTGAAAGAATTTTCATGCAAATTTTATTAATTTCAACGTGGTGCCATATTAATTTACCCTAAGATAAATTAATTGGTTGGAACGTTTAAAAGGATGAGGAAGGTGGGAAGGCTCCATCATAATCAATATATGGAGTTACCAAATAATTAAACAAGGTGTATTAATGGTGGAAAAGTCAAAGGAAACAGGAGGGGAATAAATGAGATCAGAGGAAATTAAATGGTGGGCCTCCTGTGGGACTTAACTCTCTGACATCCACACTTTGGTAGTTATGTGGCTGTGGGCCCCACTCTTAACTACCCATGGGAGGGAAAACCCAGCTTATGAAATATAAACTGTTTCGTTAATTTTTATTTATTTCTTGAATATACCCACGAAATTATCTTCTCCTCTGTTACGAATGCAACTACGGTAAGTGTCCCCTTAAGCAATTACCAGTGTTGTGAGTTCATTAGTGCCATCAGATTTTAATTCCGAGCACCGGTTTAAAAGTTAGAAATACCGCTCGTTTATTCACTGAACGTACCTGAGCTAATCTTTGAAAATTGATTCTGAGCACACCGGGCCTTGGAATCAAGCACCGTCAGAAGCCGCAGACTTGCAAAATTCCAAAGTATTTAAAAAATCCATGAAATTTACGGGTCTTTACATCACTCCCACCTCAGGTATTTGCGTCCCCGTAAAGCAACAACATAAACTAGGAGAACAAAAGAGGGTACTGAGCATGCATCTGAGCCTCCTGCTCCCATTTCTCTCCTAGAGGTTCCCATGCTACCTAAAAATACACACAAGAGGAATCGATCGCCCACGTAGGACCCACTCTTGTCGACCCTCAATCTCCACTGGGACCTCTGAAAATTTCTACCCGTCATAGATTTCCACCTCCCCGTGGTCGATGATTTGCGTCAGGTCTTGCACGTATATCCTCAGCTTAGATACGTGGAAGACGTCTTGCACCCTGTGCAACTGAGGTGGAAGGGCCAGGCGGTAAGACACCTCTCATAACCTGCTGAGGACCTAGAAAGGTCTGATGAGGCACGGAGAGGAATTTCTGTCACAACCAAATCTCCGTAATCAACGTCGGGGTGAGACCTGTAAGAAAATGTGGTCGCCATCCTCGAACTCCAGTGGTCTCCGCCTCCTATCATCATAGGACTTCTGTCTGCTCTGTGAAGTCCTCATCCAATCCTGTATGATCTATAACTTCTCCGTCGTAGCCTGAACCATGTCTGGTCCTACGAGTGCAGACTCTCCATGGTCATTCCAGCATAGAGGTGATCTGCAAGGCCGACTATACAATTCCTCGTATGGTTCCATACCGATGGTGGAGTGGTAGCTGTTGTTGTACGCAAACTCCACCAAAGGTAGGTGATCCTCCCAACTGTGACCAAAGTCAAGGAGACATGCACACAGCATGTCCTCGTGTGTCTGAATGGTCCTCTCCGTCTGGCTATCCATCTGAAGATGAAAGTCAGTGATCTAGCATAGGTACGTCCCAAAAGCCTCATGAAACCCCTTATGATGTAATGTGTCCTCATGTATCTGAATGGTCCTCTCCGTCTGGCCATCTCAGGATGTAATGTGAGCATCTCGATCAGAGATGATAGACGATGGTACACTATGAAACAGTACGATCTCATGAACGTAGAGGCTTCACATGCTCTCTACTGAGCCCTTCTCTCTGATCAGTAGGAAGTGGGCTGACTTGGGGAGTCGGTCTACGATCACCCAGATAGTGTTGTGTCCTCTAGAAGTACATGGAAGCCCCATCACGAAATCCATTGATATCCCATCCCAAATCCACTCTCGAACCTCTAAGGGTTTTACCAAGCCTACAGGTACCTAGTGCTTTGCCTTCACTTTATGACAAGTGAGGAATCAAGAAACGAACTCTGCCACATACTTCTTTATACCCGAGCACCAGTACTATCGTCTAGGGTCCTGGTACATCATCGCTACTCCTGGATGTACTGCTAGAGGGGAAGTGTGGAACTCCCTCATAGCATCCTCTTGTACTGCTACTAGTACCATGGTACGCCCCCTGAAGTGGATGACGTGCTCCCCGCCTTCAGAAAATTCATCAGGTGCTATCCCTTAGGATATCTGATCATGTTGTGCCTCACAGTCAATGTCCCCACACTGTGCCTCTCTGACCTGCTGATTTAGTGGAGGAGTGACTGTGAGGGATTAAAGATAGGCTTCCCCATCTCTATCCATGAAGGATATCTGCAAAGAGGCTAACTGCTCTGTTGCCTCTCGACGTAGCTGAATTCCCGATCTCCTGCTGAGAGCATCAGCCACAACGTTCCCTTTCCCAGTAGTATAGAAAATCTCAATGTTATAATCCTAGAGAAAATCGAGCCATCTTCGAGGCCTCAGGTTAAGTTCTTTCTGTGAGAAAATGTACCTGAGACTCTGGTGGTCAGAGTAGACTATAATGTGCTCTCCCATGAGATAGTGTCACAACATCTTCAGGGTGAAGACCACTACTTCTAACTCCAAGTCATGGGTAGCGTAGTTGTGCTTGTGCTGCCTCAACTGCCATGAACCTTAAGTGATCACTGCTTACTGCTGCATTAGGACACACCTGAGCCCAGTCCAAAATGCATCGCAGTAAACTACGTACCCTATGCCCTCCTCTGGTAGCCTCAAGAAGGGCACCCCGGTCAACCTCCTCCTCAACTTCTGGAAGTTCTGCTGATATCTGTCTGACCACACGAAGGGTTTCCACTTCTTCTTCAAAGATGTAAGCGATGCTGCATCTCTTGAGAATTCTGGAACAAATTTATGATAGTACCCAGCTAGACCTAGGAAACATTGCACCTCTATCACGCTCATGGGTGGTTCCCAAGAAAGTACCGCCTCGACATTCATGGGATCTACTGCAACTCCCACCTCTGAGATGATGTGCCCTATGAAGTGGACCTCTCAAAGCCAGAACTGGCACTTCAAGAGCTTTCCATAATTCCGGTGCTTTAGGAGTGAATCCAGTACAACCCGTAAGTGGTAGGCGTGCTCCTCCTTGGTGGTCGAGTAAATCAGTATGTCGTCAATGAAGACTATGACAAACTGATCGTGGTAGAGCTGGAAGATCTTGTTCATGAGACTCATGAAGACTGCTAGAGTTTTGGTCACATCAGAATGCATGACCAAGAACTGATAGTGGTCATAACGACACCTGAAGGCCGTCTTCTACACATCCTTATCCCGAAATCGGAGCTGATGATAGCCTAACCTGAGGTCTATCTCCGAGAACCAACGTGCTCCCTTGAGCTGATCGAAGAGGTCGTAAATCCTTTAGAGGAGATACCTGTTCCTAACGGACACCTGGTTCAGGAGACGGTAGTCAAAACATAGATGCAAGATCCAATCCTCCTTCTGGGAGAAGAGAATATGAGAAGCCCAGGGTGAAACACTAGGTCAGATGAAACCTTTAACCTGCAAGTCCTCCAGATGTACCCACAACTCTCAAAGCTCAGGGGGTGACATCCGATATGCTGGAGTAGATATCGGTGATGTCGTAGGGTATAGGTCTATGTAGAAATATTCCTCCCATGCGAGGAGGTAGTCCAGGAACATCATTAGGAAAAATGTCTGCATACTTATCCACCACTATAGGAAAACTCGGACTCCACACATCAACTGCTCTAAGGATGATACTAGCCAACTGATGTGTGATCGGTTACCCTTCCCTTTGCGTGAGTCCATTCTTTGCTGCGAAGTTTGACTTCTAGCCAGTGAACATGAACCTGATCTCATCCGTGCAGACACACCGCACCATGCATCTAATACAGTCGATCTGAGCATACACTGTAGATAACCTGTCCATACCCACGATGATGTCGTAAGGCTTCGACGCCAATACAAGAAGATCCCAACCGAAGCTCTCACCTCCGATAGTAAGCTCAAATAGCCAGAACCAGTGCGTAATCATCGAGTCTGCTCCCGTATGAGTCTCTAGCCGCAATAATCGAGCCAAAGACTCTGTCGGAATCTCCGAGCTCCGAACAAGGGAAGCGGCAATAAAAGAATGTCTCACACCTGTGTCTACAAGAACCGCACAAAGGGTGGGGTAGACACATGTTGTACCTGAAATCATCTCGGATGCACCGTGGTCGTAAGCCTCTGCTATCTGGATCTGAGCCTGCCTCTGCCTGCTAGCTCCCTGTGGTCGGGGTGGACCTCATGGGGGTCATGGTGGTAGAGCCTCAAAGCGTCGTCCACCACTAGCTGCTTGGCCAGCTCCTCTGCCTCATCTGCCTGCTCCCTGAAGACCGCCACGGTCGAAAATCTGGCTCTTCCAGGGAGGTCCCTCCACTGTCTGCTTCTCATCTGAATGGCGGGTCGGGTAGTCACAAGTCATGTGGCCCTGCCCGCCACATGCATAACACTGTGTGGTCCTCGTAAGGCTGGCTCTACACCGTGTGCCCTGCACAGCCGAACCTGTGTCCTAAGGTCGCCCACCAGACGGCCTAGTCCACTTGGACCCCTATGTCATCTGTCGACTGCCAGTTGCAAAAGACTTCACTCCATGCCATCCTACGATGGGTCTCGCTGCTGATGGTTTCTCGGCAAGAAAGCTCTCCACTGACAGGGCTCACTCCAGCACCCCCGCCTGCGTCGGGATGCTGAGTGGAATCATCGAAGCTCTGATCTCATGCCACAGTTCCTACTCAAAGGATCGGGCCCGGAAGAATGGGTCTTGTACCATGACCTCGGAGTAGCATGAGAGGTCGGTAAATCATGCAGAGTACTGGGCTACTAACATGCTGCCCTACCACAGCTGTAGTAACTCCTCGATGCGCACTGCCCGGAGGGTGTCTAGAACAAAATCTGAGCAGAAGAGGCTCTCAAAGTCCATCCAAAGTAGATATTCCTCGTCGTGTACCTGGAGCATCAGGCTCCACCATCTACCTACTGCTGCGTGCAGGAGACTCGCAGAAAGGATCACCATGAGGTCTCCTGGTCTCCCTACCAATCTGAAAACTCTGACGACAGCCTCCAGCCAATCCTCAGCTTCCCGAGGATCCGTCTCTCCACAAAACATGGGAGACCTCTATCTCTTAAACTCATGCAATGCGCTCAGGTGGCGTACACTCTCCACCGCTAGGGCGGGTAGCATCGGTGGCTCAACGGGTATAGGTACCGTTGGTGCCTCCACTGTAATGGGGCCCTGTACCGAGGCCTCGTCACTCGGTGGGCTTCCATCGCGCTCGTTACTAGGAACCCTGGCTGGCTGCCTTTGTGGGGCCATCCTGAAAGAAATAGGTGCGACATGGTCAAACAGTAAACCTGGTGAGCTGACACAAAGTAATCACAAATAAATTTTTTTAAAGGAAACACAGAAACACTCAGTGTTTTCATGCACTGAGTCGGAAATCAAAATTCAGGGTCCTGGTGTATGGATACGTCAGCCACTACACCAACACTGGACTCCCTGGACTAAAAATCACACTCGGTACTCTTAACAGTATTTCTTAACAGAATGGAAAGATCAGAGTCCTGAGTTCTAAGGTAGAACTGACTCCTATGATACAAATTTATCATGACACGTCCTCGGGACCCATGTCATGACTACCCCAAACCCGCCTCCCATAGGCCAGGGGCTAGCGACTAGCACCAAAGGAATAAATCCCGATAAAAATGGGAAGGTATTAACATTTATAAGTAAACAAAAACACAATAGAGTACGCAAGTAAAGTAAGCACTAAGTAAAAATGGGTACAAGGTAAGTGCTGAAAAAGTAAATGGGCCATTATAGAAACCCAACTAAAAGTACAGTAGAACTGAAAGGAATGTACAAAAGAAGTAAGTAAAACAGCAACACCGAGTCTTCCTCCAAAAATCCCACCTAAAGGGTGGGTATAGATAGTCTCCTCGGCTCCTCGGGTCCGACCGTCCGCTCTGTGTACGCCCTGCCAGTGGTCCACCTCCGAGTACCATCCAGCTCCAAAAGCCTCCACCTCGATTAGTGTTGTCTGTCGTCTGCATCCAATGTAATGTAGTGCAGGCATATCCCATGTAGGGGTGAGTATACGCTACTCATTAGGGACCCTGAGACTCCCGAAGGTCTCTCAGAATCCACGAAGGATAAACCACAAGGAACGATACCATCACGAAGTATCAGCAACACTACTTAGGTATATGCCCATACATATACCTTATTCATCAGTTACAGTTTGTCTCCAACTCTCGTGCCCAAGAACCATCCATTCCACAAAGGAAATCACAACTCACTCCACAAAGAATACCACAACTCATTCCACACAGGAACAACACAACCTAGTCCACACAGGAAGTAAAGTCAATCACATTGATGATAATTATTGAAGTCAATACTCCACTCACACTGGTATACATCATTCATATAGAGATAGAGATGATAAAATGTAGCCAGTGATTCATCTAAGCTATCAGACCCACATAGGATACAAGTCCAGCTAAGCAGTCAGACCCACACACGATACAAGACCAGCAACTCTACCAGACCCACATAGGATACAAGTACAGAGGTCAATACTGTCGGACCCACACATGATACAAGAGCAGTAGTCATCACCGTCGAACCCACGAAGGATTCCAGTATGGTAGACGTCGTTGTCGAACCCACCAAGGATTCCAGTATAGCAGTCGATGTAGCCGCAGCCAGGTCAAGGGTTCACGGACATAGCATGCACGATTCTGGGAGGGTCCGCTCATCGAACAAAAGAGGTTCGATACATCAAATGTCACGAAGTCCATAGTTGATGTATCCCAAAGTTCTGTCTTGCCAAAAGAAACATAGAACGACAGATTGTTCGTAAATCGGATGCCCGGTCTGAGAGTTATTGGTTTTTACATCCTAGGGGCCCCGTATGTTTTTAAGCTAAAAAGAACCCGACCGTACTCCAGATACGTCCAAACCTCAAGAGGAGTAATCCAAAAGAACCATCTCAACAAAATTATCCAAACACAATTGACGGCACGTCAATCGGACATTCGGTCTTTAAGTTATAAGTGTTTCCGCTCCAAGGTCCCGATTGGTTTCGAGTTCAAACCAATCTGGTCATACACAAACTTTTCTGAAACATAATGTATAATAAACCAAAATGATCGTCTCAATCCAAGGATTCCTACGCAACTGACGGTACATCGAATAGAGGTCTGTACCTCATGTTATGGGCAAATGACCAAAAATGGTCCGAAGTGGGGGGTCTGAGCCATGCCCGACCCGGCCCAACCCCCCCCCCCCCCCCCGGGTCGGCCCGAACCGGGTCTACCCAACCCGGGTTCAGGTCCGGCCCGGCCGGGGGGGTGAGCTGGCTCAGCCAGGAGGCCGAGCAGTGGGGACATGGTCCCCCCTTTGTTCCGCGGACGCAGCAACCGATGCCGCTTCTCCCGTGGATCCCGCGGGGCCGCAGGATCTGATTCCTCACCGCCACGGCTTTAGCCGCGGCGGTCTCCGGCAGGCGGCACGCCGGGGCGACAGCGACCCGCGCCACCGGTGACTTTCACGGGCCACCGGAGTCATCTCAGTGGTCCGATTTCGATCCCGTCTGCACCAGTGCTCGTCTCGGGTCCCGTACATCACTGCGAAGGCTTCCAATTGCCATTTCAGTCCCGTTTCGTCGACGCCAAATGTTCCATGCATCATGAACAAAATAGTGGTGGGTTCAGATGTGTTCGTTGGTCCGCACCCACCACGTTAGTGGTTCAAAAAGTATCCCAACAATTATACGTCATTCCGAGGGTATGATTCACATAAATAAATATAAACCAAATCCCCCACCTCAACAAGGAAGAAGAATGTCGGCGTTGAGGTATACAACGTCACGGTAGACGACGTCGCGGGGAAAAGGGCTCGTATGCATCATCAGAGTGCACCGAGGAGGAAGCGATGTCTCCTCTCTTGTCACGGGGAGGAGGATTGGTGGTGCGTCATTGTTCTTCAAGGAACCTGTGTTCTTTATCATTCTTCGTTGATGAACAGTTCGCCTCCCATCTTAATTCCTTCCATATCCTTTCTCAAAAATGTTTTTCCAACCAAAAGTTTAAGGTGGATCAGAAATTAATATAATTTTCATGAAATTCTTATTAATTTTAACATGGTTCCAAATTAATTTACACTGACATAAATTAATTGTTTGGCACGTTTAAAAGGATGAGGAAGGTAGGAAGGATCCATCGTAATCAATATTTGGAGTTACCAAAGAATTAAACAAGGGGTTTTAATGGGGGAAAAGTCAAAGGAAACAACATGGGAATAAATGAGATCAGAGGAAATTAAACGGTGGGGCTCGTGTGGGCCCTACCTCTCTAACATCCACATTTGGGTAGTTAAGTGTCTGTGGGCCCCACTCTTAACTACCCATGGGTGAGAAAACCCACATTTAGAAATAAAAATTGTTCCGTCGATTTTTATTTCTTTCTTTAATAAACCCCCAAAATTAACTTCTCCCCCTTTGCGAACGAAACTACACTAAGTGTCCGCTTATACAATTACTAGCACTGTGTGTTCATCGGTCCCTCGAATTTTAATTTTGAGAACCGGTTCAAAATTTATAATATCCCGCTCATTCGTTCACTGAACATACCCGAGACAAACTTCGAAAACTGATTCTCGGCACACCAGGCCTTGGAATCAAGCGCCGTCAGAAGCTGCAGAATCGTAAAATTCCAAAGTATTTTAAAAAAATTTCCTTGAAATTTACAGGTCTTTATAGTTTGATTCAATTTAAAACATATATATAAATATTATATTTGACTATATTATCGATCAATGGAATTCAAAAAATTTCACAAAGTGGTCATCCTTTCTTAGATCAAAATGAATATTTTACCCACAAAAAAATTTTATGATGAAAAAAATGGTGTTTACTCCTAGGAAAATCCTTCGTACCAAGGGGAAATTATTCTTTTGGATAAAAAATGGTTTCATAGGTAGATATGAATTTAATTTTACACTAAATAACATGATTTATAAACAATAGAAAATCACCCTTACAATTTATATCATTCATGATAATGTAGTCCAAAGAATTCCTAATATTTTAAGTCCAAATTATGAAATACAAGATATCATCCGTAATACAAAGAACCACTCGAAATCCCTCTAGGTAATTCTAATAAATTCCAAAAACAATCACATTCATGGTTTGAAAAAATTAATTAATATTTAATCATTCAAATGGAACTTCCATAATATTTATGAATCTATTGATATGTTTTATAAAATAAATGGAAACTCTATTTGGAAACAATATTGATATATAGAAATATTCCAAAGACACGAAACTTTTAATCTCATTTTGGGATGTAATTATATTGATGTTGGAAAAGTATATATGATTTTTTTCACTCAAATAATATTTTGGTTATTTTTAATAAGATTGTGTAGAAATTTGCTAAAAATTATTATATTAACGGCCATTAGACCAAGAGTACTTGGTTATTTATAACTAGTCATTCCATCTTGGTTTAACATTTCCCATATAATGATGTTGAGTTATAATTCATAACAGTCATAGTTAGTATTCAATTTACATTAGTGAATAGAGTTACTAATCCCAAAAATAGTATAAAACATTATTTTATATAAATTAATGTGTAAAATTGTAATGTTGTAATTTACATAAGTATGTAGAATGTAACTACCAAGATTACTAATAATAATATCTTTCAAATTTTTATACCAACCATAAATATTTATGTTTTAAAGGAATTTATATTTTTTAACAATATTAACATATTTTTTTTATCTTAACCACATATAAAAAACTAATTAAATTCATTTTAATTAAATATTAATTCATTTTTCAGTAAATTTAATGAATAATATAATGAGTTTAAAAAATAATTTTTTTTTTTGTACAAGTGATTATTTTTACAAATATAGGTTTATTTTATTACTTTATAACTATTATTATTGGATTTATCATAAAATAATCATAGAAATTATGCTATTATAATCTAATGGTTAAAAAAAGTATGATAAATTTTTATAGTAATGAAATTGGAACATATGAACATTGAAACATATTTCCACTGAAATTTTATTTAATTAATATGATAATATATGTGGTTAAATATAATTTTATAAATTATAATTGTAATGAACAAAACTCTAGTATCCCAGAATCAGTTTTTTACTTTACTACATTGGTACTATGAAAAACCGTCTACATCCCAATGGATCATATAGATTAGTAGATTTATAAAACCAGATAATACTATAATTATTACATCAGAACTTTTAATGGATCAATAACAATGAAAATCCATTTGAAATACCCAAAAACTCTATGATTAACCATGCACATCATTGATAATATTCATCCTCAAATATATAGGAAAATAAAACATAAATAATCGGTGAAGTCAGATTCTGAGTAAGAGTGTGCAATACCATGAAAGATAACATAAATAAAATTTAAAAATAATAAAAGTATAATAACTAAAAACACATTATTTAATCATAAACATGTTCATAATAAGATTGTTATATAATGTCGATAATTAAATCCATATAAATATTTATAATAGAATGAAACATAACCATATATATTCTATTAGTCTAATAATCACATGTATTATGAATTACTCCTACCTTAATGAAGAAATTGATATTTTTTGACATCATAAACCTATCTTCAATGTTTCAGCTAAGACAACATAGATAAATGTGTTAAAACCAAGTCGAGTTTGTCTCATATGGCCTATGAGGAATCAAGGGGATATAGTGATCCTGACTCACTACTTAATAAGTTTTATTCAGTCCTTTTATTAATGGGGTGAAACATAAAAATATATACAAAATATATTTAAAAAAAATCACCATGGGAAAACATAATCACTAAACATTATCAGTAATATGGTGAATGGTATCTAAATAACAAATCTAACATTCAATTAAACATAATCCATTTAATAAAATATCATAGATTCTATAATAAATAATAAATTCCAACCGAGAGTAATATTTAATAGATGGTGTTGAAATAGATTAAATTTTTCTAACAAAATTATTTTAGAATTCTTGAGTGAAATATTTTTTTACCTTGTTTAAAAGAGTTCCTTTGGAAAATCATTTGTATTTTTCATAAAATTAGACTGGAAACATATATATCTTAGAAAAAATTATATGAAATATTAAATAATATGTGAGGCATAAATTATTTCCATCTAATGTGAAAAAATGTAATAATTGCTCAAAAAACATTGGAAATAAGCTAATTTAGTTTGATTTAAGGGAAAATGATAAAAATACATTTAAATAGAGAAAAGTGTAATTTTTTATAAAAACTAGAAATGAAAAAAAGAGATATTTACATGATATAATTATTTATTTCATAAAAATAATTGTGGCTTTAATCAGATTGTGGAGTGCACTTGATAATGGGATAGAAACCGGGAAGTTCTCTTTAATCAGGGTTTTATTTTAAGAAGAATTGAGAATGTAACCTTATAAAATCATGTATTTCACATCATAGATTGATGAAATGATCTAGATAAATTAATTTTGAACAAAAAATTATAATTTACAATTATAATATAAATTTAAATATGAATTACATTCGGGTAAAGAGAGGCAAAGTGTAACCCCAATGAAAAATCGAAGGTTTGGGGAGAATCCATTACCAATTTGAAAACCGTTGAATTGTATGGCCCATAAAATTAAATATCATCAAATGGATCATTAAAAAATATTGTGAAAAACTGAGACATGATATGATATGTCAATGGTAATTTTACATACCCCACACATAAGATATAATGGTGAACAAGTCATATCACATAGAAATAAATATGAGATGAGAAAATCCGTAACCTATGTCTAAAAGTGTTTTTCACAAGTACTTAAAATCCTAGATAATTAAATTATATTAATTTATGCGCTATTTTAGAACCTATTAATCATTTATTTTGTAATTATAATTTTATTATGTTCATTTATGATCTTTTTGATGAGTTATAAGACTCAATTTCGACATTCATGAGTGTTCTTTTCCTTTGTTTTAATGACTGGTTAACTTATATTTTAGTTCTAAAGATCTTATGAAATAGAAATAGATATATATAATTTATGTTATATATAATTAAAGAAAATAAATAATATTTAATGTTTATATGATTCATTTGGTTATTTACGATGAGGATAAATCATTAGAAAATACATTAGTGATAATCATTTTGATTATTTTTGTGGGATTTCATCATCACAGAGTATTTTTGTTTCATTAATTAATATAATTTTTATATATAATGTTTATTGAAAATAAAATAGGATTTAATCAATGTTTTTATAATTTTTTTACACATAAAAATTTATTAATGATTGGCCTTGAAATGGGAATTGAAAAATGAAAACTCTTTGTCCATGAAGGAGGTCAATCGACACCTTAGGGGAAATATTTTCATTTTTTATAATATAAATTATAAGTTAGAATAATTGATGTTGGATATCAAATTATAAAATTAAAATTACATTATAAAAAGGATACTAGGTGAATTACTTGGTGCATGCATCTCTAACATGTACACGAAGAATGTGATGTGGTACATGGACCAAGGAAATATGTAAATGTAGACGTTACATGAAAGATGGTTTATAGAAGAGAAATTGGTCTGTGTGGAAGAATTGTTACATGGGAGTAGAATTGGATGTAGTTTGAGAACTAGGCTTGAAAATTTGGTATGTACTTGCAAATTTTAGAGGTAGTACGTGGAGGTGGTACACATAGGTGGTATAATGATCACTATAGTATGAAGATGAAGATAGCCAATTCACGAATGCCAAGTCCATGAACGAAAAATATGCGAAAAAGTAGATTACATCTATAGTAGAAAAAGGACTTCATTGGATATTATATCTATAGGTGAGGATGAATGATTTAATACCAACCCATTAGAGTGAACTTCTAGTCACTAAAATGATTTTAGATTCTTCTCAATGCAGTGAGAAAGGGGGAGTCAAGGGAAGTGATCTGAGGGACACATTATGCTATCCCAAAACTCATGTAAAGGTAGTGTTCATGCCATAGAGATATTGTGCTAAACGTTTGTACTCCACAACTTGTGAAGACTATAAAACTTTGGTATGAACAAAAACATGTTGGCATTTGGTCCTTGGACGTATCCCATAGTGGTGAACCAAGTTAAATTGTTGTGTCTTCACATTGCATGTGATTTTTTATTTTCTACATTCCTTAATTTGATAGGCTTGATAGGTTCCCAGCAACGTGGGAACAAGATCCATATGTTAAAAATAACATTTGACACCCTGATTCATCCCACCCCTTTCAGGGTGTTTTTTGGTCCTTCAAATAATTTATGTATTTATAAAATACTATAAATTACTGTATTTCACTAATAATAACAGTCTCTACTATTTATGAAAAAATCCATCAATCTAACCATAACAATAATATAATGATTATATTTAAAAAAAGAATTCAATTTTGTGATATTTTTTAAAATATGATAAATTATATTTTTAAATGAAAGCATCATTTACTCAAAAAATACAATTTTTTATTATATATCTCTTTTTTATGAGATTTTTAAAATTTTATTAAGGTATCATAAATTTATCTTATAATCATATGAAAATAAAATATAACCCTTTGAATTTATTTTATGAAAATAATTTTATTTCAAATATATATTTTAATTATAAAATTGTAATTAATCATTTACATTTCATGAATATAGCAGCACATAATTTATAAAATTTAAAAAATTTATTTAATTATTAAATATTATAAATATAACAAATTTTCATTTATAAGATACTTATGTTTAATTATTCTTTTATAGGTATTGTTATTACTTAAGTTGACACATTACTATTCCCAACGGTAACATTAGTATTTCAATGTTCACATTACTATTCATCATAAATGAATTTTTTTTTATAAAAGTAATAAAATTTCAAAATTAAATATTTATATTACACTTCCAAAAATAAATTCTATTTTGTCAAATATAAATTTCAAATGGGCCAAAATTTGAATGTTAAAAACGTTTTCGACTAAAAGGAAGTAAAAATTCATTTAGAAAAATAAATGATTTTTTCTTTGTAAAATTGGATTTATTCTTATCTCATGACTCTAAAAATATTTTGGATGAACAATTAAATTTTGATTGAATATATAATATATAAATTACATTAATATATTTCACTAATAGCATTTAATTTAGTTTATTAATATAAATTGTAATTGTGGGAATAAAAAATGAGTTTATGAAAATACATTCATTATATTCAAATAGTTATTACTTCAAATGTATTAATTTCATCATTTAATTGAGAATTAATCTATCACAGCCTAATTTCTTAAATTTTCAGATTTATATTCATTATTTTTTTGGCATTAATTTTTTTTATAAATGATAAGATCGACAATTCATTCATTCATGTTTTTTAATGATTCATGAAACAAATATGGTTATCATTGGTTGTCTAAGGTGATAAATTATACCTTACTATTTATCATTAATATCATTAATAAAGTACATAATTTTTTAAAATAACTCACCTCAAAAATATTTATACCATAATTAAGAGATATATATCAATGGTGGATGTTAATTCAAAATATGAATGTCAATAAAGAGTTAGAAAATATTAAATGGTGGAAATTTAATGAACTCTTCCTAGATAAATTCATTCCTTGTGACATTCGAACAGATATAGAGAGCAAATTTCTGAGTTTGAGGATGAAGGAAGATGAGAATATTGAAAATATGAAGACAACTTCCCAAGGTTTTCAAGGCATGTTGAAAATTAAGAATATACCCCAAGAAGTAATAGTGACTGATTCTTTGATGGGATAAAACCATTCATCCAACGGACACTAGTATCACAATCTTTCTCATCATATGAAGATATAGTCACATATGCTATCAAGAATGAAAAATAATTCTCTAAGTCTTATATCGTTAAATGAAATAATGAGAAGAAGTGACTTTATAAATACACTAAAAAATTAAATAAGGGGAAGAATAGAAAATCTAACATTCCACCCTAAAATAATTGTGGGAATAAACACCCTAGTACTTTTTAATGGGAATGGGTGTTTTTACAAGTGGGGAGAAAAATGCCACCGAACTCATGATTTAAAGGGGAAGAAAAAGACTATTAATTTTTAGTGATACAATTTTAATGAGAATTGATATTATGAAAATTATTTCCCTAAGCATCCTCGATACATTTACGAGAAAAGTACAAGGGAATATGGATATGGTTTGTGATCAGAACACTTGAGGATGAAGTTCCTAATGATGTGGTGGATGGTAGTTTAAAAGATTCTAACAATATAGAAAAAGAATTATTTTATTCTAGATCCTCACATTCCTTTATATATAACTGGTTGGGTTTAAGAATTCGATATTTCCAATTATCAATATAATTGTATTTTTCAGTAAAATCCTATAAGGGGAGTCTCATTGAAAAAAGATGTGCCAGGCAATCCCATATGGCATATAAATGGGATTTGTCTACAAAAATTATCCTCATACATATGGTTAACATTGATAATATATTCTAACTGTATTGGATATCAAAATATCATGTGAATAAATTTTGAAAGAAGAAGGATGTTGGAATCTGTGAGGAATATGTAGAACTCATTATCTTTAGATAAGAAACATCATCACCTGATTCTTTTCAAAATTCACCCAGAGTAGCTTTATTGATTGAGATTCTTGGGGAGGAAGATAAAATAACATCTATGGATGAAGAAAGAGACATTCAAATATATTATGTACCTATTTCAAATTAATTCAATGATGTATTTCGTAAATATTTTTGTGGAAATCCCATATAGAGTGAAGTTGAGTTTTTCATTGATTCAAGCACCAATGCAAGACCAATATCAAATTATCTCAATAGAATGGATACTGTGGAATTAGTAGATATGAGGAAACAACTAGAGGAGTTGAGTAATAAGTGCTTTATTCATCCTAGTTTTCTTCATGGGGTTCTGTAGTTATTTTATTAAGAAGGAAGTCATATTAATGAGACGGTGCATTGAATATAGAGATATCAATATCGTTATAATAAAGAAATTGTATTATCTTCATAGAATTGATTATTTTTTATCAACATCATGGATATCAATATTTTTCAATGATTGAACATCATTCTTGAAATCATAAATTGTTTTTAAAGAAGGAAGATAATCCAATGACATCATTCCGAATGAGGTATGGTCATTACAAATTTATTGTAATGCCATTTTTAATGGATAATGAACCCAATTTTTTCATAGATCTAATGAACAGAGTGTTCTAGGAATATCTTGATGATTTTTTCGTAGTATTATTTGATGATATCTTTTTATACTCTATATTCTATGAGACTATGAGAAACACTTACAAATTGTTTTGAAGTCTCATAAAAGAAATGAACAAAATGAGAAACTTAGATATTTTGATTCATGGATTCATAATTTTTTTCCCTAGACATATTGCTTCAATTTATAAAATATATGTTCATCCTACCAAGATAATTGAAATACATGAATGTCTAGATCCTAAAAGTATAACTGAGGTACGACATTTTTTTGTTTAACTGGTTTCTATCTGCATTATGTCCAAAATTTTCCCAATCAGAAAACCCATTAACCAAAATTGCACATAAATGGGTTAAATTAGTTTGGATAGATGAGGGTGAAGAATATTTTTAAGAATTTATGATAAGATTATTTAATTCTTATATACTCACTTTACAATTTGAAAATGATGGTTTTGTGATTTATAGTGACGCATCAAGTAAAGTACCTTGTTTTTCTCTTTTAACAATTAATAGGTTTATTATATATGCATCAAGGAAGTTAAAAATTCATGAACAAAACTACCCATCTAACGATATTGAGTGAGAATTAGTAATTATTTAAATTAAAATATGGATACACTCTCTCTATGGTGAATTTTTTGAGATATATATTGATATCAAGAGTTTGAAATAAATTTTCTCACATAAATAACATAACATGATAAAATGGTTATGGCTTGAGCTGCTCAATGATTATGATTGAACAATAAACTACCAACCAGGGAAGGTAAATAAGGCGATGGATTATTTTAGCAGAAAAGGCTATGGACTTCTATAAATATGAGTGTTCAAAAGGATCGTATGTTCAAGGATATAATAAAGATGGATATGGGAATTATCATGGAAGGTGAAACATCACTACTTTTTATATAGTATCAAATAATTATTTACTAGAAAGGATAAAAAGATAGCAGTATGATGATGAGGAGTTTCAGAAGAGAATTAAAGCTATAGATGAATGGAGACAGATTGAATTTGTATTTGATGATTGTATTTTGAAATTTTGGAAGAGGCTTTGTATTCTGGCTATACCTAATATACAAATGGAATTTTGGATAATGATCATAGATCTGATTTCTCAATACACCTTGGTGGAACTAAGACGTATATATTTTTGATGGAAAATGTTTTGTGGGAAAACAAGAAGTGAGATATTTTTTATTATGTGTGGAGGTGATTTATTTTTAAACAGGTGAAGGATATAAAAAAATTATAGAGGATTCCAGAAACCTCTTCCTTTACATGTGTGGGAATGAAAATGATATTATGATGGACTTTGTCATTGGGTGATCAATGAATCCCATAATAAATTATTTTATATGGGTTATTGATGATTTCCTTACCAAATTATCACATTTTTTGGTATATGAGAAGATTTAAAACTTGAAAATATAATAATAATATTCATTAATGAAGTTGTAATAATTCATGGTGTAGTCATCTTGAATTTTTATGATCGTGATCCTCATTTTATATCACGATTATAGAAAATTATTTAGATGTTCCTAATATTGAGCTTCATTTGAGAATTTCCTACAACACCAAAACTGATGGGAATTTTGAAAGAACTATACAAACCATACAAAACAATTGATATCATGCTCACTTGACTTTCAAGGTATGTGGGATCAGTATTTTCCTCTAGTATAATTTTCTTATAACAATAGCTTCCATTCAAGTATATATATTGCACCATATAAAAGACTGTATGAAAAGTGATGTCATACATCAACATGATGGGATGATCTGGGTTATAGAAAACTCTTAGGCCCAACACATGTAAAGGGAATGAGGGAATAGATAAAGACTATTAAATAACCATATCAAAACAGCTCAATGTAGGAAATAGATCTATACCAATAACTGATGGAAGGATTTGGAATTTCAAGTGGGAGATCAGGTTTTATTGAATGCATCTCTATGGAATGGTATTATAAGATTCGGTATCAAGTGTTAATTAATTCCATTTAATATAAGATCATTGAAAATTCTAGAATGAGTTGGAGTTGTAGATTACTATTTGGAAATTCCATGAAGTATCTCTAAGTTTCATGATGTGGTCCATGAATAACTATTAACGAATTACATCACATAACTAATTCATGTACTCACATATAAATAAATAGAAATGGAACCTGATATTTATTATTTTGAAGAGCCTATCAAGATTCATGATATCATATAACAAGTGTTGAGAAATCGAATGACTCATCTTGTAGAGACCCAAAACGTGACACACATAGACATTACATTACTTTTTCAGAATATCTAATACATAAAAAAACAGAAACCAAAGGACCATAATAGATTACTGTCTTTGGAAACATTTAAAATAATCTTCTAATCATGGTGAAATATCTTCAAGATCTCCCATAAAGATCTTCCTATTTTGTTTTCTTACCTAAAACCATTCTTTATATCATGGGGAAAAACATATAAAGGGTGATCTCAAATGCTCAGTATGGGTAAGCAAGTAGAAAATAAAACAAACCATATAAATTTGAACATAAAAACATGAACATAATGTTTAAACATCAAAATATTGAGCAATAACATAAAACATGGCAGTACATAATGAATAGATCATAATAGAACATAAAACATTATAAAATAGATTGAAAATAAAACATGTAATTGTGGAAAAACATTATGCCGCCAAGACAATATTAGTGGAAAAAGTCTCTTACTAAACCGAGTTCACTCTTCATTCCAGTCATGTATCACTGAACCAGATTAACTTACCATTCCGGTCATGTCTATCTCGTGAGATATAAATCTTTACCCAATTCATTGGAGGGAGATATAGGTCCAACCCATCTCATAATGAAATCATTCATACTTGTTCCACAAAATAAATATAAATCACTCATCATAACCCAAAGAATAAAATTGGTTTCATAAAAATCATTCCATAATAAAAAAATCTATATAAAACAAATAGATATCATATCATCATAAGAAAAGTGAAACCATGTAAATCATAGAGACATTATACCTGAAACATACATAAATTAAATAATTTCCTCTTGTATGGAAAATGGTTTTGATAAAACACTTGAAATTAATTCTTGAGGAAAATATCCTTCATTATTCAAAATCATTTTCTTATCACAAAATGCCTTGAAATTTTAAAAGAAAAGGATTTTGTTCAAAATAATCATGAAATATTGTAGAGTAACCTTCATGAAAATAAGGTGTTATAAATCCATAAAAATACATTCATGTCGTATAATTTAAAAAACCTTATCCTCATACTTTTGACGGAAAAGTCAAAAAGTTCCTCGTATGGTAAAAAATTAGAGATTCCTTCCATAACACAAAGTAAAAGTAAAAGAGGGGTAAACATGACATTAAAAATACATGGAATAATATTAAAAACAAGATGAAACACATTTTATGGGAATGGATGAAAAATATAACCCCAGTAAATACTTACAAATAAACAATCTCGGATAAAAACAAGATTGGAAACATTATCCCTTACATTAGGTCCGATTTGCTTCGTACGTATCTGAACCTATTGTATATTTATTTAAATAATGTAATTGAATTATTAAAGAATCATATTCATTATTATGATATCATTTATGGTTCACATATGACTTTATATTACCCGTTAATTTGTAAATTCCATGTTAAAGCAGCATTTTGGGTAAAATTGTTTTATTTATCGTATGTGTTTGGACTTGTAGTTATTAATATTATTATCTCTTATATAATGATTTAAATAATTCAAGAATGTAAATAATGATTTATATATAATATATATTCAGTATATATATATATAATAGACACATAAATGAAATGAAATACACTGTTAATGGAGACGGTAGGTCGTACGTACGCATGAACGTTGTTTTCCATTCCATATTGACTTGAATGGAAGTAAGTAGATGACATATATATATATATATATATACATAAATACGGTAGCATTATTATGTCATATATTTCATGATAACTTAGTATATATACTTTATAATCATTCTTGAATTATTAACATGTAAAATGAATCTCATTGCGTCGTGGAGACGGTAATCCGTACGTACGCATGAGCGATGATATCGTTCACATATTTATTGAATGACATTATAGTGGATGATATAATATCTGAGAATCATTATGATGTTATAATAATCATATATAGTTATTCTTTACACCATTATACCCATCCAAGTATGGTGGTGGTGGAAAAACAAATTAAACAACAGCGTGGAGACAGTATTCCGTATGTACGCACACGCGGTGATTTTATTTTCCGTAGGATGGATAGAAGGTGAAATAGGGTTGTTTAATATTTATAATAACATATCAGAATATAAGTAACACTTGTGTTATTACTTTATAATGAAACAACTAATGAATAAGATGTTGAAGAAGAAATAAAACATGAAAGACTCAGTAGAAGTGATTACCTCTTCTTCGACGCACCTCTTTTAAAAATCTCCTTTGGGCACTAGAGTTGGTCTTTTGAGAATACTAGAGCCTCTATGATATAACTAGAGATGTGTAGAAGAGGAATTGTCAGGTTTTGGCTAATCATAAAGGCTCAAAATGTTGTTAATAGAGGGGGGAAGGGGTGCCCATTTTATAAGGGTGTAGAGAGGAACCTTAGGAAAAACTTAAAATATTATTTTATAATAATGTCATAGTCGGTTTTTAATAGCACAAAATTGATTTATTCCGAAGATAAGGTGGGTATGGGTTAAAATCCACTCAACCAATTTTTTGTATACATGTCTAGGTTACTATTTTAATCTTATCATTTAGATTTAACTGTAAGTTAAAAAACATTAACTTTTACCGTTTTTTTTCTTACACTATATGGTTAATAAACATACTATAAAAACCAAATGAACCCCCATGTGGTTCATTATTAATATATATAACATTGTTTAAGCCATTTTTCCAATCCTTATATTTTTAGGAATAAAATAACATTTAATATTATAAGTTTTGTTTTAAAAAACATTTTATGTCAATTTTGACACTATTTGGTAATTGATATTTGTGAAACTAACAAAAGCCTGATTAATTCTAAAAAAGTTAATTGAATCAGTAATAACATGTCATATTAACCTAGAAAATTAGTTTAATTCATAAAAAGTCTCAAATTACATTTATTTGGGTATTTATCACAAAAATTATGAAAATATTTCATTAATAAGGTAATTACATCATCATCATTGTGTCTTAAATAAATTAAATTATATGAAGTATAAGAATCAAAAATAAATTACCATTATGTAAAAAATATTTGTATCTTTCTAATGAATATTTATAGTTGAACTTATCTTATGTATAACAATATATTAAAAATGTTTTAGTTATTAAACATTGATTTTAACTCTTTTAACTCTTCTTTAAATAGAATAATAATAAATTTCCTAATCTAATCCAAGTGGACCTAAAGGGTAATATTTTATCCCTAAGGTTGTTTTTGGTCGAATTAATCTTATCCAATAGAATTAGGACATGTGTTAGGATAATTATAAAATCATTTTTACCCTTAATTACCCTATTTATTTTTAACCATGGTAAATAAAAGTAAAAAGATACTATTCACCAAAAATTATTTTTATCTCATTAAACCACATTTTACTTAGTGATATCAACTGTGTCACTAGGATTCTTGAAATTCCACTCACATAAGCGGTAAAATTATGTTTTATGTAAATTTGGAAATTCTCCTAGGAGGTGGGTAAAAGACGGTCAAAAGTTAAATAAAATTTTTATATATCTAAAATTATCATAAACTGATTCCAGTGAATTCCATTGAAAATATATAGGTATAATGTACCAATTTTTACCTAGAATAAATTTAAATAAAATAAATAATTATTTAAATAAAAAGCCGGTCTTTAAATAGTAACCTAGTTTTTCACTATTCATCAAAAATTGAAAGTTTTCAGAAAAATACCAAAAATTCACCCTAGGCTAATTTTGATATTCCAAATCCAAAAATTTAGTCCATTCAGATAGATAAAATTTATAAAATTTCAGAAATTTGGTATTACTATTCCTAATTTATACTTTATATAACATATCGTTGTTTAGTCAAACTCAGTATTGTGTACAACACACACTATCCCGGAAGGTCACGATTTCGTGTAATGCAATCCAAATTAAGGATGCGTGTAGTGAAAGCTCCTTTTGGTGTAGCGTATATCATAAGACATCAATGAAATTAAAATGAATATTTTTCATAAAATCTCAAGGTGTTACATTCTACCCCCCTTAAAATGAATTTTGCCCTCGAAATTCATTAGGGTTATAAATGGTTTACAACTAGAAAGTTTTAATAGAAACCCACATCATAAAAAGGAATACCAAAACATATCTTTAAAAACTAATGTATGAAACATAATGGTTACCCAAATTAACTAATCACTGGGTTTCCACATAAGAGAACATAGGTTAAATTATGGATATGGAAGAGAAATATAACCATCATGTTCTGATGGTGTGTGGTAGAGAACATGGCTATTAAAAGGCCAACAATCACATAGCCATAAATTTCTGATGATCTAAGGTACCATCTGATTCATTGGATATAAGGGCACTAGGACAACATTTTTGGTTTTCAAGATCATTTCCCAAAAGTTGAAGTAATTTTAATTAGAAGAAATACTTTCTTAATGTTGGTACAATCTCGCCGTTGCTCATCCCTTGGACAATCTCCACTTAATATCTTAAAGAAATGAAGTTGAATTTGACATTCATGATGTGTCAGTAGATCATGTGATAGAATGATGGGTCATTCCATCTGTCTCAAACAAAAGGTTAGAAAATGTTTTCAAAAATAAATAAGGCCATCTATAGTGAGATTAATCATATATGGTTTTTAATATGGACTTATACTTCATATATCAAAATGATTAATATAATAAAACTAGTTTCTACTAACCAGTGACTTCCTGTAGGCTAGTGGTAGGAAATAAAGTCATGCGGCACTTTGGTTGTGGGTTCGATTCCTACAGCCTTGTCCGACGTGATGGGTTGTGGCCCATCCTACAGGTTGTCTTTGTTTTTCTAAAACATCACTATTATTACAGAAATAATATTGAATAATGTTCTACCCTTAAACAATAATATCTGATGTCTGACAGAATTTATTCTAGTGTTTAGACTTATCCAAAATACATCTGCCCAATATCATAGTATAAAGAAAATTATTACTATAAAAATCATCAACCAAGCATGTGAATACCATCATTTATCCATCATATATCATAAGATATATCTTGTTGATTTCATTCTAAACATGTGAATACCTTAATCTTGTATTCTATTACAACATGAATTACCATAGAACCATAGTGAAAACATGAATGCTGTCAAAAGGTAACTCATTCCACATACCAAAATCTCAAATTCTCTATATAATCAAACCCTGATATCACATTGTCATTATATCAGTCATGAGATCATGAATACTATTAAACATGTCATTTCATCTTTATCATATCATCTGCTTTCCAAAATCACATTTCATGGTTACCGGTACCATAAATTTATTAAAGACCACAATAGACCAATACATAAATATTCCAATATTCCACGATACTATATACAACATTATTTTGGAATCCCCTTACATAAACACTTAATCATTCCACCACATCATTTTTATATTCAACATCGCCAATAGTGATCGCATGTGACTTCCCTTTGTCCTTTTCTTTAATAGGTTGTTTATGTCAATCATCATTAACCCTTGGATTAGGGCATTGGATAGCATAATCCCCCATTTCCTTGAATATGAAGGATTGAAGTGTTGGTGGATCCTTCTCTGTAGTCTTTTATCTATTCACAACATTAGAAACATTTTTCCAATTACTTCGACACTTAGCAGCTTGATGACCTTCTTTTCCACACATGAAACATTTTCTTGTACCTTTTAGACAATCTCCACATGCTTATTTCTACACATTGAGCATAAATAAACATTCACCTTCTTTTCACCATTATTTTGAGGTTTTTCCTCGAACTCCATCCTTTGTTTCCTATCAAAACCATGAGAAGGATATGTTACACCAACTTCCAGGACTTCCTTGATAGCACAACGTAGAATTTCTTCATAGCTACAAATGTCTCTTATTGCTAATGCCCTTCAAAGGATTGTTTTTATGCCACTGAATAATCGATCAACTTTAATTTCATGTTGGATGATAAATCCAGATACATACCATTCAAGCCTTGTAAAATTCGCTTCGAATATACCAAATGATTCATCATACTTATTCTTAAGATCAAGGATCTCCTTTACCATCTTTTTTTGAAGAATACAAGGGAAGTACTTACTGAAAAACAAGTTCTTGAACACATCCCATTCCATGGATTCAATTTCATCATGGGGCCTTGTATTCTTAATTAGAGTCTACCACTGGCCTGCTCCCCCTTCTAAACGGTAAATAGCGAAAATGGCTTTTTCATGTTCTGAGCAATAAAGTATGGAAAATAACTTTTCAATGGTACCGATCCATTGTTCAACAACAAGTGGATCAGAAGACCCATTGAAATATGGTGGACGTTTCCACATAAAGGACACAATAGAATATTGTTCCCTTCACTAATCATTTGGAAATCCATAATGATTCATAGCTTGTGTAAGTATAGAAATAAGATTTTTCACTCCATATCCCATCACATTTGGTTGTTCAGGAGGACAATCATTGCATTTTCCATTATATTGATCAACACAGTTCCTTCGGGTTCCAAACATCATCTAAAACTCAAAAAATAACAGTGTGAGAGGCAAAAATCATGCTAGGAAAAAATTATAAAGGGGGAGTACCTTAAATATCTAAAATCATAGGATTAATTCTAATATCATAACCATAATTCTAGGACGATAACCTAAACTTATACTTAACCTTAGGGACATCCCTAGACATATCTTAGAAATATTTCTGGGGATCTCACTAAAGATATTGCATCCTAGTTTCAAAATTTTGACTAAACCAACCTATGATACAAACTGTAGAGACCCAAAGCCTGATATACATAGTCATTACATTACTTTTGCGGAATATCTAATACATAACAAAAAAAGACACCAAAGGACAGTAATAGTTTATTGTCTTTGGAAACTTGGAACATAATCTTCTAATCATGTGGAAAGATCATCAACATCCCCCATAAAGATATTCCCATTTTGTTTTCTTACCTAAAACCTTTCTTTATATCCTTGGGAAAAAACATATAAAGGGAGAGCTCAATGGCTCAGTATGGGTAATCAATGAGGAAATAAAACGAAGCATATACATTTGAACATAAAAACATGAACATGATGTTTAAACATCAAAATCTTGAGAAATGACACAAAACATGGCAGTATGTAAGGCATAGATCATAATGGAACATCAATCATGATAAAATAGATTAAAAATAAAACCTTTAATTGTGAATAAACATTATGCACATGATATGATTTCCATATTACCAAAGGAATTTCCACCAAGACCATATTAGTGGACAACGTCCCTTACTGAACTCAGTTCACTCCACATTCCAATCATGTATCACTGAACCAGATTAACTTAACGCTCCAGCCATGTCTATATAATGAGATATAAATCTTTACCCAATGCATTTGAGGTAGATATAGGTCTCACCCATATCATAATGAAATCATTCTTACTTTTGCCACAGAATAAACATAAATCATTCATCATAACCCAAAGAATAAAATGGGTTTCATAAACATCATCCCATCATAACATAATCCATATAAAACAAATGGATATCATCTCATCATAAGAAAATTTAAACCATGTAAATCATAGAGACACTATACATGACATATAAACATATTAAATAATAACAGCTTTTATGGAAAATGGTTTTGATAAAACACTTGAAATGAATTCTTGAGTAAAATAAACTTTCCTTTTCAAAATAATTTTCATTTCACAAAATGCCATGAAATTTTAAAAGAAAAGGATTTTATTATAAATAATCATGAAATATTTTAGATTAAGCTTCATGAAAATAAAGAATTATAAAACTGTAAAAATCCATTCATGTCGTATCAGATAAAAAGAATTCTCCTTGTACTTTTGTCGAAAAAGTCAAAAACAATTATCGTATGATAAACAAAAGAAAGATTATTTCCATAACACAGAGTAATAGTCAAATAGGGGTAAAAATGACATTAAACATACATGGAAGAATATTAAACACTTTATTGAAAACATGTTATGGGAATGGATAAAAAATATAACCCCGGTAAATACTTACAGATAAACAATCTCGGATAAAAATGAGATTAGAAAAGTTATCCCTTACCTTTGGTCCAATATGCTTCATACGTATCTGAATCTCCTGTATAATGATTTAAATAATGTCATTAACTTATTACAGAATCATATTCAGTGTTATGATATCATATATGGTTCACTTATGAATTTATATTACCTGTTCTTTTCTAAATTCCATGTTAAAGTAGCGTTTTGGGTAAAATCGTTTTATTTATCGTACGTGTTTGGACTTGTAGTTCGTGAAATTATTTTTACTTATATCATGATTTACTTAAATCCAGAATTTAAATCTTGATTTATATGTCATATATATTTAGTGTGTATATATATAATATATATAGATAAATGAAATGAAATACTCCGTTCATGGAGACAGTAGGTCGTACGTACGCATTAATGCTATTTTCCTTTCCTTATTGACTTAAATGGAAGTAACTAGATGATATATATATATATATATATATCCAGTAGCATTATTATGTCATATTTTCCCTGATTACTTTTTATATATACTTTATAATCATTTTTGAATTATTAACATGGAAAATGAATCTCATCACGTCGTGGATACGGTAATTTGTACATACGCACGAGAAATGATATCATTCCCATATTTATTGAATGAAATTGGAGTGGATTATATAATATTTTAGATTTAGTATGATGTTATTATAATCATATATAGTTATTATTTACACCATTATACCCATCCAAGTAAGGTGGTGTTGGAAAAACTGATTACACCACAGCATGGAGACGGTATTCCGTACATATGCACGCGCGATGATTTTGTTTTACGTAGGATGGATAGAATGTGAAATAGGGTTGTTTCATATTTATTATAACATATCAGTATATAAGAAAATCTGATTTTATTACTTTATAATGAAACTACTAAAGAAGAAGAAGTTGAAGAAGAAATAAGACATGAAAGAATCGGTAGATGAGATTACCTCTTCCTCGATGCACCTCTTTTAAACTTCTTATTAGGGCACTAGAGTTGGTCTTATGAAAAGAACAAAACCACTATGATATAACTAGAGAGGTTTAAAAGAGGAATTGGCAGGGGTTGGCTGAGCTTCATGGCTCAAAAGGGTGTGAAGAGTAGAGGGAAGGGGTTCCCTTTTTATAAGGGAGGAGAGGGGAACCTTAAGAAAAACTTAAAATATTATTTTATAATAAAGTCATATTCGGCTTTTAATAGATCCAAATTTATTTATTTAGAAGATAAGCTGGGTATGGGTCGAAATAATCTCAACCAACAGGTTTTTACATGTTTAGGTTATTATTTTAACCTTATCATTTAGATTTATCTCTAAGTTAAATAATTTAAATTTTACCATATCATTTTGTTTTCTTACACTATATGTTCAATAAACATACTATAACAAGCCAAAATAACCCCAAGTGGTTCATTATCAATATACATAACCTTGTCTAATCCATTAGGCAGAACATTAGATTTTGAGGAATAAAATAACAATTAATAATATATTATTTGTATTAAAAACAATTTTAGGTCAATTTTGACACTATTTGGTAATTGATATTTGTGAAACTCATAACAGAGAGATTAATTCAAAAAAAGATAATTAAATCAATAATAAATGTCATATTAACCTAGAAAATTAGTGTAAATCAAAAAAAATCTCAAATTACATTTATTTGGGTATTTATAACATAAATTATGTTAATATTCTATTAATAAAGTAATTACTACATCAACATTGTGTCATAAATAAAATAAGTTATTTAATTTCGTAAAATTATAAATAAAATACAATTATTTATGAAATATTATTATACTTGTAATGAATATTTATAGTTGAATTTATCTTATGTATAACCCTATATTAAAAATATTTTAGTTATTAAACTTTGATTTTAACTCTTTTAACTCTTCTTTAAATAGAATAATAATAAATTTCCTAATCTAATCCATGTGGACCTAAAGGGTAATATATTATCCCTAATGTTGTTTTTGGTCGAATGACACTTATCCAATAGAATTTGGTCATGTGTTAGGGTAACAATAATATCATTTTTACCCTTAGTTACCGTATTTACTTTTAACCATGGTAAATAAAATTAAAAATTTTTACTATTCACAAAAAATTATTTTTATCTTATTGAACCACATTTTACTTACTAATATAAACTGTTTCTTTTGGAGTTTTTAAATTCCACTCATAGAAGCAGTAAAATTATGTTTTATGTAAATTTTCAAATTCTCCTAGGAGGTGGGTAAAAGAGGGTCAAAAGGTCAATAAAATTTTTATATATCTAAAATTATTCTAATATGAATTCAATGAATTAAATTAAACATATATAGGTATTATGTATCAATTTTTACCTACAATAAATTTAAATAAAATAAATAATAATTTAAATAAAAAGTCAGTTTTTAAATTGTAACCTAGTGTTTTCACTATTCATAAAAAATTGAATGTTTTCTGAAAAATACCAAAAATTCACCCTAGGCTAGTTTCGATATTCCGAATCCAAAAATGAAGTCCATTTCAAAAGATTAAATTTATAAAATTTCAAAAATTGTGTATTACTATGCATAACAGCTAGTTTATATAACATATCGTAGTTTAGTCAAACTCGGTATTGTGTACAACACACGCTATCATTAAAGGTCGTGATTGCATGTAATGCAAGCCAAGTCAAGGAGGCGTATAGTGAAAGCTTCTTTTGGTGTAGCGTAAAACACAAGATATCAATGACATTAAACAGAATATTTTTCATAAAATATCAGGGTTTTACATATCTAGTAAATGTTCTTTGGGGAAATCATAAAATGGAAGATGAGGTGTTAGAACTAGAGGAACTCATAATGAAGAAACATCCAAATATTTTATAAATTAATATCATAGAAAATTAAAGGTAGAAATTATTTGAAGGAGATACGAATATAACAACCATGATTTAATGGCAGACGTCCTTTTAAATAATTCAATAGCTTGCATAGCATGACACATCTACTTCGAGTGCACCATGACCTATCAAACTAGTCATGTAAAAAACATTAATGAATAGTATTAACCAAATTATTAAATTATTAAATTTTATTTTTGAAGAGAGACTTTAATTGTGGAATTTTTACTATCAAAATTATCTTATTGATATTTTTTGGTATTTTATTGAAATGATTCAATTTTTGATGAATAATGAAAAATATTTCATTATTGTTAAAATCATGAATTTTTCTTTTAAATAATTATTTTACATTAAATTTATTTTAATTTCACATTACATAAATTATAAATATATTAGTTCAATGTAGGTCTTAGGAATCATTTTTATAATCAAATTGGATATAAAAATTTTATTAATCTTTTGAACGTCTCTTTTACCAGCCTTATAACCACATCTACAGATTAACAATAAACATAATATTACCAATTCTATGAATTTAATTTTTAAAAATGGATATTCATGGTTCTAATAAATATGATATATTTTTTATAATATGATCAAATTAAATTATAATGAATAGTAAGTTTGGAATTGTTTTTCAACGGTTAAAGGAAAATAGGGAAAGTAATGGTAAAAATAATATTATTATAATATAATATTACACTAAAATATTTTCTAATTTCATTGGATTATAATTCTTCAACCATATTAAACCTCATTACGAAAATATTATCCGTTTTAATACAATTGTTGAATATTAGGGAATTTATTATATTTTATTTAAGGAAGAGTTAAAAAATGTCATATTCAACTTTTAATAGCAATATAATTTATAATATGAGGATATATAAGTGATATGGTAGACTAAAAATAATCATTAGAGATATAAAATTATTATATACATAATGTAAATTAATTTATAATTGTATTATAGAACTTATTAAAAAATTGGTGACACAATATTGATGCGCTAGTTGAATTTTTAAAGGAAGAAGCCATTAAATGTTATTAAAATCATTAAAATAAACATAATTTGACTGAATTAATTATATAAAAGAATTTTATAGACAACATAGATATGTTAGTGACATTTTGGATTTATTAGTTCAAAATTATCGTGTTGTTTTAATATTTTAAAAACAAAAATATTGAGTAGTATAACGATTGACATAAATGAAACATTAATATGAATAATATTTTATTAATTTAATAATATCATAAAATTATAAGGTTCGAAAATTTGACTAGGTTGATTATAAATATGTCATAAATTATAAAATTGGGGGTTTTTCACAATTTATAGTAACTATATTATCCATATATCATAAAATGACAAGTAAACATGGTAAGAGGTAAACTGTTTAACAAACAGTAAATTACAAAATATAAGGTTAACTTTGTGACATAAAAATTTATAAAATTTATTTTATTAGAGGATTTAGACAAAAAATCTTCTTATGCTCTAAATAAATCAAATTATTTCTATTTGAAACCATAAATTAGTTTATAATAATTTAACAGTTTTGAGTTTCAAAAACATCCCCTCCCCTAACATATAAGAGGGAACCTCTCATTCTCTTTTATCCACGCCTATAAATACCTTTGGATCAGCCAAAACCTACCCAATTATCCTCCCAAATTCACTTTCTCCATCTTAGAGTATAATCATTTGGCATAAATCCATCTTATGGATTACGTTTGTGAAAATAAAAAATATACGCTCAACGAAGTGGTAATTGATTTACTAATTCCATTCAATTAATTTTCTTATTCTACATATAATTACTATGTTTCATCCATAAAAATTAGTAAATCCATTAAAATATATATTGTTATATGTTATTATAATTATCTAACAACCATATTCTCACATTAATTAATCATACGAATAATAATATCATTGTACGTGTGTACGCATGACCTACCGTCTGAGCATTGTGGTGTAATTTGTTATTCAACACTACATTATTTGGATATGTATAATAATGATTATAATAGATATAAATAAATAATATATCATGATAATTATTCTGTATAAATAATTTACCTTCAACTTTATTACCATTTAACCGTTAAGAAAGTGATACTGTCACTCGTGTGTATGTACGGCCTACCATCTCCACAATGCGATGAGATTAATTCTCCATGTTAGCATTTTAAGAGAGATTATAAAATATATACGATGAATAATAATAATTATTTTGAACTAATTATCATTATATATATGAAATAAAATTCATCCTAGGAATAAAAACCATTACTTACATGGAAAAATAGGAATGGGAAAATAAAGCAATTAACACCAAAAATAATGGTAACACTGAAATAAAATTAAACAAATGATATAATTAAATCATATATAATTTCATAAATATGGATATGGTGTAGTTATAGTATAATAAGAAGTTTTACCACTATACTTTTGTTTAATTCAACCTCAACTAAAGGAAAATATATATGTAAAGTTTAATTCCATAATCATTTTATTATCTGGGATTGTTTATACTTAAGTATCTACAAAGATATCATTATCATACTAGTCAATGTTTCTTAAAATTTATATCGAAATATTACTGAAAACATTTTTAAAGACATCATTACCAATGACTTACAATTTATAATTTTTTTTGAAATTAATATTTCCACTATTTTCTAAACGAGGTAATTTTGGACCTTTTCGACATATTGATGAAAGAATATTTTTAACTTATACGACATGAGTAGCTATTTATTCTATTATGACGCATTAAAATTTTGAAAATTTCCTTTCTAGATTATAAGGTTTTATTTCATAATATTTTTTTTCTTTAATATGTTTGTCTCTTTTAAATATTTTCACTGTAAAAAAAGGATATTTCTATCAAAGAGTTTTTATGAATTAATTATATTATTTTCATCTAATTCAAAACCCATTGTTTGATTTTAGGATTGATTACTGTTGATTTATTACGATATAGTCTTCTATATTGTATTGAAGGTTTTATGATATTTTTTTACTATGGATGTGCTGTTTTTATACCATTATTTTTAAATGTTAAATTTTTAACATCTTATATGCCAATTTTTAAACAAATGATTATATTATGTATCACCATTTTTATATGAGGAGTTAATTCAACTTAGTATGTGATGGTTGTGGGTTTCTATAGCAACTTGATGCATTATTAGGTCTCATGATACAAACTAGTGTCTTTGAACAGGGCTCTATTGGTAGGTTATTTATGGTCAAATCATGAGGCCTTGATGGTATCTTTATGATGTATGATATTATGAATTTCCTTGTTATGTGATTAATATTACATGTGATAATTCAGAATATCAATATGAATGATTAAATGGTGATATTTTATTTATTTATTTCCATATTATGCTAAATATTAGGTTATAAGTATTGAGTTTCTATTTTATACATATCATTAAAATATTTTACTTATTTATGATTTCTTCAATTATATTTCCTGTACTTATCGGCATCCGAGCTCACCCATTTCATATGTTTCATTTTAACCTAGATGCGAAGATGTATATTAGGATTCACATATAAGGATAGTCTAAGGGTTGTGGTAGTTTTAAAAGAAGATAATATACTATTATTAATTTTAATATGTAATACAAAACTTATGTTTGTATATAGTATTTCCACATATGTGAAACTGATTGGTCCTTCAGGATTTTTTTTCTTATATGATGAAAATATAATAAAATAATGAACCAACTTTGGGAAATTTGGATAAGGGTGTAAAATAGTATATAAGAACTATACATTGATACTTTAAAATTTTTTCAACCATTTGGAATATAAAATTACAATTATAATTATACTATAGTTATAAACCTTACGATCTAAAATTGGCTTACCATTATTAGGGAACATTATTACATTATATACCAATCTTATTATCTGTTTAACTACAATTATTTTTGAATACATATGACTTGTACATTGAATATTCTTAATTTTTTGATATATCTAGTATATTAAAATATTGTTATAATTATATAATTGTTATGAACCATATCATCTCAAAATGGCTTATTTGATCAATTCAAACATATTAAAAGAAACAAAACATGACAATAAAATAATGTAACTTTTTTAAAATCAATAAATGAACACGGATATTATTTTCAATCGATAATATAATTAATATAATTTATTTATTCAAAAATATAGAGGACATATAATGTTTACAAGGACTGAAGGTTAGGGTTCCTCATATAAATTTCCAATTATTGAAATATGATCCATATTCAACACATATTTGATTTTTTATGGGGTATTTACTACCCTTTAGAAAATTGCTTTAAAAAAATAATTATAAGACAATGAAATGAAAATCCCATATAAATTTCCTTATTTCACAGGATTTGGACTGAAAAGTTACCAAATCTGCAAGGGTTTCTTTTCCAGTCTCATTTCTAAAATCAAGAGTGTCTATGTCTAATTATCCATTATGGGAAATTATGAATTATTTCACTATGAAAACATATCAATTTTATTTTACACTTTTTATTTTGGTATTTACATTTCACCATTCCATTTAATATCTATTTTCGTAACAATTGTATATAAAGGATTCATCTAATATAATATGACCATATATCTATTTTCCCTTGTTGATCCTTATTATCAATTTCCATGTGTTTCATTTGAACTTATGAATTCCATTGTTCATAATCCTATGATATATGAGGATTTTTTTCTATTAAATTTTTCTTTCATTAAAAAAAATAAAAAAAATTAATTGTTTCTACACAATAACAATCTCCCAGAGTTTTAATCTATTTTTATTAAATTCATTTTTCATGATTCGCAGATAGTGTATGATGAATATTTGACCAGGATAGGTGTTTGGAGATCCACGGAGGTTGGATCTGCATCAGTGGTGTCTTATGTGAGCGACAGAGGCTTGGAACCAGGTAGATCTAAAAGGATGCTTTCTAGAGCATCTATAGGGGTGAGTAGTGCGCGTGGTTCCATGATGATGTCCAGTGAGAAGATGGGATTACTAGATGTAGCAGGGGTGACTACATTGGGTGGAACACATATGTTTGATGTCATGTAGACTGGAACAATATCAGCAGTTGCTTTCCCTATGGTTACGGTGAACAACAGAGATAGCACGTAGATATCTTTGGCAGGGACGACAGAGGGTGTTGTTGTATTAGAAACTGAGGTGTTTGCAGATGGTGCAGTTTCAACTAATGTAGAACATTCTGTCTTAGTGGATAAAGTAAGAAAATTTCCACCTTGTCCTTGCATGGCTATGAAATCTTGTAAATTGAAATCCTTATTTGGTACTGCAGATGATGAACAGGTCCCCAATGATAGATATTTTTCACATGTTATGGACATTTGACCGGAGTGAATGGTCAAGAAAGGTGACACTACCTATGTGACTGATAATAATGAGCTAATTCTTGAAAGATTCAAACATTGTTAATACTCCATAATTGTGAGGCTTTTTCTTCCTTATGGAGGAAAATGTTGGATAGTTGATGAATTAGTTTGAAACATGACCTCTAAAAGGGGTCTTTCTGGTTGGAGATGTATTCCCTTGGGTCGGAGTTTCTTCTACATCATATTTTCATCAAAGGAACCCAATCATAGATCATGGGGTATTGTCTCAATCACCATAAAACTAGGAATGATATGCTTTCAAGAGTGGTACTTTCAGTACAATACATTTTCCATTAAAACTACCAGATCCCAGGTTTGGATAAAAATTATTGGTCTTAATTAATTCTTGTGGAATCCCAATATCTTATTTGATATTGTATCAGCTATGGTAATTCCAATATATATGGATAAGACTATTGAGACAGTTAAATTTCGTCATTATGCTAGTTTCTTAGAAGAAATTGTTCTAATATGATTCATTATTAATAATGTTTTCCCTCTGCATTGGATTAAGGTATCTCTCTAAAAGAAATATATGAACAACTTCCTATTTTTTGTTCTGGTTTCCATACTATTGGTCATGTTAAGTAAACAAATTTCAAGGATGTGATCTTCTATTTTTTCCCTTTTAATGGGGCACCATGTAGATTCTTTTATGATTAAACTAGTCAAGAAAAACAAAACAAAACAATATAGATCCACTTGGAGACAAACATTATATTCCTGAAAAGTCACTGAAGGTAGCACAGGTGACCCATGGGTCAAGGTTAGGAATGGCCCTAGCGCGGGTGCCTATGAATGGACAGTATTCTCAGGCGGATAATGGTGGACTAACACCAAGAGTGTCACCTAAGGAGCCTTCTCCTGTAATTGAGGGGAAACAAAATTCAAATGATGATGGGAATCTATTAAATATTCAAGATTATATTAATAAATTAAGGATAACTTAGGGTATTCATGGATAGTGGGATGATGTTGAGGATGAAACCCCTAAAAACCCATCATATAGTCAAGATTTTGTGAATGGAAATAATGTTTTAATGGATGATGATGGTTTTCAATTTTTTTCTTCTACGAATACGAGGCGTAGAAAAGATTATTTCTATTTGAAGCCAATTATGGTCACCAGATCTTATGTTACCTTTACTAATTGTTAATAGTTTGGTGATTGTGATGATTCATATGATTTTGATATTTGATCTTCTATGGTTTATTTTCGCATGGGGGAATGAATTCTTGTATTCCCCCCGTCAATCTCTTTTTTGTAGTTCTTATTTTCCTTTTTTTAACAAAAGGGATATGCCTTAACTTTTTTAACAATAATTTGAATTAATTTTACTTTCAGGATAATTTCATTTTTATAGCTATAAGGAATTAGTACACACAACTCATACATAACAAAACCATTGAAATACAATGTGGACACTTCCAAAAATATCCATTTCTTCTATAAAATAAAATGTTTTTTTAATGAAACATCGTTTATTTTCATGTTTAATTATAAAAAGATTTCCCTGATCTCATCCATGACTCTATTCTACAATAAATACTATAAAAAAATTTAAAAATCTTGGAATAAACATAGATATCACAGTAATAGATTTAGTATAATGAATGAAATTTTTCATCCATGGATATTTTAAATTCATGAAATTTTTTTAACAAAATAATAGTTTTCACCCATAAAACATAACATACATAGATTATCTCATGAAATATTAATATTCCTATAAAAAATCATATAAATAATAAAACATAAACGTAACATGTTACATCCATATCTTACTTAAACTGTATCCATTATAGCTATATAGGGGGTAACCATCAAAGCAACATTTGGAATACCTATCAAAGTATCTCCCTAATTATATTAAGAGAAACCTTATTGAATAACTCCATGTCATTACAAATGAATTATACTGATATCATAGGCTCACCCTCTCTGGGTTTATCATGGAACCACACATATACATATCACCCCCTAAGAACCACAATATAACCATAATGTATAAAACAAGCATAATGGAAAAATTACATTTCCACAATACGATCACTATATAACATTTCTATGTTTTGATATTATCATCCCATTATAAACATAATTTCAAATACCAAATTATATAAAAAAGTTAATATGTTATTTATTTTCCTTTTAAAAACACTATGGCTTGTTGAGGAAGAAAAATATCAAATAACTGTCACTGTAGTGGAAAAGTCATTATCATCGCATATGTTAAAAAACACATTCCATTATTCATTTATTAAAATTATTCATAGAAAAATATTATTTTAAAAAACCATTGAATTAAACATAATTCCAAAGGGGTATTCATTATACATCATATAAAAGAAGGTGGTGTTTATTATCAAAATATGCTTTCTTGAAAAGGAGATTGAGATAAAGTCCCTTACATTGAGTCTGACTCGTCACGTACAATCATTATATTCCTGAATAATAATCATAGGATAATTTCGACATTATTGATAATATTTTACCTTTTTATTATTCCTTTTATGTCAGTTGTTACCATTTTATAAACATTAAATAATTATTTATGTTCATATCTGACTTTTTGTCGATATTTGACACTTTAGTAAAAAATAAGCGTGGCATGATGTCATTAGTCCTTTTGGACATAATTCCATCATATCCATAATAATATTCATGGAATAATAATTAATTTAATATATCAATAATAATTTTAACTACATTAATTAAATATAGATATGAATAATGAATAATGATACCATCATTTAGAAGGTAAGGTGTACGTATGCATGAGTAATGTTTCCAGTTTTCAGTTTTCGTTTTGAAAATAAGGTTATTATTATTTTAAATTTATATAATGATAATAATATTATAAACATCACAATATTAATTTAAATTTATTTATATATATCATACAGGTGATTTGGTGAACAAAAATGATTTGTATCACTTCGTGGAGGTGATAGTTAATACGTACGCACAGACGACGTTATTGTTTTTATTTGCATGAAAGGTAACAACATGATTGGAATATTATTATTTTTATATGATAAATATGTCATTAATATCATATATAGACATTTATTCTATCATTACAACAACTCTTAATATACCATAATAAAAAAACTATATCGTTTAGTGAGGCGGTTGTCCACCGTACACAAGAATGAAATGATCATTTCCCATTTAATTAAATTGGAGATGGATTTAGGTGATGCTATTAACATAATAATATATATGTATATTTTGGATAATGGAGATATTATTTCATCTTTTAATAACATTTAAAGCCTATAGTAAATAAATAAAATAGAAACACTTTAAAAAGATACATCTTCTTCGGTAGAGCACCAATGAAGAACACCTCAACACCTCTAAGCTCTATTTTATACCGTTACTAAGGCATCGAGAAGGGTTGGTTTTATGCCACTAAAGAATCGATCAACTTTAATTTCATGTTGGATGATAAATCCAGATACATACCTTTCAAGCCTTGTAAAATTCTCTTCGAATATACAGAACGATTCATCATACTTATTCTTAAGCTCAAGGAACTCCTTTTCCATCTTTGTTTGAAGAATACAAGGGAAGTACTTACTGAAAAAAAGTTCTTGAACTCATCCCATTCCATGGATTCAATTTCATCATGGGGCCTTGTATTCTTAATTATAGTCCACCACTGGTCTGCTCCCCCTTCTAAACGGTAAATAGCGAAAATGACTTTTTCATGTTCTGAGCAATGAAGTATGGAAATTATCTTTTCAATGGTACCGATCCATTGTTCAGCAACAAGTGGATCAGAAGACCCATTGAAATATGGTGGACGTTGCCTCATTAAGGAAACAATCGAATATTGTTCCCTTCCCTAATAATTTGGAAATCCATAATGATTCATAGCTTGTGTAAGTAAAGAAATAAGATTGTGCACTCCATCTCCCATCACATTTGGTTGTTCAGGAGGAAAATCATTGCATTTTCCATTACATTGATCAACACGGTTCCTTCGGGTTCCAGACAATGTCTAAAACCCAAAAAATACTATTGTGAGAAGAAAAAATCATGCTAGGAAAACAAAATAATAAAGGGGGACTACCTTCAATATCTAAAATCTTAGGTTTAATTCTAATATCATTACCATAATTCTAGGACTATAACCTAAACTTATACTTAACCTTCAGGACATCCCTAGACATATCATAGAAATATTTCTAGGGATCTCACTAAAGATCTTGCATCCATGTTTCTAAAGGTTGACTAAACCAACCTATGATACCAAATCTAGAGACCCAAAGCCTGATATACATAGACATTACATTAATTTTTCAGAATATCTAATACATAACAAAAACAGACACCAAAGGACCGTAATAGTTTATTGTTTTTGGAAACTTAGAACATAATCATCTAATCATGGTGAAAGATCATAAAAATTCCCCATAAAGATATTCCCCTTTTGTTTTCTTACCTAAATCCTTTCGTTATATCCTGGGGAAAAAACATATAAAGGGAGAGCTCAAAGGCTCTGTACGGGTAATCTTGGAGAAAATAAAACAAACCATATACATTTGAACATCAAAACATGAACATGATGTTTAAACATCAAAATCCTGCGAAATGACATAAAACATGGCAGTATGTAAGGCATAGATCAAAATGGAACATCAATCATGATAAAATAGATTAAAAATAAATCATTTAATTGTGAAAAAACATTAAGAACATGATATGATTTACATAGTACCTAAGGCATTTCTGCCAAGACCATCTTAGTGGACAACGTCCCTTACTGAACTGAATTCAGTCCACGTTCCAGTCCTGTATCACTTAACCAGATTAACTTAACGCTCCAGCCATGTCTATCTCATGAGATATAAATCTTTACCCAATTCATTTGAGGGAGATATTGGTCTCACCCATCTCACAATGAAATCATTCTTACTTTTGCCACAGAATAAACATAAATCATTCATCATAAACCAAAGAATAAAATGGGTTTCATAAACATCATCCCATCATAACATAATCCATATAAAACAAATGGATATCATCTCATCATAAGAAAATTTAAACCATGTAAATCATAGAGACATTATACATGACATATACACATATTAAATAATATCATGTTTTATGGAAAATGGTTTTGATAATACACTTGAAATGAATTCTTGAGTAAAATAACCTTTCCTTTTCAAAATCATTTTCATTTCACAAAATGCCATGAAATTTTAAAAGAAAAGGATTTTGTTAAAAATAATAATGAAATATTTTAGATTAATATTCATGAAAATAAGGCACTATAAAACATTAAAAATCCATTCATGTCGTATCAGTTAAAAAAACATTTTCCTTGTAGTTTTGTCGAAAAAGTCAAAAAAATTCTCGTATGATAAAAAAAAGAAAGATTACTTCCATAAAACAAAGTAAAAGTCAAATAGGGGTAAACATGACATTAAACATACATAGAAAAATATTAAACACTTTATTGAAAACATTTTATGGCAATGGATATAAAATATAACCCTAGTAAATACTTACAGATAAACAATCTCGGATAAAAATGAGATTGGAAAAGTTATCCCTTACCTTAGGTCCGATATGCTTCATACGTATCTGAAACTCCTGTATAATGATTTAAATAATGTCATTTACTTATTACAGAATCATATTCATTGTTATGATATCATATATGGTTCACTTATGAATTTATATTACCTGTTCTTTTCTAAATTCCATGTTAAAGGAGCGTTTTGGGTAAAATCGTTTAATTTATCGTACGTGTTTGGACCTGTAGTTCATGAAATTATTTTTACTTATATCATGATCTACTTACATCCAAAATGTAAATCTTGATTTATATGTCATATATATTTAGTGTATATATATATAATATATATAGATAAATGAAATGAAATACACCGTTCATGGAGACAGTAGGCCGTACGTACGCATGAATGTTATTTTCCTTTCCTTATTGACTTCAATGTAAGTAAGTAGATGACATATATATATATATATATATATATATATATCCAGTAGCATTATTATGTCATATTTTTCATGATTACTTGTTATATATACTTTATAATCATTTTTGAATTATTAACATGGGAACTGAATCTCATCACGTCGTGGAGACGGTAATTTGTACGTACGCACGAGCAATGATATCATTCCCATATTTATTGAATGAAATTGGAGTGGATTATATAATATATTAGATTTATTATTACATTATAATAATCATATATAGTTATTATTTACACCATTATACCCATCCAAGTAAGGTGGTGGTGGAAAAACTGATTACACCACAGCGTGGAGACGGTATTCCGTACATATGCACGTGCGATGATTTCATTTTAGGTAGGATGGATAGAATGTGAAATAGGGTTGTTTCATATTTATTATATCATATAAGTATATAATAAAAACTAATTTTATTACTTTATAATGAAACTACTAAATAAGAAGAAGTTGAAGAAGAAAGAAAACATGAATGAATCGGTAGAAGAGATTACCTCTTCCTCGACGCACCTCTTTTAAACTTCTTATTAGGGCACTAGAGTTGGTTTTATAAGAAAAAACAACCTCTATGATATAACTAGATAGGTTTAAAAGATAAATTGACATGGGTTGGTCGAGCATCAAGGCTCAAAACGGTGTGAAGAGTAGAGGGAAGGGGTTCCCTTTTTATAAGGGATGAGAGGGGAACCTTCAGAAAAACAGAAAATATTATTTTATAATAAAGTCATATTCAGCTTTTAATAGCTCCAAATTTATTTATTTAGAATCTAAGGTGGGTATGGGTTGAAATAATTTCAACCAATAAGTTTTAGACATGTTTAGGTTACTATTTTAATCTTATCATTTAGATTTATCTCTAAGTTAAATAATTTAAATTTTACCGTGTCTTTTTTTTCTTACATTATATGTTCAATAAACGTACTATAACAAGCCAAAATAACCCCAAGTGGTTCATTATTAATATATATATATACTTATCTGATCCATTAGGCCGCAAATTATATTTTTAGGAATAAAATAACAATTAATAATATAATCTTTGTATTAAAAACAATTTTATGTCAATTTTGCCACTATTTGGTAATTGATATTTGTGAAACTCATAATAGAGATATTAATTAGAAAAAGTTAATTGAATCAATAATAAATGTCATATTAACCTATAAAATTAGTGTAATTAAATAAAAATTCTCTAATTACATTTATTTGGGTATTTATAACATCAATTATGTTAATATATCATTAATAAAGTAATTACTACATCATCATTTTGTCATAAATAAATTAAATTATATAATTTCTTAAAATTATTAATAAAATACCATTATATATAAAATATTTTTATATTTCTAATGAATATTTCTATTCGAATTTATCTTATGTATAACCCTATACTAAAATTGTTTTAGTTATTGATCTTTGATTTTAACTCTTTTAACTCATCTTTAAATAGAATAATAATAAATGTCCTAATCTAATCCAAGTGGACCTAAAGGGTAATGTCTTATCCCTAAGGTTGTTTTTGGTCTAATTAAACTTATCCAATAGAATTAGGTCATGTGTTAGGGTAATAATAATATCATTTTTACCCTTAGTTACCGTATTTACTTTTAACCATAGTAAATAAATGTAAAAAGTTACTATTCACCAAAAAATTATTTTTATCTTATTGAACCACATTTTACTTACTAATATAAACCGTTTCTTTTTGAGTTTTTAAATTCCACTCATAGAAGTGGTAAAATTATGTTTTATGTAAATTTTCAAATTCTCCTAGGAGGTGGGTAAAAGACGGTCAAAAGGTCAATAAAATTTTTATATATCTAAAATTATTCTAAAATGACTCCAATTTATTAAATTAAACTTATATAGGTATTATGTATCAATTTTTACCTAGAATAAATTTAAATAAAATAAATAATTATTTAAATAAAATGTCAGTTTTTAAATTGTAACATAGTGTTTTGACTATTCATCAAAAATTGAATGTTTTCTGAAAAATACCAAAAATTCACCCTAGGTTAGTTTTGATATTTCGAATCCAAAAATGAAGTCCATTTCAAAAGATAAAATTTATAAAATTTCAAAAATTGGGTATTACTATGCATAACTGCTAGTTTATATAACATATCGTAGTCTAGTCAAACTCGGTATTGTGTACAACACACGCTATCATGGAAGGTCGTGATTGCGTGTAATGCAAGCCAAGTCAAGGAGGCGTATAGTGAAAGCTCCTTTTGGTGTAGCATACAACACAAGATATCAATGACATTAAACATAATATTTTTCATAAAATATCAGGGTTTTACATATCTAGTTAATGTTCTTTGGGGAAACCATAAAATGGAAGATGAGGTGTTAGAACTAGAGGAACTCATAATGAAGAAACACCCAAATATTTTATAAATTAATATTGTAGAAAATTAATGGTAGAAATTATTTGAAGGAGATACGAATATAACAACCATGATTCAATGGCAGACATCCTTTTAAATAATTCAATAGCTTGCATATCATGACGTATCTACTTCGAGTGCACCATGACCTATCAAACTAGCAGTGTAAAAAAGCTTTAATGAATAGTATTAATGAAATTATTAAATTATTAAATTTTAATTTTGAAGAGAGACTTTATTTTTAGAATTTTTACAATCAAAATAATCTTATGGATATTTTTTGGTATTTTATTGAAATGATTCAATTTTTAATGAATAGTGAAAAATATTTCATTATTGTTAAAATCACGAATTTTTCTTTTAGATAACTATTTTACATTAAATTTATTTTAATTTCACATTAGATAAATTATAAATATATTAGTTCAATGTAGGTCTTAGGAATATTTTTTATAATCAAATTGGATATAAAAATTTTATTAATCTTTTGAACGTCTCTTTTACCAGCCTTATAACCACATCTACAGATAAACATTAAACATAATATTACCAATTCTATGAATATAATTTTTAAAAATGGATATTCATTGTTGTAATAAATATGATTTTTTTTCTAATATGATCAAATTAAATTATAGTGAATAGTAAGATTGGAATTGTTTTTCCACGGTTAAAGGAAAATAGGGAAAGTAATGGTAAAAATAATATTATTATAATATAATATTACACTAAAATATTTTCTAATTTCATTGGATTATACTTCTTCAACCATATTAAAACTCATTACGAAAATATTATCTATTTTAATACACTTGTTGAATATGAGCGAATTTATTATATTTTATTTAAGGAAGAGTTAAAAATCTCATATTCAACTTTTAATAGAAATATAATTTATAATTTGAGGATATATAAGTGATATGGTAGAATAAAAATAATCATTAGTGATATAAAATTATTATCTACATAATGTAAATTAATTTATAATTGTATTAGAGAACTTATTAAAAAATTGGTGACACAATATTGATGCGCTAGTTGAATTTTTAAAGGAAGAAGCTATTAAATGTTATTAAAATCATTAAAATAAACATAATTTGACTAAATTAAGGATATAAAAGAAATTTATAGACAACATAGATATGTTAGTGACATTTTGGAATTATTAGTTCAAATTTATTGTGTTGTTTTAATATTTTAAAAACAAAAATATTGAGTAGTATAAAAATTGACATAAATGAAACATTAATATGAATAATATTTTATTAATTTTATAATATCATAAAATTATAAGGTTCGAAAATTTGACTTGGTTGATGATAAATATGTCATAAATGATAAAATTGGTGTTTTTTCACAATTTATAGTAACTATATTATCCATATATCATAAAATGACAAGTGAACATGGTAAGAGGTAAATTGTTTAACTAACAGTAAATTACGAAAGATAAGGTTAACTTTGGGACCTAAAAATGTATAAAATTCATTTTATTAGAGGATTCAGACAAAAACTCTTATTATGCTCTAAATAAATCATATTATTTCTATTTGAAACCATAAATTAGTTTATAATAATTTAACAGTTTTGAGTTTCAAAAACATCCCTCCCCTAACTTATAAGAGGGAACCTCTCATTCTCTTTTATCCACGCCTATAAATACCTTTGGATCAGCCAAAACCTACCCAATTATCCTCCAAAATTCACTTTCTTCATCTTAGAGTACATTCATTTGGCATAAATCCATCTTATAGAGTACTTTTGTGAAAATAAAAAATATACGCTCAACGAAGTGGTAATTGATTTACTAATTCCATTCAATTTATTTTCTTATTCTACATATAATTCCTTTGTTTCATCTATAAAAATTAATAATTCCATTAACATATATATTATTTTATGTTGTTATAATTATCTAACAACCATATTCTAACATTAATTAATCTTACAAATAATAATATCATTGTACGTGTGTATGCACGACCTACCATCTGTACACTGTGGTGTAATTTGTTATTCAACACTACATTATTTGGATTTGTATAATAATGATTATAATAGATATAAATAATGAATATATCATGATAATTATTCTGTATAATTAATTTACCATCAAATCTTTTACCATTTAACCGTTAAGGAAGTGATACTGTCACTCGTGTGTATGTACGGCTTACTATCTCCACGATGCGGTGAGATTAATTATCCGTGTTAGCATTTCAAGAGAGATTATAAAATATATAAGAAGAATAATAAATATTATTTTGACCTTAATATCATTATATATATGAAATAAAATGCATCCTAGGAATTAAAACCATTACGTACATGGAAAAATAGGAATGGGAAAATGAAGCAATTAACACCCGAAATAATGGTAATACTGAAATAAAATTAACCAAATGATATAAAAAATTCATATATAATATAATAAATATGGATATGGTGTAGTTATAGTATAATAACATGTTTTACCAGTATATTATTGTTTAATTCAACCTCAACTAAAGGAAAATATATATGTAATGCTCAATTTCATAATCCTTTTATTATATGAGATTGTTTATACTTAAGTATCTTCAAAGATATCATTATCATACTAGTCAGTGTTTCTTAAAATTTATATCGGAATATTATTGAAAACATTTTTAAAGACATCGTTAGCAATGACTTACAATTTATAAATTTTTTTGAAATTATTATTTCCATCATTTTCTCAACGAGGTACTTTTGGACCTTTTTGACATATTAAAGAAAGAATATTTTTAAATTATATGACATGAGTAGCTATTTTTTTCTACTATGATGCATTAAAATTTTGAAAATTTACTTTCTAGATTATAAGGTTTTATTTCATAATATTTATTTTCTTTAATATGTTTGTGTCTTTTAAATATTTTCAATGTAAAAAAAAGAAAATTTCTATCAAAGAGTTTTTATGAATTAATTATATTATTTTCATCTAATTCAAAACCCATTGTTTGATTTTAGGATTGATTATGGTTGATTTATAATGATATAGTCTTCTATATTGTATTGAAGGTTTTATGATATTTATTTTACTATGGATGTGCTGTTTTCATACCATTAATTTTTTTATTGTTAAATTTTTGACATCTTATATGCCAATTTTTAAACAAATGATTATATTATGTACCACCATTTTTATATGAGGAGTTAACTCAACTTAGTATGTGATGGTTGTGGCTTTCTAAACCAACTTGATCCATCATTAGGTCTCATGATACAAACTAGTGTCTTGGAACAGGGATCTGTTGGTAGGATATTTATAGTCAAATCATGAGGCCTTGATGGTATCTTTATGATGTATGATATTATGAATTTCCTTGTTATGTGATTAATATTACATGTGATAATTCAGAATATCAATATGAATGATTAAATGGTGATATTTTATTTATTAATTTCCATATTATGCTAAATATTAGGTTATAAGTATTGCGTTTCTATTTTATACATATCATTAAAATATTTTAATTATTTATGATTTCGTCAATTATATTTCTTATACTTTTCAGCATTTGAGCTCACCCATTTCATATGTTTCATTTTAACCTAGATGTGAAGATGTATATTAGGATTGACAAATTATAATAGTCTAAGGGTTATGGTAGTTTTAAAAGAATATAATATACTATTATTAATTTTAATATGTAATAAAAATCTTATGTTTGTATATAGTATTTCCACATATGTGAAACTATTGGTCCTTCAAGATTTTATATATTATATCATGAAAATGTAATAAAATAATGCACCAACTTTGGGAAATTTGGATAAGGGCGTAAAATAGTATATAAGAACTATACATTGAAACATTAATTTTTTTTCAACCATTTGGAATATAAAATTACAATAATAATTATACTATAGTTATAAACCTTACGATCTAAAATTGGCTTACCATTATTAGGGAACATTATTACATTGTATACCAATCTTCTTATCTGTTTAACTACAATTATTTTTGAATACATATGACTTGTAAATTGAATATTCTTAATTTTTTTATACATCTAGTATATTAAAATATTGTTATAAATATATAATTGTTATGAACCATATGATCTCAAAATGGCTTATGTGATCAATTCAAACATATTAAAAGAAATAAAACATGATAATAAAATAATGTAACTTTTTTAAAATCAATAAATGAACATGAATATTATTTTCAATCTATAATATAATTAATATAATTTATTTATTCAAAATGATAGAGGACATATAATGTGTACAAGGACTGAAGGTTAGGGTTCCTCATATAAATTTCCAATTATTGAAATATGATCCATATTCAAGACATATTTGATTTTTTGTGGGGTATTTACTACCCTTTAGATAATTGTTTTCAAAAAATAATTATAAGACAATGAAATGAAAATCCAAAATAAATTTCCTTATTTCACAGGATTTTGACTGAAAAGATACCAAATATGAAAGGGTTTTTTTTCCAATCAGATTTCTAAAATCAAGAGTGTCTATGTCTAATTATCCAACATGGGAAATTATGAATTATTTCACTATGAAAACATATCAATTTTATTTTAAACTATTTATTTTGGTATTTACATTTCACCATTCCATTTCATATCTATTTTTGTAACAATTGTATATAAAGGATTCATCATATATAATATGACCATATATCTGTTTTCCCTTGTTGATCCTTATTATCCATTTCCATGTGTTTCATTTGTACTTATGAATTACATTGTTCATAATTCTATGATATATTAGGATTTTTTTCTATTAAATTTTACTTTCATTAAAAAAAATTAAAAAAAAATTCATTGTTTCTACACAATAACAATCTCCCAGAGTTTTAATCAGTTTTTATTAAATTCATTTTTCATGATTCGCAGATAGTGTATGATGAATCTTTGACTAGGATAGGTGTTTGGAGATCCACGAAGGTTGCATCTGCATCAGTGGTGTTTTATGTGAGCGATAGAGGCTTGGAACCAGTCAGATCTAAAAGGATGCTTTCTAGAGAATCTATTGGGGTGAGTAGTGTGCGTGGTTCCATGATGATGGCTAGTGAGAAGATGGGATGACTAGATGTAGCGGGGGTGACAACATTGGGTGGAACACATATGTTTGATGTCGTGTAGACTGGAACAAGATCAGTAGCTTCTTTCTCTATGGTTACGGTGAACAACAAAGATAGCACGTAGATATCATTGGTAGGGACGACAGATGGTGTGGTTGTATTCGAAACCGAGGTGTTTGCAGATGGTGCAGTTTCAACTGATGTAGAACATTCTGTCTTAGTGGATAAAGTAAGAAAATTTCCACCTTGTCCTTGCATGGCTATGAAATCTTGTAAATTGAAATCCTTATTTGGTACTGCAGATGATGAACAGGTCCGCAATGACAGATATTTTTCACATGTTAAGGACATTTCACCAGAGTGAATGCTCAAGAAAGGTGACACTACCTATGTGACTGATAATTATGAGCTGATTCTTGAAAGATTCAAACATTGTGAATACTCCATAATTGCGAGGCTTATTCTTCCGTATGGAGGAATATGTTGGATAGTTGATGAATTAGTTTGAAATATGACCTCTAAATGGGGTCTTTCTAGTTGGAGATCTATTCCCTTGGGTCGGGGTTTCTTCCACATCATATTTTCATCAGAGGATCTCAATCTTACATCATGGGGTATTTTCTCAATCGCCATAAAACAAGGAATGATATGATTTCAAGAGTTGTACTTTCAGTACAATCCATTTTCCATTAAAACAACCAGAGCCCAGGTTTGGATAAAAATAATTGGTCTTAATTGGTTCTTGTTGAATCCCAATATCTTATTTGATATTTTATCATATGTAGTCATTCCAATATATATGGATAAGACTATTGAGACAGTTAAATTTCTTCAGTATGCTAGGTTCTTAGAAGAAATTGTTCTAATATGTTTCATGATTAATAATGTTTTCCCTCTGCATTGGATTATGGTATCTCTCTAAAAGAAATATATGAACAACTTTTTATTTTTTGTTCAGGTTTCCATACTATTGGTCATGTTAAGGAAACAAATTTCAAGGATGCGATCTTCTCTTTTTTTCCATTTTAATGGGGCACCATGTAGATTCTTTTATGATTAAACTAGTCAAGAAAAACAATAACAAAACAATATAGATCCACTTGGAGACAAACATTATATTCCTGACAAGTCACCGAAGGTAGCATAGGTGACTCATGGGTCACGGTTTGGAATGGCCCTAGCGCGGGTGCCTAAGAATGGACAACATTCTCAAGCGGATAATGGTGGCCTAACACCAAGAGTGTCACCTAAGGAGCCTTCTCCTATAAGAGAGGGCAAAAAAATTCAAATGATAATGGGAATCTATAAAATATTCAAGAGTATATTAATAAATTAAGGATAACTTAGAGTATTCATGGATAGTGGGATGATATTGAGGATGAAACCCCCGAAAACCCATCATATAGTCAAGATTTTGTGAATGGAAATAATGTTGTTATGGATGATTATGGTTTTCAATTTGTTTCTTCTATGAATACGAGGCGTAGAAAGGATTATTTATATCTGAATTCAATTATGTTCACCAAATCTTATGTTACTTTAACTAATTTTTACTAGTTTGGTGATTGTGATGATTCATATGATTTTGATATTTGATCTTCCATGGTTTATTTTGGCATGAGGGAATGGATGCTTGTATTCCCCCCGTCAATCTCTTTTTTGTAGTTCTTATTTTCCTTTTTTTAACAAATGGGATATGCCTTAACTTTTTTAACAATAATTTGAATTAATTTTACTTTGAGGATAATTTCATTTTTATAGCTATAAGTAATTAGTACAGACAACTCATACATAACAAAACCATTGAAATACAAAGTGGACACTTCCAAAAATATCCATTTATTCTAAAAAAAATGTTTTTTAATGAAACGTTGTTTAATTTCATGTTTAATTTTAAAAAGATTTCCCTGATCTCGTCCATGACTCTATTCTAAAAATAAATACTATAAAAATATTTAAAAAACATGGTATAAACATAGATATCTCAGTAATGGATATAATATAATGAATGAAATTTTTCGTCCATGGATATTTTAAATTCTTGAAATTTCTTTAACAAACTAATAGTTTTCACCCATAAAACATAACAAACATGTATTATCTCATGAAATATTAATATTCCTATAAAACATCATATAAATTATAAAACATAAAGGTAACATGTTACATCCATATCTTACATACACTGTATCCATTATAGCTATATAGGGGGTAACCATCAAAGCTACATTTGGAATACCTGTCAAAGTATATTCCCTAATTCTAATAGGAGAAACCTTATTGCATAACTCCATGTCATTAAAAATGAATTATAGTGATATCATAGGCTCACCCTCTCATGGTTTATCATGGAACCACAGATATACATATCATCCCCCAAGAACCACAACATAACCATAATGTATAAAATAAGCATAAAGGAAAAATAACATTTCCACAATACGATCACTATATCACATTTCTATATTTTGATATTTTCATCCCATTATAAACAAAATTTTAAATACCAAATTATATAAAAAGGTAATATGTTATTTATTTTCCTTTTAAAAACACTACGGATTATTGAGGAAGAAAAATATCAAATAATTGTCACTGTAGTGGAAAAGTCATTTCATCGCATATGATAAAAACACATTCCATTATTCATTTATTAAAATTTTTCATAGAAAAAATATTAATTTAAAAAACCATTGAATTAAATTTAATTACAAAGGGGTATTTATTATACATCATATAAAAGAAGGTGGTGTTTATTATCAAAATATGCTTTCGTGAAAGGAGATTGAGATAAAGTCCCTTACCTTGAGTCTGACTCGTCACGTACAATCATTATATTCCTGAATAATAATCATAGGATAATTTTGACATTATTGATAATATTTTACTTGTTTATTAATCCTTTTATGTCACTTGTTACCATTTTATAAATATTAAATTATTTTTTTATGTTCATATCTGACGTTTTGTCGATATTTGACACTTTAGTAAAAAATAAGCGTGGCATGATGTCATTAGTCCTTTTGGAAATAATTCCATCATATCCATAATAATATTCATGGAATAATAATTAATTTAATATATCAATAATAATTTTAACTACATTCATTAAATATAGATATGAATAATGAATAACGATACCATCATTTAGAAGGTAAGATGTACATACACATGAGTAATGTTTCCAGTTTTCAGTTTTCGTTTTGAAAATGAGGTTATTATTGTTTTAAATCTATATAATGCTAATAATATTATAAACATCCCAATAATAATTTAACTTTATTTATATATATCATACCGGTGATTTTTTGAAAAAAAATGATTCGCATCACTTCGTGGAGGTGATAGATAATACGTACGCACAGACGATGTTATTGTTTTTATTTGCATGAAGGGTAACAACATGATTGAAATATTATTACTTTTAAATGATAAATATGTCATTAATATCATATATAGACATTTATTCTATCATTACAACAACTCTTAATATACCATAATAAAAAAAACTATATCGTTTCGTGACGCGGTGGTCTACCGTACACAAGAATGAAATGATCATTTCCCATTTAATGAAATTGGAGTTGGATTTAGGTGATGCTATTAACATAATAATATATATGTATTTTTTGGATAATGGAGATATTATTTCATCTTTTAATAACATTTAAAGCCTATAGTAAATAAATAAAATAGAAACACTTTAAAAAGATACATCTTCTTCAGTAGATCACCAATGAAGAACACCTCATCACCTCTAAGAACTATTTTATACCTATACTAAGGCATCAAGAATTTGTGGCGAGGTACTAGATATAGTTTTGTGTAGAGTGTGGATGATCTATGTGTCTTTGGAAGTGTGTTTATTAGAGGAGATTGGGTATATTTTTATAGGATAGGGGAGGGGCACCCTTGGAAACTCTTAAAACATTAAATACAATTCTGGTTCCCAATGGTCCCAAAATAATTTATTTCAAACATAAAATTATACTAGGTAAAATACCCATATCCAATAAAATAATTAATTTTTTTTAATCCTTACATTTTTTTAGTTAGCCCTTATTTTAACCTTTTTAATCTTATCATGGTATTATGATATTTACACAATGTGTGTTAATATAACTACAATAACATATCAAAAGACACAAAAAAGTGTCATTTATGACATATTTGGACATATCCTAACCATTTGGCCAAATATTATATTTTTAGATATTTAATATCATTTAATAAAATAATTTAGGATTTAAAATTTCAATAGAGTTAATTTTGAAACAATTCATTAGTTGACTTTTAAAACATATCATCACAGGATGATAAGTTCAATCTAAATCTGTGAAAACCAAAAATACATGTCAAAAGTATATAGAAAATTTGTGGATATTTTATATTAAGTCATTTAATATTTATTCTATTATTTATAACATCATTTATTTGATTCATCCAATAATTATGAAATTGCAACATCATATTTGGGTCATTATTTAATTCAAATAATTATTTCCTTAAAATTATAAATAAATAACCATAATTTAGTTAATATTTTTTTCTTTCTAATGAATATTTATAGTCAAATAGATTCCTTATATAAGTCTATATTAAAATAGTTTACTTTTTTAAAAACAAATGTGTTAAAAAGTGACTATTCATTGAATATAATATTATAAATGCATTAAATTCATTCAAATTGCTGTAATTGGTCCTAAAATAGAACAAATGATTCTCTGTGTCAGGATACACTCATCCAATTTAATTAAGGAAAGTGTTACAGTAGTTTTATATTAATATAATATAATTTTTATGTTTAATTGATGAATTTACCTATAACTGTGGTAATTAAATCAATTACCATAGTTAATATTAAAAATATTCAAAAATAAAATGGTCATATATACATAATTTGGCACCTTTGATTCAATATATTGAAGAATTTTTTCCAAATTCTAGACAAATAATTGGGAGAAATTAATTTAAAATTAATATTTTTTGTCAAAATAAGAAAAAAAGTTTTTTAAAGTAAAAACAATCAAAATATTGATATGTTTTTATATATAATATCAATGTGAAATTACATCAAAATAGAAAATATGTATTATATTATAAAAAATTCATCGAATTATTTTTTTAAATTAATAAAAAAGATAATCTAACAATATAAATAACTTAGACGAAAAAATAGTTTTGAATTAAAATGATTTATTTTCAGGATTCATTAAAAAATAAAATTTATCATAAAAATACCGAAAATTCAAAGTGAATTTTTATATCCTTCATATATAAAAGAAGGTTTTCTCCTCAAATATAACCTATAAAATTTTCAAAATAATAATTAAAATGGGTTCCCCATTCAAGGTTGTAAATTTGTATTTACAAATTTTATCCGTAAAATTGTATTTATTCTTATATAATGTATAGAAAACATATTAAATGATTTTTAAATATTATATTTAATTATTATTTTGTTAAAATAGTCTTAAAATAGTGATTTTATTATTTTATAAACACAATTATTTTCACTCAAATGTTTTTCATAATAAACACATCCTTTATATTCTATTAGTCCTTATTTACATTTCTAATTCACTTTTCAACCAATGAATAATTATTTTAACTGGAAACCCAATTTTTGTAATTTATTTAATATATTTCATTCCCTCAATTCTAATGATTATATGATAACTATAACTTAACATGATAATATTAATAATTTATTATTTTTGGGTATAACTCGGTCTTGTGTGTAATGTAAGATTTCAGAAAAAACCCATTATTGTGTGTAAGGTACACTATCAAATGTAGCAGACCCTTAAAAGTAATATTACAATATAATTCATAAATATTAATAAATATGGATATTAATTATTCTATAATTACTTTTGATTTTATGTCATTCCTCCCGTTTGGAAATTGTGTCCTCACAATTTTATATTTGGGCTCAGTAACTATGGTTTAACTATTTATAATTACTTCATTGAAATCTCTTATTGGAAAAAGATTTAATAAAAAAGACACTATAAAAAAGTACAAGGGTAACTCGAGATAACAAATAATATGATTCCATGTACAAAAACATGGATTTGTAAGAAAACTATCCATCATGTTCTGAAAGAGAGTAATATAAAACATCAGTAGGTGAAAGTTGACAATCAGAAAATTAGAAACTTATGATCGGTTAATCAGTCATGGATTTACTGGTAAGAGAATTAGATGGAAAACATTTTTTTCAGTCCATTTCATATATTTGAGGTATTATTTTAATACATATAATAACAATATATTTAATTACATTTACATGAAATGTAGAGTATAATCTATTAATCAAATCCAACCACAAATTCATCTTTTTCTATAAACAATGAGTATTTAAAATGAATTGTATTTCTGTCAGAAGCACTAGAATCAACTTGAAGTGAATCACATAATCCATGAATGATTAACTATATACTCAACCATTCTTGAAACAGTATCCAAACCCAAAAATTGATGCTAAAAATAATAAAATTACCCAAATATAGTAAACATTAAAAGATGAATGAATTATATTAATCGCCAAAATTGAAAATTACTACCCCAAGTCCACTATAGATCGTTAAACAAATAATATTCTTTAAAATTCCTCAATTAATTCAAAATATGATTGAAACCCAAAAATTAGAAGTATTTTATCACATTGTCTTCCATGAAATGTTTTAACATTTATCTCCAAATAACATCATGAAATCTTGAAGTCTCATACCAAAAATTAATTACCTTAATCAAATATTCATTAAGATAGGTTAATACTTTCCATAAATAAAATTAATCACCATAACTCAATAGTTAAAACATATAGTCTTCTGAAATAAAATTAAACCATTACTCCTAAAATAAAATCTAATTTTATTCAATTTTCCTTTGGAATATAGGGTTCCAATATTAGTGAATATCTTCTGAAATAAAATTTATCACACTTTCCCAAAACATTTTCCAATACCAAGGATATATATTTCGTAAAACATAATTTCTCAAAATATACTTTTCATATTTCATTATCATGTTAAACTAAAAAAGTTATTCCAATCAAGTACATCATGTTGTCTAGTTGTAGGTGATACACCCTTATCGCCCTTTAGTTCTGGGTTTGATCCCTATGGCATTGCAGGACATGAGAGGTTGTTACCCATCATGGTGATCATCTTTTTTCTAAAACTCTCTCATTCATATAAAATACTATGGATAAGATATAATATCCTCCAAAATAACTATAACATATTTTAACCATAAATGTTGTATTATACCTATCATATTCATCCAAACTCATAATGTCTTTAAAAAATGAATTCATGAAGTCTTATATATATTAACTTATATTTTCCTTTTTTTATTCAACATAAATATGATTTATTAGAACTATTACCAAATAAAAACATATTGTACCTTTACTAGGGTTTCCACCTAGTTTCATCATCATTTTGTTCAAGTAAATAGAAGATCCAAGAATTTTAACAATGATTTATAGATTATTAAAAATTTCATTCATCATTGGACCAAATACACCTTGTAAAACATGGTAAGTACTGTTGTTTTTAAAGAAATAGTTTTATAAAATAACCATGTATGTCATTTATTTTTAATACATCATATAGGAATTTCATTCTGTGAATCATTCAGATGTAGTTTTTGTTGAATATTTTAATAAATGGTACATCTAAATAACATAATTATGTGAAAAATATATATATTTTAAATAATATAAATTGTTTACTCAAGGGTCTCCTTCAACATATTTTTTAAAATCATAGTAAGTGTCATAATCTTGTAATAACGTAAAATATAAAAAAATTTCCTCAAAAATATTTTTCTATTTCTAAAATATTTGAATATTGAGAAAATATGATTTTATTAAAAATAACCCAGGACCCATGATGCTATTGATATATATTAGAGGTTCTTGATACCTCATAAAATTTATTTCAATTGATTTGTATGCTCTAAACTTTTTCAGAATCATCCTCACATGACTTTGCAATACTTATTAAAAGAAAGTCAATAAGAAGGGATAGGAATGTTTTTTGATATCATCCTCATTCCATTTTTAACTGAATTATATTGATTTGAAAAACATATATTAGAAGTATTTTACCAAAAAATTTCAAATATAATGTTACCATATGTTTATCAAAAATGCTAAATCCCTAAAGATGTATAGACTGACATTTGATACCAACTGTATTCCCTCAGCCATAAACATTACATAATCTTCAGTTAAGACAATGATTTAAAATTATTTCACATTGAATATTTTTTCATTTTTAGTTCTATAAATAAATATTAAATAAATAATACATATCAAAATTAAATAAATAAATTGTGGACACTTCCAATAGTATCAATTTCTACCAAAAAATAGAATCTTTTAAAATGAAATGTTCTTTTATTTCATGATTAATTATCATAAAATTTAATTATTCTGATTCATGACTATATTATTCCATTAATACTATAAAAACATTTCAAAAAATTTAGATGATCACAGAAAGCTCGATAAGGGATATAAAATAATGAATGAAACTTTTAGTCATTGAATATTTAAAAATCATGAATGAATTTTTAGAAAATCATCCTTTTCAACCATAAAACATAGGATATTTAGTTTACCTCATGAAATAATATAATTCCTATAATTAATAATAGAAATCATAAAATTTAAAGGTAAATTGTGACATCTATATCCATCATACATTGTGGGTTTCATTATTATATATGGGGTAACCTTCAAGGCTATGTTTATAATATCAATCATATTATACCCCAAAAATATATTAATAGAAACCTTATTATATAACTCTACCTCATTACCAGATTCATTGGAAACATATCACGGGATCACCCACCCTAAATTTCTCATGGATCAACCCTTATACATAAACAATGCCAATGGTTTATAACATAATCATGACACATAAAACATGCATAATGGAAAAATAACATTTCCACATTACAATCAAAATAAATCAGTTCAAGATATTGACATAATCAACCAATTCTCCAAAAAAATATTCAATACAAAAGAAAATGAAAAACAAATATGGTATTTATATTTTGTTTTAAAATAATAAGGCTTATAGAGGAATCCAATTAACAAATAATGCTCGCAATGGCGGAAAAGCTTTTGTCACAATATAGTTTAAAAAAATTCTTTTATAATTTAGTAAAAGACTTTGTAGAAAAATTTTAATCTCCAAAATATTTTAATGAAATTTAAATTCAATGGGATTAATTATACACTATATAAGAAAGGAAGGGTTTATAATCAAAATATGCATTAATGAAATAGGATTGAGACAAAGTCCCTTACATTGAGTTCGAATAATCACCTAATATCATTATATTAACAAATAATTAACATAGGATAGTTTATATATTATTTATAACATTTTTTATGATTATTATTCCTTATATATCACTTATTCATGTGTTATAAAAATTACATAATTATTTATGTTCATATTGGACCTTTTATTGATATTCACTACTTGAGTCAAAAATGAACATGGAATGATGTCAATAGTCCATGTGTTTATAAGTCCATCATCTCGAGATTAATATTCATTAAATAATAATCAAATTTACATATCAATTATACTTATAAATTGAATCATTAAATGTGTATATGAAAAATGTACAATGTTATAATCATGGAAATGGTAATCCGTACATACGCATGAGTAACATTTCCATTTTCATTTATCATTATGGAAATACGTTAATTATTATTTTAACTATTGATAATGATAATTATATTTATAACATAATAATAATCATTTAAATATACTTATATATATCATAAAAATGATGTGGTGAATGAAAACATTTCACATCCGTTCTTGGAGGTGATAGTTCACATGTATGCACGAACGATGTTATTGGTTTTTTGTGCATGGAAGGTAACAACATAATTGGAATATTATTCATCAAAAATTATAAATATGTAATCAATATCATATATAAACATTTATTTCATCATTTTTACCAGTCTTGATAGACAGTAATAAAAAAACTATATCGGTTCATGAGGCGTTAGTCCATTTTACATAGGAATAAAATGTTCCTTTTCCATTTGTTGAAATTAGACTTAGATTTAGCTGATGATATTAAAATAATAACATCTCAGTATATTGAGGATATTTTAGTTATTATATTATCTTATAATATCAATATTTAGAGGGATGTGGAAGAATAAATAAAATAAAAACACTTAAAAATGATACCTCTTCTTCAGTTGATCACCATTAATGAACACATTTACACCTATAAGAAGGGTGTTATGACTAAAATAAGACCTAAATAATTTGGGGAGGTATTAAATTAATATTTTTTGGAAAATTTTTTATGAACCAAAAGGCATTGTATGTGTGACTATTAGATAATAGTGGGTAACTTTTTATAGGGGAGGGGAGAGGCACCATTGGAAACTCTTAAAATATTGAATTAAATTTAATTCAAACTATATTCTAAATGGTCAGGAAATAATTTATTTTGAATGAAATATGATTTTGGGTTGAATCCCCATCTTCCAATTAAAATTCAAAAAGAATATCATTTTTTTATTCCTTATATTTTTTGTTTAACCCTTAATTTACCCTTTTTAAACATACCATGATATTATGTTATTTAAAATTTTTCGGTTAATGTAATTACCATTATAAGAGAAAAGACCAAAAAATGTGCCATTGATTAAATATTTGGAATTATACTAACCATTTGGAAAAATCGTATATTTTTATGAATTTAATATCATTTAATAATATATTTAATATTTTAAAACATGAATTGTGTCAACATGGAAAGAATTCATTAGTTGACTTTAAAAAACTATCATAAATGGAAGATAATTTCAAAAATACTCCATTAAATCATCAAAAACATGTCAAAAGTATCCATATAATTCGTGTATAGAATAAATTAATTCAGATAATGTTTATTTTGTATTTATAATATCATTTTTTTATTCCTTGGTTAATTATGAAATTACGACATCATCTTTATGTCACTATTTAATTTAATTATTTATTTCCTAAAAATTATAAATAAATTAACCTGACGTGGGTAATATTTTTAGATAAAAAATTAATATTTGTATTTTATGACGTCTCATATATGAATTCATAATAAAATTAATTACTTTATTAAAACCCAAAAGTGTAACATGAATAATTATTCATTGAATATGATATTATAAATACATTAAGGTCATCCAACTGGCTCCAATTGGTCCTACAATTGATCCTATGATACTCATGGTCGGTATACACTCATTAAATTAAATTATGATAACTTTTACCATTTATTTATCTTATTATAATATTATTTCTGTTATTAATTATAATATTCACCCTTAACCATGTTAATTAAAATAACTAATAAAGATACTATTTATAACATCCAAAAATAAAAAAAATTCTTCACAAAATTTTCACCCTATGAATCCAAATATGGAATCCGTTTTATCATATTCAAAAAAACTATTTTGAAAAAATTATTTAATACTATTCCCCATTTTGAAAATGAAATAATGGGTTTTTTAAGTAAAAACCATTGAAAGAGTTACATGTTTTTATATATAATTTCCAAGTGAAATTAATTTCTATTCAAAAAACATGTATTGAATGAAAAAATCCTATAATTATAATTTAAATACAATTAAAAATATAACAAAACAATATAAATAACATAGATGAATAAATATTTTTTAAATAAAATGAAATATTCTTGATAATTCATTAAAAATAATGTTTTTCTAAAAAATTCTACAAAATAAAGAAAGTGATTTTTCCAGGATTCTAAACAAAAAGATTATTATTTTTATTGAAAAATATTTTCTTTTTTTTTTAAAATATTTAAATTTGTTTCTCCATCAAAGTCAGTAAAACAATAGTTTTATAAAAAGAGTCATTTTATACATAATATTTTATTTTATCTTATAAAATTTCTAGAAAATGCATAATATGAATTTTAAAAATATGATTGAACTAATATATCATTAATATAATCAAACAATATTGATTTGATTATTTTTAAAACACAATTACTTTAACATAAATAGTTTTTCATAATAACATATTCTTTATATTCAATTGGTTTTTATTTACATTTCTAATTAAGTTTCTAACCAATGAATTGTTATATAAACATGGGTATACACTATTATCATAATTAAGTTAATTTCATTAATTCATTCCATTCTAACAATTTTTCGATTACTAAAAATTAAAATGATAATAATAATAATATATTTTTTTCTGGTATAACTCAATCTTGGGTCCAATGTAAGATTAGAGAGAATCCCATTGTTTTGTGTTGGGTATGCTATCTGACATATCAAAACTATAAATATAAAATTACTATATGATTCATAAATATTAATAATTATTAAAATTTATTATTCTCCAATTACCTGGGATCTTACATTGATTTCATGTAACGATGCATAAGATATTTTTCTTAGGATGATCTTCAAGATAACTATACATTATATATTTATTCCATGCATCATCATGAGTAAGATAATAGAATTTTTGGAAAATCTAATATATAAAATATATATTGTATTGAACATCATATTTAATATCATCCACATAGAAAAATAATCTATAATTAAATATAATGAAACAACATACTAAATAAAAAATGTATAAAAAATAAATCAGATTCAACTTCACTTAATTATCATAATTATAAAAAACAATAGTGAAGTAGATGTTTTTATGAGAAAAATGTGCAATAAGGGGATGTTTGGATTCCAAAAGAATCCCCATTTATTATAATTACATTTCCTTATATCTAAAAAATGAAAAATATATTACCTTTTATATGAAAAAATTAAATAATGTATTTATTGGTGAAATAAACATTATCCCTTAATGAAAATATAAGAAAATATAAAAAAACTATGGGATGATTCATTTAATCAAATCCACTCTTTTCTAACATAGATAAATATTGAATGAAAAACCATATTCATACTATATATAGATTATTTAATGAGGCATGAAAATATAAATAAAAATAATAATAAATAGTAGATACTATATTTATACTCATACCAGTTTAAAAATCATACTTCCATATTTCTATGTGTGTACATTGTATGGTCCATATTCATGGAATCCAATAGTTTATTAAAAATATTCATCAACTCATCATCTATAAAAACATATTCTAAACTTATACCACCATTATGAATATAACCTTATATAAAATGATATAACATTATAGTATGATTTATTTTTGAATATTTTAATGGAATATTCAAAATGTAAATTACAGGATAATTATAACTTATAATTGGTATATTCTAAAAATAGAAACCCAGATTTCAAAAATTCTTTCAAATATATAATGTCTTATCATTGAAACATGATTAATATAACTTCATTCAGATTCACATGTAGATAGATTAATTGATAAATACTTATTTCGTCTCTAAGACACAATAATCATGGATATAAATTGACTTATACCAGAGGAATTTTTTTTTATAAATCCAGAATCCTGCAAAATCAGAACCAAAATAACTAATTACTTAAACAGTAGTCTATCCATGATAAATAAACATGGATTCATTGTTACTTAAACACATTTAAAAATACCCGAACATCATTCCATTGAATATATTATTGGCCTTTAGGAAATCATTCACATATATTGACACTAAACCTAATACCCTCTTTACTATTTTCCAAATAACGAAAACAACTAATCAATCCCCTTGAAAATTTAATATCAACTGAATTAACTAGTATAATTAGTGTTTAATATACAAGATGTACATATAGTGGTACTTGAACTTTTAAAATAATCAATTGAAAATAAATAATAAAATCCTTAAAGAATATAAATTCTTCCAAATAAATAATCCATAACATTGATAAATTTTAATTCATAAAACAATATTTCAATACACATAAGACTCTTTTAAAAAACATTTGTTATCACATTTAAAATTTTGTACACATTAACTCAGTAGATAATAAAAAATATATTGTCATCTATATATGTCATTTATATAAAAATATAGTAGGAATGCATTTTAATACAAAAATTTGGATTCACTTAACCTATAAAAAATTAATTATTTTTAAGAGAATATGATAACCATTTACAACATGTGTGAAATAATTATTTTAATCCATAAAATCATTTAGAAAGATTTAATAAACTATTTTAATACATTTTATTCTGAAAAATAGTTGGATATTTCAAATGAATATAATATAATATATTTACTTTTAGGAATACACTTTTTAAATAAATTTTATAATGATTAAATCCTTGAGAATTAGATTAATATAGGATAATTTGGATCAATTAGTGTCTATATGTAAGTGAAAAAGTATATCAACAAATCGTATCATTATCTTGACAATATCCTTGAAAACCCAATCTAGATTTATTCCTTACATTATATCACTATACATAAATGTTATTATTCATAATTAATTTATTTCTAAAGACCTATAAGATATATAGTTAGAAAATAAAATAATAAAATTTTAATTCCTATAAATATAGTTATGATATTCTTTCATAGCATAAATAGTTTTAACCATTTAAGAATTTTAAAATTCCAGTCAAAATAATATTAAATATAAAGGAATAATTTCCATTTTATATCCCTATTGGTCTCGTAGTTTAATATCTACAATGAATATAATAAATTACACTTTCAATGGAGTGAAATCAATGTGTATTTTTACACTTTTTGAATTATTTCAATATGCCTTATTCTACCCCTTTTAAATTGTATAAAATTATTTTGATTAAATTTGTCCAAAATTAAATTCACTATATTTATCCTCAGTAAAATATTTTTGTGAATATTTATCCTTAAAATACCTCTAATAATATTCAATGTAAAATAAATATTTAAGAAATGTTGTCAGTTTATTATAAAAATTATTTCATTTTATAAAAAGTAAATATCCCAATAAATTTAATTCACCACAGTTTTATTCCAATTTATCAAAATTATTATTGGGATTGAAAATAAAAATATATATAAACAAAATATTTTCTTTATTATCATTCAATAACTCAAAAGATCTTTTATATAGAATAGTATAATCATTAATCATTATAGAAATTTTAATAACAATATAAATAATATAATAAAGAAATTTTTTAATTTATATAGAATTAACTGAGTTTTATTTTTTTTGAAGATTCTATTTCTTAATATTTACAAAAAAATATACTGAGGTGATATAAGGGTTAAAGATTATCAGAATAAGTATTTTGATTATATAATTTAAAATTTTATTTTAACCCAAATCCAAATACCCTATCACCTTTATTATCAATAATAAAGAAACCTTTACTAATTTTAAATGATATTGAAATAATAACAAAAATAAAATTAAGTTTAACATTTATGGTATAGAAATTAAAACCCTATGAATAAATTGAAATAATCAACAAAAGAAGAATTTTTTATACCACTAGGGATTATTAATGAAACATATACAAATGATTGGAAATGAATATTCTAAAATGATAAGAAAATATTTTTGTATGTTACTGATCTAAAAGTTATTTTATGTTACTTTCCCATCATTCACAAATAACCTATGTGATAAATATTATCATTCTGATTAGCAAACTATAGATATTATACATGTTTATAAATCATATGAATTATTCTATGGCTCAAACCATTAAACAACCAATTATATAAAACAATATTTCTCTTTATCAAATTAACACACTTCAAATGTTGAGAGTCTAGTTTAAAAGGTAAATAAAATAAAAATATTATCATCATAGATAGAATAAAATAAAATATAAAAATATTTTAAATATACTTACTTATCCTTTTGAAATTTTAAAATAATGTTATCATTACTTAACTCAGAAATTTTAACCATGTTTTTTTCTAGTCAATCAACATGATATATATTATTAATAGTTGCACAATTTGAAATACCAATATCACCAAAATTATTTGCATTTTTTTTAGAGTTTCTACAAAATTTCCATGTTCCCCTATCACATATATTATATAAAATGATATTTGAAGCCCGTCTAGTCACATATCCAGATCAACCACTATCATTGATCCAAAATCATTTCTAAGGACATCAAAACCTTTTTCTAAAAAAACAAGGCTAGATAAATATTTCAACTGCAATCTATCTTTGTGAAAATTAGTGATATTAATGATATTCCTCTAAAACAAAATATTTTATGAAGAAATATTATATATAAATTATATAGATAATTACTTGAGATATGTAAAGACCTAGATATTCTATGTAAATTTTTTATTAAATGAGAATTTGAAATGTCCACGAAAATTGACTGTGCATGATTATGAGGCCCGAAGTGCCTGGAATGAATTTTTTAACTTTTTTTCTAGTACGGTCTGTAAACATGAAAGTGGGGTTTTTATCATTTGTACTGGTGCTAGGAATTGAAATCTGAAGGCACCATTGAAATCACAGCACCAGTATTCACTTAAAGTGACATTCAACTCGATTGTAGTAGGTTGAGGGTGAAAGATAGAATTTGGGTTTTTCATAGAAATAGAAATGAACTAAAATAAAGATTTATTTAATTTTACTTTTTTTGAGACCATACATGTGGATGGATTAATTTTGGGGACCACCTAAACTAAAACCTCCCACATGGGTTATGGTGGTGGGGACCACCCTAGCCTAAAACCCACTTGAACCTCTTTTTCATACCAATTTTTCACGACTCATCCACCGGGGCCCGTTCTGTGACTACCCCAAGACTGCCTTCCATAAGCTAGGGGTTGGTGACTAGCACCAAAGGCATATTCCCAAAAAAATGGGAAGGTATAGCCTTTAAAACCTGTAAAACTCACAACGAAGTACACAACAAGATATGAACTCATGTAAATTGAATAGTAATCAGTGTGAGTATAGTAAGTAAAAGGGGCCAAAATACAAGACCAATTGGAAAATATACGATGTATAATAGGTCAAAAGTAGCTCCAGGATCACCCACCACGAATCCTACCTGAAGGGTAGGTACAGCTCATGAATGGTCATTTCTGCGTTTCTCCTCACCTAACGTCCTCCTCTAAGTTACCTCCAGTCCTAGTACTCTCATCCTCAATCAGTTCTTTCCATCATCTTCACCAAACATAATAGGGTGCAGTCATAGCCCGTGCAGGGGTGAGTATAATGGTACTCAATACAGACCTCGAGACCCTCATGGTCTCACAAAAAACACCAACGATAAACAACACAACATGGAATCAATTGACAACCCTAGTTATGTATATTTCCATACATATACCTAAGTTATCAAGTATACCCATATCTATCATTAGGAAAACACATAGTCCAACTCAAATTCCTAAAGATCAACTATTCCAAAAAGGAAGGAGTACTATGTAGGTAAGTACCACATAGGTTTTCCGCACATAAGAATACCACCAATGTATTACCACAAAGGAAAGTACCACATAGGTACGAACTTATCTCACACTAGGTATAACATAAATACAGTAGTAGAGATGATTAGATGTAACAACTAATTCATCTTACTCTATTAAGAGGATCTACTGTTGACCCCCACAGGATCGCTCGCTGCTGACCCACAGAGGATCGCTAGGTGCTGACCCACAAAAGATCACTCGGTTCTGACCCATAGAGGATCACATGATGATGACCCACATAGGATAGTTCGGGGCTGACCCACATAGGTTCACTAGGTAATGACCCACACAGTTTCTCTATTCATTCTTCAAGTCATAACAAACTACTAGGTTCTCATACTACGCTCGCTTGTCTCTAGGAGGGTCCTCTTCACAAGCCACTGGTCGACACTCTAACTGCCATGAAGTCTCATGACGAAGAATCTCAAAGGACCTCCACATCATAGGGGTCTCAACACAAATGACGGTGCATCAATCAGATGCTGGGTATGTTAGTTATTAGAATTTTAGTCCCGAGGGCCCAGTTGGATTCTTTCTTGATCCAACCCGATTGTACTCCAACTGTATACAAAACTCCTACGGGGTAAAATCAAAGGGACTACCCCGCTCCAAGGTTTCAGCACCACTGACGGTTCATAAAATGGACGTCCCGTAGAAATGTTTTGGCCAAAAAAGCATAACGTTTGAAGTTGGCTCGGGTCTTCTCTGACCCCGTTCGACCTTGCCTGGGCCGACCTGACCCGATTCAGGTCGACCTGGCCTGTAGGGTCTGGTCCGACCATCTAGGTCCGTCTTAGCCCACTGGGTCCGGCCAGGCAAGCTGGGTGGGCTGGAGGCTGTGGAGTGTCACGAGGCCGCGTGGGCGGTGTGTAGGATGTGATGGAGGCGTGGAGGCCGTGAGGGCAGCATAGAGGCCGCAAGGGCATTGAGGCCGTGGGGGCCACGAGGCCGTTGGATGGCGCGGCCATGGGGTGGACATGGAGGGGTGCTGGGATGCAGGGCCACGGGGGCTGTAGAGGTCCGCGGTGTGGCAAGGTTGCGGGCGTCAAGGCCATGGGGCAGTATAGGTCATGGGTGGCGGACGCCGCGGACGACGTGAAGCCATGGGGCGACAGTAAAGGTCGCGGGGCGGCATCGGCGGCCGTGGGTGGTGGAGGGGTCGGGCTATGTTTGTTTGTCCCACAACCTCAGCGTTAGAGAGGTAGCAAGCCACTCAACAGGAATTTGAATGAATAACATCAAACCATAACCTCCCACAATGATAATTCCCAAACCCGTAAAAGAAATCATCCAATGATCATCTAGTTAGAGAGTTGATCCATGCTATTTTTTTAGATGGGAAGAACATGAGAATATATAATAATACACAACTAACCGCCTACCTTGATTGTTCGTTAACATTGGCACAAGAAAGAAGTAAAATAGGTGAATAGGGTTCCAATGATCGTCTCTTCTGAAACCACACTTTGATATCAGGCTCATACGTCATCCTCTTCCCTAATTTCTGAAGAACATTCTTTGATGGTGTTCTTCATTAGAGAACCTTTCTCCCACCAAGGAACTTATTTTCCAACCAAAAATCCTCCCAAACAAAGAAATTCTAATATATTTAAATTATGTATATTAACAATGTATCCAAGTTGTCATAATTAATTGGATCATTTAATCGTAATACATTTGAAAAATTAATTGTCCTAATTAATGAATGGTGCTAAAAAAATTTAATGTCGGGGAGTTGAGAGGTTTTCCCTCATTAAAGGGGTTTCGAGTGGTCCCCACCTCTAAATTCAAAATTGGGGGTTTTAATGTCGGGTGGTCCGCACCACCATAACCCACATGGGAGGTTTTAGTTTAGGTGGTCTCCACCTTTGAAACATCCACATGGGAGGTAACAAAAATAAAAAAGAAGTTTATTTTATTTTATTTCTATTCCCATGAAAAACCCAAATAAAAACATTCATAGTCAACCAACTGTCGTTGATGTGAATGTCACATAAGGAAAATGCTGGTGTACCGAGTTCAATGGTGTCCTCAGATATAAATTCCAAGCACCGGTTCAGAAGAAACAAAAACCCGCTCACATGTTTACTGAACATATCTAAAAAATGTTCCGAAATTAATTTTAGGCACACGAGGCCTCAAAATCATGTGTTGTCAATTTTCCAGGCCTCATAAAATACCCTTATATTTAAAAAACATTACATGGTTATTCATAGTATTTACATTCTCCCCACCTCAGGGATTTGAATCCCCGAAAGCCACGTCAAAAAACTCATAAATCAAGTGGGGGTACTGATAATGTATATGTGCCTCCTGCTCTGATGTGTTCTCCTAGAGGTTCCTGTACTGCCAGAGAATGCACACTAAAGTTATCTACCACCCAAAAAGGAAATGCATCTGTCGATCCTACATTTCTACTAGAACTTCCATAAACATCGCCCCATCATTGAAGCCAATCTCGCTATGGTAGATGATGTGAGAAGGGTCATGAAAATATCTCATAAGTAGGGATACATGGAAGATATCATGAACCTGGTGCAACTGAGGGGGAATTGCTATGTGGTAAGCCACCTCGCCATCTCTGCTGAGGGCCTGGAAGGTTCTGATGAATCACAGAGAAAACATGACACCTCTACCAAATCTTTGCAAACAACATCAGGGTGATACCCACAGAAATACGTGGTCTCCATCATCGAATTATAGAGGTCCCCATCTCCTGTCAGAAAAAGAATTCTTCCAGTTCTGTGCAGTCTTCACCTGCTAATGAATGATCTGCACTTTCAATGTGGTAGCCCGTACCATCTCTGGTCCCACTAGTGCTGACTCCACTGGCTCAATATTCCACAAAGGGGATCTGTAAGGTCACTCGTACAACGCCTCAAAATGTGTCATCCCAATTGTTGAGTGATAGATGTTGTATTATGAAAACTCCCCCAATGACAAGTGATCCTACCAGCTGTGACCAAAGTTGAGGACACAGGCATGCAACATGTCCGGGAGGGTCTGAATGGTCCGCTCAGTCATGCCATCTGTCTGAGGATAGAAGGAAGTGCTCAAATGAAGTTGCATCTTAAAAGCCTCCTACAACCCCTTTCACAGCAGGGAAGTGAAACATGTATCACGATCAGATAAAATCGTCAAGGTTACTCCATGTAACCACAAAATCCCCTGTACATAGAGGCATCCAATGCTCTCTACCAAAACCTTCTCTTTGATCGGAATGAAGTGGGCTGATATGGTGAGTCAGTCGACGATTACCCAAATCGAGTCATATCCTCTAGATGTACGTGGAAAACATGTCATGATGTCCATGGATATCCCATCCCACTTCCACTATGGGATCACCTAGTAGTGGCATCATGGCCTTACGACATTATCTTAGGTATGGAATGGTTATCTATAGTTCATGACCAGATTTACTGTATTTCTCACAAAGTGTGGTGTGTCCGCACTTAAGGGACCATTTTTACACTCACCAGCGAGAAGGGAGCCTTTGCAACACATGATGGACTTACTCAGAGGAGAGTTCTGCAGATCTCTCATTAGTTGGCTAGCCATACATCTTGGAGCTGTTGATGTGGAGAGTCCATGTTCTCCTATAGTGGTGAACTAGTACGCAGATGTCTTCCCTGATGATGTTTCGGGTCAACCTCCTCATAGAGAGGTGGACATTTACATTGCTTTGTTCCCCGTGATGACACCGATATCTACACCAGCGTATCTGATGGCTCCTGTGGAGCTTCGGGAGCTGCGGGTATAGCTAGGGGACTTGCAAGGGAAGGTATTCATTCATCCTAGTGTTTCACCTTGGGCAGCCCCAATTTTGTTTTCCAAGAAGGCGGATGGGAGCATGAGGCTTTGTTTTGATTATCGGTCCCTGAACCAGGTGACTGTGAAGAATAGGCACCCACTTTTGAGGATTGATGACCTCATTGATTAGCCAAAGGGAGCACAGTGGGTCCCGAAGATAGACCTCGGATCAGGGTATCACCAGCTCATAGTATGAGATGAGGATGTGCAGAAGATGGATTTCAAATATCGGTATGGCCACTACGAGTTATTGGTTATTCCATTCGGTGTAACCAACGCTCTAGCGGAGTTCATGGGACTCATGAACACGATTTTTCATCCATACCATGACTGATTTGTAGTAGTCTTCATTGCCATCATTATGATCTACTCGACTATTGAGGAGGAGCGTGCCTATAATTGCCAGGTAGTACTCGACACACTCTAAGAGCACCAACTTTATGGTAATTTCTTGATGTGCCAGTTCTGGATCCGAGAGGTTTACATTCTGGGACATGTCATATCGAAGGCTGGAGTTGCCGTAGATCAAGAAAATATTGAAGCTTTACTTTCTTGGGAGTCACCTAGGAGTATGGTTGAGGTACAAAGTTTCATGGTTTTTTCCAGATACTACTGGAGAATTGTGCCAGATGCGGCACCACTTTTAGTGTTGTTGAAGAATGGGAAACCCTTCGTGTGGTCGGAGAGATTCCAGCATAGTTTTCAAGAGCTGAGGTAGAGGATGAATAGTTCCCCCATCTTGAGGCTTCCAAAAGAGGTTGTACGGTATGTAGTCTACTGCAATGCATCAGGGATCAGGATTGGATGTTTCCTAATGCAGGAGCGAGCGATGATCACATATGGTTCTCGACAGTTGAGGAAGCATGATCATAACTACACTACCGATGACCTGGATTTATTAGTAGTGGTCTTTGCCTTGAAGATTTGGCGACACTATTTGTTGGATGAATGTTTTACAGTCTACTTTAATCACAAGAGTCTCAGGTATATCTTCTCTCAGAAGGACTTGAACATGAGACATCGGCATTGGATTAAGTTCCTCCAGGACTATGACATCGAGATAGTATATACTCCTTTGAAGGGGAACATTGTAGCATATGCACTCAGCAGGAGGTCTAGTATACAGCTTCTAGACGAGGCAACAGAGCTGCTGGTTGCTTTGCATATATCCTTTGTGGATCGGGATGGAGCAGTTTTTCTTCACTCTCTTACAGTCACTCCATCAAATCTTCAGGGATTTAGGGAGGTGCAGCGTGGGGATGCTGACTGTGAGAAACGAGGTGCTCAGATATCCATATTACATGTATCTAATTGATTTTATGAAGGTGGGGAGTATGTCATCCTCGTTAGAGGACGTACCATGGTTACCAGTGTCATGTCAAGAGAAAGTATTGAGGGAGTTTCATACATCCCCTTAAAAGGTACATCCTGGAGTGTAAAAAATGTCCCAGTATCTCCAAAGATAGCACTGTTGACCGGGAAGGAAGAATGCAGTTGCAGAGTTTGTCCCTTGGTGCCTCACTTGTAAGCAATTAATGGCGAATCATCAGGTACCAGTAGGCTTGGATCAACCTTTGGAGGTCAAATAGTGGAAGGGTGATGGGATATCCATGGACTCTGTGACCGGACATCAATTTACATCCAGGGGACATGACTTGATTTGGTTGATCATTGACTGATGCACCATGTTGGCCCACTTCCTACTGATCAGTGGGCAGGGTTTAGTAGAGAGCTTGGGATGCCTCTATATGCAAGGGATTTTGTGGCTACAAGGAGTTTCCTTGACTATTGTCTCTGATAGTGATGCACGTTTTACTTCCCGACTATGGAAGTGGTTAGTGGAAGCTTTCGGCACATAGCTTCATTTAAGCGCCACCTTCTATCCTCAGATGGATAGCCAGAGTGAGAGGACCATTCAGAACCTCGAGGACATGTTGCGTGCTTGCGTCCTTGACTCCGGTCGAAGCTAGGAGGATCAATTACCTTTGGTGGTGTTTTCATAAAGAAATATTTATCACTCCACCATTGGGATGACACCTTTTGTGGTGTTGTACATGCGACCTTGCAGATCAGCTTTGTGCTGGACTGACCCAGGGGAGTCATCACTAGTGGGACCAGAGATGTTATGGGTACCACATAGAAGGTGCATATCATGCAAGAGAAGATAAAGACTACACAGAGCAGACCAAAGTCGTATGCCAATTGTATATGGAGACCTCTGGAGTTCGAGGATGGCGACCACATATTTCTATTGTTCTCACCTCGATGAGGATTGTAGAGATTTGGCCGAGGTGGCAAGACATATTCTAGGTTTATCGGACCCTTCAAGGTCCTCAGTCCAGTTGGAGAGGTGGAATACATCTTAGAACATCCCCCTTAGTTGCACTAGGTGCACGACGTCTTCCACATATCCTAGATTATGAGATACATGCATGACCCTTCTCACGTCACTGACCTTGGCGTGATGGACATTGATGATGGGGTAGCATTTTTAGAGGTTTCAATGGTGATTGAGGATCAAAAGGAGTGGGTCCTTTGTGGGCAGTTGATACCTCTGGTTCCCATTCGCTGGTAGCACAGGAACCTCCAGAAGAGCACATGGGACCAGGAGGATCAGATTCCCGTTTAGTTACCCCTCTTGTTTCATTAGTTTATGTTGTGGGTTATGGGGATGCAAAGTCCTAAGGTGGGGAGAATGTAAAGACCTATAAATTACAAGAATGTTTTTTTAATTATATGGGAATTTTATGAGTCTTCAAAAATTGATGTTGTGTGATTCCAGGGCCCAGATTTCCAAGAAATAATTTCTGAACTTTTTTTGGGTACGTTTAGTAAATGGGCGAGTGGGTTTGTAACTTATGAACAGGTTCTCAGAACTGAAATATAAGGGAATATTTGAACTCGCAGAGCTGGTATTATCTTAAGGGTACATTCACCTCAACAGTAATAAGTTGAGGATAATTGATAGAATTTGGGGTTTTAGTGGAAATAGAAATAAAATAAAATAAACTTTTATTATATTTTTATTTTTGTTGAAACCTCCCATGTGGATGGTTTAATGTTGGGGACCACCTAAACTAAAACCTCCTACATGGGTTATGGTGGTGGGGACCACACGAGACTAGAACCCCTTTTTACTCCCCTCTTAAATGTGGGGATGAATTTTGAACTCCCTTTTTAATAAGGTAGGTAACTTTTTGGTTTCCCCAAAACATATTATTCCAACACCTCTTTATTAATGGTGCCAATTCAAATTAAATTAATAAAACACAATTTAATTTATGTCGGCAATCTTTTGTGTGGAGAAGTGTTTGAAATGTACTTGGAGAAACGGTTACCATGTCCAACGAGAAACACCTCACAATGAAGAATGACCACCATATATTGAAGAATCGGGAAACTGACCCTGAGTCGGATTGGAAGCACCTTGGAGAGGCAACCAACGTAGGACATATTCAACGACAATGAACTGAGGATCAGGAAAACACCGACTACATTGACATCACCACTTCCAACGTCAACTAACAACCAAGGTAGGGGTGTGTATTAAATTTATCAATGTTAGTTTTCCTCTCACATTGAATCATTCCCCTTGAGATGATTTCTAACACCCTAATGTAGACCGTACGGGTTGATCAAACATGCCCTGACCCCTATGCAAACCTTATGGTTCTTTTGCGCATTCTTCACGATGGTGATAGTGACCGGTGTCACCGTTTGGTTCAAGTGAGACTCAAGAACCATGATTGTCACAATGGATGACCGTGAAAAAGGGGAAAAATAGAGGGTGGCCGATCAAGCTATCCATCGTCGAAGACATGGTGCGCCACAACACCGCCAATGGCCACTGCTGCCCCTGTCCTCCACCTCCCATGACCTTTCCTCCTCGAGGAATTCAGTGGCCTCGCCACCCAGTGGCCCTCCACGGCCCCCGTGTCCTTTTTCCTCCTACGGCCTCACGACCCCTACAGCCTCACTGCCCTCGCGGCCTCTGCAGCACCATTTCAGCCTTGCACTAATCCGTGGCCCCTGTGCCACCCAACGTGAGCTGGGCCAGACCCGGTGGGCCAGACCCAATAGGCCAATTCGTCCCAAACCGAGTCGGACCCATCCCAGACCAGCTACAATCTTTTCACTCTATCGGCCATAAATTTGGCTCCATTAATTCGTTTGAACAACTTTCAACAACACTATAAAACTTTGTGAGAGGAATTCCATTTGGTATACCCCACTTAAGATTTGGATAAATCTGGATATTGTCGGGTTGGATCAAGCTTGAATCCAACTGGGCCCTCAGGCCTGAAAGGCTAATAACTTACAGACCGGGCGTCCGATTGACGCACCGTCTTTTGCATTGAGACCCCTATAATGTGGCATTTAGTTGAGATACTTTCTCATGGGACTTATTAGAAGTTGGAGTATCGACCAGTGGATTGTGGAGCAGACCTTCCCATATACAAGAGATAATATTGTGGGAACCCTGTAGCTAGCTGTGACTTGATGAATTAATAGTGATCTTGTGTGGATCAGCACCTATAGATACTATGTGGGTTAGCACTGAGAAAACTTGTGTGGTCCAGCACATAGGGATCTAGTGTGGGTCTGTAGTGAGCGATAATCTGTGGTTCGGGACCTAGTGATCCTATGCAGGTCAGCACTGATCAATCCTATGAGGGTCAGCACTGAGCAATTTAGTGAGGGTCAGCACCGAGCAATCCTGTGGGGGTCAGCACCGAGCAATACTATGTTAGTTAGCACTGAGAAATCCTGTATGGGTTAGAAGCAGAGCCTCTTAAATGTGTAAGATGATTTAGTAGTTACATATAATCATCTCTACTATTATACATAATTTAAACATGGTGTGAGATGATTATGTACCTTATGGTACCTTCCATCATGGTATAACCTGGGTCGTATTCTTTTATTTGTTATACATGTGTGGTACTTACCTCCATGGTATTTCTTTTTTTTTTGAATGGTTGAGATTTGGGATTTTGGGTAAGACACTTTGTTTCCTCATGACTGAGATGTGTATACTTGATAACATAGGTATATGTATGGGCATATACGTAAGTAGGGTTGACAGTTGATTTCATGATTTACGGTTTATTTTTTGTGGATATTGTGAGACCTGGAGGGTCTTAGGGTCCCTATTGAGTATCATTATACTCACCCCTAGATGGGATATGCCTGCACTTCATTGTGTTTGGTCCAGATGATGGACAACGATGACTGAGGATGAGAGTATGAGGACTAAAAGGTAGCCCAGAGGTGGATGTTATACGAGGTGAACTACAGTGACAGTCATTCGTGAGTTGTACCTACCCTTCAGGTATGATTCATGGTAGATGATCCAGGAGCAGGTTATCACCAATTAGTCATCAATTACATTACATTTTTCCTTGTACTTTCAAGTTGGGCTTGTATTCTGACTCCTTTTTCATATTGTACTAACTCTGTTTACAATTATGTTTACTTGAGTCTGTATCATGTCGTGTGCTTGGTTGTGTGTGTTATAGCTTATAAAGGAAATTCCTTCCCTGTTTTAGGTTATACGCTTTCGATGCTAGTCGCCAGCCCCTGGTCAATGGAAGGCAGGCATGGGGTAGTAACAACACAGGTCCTGGGGGATGGGTTGTGACAAATTGGTATCAGAGGAGTCAGTTCTGCAGTACATCATTGGACTATGATCTTTTTAATAGTAATATTGTAAATTGTAATGAGTGTGGTTATCGGTTTAGTGAATACAGTGTTGGTGTGGTGGCTGACATATCCATACATTAGGACCTTGGCTTCTGATTTCCGGCTCAGATCACAAAAACACCGATTGTGTGTGCGTTTTGAAGTTTTTTCTTTGTGATCTCTAAGTCAGCCCACCAGGTATAACTTATTGACCATGGCACACCATTTTCTTTTCTGGATGCCTAGACGGAGATAGAAATCTAGGGTTCGGAGAGTAGTACACACTAATAGCCCACCGAGTGACGAGGCGTCGGTGTAGGGCCCTCTTCCAATAGAGGCACTAGCAGAGGCTCCAGCGGTACCATTACCCACTAGGCCACTAATACCACAAGCTTCAATAGTAAAGGGTGCATGCCACTTGAGCGTATTGCATGAGTTCCAGCACTATAGGCCACCTAGGATTAGGGGAGAGATGGACCCACATTCAGCTGGGGATTGGCTGGAGGTCGTGGTGAGATTATTCTAACTTGTAGAGACACCATCTGATCTCATGGTGATCCTTTCTGCCAGCTTTCTACTGGAAGAAGTAGGTAGAAGGTGGAGGTTGATGCTCTATATTCAAGATTAGGTGACTCTTCTCTAGGAATACTTCAAGAGCCTGCTTCGGTTAGAGTTTGTCTCAACGACTCTTCACACAGTGCGCAATCAAGAGGTTCTTCATATACTATATGGAATCATGATTGTTTCTTAGTATTCATCGAGTTTCACCGACCACTCATGATACACAATATATATGGTGTGGGACCCATTCTTTAGGACCCCAACCATCAAAGAGGAGCTTTGGCGAGAGATCAGGGCTTCAGTGATTTCCCTTAGCACCCCGATGTTGGCGGGGGTGTTAGAGAGAGCCCTCTTAGTGATGATTTTCCATGCTGAGCAGCCACCACCAGCGAGACCCACCACTGGATGTAACGTAGTGGAGTCTTCTATAGTTGGTAGAAAACATATATTGCAGGGGTCAAAGAGGACCATACCGACAGGTGGATGACCGCGGGATTCAGGGTCGGTTGTGCGGGGCACCCGAGACAGGGCCAATCATGCGAGGAACAAGCAATGTTACACATTAAGAGGACATGAGAACATGGCTCATGACTGTCTGAACCAATTTATAGATAATCAACAAACGACCAAAGGACCACCCAGGCCGAGACAGAGGTTCGATCGAGGTGGTCCATAGGTAGGAGGCAGACGTGACAGAGGAGCTGGTTCTGCATCTGACAGTGGACAATGATTTGAGATGTTGCCACCACCACCACCAGGTGGTCCACCCCTACCATAGAGACCAGGATGACATGGGTGATCTTAGCTCAAAGAAACTAAGGCCTAAGATCATGGTGCTTTGGAGATGATACCAGGTATGATCTGCATCTATTCCACCTTAGATGTAGTACTTATAGACATAGGTACAAGTCATTCATTTATTTCCACTACCGCCATTCAGAGATCAGAGATTCTGACGGAGCCGTTGGCTTGATCCATATGGCTACAGTCTCCTACGAGACCAGATTCGACGATTACGCACTGCTTCCAATAGTGCGAGCTTACTCTAGGAGGTGAGAGCTTCGGGAGATATCTCCTAGTATAAGTGCCAGGGCCTTATGACGTCATCTTAGGTATGGACTGGTTATATATAGTGCATGATCAGATTGACTATACTAGGTGAAATGTTCGGTGTGCCCACATGGTTGGGACCAAGTTTGCCTTTTGCAATGAAAAGTGATATTTTGAATCACAAGATGGACTTACCCTGAGAAGAGTGCATCCAATCACTAATAATTTGGCTAGCCTTACCCACTAACAGGTTGATGTGGAGAGTCTGAGTTATCCTGTAACGGTGGACTAGTACGCAGATGTCTTCCATAATGATGTTTCGGGTCTACCTCCTCACATATAGGTAGACTTTTATATTGACTTGTACCCTGGGACAACACCGGTATCTACACCAGTGTATCAGATGGCTCCCTCTGAGCTTTCTGAGCTGTGGATATAGCTATTGTACATGAAGGGGAAGGGATTCATTGGGCTCATGGTTTGTCCTTGGGTTGGCCCGATTCTATTCTCCAAGAAGGCAGATGGGAGCATGAGGCTTTGTGTTGACTATCGGCACCTGAACCAGGTGATCCGGAAGAAAAAGTTCCCACTATCAAGGATTAATGTCCTTTTTGATCAGTTGAAAGGAGCATGGTGGTTCTCAAAGATAGACCGTAGATCAGGCTAGCACCAGCTCCGAGTACGTGATGAGGATGTGCAAAAGGTGGCTTTCATATATCAGTATGACCATTATGAGTTCTTGGTTATGCAATTAGGTGTGACCAATGATATATTAGTGTTCATGGAACTCATGAATAGGATCATTCAGCCATACCTTGATCGCTTTGTAGGAGTCTTCATTGACAACATTCTGATCTACCCAACTACTTAGGAGGACCATTCTTATCATTTTGGGGTAGTACTGGACGCACTCCGAGAGGACCAGATTTATGGTAAGCTCTCTGTGTTCCAGTTCTTGATCCGAGAGATTCACTTTCTAGGACATGTCATATTGGAACCCGGAGTTGCAGTAGATACAGAAAATATTGAGGCGGTACTTGCATGGAAGGCACCCAAGAGTGTGAAAGAGGTACAAAGTCTCCTTGGTCTAGATGGATACTATCGTAGATTATTTCCAAATTTCTCTAGAGTTGAAGAACATCTATCAGTGTTGACAAAGAAAGGGAAACCCTTCTTGTGGTCGGAGAGATGCCAGTAGTTTTTTCAGGAGCTGAGGTAGAGGCTAAATAGTGCCCCCGTATTGGGGCTTCTAGAGGAGGGCGTAGGAGACATAGTCTGCTGCAATGCATTAGGGACCAGACTTATATGGGTCTGGATGCAATAGTGAGTAGTGATCACATATGGTTCTCGAATGCTGATGCAACATGAGAAAAACTACGATACACATGACATGGAGTTACCAGCAGTGGACTTCTCCTTGAAGATGTGGCGACATTACTTGATGGGAGAGTGTTTTTCAGTGTACTATAATCACAAGAGTCATAGGTATATCTTCTCATAGAAGGACCTGATCCTGAGACAATGACGTTGGCATGAGTTCTTATTGGAAAATGAATTCAAGATAGTCTATACTCTTTGGGAGAGGAACTTTGTTGCAGATCCACTCAATAGAAGATCTGGTATATAGCTTCTAGATTAGGTGACGGAGCAGCTGGCTGAATTGCAGATATCCTTTGTGGATTGAGAGGGAGCATCCTTTATTCAATCTCTTATAGTCACTCCTCCACTTCCTCCGTGATTCAGGGAGGCGCTGCATGGGGACACTGACTAGGAGGCATGGTCGGCTCATTGATGTTATTAATATTTTCATGACATATTATATTCCCTATTTACTTATTTTTTATGAAATGTTCATAATTTGTGTGAAATATTAATGTTTTAATATTAATTATAATTTTTGAGCATTTTTAGAAGTAGTCCAATTGAGTCAGTTTAATGTTTTAACAATAAATATCACTATACAGATTCAAATTCTGTGGTTCTTGTTTTATAGGATTCTCCTTTCAATATACAACATTTCATTAGAAGGCACCATTAGCCCATTATTCCATTTGAAGGGTCCTATGTTACTCACAATCAAGACCAAGGAATCTGTGAACAAACTGGACCAGCCTTGAAGATCGATTTAATGGGCACAATCGAGAAGTCCAAAAAAATAACTCTCCACAATATTTCAGGGGACACTACATGTCATCGTGGATAAAAATTTCAAGGCCCAAATCCATGTACAAGGGTCCCAAATAAAGCTTTGAAGTCCAGCCCACCATTCTGGCCGAGAATTAAAATCAGTTGAGTATGCATGACACATCTCATGATTAAGCATCAAATAGAGGTGAGATTTTGCATTGTGAATGAGGAGATATAGGCTACCGTATTTGCTGAAGAACCCATTAAGATTTTAAGGCATCTTCATATTCAAAAACCCTTTCACATTCTGGACTTCAAAAATAATGGATTGAAATGGACAGTTTTACTTTGTTTAATCAACTGGCCATAACTTTTGATACGTAAGTCCACATGACTCCAACGTTTTAGAGTAGTCAGACAACCTTAATTTCTACAACTTTGAAGAAGGATATTTCTCAAGATTAGTCTGTATTTATGTCCATTTCTGCGAGCCAAGTGGAGGGGTGTTTCTGGAATGTAAACAGTCCACCACCTTGGGCTATAAATACATCCCCTCCTCTCCTTTCAAAAGGGTTGGCATTTCAGAGCAAAGGAGGATTGATTGGCAGTACCAAGGACATGCCAAAGGCTTGGGAGGATCTTCCAAACTCATGATATCACTTTATAATCCCTTCCACCTCTCTTTGTTTTCATTTACTTTTGCATTTTTCTTCGTTGTAATTTTGCATGTGTTTGTCTTTGTAATTCTGTTTTAAGGAAATTTTCTTCTTCTTAATTTCTTATTCTCATCCACCTTATGTAGTTAAATATTAATGTTCTTATTTTAGTTTAAATCGATATGAAATCCATCATCTTCTTTTACATTATTATTTAATAAAAAGTTCGGTTTTTTTTACTCTCATAATCGTTCATGTTTGTGTTCGGCACACAACTTTTTTCTTATCCCTTTCTTTTTCTTCTATTTGTAATTAATCAACATAAACCTAATAGACCAAATTACTAATAATTTAAATGGATAAGTAAATATCTTATTGGGGTGAGTTATAATTTAGGGATGTTAAGTGATTGAGAGGTTTTTCTCGATGAGTATTTTTTAATTTCACATTGTGTATGTTGGACTTAACATGTCATGGATTATTGACATATTATGTTCAACGTGGGGTTTACATGGATTATTGGAAGCATAAATACACTTTCGAAATCAAGCACTGATTTATATTAGAACCCTAAATAATGATAAGGCTTGGATTAAAGGCTTAACACTTGGGAATTCCAATCAACATCATCTTTTGATGTGAGTGTTAATTTAATGCAATATAAAGCAAAGCTCAAGGATATCACATGCTTAACTCCATAATGATGAACTCACCCCAATCTTTAACAACTTGTTAAATTAAACATCATCCATTAAACATTTCAAATAATCTCTGAAAACAACCCCCCCCCCCAAATCAAAATACAATCAACTAAAAACAATAGACTAATACGAAGTACCATCGCCAAGGATTCGACCCGAGTGCTGCTATACACATTAGCAGAGCACCAGAACCTTGACCGGTGGATAGGCGACAATCAGCCATGAGTTTCAAATGGCGCCATTGCCAGGGATGGTGCTTTAATTATTCGTTAGTTTCTTGTTATTGTAATAAAAAACCAAAAAAACAAAATTTTAAAAAATAAATTGAAAAAAACACAAAGAAAAACCCGTCTTCTCGTAAAAATCATAAATGGAAAAAATACAAAGAAAAACCCATCTTCCTCTTTATTCTAGAATCCCTCTGAATGCCCCGTAGCCTTCCAAATAATCCCTTAGATTTGTTTGACCATGAAATTGAGCGAACACTATGCCAACTTAGGAGGAACATAAGAGATAATCAGATAATTCAAGAACCAGTACTTGTCCAACTAGTTGAATTAGAAATGGCCAATCCTAGGGAACAAACCCTTAAAGAACATACCTCCCCTCATATGAATTATCAACATCTTGGTATTCGATATCCAAATAAAGAGGTTGACATTGAACTCAAATCAGGTTTATTCATCTACTTCCTCATTTCCACGGGCTAGCCGGTGAGGATCCACATCTCGTCCTTAAAGAGTTCCCAGTGGTGTGCTCTACCATGAAGCCTCAAGGGGTTTCTGAGGAACAAATAAAACTCTGAGCATTCCCTTTCTCCCTAGCTGACACTGCTAAGCCATGGCTCTACTACCTTCCTCCAGGTTCCATAACCACATGGAATGACATGAAGCGACTATTATTAGAGAAATTCTTTCATTCTTCTCGTACTGCTTCTATCCGAAAGGAAATAAGTGGTATTCGTCAGTTCCCAAGTGAATCACTCGATGAGTACTGGGAGAGGTTCAAAAAGCTTGTTGAAACCCTTCCACATCATCAAATCACTGACCAACTCTTGATCCAATACTTCTATGAGGGGTTATTGGCTATGGAGAGAACTCTCATTGATGCAACATGTGGTGGTGCTCTGGTTGATAAAACTCCTGCAACAACAAGAGATCTCATAAGTAACATGGCTGAAAACACACAATAATTTCATACTCGAGATCATGCTCAAGTCAAACAAGCCCAGGATAATCAATCAATTGAGCCTAGAAAAATGACCGAGTGGATGAGTGAACTTACAGGTCTTGTGTGACAACTAGTTGTGGCTACTAAATCCCCAACCTCGTCTTCTCCGCAATCAATGTTTTGTGGACCTGTCAAAAACTATAGAATCAGAAACTCTCCATCTCATCCAACTGACACATGTCCACAACATCAAGATGATCAATCTAATTCATCTGGACCAATGGAGCTCAATGCAGTATATGCTCAGGGGAACACCAATCCTCGACTATCAGGTCAGTTTGTTAGAAACTTCAACCAACCTCACTCTGAGCCCTTCTCCTATAACATTAACCAAGGATTGAGGTATGGTAACTCCATGTCTCACCCACCTCAATTCCCTTCTCAAAACCGAAACCAATTCCAATATGGTCAAGGTGGTGGTAACTTCTATCAACCTTATCCTTTTGTTCCTCAACATCAATGGAATAATCCTCCTCCTGAATTCCATTATCATAGTGATCCTTCCCAATTACAAAACCAATACAATCGATTTCCCAAGTATGAAAATCAAGGCAATCCCAACCAGGTACACGCCTCTTCTTCCAAGAAACCATGGGAATGTTCAGTGGAAGATCATGCCTCCTTTACCCATTCTAGTCTTAAGAACATTGAAACCCAAATCGGTCAACTTGCATCTAACCATAGTCAGCAGAAACCATCCAATTCTTCCCAACTCCCAGCTCAACCATTACCCAACCCCAAGGGTAACGTAAGTTCAATTGCACATAGATCAGGAAATCAATTTTCTATGCCTCAAGATAAGTCCTCTAGCCCTCCTTTTAATGTTTACCTAGAAAATGAAAAGAAAAAAAATTGAAAACGAACCTGAAACCATTCCCTCACCTCTTTCAATTCCACTTAGGAACCCAATTCCTTTTCCTCAAGCTGTTTCTAAACCAAGGAAGTCCTTTGAACCTGATCCTGAAATGCTCGACTTGTTTAGACGTGTTGAAGTCAACATTCCCCTCTTAGATTCCATAAAACAAATTCCTAAGTATTCCAAGTTTCTCAAGGAGTTGTTTACCCACTAGAGGAAACTTAGGAACTTAGAGAATTTTTCCACCCAGCAGTCTAAACACATTAAGTGCAAAGATCCAGGTACTTTTACAGTTCCATGACAAATTGGAAGTTCCAACATTGATGATTCACTCTTAGACCTAGGAGCCTCAATTAATTTCATGCACAAATCCATATTCTCCATCCTTGGTCTTGGTACCTTGCACCCAACAGGTGTTGTCATTCTGTTATCCAATCAAAGCACATATAGTCCTGAGGGAATAATTGGGGATTTCTTTGTTTGAGTAAATGATCTTATCTTCCTAGCCGACTTCTATGTCCTTGACATGGAAGGTGAGAAAAATTCTTCCAAATCTCATCTGATTCTAAGAAGACCATTCATTATGACATCTAAAACCAAAATTGATGTCCATGCTGGCATCTTATCCATGAAATTTGGCGACCAAATGGTCAAGTTCAATATTTTTCAATCCAAGCGGTACCCATTAGAGAATAAATTTGTATTCTCTATCCATGTTTTTGAAACTCCCTATAAGAGTGTTTTGAATCCTAATCCATCATGTTCTTCCTATTCTAATAATAGAGGAGTTTGTGAATATTTCATCCTCATTAACCAAGTGATTAATGGTGAAATTGATGTTGACATTACAAATTAAAAATCCATTGATATAAAGGATCTTGAAAATTCTTTGGAATCTCATCTCACCTCTGACCTCCAATGATCCAACATGTATGGTAATGATGAAAATTAACTAGAATGCTCATTTGTTAATTTAGATCAGATTGTCCCACATTCATCCTTTCCTATCCCTGATTCTGAAAATTCTGTTATATGTGAAGTGAAACTTGAACCAATGTGTTTATATTTTCCTCATGGTAGTGATATTTGTGATATTTGTACCCTAATTAATAAAGTGATCACTAGTGAGGTTGAAATTGACCATTCATTGGCGAACAACATTGAAATAAAGGATATTTAAAATTTTATTCAGTCATATGACTCCTGTGATCCTCATTACTCTACATCGGTAAGTGATGAAATAAATGAGTCAAAACCAATTGGGATATCATACTCTTATTTTGTGTTATCTGATCATTAGATAAATGAACCATCAGAATTAAGCCATCATCCTGAATTTCCAAGAATAGAAAACCATAACTTTGTGGATAAAATCATTCCTCAGGTTGATGACCAAAGTGAGGATAGAAATATTCTCTTTCCAACCCCATTGAATTGCAAGAACACCAACAAGGATGGGAAGAAATTATCCAATGAATGATCAGGCCTTCCAAAGAAAATGTTTTTCTGGAAGCACACTAGAGTTGAGAAAATACGATGGCCACCGTCAGACGATGGGTAGTCCACTGCAATTTTCTAGCTGTAGACAAATAAATGCTGCACTTCTTGGGAGGTAACCCATGTTTTCTTTTAATTTTATGAAATTTCAATTTCTTTTTAGGTTTTCATTAGATGAATATGAAATTTCCTTTTTCAAGTAACTTCCCACTATCCTGGAACCATCTCGACTTTCGCCGAATCCCCAAATTCTCTAGCCGACCCACCACTAGATAGAGAAGGAAACCCACCAAATCCAAACCAGGGGAACCTCTTTACCTTTAAGTCTCTCACTATCTCTTCATCTCTCTACCTATTTCTTCTTCTTCTTCTCTCCTTCATTGTATTTACCACTTTTTTTGCAACCCTTTTTTTTCTTTCTCTTTTGTGTGGATGTGTATTTTAAAGAAAAAAAATAAAAAATAAAAATAAAATAAAATAAAATGTAAAAACACAAACCAAATGAGTCATTCTTACTCACCATCGAGTTTTGAAATTTTGGCCAACCATTTTCGGGAGTTAATAGACATGTTTTCATCTCAAAAATTTTGAATTTTCATCATGACTTTGGATACACAATTTTTTGTTAAAATTATCAAATTTTGAATGCTCAATTTTTTATTTGGAAAATGATTTTCCCAAACCATGAGAACAAACATTTTCTTTCATACCAAGTCCACCTATGGCCATCTTTTCAAAATGTGTGTTTTTACCCCCATTTGTGAGTCTTGAGTTTGTGGACCTTCGAGCTGAATTTCCTACCATAGTGTGTATTAAAATGATAGAGGCATTTTCTGAACCACATGAGAATCACAATAGCCAAATAGAATCCCATTTCCCTTACATTAATCCTCCTTCTGAAATCCCATTCAAGCCTATGAAAACCTTTTCTTTTATAGCCACATTATAAGCCCAATACCTTATCCCACCCAATATCAACATGGATTTTCATTTCATAAGTTTTAGAAATTTAAGTGTGTGGGGGAATGGATTTCATTTTTGGGTATCATTTCCTTACTTTCCGGTGTGTTATCATCTGCCTGAGGGCAACCATCCATTTTACTATGGGGGAAGGTTGTCATTCAGTGGGATTTGGTAATGTATTGATCAAATTATATTTAAAATATATAAAAAAATTCAAAATAATCAAAATAATAAAAAATGATGAAAAAATGGGTTGTGTCTTTGGTAGGTCAAAAATAACTCTTCATCAACCTTTGATCTTGTTATAAATGTTAAAATTAGTGTCTTGAGGAGATCAATCATGGGTTGGGTTATCAGTGTGAGATATTTTCCAAGTTCAACATCGAAAAAAAAAGAAAAAAAGGAACACTTGCATTATATTATTTTTGGGAGAAGTTTTGTGTTTTGTAAATATTTGATATTCTCATTAAATTTATATTTTCTTCCTCTATTGTGTCTTTCTTCACAGAATCATTCCCTTGTAAATATGTGTTTTCATTTCCTTCCTTGTTTTATTTCAAAAAAATGTGCATTGATTTTTCTATGTTGGTGTTTTACACCTCTTCTTTTCTCTTGGACATTATATTCCTATCGTCCCATAGCCACAGAAAAACCCCTTAAAAAGACTTCTTGATTCTTGTTCACTTTGTATAGTGATTTTAAGCTGAGATCTCTTTTCAATGTCTATGATTTTCACTTTTGGTTGGAGAAAGAGTGATCCTCCACAAATGAATTTTATCATCTTGAGTGGTGTGAGTTTTGAGTGTCCACATTTTCCATTTATAAATTTGAGCATGAAAAAATTTATTTGTTTGGGAACATTTTTTCTATAACAACTTGTGGTGGAATTCAAAATGGATGAGTGAAATAGTCTTAACCTCCCCTGATTAGAGAAAACATAATTTTAAAATCTGTTGGTGAGTAAAAATGATTTTGTCATGTTTTTATATTTGTTGCACATGAGGACATGCACAAAAATAAGTGTGAGGTAGTTTATGTTCTTAATATTTTCACAACTTATTATATTTCCTCTTTACTGATTTTAAATGAAATGTGCATAATTTGTGTGAAATATTAATGTTTTAATATTAAGTATAATTTCTGAGCATTTTTAGAAGTAGTCTAATTGAGTCAGTTTAATGTTTTAATAATGAATATCACTATACATATCCAAATTTTGTGGTTCGAGTTTTTTTAGGATTTTCCTTTGAATATAAAACATTTAATTAGAAGGTACCATGAGCCAATTCTGCCATTTGAAGGGTCATATGGTCCTCACAAACAAGACCAAAGAATCTGTGAACAAACTGGACCATCCTTGAAGATTGATTTACTGGGCTCAATCCAGATGTCCAAAAACATTAAATCACCATCATAATTCTACGGACACTACATGTCATCTTGGATAAAAATTTCAAGGCCCAAATCCAAGTACAAGGGGCCCAAATGAAGTTTGAATTCCAGCCCACCATTTTGGCCGAGAATTAAAATCAGTATAGTATTCATGATATATATCATGATGTAATAATCAAATCGAGCTGAGATTTTGCAGTGAGAAAGAGGAGATATAGGTGGCCTAAGTTGTTGAATTACCCATTCATATTGGAAGTCATATTCATATTCAAAAACCATTTCAAATATTGGGCTTCAAAAAGACTGGATTGAAATGGACAGTTTTACTTTGTTTAATCAAGAGGCCATAACTTTTGACCCTCAAGTCCAAATGAGTCCAACTATGAGATTAGTCATCCAACGTTATTTTATCTAACTTTGAAGAAGAAGATTTCTCGAGATTCGGCTGTCTTGATGTCCATTTCTGTGAGCCAAGTGGAGGGGTATTTCTGGAATGTAAACAGTCCACCACCTTGGGCTATAAATACATCCCCTCCTCTCCTTCCAAAAAGGTTGGAATTTAAGAGCAAAGGATGATTTATTGGTAGTACCAAAGCCCTTAAAAAGGCTTGGGAGGATCATCCAAACTCAAGTTTTCACTTGATAATCTCTTCCTCCTCTCTTTGTTTTCATTTACTTTTGCATTCTTTTTCGTTGTAATTTTCCAAGTGTTTGTCTTTGTATATCTGTTTTAATGCAATTTTTTTCTTCATAATTTATTATTCTCATCCACCTTATTTAGTTAAATATTAATGTTCTTATTGTAGTTTAAATCAATCTGAAATCCATCATCTTCATTTACTTTATTATTCAATAAAAAGTCCGTTTTTTTACTCTCATCATCGTTCATGTGTGTGTTCGATGCACAACTCTTTTCTTATCCCTTTCTTTTTCTCCTATTTTTAATTAATCAACATAAACATAATAGACCAGATTACTAATAATTTAAATGGATGAGTAAATATCTTATTCGGGTTATTTATAATTTAGGGGTGTTAAGTGATTGAGAGGTTTTCCTTGATGAGTATTCTTTAATTTAACATTGTGTATGTTGGACTTAACATGTCATGGATTATTGACATATTATGTTAAATGTGTGGTTTCCATGCATTATTGGAACCATAAATACACTTCCACAATCAAGCACTGATTGAGATTAGAACCCTAAGTAATGTTAAGGCTTGGATTAAAGGCTTCACACTTGGGAATTCCAATCAACATCATCTTTTGATGTGGGTGTTAATTTAATGAAAATATAAAGCAAAGCTCAAGGATATCACATGCTTAACTCCCTAATGATGAACTCACCCGAAAATTTATCAACAAGTTAAATTAAACACCATCCATTAAACATTTCAATTAATCTCTACAAACAAACCCACCCAAATCAAAATACAATCAACTAAAAACAATCGACTATTACGAAGTACCATCGCTGAGGATTTGACCCGAGTGCTGCTATACACATTAGCAGAGCACCAGAACATTGACCGGTCGATAGGTGACAATCAGCCGTGCGTTTCACTCATATATCTATAGGACATGAACATGATGGATTTTCTAAAGGTGGGGAGCATGTCATCATATTCAAAGGATGTACCATGGTACTAATGTTACATCAGGAGGACGTGTTGAGGGAGTTCCATACTTCCCATCTATTGGTACATCCAGGAGTGGCGAAGAAGTACTAGGATCTTCGACGACAACACTGGTGGCTAGTAATGAAGAAACTAGTAGCAGATATTTTCTCTCCATGAGTCACTTTTCAACAAGTGAAGGTGGAGCATCAGGTACCAATAGGCTTGGTTCAACCATTAGAGGTCCCAGAGATGAAGTGGGATGGAATTTCCATGGAATTTAGGACAGGAAATACACTTACATTCGGAGGTCATGGTTCTATCTAGGTGATCATTGATCGAGTCACCATGTTCTCCCACTTCCTACCAATCATAAAGTATGGTTCAGTAGAGAGAATGGGATGCCTCTTTATGCAAGATATTGTGCGGCTACAAGGAGTACCCTCAACAATTGTCTCCAATGACGATGCATGTTTTACTTCCTGGAAATGTAAGGGGTTGTAGGAGGCTTTTGGGACGCAGCTTCATTTGGGCACATTCTTCCTTCCTCAAACGGATGGCCAGATGGAGAAGACCATTCAGACACTCAAGGATATGCTGGATGCTTGCTTCCTTGACTTCGGTCACAGCTCTGAGAATCACTCTCCTTTGGTGGAGCTTTCATACAAAAAAATCACTCCACCATTGGAATGTCACCTTTTGAGGAATTGTACGGGCGACCATGTAGTTCACCTTTGTGCTGGAATGGCCCATGTGAGTCAGCACTAGTGCAACCAGTGATGGTATGGTCTACAATAGAGAAAGTGTAGATCATCCAGGAGTGGTTGAAGACTGCATAAAGCAGGAAGAAGTAATATGGCAACATTAGACAGAAACCTCTACAGTCGGGGATGGTGACCACATCCTTCTATGGGTCTCACCTTGACGAGGTGTGTGGAGATTTGGCTGAGGTGGAAGGTTATTTATGAGGTTCATCGGACCCTTACAGGTCCTCAGTAGAGTTGCTGAGGTGGATTACCACCTAGAACTTCTACCTCAGTTTCACCGAGTGCACGACGTCTTCCACGTAACCCAGTTGAGGAGATACTTGCATGACCCTTCTCACATCATCTACCATGGTGAGCTCAGCATCGACAATGGGGCAACATATTCAGAGGGTTCAGTAGAGATTGAGGATCGATAGGAGTGGGTCTTTTGTGGGCAATCAATACCACTGGTGCACATTCACTGGCAGCATGGGAACCTCTAGGAGAGTACATAGGATTACAAGGATCCTATGTGTGCTCAGTACACCCACTTGTTCTTTTAGTTTGTGATTTGGAATACAGGGATGCAAATCCCTGATGTGGGGAAAATGTAAAGAACTAGAATTTCCATGTAATTTTTTTAAAAAATATATGGGAATTTTATGAGTCCACCAAAATTGACGGTGCAAGATTCGGGGGCACGAAGTGACCGGAATGAATTTCTGAACATTTTTTTAGGTACGTTCAGTAAACATGCGAGTGAGTTTTTGTAACCTTTAAACCGGTGCTCAGAATTATAATCTGAGTGTACCTTTGAACTTGTAGGGCCAGTATTCGCTTAAGGAAATCTTCACCATGACCACAGTTGGTCAATAGTGAAAGATAAATTTTGAGATTTTCGTTAAATAATAAAATTAAATAAAAATGTCTAACATTTTTATTTTCGAAACCACGCAACATGGATTATGTTGGTGGGGGCCTCCCAAGACTAAACCTCCCATGTAAATGTTAAGATAAGGGGACCACCTGAACTAATGCCCATTTTGAATTTAGAGTTGGGGACCACCTGGACACATTAAATGAGAGGAAACCTCTCAACTCCTGCACCTTTAATTATACCAATTAAAATAGCTAATTAATGGTGTCAACACCGTACATTTATTATGCCAAATTTGTTGGGCCAACATAGTTTATTTTGATAAACATAAAATTATAAGTTGGTGAAATTCAAATTTTGAGGTGGAATTGGGAGGAAGGGGTTGGCAAGAGGAGAGCTTCTGGAGGATTATTCACTACAATGAAGAATGTGTTCTCCAACGAAGATCACGCTCCACAATGAAGAATACTCTCTCTAATGAGGAACGTCATTAACGAACAAACTGATGATCGATGAAATGTTGATTCCATCAACATCCGTATATCCCTCTTCATCGACGTCAACAAACCTCTGAGATAGGGGTGTGTTTTAAATTTATCATTGTAAATTGTTTCCCTTCACATTAAATCACCCCCATTGAGCTTCTTACTACCTATCTAATGTAGAGGGTACGGGCCAAACAAACATGGACCTACCATTATGCTGTTTATCATGAATGGTGTGTTATTTGTGATGGAAGAAGGTGGATTTGTGCCATGGAGATGAACATTGAGTGGGCGGATGAGTTGATTGCCAACGATGGGGCGGCGCATAACCGCGCCATGCGGAGAGGGTGGATAGCCTTCCGGCTAGCCACGGTGGACCGCCACATCGCGGCCACCCTGCCACACCATGGCCTCGTCGCCACCCCGTGGCCTCCTCTACACATTGAACCCATGCTGTCCGAGGCCTCCCCTACCATGCAGCCTCTGTCGCCCCGCACCGCCCGTGGCCTCCACCGCCCCACGACCTCCACCGCCTCGTGGCCTCCACCACCATGCGGCCTTCGCGGCCCCTCGCGGCCTTCCCCGCCCCACGGCCTCTGCATACCCCACAACCACTACACCTCCGCAGCCTCTTAGGCATCCACGCCCTTCAAAGGCCCTCGCGACCTGCCGGGCCACCCAGCGGGCCGGGTTGGTCTGACCAGGTCAGACCAGACTCAAACCCCCTACAACCCATTTACGCTCTTTTGGCCATAACATTGTCACCAGACTTACGTTTGATGAACCGTCAGTGGAACTAGAAACCTTGGAGAATGAAAATCCATTTGAGTATACACCACTAGAGATTTCATTAAGGTTGAATTATTGTTGGGTTGGATCGATCACGAATCCAACATGGCCCTCGAGACTAAAAGGCCAACAACTCACAGACCAAACATCTAATTGACGCACCGTCTATTTCATTGAGACCCCTATGATGTGGCGGTCCTTTATGATACTTCTTCCTGAGACTTTATGTCAGTTTTCGTATCGAACAGTGTCTTTTGGAGGGGACCCTCTTGAAGACATGAGAGTGTAGTGCAAGAACCCAATAGCCAGAGGTGATGTGAAGAATGAATAACGATCTTGTGTGGATGAGAACCTATAGATCCTCTATGGGTCAGCACCAAGGGATCCTATGTGGGTTCGCAACAGAGCCTCTTAATAGAGTTATATGAATTAGTAGTTAAATATAATTATCTCTACTACTATATTTATGTTTTACCTGGTGTGAGATGTGTTCGTACTTGTGTGGTAATTTCTTTTGTGGTAATACCTTTGTGGTAATAGTCTGTGTGGAATACCTTTGTGGTACTTACCTATGTGGTATTCCTTCCTCTGTGGAACAGTTGAGATTTGGGATTTGGATTTGGACTATGCATTTTCCTCAGGAATGAGATGATTTTACTTGATAACTTAGGTATATGTATGCACATAGACCTAATAAGGGTTTTCAGTTGATTCCATGATGTGTAGTTTATCTATGGTGGTTTTTGTGAGACCGAGAGGAACTCAAGGTCCCTATTGAGTATCATTATACTTAAACCTGCACGGGTTATGCCCGAACCCTATTGTGTTTGGTGTCGATGATGGACATCGCTGACTGAGGATGAGAGCACTAGGACTAGAGGTAGCTCGGAGGTGGACATTAGGCGAGGCGAACCGCAGAGACGAACGTTCATGAGCTATACCTTCCATTCAGGTAGGACTCATAATGGATGATCTAGGAGATGCTTTTCACCTTTCATATGTCTTATACATTTCAGTTTTCTTTGTACTTTCTAGTTGGACTTGTATTCATTCCCCTTTTACTTAATGTACTCACTCTATTTACTATTCAATTTACTTGAGTTCATATCTTGTGGTCTGCTTGGTTGTGAGTGTCACATGTTTTAAAGCCAATGCCTTCCCAGTTTGAGGGAATACGCCTTCAGTGCTAGTCACCATCCCCTGGATTATGGAAGGCAGGAATGGGGTAGTCACGGCACGGGCCCCGGGGGATAGGTCGTGATAATATATAATCATTAAAGTGCCCCAGATGTTGAGGAAATACATGGAAACATTTAATAGAAGTATTTCAATTCATTTTCCATTTAAAACACCTACCAGTAAAAATTCTTCCATTGGTTATCTGTGAAAAATAATTTATATACATTTTTTATTATTATCTATCATAATAAGAACCATGATTATCCTTTGTCAATTTCTCATACCCATGATATTTTTATAACTCTCCATGCCTTAATCAAAGGTATCCAAATAATATATTATATTTATAATAACCCTATTTTGTTTTTCATACTAACATTGAGTAATCATTAATTATTAACTTATTTCATGTGTTATTCTCGAATATATATTAATAATATTTTAATTGTAATAATAATAATTTCTCTTTCATCAATAATAATACTATTTATTCATTTTTGTTCCTAATAGATTTCATATATTCTAATAACATCTCCATAAATATTCAGTCTCCAAATACAAAGCATCAATAATAGGTTTCAAGAATTATATTTAGAATTAGAATCATAATTATAACTAAAATTATAACTAAGAATATTATTTATGTTATTGATCAAGTATATGATAGCATATTCATTCTACGAGAAAGATTCCTCCACTAAATGCGATTAATTAGAGAAAATTCAACATGTAGCTAAATCATTATTTCTATTTATTTTTAATTTTATATCCATTCATAAATTATATATTCTTATTTTGTTAAGAGATATTGGGAATTTCCAAATCCATTTATAAAAAGTTAAATCTAATGTATACAAATTAAAATTTGAAATATATTTCTTGTTCATCATGGGGGAATATCCTCTATAAGTATTTCCAAACCATGTAAAAAGTAATTATTTTTAATTCCATTATATATTCCTTTCACCAATTGAGAAATACTATCATTTTCAGAACCCTATTATTCAAAATAAAAATATTAAGAAACCACATTAACACATTTAATTTATAAACCATTATTTTGTGAAATCTCTTATTCAGAAATGTACCACAAATACAATTCATATAGAAATAGTTATCTAATGAGTTCATAAAATGTTTAAATCTTAAAATTAATAAGTTCGTCATTGGAAAGATTCATAAATATAAATTTATTTGGTAATAATCTCAAAAAATGTTGATTCATCCCCATGTTTTTTAATGTTTCACCAAATTTACACATTCCATTTACTATTCTTTTGAATATGTAGAACATGTGTTTTAATGTTACTTCCAATAAAATGTTGAAATATTCGAATTTCTATCATAATATCCTGATGTTTCTTCTCTATATTCTTCATATATCTTAGTGGGTAATATAAAAAATCCTAGAAATTGCATGATCATTTTTACATGAAGTAGCATGGCCAAAATAATTCTTACTAATCACATAGTTTAAAATAATCATTACATTAATAATTAATATATTCTTTGTAAAATCATTAAAAGTAATATAGTTAGTATCAACCACATGTAATTTTTAAGGTTTTACTATAATAGTCTTTTGATCAATAATAATGTGATTAAAGTATTCCATTATTGGCTTCTATTATGCATAAATATTTCTATATATGGACGGTGGTCTATGAGAAATCCAACAATCATTTTTATTATGACATATTTTCTCAATGAATTATATTTTCCCTTAGATTGTGAGGTCTCAAAAGGGGTTATAATATATATATATATATAGCAAAGCTAATTATTCTATATTATCTCTGAAAATATTGTTTGAAACATAAAAAATTTGATGAATATTATGTTTGGAGTTAGGCGTAGTGTTGTCCTAATGTCATAAGTAGTCTAAAGGCTCCATACTGATATATTAAAAATATAATATATAAAATAACACAAAAATTTTGTTTTTTTAATATAATCACACTTATAATAAATGGTATCTTATTTGTGAAAATTGAGACCAAAGTTTAATCTTGATAATGGGGTTTATACAAGGTGAGACATATGTTTTGTCAATGTTGGGTGTTTCAGTTAGGTGAAATCATTGGTATATTGTAGTTGAAATTAAATTTAGTAAACAAATTAAGTGTAATACTTTATATTGAATAATTTTAAACAATGAAAGACTCTTTCTAAAAAAATACTATTGCTAATTTCATGGGTTATACACATAACCACATATATTATAGGATAGGGTTCTAGAATTGTTTTTTGGGCCTATGTTCTTCGAATTGAGTATTAATGAAAAATGATTATGGTAAATTGCAAATATGATGATGGAAAAAATTTATTTTCCAAAATTTTCATGTTTGGGTGTATTTTCACCAACGATTGATTTGAATCTAAGTTATGAATTATATTTTTAAATTTTATTTACCCATTCTTAAATTTCCTTAGTCAACGTAAATTATATATTTAATAAACATAATTTCATATCATTTTTTTATTTCCATTGATTATTATCATTCTTCTAATTCTAAATTGATGAATATTTTACCTTGATGATCTCGTATTGATTCTATGCTGATGTTGGACATCATATCATTGTTGACATAATTATTTAATCAATTCCATGTTTTGAGATTTTCTCCCTCCACTCTTCATCATCTGTCATCAATATTTTTATTGGATACTAATTAAATTTTAACAAAGAACTATATCATTGTGAAATAAATATATGGAATAACCAATTAATAATTTTGATTTAGTTTTGTTTTTAGTGTAGTGATAGTGGTGTAAAAATAATGACTAAATATTGAAAAAAGATCAACAGATTTTGGTGTTGTAGTTATCGGTGTACCGGTAGTGCACAGTGCAATGGTCATCAATTTATGAGAATGTAGTTGATGGAATCAGGAAACTAGTTACTACATGTAATAGATAAATGTCAATTAGTGCATTAATGTGTAAATTCATGGTGGAATCATCTTATAAGGTGTTGTGGGAGATATGCATAGAAGGGACTAGATTTATGAGTTTTTTTACGACTCTGCATCAATTATTTTGGAAGAACCCACACCATGTATCCCTTTGTATGCAGAAAATAGTTTTTACATTGAGAAATAAATATCTCACACCATTTTGGGTTCCCATACACCTCTTGATACCAATAAATGTAGATCAACATTTAAATGGAGATCATGCCCTGAAGGCTACGTTACCTCACACACTATGCAAGTGTCTGGGAACACACCATATATAATCCACATCAATATAATGGCTCATAGATTACAAACATAGATTTTACATCATAATTAAATAATATTAATTTTAAAAATTAACCAAACCACAGTAGTGTCTTATAGATTTAGTGTCTTTATAAACTATAAAACGTAAACACTAGGTTCATAATACATATACATTGTCTCTATGTTATTCCATCATAACTAGACCCATTTTACATATCCTACTTAATAACAATATTCACAACCTAGGAAAAATAAATATAATAAAGTTATAAGTCATATAGTTATTAAGGGATAACAATGGAGATATCAATAATATTATAAATAAAATAGATAAGAACATAACATTTGATAGTATTATCCTATGTGTGAAATATCAGGACATAATTCCAAGGGATAAATCATAAATGATCATAAATAATAAAATAACACATTCCCAAATGTCATAGCATAAGACATATAATTTGTCAGATACACATAAGTATAGAATATAAATTTATATTAGTCATGGATCATTTCCAAAACCAGCATATCAGAGAAAGTCCTTTAATGAACATGGATCACTCCTCGTTCAAGGCCTATATTACTGAACTAGGATTACATCCCATTGTAGACCAATATTAATGTACTGAGATAACTTTCCATTAAAACAATGTCTATTTAATGAGGTACAAATCATACCCATTTCAGAGGTGGGAGATATAAGTCCTAGAATTCTCATAATGAAATATGTATTATAGAACTGAGATTATTTCCCATTCCAGCATTTTTTATCTCATTAGATATAAATATTTACCCAATGAATTGGAGTGAGATATAGGTCCCATAATTATCATAATGAAATCATTATTACATGTTCCACAAAATCATAAATCACTCATTATAGAATTACCCAATGAATAAAGTGGGTTTCTTAAGAAACATTTCATCATAACATAATCAATATAAAACAAAAGGATTTCAGAAATGTAATTCCATCACAAACATAATAATTCATATTAATGATAATGATAATATAATGAAAAACCATGTTAAAAAATTACATCATAGATGTAATATAACTTTTTTATGACACTTTTAATAAAATTTTCACTATAATATTATTGCTTCATATAAAATTTTTTCTTTTCCCAAAATTCAACAAAATTTTAAATGAAAAGAACATCATTGAAAATAACCATGAAATATTAAGAAGGAAGATTCATTAATAGAAGATCTTGTAAAAACATAAAAAATAGTTCACTTTATATATGATAAGGGATCACATTATTCTCGTACATGTGTCGGATAAGTCAAAAATTACATCGTATTGAAAATCACATAATATTACTTTCATAACATTTAATAAAAATTCACCCATGAGTATAATTTTCATTAAATAATTGAATAATATTAGAGATAATATTTTGGAATATTTATTTAGTAAACATGGAAAAGGAAGAAAAATATACCCTAGTAAATACAAACGTATAAAAAATCTCGGATAATAATGATATTCAAAAATTATACATTACTATAGGTATAATGTACTTTGTATGTATCTAAAACTCTTGTATAGTGATTTAAATAATTTCATTGAATTTTTAGATAATAAAATTAATTTTAATGAAATAATATATGATCATATTATCTTCTATTTGTTAATAACATTTCATTATTACACATTTATCATGTATTAACTACTTCATTTTCATATGCATGTTTTGGTGAATAATTCCATCTATCCTTACATTGTAATCATTCTATAGTTTAAAAATTGATATTAATATAACATATATCATATTTATTTATTATATAGATATATATAATAACTATATAATGTATATCATGTAGAACGTGTCACATCTCATCATATAGATGGTACACCACATGTAGCAAAAAGGGATAATATCATTCCCATAATAGTGAAATAGTGTGGAAGTGCATGGTATATTTTATTTTAGAATACATATAATGTTATAATAATCATATATTGTTATTAATTTCATCATTATACCCATCCATATGAGATGTTGGAGAAAATAAATTTCCCCACAATGTGGAGAGAGTAAGTCATACGTACACACACATAGTGATTTAATTCTTCATTGGATGGATAGATAGTTGAATATTATTGTTCCAAAATCATAATTAAATATCGTTATATATTTTATACATCAGTTATTAATTTATAATAGAAAAAACTACTGATGAGGACGTAGAAGTAGAAATAAATTTGAAATAATTGGTAGATAATATTACATCTACTTCGACATGCTCACATGAGATCTCATACTGATGCACTAGAGTTATTATTTGGATGGAAACATAACCTCTATAATGTGACTAAGACTGTTTATAATGGAAATGAGAATGGGAAGGATGATATTGAGTTCTAAATGTGAAGTGAGTAAGTGAAGGAGGGTCTTACCTTTTATAATTGAAGAGATGGGCACTTTTGGACTCTCCAAAAATATTAATATATATAAAATAAAACCACATAGAAAAACCACCCAAATATAATATTTTAAAATAAGAGGAGAAAACGTAGTAATATAATCATCTAATAAATTTTAGACATTTGTTTCTGTCAATTTTAACCTTATCATATTAATAAACACTTAGATAAACAATCAATAGATTCAATTTTGACACAATTAAATTCAATAATTATTAATAATATAAATATAAAAATTTAATTTAGAACCAATTAATTTTAAATATTTTTATGTGTTCAAGATGATATGTATAATTTTTTGAATATATTAATAATCCCAATATATATTTTTTAATTTTCCATAAAATATATTATTTATCTACATTAACAAACTAATTACAACCTCAGTTTTGTGTAATTATTTAATATAATAATTTGTTTAAAAAATTATTCATAAAATAATATGATGAATATATGTATTATAGAATTTATAAGAATACATACAGCAAAAAATATCATCTAGAAAACACTACATTAAAAATGTTATATTTATTAAAATATAAATGTTCCAACTTTAACATCAGTTTAAATAAAATATTATAAGCATGATAATCATTTCCATACAGATCAAAATTGTCAATTACTCGAACCAGGGATGATTAATTTCAATATATTCTAGAACAATATGATTTATTCAGTTTTTTCTATCTTGTAATGATTATTGTCATTTTAATAAAATAATATTTATTGATTTTTCATCAATTAAGTAATTTTTACATCATCTAGGTATCTTTAATTAAGTTAATAACATAATTAATAAAATTTAAAAATAGATTTAATTAATAAAAACAATAAAATTATCTTTCATGTGACTATTTATAGTGTAATTTGTCTTCTGTATAACCTTATATTATAAATTATATATTTATAAGAATTTGAGTAAGACATTTTTAAAGTTTTATTATATAAAATAATTTCAATGCCCAAATCTCATAAAAGTTGATTTTAAATGATACCATTTCTACCCAAGGAAGATTTTGTTCGAAAAAAATTCATCTTATGATATTATAAAATGTTTTAGGGTACTTTTATAATATTATTTTTAACATTAATTACCTGATTTACCGTTTTACCATATGAATAAAAATTACCAAAGTAAATATTTCTAATTCCTAATAATTAATGAAAAAAATTATATAATTTGGACCTACTAATTCAAAATATGGAATACATTTTTCAAAATTTCAAATAATGATGTTTCACTAATAAATTTAATATTTATCTAGTTGTTATAATGAGAAAATGGGTTTTAATGTATAAACACTGCAAAAGATTGAAATGATTTTATATATAAATTCTATTGAAAATTAATTCCATGGCCTAAATTACAATAACTGAAAAAATTCGATTTATAGTTTAAAATTATTCAATAATATAATTTATCTATATAAATTATTTGGATGAAAAAGTTGTTTTCAATTATAATTTGGAATATTTTTACTATTCATCAAATCATGAAAGTTATCATAAAAATATAAAAAATGAATCCAAAGTAAATTTTTTATGTCCCACTTCTAAAGAAAAAGTTTATATTATCATATTAAAATTATTATTATTTCAATATTTTATTTGAAAATGGGTTATCCATTAAATGGCGGTAAAATTATCCTATAAAAAATATAGTTTTTTTATAGATTTAATAGAGTTTATTCATTTCCTTTTACTAGAATCCCAATTAAATTAATATATAAAATATAATTTTCTAAAAATATAAGATGTATATTTCATTAATTTATTTTTATAATTGTAATTAAATTAATTTCTTTATACAAAAATATAAAAAAAAATTTACTTTTAATTGTTAAATATTTTTCATAAATAAACTCTACACAAAAATTCACAATAAATTTTTATGAATTAGTTATATTTATTCTATTTATGTTAACTGTTAGTTTGTAATGGTATTTTTAAACTGACGGTGTCTTGCGGTTCATTTGAACTCACGATTTCATTAAAGGCATGCTATTGGAGAATTATTAATAGAATATAATTCAAATAAAAACATCATGGTCTTACGTTATACCCCCCCAGTTAAATTGAATTTCACACTCAATATTCATCAATTGGATAAAAAAAGATGAGGATTTATTTTCCTCATCACATCCTCGAGATCCCGCATAGCTTTCTCAAATATTAGGTTCCTCGATAAAATATTAACACAACGAGATGTCTTGCTTCGTATAACATGTTTTCTATGATATAGAACCTCTATTGATTGTTCACCATAAGAATGATCTTCATAAAATTTTAATAATTTTGAGTTTAGTACTTGTTAAGGATCATGTATGTACTTTCTCATGTGTTATACATGGAACACATTATGAACTTAAGAGAGTTTCATTGCAAGATCCAATCTATAATCTAACATCACAACCTGATCAATAATTTTGAAAGTAATGATATACATAGATCTTCGCTATCCCTTATTTCAAAATCTTATTACTCGCTTCTAGGGATTCATTCATAGAAACACATTATTACCCACCTCAAAATCCTGTTATTTTAATTGGATTTAGCATTAATTTATTTTTGGGTTTGAGATTCTCTAATTTTTTGTTGAATATACCTGGTCTTCTATAATATTTAATCAACATTATCATGTCCATAAAGTATTCATTCCCTAACATCATCCTTGAATTTTGGAGTTCTACCCTTCCATCTATAGAGGGATTCATAATGATCCATCTAAATACTGAACATAAAAATATTTTGTTAGAACATTCATAAAAAGGAATGGAATGATACTAACCAACTATAAAATCCACATACCAATCTCTAAACATGTATTCTAGAGTTTGAATAGTCCTCTTAGACTAATAATTTGTCTGAGAATGTTATAGAGTGCTGAAACATAGCTTTTTATCTAGATCCCAATGATGACTTCATCAGAACCTCAAGATAAACCTTAGATCCCAATCATTATAATGGTTAGTTGTACTCCATACAATTTTACCATATCCATTACATATATCATGGAATGCTAGTTAATAGAGAAATATTATCTAATATCAATAATGTGTGACAACTGTTTTTGACGCATTTTCCAAGGTGCACATCTGTCTATCAAGGAGGACTAAGAATGCTACCTTCGACAAGAAATGCTAGGGTCTTACACCATGTTAGATTCCCTTCCCCACAGACAAGCACCACTCCAAAAAAGAGTATGCCATTCCATGTGAGGAATATTTCACTCTCGTGGAGATGAGAAGACATAGATAATGTCAAAGAATCCCCCCCCCCACATATGATGTAAGGGGAAGGGTCATATGTTAACATCATGTGTTGAGGATAATGGTGCTTATAAGATTAGCAACCTGAAATTCGGATGAGTTGGGTTCAATTCACACACTAGGACTTACATAACTAATACCCTATCCCCTTGGGAATGTTAAGGCATTAGTAATTCCATGTTTAAGGGGTGTCCTGGAGTGATCCACTGAGGGGTCCACGATAATGTGTCTATGCGAAGATGTAATAACGATTAGCGTGTCAATGTGATGAAGCATGAGGATAACACACGCAGCATGAAGCACTACCAAAAGGACCCTAAAATAACATTTTATGTACCTGGATTGTTGTATGGGAAAAAGAATACGATTTTAGAGGAATGGGGTTCACATAAAGAGGCATTGTGAAGCTTTGGTGCACCATATATTAGAGGGGCTTCACGAAGTGGTATGTTTATCCATGTGAGGTTGTCTAGCCTAGGCATTAGGAATAAGTGCATAAGGACAGTGGCTCGCAAAGTGGAATGTATTTTGCAGAGTAGTGTTTCAAGAAGAAAGGGTGCCCTGTGAAGTATAGCACTGCAATGTATTGTGTATCATGAAGCACAGTGACCTTTCCGTAGCATAGGGTGTACATGTTCATAGAGGGTACTTCATAAAGAATGAGGGCACTATGAAGACCCAGGTCCCCTTGTGGATCCCCTTCCTTCATGGAGACCAGTGAGCTCTGTGAAGGGAACCCCTCTTTGAGGAGGGGTTGAATTTAAGCCAAGAGAATGGCCTTTCACAATCCTCAAGTACCTTGAAGAGCACATTTTTTATAGAGTAGAATTTGATTAGTGATTTGGGAGCTAAGAAGAATTAATGTTGGAGGATCCATCTTTTTGGCTTAAAATAATTCCAGTATTAATATTTAAGAGGCATTTTGAATAAGAGATCACTCAATGCAATGTTATGTGGCACTTTTTAATGACCACGGAGCCTCCCGCCTCCATGCTTTGCAATACCTTCAAAAACATCAGGCAAACCACAACGCCTCTAACCTCTTTTCCCCTCGGCAGATTTAGAAATGTTAGGCATGTTACGAAGCCTCCCACCTATTTAATCTATGTCACCTTTGATGGGTGGCCACTTTTCACCAGCTATGGGGTTGCGGGGCTTCGTGGTTAGTCTTTATGAGGCAGCCTCTTTGGATTCGGCTTTTACTCTGCATCCTTTTCCTCCACTGATATTTTTGGGGACAACACCTACTTCGTAATCCAATCAACTATAACCCATATAACAATATGGCCTTTATATTTTTTGGAAAGTATAATGACAAATCCATATTGATGTTTTTTTATTCCCATTATGGTTTTCATAAAGGTTAAAACATCCCATTTTTCTTATGTATCTCATCCTTAACTTTTAAACAAACCAAGCACTAAGAGAAATATTCAGAAACATCTCTATTCATGAAATCCCACCATAAATACTCTTTCATGTCCATTTACTTCTTTTTTCTAGAAAGATGAATATATAATGAATTACAACGAGCCTTATCTAACAAATCCTTATTTAATTCTTGTATGGGAGGAATAAAAATGTCGTTCCTAAAAAAATTATTTCAATCACAATCAAGTATGATTCCTGGAAAATTTCTCACCTTATTTTTTTAGCTCAATGTCTTCCTTCTACACCTCCTTAATCATCACTTGTATAGATTGTTGAACATTAATTTTAGAAAGATACAATTTCTACCCATTGTTTAATATTTCAATATATATCATTCACAAATCCATAATTATTGGATTTGTTTTTTATCCTTAGCTGGGATAGGATTACATTTTCCTTTTGACTCGAAGAATCTTCCATCATGTTCGCCTTCCCAGGGTGGTAATATATTGACTAGTAATAATCTATAATCAAATACAACCATTTTATTTGGAACCGATTCATCTCATTTTTCATGAAAATGTTTATTAAATGTTTATGATCAGGGTAAATATCACACCATTCACCATAATTATAATGAATCTATATCATTAATAAAAATATTACAAGATATAAATCTAAAATCGCGAGTTAGATAATTATCCCCATGGATTTTGAATTATCTCAATACATAAGCTACCACCATATTTTTTTTCATGAGAAAACATCCAAACCCCTTCTGGGATACATCACTAATGATCACAATCATTTATTCACTATAGTGTAGTATATGAAACGGTGCGCAGGAAATCTTTCCTTTAATCTCATTTAAATTATCTTCGCCTTCATCTTTCTGAACAAATGGAATTACTTTCGAGTAAACTTGGTTAGTGGAGTTGATAGTCATGAAATATCATGCACAAAACTTATATAGTAGTTGTTCAAACAAAGAAAGCATTATATATCATATACCATTATTGGTAATGTCCAACATTCAATAACTTATATTTTTTTTGGATCCAAAAATATCCCCTCGTAAGAGATTATGTGTTAAAAAATGAAACTTATTTAGTCCAAAATTTATACTTGGTAAATATTTCATAAATATTCACCATTCTCAGGGTGTTCAGTGAAATTCTCATGTAATTTTCTTGTTCTACCTTGTTCATTGAATATACAAGAATATCATCTACAAAGACAACCACAAAAACATAAAGATACTCTCTATATACACATTTTATTATATATATGATGATATTATGGGAATTTATAATATTATAAGGCATCACTGTAAATTTATAGTGTCCATACAATGAGTGCAATATCATATTTGGTATAACCTCCTTCATTACCCTTAATTGATAATATCTTGAATGAAAATAAATATATGAAAGGTATCGACCTCTGTGTAATTGGTTGAATAAGTCATCAATGCAGGGAAGGGGGTATTTTTTTGATAGTGATATTTTTTATGTTCTTGATATTCAATACATAGTATCATTGACCAATCATTATTTTTAACAACAATAATAGGTTCACCCAATGGTGATGCACCTGGAAATATAAACCCAACATCTAGATTCTCATGGAGTTGATTCATCAATTACAACAACTCAAATGGGTCAATTCCATAATATGTATTTTAAATAGTCACATCACCTATTATGAGTTCTCTTGATAAATCAACTTCATGATTTTATGGAAGAACTAGATATTATTATTGAAAGACATCATCAAACTCTTGTATAATAGGTCTATTAATAATTTTGAGTTTCTCCAAAACAATTTGAGATAGATTCCCTTCATTTATAAGAACCATGGAGCACTATATAAAAGAAATTTCTAATGAAATTAATTATTAAAACTTCCATTAATTGATGATCACAGATTTATTGGAAATATTAAATGGGAGTTCACTTCCATGGAAATTAATATGAGCTCTATATTGGGAAATCCAATTCATTCCAATAATAAAATAAAATTAAATAAATGAACGATCACAAGGTTTGTAGGATCCAAATTCCCAAAAATTTAAAGTAGAGAAGAATTATTAAATTTTTATATGAATTTTGTTCTATTAAGAGTCATCATAGCTAAATCAACATCAAATCATTGATGAAATATAGAGATATCCTTAAAAATTCATTAGAAATAAAAAAGTGGTTAGATCCAAAACCAAATAAAACTTTTTCTACATTAGTATGGATGGTAAATGTACCTTTCACCACTTCATTATCATACTTCACATCACTGATAGTGTTCGCATGTGACTTTCCCTTGCCTTTTTTCATAAGAGTTTGATGATGTCAATCATCATTGATAACCCTTGGATTAGGGAATCCATTTCCATAATTCATCACTTCTTTTAACTTGTAGCATTGATGTGAAGTACGTTAATTATACATATCATTTTATATATTCTCATCATTTGAAATATTTCTACAATTACATTGGTATTAAACTACATGATGACCTTTTTTACCACACTTAAAACATTTTGTTGTCTCTTTGAGACATTTTCACCAATGTTTCCTTCCAATCATTTTGAAAAGGGGATGCTCATATTCATTTTAGTGTGGTATTTATATTTTTCATTGAATTCCATTTTTCTTTTCATATCAAACCTATAGGACTGATGGGTTATTTCATTCTCCATTTTACCCTTGATAGCACATAGAATGATTTCATCATAGCTATTGATGTCTTTTATGGATAATGCCTTTCATAGAATAGGTTTTAAGCCAGTAAAGAATTGAATATTGTTTCTCTTAGTTTGGATAAAAATTATAATAGTTTACCATGAAACACATATAAAATATGCTCCTTAGGTACCAATGGATTCATCGTGCCTTTTCATAAGCTAAAGGAGCTCTTTCTCCATATTTAATCTATGAATAAGAGGAAAGTACTTTTTAAAAAATATGTTATTGAACTCGTCCCATTCCAAAAAATCAATTTAATCTCATTGAATCATAGCTTTATAATATTCCACTATTGATCAGCTTCACCTTCCAAACAATTGACATCCATGATGACTTTTTCAGGCTCAGAACATTGGAGACATGAAAATATATTTTTAGTGGTATTAATACATTATTCAGCAATTAATGGATCATAATAACCCCTGAAATAAGTTGGATACTTCCACATAATGGAATAAATAGAATTTTATTCCCTCCATTGATCATTTAGAATTCCTACATGATTTATACATTGAGGAAGTTTGGTGATCATAAAGATTCAAATTTTTCTTCCAACTCTCATAACATTCGGTTGAACATAAGTACAATCATTGAATTTATCACCACATTTATCATTAACACGGTTCCTTTAGGGTAAAATCGTTAAATAAAATTATGAATTATAGTCTGTGTAACATTAATCATAATGGGAAAACTACATAATCAATAATAAAATATCAAATTGGGACACAATATGTTTTATCCAAGGTTATTCAGGATCATTTAAAAAACACCAGGATTTTAACCTATATATAGAAATATCATTAAGGTTTTTAGTAGTCATTTCACATCCTAGTTTCAAAGGCTAACTATAAATTTTCTGTGATAAAAACTATAATGTCTCATATATTATATACGTAGATAATATAATAAAATTATGATTATTCATTAAAAACCATAAAAAAACCACACTAGTTCCCTATATGATTATTGTACTTATAAATTGGGAAATATAAACAAATGGTTCATAAGACATAAAAATTATATTTAAGTTTTCCCATTGTAACTATAATCCCTTTTGATATATCATCATTTATACCCTTCTTCACAACCTGATGAAAAGAAACATTAGAAACGGTGAGCTCAGTAACTCAGTATGGTTAAATAAGAGAGATATCAATCGTATCATAATCATAGGACACAAGAACATAACAATTGAAAATCATTTCATACATATGAAATATAATGACATCATTTTAGGGGATAAATCATAAAAGTTCATAAATAATCAATGAAAATATTCCCAAAAATCATAACATATGACATATAATTTGTGCAATAAATATAAGAATAGAAAATATATTTAAACTATTTATGGATCATTTCTAGGACCATTATACCCGAAAAAATCCATTACTAAACATATTCCACTTCTCACTTCAACTCTTTATTACTTAATCAAGTTTACATCCCATTCCAACCCTATATTACCGAACTGAGATCATTCCCCATTATAAACAAGTCCATCTCATGAGATATATAGATATATATATATTTAACCAATTAATTGGAGGGAGATAAAGGACCCACACATATCATAATTAAATAATTCTTATATTTTTCATATAAAAATAAATCATTCATCATTTCAAATCCCAAGGAATAAAATAGATTTCTTAAACAACATTCCTTTGAATCAAAATACTTATAATACAAATTGATTTCATAAATAACATTGATTAATTAACATAATAATATATAGGAACAGTAGGGATAGTATAAATTAATCATATCCATATTATATAATTCAATATTATATGGAAAATAATTTTGACAGAACAATTGAAGTTAAATCCTGAGGAAAATATCATTTCTTCTTTAAAAATGTTTTTTTTCAAAATACTACCCAGTTTTAAAAGAAAACAATTTAATTGAAAATAACCATGAAATATTATAAAGGTATATATATGAAAATAATATTCTTTGAAAATTAAAAAATCCCATTCATGTCAAATATGTTTACATAAATAATTATTCTCGTACATTTTTTGTACAAGTCAAAAACTACCATGTCTTGAAAATGAAAAAAGATTCCATTCATACCATTTAATTAAACATTAAAAATTTGTAAAATATTCATTAAATATATTATAATAAAACGAATAATATCATGGAATAAATATTTAGGAAAAATAGACATGGATGATAAATATACACAAATATATACATATGTATAAAAAGTCTCAGATAATAAAAAGTTGTTGAAATTATACCTTACCTTTGGTACAATATCTTTTGTCATTTTATGAACCTCTTTTATAATGATTTAAATAATTTCATTGACTTATTATAGAATTATATTCAATTTTATTATTTCATGTATGATAATATTATAATCCTTTTGTTAATATCATTTCATTATTACTCATTTTTCATATATTAACAACATTATTTTCTTATGCATTTTTCTTCTAATAAGTTGTGGTTCCCCTTATTATGTAATAGTAATATCATTTTGAAATATATATTAATATAATATGTAATATTTTTATTCATTTTACACATATTTATTATCATACATTAATGGATATCATGTAAAATTTATCACATCGCATCATGGAGACGGTTGGTGGTATTTACACTCTAGCAACTATATCATTCCCATAATTGTCAAATTGTTTGGAAGTTTATGGTCTATAATTTCATATATAATCCATTAAATGGTATAATAGTCATATATTACTATTATTTCCATCATTATACCCATCCATGTAATACTGTGGTGAAACACAGATTACACCGCAGCATGGGGATGGTAAGCTATATGTTAGCATGTGTGGTGATTTTGTTATTCATATGATTGATAGATGGTGGAATATGGTTTTTGTATAGTAATAATAACTTCTCAGAATATTATTGATACAATATTTATTAAATTATAATTTAAATAACTCATGAATAGAATGCATAATAATAAATAAATTAGAATGAATTATTAGAGGAGATTATATATTCCTCGACTTGCTCCCTATAGTTCTCCTCTTAAGGCACTACCGTTTGTATTTGGGGAAGACCATAACCTATAGAATGTTAATGATAAATATGATAATGAAAAATGGTTAGTGTATGGCCTTTCTTGAAGGTTAAATGTGATGTGAAGAAGTGAGGTAAGATGTTACCTTTAATAAGTGAGGTGTCGAAGAATTTTCGAATCTCTAAAAATATTAATTTATAATAAATTCAATCCAATCCAAAAACATCCAAAATGTAATATTTTTATAACTGATATGAAATATTGTTGAAATATCAACAACCAATAAATTTTAGATAATTTATTATATCAATTTAAACATTATAATTTCAATTAACATTTAGTAATTCCATTTATCTTTTATCTAAGGTAACAAATATTTCAGCATTAAAATGTTGAAATATTTTCTTATTTGATTTAAATTTTACAAAAAAATAATTTTTATGAAAATTTTAGACCATATAATAATTAATCAATATTTTTAAAAATGTTTTATGGTTTTTAAATAATATAATAATGCATTGTTTTTATAAACACTCAATAGTGTCATTTTTTGACACTATTCAATTCATTGATTATTAAAAATATGTGGATTATAGTTTAACCTCAAATAAAATATTACATTTAAAACATGTCAAGGTAATATATAATTTGTTTTCATATATTAATTTTATGAATATATATTTATTTTAATCTTTTTGATATCATTAATTTTTTATCTCCATTAAAAAAATAATTACTACATCAGTTTTCTATAATTATTTAATATAATTATTCTTTGGATAAATATAAAAAATAAAATACCATGATGTATATTGATACTCTAGATTTAAAAAATAATACTTATATTAGAATATAACATTTTGAAAATCCAATATTACTTATGTTAAATTTATTAAAACATGAATGTGATAACTTATACACCACATAAAAAATATTATTAGTGTCACAGTCTTTTAAATATCGCTCGAATTATTCATTAAAATGAAACAAGGCTGATTATTGATGATTTATAACAAGAAAATAATACTTGGATAATTTTTTTGTTTTTATTGGTTATGTTAATTTTAATAAAAAGTTCATTATAGATTTTTTATCAATTAAATAATTTCTACATCATCAATGCATAATCCATTAAAGTAATTATTTATTTTATAAAAAAAATTACAATAACAAAGAAAAACATTTTAGAGTTAAAATGTTAATTTATAGTCAAATTTATCTTGTATATTTCTATATGTGAAAAATATTTTGGATATTAAAATTTTAGTAAGGAATATTTATCTTTACATTAAGTAAAATAAATTAAAATACATAATCTCATCTATGTAGATTACACAGGATACAATTTAGACCAAATTATGATTTTGGTCAAAACACAATCATAAAACAAAATTAGTACCATTCCAAGGGTAAATTTATATTATTATATTTACCATTAATTACCCGATTTACCATTTTCCCGTTTTAATAAACATTACAACTGTTACTATTAATCATTCCTAAAAATAAAAGAAAAATATTTACATAATTTGGACCTAATGATTAAAAATATAGAATCCATTTTTCAAATTTTAAATCACAGATTTTGTATAAATTAATTTAAAATCAATGTTTTTTTGATTCATAAAATCTATTTTAAAAGATAAAACATTGTAAAATATTATACTTTTTTTCTCATATAAATTCAATGTAAAATTAATTACAATGACCTAAATTAAATTAAATGATAAAAATGTAATATATAATGATATATATTTATATTATGAAACCATTCATAAATATAATTTTACCATATAGAGTATCTCAATTTAAATGTTGTTTTAAATTAAAATTTACTATATTTTCATTATTAATAAAAATATGAATGGTATCATAGATATATCAAACATTCATCAAAAGTAAATTTATATATCTTGATTCCAATGAAAAAGTTTATGTGGTCATAAAAATTATTTATATGTTACAATATTAATTCAAAATTGATTTTCCATTAAAAGGTGGTGAAATTACACATTTAAAAAATATAGGTTTTTCATACAGAAAATATGGTTTATTCATATATTATAAATAAATTATCTATTTGATAAATATAAAAAAGACATTTTTAAATATATAACATATATATTTCATTAATTTCGATTACAAAATTTAATTCACATAATATCGTAAAACAAAAATAAAAAAATTTCCATTACATTATTTGATTTAAAATTTTAAGAAATAATTGGTTAAAAATAATTTCACCATAAATATTCTTAAGTTAGTAATATTTATTCCAAAGAACAAAACAAATTATGTTATAATGGTAAATTAATACTAAAATCATATCACGGTTTGTTTAAACTCAGTCATTCATGAAATCCAATATACTGAACAATTATATAAATAAGATAATTCGAAAAAAACATCTCGGTGTTATATTCACATGAATATGAATGATGGGGTTCAGATCAAGTACCCTAGAAGGTGCCTACACACCCTATGAATGTCTCACAAGATGTATGGATGGTCTTAAAAATTCCATGCATTGTTTTAGTTGACATAAAAATATTAATATTGAGAGAAATGTTGTTTAGTAAAGTAAAACTAATTATACATAGAGAAGAGCAAGACGTGTGAGATTGAATGACATGGGTAAATACACATATATTGAGACAGACCATTTTTCACATTGTACAAAATGTGTAACATTCCCACAGAGAGATAAAATATTTTTCCCATTATCCATCTATAACATTATCATGTGTTTATTGACATAAATGAGTTTTGCATGGATATGTTCCCATGACTTATCCTTATGTGGGTATAGTGTGGAATCACCTACAAATAATAGGATAATTGATCACTTCTATTTTTTAGTCCTTGGAAGAGTCAATTATCACTCATCATGGATCGAGGCATAATATTCAATCATAAATTTTCCTAGGTATTGTCAGGTATATCATACATAACTAACATGGATTTCATCTCGTTCATAATGGGGTTTTCTAGAGAGGGACATGTATCCCATATTGAACTTATGTGTGATCCCTATATGAGTATTGACATATTTTATCTTATGTTGATTTGTATTCTAAACATATTGTTATCTCGAATGATTCATCTTTGTTCCTTTATGCCACATCATAGAAAGGTGAGAGGAGTATGACATGTATGTTGGATTCCATCTATGCTAGCGAACCCTTGAAAGTGAGCTCTCTCAAACGGATGTTACCATGAACATCAAGAAGAATTTATAGATGGGTAGTGAAGAAATATTTTGATTTATGGCTTAGATACACTGATTATAATTAGCGGGAAACCTTATTATCATCCTTATTTTTTCTTTAGATATGACACACAATTTTGTGATGTTTAGTAATTCAATGGTTTCATATTGGGAATGATTATACTCATCCATTTAAGGGATCATCCTGAATTTGTTGTATCTTATCTTAATTAATGTCCTTTTGATAGAGTATAAGGGGGTATAGATAATGGTGGATCTATGTCCTTTTAAACCGACAAGGAACAAATATATGATATTCATTTTTATATCTATCCACTTTTTTTAGAATCATGGGCCCTATTACATTTTTTTGGGCATTTGTTTTCCTCTATTGTATCTATATACTTCTATAACATACACTAATATGGGATTAGATGTTATTCGTAAATTTATATCATATGTTATATATCATTATCTATTATGATATTGTATGAATGTGTGTGTGTGTACATGAACCCTAGGATAAGGCATACCATGTGTGTGATACAACTACATGGTATTAGGGGACATTCCCTTGTTAATTAGAGGTGGGATTGAGGGGTCGGTATAGTCTTATTATAAACAAGGTGGGACCTAGTGGGTTAGGTCATAACATAGTGGTATCAATGAAAAGGCTATCCTAGGACTAGAGATTAGATATAGTCTTTCATCTAGTATTAGATTTGGATCTCTAGAAATAATGTTAATTTATATAGAGTTTATCTAATATTTTAGGTATCCTAGTGATGTTGTGGATGGCTATGTATCATGTAACTATGAATCTGATAAACCTTTGTTTGACTTGGCACATGTACGAATTTTTTATAGGGAAAATTTGGGAAACATCATATATGAAGTTTTTGTTGTATCCATGTATATCATGAGTAAGATTCTTAGATATTACCTTTGAAAATGGTACATATTGCCTACTACAGGATACATCCATGATGGAAGACAATTTGGATTCCCTAATTTGTTAATGGTTATGTACTAATGGGTGAGGTTTCCTATGTACATAGAATGAATAATAAATCATTCTATCTAGTTTGAACATCTTTCATACCTTCACCTAATAGAAAGTACGTAGTTAAATATCTAGTGGTTGTATTGTTTTAGGAGGATCCATGGTCATCATTGATTGTACTATGATATGATGTGTAGTTAGCCTGCATGAATCATGAGATCTATAGGAAGAGAAAACCTGAATACTGTTATGTGTAGGACCAACTGACTGAAGTTGGGAGAACTAAACTTCATATATTGTGGATTAAGAGACATGAACATAAATAGGTATATAAAGGAGGATAATGTATATGGGGGAGATGTATTGATATTTTATTGTTGGAGTTTGTAGTGACCTCCATGTCACATGTATTCTTTATTTTGAACTTAGTGTGTCATATTTTTCATTTTGTCTGTTTTTATGAAATGGCGGTTGAAAATGTTGATTTTTAGAGAAAGAAGACCAGGAGAATATTTCGTACAAACCAAAAGGTGTGAATATTTTATGATCTACATACATTTTTCTTGGTTAATGATTAGTTATGTAAAATGTTAATCTAATATATGAGTTTATGTGTGTATCTACATTGTTCGTTAGGGGAGTCACATAATTTGAGAATGATTTTACCAAAATCTATAACACATATCTAGTAACTCATTACCCAATTTTTTGATGTGTAAAGGATACACACAATTGGATAAACTTTTCACTAATCATGATACCTAATCATTAAATACCATCTAAACTAATAATTTATTTGAAATTAACTCTTTAAACAAAATCATTTTATTTATAATGTCCTCAGGATTTTATTAGGTGCAACCTAGTCTTTCCCCTATGCTCTATAGGATTCCCAAATAAATTTATAATGGAATTGAATTGTACAAGATGGATCTCTTAAAGGTATGTTATATTTTGAAAATTCTTTTCTAGTGTCATAATATATCATTTATTGATATATTATATTCTTGTCTCATGGTACGAAAATTGAATATGGATAATGGATCTTTGGGGTTTGATATAGTTTTGATGTTGTTTCTAATGGATCATTAATTGTGAGGACCTAGTCTACTCTGTTGCAAAATCTATTTTCAATTGTAGAAATTCTTCCTATAATCTTGAGTTAGGTGCCTCTATATAATTGTTCACACCGATAAATTTTGTTAACTTCTTGTAACATAAATAGTATTAATTAGTTATATTTATTCATTTGAGGTCAAGGTGGATTTTTAAAGAGATTAATATTTCTTGAGTTGTATCTATTTGAAAATGTATTTTCCCTCACTTTTTATTGATTAAATGCCTTTTATTTGATATTAATATGAAAATCGTTTTAAATCATTAAAGTGGGTTTTTGTACAATGAAAGTATTATGTAAATTGTATTTATTTTAATAAAATAGGATTTTTGGGTCATATAACATTAGTCAACAATGGTTCTTCATGAAATGAAAATTTCACTCATAGCATGTGTTATATAACTAATGAATAGATATAAATAGACCTTGAGAAAAGATGATATTAATTGGGTCCATTTGATTCATGTATTTGTGTTCTTTTTTTGTATACGATTACATTACCCAATGCTTAAATCCCAAATCTTGTTATATTTCATTTATATTTGATTTTAGACATGGTAGTATGTTTCTTGGTTATTTTCTCACATGATTATCTTATGGTCTATCCATGGTTGGGACCTGCTTATGTGTACATGATTTCATACATTTATCTAAAAAATTATATGTTCTGTGAATTTTAATGGAATTTATGAAATCCCAAGAATATTTAAAAAACATCTTATAATTAAATATTATTCTGGAACCATAATTTTTTATGGCTAAAACTATCGTTTTCAGAGTATAGATTACTTTAATTATATTGGGTAAAATATTATTTGATTTCGAGATCACATAATACTTTTCATTTTTCATTTTTTCATATGTGTTTTATATAAGATCATATAAATAGAATGTTATCATGTTGTTCATTGATTGGTCCTGATTATTATCTATTTTATAGTGAGACTATTTCTTGTTGATGGATGGCCACAAGGAGTTTCAGAATATTGATCATTATGTTTTACTGTAATGTTTTTCCCTTTGGGAAAGAAACGCCATGTCTCATTGTTATTTACACTTTCTTTCAATAATTATTCTATTCAATCATGGTAATATATGAGTCTTATGATATTTTTGTGTACCTCACAATGTTATGTACCAGCTTAGGATACATTTCTAGTTTACCCAGACTTGTTTTTTAAAAAATGGCATCAAAAGAGATTACCCAGTCTAATGTGTTATGAAATTCCTGGGTTTGGTTTAGGGTTTTTGGTGGACTACAGTTTGGAACATCATAATTGGTATTACATGTGTGGTAGGTTGATGTTTTGGCTCACTTCTGTGAGGAATTCTACCAATTCCAAGCGAATGGTGGTTTACTTTGTAGGTTGAGTGACCGTTCTTCCTCTTTTCTAGTTATGGGTGACTCGATATGTCCTTAGTCGATTAGTAGTAAAATTTGGTAATATGACATCAGGATCCATCCTTTATAGGCGATATGATTCTTGGATTCATAGGGAAGATAACCTTTGGATAACATCAATGTTATTTTATCTTGATTTTTAATTTTTATGGTAGTGTGCGTTAATATACATGGTACCTAGTTAGCTTTTAAATTATATAATGAATCTTTTGAGTTAGGTGAATCATTGTGATTGGAGCTGTTCAGTATTTTCTTATGTCATCCCTAGAATATATTATCATGGGTGTTATAGGAATGAATTTCATCCAATTTCCAAAGACGATTTTAAAATATGATATAGTGTTTTGACATGTTGGTCGTGGTCATTTTGGATTTCATTCCAATTTCAATAACCTTTGACATCGAGATTTAGAGAAGTGTCACACTTTTTAAGATGAATCTGACATACCACTCTTTTGAGCAACTAGATAATCTCTATAATGTATGGATAGTACACTCCTAATGTCGGTACGTTATGTTATTTCAAGTCAATATGTGTCCTAACGGATATAAGGAACACAAAAAAATAATACCATTTGAAAATGGTCAATGTGGTTTTCGAATTCCCATGAGGATGATGAGTCTCATAACATGTTAGTTCCAAATTGACTACAAGACATGATGTGGTTTTCAATTTACACAGCCCTTGATAATTATTTTTGGTCCTAGATATAATTTTTTGCTTATGTTTTTGTGACCATGAGATGCCTCAGGTAGTTATGGAATCGTGGTCAGGTAGTGAGGATGTGTCATTATGTGATGTAGATATTTCTCAGGAAGAAGAAGATGGCCATTAGTGGTCTGACTACTCCTCCCTTTTTTGTGTGGTTTATTATGGTTGGTTATAAACTATATTGATCACATCATCTTGAATAAAGAAGGTGTTTCTCTAATATTTTAGGTAAATCTACATATCCTCTAAGAGTACATAATATTAAGGATAATCATGTCCCCTATCTCAACATCATATGAGAATTTGGGGAGAGTTTTAGATATACATCACATTAATTTTTGGATATCATTGTGATGGGTGAGTGAACTTTATCAAAGTGCGAACAAGAAGAATCAATGTTTAGATGTATGGATTGCACGAAGTGAGACATGATTTGAAAGTATGAACTCTTTGGGCAGACTAACGGACACAAGTTTTCCCCTTTGACTTGATCATTAGGTGGATGAAGATTTGGGGTCATACTGTATTATTATTTTGTGGATGTTATTATTTTTACTGAAACCTAACATGTATGCACTGAATGTAGATTTTTTGGTAAGTTATCCTTACACCCCATTTATATTTTAATTAGGATGTCACAAAATTTCTATGGGGCTCAAAGAAAACGTTTAAAGGCTTAATATTACAGTGCACTCGATCTATCTTACAAACAAGTTCTTGATGAGGAACAATATATAAAATTGTCATGTGATAGTTTGATCAGGAAACATCACCAAATATATAGTATGGAATTTGATTATTGTGTTCTTGTTAAATGAACGATTCATTTGAAGAATGAATTTATTTTAGGTTTTGATACACTGACTGTTTAAGACTAGTGATTTCAATATAATTCATCTAGAGTGGCTCCAATTTTTAAACTTTTTGTCTCATTTTTACATTCAAAAGGAACTATTTTATGCATGTTGGTGGGTTATGGTATTTGTGGTGAAAATGTCATATTGGATTACAAGGAAACCTTGTTCATCTTATTTTTTAATCGATCATGTAATGAATGATTCAATATAGCAAGTTCCCTAATGTGAACTCAGATGCCATTGGTTTCACTATATTGATGAAATCATATAAAGAGAATTTATAGAATTTATAGGGAATTATTTTAAGGAATTATCAATGGTGGGGCATGTTGTGGTTTGGATTTTTCGATTAAATGATAAAACCATAGGTGAGGAGAACCATAAACCAGATGTTTATGGATGCTAGGATGTGATTTTGTGTAACACCCCACAATTAAATAGTACGTTATTTCTTCAAAATAATTCAATAACTTGCACTACACGCAACACCGAGTTCAAGCGCACCACGACATACCAATATAGCCGTTCAAAAGAGGTTATGAATATTTTTAACTACATTTTGAATTTTATATACTCCATATAATTTTAACATTCATATTATGTGTTTCTTAGACATAATATAAGAACAATTTCAATTTCTTAGATAAAGGAAGTATTTTAAAAAAAATACAATTTTACTGCCATTTGAGTGAGAACCCATTTTAAATCCAATATTTGACACTTTTATATATTCAATTTGACAAAATAAACTTATTCATTAGAATCGGGAGATAAAAATTTAGTTTTTAAAATTTTTTGATATTTTTCTGATAAATTTCATATTTTGATCAATAGTAAAAAATACTAACTTTTAATTAAATACATCATTTTTAATCAACATAATTTATAGTGAAAAATTAGGCATTTTATTGGTTTTAATGTATAATTATGTTATATTTCTATAATTTAATACAATTTAGGTCATTATAATTAATTTCACTTTGAAATTAGACATAAACACGTGTCAATCTTTTGATAGATATTGTTACTTAAAAACACGCTATTTGATTTGACAATGGAAATTAATTTTAAATTAATTAATGAAAAATATATGTTTTGAATTTGGTAAAATATACATCATTTTTTAATTTGGAATATCAAATATATCTAGGCTTAATTTTTGGTATTTTTTCTTATAAACAACAATTTTTTAGGAATAGTAAAAAAACATTGAGTTATTGGTTAAAACTAACTTTTTATTTAAATAATTATTTTATTTATTTAAATTTATTATATGTAAAAATAGATACATAATACCTATATATGTTCAAAATAAATCATTAGAGTCATTTTATAATAAGTTTAGATGTAAAAACATTTTATGGATCTTTTTACCGTCTTTTACCCACCTTTTAATGTGCTTGCAAATTTGCATAAAGCATAATTTTACAACTTATGTGAGTTGAATTTCTAAAATCCGAGATTCATGGTTAACCTAAGTATGTAATATGTAGTTCAATAAGATGAAAATAATATTTTTTGAATAGTAAATTTAGTCTTCTATTTACCGCGGTTAAAGATAAATAGGGTAATTCAAGGTAAAAAGAATATTGTAATAATTTAAAAATACTTTAACACATGTCCTAACCTTATTTGACAAGTAATGGACGACCATGGGCATCCTTGGGTCGATTTTGGGACCCCATGAAGCCACTTATTAATGATAATGACACTTTATATTAATTAATTTAATGTAAAGGAAAAATTGACAAAAACAAACATCATTTTGTAATTAATTTTTATATAGTTTTATATAACTAATATTTTTTACTATAAATATTAATTGGAAAGATAGAACGATTTCCTACTTCACAGTATTTTTTTTAAAATTTTTAGACATGAAATAAAATAAATTATTTATGACACTATAATGATGCAGTATTTACCCCATTAATAAATTATTTAAATAAATTAGATTATAAATATTGAAATAATATCCAAAACATGTCCAATTCTTTTTGTATGATTTTATTTCAACCATTACTCTTCTTATATTCGACCATAATGATTTTTAGACCTTTAAAAACCTATTATCATTATATAATAAAATAATATTTTCACACTTTCCTAAAGAGCCCCTCCTCCCCCTTATAAAAGGAGATCACTTCTAACAAATTCCTCACACCTCTCAAGCCTTTGGGATCATCCAATCTCTACCAAATTTAGCTCCATACATCCCTATCCTTCTTCTAGAAGCCTTAGCTTAGGCATAAGGCTCTTCAAGAAGTATTTTTGGTGCAAATAAAAGCTTCCCTTACAATCTTGTAAGAATATTTAAAAAGTAAATGTTTTCTTTTATAACAAATTGTCTTTTTAATGATTTCAAAGAAGAGATATTTCTTTCAAATAGTTTATATTTCATCTATGTCAACATCCATTGACGGATTATATTCTTATTTGAAGTTGATTTATTATGATAAAAAACTTTTATTTCTTATTGAAGGTTTTGTGATATGTTTCATTATGGATATGCTATTCTTATTCCATTCATGGTTTATGGTTAATGTATTGACATTTGGTATGATAGTTTTTATACGAATGCTTATGTTATATTTCAACATCATCTTAAGATGAATGTGTTAGAATAGTATGTTTGGGGTTGGGGGTCGGTAAAAGTAAGCCCTCCGGGTTGGGGTCCGGTTACAGAAGCCCCTACAGGTTGGAGTCCGGTTATCGAGGCTGTCGAGGTTGGATTCCGATTATAGAGGCTCTCCGGGTTGGTTTCCGGTTACATAGGCTCTCTGGGATGTAGTTCAGTAACAGCAGACCCTCTTGGTTGGAGTCTATTTATAGAGGCTCTTCGTGTTGGAGTCTGGTTACTGAGGCTCTCCAGTTTAGAGTACGGTTACAGAGGCTCTCCGAGATGGAGTCCGGTTACAGAGGCTCTCCGAGTTGGGGTCCGGTTATAGTTAGCCCCTAGGTCCTGGCATGAGGCCTTGACATAGAAATTAAAGTCTGGTACTATACCTTCCCTTATTATGAAAATACTATTGATGGTTCATGTGGTCATTTCACTAATAAAATTCAAGGTATTTGCGACGGGTTATTTGCGATGGGATCCCGTCACAAATAAGATTTAGCGATGGGGCCACATCTCAAATAGCCCCTTGCAGAAAATGCTGATGCAAAAAATATTTTTTGTGACGGGCCCGTCGCAAATGGTTTTAGTTTATATATAAAAAATATATTTTCAACGGGCAGTCGCAAATAAACTTTTGTGACTGGACTTTCATTTCGTCGCAAATAGGTAAATTAAAACTTATTTGCGACGGGCCCGTCGCAAATAGAACCATCACAAATACTAAAAAAATAAACAAAAAATTAATATAAATCGTATAATATTATATAATATTATATAGTAATAATATTAATATTTATAATATAAAATAATTATATTATTATTATATTAATAATAAAAATATATAAAACATAATTATGAAATATTTATATCGGAAAATAATAGTAACATGAATTATATTAATATAAATAATATAATGTTATATAATAATATTATTAATATTATTAATATTATAAATTAATATAATAATAATATTATTATTAAAATAAACATACATATTTATGAAAAAAGAATATTAATATTATAAAAATTATAAAATATTAAAATTCTCAATATTCACAACAAATATAAAATATTTATAAAATATTATTATTATTATTATTAAAATAAATAGAAATTTAAAATAATACTAATAAGTGATAAAATATTAAAAATAAAATAAAATAAAATTAAGATATATGCATACGAATATGAAAAAGAGAAATTGTAAATAGTTAATATTACAATAAGCTATGAACTCAAATATTTGTTACATGTAAAAAATCACTGAGGGTGGATAATCTGGAGGACCTGGAGGAGATGGTAGAGGAAAATACATCCCTAAACTATGATTCAGATGGCACATGTACTCCATATGTTCCTACTGCCACTGCTCATATCGACTCATCTTCTTATCATGATGCTAATGATATCGACACATCTCCTCATTTGGCTGCTCCTTCAACTACTACCCCAACTGACGTATCTGCTCCTACTCTTGATTATTACTTATTATTAATAATTTAGTAATAATTAGCAATACATAGAAAAAATACACCTTATTATTACTAATTATTACTAATTTATAAATACATAGAAATACTTAGGAAAACGAAAACTGCTTGAATGATGAAAGGAAATTTGGTAATCAACGTTGTGGAGATGATTACAAATTTTCCCTTCATTATCCAAGATGTTTTCATTTACAAATTATAATTATATCTAATTATTACTAATAAAAAAATTAAATTATCAATATTTATTAAAAAAGATATTAATATTATTAAAATAATAGAAAATTTATAAAATATTAAAATTACCAATATTCGCAACAGGCGTTGCTCTATTCTTAACATGTTCAAATCTCAAAGGGTCGCCAATTGTCAAGTCACGCGGAATGAAAAATTTGTGTCAGCCAAGTCCAATGTAAACTCTATAATTGTCCTTGCATGGTTGATCACCCAGCAAGTAGTGTTGCAATTGGAAGACCAAAGTAATGTTGTTCTTGTCTTTAAGAATCATCCCACTCCCTTTATATAGATCATTCTTCCTTAAAAATTTGAGGGGACATCCATATCATTCCCTTGAATTTTCATGGAAGAATTGTCTATGTAAAGGGTCATGTAAGATAATTCATATAGATGAGAAGGGAATGACTTCGGTTGTCCTATTGCAATTCTACATGCAAGGTGATCAACCAAGCAAGGAAAATTATATCTAATTATATCTCATTGTATCTAATTATATCTAATTATTACTAATTATATTTAATTATTAATAATTATATCTAATTATAACTAATTATATCTATTTATTACTAATTATATATAATTATTACGAATTATATCTACTTATAACTAATTATATCTACTCATTAATAATTATTACTAATTATTACTAATTATTACTAATTATTTCTAAATATTACTAATTAGTACTAATTATTACTAATTATTACTAATTATTACTAATTATTTCTAATTCTTACTAATTGTTACTAATTCTTACTAATTATAACTAATTATAACTAATTATTACTAATTATTACGAATTATTTCAAATTATTACTAATTATATCTAATTATATCTATTTATATCTATTTATATCTATTTATATCTAATTAAATCAAATTATATCTAATTATTACTAATTATTACTAATTATTACTAATTATTACGAATTATATCTATTTATTATTAATTATTACTAATTATTACTAATTATATCTAATTATATCTAATTATATCCAATTATATCTAATTATTACTAATATTACTAATTATTCCTAATTATTCCTATTTATTTATATTTATTATTAAGTACTGTTATTTGTTACGAATTATTGCTAATTATTGCTAATTATTACTAATTATTCCTAATTATTCATAATTATTGATAATTATTTCTAATTATTTCTATTAATTGCTAATTATTTCTAATTATTACTAATTATTGCTAATTTTTGATAATTATTAGTTTATATTAGTAATTGTTAGTAATTATTAGTAATTATTAATAATTATTACAATTTATTACAAATTATTACAATTTATTACTAACTATTACAATTTATTATTATTTATTATTTATTATTTCTAATTATTATTAATTATTTCTAATTATTATTAATTATTCCTAATTATTCCTATTTATTCCTATTTATTACTAATTATTCCGATTTTTTACTATTTATTGCTATTTATTACTACTTATTTCTATATATTGCTAATTTTTGCTAATTATTTCTAATTATTCCTAATTATTGCTAATTGTTACTAATAATTGCTAATTATTACTAATTATTGCTAATTATTGTTAATTATTGCTATTTCATTCTAATTATTGCAAATAATTCCCAATTATTTTTATTTATTGATAATTATTAGTATTTATTAGTAATTATTAGTAATTATTAGTAATTATTAGTAATTATTACAATTTATTACTAATTATTACAATTAATTACTATTTTTTGCAATTTATTACTAATTATTATTAATTATTCCTATTTATTGCTATTTATTACTAATTATTGCTAGGTATTCCAAATAATTGCTAATTATTCTGAATTATTCCGAATTATTACTAATTTTTAATATTTATTCCTTATTATTCTTAATTATTACAAATTATTCTGAATTATTACTAATATTTTCTATATATTACTATTTATTGATATTTATTACCAATTATAATTAATTACTACAAATTATTTACATACATTTCTAATTATCATTAATAATTAATAATTACTACTATTTATTAAGAAATAATACTAAAAAATCAATTTATTAGTAGAAATAAATACTAATGAAAATAAAATTTAAATTTAATTTAATTACAACTAATCAACAATAAAAAAAATTAACATAAAAAATGATATAAATAATAAATTAAAAAAACATAAATACCTTTACAATTGATTTTCTATTGATGCAGATAGCTTCACAACTTCTTCGTGACCAAAAAAATTAACTTAGAAAAATTCTCTCTCCAAAATCCGTGTTTGGAGAGAAACATGATCTAAAATTTGAAAAGAATGAGTGGAAAAACAAATTTGGGTATATATAGGTTAGATTATTTGTGACGTGATTATTTGCGACGGCATACCCATCATAAATAGTATATTTTGCGACGGGACCCGTCGCAAATACCTACGCCCGCAATAATTATTGTCGGCTGTTAAAAAGTTATTTGCGACGGGACCCGTCCCAAATAGTCCCTGCTGACACACCTTTTGCGATGGGACGATATCCTGTTGCAAAAAAGCTATAAAATGCCACCGGTTATTTTCGACGGGGCCTATCGCAAATACTTAACTATTTGGGATGGTGGGATCCCACCGTCACAAATAACATTCACGCGGTTTGGCGCGCTATCTGCGCCAAACTATTTGCGACGAGAGACGAAATCCCATCGCAAATAGTTAGTTATTTGCGACGGGTCGTTACCCCCTTCGCTAATAACCTCTTGGACAAACCTTTTGCGATGAGATTTGTTCCTGTCGCAAAAGGTCCGTCACAAAAAGCCCTTTTTCCAGTAGTGTTCGACTAGTAGGATACCCATGATACTGTTTTATTATGGCATTATTTACTCAGCTCATATTCCTTCCATAAAAGTATTCATGTTTATTATTGGTAAAGGAATGCGGTTTCAATTATTAACCATGCTTAAAAATTATGATATCTTATTCTATAATTCATACAATAACTGAGCATTTGAGCTCACCTCTTTCTATGTTTTATTTTTACTAGGATTCCAAGAAATGTATTGTGATTGATATGCAGGGTTAAGATAATGGAATAATGGCATTCATAAAGGATTATTTATGTTGTGTTTTATGTTATAAATTGTAATGTAACTTTCTTCTATGTAATCTATTTTCCAAGACTGCTAAATCGTTCGGCCTTCGGGACTTGATTCTTTGTAATCATGCTAATTTTATGAAATAATGCACCGACTTTGGGTTTCTGGGGTCGGGGCGTTACAGTTGGTATCAAAGGATGTTTAACAATATCCCTGGAAACTAGATTTAGATAAACTCTAATTATAGCACATTAACCTAAGATATAATTTGAGGATTAGTATATAATAACTTCCTAGAATTTTGGTATTGTAATGATTTTTTGAGTATTCCAAACAATACATCCCTGTCTTGATATGAGCACCTAGAGGCGGCTCTGGCACAGATGTACCTAAGGGTAAAACCTGAAAACACCACTTTGAGCTAGACTCAAACGAGAACTGGTGTACGGCAAAGGGCCTTACTACACTCTTGGTTATAACACTCTTGGGGGATATGATTAGGATAATTCTTATTTTCTTTACAAATCATTATGAAGGATTTATGATTATATACTTCCTCAGAGAAATAATTTTTATGATTATGGATTATATCCATAAACTGTTCAATTTATGTTATGTGTTTTAGATGTTTGGAATTATGTATTTCGATTCAAAAACTAATCTAGTTTATGCCATTGAGTAGAAATGGCACCCAGTAGATGGAATGTGAACTCTAGTAATACTTATGATCCAAAGAGTAAGATGGATCATATCTTTCACAGTATTAAGCCACCATTTGGTTGGGAAGTAGTCACCCATGTTTCTTCAACAAATGATGAAATAGTATCATGTGTTAATAAGATAAGTAATGAATTCACTATTTCATATGGTTTAGAAGGGAAACAAGAGAAGAAAAGGATAGAATAGAGAAAGATGGATAAATGGAAGAGGGAAAAGAAGGATTCTCCCATATGTGATAACTGTGAAAGAATCACCTTGGTAAATGCTTGAAGGGAATGTGAGTCTGTTATTTATGTGGAGAAAATAGACACCCTGTACGTGATTTCAAGGGTAAGAAAAAAGTTTCCATTGTACAATAGTTCATCTGCAAGGCTTTGAGACACCACATGAATCAATTTCCCAATCATCAGAGTATACTTAAAATGATGCTATTGGATAATAATCATGTTATGATACTACGTAAGATAAAGAGGAACAACTAGTCTTCTAATGTTGTTATTATATAATTATTTCATTTGAGTGTTGTATCAATAGTATACTGGTTATATAAATTATGGAGAAAAATAACAACTGTACTACAGTACTATTTATTTGGGGATTTGAGATTATATGGTTCTATGAAAAGAGACTTAATAGAAAGCTACTGTTTTTTGAAAATACCTGGTTGAAGGAAAGGTAATCCTTAATATGGTCCTAATAATGAGGTAGTAATTTTCAAATAAGAGATGGATGATTTGGATAAATAATATTCGATATTCTTGACTACCTTAAAACTGAATAATGATTTATATATTCCATCATTGTTGGAGTTTACAACATTTTTGGATAGATGGAGTGTATCCAGTATTCTATAAAGGATAAGAGGGAATGAATGTAATCAATATGGTTTTATGGTAAGTCAGGGGGTTTCCATGTATTAAAATAATACATGATGAAGGTGTTTACTTGATATTACGTGGAAAAAAGGATCTTCATTGTGTTTAACTTCCTTATAAATTTTGGTTTGTGAGTTTGGATAGATATACTTTGGATAAGTCTAAAGGTAGGAATGAATTAATATACTATTGTAAAAGTTATTTTTGGATTCTTATAATAAGGACAACACGTAGACCGTGTGACAACCCATCACGTCGGACAAAGCTGTGGGAATCGAACACACAACTATAGTGCGATTGGGATTTAACACATACCACTGGACTATGTGATGTCCCTGGATTGTATAATGTAGTTTCTTCTTTTAATGGGCCTGAAAGGTGAATTATAGATTCATATTTTTTGAACCCTATAGGAATAGGATAAATAGAATATTTTTTACGGTCTATTATCTTTTAGAGTGAAAGATGAGTTTTCGGTAGAAATTAGTTAAAGGATGGAACTCTACATGTCAAGTATATATATATTTTTTCTTCTCTTATTCTATGAAGAAATTAATTCTTAAACTTTTGTTAAGGGATCATAAAACTCAAAATGTGTTTTCCTAATACCTTATGTTTTGATGAGCTGATGATATTTTAAATCATCATAGATTGATGTCTTTGAGGCCCTCAATTCTACAATTTTTTTGTGACTGATGACCTTAATCAATCCCTATAAATATTTAAGTTTTTCCTCAATTATGTGTCTCTAATTTCCACCAATGTTCTTCTAATCGATATCATAATTTTTTGGTGTCTTTTTCATTACCCTTTTCTGCTTATTAAGACTAAATTTTATTAACCCAATTTCAGATTTCAGTTTTCCCCAATGGTATTTTATATATTCAACCATTGATTTTCAAAGAAAAATTTCAAATTGTGAGGACGCAATTTATTCAAGTAGGTAAGAATGTAACACGCCATGATTATATAGTAAGTAATTTCTTCAAAGTAATTTAATAACATTCACTACACGCAACACCAAGTTCAAGCACACTACGACTTACCAATCTAGTCATTCAAAAGAGGTTATAAATACTATTAACTGCATTTTGAATTTTTTATATTCCATATAATTTTAATATCCATATTATGCGTTTCTTAGACATAATATAATAACAAATTCAATTTTTTAGATAAAGGACGTATTTTTCAAAAAATGCAATTTTACAACCTTTTGAGGGTGAACCCTATTTAAATCCAATTTTTTAAACTTTTATATATTCAATTTGAGAAAATAAACTTCTTCTTTAGAATCAGGGGATAAAAATTATTTTTTAAATTTTTTTGGTAATTTTCTAATAACTTTCATATTTTGGCGAATAGTGAAATAGACTAAATATTATTTAAAAACAACTTTTTTAATTCAAATATTTTGAATAGATAAATTAATAATTTTATTGGTTTTTAAGTATAATTAGATTATATTTTTATCATTTAATACAGTTTAGGTCATTATTATTAATTTCCCTTTGAAATTCGACGTAAACAAGTGTCAATCTTTTGATAGATATTGTTACATAAAAAAACGCAATTTGTTTTGACAATGGGAATTATTTTTAAAGCAATTAATGCAAGTTATATGTTTTAAATTTGGTAAAATAGACATCATTTTTGAATTCAAAATATCAAATATACCATAGGATGATGTTTTGGTATTTTTCTGAGAAACATCAATTTTGATGAATAGTAAAAAACAATGATTTATTGGTTAAAACCGAATTTTTATTTAAATATTTTTTTATTTTATTTAAATATAATTTATGTAAAAATAGATACATAATTCCTATATATGTTAAAAAATTAATTGGAGTCATTTTACAATATGTTTAGATGTATAAACATTTTATTGTAGTTTTTACCGTCTTTTACCAACCTCCTTAGAGTATTTGGAAATCTGCATAAAAATAAATTTTACCATTTCTGTGAGTTTATTTTTAAAACTTCTAGAGATGTGGTTAACCTCAGTGAGTAAAATGTGGTTCAATAAGTTGAAAATAATTTTTGGTGAGTAGTAATTTTTGACTTATATTTACCGCGGTTAAAGATAAATAGGGTAATTGAAGATAAAAAGAATATTGTAATAATTCAAAATTACCTTAACACATGTCCTAAAATTATTTGATTAGTAATGGTTGACCATGGGCATCCTTAGGTCGATTTTGGGACCCCATGGACAACTTATGAGTGATAATGACACTTTAGATTAATTAATTTAAAGTAAAGAAAAAATTGACCTAAACAAATATATTTTAGTATTAATTTATAGATGGTGTTATATAAGTAATGTATTTGACTATAAATATTCATTGGAAAGATAAAAGGATTTCCTACATTACTGTATTTGTTTTATAATTTTTATACATCGAATAAATTAAATTATTTATGACACAATAATGATGCAGTATTTACCTCATTAATAAATGATTTAAATAAATTAGATTATAAATATTAAAATAATATCCAAAACATGTCCAATTCTTATTGTCTGATTTTATTTTGACCATTAGTCATCATATCACTGACACTAATGATTTTTGGACCTTTGAAACCGAATATCATTATATAATAAAATAATATTTTCACACCATCCTAAAGAGCCCCTCCCCCCTTATAAAAGGAGACCACTTCTAATAAATTCCTCACACATATCAGGCCTTTAGGATTCGCCAATATCTACCAAATTAAGCTCTCTACATCCCTCTCCTTCTCTTAGAATCGTTACCTTAGTAAGAAGGATCTTCAAGAAGTCCCTTTGGTTCAAACCAAAGGAAGTTACCCAAATTAAAGGATATTAAAGAACGAACGGGTCCAATTGGACATGAGGTAAGGGGTTTCTTATATCACTTTTAATTCTGTGAGATTTCCATTTTCACCACTTATTTACTGCATGTGGTGTATTGTGTACTGCCATTTGATATATATTATCATGATTCTCTTTATATTCATGATATTATGTGGTTAATTTGGTTGTTATTGGCTATTGTTCATACGACTCGATTGATTACAGCAAGGTAAGGTTTTATATCAAAATTTTTTCATTATCTGAGGTTGTTTATATGTAATTATCTATTGGGACATCTTTATTATCCATATCCATTATTCTTAAAAATTTATTTCAACAGATTCTTACTATTTTATGGACTGTGGGTTAAGGTCATTTATATCCTTCTTTAACTTTTTATAAGATGATTATGAAGGACTCTTTCCATCGTTTTCCAAAAAAATACTTTTTAAACATTTCGACAAAATTAAGGTAAGAATGTCTTTTTTTAACTTATACGGCTGGTGCAGCTATTTTCCGCCCTTATAAAATTGTCGAAGCTTTCCTTACAGGATTATAAGAATATTTTCAATGTAAATGTTTTCATTAATAATTATGTGCCTTTTAAATGATTTCAATAAAGATATATTTCTCTCAAATAGTTTGGATTTCATCTATGTCAACATCCTTTAATGGACTTTAAGCTTATTTCAAGTTGATTTATTATGATACAAAAATTTTATATTGTATTTAAGGTTTTGTGATATGTTAGACTATGGATATGCTATTCATATTCCATTCATGCTTTATGGTTAAAGTATTGAAATTTTGTATGCTATTTTTAATATAAATTTTTATGTTATATTTCAACCTCTTCTTAAGATAAATGTGTTGGGCAAGTATGTTTTGTGTTGGGGGTGGGTAAAAGTATGACCTATTGGTTGGGTTCTAGTTACAGCAGACCCTATGGGTTGGAGTCCAGTTATAGAGGCTCTTTGGGTTGGAGTCCGGTTACAGAGGCTCTCTGGGTTAGAGTCCGGTTATAGAGGCTCTCAGGGATGGAGTCCAGTTACATCAGACCCTATAGGTTGAAGATCGGTTATAGAGGATATCTGGGTTGGATTCCAGTTACAGAGGCTCTCCGGTTTGGATTATGGTTACACAGGATCTATGATATGTAGTCCAGTTACATAGGCTCTTCGGGTTGGGGTCCAGTTACAGTTAGCCCCTAGGTCCTGGCACGAGGTCATGACATAGAAATTAACACCTGGTACTATACATTCCCTCATTATGAAAATAATATTGATGGTTCATGTGGTCATTCGACTAGTAGAATACCCATGAATATGTTTTATTATGGCATTATTTACCCAGCTCATATTCCAAACATAAAAGTATTCATGTTTATTATTGGTAAAGGAATGTGGTTTCAATTATTAACCAAGCTTAATATTTATGTTATCTTATGCTATATTGCATAACCTTACTGAGTGTTGATCTCACCCCTTATAATGTTTTATTTTTCCCAGGATTCCATGAAGTGTATTGTGATTGATATGATGGGTTATTCTACGAGAATAATGGCGTTCATAAAGGTTTATTTACGTTTTTTTGTATGTTATAAATTTTAATGTAACATTCATTTATGTATTCTATTTTCCAAGAATGCTAAACCAACCAGTCCTTCGGGACATGATTCCTTGTAATCGTGCCAATTTTATGTAATAATGCACTGACTCTAGGTTTCTGTGGTTGAGGCATTACATCATGTATCTAGCTAAAATTACTTCGGTAGGAAATGTTTTGGTGTCTCGGTTTGAAAACATGCATTGTATCATGTTTTGATGGCTTAGGTGTTTTACACTTGAGTAACTCATGGAGGTGCAATACGAATTTGGGAATACAATGTGACTGTTTGAAGGAGAAATCATAACCCTTGTATATTAGGTGATGTTTTCATTGTTAACGCAAGGTTTATCGAGGATGAAAATGTATAAGGTGGGTATGTTGTAACAACGCTTGTGTTGAGCCGATGTAATGTTCTATGGGAATATGAATTTTTCCATTGGTAGATGTTTTGTTTTGTAAACTGAGCTTCAAAAAGGAATTTTGAAAGTTTGGACACATGAATGTGTTCTTTTTAGCCATGTATTGAATAATGATTGGTATATTAGGTTGTATTATGGGATTTGAGTAAATTTACGGCTTGGAGGACCCATTTTAGAACAAATTGGTCCAATTCATATGGTCAGAATTAACTAAGTGACCTCCAAGAATTAACTATGTGAACCTCCCACAACACTGGGAATAGTTTTTCAAATCATGCATGTAATGACCCAAATATTTCATTAATGGAAATCCCTCTTGATATAATTAAATGTCTCTTTATTTAAAAATTTTATATAAAATTTCCACTTCTTTAGTTTTATGTTAAGAATTGTGACCTTAACTTTTATAGCCATTGAATGGTGATCACGTGATTAATATAAATATAAGGTTTTAACAAACCCAATTTACTCAAACAAAATAAGCGATGACGTCATCCAGTAGAATTGCTCTATACGAAGCCCATTTGTCGGAGTTCAAAAAAGTGGTGGTGTCATTGGGCTTTTCTCTTGACCAAGTCCAAGATGAGCTTCATCATGTCAAGCTCGAATGAAACCGTCTATGGGAGAAGTGGATGTTGATAGAGATTACAACTCGAGCGATGTTATCTTAACCACCACATGAGTCTATCACCATCACACACCCTACCCTTAGGTCTTATGCGGTTGTTTTAAGGTGTTATGTAACAAATCACTAGTACTATGTTCATGTACATTATTTTTTTATATAATAATGAATATACTTTCTTGTCATCATTGATACATTATAAATAGTTTTTAAAGTACAAATAGTGTTTTTAGTTATTATTTAATTAAGAGTTATATTTTATTAAATTATGTGAATTTTTAATTAAATTTTTTTTATTAAAATATTATTATTAATATTATTAAATGATCTTATAATTTTATGAATGCAATTGTAATTTGTATTAAGGTTTGAAAGCCATTTGTTTCAAAACCCGTGAATTTTCAATAAATGTAATTTATATTTTAAAAAGTAGAAATTAACATATTATGAAAATTATTTAGATAAAATAAATTTTATTTCTGGAATCAAGATGTCGAAATTATCCAATGGTGAATTTTTCATAATTTTCTGAGACAGTCAAATTTTTGGGTAAAAATTAAATACCGTTTAAATATATAATTTGTTTTATGAAATCATAATGACCCAATAGTGATGTAATAAAATACTATAAGCTTTATTTTCGGCCGATATATGTTTTAACTTTAAAATAATGTGATTTTGGGTTTGTTGACTTATTTTACAAAGCATTAATGAACCCTTCAATAATTATTAATCATCTTTTCTTTCTAAATTGTTTTCCAAGGGAGTGTGACTCACCTCCACATAAGAAACCAAATTATTTTAAGAAGCCCAGACTTTTGCCTTATAAATTATTTATTTCCTTTTACATTTTCCAAAAACCATGGGCAAAAACCATTAGCTGATTTTTGGTTATGATTAGTTTAATGTAAGGGGTCCCAAACCTAAATAATAAAGAATTCACTCACCTTTCCTATATAAACCCACCCAAGCTCCCACTTCCTCCTCACTCAAGGCCTTTGGAGTTCATCCAACCTCTGCCACACTCTATCTATAATCCTCCCAGGGTGCCCCAAGCTCCCAAGAAGCCTCTCTCAAGCCTTCTCAAGCTTTTGGAAGCACACTTCCAAGTAAAGGTTTTTTCCTCCTTTCTCATTTTTGTTAAATTTTCATTAAGTTGGTTTTCCCATTTAATTTAAATTATTAATGTTGGGGTATAGTTTAGAACCTCCCTCATACTGCCCTATTTATGTTTGAATGATGGGATACCACTTTATCTCTCATTGAATGCCTCCCATGTACAACCGTTACTATGCCGAAATTCCGAAAGAAACTTCTACCTCCTCATTTACATTCAAGCAATAATTTTGTATCATGAATCTAAATTCAATTAAAATTGTTGGGACATGTATATATATGACCTCCTTACTGTAAATTACTTATAAATATTATGAGGAACCCTTTTCTCACTCATCAACCATTTTTATGAATTCTTATGTCACGCCGCTACAATGCCGAAATCGCACCGATTTTCTAAGCCAATGCCATCGTGTAGTGAATACAATGCCAATTTCTCCATCATGGGTATTCACCTCTATGCACATTTACTTATTTATTATAATGTTTCATGTATGAATTCCACATTCCTTTATCGTGGAATGAATGATTATGTTTTATGAATCCTTGTTTTACGATCCTTGAGGCACACTATGCATGAAATGAAATGATTAAGAAGGGTGCGCCCTTATAACACTCCAATGCATTGGGTAAAGTATAGAATCATGATATGTAATGTGAAATGAGTGTTGAATCATGATAATTCAAGTGAAATGAGGGTTTACTCATGCTTCATGTGCAATGATTATTTACTCATGCTCCATGTGCAATGAGCCTTGACTCATGCTAATTCCATGTTAAGTGTTGTTACCACATTTCCATGTTATTATTATCATGCTTTATCATGACTTTATGTTCATGTTTATATTGTGCTCTATTGATATGCAAATTGTCTAACATGTATTTTACTCCTCATGTATTCCATGTTTATTCCCTTACTGGGCTTTATATCTCACCCCTTCTCTTAGGCATGTCTTCATGTTATCCCTTGCAATGCTATGTACGAGGGAATATATTGGTCATGTAAAATAAGTTTTAAATAAAGATGTTGTATTTAATGTTTTAATTTATTATGTAATGATCTTAATCCCAATAGACACTAGACCTCTGAATCATCCATGTTGTATCAAGTGAATATTTTATGTAAGAAATCATGTTTAAGTTTGTAATAAAACCAGGGTTGTCATAGTTGGTATCATAGGGAGTTTTAGTTATTTGTGGGATTAGGATTAGAAAACCCTATTGAAGCATTAGATACAAGTCTAATCATTATAAGAACATCTCTATGTTTTGGTGAGTATTGAGTAAGTGGGTTATGAAGAAAATACATCCCTGTCTGGATACAAGCAGGTAGAGGCGGCTCTGGCACAGATGTTTCCTAGGGGTAAAACCTGAAAACACCGCTTTGATCTAGACTCGAATGGGAACTGGTGCACGACAACGGGCCTCGCTGCACTCTTGGTTACGACACTACCGGGGGATATTATTTTGTAAATTCACAAGAATAGTATGAACCCTTAATAAGGGAATAAAAAACCCCTAAGAATCTATGTTAGAAAGTAGATCATGAAAAGCCTAGATTGAAGCCTATAGAATCGTGAGTTAAGGAAATAACAGTTTATTTATAAGTCATCAAATTTTCTCTTTGGATTACCCTTTATGTGTTACCCCTTACTTTCCTCTTATTCCAGCCAATGGTCAGTAATAGGAGGACTTGTGCTAACGACTGATGTGAAGATCAGTGTGATGACTGTACTAATGAGATGCCCAATCCAATGGGAGCGGGAATCATGAACATTGTCATACTTCTCTCTCAGCTAACTCAAGATGTCAATAGAAACACGGGTCAAGAGGAACGTTCAACCCCCCTAAGAAAGAACAAGTTGCTATCGAGAGCTTCATGAGACAAAGGCCTCCAACTTTTAGTGGATCATCTGATCCCATGATCACTGAACAATGGATCAACTACATTGAAATGATCTTCTCTATCCTTCAATGTGCTATACAAGAGAAGGTTTTCCAGGAGGCTTATCGAATGGAGGGTGAATCTAATCAATGGTGGATGTTGATAAAAAAATATGAGGCCTGAGGAGGAAATCGAGGCTTTGGAATGGAAGGATTTCTGGAAGATGTTTTTCGATAAATATTTTCCACGAACCTAGCAGTTAACTGTCGGAAAAAAAGACCCGCGGTTGTGACAGAGGAGAGGAATGCTCCATTAGAACCTCAACGCGTTGTTCATTGCTACAACTGCAAAGAACCGGTGCATTTTTCAAATCAGTTCCCTAATATAAGGGTTTTCGGAGGCAACCAACAACCTCCAAGGAATCAAGGAAGAGATTATGCCATCACTTTTTCCAAAGTGAACCTCAACAATGACGTAGTGACAGGTACACTAGTTATTCATTCATGAATAGTGAACACGCTTTTTGATTCAGGTTTTACGCATTCTTTTATATCTCGAAAGATTAGTAGAACAATCCCATCACCACCACAAATCATGGATGTGAAGATGTTGGTGAGTACAACAAATGGGGAAATCATTACATCCCATGAATATAACTCCTCCCCTATAATAATCTGTGGATTAAATTTCCTGGTGAACCACATCATACTCCATCTAGTATAATTTGATGTAATTCTTGCATGGATTGGATTTACTTATATAGAGCAAACATAAATTTTTTAGAGGGGGAAATAACACTCCATATAGAGAATCAACCTCCTATTCATTACAAGTGTAAGGAGGAAGATGAATCTCCTTTAGATCCATCTTCTCAAGCATGGATATTACTTCCCTATGAGCATGCGTATCTAGCTTAGATGATTGAGTCCATGGAAGAAACAATCCTTGAAGAAATGCCTATTGTGAAGGAATTTGCTTAAGTGTTTCCCGAGGATCTTCCTGGTCTTCCACCTAAAAGAGATGTTGGATTCTCAATTGAACTTATACCAGGGGCACTACTAATATCCAAGACTGCTTATAGAATAGTTTTCATAGAGCATGAAGAGCTAACGAAATAACTACAGGAGAATCTAAATAGAGGGTTTATATGCCCAAGTGCTTCACCATTGCGTGCATTAGTCCTCTTTTTCAAGAAGAATGATGGGTCAATGCGGCTTTTAATCGATTAGCGTGAACTTAACAAAATCACGATAAAGAACAAGGATCCTCTGCCATGGATCAATGACTTGTTCGATCAGCTTCTTGGAGAAAAATACTTCTTCAAGGTAGATTTTCTTGTCGGGATATTATCAAGAAAAGGTGAATAAGAAGATGTCCCCTAGACTGCTTTTCGTACAAGATACGGGCACTATGAATTCATAGTAATGCCTTTGGGACTCACTAATTCTCCATAAATATTCGTTGACTTGATGAATAGAGTCTTTATATAGTACCTTGACAAATTTGTGGTAGTCTTTATAGATGATATTCTAATATACTCCAAAACCAAGGAGGATCATGAGGAGTATTTAAGAACTATACTAGAGACTTTGCGAAATGAGAAGCTCTATGAAAAGTAAAACAAGTGTGAGTTCTGTTTGAAGGAGGAACCATTTTTGGGCCATATCATCACATGAAATGGGGTATTTGTGGATCACTCCAAAATAGATGCATTTGAAGGATGGTCGAGGCCAATATCGGTAACAGATATCCGTAGTTTCTTGGGGTTAACTGGATATTATCGACTATTTGTCATAAATTTCTCACGATTGTCCAACCCTCTTACCAAGTTATCTCGAAAGGGAGTAAAGTTTTCTTGGAGTGATGAATGAGGAGAAATATTCAAGGAGTTGAAAAGGAGGCTTATCACTGCGCCCGTGATCACTTTACCCACAAGTGGGGAAATTTTTGTGGTATTCAGTGATGCTTCGAAGAAGGGCTTAGGCTGGGTGCTGATTCAGAATGATAAAGTGATAAATTATGCCTGAAGGTTGTTGAAAATCCATGAGTGGAACAATCCAACACATGATATGGATTTGGCAGTGGTGATGTTTTCCTTGAAAATCTGGCGGCATTATCTCTATGGGGAGAAATGTGAGATATATACTAACCACAAGAGTCTTAAAAATATATTCAAATAGAAAAAGATTAATATGTGCCATATAAGATTGATAGAGCTCATCAAAGATTATAAATGTTCAATACATTACCACCCTGGGAAAGCAAACAAGGTGGCAGATTCCCTAAGTATAAAGGACCCAACGATTCTATCAGCGATGAGAATTGACAAGGATCTAATCTTCTTAGACATGATGAGGATGGACATGGGAATCATAAAAAAGGAAATCATCAATCCTTCACAAATGATTTCTCAACCGTCTCTTTTGGAAAGGTTAAACGATGCTCAAAAGGATGATATGGGAATTCGGGAAAAAAGTAAAAGCTATTGAAAAAGGGAAATCCTTGGAGTTTAATGTTAATGAAGAAGGAATTGTGTGATTTGGGAAAATACTATGTGTTCCATCATGTCCGGAGCTAAAGAAGGAACTTTTAGATGATGCACATAGTTCAAATTTCTCTAATCACCTAGGTAAGACAAAGATGTATCAAGATCTCCGAGAAATGTTTTGTTGGGATAATATGAAGAAGGATATCACTGAATATACATCAATGTGCCTGTTGTGCCAGAAAGTGAAGGTAGAGAGGTAGAAGTTTAATGGGATGATGAAACCATTGCCCATACTAGAATGGAAATGGAAGAACATCACCATGGACTTTGTCACCGGAATTCCGAGGACATCCAAAGGCAACAATGCAATCTGGGTGGTGGTGGATCCTCTTACAAAGACTGCACAATTCATTTCTATTCGGGAGGATTTCTAATTGGATCAACTGGAACAAATATATATCAGGGAAGTGGTAAGGCCTCATAGAGTGACACTACTTATTGTGTCTGACCAAGATCCAATATTCACCAATAAGTTTTGGAAGAGTCTTAAATATGCTCTGAATACTAAACTGAACTTCAGTACGGCCTATCATCCTAAAACTGATGCAATATCCGAGCGGACTATCAAAAAACATGAGGACATGTTGAGATCATGCTCAATGGAAATTAAAGGAGGATGGGATCAATATCTTCCTCTGGTTGAGTTCTCTTATAATAAAATTTTCCAATCGTGCATCCAAATGGCACCTTATGAAGCCCTGTATGGGAAAACGTGCAGAACACCAGCATGTTGGGATGAGGTCGGTGAACGTAAGCTGCTTGGACCATAAATGGTCGAAGAAATGGTGGAGGCGGTAAAAACCATTCAACAACATATCATATAAAGCCCCAGCCTTAAACCTTACTTAATCTTGAGTTATTACAAGATTACACATTGAGGATATTTTTAGGATTAGAGTTTTAATGAATTAGATCCTGAAACTTGCATTACATCCACATTTAAAGAAAGGGGTTACATAAGAGACAATATTCATTCTTCCCATCAACCGAAACATATTTAAAATAAAACACAGATTCTTTCTTGACACATCCTTGACACTATCATCACATCATGTACCTTTCCCTTGACCTGTGAAAAGCATTTCAAAAACATGGGATGAGCATAAAAATCTCAGTAAGGGTTATAAAAATATGGAAAGGAAACATGAGTTCATATATACATAAGAATGAAATCATATTTCACCCATAAAACATAGACACTTTAACATACCTCATCAAACCATGAATAAATCATATAAATCATAAGACATAATGGTAACTTGAGGCATTCATATCATTCTTACCTAGGGAGTAACCCTCTTGGTTACGTTTGGAATACCCATCATAGTATATTCCCTAAACCTCTTCGGAGAAACCTTAACGTTTCACTCCTTCATGTTACCCAATGCATTGGAGAGCTATATCGGGCTCACCCGCCCTTATTTTATCACAAAACCACCCGTCTTCATAATATTGCCCACGATCCTCAACATAATCGTATCACATAAAACATGCATAAAGGAAACATAACTTTTCCACCTTTCAATCACAAGATGTCAATACAACACATTGATATAAAAACATTATGAAAACCATTTTCAATACCAAAAGAAAAGAAAAGTAAAACATGGTATTTATATTTCTTTTAAAAAGAAGGTATGGCTTGTAGAGGAAGCCAAAACTCAAACAATGGTCATGGCGGTGGAGAAGTCGTTGTCACCGCATACGTACGACAAAAACATTCCCTTTTCTCGTTTAGTAAATGATTCGTATAAAAAAGATTCTCTTTTTAATAAATGTAAAATTCAACGGGGTTTATACACTGTATAAAATAAGGTTGTGTATAAAACAAAATATGCCTCAATAAAAGGAGATTGAGACGAAGTCCCATACAAAGACAGTATCCTTGGATTAAGGATAAATCAGTTACGTAACTATGTGTGGAAAAAAAATACAAGAAATATAAGTGGGTATTAAGTGTAAAAAAATTAAAGGACATTCACACATAATTATAGAACGACATATTCAAGGTGTACAAATTTATCCCATAGAATCGAAATCGGGTTAAGAAGTTCCCTTGCAATAATTAGACAGCCTAACGGCGTCACTTCAAATTTCAAAAAAAGAGTTGATGAGAGATAAAAAGGGTATCTCATAACTTGGACATAAAATTTACATCAATAAGTATATAGAAGAACATATCCCAAAATAATATTATATGAATTAAAAGACATAACAAAATAAGTCTTTTAAAAAGAGGAGGGTGAAAGGTTCCCTTACCGACATGGGTATCTTTCGAAACATACGCTCCGTGAAAGAAGGACAATACAACATTGATGTAAATACTCATAAATGAAAGAATATTACACAATGAGTAAAATATTGGTCTGTACATACACTACTCAAAGAAAATTGTGGAAAATGTAGCATAAATCTCACGGGAATAAAAGTGAGATGAAAAATCCCTTACGAAAACACGGCAGCCTAACAGTGCCACTTAAAACTTCCAAAAACGGATTGATGAGATCAAATAGGGTATCTCATCAAATTACAATAAAATTTACACCAAGAGGAATATAAAAGAATATCCCCCATCATAACAAAGAGGAGCTTAAAAGAAGTGACATAAAGGAGAGTACTTAAAGAGAAAGAGAGAGGTTAGATCTCTTACGAAAATTCGGCAGCCTAACGTGGCCACTCAAAACTTCCAAAATGGATTAATGAGAGAGAATAGGGTCTCTCATCATATGAACATAAAATTTATAGTAAGAGTAATATAAAATAACATCCCAATAACAAGAAATATGAGCTTAGAAGGAATGACATAAAAGAGTGTACTTAAAAAGAAAGAGAGGAGTAGGATCCCTTACCTCGGGTCTGACTTGACTCGATCGTTCTTTAACGTCCTGAATAATAAACATGAGTTAATTTCCACTTTATTAAGAACCTTTTTCTAGTTCATTATTCCTTTTATATCACTTATTTCAATGTTATAAACATTATGTAATCATTAATGTTAATAATGTTTGTTTTGTCGATATTTGGTTCTTAAGTCGAAAGTGGACTTCTTACAATTACATGTTGATCATGTGGTCAAATGTTCATTATATACAGAATTATATTCATGATTTAGATATCATATATATAATATATATCCAGAATATAAATGTATTTATAATATTACATAATCATTTATAGGTAAGAAATGAAATGCACCATTTATGGAGACAGTAATCCGTACGTACGCATGAACGCTACGTTCATTTCTATGTCATATTAATGGAATTAAAACTAAATGAGAGGTATGTATATTTTAATTCCAGAATTATATTAATCATTTATATGTATCATTCATCATATATATCCATTATAAACATGTACTTATAATAGTACATTACATTTGGGGATAAGAAATGAAATGCACCGTTCTTGGAGACGGTAAGCCGTACGTACGCATGAACGCTAGTTTCATTTCTATTTCATATTTTTATGGAATGGAATAATAATTATATAGAGTTATATTATAATTCCAGTATAAAATAATATATATTAACTTTAAATCCATCCTTTATATGTCCCACATATGGCATTAACGAATCACATCACTTTGAGGGGGCGGTAGTCCGCACTTTCTTAAATGTAGATATCGCGTTTACCCATAATGGAAACCATAAAGGTATGCCCAAAATGAAAAATACAGAAGCTTAAGGAAAACATAAAAATATTATATATCATATATAAATATAGTGTCATCTTAATGGACACCTTTGATGGTGTTAAAAGAATGTTGAACAATCATCGTTTCGAGAGGCCGAAATTTGCCATCCACGGAAACAGTATGTTCTTTAACCATTAGATGTTGGTGTGTGAAATTGTAGCTCGAATACTTCTTATAAAAACATCCTAGTATATTAATGATACTGTAGTTGTTACAAAATAAATTAATAAAAAGAGTTTAGGGGGTTGGAGAAGCAAAATAAAAGAAAAGGACTCAAGTGAAGGCATTACCTTAAAATCGGGTAACTCCATTTGGTTTGAGCTCAAAGGCTTCCTTTGGAAGACATCTGCACAATGTTAGGATTCAAGGAGTAAGAGAGGGAAGTTGAGAGACAAAATGGGCAGAGGTTGGCCGAGACAAAGGCTTTGGGAGTGTGGGCAAGGAGGTAGAGGTGGAGGCCTTTTATAAGAGGAGACGTGGGGCACTTTTGGAAGGTAAAGAAAAGCCACTTTATTTTAAAATGGTATTCGGATTTAAGAGGTCCCATGTTGATGTGTTTCTAGGATAAGGTGATAAGGGTTCGAAAGCCACTCATACAATAGGTTTTGGACATGTGTAGGTCTTAGATATTACATTATCTGTCCATTTTATTTAAATCGTTAAATAATGAGGTCATCGATGCATCATCATGATGTCATAAATGATTTAATTTATTTAATGTCTAAAAATTATAAAAAAAATACTATGATGTAGGAAATATTTTTATCTTTCCAATGAATATTTATAGTAAAAAATATGATTTTGATAACCCCATGTAAAAATCATTTTAGTAAAACATTTCATGTTTGTCTCATTTTTACTTTAACTTTAAATAAAAAGATATTAATGTCATTTTCCACCCAGTGGCTTCATGGGGTCCCCAAGTTGACCCATGGGTTGTCTTCGTAGGCCATGACACATCCAATAATGTTAAGACATGTGTCATGTTCATTTCATATTATTAAAACATTATTTTTACATTAAACTACACTAATTACCTCTAATCGCGATTAAAAACTTAATAAGTTACTATTCACCAAAAAATTATTTTTATACCATTGAACCACATTTTACTTCTTAATGACAACCATGTATGTCGGATTTTTGAAATTCAAAACACAAATATGGAAAAATTTAATTTAAACGGAAAAATTAGTTTTTATAAGTACCACTTAGTGGTTTCACTATTATTCAAAAATTGAAGTTTTTCAGAAAAATCCCAAATATTCACCCTAAGCTATATTTGATATTCCGAATTCAAAAATGAATTCTATTTTAAAAAATTAAAAACATATAAGTCACATTAATTTATTTAATAATTAATTCCCGCTATCAGAGCAAATAGCATGTTTTTATGAAACAATAAGTATCAAAAGATTGACACTAGTTTAAGTCTGATTTCAAAGTGAAATTAATTCCAACGAACACTCTTGGATTTAATGGAAAAAATATATTCTAATTTAACTTTAAAACCAATTCAAAAGATAATCTAATCATATAAATAAATTAGATTAAAAATAGGTTTTGAATTAAAATACAACAGTTTACACTATTCATTAAAAAATGAACTTTATCAGAAAGATATCAAAAATTTACACAAAGTAAATTTTGAGGTCCCAATTCTTAAGAAGAGTTTTATTTGGTCCAAAAGGAAGTATAAGAGTGAACAAAACTATATTTAATGACTTTTCTCCATCAAAAGGAGATAAGCGAACCTTAAGTGAAAACTAGGGCATATACGCCTAAAATTGAATTCTTTCCATATTTTATGCCATTATCTTTTATTGGATAAATGTAAAAACATTTAAAAACATATATAATAATATTTTAGTTATTTGTATCCATTCCCTCCAATACGACGGCTACATGTTAACTACCATTTAAAATAATAATATTTTATTATTAGAGTGCAACGTAAGATTCCCAAGAAACTCGTTGTTGCATGTTGGGTACGCCATCGAGCATAACGTCCCCTTTAAAGTCATATTAATATTTTATTCAAAAATATAGATAAATATGAAAATGTCATATTGTTTATTTACCTGGGGTGTTACATCCTTCCCCCTTTTGAGAATTGAGTCCTCGCAATTTTTAAAATTGAGCTTGGAAACATCCTTGAAAGTCTCACATCGGAACAAGAGTCGGTAAAACAATCACTTTAAAATAAAGGAAGATAAGTACAGAGGTCACCCGAGTTAACCCATATGTAGAAAAACATGGACATGGAAGAAAAAGAAAAGGGTCATGTTCTTGATGGAGAGTGATAGTAAACATGTCTAGGAGAAAGTTAACCATAAGAAAATCATAAACATGTAATGGGTTAAACAGTATTCGATTCCCCAATAGGAAAAGTTAATAGACAAAATTTTTGTTTTAAGTTACTTTTTATTGAGGAATGTATTCATAAGGAAACATAATCACTTATCATGTTGACTTTCAACTTTTACTAGATTCCTTAATCAAACTCATATTTTTTTCCAAAAGACGAGTATTTAGGGAGACTTGTTCGCATTAAGAGTACTATAATCAGCTTCTAGAGAATCACCTAATCCACAAAAGAGAACTATATACACCCCATGTCTTTAGGCTTTAACCAAAACCAAATCCAAAAAGGTTAGTACAAGGTCAGATAATCCAGAAAAGGATAACCCATTAAAAAGAAAATATATGCTTAATCTCCAAAATTTGTCCAACAAAACCCAAAGTTCAACGAGGAGCATCTGATAAAAAATTTGTCCATAAAATTATTCAAAGTAAACCAATCTAAGATTGAAACCCAAATATTTGAATTATTTAGTCACATATTCTTCCAAGTTAAATCGTAACATTTATCTCCAAACAACATCAGTTGTTCCTAAAGTCTTGTATTGAAAAGTAATTAACCTAATCACATATCCTCCATGATAGGTTAATAATTTTCATAAATAACTCAAAATCAACTTACTCTTAATTCATAAAATCATATAACTAAAAACAATATGTCAAACTAACCAGGGACATCACGTAGCCCAGTGGTAGGTGATAAATACCAGTCGCACTTCAGTTGTGGGTTCAATTCCCGCAGCTTTGTCCGACGCGACGGGTTGTCACACGGTCTGCGTGTTGTCCTTTTTCCAAAACTATATAATTCTTAAATCATTCCCCAAAAAGATATAAAATCATCAAAAATGATCATAACATATTTTAACCTCAAGTTTATCTCATGCCTTTCATTTTCCAGCATATCATATAATAACCCATAATTACCTTAAAATTAAGGATCATATAAACTCTAATGGTTACCTTTATAATTATTACCTGAACATCCACATCGATTGGTCATATCATACATGATGCATTACAGAACATACCAAGGTTCAAGTGGTTGATCATGACTCCTTGATATTTGGTTTAGAACTACCACGAGTTTCCTAATTGAATCCTCCATTTTATCTAGTATCTTAATCAGAGAACCACCACAGTTTCCTTCAAAACGGTTGTCTCTTTGGTGCCTCCTAGATCCATCCATTCAATAAAAAAAGAAATGTCAGTGTGAGTATATCAACAAAACCATCATGTACTAATGAGGAAGGTAAACACTAAGATATACTTACTCATTCACTTTATCTAAAACTAAGACTCTTTCTGAAATCCTAACCATTATGGTAATGTCACTTATGCTTAACGAATACCCTAACCTCTAAAGTTATCTAAACCGACCATTGATACCAACTATAAGGCCCTAGCCTTAAACCTTACTTAATCTTGAGTTATTACAAGATTACATATTGAGGATCTTTTTAGGTTTAGAGTTTTAGAGAATTAGATCATAAAACTTGCATTACATTCCACATTTAAACAAAGTGGTTACATAAAAGACAATATTCATTCTTCCCATCAATGGAAACATATTTAAAATGAAACACAGATTCTTTCTTGACACATCTTTGACACTATCATCACATCATGTACCTTTCCCTTGACCTGTGAAAAACATTTCAAAAACATGGGATGAGCATAAAAAGCTCAGTAAGGGTTATAAAAATATGGAAAGGAAACATGAGTTCATATAAACATAAGAATGAAATCATACTTTACCCATAAAACATAGGCACATTAAGATACCTCATCAAACCATGAATAAATCATATAAATTATAAGACATAATGGTAACTTGAGGCATTCATAACATTCTTACGTAGGGAGTAACCCTCTTGGTTACGTTTGGAATACCCATCACAGTATATTCCCTAAATCTCTTCGGAGAAACCTTAACGTTTCACTCCTTCTCATTACCCAATGCATTGGAGATCTATATCGGGCTCACCCACCCTTAGTTTATCACGGAACCACCCATCTTCATAATAATGCCCATGAACCTCAACATAATCGTATCACATAAAACTTGCATAAAGGAAACATAACATTTCAACCATTCAATCAGAAGATGTCAATACAAAACATAGATATAAAAACATTATGAAAACCATTTTCAATACCAAAATATGAGAATAGTAAAACATGGTATTTATTTTTGTTTTAAAAAGAAGGTATGGCTTGTAGAGGAATAAGAAACTCAAACAATGGTCACGACGGCGGAGAAGTCATTGTCGCCGCATACGTACGACAAAAACATTCCCTTTTTCGTTTAGTAAACGCTTTGTATAAAAAAGATTCTCTTTTTAATAAACGTAAAAGTCAACGGGTTTTATACACTGTATAAAAGAAGGTTGTGTATAAAACAAAATATGCCTCAATGAAAGGAGATTGAGACGAAGTCCCATACAAAGACAGTATCCTTGGATTAAGGATAATTCAGTTACATAACTATGTGTGATAAATGAATACACGAAATATAAGTGGGTATTAAGTGTAAAAAAATCAGAGGAAATTCACACATATTCATATAATGACATATTCAAGGTGTACAAGTTTATCCCATAGAATCGAAATTGGGTTAAGAAGTTCCCTTGCAATAATTAGACAGCCTAATGACGTCACTTCAAAATTCAAAAAAAGAGTTGATGAGAGATAAAAAGGGTATCTCATCACTTGGACATAAAATTTACAACAATAAGGATATAGAAGAACATATGCCAAAATAATATTAGGTGAATTAAAAGGCATAACAAAATAAGTCTTTTAAAAAGTGGAGGGTGAAAGGTTCCCTTACAGACATGGGTATCTTTCGAAACATATGCCCCGTGAAAGAAGGACAATAAAACAATGATGTAAATAATCATAAATGAAAGAATATTACACAATGAGTAAAATAATGGTCAGTAAATACACCACTCAATGGAAACTGTGGAAAATGTAGCATAAATCTCACAGGAATAAAAGTGAGATGAAAAATCCCTTACTAAAACTCGGCAGCCTAACGACGCCACTTAAAACTTCCAAAAATGGATTTATGAGAACAAATGGGGTATCTCATCACATTAAAATAAAATGTACAGAAAGAGGAACATAAAATAACACCCCCCATCATAACAAATAGGAGCATAGAATAAGTGACATAAAGGAGAGTACTTAAAGATAAAGAGAGAGGTTATATCTCTTACGAAAATTCGGCAGCCTAACGGCGCCACTCAAAACTTCCAAAATGAATTGATGAGAGAGAATAGGGTCTCTCATCATATGAACATAAATATTACAGTAAGACTAATATAAAAGAACATCCCAATAACAAGAAAGATTAGCTTATAAGGAATGACATAAAAGAGTGTACTTAAAGAAAAGAGAGGAGTAGGATCCCTTACCTCGGGTCCGACTTGACTCGATCGTTCTTTAACATCATGAATAATAAACTTGAGTTAATATACACTTTATTAAGAAAATTTTTCTTTTTCATTATTCCTTTTAGATCACTTATTTCCATGTTATAAACATTATGTAATAATTTAAGATAATAATTTTTGTTTTGTCGATATTTGGTTCTTAAGTCGAAAGTGGACTTCTTACAATTACATGTTGTTCGTGTGGTCAAATGTTAATTATATCCAGAATTATATTCATGATTTTGATATCATATATATACAGAGTATACATGTATTTATAATATTACATAATCATTTAGAGGTAAGAAATGAAATGCACCGTTCATGGAGACGGTAAGTCGTACGTACGCATTAATGCTACTTTCATTTCTATGTCATATTAATGGAATTAAAACAAAATGAGAGTTTTGTATATTTTAATTCCAGAATTATATTCATAATTTAGATGTATAATTCATCATATATATCCATTATATACATGTACTTATAATAGTACATTCCATTTGGGGATAAGAAATGAAATGCACCGTTCATGGAGACAGTAAGCCGTACGTACGCATGAATGCTACATTCATTTCTATTTAATATTTTTATGGAATGTAATAATAATGATATAGAGTTATATTATAATTCCAGTATAACATCATTTATAATAACTTTAAATCCATCCTTTATACGTCCCACATATGGCATTAACGAATCACATCACTTTGAGGGGGCGGTAGTCCGCACTTCCTTAAATGAAGATATCGCGTTTACCCATAATGGAAACCATAAAGGTATGCCCAAAATGAAAAATAAAGAAGCTTAAGGAAAACATATAAAAATATTATATATCATATATAAATATAGTGTCATCTTAATGGCCACCTTTGACGGTGTTAAAAGAATGTTGAACAATCAACATTTCGGGAGGCCGAAATTCGCCATCCACGGAAACAGTATGTTCTTTAACCATTAGATGTAGGTGTGTGAAAGTGTAGCTAGAATCCTTATTATAAAAACATCCTAGTATATTGATGATACTGGAGTTGTTACAAAAGAAATAAATAAAAAGATTTTAGGAGGTTGGAGAAGAAAAATAAACCAAAAGGACTCAAGTGAAGACATTCCCTTAAAATCGGGTAACTCCCGTTGGTTTGAGCTCAAAGGCTTACATTGGAAGCCTTCTGCCCAAAGTGAGGCTTCAAGGAGTAAGAGAGGGAAGTGGAGAGACAACATGGGCAGAGTATGGCCGAGATAAAGGCTTTGGGAGTGTGGATAAGGAGGTAGAGGTGGGGGCCTTTTATAAGAGGAGAGGAGGGGCACACTTGGAAGGTAAAGAAAAGTCACTTTATTTTAAAATGGAATTAAGATTTATGAGGTCCCTAATTGATTTTTTTCGAGGATAAGGTGATAAGGGTTCGAAATAAACTCATCCAATAGGTTTTGGACATGTTTAGGTCTTATATATTACATTATATTTCCATTTTATTTAAATCGTTAAATAATGAGGTCATCACTGCATCATCATGATGTCATAGATAATTTAATTTATTTAATGTCTAAAAATTATAAAAAAATACTATGATGTAGGAAATCCTTTTAGTTTCCCAATGAATATTTATAGTCAAAAATCGGATTTGTATAACCCCAGGTAAAAATTGTTCTAATAAAACATTTCATGTTTGTCTAATTTTTACTTTAACATTAAATAAAAAGATATTAATTTCATTTTCCAACCAATGTTGCTTCATTGGGTCCCCAAGTTGAGCCATGGGTTGTCTTGGTCGGCCATGACACATCCAATGATGTTAGGACATGTTTCATGTTCATTTCATGTTATTAAAACATTATTTTTACCGTAAAATACACTAATTACCTCTAATCGCGATTAAATACTTAATAAGTTACTATTCACAAAAAATTTATTTTTATCCCATTGAACCAAATTTTACTTCTTAATGACAACCATATATGTCGAATTTTTGAAATTCAAAACACAATGTTGGCAAAATTTCATTTAAATGGAAAAATCAGTTTTTATAAGTACCACTTAGTGGTTTCACTATTCATCAAACATTGAAGTTTTTCAGAAAAATCCCAAAAATTCACCATAAGCTATATTTGATATTCCGAATTAAAAAATGAATTCTATTTTAAAAAATTCAAAACATATAAGTCACATTAATTAATTTAATAATTAATTCCCACTGTCAGAGCAAATAGCGTGTTTTTGTGAAACAATAAGTATCAAAAGATTTACACTAGTTTAAGTCTGATTTAAAAGCGAAATTAATTTCAACGACCACTATTGGATTTAATGGTAAAAATATATTCTAATTACACTTTAAAACCAATTCAAAAGAAAATTTAATCATATAAATAAATTAGATTAAAAAGTGGTTTTGAATTAAAATACAACATTTTACACTATTCATTAAAAAATGAACTTTATCAGAAACATACCAAAAATTTACACAAAGTCTTTTTTGATGTCCCGATTCTTAAGAAGAGTTTTATTTGGTCCAAAAGGATGTATAAGAGTGAACAAAACTATATTTAATGACGGTTCTCCATCAAAAGGTGATAAGTGAACCTTTAGTGATAACTAGGGCATATACGCCTAAAATTAAATTCTTTCCGTATTTTATGCCTTTATCTTTTATTGGATAAATTTAAAACATTTAAAAACATATATAATCATATTTTAGTTATTTCTATCCATTACCGCAAATACAACGACAGCATGTTAACTACCATTTAAAATAATAATATTTTATTATTAGAGTGCAACGTAAGATTCCCAAGAAACTCGTTGTTGCATGTTGGGTACACCATCGAGCATAGCATCCCCTTTAAAGTCATATTAATATTTTATTCAAAAATATGGATAAATATGAAAATTTCATATTCTTTATTTACCTGGGGTGTTTCATATCAAGGAAGCCCAGAGTCAATAGAAGCGTTATGTAGATAATCATCGATGAGACCATGAGTTTAAAGTTGGAGACATGGGTTTTCTACGCATATCTCTGTGGAAGAAGGACATCAGGATTAGAAAGAAAGGGAAGTTAAGTCCAAGTTACATCGGCCCCATCGAGATTCTTGATTGTGTTGGGGTTGTGGCCTATTTACTAGCACTTCCACCTACCAAGGCCAATGTACATGATTCATTTCATGTATCCCTCTTAGGGAACTACATACCGGACCCTTCACATGTACTCTCTTCTGAGGCGGTATAGATGGAGGATGATATTTCTTATGAGGAGCAACCAGTGGAGATCTTAGATCGTAGAGAAAATGTTCTACGAAATAAGATAATGCCCCTCGTCAAGGTGTAAGGGATAAACCACAGGTTTGAAGAAGCGACTAAGGAATCAGAGGAAATGATGAAGCTAAGTTACCCACATCTGTTTTAGTGTGGGAAAAGGAAATTTTTAAGGAAAAATTTCTTAAGGGGGAATATCGCAATGACCCAAAGTTTCATTAATGGAAATACCTCTTTATCTAATTAAATGTGTCTTTATGTACAAAGATTATATAAAATGTCAACTTATTTAGTTATATGTTAAGAATTGTGACCGTTACTTTTATAGCCATTGGACGGTGATCACATGATTAGTATAAATATAAGGCTTTAACAAACCTAATTTACTCAGACAAAAGAAACGATGGCCTCATCCAGTAGAATTGCTCCATAAAAATCCCATTTGTCAGAGCTTAGAAAAGAGGTGGCGTCCTTGGGATTTTCTCTTGACCAAGCCCAGGATGAGCTTCATCATGTGAAGCTCGAACATGACCATCTACTGGAATAGTGGAAGTTGATAGAGATTACAACTTGAGTGATGTTATCTAAGACACCCCATGAGTCTGTCACCATCGCACACCATACCCTTATGTCTTATGTGGCTGTTTTAAGGGGTTATGTTACAAATCATGAGTAATATGTTCATGTACATTATTTTTGTATATAATAATGATTATACATTCTTGTCATCATTGATACATTATAAGTTGTTTTTAATGTAGAAATAGTGTTTTTAGTTATTATTTAATTAAGAATTATATTTCATTAAATTAAGGTATTTTTTAATTAAATAATATTTTAGTAAAATATTATTATTATTAAATTAATTGTTATTAAATGATATTATAATTTTATGAATGTAATTGTAATTTTTATTATGGTTTGAATGCCATTTTTTGTCAAAACCCGTGAATTTTTGATAAATGTCAATTTTATTTTAAAAAATTAATATTAAAATATTTATAAAATTATTTAGAAAAAATAAATGTTATTTAGTGAATCATAATGTCAAAATTATCCAACGGTGAATTTCTCATAATTTTCTGAGAGAGTCAAATTTTAGTGTAAAAATTAAATACCATTTAAATATATAATGTGTTTTATGACATCATAATGACCCAATAGTGATGTTATAAAATACTATATGCTTTATGTTCGGGAAATATATGTTTTACCATTAAAATAATGTGATTTGGAGTTTATCTGACTTATTTTACAAAGCATTAATGAACCCCTCAATACTTATTAAACATCTTGTCTTTGTAAATTATTTTCCCTAGGAGTGTGACTCACCTCCACATAAGCAACCCCATTATTTTATGAATTTCGGACTTTGGACTTATAAAATATTGGTTTCCTCTCCCCTTTTCCAAAAACCAAGCGCTAAAACCATGAGCTGATTTGTGTTTTAGATTAGTTTAATGTAAGGGGTCTCAAACCTAAATAATAAAGAATTCAATCACCTTTCCTATACAAACCCGCCCAAGCTCCCACTTCCTCCTCACTCAAAGCCCTTGGAGTACATCCAAACTCTACCCTACTCTTTATATAATTCTACCAAGGTGTCCCAATCTCCCAAGAATCCTCTCTCAAGCCTCTATCAAGCCTTTGGAAGCACACCTCCAAGTAAGGGTTTTTTCTTCCTTTCTCATTTTTGTCCAATTTTCTTTAAGTTGGGTTTCCCTTTTACTTTCAATTATGAATGATGGGGTATGGTTTCACACCTTCCTCATTCTTCCCTCATTATGTTTGAATTATGGGATACCATTTCTCTCTCATTAAATTCCTCCCATGTACACCCATTACTATGCTGAAATTCCGAAAGGAACTTCTCTCTCCTCATTTACATTCAAGAAATACTTTTGTATCATGAATCTAAATTCCATTACAATTGTTGGGACATGTATCTATATGACCTCATTAATGTCCATTACATTTAAATATTATGAGGAACCCCTTTCTCTCTCATCAATCGTTTTTATGAATTCTTATGTCACTCCATTATACTGCTGAAATCGCACCGATTTTCTAACCCAATACCATTTTGTAGTGAATACCATGCACATTTCTCCATCAAGGGTATTCAACAATATGCACATTTACATAATGAATATAATGTTTAATGTATGAATTCCACATTCCTTTATCGTGGAATAACATATTATGTTTTATGAATCCATGTTTTATGATCCATGTGGCACATTTATGCATGAAATGAAATTTTTAAGAAGGGTGCACCCTTATAGAACTCCAATGAATTGGGTAATGTATAGTATCATTATATTTCATGTGAAAAGTGTGTTGAATCATGATAATTCAATTGCAAGATGTGTTTACTCGTGCTTCATGCGCTATGAGGATATACTCATGCTCCTTGTGAAATGAGCCTTGGCTCATGCAAATTCCATGTTAAGTGTTGTTGCCACATTTCCATGTTATGATTATCATGCTTTATCATGCCTTTATACTCATGTTTATCTTGTGATCTATTGATATTAATATTGTCTAACATGTATTTTACTCCTCATGTATTTCATGTTTATTCCCTTACTGAGATTTATAGCTCACCCCTTTTCTTATACATGTCCTCAGGTTATCCCATGCAGTGCAATGTACGAGGGAATGTAGTGGTCATGTAAAGGAAGTTTTCAATAAAGATGTTGTATTTCATGTTTGAAGTTGTTATGTAATGATTCTAATCCCCAAAGAAACTAGACCTCTCGATCATCCATGTTGTATCAAGTGAATCATTTATGTAATAAAGCATATTTAAGTTTGTAATAAAAGAAGGGTTGTCATAATGCAGTTGTTGGAATAGGGATATACAAGGAATTCTTGTTTATAGTATGGTGTGAACATTAGATACAAATAGATTTCCCAAACTGTGTTCCTACACCACATGATTAGCGCCATTTAACCATTATTTGTGCACGGGTTGACACACAATTGGTGCATGGGTTGGTCAAACCATGAGGAAAATCCTGTAGCAACCCCCTTCAAAAAAATAATCCCACTAATTTTTTATCCAATTGTGTTTCCAAACTATTCACCTCATTAAATAGGTGAAATTACCCTCCTGAATTTTACATTATTTTCATCCTCTATTCCTTTTTCTCCTTCACGTGCTACAACATCTTCTAGGGGGTTCTCTTATCCTCCCCTAGGTATGAGAAGAAATACCTCATACGACCACTGATCTCAACATCATCATGTTCTTATCCAGTGTATCTGTATTTCTACACCTCCTACTTATTATTTTATTAAATTATATTCTCTACCATATGATTATTTTTTGTGAGCACATTTTTCCTATTTTTAGGGTGGATATACATTTCTTAGATTTCTCATAAATCTTGTTGAATCAAGCCCCAATATTGTATATGTGGGTCATCCTATGAATGGGGTAACTTTTCTATATCTCTTCCCTCATTTTAATTTATTGAATAAAACTTTTTTGTGAGGTGAGCGACACATATACCCAATGTGGCTTCTAAATTGTAATTTTTTATTTAAATTGCATAGACATCATTATGATTCCTTTAGGCTTCTACTTATATGGTTGGTGATTATGACCACAACCTGAAGAACCCTTGGGTTAGTTAAATTAATTTTTAATGTTTAATTAATGTCTCTTTCTTTGTAAGACCCACCAATTTTGGACTTCCTCTATATTTATGTGTTTAATGGTGATTATCACTTGTATAAAAAACACATTGAGGTAGGTAGTTTATGATTTTTTATGTGGATTTTACTAAGTGAACTAAATGAATTTTTTGATAATAATATCATGTTTTCTAATAATATCCTTTTTTAATTATGATGCCTTCTAAGAGAAAATGGTATTATTATCTGGGTCATTGTTTGGATTGGTGATGTGATTAGTACATGGGTCTCATTATTTGTAATTCAAATGATTAATTGGATTTTCCCTCTCCTTTAGTATGAATGATATGTGTTATGGCGTGCTAAAAGATGTAGTCTTATACCTTCAATTTTTGTTAGGTTTATGTTTCGTTATATTCATGACCCTTTATTGATTAAATTTGATATATAATGATTGTATTATTTATGACTCAATAAATACCCACATTCCACATTACAGATTACTTGATGATGGGCTCATGAGTATATGAGGCATCATATGTTTGGAAAATAGAGGCTATATTTTTTAAGGGATCACCATGTGTGTTTTTTACCACCATCTAAGTTATTTTGGTTCCTAGGAGAGCACTTGTTGATAGAATTGGTGGGAAAATGTTTACACCATTCCATAAGTGATACATGGACCCCATTGTGAGATACCAGATCTGGGCTCGTAGGGGACATGTTTTACTTACATAGGGAGTGATAATTTATATTGAATTTATGGATCATTATGGACAAACATCTTTTGATTTTGATAACTATTACGCTCCTTATGTAATACTCGTGTTCCTCTATATAATTCACTATGGATGGGAACATGGTTCTCTAAACATTAATACTTGGGATTCCTCATAAAATTTAATACATGATTTTAAGTAATTAAATAAGAGGGGTAATCCACTGAGCCCAATCACTTGTTTGGGTGAATAAAATTTCAAAATTCATCAAATTTGATGCCACATTATTAATTTTCCATGAATTCACACATTTTTCCATTGGTTCAGAAATTTTATACTTATGTTGAAGTAGGTATGGTCTTTCTAGGTTTTGTTGAAAAAACTATTAAAAAATACTTTGTTTATTTATTTCGAATTTCTTCAAAAACGTGTTTTACTTACATAATACATATTTTATATGAACATGGAGGAGTATGCTTTAGGAACCATTAATGGTTTCCTACTGAGTATACCTCACGCCCTTCTCAGGACACCATTTCACTGGGTACCTAGAAGATCCTCTTGTCTGTTAGTACTTTGATGATTGTTTGTGCTATTAGTTGGGCATGGGAGCTTCAGAGCACAAGACTGAGCTAGTTCTCAAAATTCTCTTTGAGTTTTCCCTTATTATTTTCATTCATTTTTTTATTTTCTATTTTGAATTCATATTATATTTTATCAACATATAATATATATGATATTTTGTATAATGGTTTAGGAAATATAATATTTAGTTATTATATTGACCAAATTATACTGGTACTCTATCAATCATTTATTACTTCTTCTACTAATTTCTATTGATATAGGTATGATAATACGTCTATGATACTCTAAACACGAGGGTATATACACTCCACCATATGACCATTAGACCTTTGTTTCTAGTCTATAGCCTCTATTGTACAATGACAATTTCTTATGGAAATGTAGCAATTAGTCAAACAAGAGATTTAATGGTCATTTATGATAGGATGTTACATGACTCATAATTATATTTGTATCTAGTCGAAACATTACTAACATATATATTTCATAATTTCTATACTACTATCCATACCAAATAAATAGTCTATATTATAATTGTTATATGTAAATTATATAATGATTATAGTATCTAACAATTATCTAAAATTTTTGGGTTTCATGTCATAAAAGTTATTGAGATTTATATTCTATTAAAATAAATTTTCAATATGTTTCATTCTCTCCCCGAAAAAAAAATCATCCTTGTAATTCTATATTTTTAATAAAATGATCAATGTTAGAAAATATGTTTGTTAAAAATACACAACATACAATGGGATAATAAAACATATTTGGAATAGGGGAACTGGAAAATATCACATAACTATGTTCCAGTATTTGGTGAATATTATAGGGAAATAAAAAATATGGGAATTAGGAAAAAATATCATCAATCAAATTATATAGGATGATAAAGAACATGGTCATGAGAATATCGATGACCGGAAAACCATAAATCATTTAGCAGTGAAATGACTGTTAATTAATCATAAATGAAGGTAAAAGGATAAAAATTTTATTTCAGGATCTATTCCCCATGAAGAAGTGTTATTTTACTATCATGAAAGAGAATATATAAAAAAATACATACCTAATTTCATCCCATTTCATACCCATAATATCATCCTTTTGTAGTGCTTAAATAAATTTTAACATCATCAATTACTCCCAAGAATTAATATCCAAGATGAATTTTCCATGATCAGAGCACTAAAATTAAATTATTACAAATCATATGACCCATAAAAATGATACATCATTCATTATGAAAATATATGTTCTACAAAACCAGAATGGTTAGAGAAAGATATCCAATATGAATAAATATTATTATGTTGAAATAATATTATAATATCTAAAACATTAACAACAATTTGCAAAGTTAAATATAAACCAATATTTACGTAGTTAACCTTACGAACACTCCGATATAAGTTTAACAAAATTAAAAACAAAATTAATTTATAAATAAGGTATCTGAATTTATTAAATAATCAAAACATTAATCCCAAAAATTATAATGAATCCCATAACGTCAAACTCCAAAAACATTAATACCATGGTAATTTATCCACAAAAAATGATAATCTCTTCCAAAAATTACCTAAATCAGTACAAAACCATAGTAAAATCACATATTCTTTTATTAATTAACTCAATTTTAATTGATTAAATTATTTTTTACCATAACCATATAATCTTCACTATAAATTTAACTTATAAATAAATAAGATTATTTACTTCATCACTGAATCACATTTTAAATCAAAGCATATATATTATATTAATATGTTCAAAAATTATAATAAATCTTTTATCAAAATTAACTGTAATATTCTCAACATAAAATTTCATATTAACAACAAATTTTATTAATACCAATATCATTATCTCCATGACATAATAAAATTTATTTCCTAAATAATAATTTCAATAAATCATTCCTAAACCAAAGGGTTTTATTATTATAAATTTCATCCGACATATCATTATTAATGATAAAATCCAATAACATAAAACCAATAAATGTTTATCTATTCAATTATTATTATGAACATCCATATAATTATCATCCCATGGCACATTAAGTTTCCCTCATATCTCCATGACATGTCATTGGTTTTCATAGGTCATGTCATCTCACACGCAAAAATGGTTTATAATAAAAATTTAAAGTACACCAATATGACCCTCCAAAATATTCTATGAAGGTGTGTAGACCTAATCCCCTAATCAAGTAGCATTGGTGATTAAAATAATACTACGTCCACAACTTTTAGAGTTATTACCCATATGAACACCTATAATATTTTCGTAATCACTTTATTATATCTATACTTTGATGTATTTCCTAGGAAATTCTAATTCCTTCCATTTCCACAATATATGATATTTCCATATTGTTAGGATTTTCAATTGGGTTATTACTAAATGTTTCATATCATTTTATCCAATGATAACTAAACCTTTCTCTTCTACGAGTTATAGGATCCCAATCATTACATAATTAAATGAAATATAATGTTATATAAATAATCATTAGACATCATTACAATCTATGATACAACCATATATGTTTAGTGTTATTAGAAAATTGGATAAAAAAGTAATTAGTACATAAAAATCATTATCATATCACATAATATTCTCAACTTCTAGTTCTATTCTTTAAAATTACATTATAACAAATTTGTATCACTATAATATAAATCATATTAAAGCCTGAAATCATATTCATAGAAAGGATAAAAATGGTAGATATTAGTCAATGTTCAATTGAAATCATAAAATGAAAATATGGTTTTGAAAACATGATAATAAAAATATAAAATCATATGCAAAAACTCATAGTTCATAATCATGAGTCATGGAATGAAGCATGGTATTTTATAATAAATTAATCATAGAGAAGTAAAATAACATAACCCCTGAGAAAATATCATTGGATCAAGATCATGTGCTAACATATTGATTAATACAATAATCATAAATCCCACTTATGATAAATTATTTAGTGGAAAAAATGTTTTATCAGCGAAAAATAATGGTTTTTAATTAAATGAACCTATAAAGGGTAAAAAGCTAAGTTAACACTATGTAATGTTCAATTATATATTTCTAAATTTTAGTGTATTTGTCTGTAGTCCACAGAGACTTGGAGAAGACAAAAAAATATATTAAATATATTATTTTAGACTTGGGAAATTTATTCAATATAATTGAATATCTCCAAAAGTGTGCATCAAATGAGGAATCAAATACCACTGATGGGTTTATACCATAATGTTTACCCTTGGAAGGGTATAACATTTTTATCCATTGGGTGTTTTAATGCATCCCTTGAAAAAATAGTGTTTTTAATATTAATTAATTAATTATTTTATTTTTAAATAATAAATCATTAATATTTCTCAAATGGTGCATCATATTAAAATAGCTGAGACCACGGTTGAGTCCATAATTGTTTATTTACTCTAGTAAGCGTATAAAATTCTTGAAAAACATGTGTTTGGTAAAATATATAATTATGGTTAGGTAATAAATAATTTTATTATATTAATTTAACTAAATATAATAATAAAGTAAAATTATTATTGACGCTGCATCCTATTCCCTAAAAAAACACCATTGTTTATGGATTTAATTTCTGAATGATTCATTCATCAACAATTGTTTTCATTTTTTGTCAGAAACTCATTGATTAGGTGAAATTAATGACTATGTAATGGGTTTTAGGTTGAATAGTGAATTAAATTCGATGTTTTAAATTAAAAATCTCAAACCTTTTATTTTAGCATTTTTAAAATCTATGAATTTTAATTCCTTCACTATTGTTTTATCTCATCAAGACTGTACAATAAGTATTCCATAGATACAATTGTGGGGTTCCGATTCAAGGAATTATGAGATCCTTATCCTACAACAAACATGGAGTTAGACTCATACTATGCCAGGTCCAATTGGGGTAAAAAGGTGGGTTTTCATATTTTTTGATTATTTATTTAGTTATTATATTTTTATTCATAAGAGTATAATTATGGAAATTATAGATGAATAATTTTTATTAAATTATCAATTTTTTATTCAAACAAATTATAATAGGATAACTCTGCAATAAATATGTTTACGTTATTAAGTTAATGAAGGATAATTTAATCCTATCACCATGAGATAATTATCAATTGAAAATTTTTTTGATATCACTAATGATAATTGTAAATAATTATCATGTGATAATTATAATGGATTGTCCAGAGGTACTCACGCTAGGTTATTTTTCATAATGATAATTTATATATTCTCAAGATATGACTATTCTCGAATGAGAATGTCACAACCACATACTTAGGTCTAATGGATATCTTTTACACATGAAAGATAAAATATCACCATGTGTGACTTTTTTATGATATTTAAAAATTATCCAGGAGTGGGAGGGTATTATAACATATGATAATTTATTTTTTCTAAAATAAAGTAGATGTTTTTGTTCTATATAATCCTTGATATATATCGATCATCAACATTCAGAAAACGTGATACTTTGACGTGTCACATTTGACGATAATAAAATAAAAAACTGGTCTTTCCAATATTCAAGGGTTGACATTCCATAAGTTCATGGGATCATATTTACGCTTATTTTCATGATGGTTATATTTGTGACATTTTATTGACTGTGTTTGATTGTTATCGCATGTATTAGTATCCCATAAAAACTATTATGATCCCATGAGTGATAATAGTGTTGTTTTTCTCCATGTTGATTATTATCAAATGTTTTTTTTCAGCTGTTATATACTCATATTGATATATTATGCCTACTTTTGTGTTTTCTTCGTATATGTATCAAAATACCTTGTGGTTATTAGTGGTACTTGATAATGGTGGACCATTTTGATATATTTATTACCTAGTGGGGGTGAATGCATGATTGCAATGATAGTGAAGATATGACAAATCAGGTGGTGGTGTTACAAGGACTCCATGGAGTAAAGCTGATGGTGTGCTCAGGGACGCCTTGATTCCATGAGAATTTCACCACGAGATATCAATGTTGATGTGAGTACATATGTTGATCTCATTTAGGGGATCAAGGTGAATTTATACCGTTGAGGGTCATATACCTACAGGTATCTTCTCCATGACATAGTGAGGATGTCATACAAGGGAAGGTTTACTTCTTATGACTCATTCAGTTATCTTTCATCATTGTGCTGAAGCAGGTACGGTCAGGGGTTGTGGAAAAATTGTTAGAGTAGTTCCACTCGGTTTTGATTGTATGTTTATGTATTTTCCTATATTTATAAGTATTATTTTATACACTTGTATACATGGGAACATCAGGTCAAAGACACATTGGTGGTGTCCTACTAAGTCTTGTACTCACACGTTACTCAGGCATTTAAATGTGCATGTAGATTTCATGAGACTTAGAGAAGGGAGATTGTCCTATGGTGAATGAATAATAAGTGGATTTTGGAAATGGAGGAGAAGATTGACCCTGGAAGATACTAGAGGTCCCTGAAATTGATTTATTTATTTTATACATTTTATTAGTCTAGTCACCTTTCCATATTGGGAGGTCTTATTTATAAACCTCGTGTGTCATCTCTAGTTTCCACATTTACTCTATTAATTATATTCTTTGTCCTTTTATTTTTATTTGTTATCCTTATTGATGACATGACACATAGGGTATATTATCCCCATTATCGAACATAGAACCTCATTACAAGTCAGAAGCCACTTTCCTTCGGGGAGGTGCACATTAGGTTATGTGGCATTGTGGCTCGGACAAGGTGGTTTAGGGTGGGGTGTTACAAAATGGTATCAGATAGAGATTTTATAATAACTTGTTTCATCTCATTATCATAGGTTTGGACTAGTTAGGAATGAGTTAGGATACCGGGACATGGGAAGGAGAACAATTTCAATGCGTGTCCAACACTTTATAGTGGACCTTGGAGTTTCCATTTAATGGGAACTTGTGTTTTGGGGTTACTATTGATTCAACTAGGGTGATTTACATGATGATATATGTGATTGTAGAGTTTTTTCATTTGTTCATACATCATGACAAGATACATAAGTTCACACTTTATATATATACATGTTATTGTGAAATGTAGTTGTTCGTTAATTAAATGTCTTGAGTTTTTCTATCTATTCGGGATATATATTTTGGTTATATTTCACCATTGGCATTGATTAGTTGAATAGATAATGTTGTTGTGTTAGTATATATATAATGAATGTGACAATGGTGTAGATATTAAGACAATGGTTAATGCTATAAGGGTATTCCATGGGTTAAATATAGACTCTTAAGAAAGCCATTTTTGATCCCATAGAATGCTTTAAAGAAAAACACTCTTTGATTCCTTATACTTTTTCATAATATCCATATTTTTAATCCTCTTTTTATTATAGATGATTCTGACACATACACATTTTATGGGATAAAAAGATGAGCGGTGCACTCCAGAGAACATCCCCACACCAACTCCTGCGGTGATAGAATTAGTTCCTTATTAGCTACCAGTAAAGTCAATGGATGACTATACGAGAGATTTCTAGCTCCAGCATCCTCTAACCATCTAGTGAACTAGTGGAATATAGGATGATTATGATTTGTAAAATACTTGATTGGTTATATTTGGCCTCGTGGAGACACCATCAGATAGGAAGCTGATGCTCATAGCCTTAATGCTTCAGGGACCAGCTAATTGTTGTTGGGGAGTTGTGGGATAGGTAGGAAAACCTGAGCATCTATTATGGGAGGCTTTAGAGACCCTTTTTTAGTGAGTTTTTCTTGGAAACTCTAAAGATCGATCGATCATTGGAGTTCATGGAGATCCATCAGGGTTACACGACAGTATCAACACAATCTACAAGTTTTCCCGATCTCCTCAGGTTTGCACCACTTCAATCATGAAATGAGGCATAGAAGGCCATGAAGATTGAAATTGGTCTTCAACCCATCCTTAAACATCAGGTCTAGAGTTTTTAACTAGCTTAATACCTAAAGGTTTTATGGAATGTCCAAACCATTGAGAAGATTCCTGAGGGTGGATAATTAGGTGGCATTTTCCAAACATTCACCATTCATATAGTTTAATCTTACACTAATTTTATGAATACTTATTCTGGTGGAAGAAAGGGGATGTCCATGAACATGCGTCAGAGTAGTAGCATGTTTTTGTAGAAGAGATCTATCTCTTCGGTGCCCTATGTAGGAGACCCACAGTGCATTAACTTTGGTTTGTAAGGAAATTATAGTTGAATTTTCTCAATACACCAATGCCAGGGATGTCAATGTTTAAGGAATGCACACCTCTATCATCTTATTCCCATTATATAAACTATGAGAGGGCGGCCAACACAACCAGGGGGAATGGTTCGAAGAGGAACCTCAATAGAAGATTCCGACTTCCCATATGTTAGAAGTTCAAGGATAGTGTCATAGACCTGATTCATGATGTGTTTATGCAATTGATTGGATTATAATAGATGGTGAGGAGGGAGCTTCCATCATTCGAAGAATGATATTCATCACTTCCACTTAATATAATTGTTTTTGAAGTTGAATCATAATCTTTCATATCTGCACGATTTATTGTTGCACTTGATTTACCAGTCAAGTTTTCCTCTCAGAAATACTTCATTGATACAATATTGGGCATGATATTGGACCATATTTATCAATTCCTAGTGTGTCCAGTAGTTGTTGTCGACTATGGACATCTATGAGAATTCATGATTTTGTAGATTAAGACATTTGATGATAGTTTTGGAAAGGGATGGATAAACTGTTTCTGAGTTCACATTTATTGCAATTGAATATGTGTATCATTTACATCACCTAAGGGATAATGTTTCTTAATGAATGTATAGTGGTAACTGGGAGCAGGTAGGGATAGAAAAGACTTGAGTATGCTCACGAGTATTACAACACAGATGGTGGGATTGGGCCCTTCTATAGGATTAGTAATAGGGGCCTCATTATTTTCGACCAATAAAATATCTTTATCTAGATGTTTTTTTCAGATGAATTTATCTTAATCCCTCTTGAAAGAGGAGTTGACTATGAGTTATTTTTCATAAAAGGTGGGAATCACATTTCAATACCTCCATATTGCATATAATCAACTCATATAAAAGAGCCCAAGGAACAATTAAACTACATAGAGTGAAAGGGTTTTATCAACCAATGCACTTCACCATGGGGTGAACCTATTTTATTATCAATTAAGGAAGACGATAGTCTTCAACTCTATGCTTATTATTGAAAGCTGAACTGGTTGACTGTAATGAATCAATATCCATTACCCTGGATCAATGATCTTTTTTATCAGCTATTTAGAGCTCGGTGGTTCTCCATGATCAATATTCGGTGATCACAAGTTTTGAGTAAGAGAGGACGAAATTTCAAATACAACCTTTTAGAGTATATGTGGAGTATATTAGTACTTGGTAATGTCATTTGGGATGAAAAATGCACCGACAATGTTTATAACCCTCATGAATAAGATCTTCCTTCCATACAAGTATTCTTTTGTCATATTATTGACTAATGACATCCTTATCTACTCACTGACACTAGAAAAAAATACAATGCTCTTGATTATAGTCTTGATTATGCTTTATGAGGAATAGCTCTATTCTGAGCTATTAAATTGTGGATTATGGATTTGAGAGATGAAATTTCTAGAACATGTGGTTTCTAAGAAATTTATATCTCTAGACCCCAACAATTTTGAGGATGTCATGTCCCAGACACATCACAAGATCGTATTTGAGATTAAGTGATTTTGGGGTTTAGCAGGGTATTACTGATGATTTATCCAAGACTTCATCCAATTTTAGCACCTATGACCGAACTTACCAAGAAGGGATTGAAGATCCATTGGTCAGACTAGTGTGAGTAGTTGTTCCTCTAGCTAAAAAGAAGGTTGAAAAAAGCTCCAGTTTTTACTCTCCTTGAGCCTTGTATTAGTTATGTGGAATACAATAATGAATAAGGAATTTTTTGGGTGCATTTTTAATTCAATTATAGAAGGTAGTAGCTTTTGTTTCTTGTCATCTACAACCCCATGAGAAGAACTATCCAACACATCAGTTGGAGCTACCAGTAGTGGTTCAGGCTCTAAAGTGTTAGAGACACTATATTTTTGTTGAGATGTTTATTTTTTATACAGATCACTAGATCCTTCACTATATCATTACAAATAGGGACCTAAACCTGGGAAAAAGGTTTTGGGTTGAGCATTTGAAAACATTCATCTTTTCGCGGGAATATTCACTTGGAAAGGGTAATGTTGTTGGAGATGCTTTTATCTGTAAGACACATGCTGAGTTGGAGAATGATGAATTTTCTTCAGATGAGAAGTGGAAATTGATCTGAATTTTGGAGGAAAGGAGGGTAGGTGCATTAGATGATCTACGATCAATATTTTTTTCCCTCTTATGATTACATATTCTCTTGTCGATTGTGTAAAGATTGTTTAAGAGGAAGTCCCTGAGTCGGTTGTCATGAGGGAGCAGCTGGATGGGGGGACCCAAAACCTGAGTGGTCTTTGGGTGACAATAATGTAATCTTGGTTCATGAAAGAGTAGTAGTTCCAACATCATTTAGAGGTGAGTTGATGAGGGATTACCATACTTCTAGATGGGAAGTGCATCCATGGGTGTCCTAGATGTATCATAACTTCAAGTGGTAGTTCTAATGTCCAGAAATGATGAGAGATATTGCTAGTTATTTCTCCTGATGTATTACCTATCATAGGGTAAAATATAAGGACCAATTTCATGTTGGATTATTATATTCACCTCAAATTCCTACGTGTAAGTGAGATCACATCATGATGGACATTGTGATGGGGATACCTAGGACACCGAGGATCCATAACACAATCTGTGTGGTTGTTGATTTATTAATGAAGCCTACTCACTTATTATAAACGAGAGAGGCACACTCAGTGGTAGAGCTATGAATGATATGTGTCTGAGATATCTTACACCTTCATAGAATTCTTTTGAGTATTGTCTTAGGTACAGATGCACGTTTTACCGGTCGTTTTTTTGAAGTGGTTGGAAAAATCCTTGGGGAATCAGTTGATATTGAGTACATAAAACCATCCACATACAAAAGTATATTCTTAGAGGACTATACCCATTTCAGAGGATATGAATTGAGAAAGAGTACTTGATTTTGGTGGTGCAAGGGATAACCACCTGGCCTAGGTTTAGTTCACTAATAATAAAAGTTATTCGGTTTCAATTCAAATGGAACCTTCTGAGGACTATTATGGGAGGTCATTTCACTCACCACTCTATTGGAATGATTCATTTGAGGTAGTATTTTTTGGGAAAAATATGGTTCAGGAGACCTCTAAGAGAGTGAACCAGATATAAAAGAGGATGATCACCACATAGAGCTAGGAGATATCACATGATGACCGTTGGAGAAGATCTTTGGAGTTTACTATGGGAGATCACATCTTCTTGATAGTGACTGTTAATTTAGGGCACCAATATCTAAGAAATCATGGAAATTTAGAACCACATTTTGTTAGACCCTTTGTGATCATGGAACGAATAGGGGAAACAACATATCATTTGGACCTCCCTTCTCATTTTTGAGGCATGCACAATGTGTTCCATGTGTCAAATCATCGAAGAAACATAACCAACCTTGCGCTTGTTATTGATTGAGAGGTTGTTGAGATAGGGATAGATGCATAATATGATGAGAATCTAGATTGGACAATAAATCATAGTGATACAGTGTTATGACGAAATATGGTACCACTAGTTCGAATTTAGTTGCACCTAGAGATGATCTAGGAAGAGACGTGGGAGCGTAAGTCTAATGATTAAGCTCAGTGGAATAATTTGTTGAATAAAAACCAATAGAGATGCTTCTCGAGGGTGAGAAGTATATAGAGGGGAATAATTGTAGCTTCATAATTTTTAAATTAATCCTAAACCCCAATTATGATAAATTATATAGTGGAAACAAATTATTTATTAGTGAAAAATATTTACATTTTGGTAAACTCATCGCCAAAGGGTAAAAACCCCAGTCTACACTCTTGAATATTCAATTGAATATATTTATATTTTAGTGAAATTTTATGATGTCTACAAAATATTTAAAAATATTGGAAAAAAATATTATATATATTATTTTACACATGGGAAATATATTCAAAATAATTGAATTGCTCCAAAACCATGTGTCAGATGATGAATATGAGACCACTGATGGGTCCTAGATATAGTGTTTACCCGAGTAAGGGTATAACATTTGTAGTTGTTGGATGATTGAATGTTGTGATCATAAAAATAATTTTCTTTAACATTAATTAATTATTTATTGCCTTTTTAAAATAATAAATAAACAATATCTCTCAAATTAGGCATCGTATGAAACATCTGAGACAACCATTGTGTTCCAAATGGGGTGTTTACCCTAGATAAGGAGTAACACTCATGAGAAAAATGTGTATGGTCAAATCACTATTTATGGTTAGGTTATTAATAATTTTATTACATTAATTTGATCAAAAAATAATAATAATAAAACTGAAACATTTTTGATGCTGCACATTCCTCCCTAAAACTGAAAACACCATTGTTGATGGATTTAATTTTCGAAAGCTTCTTTTTTAAACCATTTTTTCTGTTTTATTCAGAAAAACATTGATTAGGTGAAATTATTGGATCTGTATTGTGTTTTGGGTTGAATAGAGAATTTAATTGGGTGTTTTATATTGAGATTCTCAAACCTCTTATTTTAGGGTTCTTAAAACCCCCAAATTTCTTTTTCGTCACTATTGATTGATGTCATCAACATTTTACAACTGATACTACTTAAATAAAATTATGTGGCTCTGATTCAAGGAATTTAGAGGTCCTTATCTTGTGAAGAACTAGCGGGCGGACTCTTGCTATGGATGGTGCACATTGTGGAAAATGTGGGTTTTCATATTTTTTTGGTTTAATTATTCAATTAATATTCTTAAAATGATAATTATGAAAAATTATAGATGAATAATATTTATTAAATAATCAATGATATTTTTACACAAATTGTAGTATGATAATTGAACGGTAATTTTTAATGATAATATTAAAAGTTATCAAAGGGTAATTTAAATCAATCATCCTTGGATAGTTATCATTTGATAATTTGTTTGAAACTACAAATGATGATTATAAAAAAATTTATTCGATAATTAAAATGGGTTTTCTTGAGGTACTCGCTCTAGTTTATCTAATATAATGGTAATTTATAAAATATCAAGATAAGAATATTCATGAAAGAGAATTTCACAGCCCCATGCTTTGGTCTAAAGGATAACATTTATTCAGGAAATACAAAATATCACCAAATGTGACATTTTAATGATATTTAAAAAATATCCAGGAGATAGAAGTTATTTTTTCATATGAAAATTTATTTATTCATGAATTAAAGTTGTTTTTCTAGTTATATGTATCCCATGATATACATTAATCATTGACATGCTGAAAACTTGATACATTGACGTGTCACATTTGATTATAAAAAAATAAGAATAGGTCATTCTGAAGTAGGAGGTAGGAAGTCCCTTACCTTCTTGGGGGGGGGTGTTAACACATGATTCATTGATGATTATATTTTTGGAATTTTATTGACCATTATTTATTATGATTTCATGTATGTGTAGCCAATAAAAACTATTATGATCATATGAGTGATAATAGTGTTGTTTTTCTCCATGTTGATTATTATCAAATGTTGTTGTTTATGTTGCTATATAATCATGTCAATATACGATGCCTAATTGTGTTCAATCCTTATATATGTATCACGATTCCTTGTTGTTGTTAGTGGTATTTATGAATGTTAGAACATGCTGAAATTTTTATTCCCTAGTAAAGGTGAATGATTGATTTCAATTATAGGGATGAGGGGCCAAAGCACAAGGTTGAGGTATGAGGATGACATTGTTTCATGCTAAGGGTATTCTCAAGGTTTCCTTGATGCCAAGTGCTTTTCACCATGACATATCCAAGCCGATGTGAGTACCCATATTGATCATGTCTAGATGATCCAGTTGACATTTTCCACTTAGGGGCAAGATGATTCTCGGTTTTATCCCCATGACAGTTTGAATTCCCTATATAAGGGCATGTCTAATTCATACGACTCATTTTGTTATCTTCCAGCATAGAGCTGAAGATGGTATGGTCGAGGGTTGTGGCATCATGGTTAGTGCACTACCAATCAATTTGGATTTTATTTTTATGTGTGTTTCTCGCATGTATTAATATTTTTGTATATACATATATTTTTGAGTACATTAGTTCAACGATTCATTAGCGGTGTCTTACTGATTCTTTTTATCACACGCTACTCAGGCCATTCGATGTGCTTACTGATTTCATGAGAGACATGTAGAATGGAAATGTCCCTCTACTGAATGGATGAGTAGGTAGAGTTTGGAAATGGAGCAGACAGATGACAAGGGAAGAAACTGGAGGACCCGACTGTTGTTTTATTTATTATACACATTTCATTACTATTGTCATTTTTCCACTTTGGGAGATCTTATTTATAAAATTTGCATGTCATCTCTAGTTTCCTCATTTAGTATATTTATTTAATTCGTTTTCTTTTTATTTTTTTTCTTATCCTTCACGATGAAATGTCATAGAGGGTATATTCTCCCTTCTATCAGACATAGAACATGACTTCTAGCTAGGAACCTCTTGAATTCAGGAAGGAGTGCATGGGGTTATGTTAAATTTTGGCATAGAACCTACGGTTCGGGTAGGGATGTTATACATGTCATAATAGAAGAAAATAAATTGTGTCATAATCATAATAGTATAAATATTATCTTAATTATACCAATCATGAAATGGATCGCATTTTATAATTTAGATAAACTATAGTGTACCCACTTATGGTTTTGGATAACCTCATGTGTTACATCATCTGGGATTGGGATAACATCTCTTGTACCCGATTGTAATATTGGTATAACCTAATGTTTAAAATATTTTGGTCTTAGGATAACCTCCCATATACACATTGAGATCATAATACACTAATCCTTACCCAATGAATTATAAGACTATAAAAGACCAACTATTCACATAATATTAACCCATTCATATGTATACAACATGATCAATAAAACTTTATCTTTAATCATAGCATAAAAAATGAAAAAAATTGGTTTCATAAATATTTCATCATCATTACAATAAAACATCTAGTGATAAAATAACAATGTGATCCTAGAATCAAATCCACATTAACATTAATTTTTTTATCAATGATGAAAAATACTTTTGAAAGCTCACTGAATCATATATTGAGGAAAATAAACTTCTCATTTTGAAATTGACTATTTAAAATATATAACCTTCAATTAATATTAATGAATTTAAAACAAAAAGCAGGAAAAAAATAAATGTTATATTCAATTAATTGAGAGGACATAATATTTTAATGATTTTATCTTGAAAAAAATATTAAAATAAATATACCTTTCATAATTTACATAAACTGTCAATAGTACCTCATTTTTAAATGATAATAGTATTACATTGAATAATTTAGCTAGAAATTAAAATATGGGTAAAATTGATTTTTAAAAAATATAAGAGACTAAGTAAAAATTAATTAAAATCATTTTAATGAAAATATAGACAAATAAGACAACGATTCCCCAATGAATATTTAACTAATGATGATTTCAGAACAAAATAGTATTTTGAACTATTGGTTATTTAATTTCAAGAAAATTAAATAAAAACCTGTAATATAAATAAATTTTTATATTATATTAAAATAAATATGATTCTTTTTGATAAACCATATAACTTCATTATCTAAAGATTCATAAAAAACAATCTCAGTAAATATGATATTCAAATGTTAAACCCTTACTACTTTGGTAACTTTTAAATAAAAACCCCCATGAAAGAAATGATGTAAAATGAAACATTCTGTAACATTAACATAATCATATTAATTATTAAAAAAATAAATGATGAAATAGATACACATTTTAAAAGAAGATATATTTATAATAGAAAATATTTCCCAGAAATAAAAATTTGAGATGGTAAACCTTTATGACCATAGTAATTTATGAATCAAAAAATCATTAAAGGATTAATCTTATACATATTTATAAATCACTAGTAATTTCATTAAAATAATCATAATATTCAATCGTATAAAATGTATACACAACACAAAGGAAACAAGTATTGGATATGACATATGTCTCACAAAAATAAAATTGTGATATGCAACCATTACCATGCATATTACATGAATTATATATTCCCTAAAATCATAAAAAATAATGTTTTAATTTATTGAAAATAAATACCAAAACAATATAAATATTTATAATATTATATTTGATACAATTATAATATTTAGACACCTGTTATTTATTATTATTTACTAAAATGATTATCACTGAGTGTTAATTATTTTGTATTTCATAGAAGTTTTTGTTTTTCGGTTCTAGTCATATTATATTTATCATTGTTCTATCATGTCCTTAATTTTAATTAGGTAATGCATATAATAAATAATGATTATATTTAATTTTATAACTATTCATAAAATGTGATGAGGAAAAATGAATTACATCACTTCATGGAGATGGTAGTTTGTAAGTATGCACAAGGGATGTTTCCATTTTTCAAAGGATGATATGATACAGAGAAAAATATAATTAAATTTTATTGATCATATATAATATCAAATATATCATATATATATATATATATATATATATATTAAATATATTATATTAAATATTCATGTGAAAAAGGGATGGATAATGAATCGTATATCTTTATGGAGGTTGTAGTCTGCCCATATGCACAAGCAATAAATTCATTTCCCAATTTATTGAAAAAGTTAATTAAAAACGTTATTACATTAATATAATATCAGGCCATTATATGAGTGATTATTATGATATTATATTGGAATGGTTATGTGAATATTTAAATATGTAGATGAATAATTAAATAAAACCTTTCAATTAAGATAACAATCTCCTCATGGAATGACATCATTTAGATCCCTCCATAAATACACTATAGTTGAAATTTTGAAGATGAAAAAAACATTATAATGTTTATACTGATTTTTATATGTGGTTTTTTAGGTTTGGGTTTAAATATATGGCTCAAAAATGTTTGAGTAAGAGAGGAGAGTATGTGTCCTTATATAAGAGGTGATAGGGGAACCCTTGGAATTACATAAGGTTTAAAAATAATATAAATTATTATTCATTTTAAAATGTATAAAATTTGATATATATTGAATTTATGATGAACATATATCGAAATAATATCATAATATAATATTTTTTCATGTTTTAATGATGTTTTCACCTTATCTCTTAGTTCTAATCCCATTTCAACCCTTTTGATGATTATGATGATTTGAACATTTTTAACTTGTTGGGGATAATGCTGTCACTATAAAAGAATAATTTAACCATAAGAACAAAATGGTTGATATTATTTACCATATCCAATTAAGATATCTAAAGATATTATTGAATGAATTTAATTTTATTTAGTAAAATATTATATAGAAAAAGATACCATTAAATCCATTTTTGGATTATTCCCATTGTTTGACATTAAAGGTAAAAATATATAAATAGAGTTAAAATAATAACCATTAACACATAATGAAAATTATATATTTATCTAAAAATTTAATTAAACTCAATATTTTTTAAAATAATTATTAAATTCATTTTTTAATTATTAATATTATATTTTACTTCATTAAAAATAATTACCTCTCTATTGCATAAGAATTTCTATTTAATAACAAAATGAATACCATAAAAATATATATTCATTAAATTCTTTTACATCCATTCAACACTTTTTTTCTCAATATAAAAAATATTATAAATAATAAAACTCACAACGAATTTTTTTGTATATTCCGTTAATTAAGGTGTAAAAATTGTATTTATCAAAGACAAATGGTACGTAGATGAATTATTTTAAAATATTTAATGGTTTTGGTAAATGAAAACTCATAAAAAAATATATTCATCTTTATGGATGATTTTTATGTCCAATGTCATAATTTTAATTTTGTTATTCAATTTTCCCCTTATCTTGGTGGAATCATTTTTTCCAAGGATATTCATTATTATACAAAAAAATAATATATTATCTCAATTTCAACATTATGATTAGAAATATGGAAATGAATTTTTTAAATTTCAATCCCAATGTGTGTTTAAATTATCTATTAAAATTTACAAGAAATAAAAAATGAAAAATGTTTTTTTGGAATAATACATTTTTAATTAATATTTTTTTGTATACTAAAATTTATATCAATGATGAATCAAATGACATTAATTATATATTTTTTTCTAAAAATTAACAAATTATATTTTATAATAAATTCAATAGAATGATAATTTTTTTATTCTTGAAGTGAAAATATAGTTATCAATATAATCAATATTTATCAGTATACATATAAAATCATTAATTTCTGAATAATTTATAATTTTTACCCAAGTATAATTTTCATATTTTGATTAGAAAATTACTAACCATTTTATTAAATAGAATTTTTACTAGTTTCATAAATTAATTTTATTATTCTATGAAAATAAGAAAAAAAAATCATGATTGAAAAAAATCAATTTTTGATGCATAAAATAATATTAATAAAAATTCAGAACTTATTTCCTAAATATAATAAATTAATTATTATTATGTTGGATTATCATAAGTATATTTAATGATTATTTTAATAATATTTGTAATGCCCTAACATTAGAAGCATATATTCTGTGCATTATTTTAATACACTAGCATGATTACAAGGAATCAAGTCCCAAAAGACTGATCAGTTTAGTAGTCTTGGAAACTAGATTATATACATGAACGTTACATTGCACATTAGAATATAAAACATAACATGAATTATTCTTTGAGAACTCCATTAATACCCTATCTTAACCCTGCTTATCTATCATGAAACACTTCTTGGAATCTTGGGAAAATAACACATAAGAAAGGGGTGAACTTAGATACTCAGTAAGGATAAACTTCCATAAATAGGTGTAAAAATTTAAGGAAATGTATAAGACTAAAACACATGCCTTTTAAACTGTAACTTCATCATAATATTTAAAAGATAAATCAAATAATTCTATTTACTTATTCACATGGATATTCTACTAGTTGAATAATCACATGTAATATCAATAGCTTGTTTCATAATGATGGAATGCATAATGGCAGACTTCATAACCCCATATTCAAAGCCTTGTGCCATGACTACAAATAAGATTTTGTGAAGGCCTTATGCCAAGGCTCTATTTCTTCTCCTGAGGCCTATCGATGCATCAAGGAGCTTTAGTGGGCTCCACCCATCACATACTAAGTCCAATGCATTCCTCATATGAAAGGATGAAACATTACCTAAACATTTGTACTAAAACTAGTATATGAAATGTTAATACTTTAAACATAGACTAGGAATGGTATAAAAATTAGACATCCATAATAAAACATATCAAAAAAACTTCAATAAATTATTTTATATTTGTATCATAATGAATCAACTACAAAAAAGTGTAAAAATCATCAAAAGATGTTGAGATTGATGAAATCAAAACTATTTGAGAGAAATATCTCATTATTTTTTTTGAAATCATATAAAATTCCCCTAATTTTGAAAGGAAGTCATTTAATGTCCTTTTTAATCAAAGTTTCCAATACCACTTTGAAACATTGAAAGGAATATAAATTTTAAAACAATGATGTCTATATAAATAAATCCTTAAAATCATTTTGAAAACATGGACATTAATTAAAATGATTTAGAAAATTAAATAATTAAACATTTTAAATGATGGGATAGATAAATATACCCTTCCATAAAACCTTAAAATATTTATTTTGAAAACATTTTTTTAATATATGGACATTGATGATAAATATGTACCGAATAATACTTACCCATAAACAATCTCAGATAATAATGAGATTGAGGAATTAACTATTACCTAGTAAATTTCCATGGTCTGGGGTATGTTAACCTCATGTATAATAGTTAAATTATTGTTACTAAAATATATAATATATAAATACATAAATATGATATCATATATGTTCTTCTAATTTTTCATTGTTAATAATATTTTAATAGTATCTTCATTTCGGATGTTAACTGGTTCATTTTCCTTTATATGCTTGGTTATGTAAGACATGTTTGTTTTGGATATGATGTATTTGATTCAAATCAAAAATTATATTAAGTTCTTAAACATTATTTTTAATCAAAAAATGAAAATAATTCTTGAGTTATTACGACGGGGAATGAAACTCATTGCGTTCGTGGAGGCAGTAATCCGTACGTACGCACGAGCGATAATATTATTATATTTATTGTGAAATTACATATAATTGGATGGTATATAATATATATATAATATTTAACATGTTATATTTATTATTTACATCAGTTATATAATTATTATACCCATCCAAATAATAAAGTGTTTGAATAACAAACTACTCCACGACATGGAGACAGTGTGTCGTATATACGCACGTATGGAGACATTTCCATTTATATGTTGGATAAAATAATGTATGTGGTTGTAATATATTTAAAATAACATCACAATCTGTATGAAGTACAGGAGTTATTATTATGCTGGGGAAACAACAATGAAAGTGGAAGTGTAAGAAGAAAATAACTTGAAAGAGGGTGGTGAAATTATAACATCTTCTTCAGGTGTTTCCTTTAAAGTTGATCAAAAGGGATCATTAGGATGGATTTATGATCAATTTAAGGACTATATGATGATTATAGTGAAGTTGGGAGGATATTTGGGTAGGGTTTGGCTGTTCCAATGGCTTTGATGGTATGAAATTAAGATAAGGGGAGGTACCTTGTTATAAGAGAGGTGATGGTCACTTTAGAAAAAGCATGAAATATTATTTAATAAAAAATAATTTTTGGTTTCTAATCTCTCCAAAATGTTTTATTTAAATGATAAAGTGTGTATGGGTCGAAAAACACTAAAAAAATATGTTCTATATAGGTTTAGGTCACCATATTAACCTTATCCATTTGATTTAACCCTTAGTTAAATAGTTTAACTTTTACCATGTATTGTTGTATTATTATAATAAATGGTTAATAAAATTACTATAAAAATCCGAGTGAATATCAAGTGGTTTCTTAATGATATATATATCATTATATATGTTCTTTGGTAGAACCTTAGATTTTTAGGACTATTATATAATTTAATAATATAATAATTGTTTTAAAACCTCAATTATGACAATTTTGACACTATTTAGCATTTGGTATTTGTGAAAGACATTGAAACATAATTAATTTGATCAAAATACCTTGAATCAACCGTAACATGTAATCTTCACCTAGAAAATTCTTGGATGTCATGATAACAATGAAATTATATTTATATTAATATTTATAATACCACATATTAGATTATTTCATTAATAAGAAAATTACTGCATCATCATTATGTCATAAATAAATTTATTTATATAATGCCTAAAATTAATAAATAAAATACGATAATTTAGGAAATAATTTTATATTTTTTATTAATATTTATAGTCGAATTTATTTTATGTATAATCCTTTATTAAAAATGTTTTAGTTATAAAACTTTGAGTTTAACACTTTTAACTCTTTTTTAAATAAAATAATAATAAATTTCCTAATCTAATCCAAGTGAACCAAAGAGGAGTATATATTATTCCTAAGGTTTTTTTTGTCAAATTACACATATCCAAAATAATTAGGACATGTGTTAGGGTAATTATAATAACATTTTTACCCTTAATTCCGCTATTTATTTTTAACCATGGTAAATAAAAGTTTAAAGTTAATATTCACCAAAAATTATTTTCAACTTATTGAACAACATTTTACATAATTATTTCAATAGTGTCTCTTATATTTTTTAAATTAACCTCAAAGAAGCGGTAAAATTATGTTTTATGAAAATTTGTAAATGTACCTAGAATGTGAGTCAACAGGGTTAAAATGTTCGATAAAATTTTATACGTCTAATTTTATTCTAAAATGACTTTATTGAATTAAATTGAACTTATATAGGAATTATATATCTATTTTTACTTAAAATAAATTTTCAAAAACAATTATTTAAATAAAAAGTCAGTTCTAAATAATAACGCAATATTTTTCACTATTCATAAAAAAATTAAAGTTTTCAAAAAAATACCAAATCATTAATGTAAGATAATTGTAATATTATGAATTAAAAAATGAAGTCTATTTCACCAAATTCATAACATATAAGATTATTTTGTTGATTTGAAATTAAATCCTTGGTCAAAACCAAAATTTAGGGTTTTAAAAAGTAAAACCTATCAAAAGATTGACATATGTTTCTGCCAAATTTAAATTTGAAATAACTTATAAAGACCTTAATTGTATTAAATGATTAAAATATAATCTAATTATACCTCAAAACCATTCAAATGAATAATTTTACACTATAAATTATTTCGATTAAAAAAGTTGTTTTCAATTAAAACAAAGTATTATTCACTATTCATCAAAATATGAAAGTAATCAGAAAAGTACCAAAAATTTATCCCAAATAAATTTATGCCCTACTTCTAAAGAAAATTTTATTTTAATTATATTTAATATATAACATTCTTAAATATATTTTTAAAAAGATTTCTCCATTAAAAGGTTGAAGGAATGCATTTTTTTAGAAATACTTATTTTATCTGAAAAAATTAATTTGTTTTTATATTTTGTATAAGAAAAACATAACATGGATATAAAAATTATATAGAGAATATAAGATTCAAAATTCAATTAATACTATTCATAAAAACTTTTTTAATGGTTAGTTTGGTAAGTTGTGGTGCACTCGAACTCGGTGTTGTGTGTAGCGCAAGCTACTGAATTACTTTAATGAGAGAACATACTATGAAATCTTGGGTTTTTACAATATTCACACCTACCAGTTTTATGATGTAATTGTATTGATCATATATATAAAAACCATTTACATATTATATCACAATTCTATTATAGAATGGTATTTCATGATAAGCATTATATTGAGTTTAAAATTATTTCCCATAAATATGTTAAGATTTCAAAAATGTGTAAACTATGAATACATTGACCGGTAACGGGAAACCATTCATGTGTATGATAAGGTCTCCATAGGATTTTAATTATTAGTTATTGTGGATGATGAGTGCCCCCATCTTGTGGCTTCTATTAGAGGGTGTTGAGTATATATCATTTAGTGACTCATCTAGAGATTGGATTTGGTAAATCCTGATTCAGATATTGTAATTTAGTTATTATGGGTCACAACATTTTATTCCCCATGCGCATAATTATGCAACCAATGATAGGGAGTTGTCATCAGTAGTTTTCTATGTAGAATATGTTCTTGAACAAATATATAAATACATAGGGACTATATATATATATATATATTTAATATTTTTGAAGTAACATATTAAAGCAATTTTCAACTATATTTATTAATACAAAATAATGTTAAAAGAATACATGTCACAAAGACTTGTCAGAACCATTATCTAGTATGATGTGATCCTGGTGATGCCATGATAATATTTTTGACTATATATGTTCTTTAGCTAGATTTTAGCATTTGATATTCTATAAATCATACAAGATATAATTGGTGGTGACACTTAGGGATTTAAGGAACTCCCTAAAGGTGTGAAAAGATTGGTAATATCAATAGAATGAGAATATGATAATGATAACTACCGATAGTAAATCCACTTTTATATGTGTCCATGGATATTCATATTCATATTCATCTGTATTAATCATTAAAATTTCTTATTATATTTAATGAATATTCCATGTCACAACCTTTTATTTATTTATAATAACTATTATGTGAAATTATTATTGTAATGTAGAATACTTAGGGTGTTTCATGAGTTATATTACATTAGTCTATAATGTGATCTATTATTTATCCCCTAGACATGTTAACATATGTTGATATATCTAGACCTTTGATTGAAATCGAACTTCACGGATAAATCCATGGCCATGATTTTCTGTTGGAATGTTCATTTCTAATATTTCAATGAAAGAGACATCAATCACCTATGTTTATGGAACATATATTAAACATTTTTTATTACATATATCATTGTAAAGGGATTATATTACAAACTGGGGGTTCATAGGAAGATGTATGTCATAATGAAATTAACTTATTTTTCAATGTCTTCCTTGTCCAGTTTCTATATTAAAACATTGTATTATAGGTGTCTCCTTCTATTGACACTAGAAATGATGCATGTAGTGTCCCACACTAAGTGCCTCTTAAATCTCAGTTAATTTCAATGTTGAAATTTATAAGTTAGAATAAATAATATTCATTATTTTTTGAATAATAATTATTTTTGAATTGTTTATTATAAATTTTTAGTCACAATTTACACAAAATAATAATTGAGTTAAAAATAATAATTAATATTATTTAAAAGGATTTATAATATCTGATTTTTTAATTTTACCGGGGAATAATAATGTGATATTTATTTAATATACAAATAACCCGTATTCAAGGTTTTGTAAATGTATAGGAGTATAAGCTTACTGATTATAATAGCCATATTTTAAATGATAAAAATGATATTTGTTAATTCATATGTAATTCAATTGTCAAGTGATTATTAATTATATAATTATTATTCTATGGGGTTCAATAATAATTGTGGAATTTGTAAGGGGGTATAAAAATATAGTTAACAATAAACATTCATTAATATATATCTAGTTAAATATAATTATCACGGGAGATTCGTTGAGTAAAAAAGATTAGGTGAAACTCTCTATGAATATAGAGAGAGATATCGACATTTAGAACATGCTCCATTATAGACTCTTAATCTATCACGATAACACTAAGAATTATTCTTCCATGAATGTAATTATTCCATGATCTACTATAAATAACACAAGTGATTAGTATTTACTATGCTAGAACTCTGTGATTTTAATATGATGTTTAAAAATTATAATGAAAGTGTGGATCCCTAATAGAGGTATTGTACACATCTATCATGCAATGGAATGATGATATGATCAGATAGAAACAACCAAACCATTAATGATAAATTAATTAAAAGACCAAGTGATTATATATCATCATATATATTACTTATTTACTATATGTATCGATCCTTACATTCTATTTCTAAAATTCATAACAATTTAATTATGATTTAATTTCATTAGTGATTATTTTTTTCATTTTATACATCTCATATTATTCAGTAATCATGGAAAATTTAATGTTATCCAATTATAAGAGTTTATTTCATTATTAATGTAACCTAGAATTTGTATCAGGGAAAATTAAATAATTAATTTATAATTATTTAATAATCAATTTCTTAATGGTTTGTGTTTTATATTTTTATTACATATGATATATTAATATATGTTATTCGAACATTTTATCTCTTCTGTTTCATTATTCTTATTCCCATAACATTTAATTTTTTTTAATCAAGAAGAAGAATCATTAAAAAAATATCATATTGAGATGCTATTAATTGTAGTCATCTAAAAAAAGAATATAAATCATATACCTAACTGGACACTATATAATCAAGTATTTGGTTTGAATATCGTATGAATATCTATTCAGTATGAAGTTATTAGTTCATATGAAACATTATCACATAAATGTAGATTTGGATTAGATGTAATATGTTTTCAAGAATTACACTCTATGTAACTCATGTACACGACATGTAGTCCTCATTTTCTCATAGAGATAACCATTATAGTTTAAGCATGTTGTCTATCTTCAACATTAGACAAGGATAAGAAAACATTACATCAATAAGACCATACCTCTAATAATAATATTAAACTCCCAATAGGTTATACATGTTGGTGAAAAAAACATGCATAGTCCCATGGAATGTATTGTACACAATGTTAGAAGAGTTCAAATTCCTTGTAAATTAGTACATTTCACGTAGTCATTGAAATCCAATATTCTTAATTTCACACTAAGAGAATAACCAACTATATAATTAAACATATTTTCATGAGTCAAATGTAACTATCATTTTATTATTAAATCCATTTCATAGTATTATTGATTTTCTATTTACTTATTATCCATGTGAAATTCTAAATCATCTTGTTGTGTATTTTATTTTGTTATATATAATACATATATCTAAATATAATCAAATACATTGTAATTAAATTTTCTTCTATGTGTCCATTTTTTGAATTGACATTCCTGGTAATTACCCGACACAAAATATATATTGGATTCCAATAGAATGCATAATAATATGGAACATCCCATGTAGTATGGATAATTACAACTTATTTCTCCTATGTATAACTGCGTATGTTAATAATTTTAAGATAAATTATTTATTTTAAATTATTTAAAAGTGTGGATGATGTTATTTCAATAATGTTCAAATGGTATTATGATAGTTTTAATTAATTTAGTTATTTTATCTAATTTCCATTAATTTATGAATTAATATAAGTAATTGATAACTTTATTAAAAATTTGTGTTTGATTAATTATTTGTAGATGATTATGAGGTAAAAAAATACTTGTCTATGTGATTATTTTCCCTTTAATTTGTTATTTTTTAAATAAAATGTTCCCAAATGAGTGATATTATCATCTTTATAATATATTGTCTTGTGTTCCAATTGTTTCATTTCTGTAAACCCACTATCCAATCCATTGTAACCCCTCACTTTTTTATTGATAAAATCATATATAAGGATAGTGATCCTTAGAAAGAAGAGGTAGTCTGAGTCATGAAGCTAAGTAAAAACAAGTTGAGGTGATATGTTATAGTTGAGAATAAATGAAACTACATGATCAAAGATATGGTTCAATGATTTTTCCCTAGGGTCGTGAGTAAATTTATCATTCACTAGATAATCAATCAATTAGATTATTCCTTGACCATGAGTGCTATATTTTATTTCTTTTCAGTTGCATGGATAATACTAATTTTTTATGAATATAAGTAAATTAATAAATGAATTGATAAAAATTCCAGATGGAATTAAACACAACTGATTTCTGAATATACTTTAATATACATGGATAATCAATTAAGTAAAATACAATTAATATTAACAAGAAACATGACAATAATAAACTAGAATTTTCCACATAATGGTAAAAAAAATAATTAAGATATTATATTGGTATAGACTTATCTTATGTAAGATAACGTAGAACTCATAGTTGAATTCTCTCAACAAAAAAAATATTTGGTGTCCTCAAATATCAAGAAAAATTTAGAATGATGTTTTGGGTTGAGATAATATCATTCACATTATAAGATGACTCACAAATAAGGATTGAGAGTAACTGAGATTAATGGGTCATGTAAATAGTTATCATGGTTTTCATGACTCTAAAATCAACAAAAATATCATGAAATTGTGAGTTAATGTAGTTGGAAATTTACACATACCTAGAAAACTTCATATAACATGATAGGCCAATGTATGGGTTATGTGAAGGGTAATATGAGTTATTATTACTAGAATATGTATTCTATTATTTATTATGAAACAAATGATGATGGATAATAGGTTTCAGAAAATGTGTATTGCTAATAGAATTTAATAACATTTAATTGTAATAATATATTTTTATAATCACGGATGTATAAATACTATACTCATAATATTTATTAATTATTAAAAACACATAACTTCAACCGTAACAATATGATACATAATATACATGGGTAACGTTGTTGTGGGAATTAATTTATTGAAATCATACTAATACTTACATTTTATAATACTCACTAAATAAAAATTATAAATGAAGCAACACCCAAATCATGAGTTTCTTTATAAATAGGATTTTGAGGATACAATGCCTCTCTTCTTAAAACTTGTGTAAGGTAAATGTATGTTCAATGTTTTATACTATCAACCTTATATAGTGAAATTTCAATTTAATATGTTGATATGGATTCATATAGTATCATGTCTTATATTCATGAATACTACTAGAAGAATTTGAGAGAAGTGTGATATAAGATATCTAACACCCTATTCATGTGCCCTCTTGGTGAGGCATTTCTCACCAGGCATTAGGTTGTTAAAGTGATTTGATTCAAATAAAACATAAACTTCTTGAGGTATTAGACACCTAATGAGTTTAATAATGAAATATATCTTTCCCCAAAACAGAAATCTTCTCCAATTTAATTTAAAATTACAAGTTTTATAAAACCAAGAAAACATTTTGGGATCTATTCCCACATATTCAACAATTTTATAATTACATAGAACATGAATAATCATGGGTTCATATGGAGAATAAGAAAATTAAAATAACATATATAATATAATAAAGACTCATTCCATGTCAAAGACTCCATATCACTACCCTTTAAATATGAAAATGTTATGATGATTAAAAAAGTATAAAAGTGTGGTTTGTTTATATTTTTTAATGTTTGGTTGCTGGAATAAGAACTACCCTAAATCCATGAAATAATGGGATGCATTTAGTTAGTTCATTATCTAGTATAATATTTCTTTATCTATATGGTGGGAATCAGATACTACTTATGGGTCTCACATATTATCGAAACATAGGAACCATGTAGATTTTTAGAGTCTTCATGAGTTGAAGTGAATCTATGAACATCCAATGTCCCAAGACCAGATATTGTATCCCTTTGAGAGTACCACCTCACATTTCCAACAATAATTATTGTGTTTTAAGGAACTTATATTGTGTTATTAGTATCCCTCATAACATCATCTATGTTTCTTTTTTTGGAAATAAAAGTATTTATTTATAGTTTTAAAAATTATATTTGCTAAATTTATAAAGATAATGTTTGGTATTTTATAATATAGGGTAATTACAATATCTATTTTTTAAATTATGGAAAACTATCACAATTAATAATTAAACATGTTTTCACGACTCATATTACAACAATTTATTGAGTCTTGTACATGTTAATATAAATGATAGGTGGTCGAAAATATTCTATCATGATTTATATTTATATTCATTTAATCAAAAATCACATGAATGATGTTATGATTTTCTAAATTGAATGCTGAGTAAATCATATTTTCATGGTCAGGGTGAGAGGTCAATAAATAATCTAAAATTGCTACACGCTGATCTGTGTGAACTCTTTGTGGTTGAAGAATGATTTGGATAGTCACACATCTTTATTTTTATGGATTACTTTAGTAGGTAGAGTTGAATATAAATTATGGTATGTAATTATGAATTCATGGAAAAATAAAAATAGTAAATTAAAGAGGACGAGAATTAGCATTGTAAGAAGACATATTATCATTTATCTGATTGAGGCTTGCTCTATCTTATGTAAGTGTTTACTGATATTATAATAGAGTAGGAGATTTTACCACAACTAAATATACCTTATACGCCCATGTGGAATGGTATTTATGAATGCAGGAACAACACATTTCATTATAGGTTCAATCCAATGATAAATTATATAAGCCTTATATTATCTTATTAGGGATATTAATTGCACACAAAAACAAAATTACAAAACCATGTTCCAATTAATGTGACAAATAGTATTCCCTTTCAGTTATATAGTTTAAAGAAGCATGCATTTTCAAATATTCAATCATGAGATTATGAGGCATTCATTAAGGATCACTCAAGAATTATATTAACCCCCTTGGGTAAGAAGTGAATCAGTATAGTTTACATGAATGAAATAAGGTGATACAACCTATATGTTCCCTTAGATTAAAATTTTATAGTTATTATAAATGATATTTTCCATGAGGAAGAAAATATCCTCAATAATGATACTGGATAAAAGATAAAATTATATGAAAATGATGTTATCGATATAAATTTCATGGTTTTAGAACAGACTCCATAGCTCATGGTGAAAGATGAGTTTCCAAAAACAATTGTTCTACATTATATAACATCATAGGTTTAGGAAATAGAGAGGTTATACAACTGTAATGATAGGTTTTTGTATTCATAGAATATGGTGACTCATTATTGGTTTAAAATAATATAGTTATATCATATTATTACTTTGTAGATATCATAGAACCTACAAATTAGAAGGAATCAATAAACTCAATGATAGATTCAATATAACAAATCATGTTGTTATTAATTAATCTTTTATAATACCTAAAGCATGTTTCTTTCAACTAGGTATTAAAGAGAATGATGAAAATTTAAAGTTACTTCAGTACCTATAATGAATTACTAATGGATTAAAGGTGTACCGAACATTATTGAATTGATTGTAAGAAATATTTTTCAAACAAATTATTTCTTATATCAATTAGAATTATTATTTTCATATAATCTTTCCATTACTTTGAGATTTGGATGATGGATGTTTAAATTAATTTCTATAATGGGAACCTTTAGAAAGATATTTATATAAATCCACCAAATGGGGTTTTTACTCTAGGAAATTATAGAGTGGTATGAATGTTCCATTAATACTGTTTTTTATTAAGGAATGAACCCTCATCCTATATCATTTAATTTTATGAAGAAATAAAATAATGTAGTTTCATTATGATTCACTGTGATTCATGTTTTTATATGAATTTTAGTTATTGTATGGTCATTTTCATAGTACAATATATTGAAGAAATGTCACAAAATGAAAACAATATACCATGGTATTAAGAGGTTAATTCAGGGTTGAGTATCTATATCTCCAATATGTACTTATGTGAAGAATCCCACATTTTTTTATCAAGATCATTAGTGATATATGAAAGTTTTATCTTTAATCATGTTAAAGTACATTAATTTACTATATATTTAAATCTGATTAGTATGAAAAAAATACATGTGTTGGGTTCTAGTTTCATATGGTATACATATTTCAACAAATATGTGTCCTTAGAAACATTATTTTATACATAGCACAAGTATTATTCCATGAATTTTTCAAATATTATATATCTTATTTACAATATCTTGTATGAGGATTGATTTATCATATCCTTTGATCATGGATAGTAGATATAAATATAAAATTGGTGAACATAGTTTGACTACTATTATGGATATCCATATGTATTTGAGGTGAAGAATGTATATATTCATGGTGTATAGTTTAAATAATGTGCTAGATTACATAGGTTATAATGATTTTATCAGTCAAACCGGTCAGTAAGATCTAAATTATCAATCATGACTTTTCATCAATCTCAATGGAGGATATGTGTGCTAGAAAATCTCATAGAAGCTTATTGTTGACGATTCAAAGCAAATTTCCATTTATATTGATGATTCAAATTTTTTTAATGTATTAATTTGTATTTTTATCTTTGTTTCAAAACATGATATTGATCCTATCTGTCATGAACCTATCAAAAAGTACTATAATAATAATGCTCCTATGGGTATTTCAAAAGTTCCAAATCCATTCCAATGGAAAAAAATAAACTTAAGAAGATTAATTTTATGAGGTATTTTTCTCAAGGATTTGTAGTTTAAATGAGTATTGGGTCTAAAGCGGAAAAATTGTTGGACCCCATGAGGAATTCTATATATCCCTTAAGGCATCAATATCAATTAAGAGCACATGAAATGAATTTTTTTAACAGTTGGCCCAAGTGAATGTTGGAGTCTTTTAGTTTTGGTGTTCTGGAACAAAATTCTTTGTAGACGATGACTATATATATATTCAATGAAAACTAAGGAATTTATTATAAAATCATTATTTTTTACTCTTCATAAAATGGAATGTGGTCACATTTTAAGAATATAATTCACACTGAATGCCAATAGAAGATCACTTCTATTATTAGAATCTACTGGTTCCGTAAATATAATCTTGAATATATATATGTTATGTAGATTATTGATATCATTTTATTGGATACAAATGTTATAGGTGATCTGGTTTGGAGACACAAAAGACATTACAACACTCTCTCATGGCATGATCCCTTAAAAATTTATAGAGTATAAGATTATGAGAATTGAACCTTCAATTAAGAAATCCCCTTTTATATATTTAATTTTATGTCCCTATATATGGATGTCTTTACTAATCCTTATAATCTAATATTATAATTAATGAATTTCACATGTCAGAGACAACAATTTATTAAAACAAATGTGATGATATTTTCTTGTGGTGAAGTATGATATAATGGGTGCATCACAAGTGATATTATGGATAATGTGAGGAAATATTTATCCCTTATATCCCATGATTGATGTTGAGAACTTAGAGCCATAAATGGGATTATATATACCTGAAAACATCCTTAGTCATTTATTTCTAAGGTACATTTTTTTAGAAAATACAAAAAAGAAACATAGATAAACAGGTCGAGGACATAATTTTGGAAGCTTCTTGATTAGAGATATCATGATAATGGTATTCTATTACCTGCTAGAAATTTATAGGATGTTTTATGTCATAATGAAATTATCACCATTCATTACCAAATCTTTGTCATGTTACTACCCATTATCCTTGGACAATATGTAGCTCCACCAATTTCACCTATGAATTGGGACTATACTGTCACACAATATATGATCAATAATATCAAATAAATTAAATGTTTAATTTAACAAATTCAAGAAATCTTTATTCCTAATTTTTAGTATAGAAATTATTTAGCTTTATTTGATCAACAATATTTAATCCAAAATTATTAAAATCAATAAGCGAGACAAGGAATAATAATAAATATGAAATTATATTCATTATAATGAAATAATAATAATTTTATTAATGAATAATTATGTGATAGTTATTAATTAAATAAATAGTAATTATTTTTGGTTTATTAAATTACATGGAGGTTATACATACCATATTTAGCAGTTGTATTAGAAAGATTATATATATTATAAAGAGATGTTTTTAGGTGATAGACATTATAAGTGTTTAATTATTTTATTATTTATAATAAATGGGGTTCAGTATAAATTTATGAATTAGTGGGGGCTTGTATAAAAATTTTAAGACTCAAACTATTTCCAATATACATCATGTTATATCTATTTCCTATGGGAGATTGGTTATGGAAAATGGATATGAAGAATATCTATCAAACACCATAGATTATTTTATATATCTAGGTAATTATATATCCTCATTCCAACTCAAGAAATCTACATAAAACAATGTATTATTTTGATGAAAATATAATTATTATGTGATAAAAAACAATGAATGGGACTAAAACAGATTGTGGTATCTCTTGGTGAATCATTGATGACATCTAGAGACTATGGTTCACTTTTGGATCGTACATATATGGATTATATGATCAGATATTATTTAAAAAAGATGTTATAATGTGATTGAGTTAACTAGATCGCCGATAATGAAATAATTTATTATTTAGGTAATAATAGATCTTGTTATAAGATGATTATAAATTAAATGTGATGATCATAAATCACTGGTTTCTATATTAATAATAATTAATCATTTATTTAAAACCATATTTCATGAAATTTATTTTAAGTACATATTATATTATTCAATAATAATGAAGAAAATTTAATTTCTCAATTCCCATTATGAATTTTAACACATCCTAAAATAGATAGTTATTTAACTAAAGTCATTAAAACACAATATTATATAATAGAGATTAATTATATATTATGATCATAATATACTCACATATAAATTATTATTGAATGAACATAAATTGAGTTAGAACATATGGTTAGAGTTTCTGGTGGACTGTGATTCTAATATATTCAATACTCTAGGGAATGGTAACATGTTAGAATTTACCCTTAGTATAAAATACCTTTCATATTTTTGGAAATATGAGTCATTTTAGTTGGGAACATTATATTTTAAGATTTTGGATTATATGGGAGTTTTGTATCTTTTTTTATGGTTATAACCCTTCTACTTCCTCTATGCATTAGGGAAATCAAGATTGGGGATATTGATTGTGTAGTACTGCATTATGTTATTTTAACAAAAAATTATAATGGATGATTTTCTGAAGTAGAGAAGTATGTCATACATTTACATAGATGAATGATGGTACTAATCATGCTTCAATTGTAGGTTCTGAGGGATTTTCATGCATCACCATGTTTGGTACACCCAAAAGTGGGGAACATGTACAAAGACCATTAGTGTTGATTTTGGTGTCATTGAATGAGGCCTTATATAGTTGATTTCATATATTGATTCTTCACATGTTTGTAGTTGATGATGGATCAATAGGATCCAATGGTCTAAGCATAGACCTTTGATTTTCTAGATTGTAAGTGGGAATGTATATTCATGTATTTTGTGGTGGGACATCCATTATTATTATGTTATCACGATTTTATATAGATTATTGTAGGCCAAAACCTAATGTTTCCTCAATTAAAATCCTTATTAGAGAATAATATAGTCAAGAATATAGTAGTTTTGTACACATATGAGTTAATATGACTTTAAGGAGTCACATTGAGGAATATTTTAACATACGATGCTCATATCAATCTTCAATTATAGAGAGGATTACAAGAGGATATATGGGGATAAATTGATGATGAGGATGAAATTTTAGCACCAAAAAATACCTAGCATGTTTGAAATATTTAGGATATTGAATAATAGTAGAGGGTTGTCATAATGAATTTTTGTCTTTATGGGATGACCAAAAATCCCTAGTGTAGTGTGTGTATTGCAAAAATTTACATTCATCCACTTGTATGGAACTATTTTAGGCCTTGTATATGAGACCATAGAATTCATTTTTATTTTTGATTGAGCTAGAGGATACAATTCATAGGAGACCAAATTTGGTGAAAATCATGAAAATTAATGGAAAATCGTCTTAGAGTTGATGAGGGCTTCCCCAAGCTGTAAGAAGTTATATACATATTGATAATGGATACCTTTGGTGTCTCATGATTGAGATAAACTATTACTGAAGGTCTCACCCTGGTAAAGACTATAGATATTGTGTCATGAAAGTATGATTTATTGGATATTCATCACAACATTTTATATAGTTCATAGGGTTGTATTGGTGGAGTACCACTTTTCTATCCCAACTCATATAGTCTGAGTACATAATGGCTTCGTCTTATTGTGGGTACTCAGTAACATTTATAACCCATTTTACCATATTCCCTGGGGGTGAAATCGACAATGAGGATGGATCATTACGAAATGAAAATCTAGTTGAGAATAAAGATTATCTAGATATTATCGTCCATGGTTGAGTGATTCCCTTTGTTTGATTTTGATGGTAGCATGTGAACCTCGAGAAAATATTGTGGGAGTAGTAGAAGTACATGCAAGTTCATCACCATCACCTATTTATGATGGGTATCATAAATTTTTAGGATGAAAATACACGATGATGGAGAGAATTTAATGACTCAATAATTTTTGATTAATTATTGGAAAAATGCTGAATAATATTTTTATAGTTATTGAATGAATCATATGGATGTTATGGGCTCTACAGAGACTTGATATTGATATATTAAAAATATGTAATATAATATATGACACACATGTAGTATTTTATAATCGATATAATATCCCCCAAATGGAGTGTCATATGGGAAAAATATGTCCCCCATTAAATATAGAATGTGTGTTTTACCATTATCATCAAATTGTTTTATCAGCAATGAGTGTTTTAGTTATGTGTCATCATTGTTTTATGTTAGATTGAATTAAATTGATTAAAGAAATTAATAGATATATTTTTTAGTTAAATCCACATAAACATTGAAAACATCTATTTTAGAACTTATGTGGCTCATATAAAGGGACATCCACATATCATAAGTTATTATAGGAGATGGGCAAGGACAAAAAAATGATGAGTTAAATTTCATTTTAAAATTAGTAAATTAGTTATTTTGAATTGTAATAATTGATCAAACAGGAACCACAATTTGTTTTGTAATGTTATCAGTTATATTTGGTCATATTTAAATTTATATTATGCATCCTAACGTTTCATTATATATTTATTGTATATTAATCATTGTGATTAGTATATACCATTTGTTGGAAAATTTCCAATTGATACAAATGAATGAAGTGGTGGCCTCCCCTAGTAAGATTATATAATATTATGCCCATTTATTGAATATTTTGAAAAATATATCCTCATTTGGATTTTACCTTGATCAATTCCATTCTAAGATTCAATAAAGAATGAATGGCTGAAACTATTTAGAGTATATGTTTAGGTTCTCCAAGATGAAATCCCAAACCATGTACATTGAATTTCCCTAATAAATTTTGACAATTTCACACCTTAACCTTAGTGAAATCACTTCTGTTATAGTCTAATAAGTATTTATACACCAATAGTGTAATTTTTTATATTTTTTCTAAATAGAAAATAATTATACTTATCAAATATAATTATTACTTATTAATTATTAGATAATGTGTTAGAAAAAATTATATTTTGATATGATGTAACAAATATTTCATTTTTCAAAAATTTATATTTTCAATAAATACCCTCTCTTTTAATGAATTACTAATTTTTTAAAAAATTAATTTTTCTTAAAAAATATTATTTAATATTTATTATTAATTAAAAGAAATAATATATTTTTTTAAAGAAAAATTTAATTTTTATATGGATCAAAAAATACTTATTATCAAAAAAATAATATTGTTTAATTATTTTTTATTTTTTTGAACTATAAATTCATTTATGTAGAGAATTTTTTGCAAAAAATATATATTGTTTTTGAAATCAACACATTAAAATTATCTACCAATTGTTTTTTAATAATTTTTAGAGATAATAAAAATTTTACGTCAAAATTAAATATGTTTTAAAGTTACAACGTGTAATATGACATCATAATGTCCAAAAAGTGATACAATATATTCCATAAAATTTTTCCATGGCCATATAAATATTTTCAATTTAGTATAATGTTTTTATAAATCTTCATTGAATCCTTTAAAACCTATATTTACTTGTATGATTTTAGAATAAATTATTTCTAAACATAACTCACTTCCACATCACCAAGGCCATTATTATGATGATATCGATTCATAAAAATGTAAAATAATGGGCGGTCATACATTTGTAAGAATAGATGGAAAATACAATGGTTTGATTTCTAATTTTCATTACATTATCATATAGAGTCCCAAATGTAAATTTAGAAGTTAATACAAAATTATCAACTAACTTCCTATGTAAACAAACCAAACCTCCAATTAAATTGCACTCAATAAATTTGTAGAATGTAATTAAATTTCTATTACATATCTATATCCATTCTATGGTGACCCCAACATATCATGAACCTCAACCCAATATTTTATCAGTTTCTTCCTATAGTGAGGGATCCTCACCATATTTTCTTTATTCAAGTAACTTCTTTGTCGTATGTGTTTTAATTCTAAATTCATCTATATAAAATATAACTTTAAATATCATTATTCATATCCCTATGATGAATATGTGATGATATATACCATTCACTCTCATTAAATCCTCCAATAAACCTTTACATACCCCATTTATTCTTTTAAGATTGTCCTATAATTTTCCATTGAAAATAATTGAATAGTCAATAGACATCCATATTTTTTACTGAATAGTATTCCACTAGTTTTAACTATCATTCATTGATGTGGTAATACTATGTATGTATCCTAAATTCAAAAATCATTTGATTAAATGTGATAAAATAGAGTCATACGTTGTGTGATCTATGAGTCACACTTATGAATGTACATGATAGAAATTTTTTGATTCGCTTAAGAATCAATCTAATGTATTTGATAATGATTTAATCTCATGGGATGCCATGTATAGTGCGTGATAGGTTTTCCTGAAAACACTATGTTTTTTATTCATGGGGGTTACACATTACTTATATCTATGATGCAATGTTTTAAGTTGTTTCCACATTCCTATGGCACATTTATGTAATAATGTTATATCATGCCTCATTTTTCAATATTATGATTATGACCCCTCTTATATTATCTTGATATTCCCATTGTATCGCATGTAATACTTTAACTAATATTATAATTTTATTTTTAGTTTATTAGGATTTATATCTCACCCATTTCATAAGTTCCACCCAAGGTTATCAATTGAAATTTTAGAAGAAAGATTGAATTTTAGGAGCCGTTTAAATAAGTATTAAATAATTACTTTGTATTTATCATTCATGTTTTTATGGTAAGTACCTAATTCCAAATTGACACAAGGTATTATAATATTCATGGTTGTAGTATATTTAACATTATATAATAAATCATGTGTTAATGTTTGTTAAACATATCTGTTTTCATAGTTAGTGTCAATGGAAATCAAAGTTATTTTTCGGGTTCAAATTAAAAAAGCCTTTCCAAATCTATAGTGAAAAGATTAAACATAATAAAAATCCTTAAATATTGTTAATGTATAGACTAATTAGATTACAATAACATTCATCACTGTCAGGATAATACAAGCTGATATGTCCCTAGCATCTTTTTACCAAGTGGTAATAACCCTGAAAATAGGACATTAAGTTTGACTAGATCATTAAATATCTCATGAAATCATTCCTTATTTCAAAAATGGTATGAGAGTCACACAGGATATTCTTTTTTAAATTCACAATATCCTTATAAATCATTATTAATAAAACAAAAATTTCCATATGATTTTATATTATGAAATATATAATGTATTAAAAATATTGAGAGTAATATTTTTATTTGTTACCTATATATATCACATAGTATTTTTTCCTTTAATTCTCATAGTTTCCGATTTTTGTGTTGAATAGTTTAAAAATAAAAAACCTTAATTTTTCATTAATTTTTAGTAAGCTTCTACGAATATGATGAACTGAGTCACTAACCAATGTAAAGAAAAATGAAATGAATTTAGAAATGAAATCCCAAATATATGGGAGTAGTAATCACAAACATCATGAATATACATTATAAATTGACTATATTTTTGATCAATAACATGAAATAGGTGGAATAACTGAATACCCTTAAGAAAAAGCATGTTCTAATTGAGACCTTTACCTTGAAAGCGACCTCTAAAATTCAAATGAAATTTTCTTCCATTAATCATAGAAAAAATGATCAAAATCATTTATAATATATTCAATACACTTCAATTCTATGAGAAAGATAATTTAGTTATGTTTATTCAATGTACGGAGGTAGAAACTGATCATTAGTAAAAATTTGTCAAAAATAAGAATCTCTATGGTGAGATTGAAGTAACAGAGTGGAAGGAATTAAATAAAATGTTTTCCAAATAAACATATTTAACTCATTATCTCTTATATAAAATGGAGATGAAATTTATTACCCCTCAAACAAAAAGATGATGAATCAATCAAGGAATATGAGTAAAACATTAAAAAACATGTACAATATGACTCTATATTTTTCATTTAACCCAAAATGTAATGCTTACCACTTCATAGGTATGGTGATATTTTTAGATTTTCCCTCTATGTGAAGATATATATTGGAAAATCATAGGGGTCTCAAGTAGATTTGCATAAGAAAACAGATAATTAAATTTAACTATTGTTTTATTATGTTTAAGTCTAATAGTTCTATAGAAGTACATTATACCACATTTCAAACGTTTGGGATGAATAATCCTAGAAATTTCTTAATGGGGTCAGGGAAATGTATTAAGTGTGGTAAGAAAAAAAATTATTTAGTGGTTGCTAATAAGAGAAACCCGCCGTTTTGATTGATAGAAGAAATTATGTGTTCACACCGTTGGATATTTTTATTATTTCAATATAAAGGAAAACATGATTATATAAAAATAAATTCCACAAGAAAATATATTTTGATGACAACTGATGAAAAAAAACATTTTGAGCCCCATATAGAAAGTCTTGCCTTATGCAATCACAACTGCTGAGTTGGAGCCCGTCAATGAAGTAGTGACAAGTAATTTATGTATTAAATCATGAAAATAAAAAATACTTTTAATATTGGTTATATCATTTCTTTCATCACATGCATGGTTAGTATAAATATTAAAGCTCTCCCTCATTACAAGGAATTTGAGATAATAGTTAATATGAGTAATAGCTAATTTTTTCATCCAAATCCCATAATTCATCCCCATTTTATATTTTCAATATATATTTCTATAAAAAAGTTATGATTCTTCATTTAGTGGAATCTTTTGGAATTATATGCAGGAATTGTCATTCTATATATAAATTAGACATAAATTTATAAGGAAATTAAATCAACCTCTGTATAAAAAATAGAAATATGATTATATATATTTCAATGGGGTTGGGTGTGAATCTTCTTGGGTGGAAAAATCTCAAGCATAGATATTATTATCTTTTGAGCAAGAATATCTTGTTAAAATAACTATGACTAAGGAAAAACCACCTTGATGAAATTACCATTATAAGGGAATTAATTATTGTATTTATTGATAAATTCCCTTTTCATTCCTTAATATGTGATGTTTAGTTCTCAATCAAGATCATACCTAGATATTTTCCAATATCAAAGAATCCATACAGAATGGTTGTTATTGAATATAAAGAGTTAATGTAAAAATTATATTAAAATTTGGATAAAGTTTTTATACTCCCATGTGCTTCACCACGATGTTTAATAATCCTCTATATCAAGAAGAAGAATAGTTCAATGAGCATGTGAATTTATTATCATGAAATCATCCAGATCATGATGAAGATCTAATATCTTCTTATATATATTCATGACTTGTTCGATCATCTATGTGGATCCCAACACATCTCCATGATATTTATTCAATCAGGATATTATCAAGTAATGTTGAAGAAGGTGGATATACACTTGAAAATATTTCATAAAATTTATGGGAAATATGAATCCATATTGATTCCATTTAGACTCACTAATATTCCTATTATTTTCAACCACAGCATGAAAAGAGACTTTTATAATTACATTAAAAATTTGTTATTCTTTACTGATATATCCATATATTATCCAATAGCATGGAAGAACACTAATAGGATTCTAATAACATGATTATAACCTTGTGTAAGGAGAATATATATAATAAGATTATAAAATGTGATATTTGGTTGGATAAATTATCATTATTTAGACATTTCATAACAATTATGTGGATATCTAGGGATCCTTCAAAAAATAATACAATTGTAGGATGGGCTAGTCTGATATCTATGATTTAGATATGTATATTCCATGGATTAGATGTTTAATGCAATATATTATTCCGAAAATTCTATGTAATTTCAATTACATTAAAAAATATTAGTTAGAAACATGTAATGTCCTTTTATTCATGAATTAGAGAATTTTTTTAAATATCAGATGAATAGTCTAATCATTGAATATGTGCTCAAACATCCCAGTTCTAGAGAAGGATTTATGATATACAGTGATTCATACAAAAAAGATTTTTTTTTTGTGTACTCATGAAATATGAAATCGTTATAGCCTATGCCACAATCCAATTACAGATCCCTGAGAATAATCATCCAACACATGATATAGAATTTGTTGAGTGATCTTTAGGTTAGTGTTTTTAATATTTTTTACAGGGATAAGGGTGACATATATATGAATCATAATAGACTCAAGAATATATTCACATGAATAGATCTCAACATGTGCCAACAACGGTTCTAAGAGATGCCCTAAGATTATGATCGAAAAATTCTTTACCAATCTTACAAGGAAAACAAAGTGTATGATACATCTTGTAGAACGGTTCCCATGAAACCCTCCATGATGTGGGTTACATGGTATCCAATTTTTTGAGACATATGGAGGATGGAAAGGGAATAATAAATGGATATTCAATATATATTTCTCAAATAACATCTCTACCATCTTTACTTAATAAAGATAAAAGTGGCCTACAAATATAGTGAGTTGTTACAAAAAGGCCAAAAATATTCTAGAAGTTATATTTTTTAATGATGGAGTTATATGTCTTGTAACTAATATATTTGTCTCAAAAAACCATAATTGATGTGAAAATTATGTATGATGCACGTATAACATCCATCCCTTTTCATCTAGGAATCTCCAAGATGTATATATTTTTGAAAAAAACTACTGGTGGGAGAAAACAAATAGATATATTTTGGATTTTATATCTCCATGCATGGAATGAAAACAAGTCATGGTATGATGATAATATTATATGGGTATTATGCAACCATTTCTTATATTTTTATCGAAATGGTTAAAAATATTAATGGATTTGGTCATAAGACAAAATAGGACACACAAATTTAATAACATCTTCTAAGTAGTAGTCAATTGACATAAAAATTAAATATGTTTTATTAATATAATGGACGATATCTATATTGACGAACTAACATTTATATAACTAAGGTTATTGTTAATTCTACAGGGAGTTCCAATCACAATTTTATCTGATTGATATCTCTAGTTTACCCTCATGTCATATAGAAAACATAAAAAAATGTTAGATGTAAAATTGACCTTCGGCACTACTTATCACCCTTTGATGGATGATCAATCTAGATATAATATTAAAACTATTAATCACATGATGAGATCATGTTTAGGGTATTTACAAGGATGTTTGTATTAACACATTCTCCTAGTCATGTGCTCTTATAACAACAGTTTCTATTCTATCAATAGAATGGAACATTATTAGGGTCTACATAGTATGATTTTACATAATTCAATGAGTTGTGATGAATTTGGAATGTAGAAGCTGATGAGACTTGATCTTATCCAATATTTTTCATTTAAGAATAAAATAATTCAGAATCATAGGAAATCCGAAAACATTCTCCATAAAATTTATTCATACAATTGTCATTTTGATCTTGATTCTGATGTGAGAGATAAATTGTTCATCTATATATCTTAACGTAATAAATTCATGAGGATTGGGAAAAATTTAAATATTAGTCTAAGATACATATTCCCCAATGATATATTTTCTCACATCGGAGCTATCTATTAATGAATCACACTCCTACATAACCTACCTCAAGTAAATGATGTGTTCAATGTATCCATCTTGATGAAATATATAATATATCCCAAACATGTATTGAATATAGATGTTAAAATATTTGAGAATTATCTTTCTAATTGGTTTTAGTCGAAGAAGATATTAAATTTTAGAGGAAATTTTCTATGAAAAAGGACAACTCACTCAGTCAAAGTGTGATGGTGGAGCCACATGATTGCAGAAGAAGAAAGGGAACCATAAGAGGTAATAAAATTTAAGTAACCTCATCCATTTTAGTTTTTGTAAACAAACATTGGAAATTTTTATAAAGGGTTAATAATTTAACTACCCAAACTTTTATAGATTCAAATGCATTTTAAATTAAATAATTCTTTTTTAGGAAATATAATTGTAGAAAACACATGCAATAAATTGTATTTTTTGATGAAAATTATAAGTTATACATTATTAGATTTAAAATATCGTTTTTTGATCATAACCATAGATAATATAACCCTTGTTGATTGAAAATTTTGATTAATGTATATCATGGGTATTGTAAAATTCTAATTGACAAGGATAAAAGAATTGATGACCTCCACCAGTAGAATCAAACCGTATAAATTCCATTTATTAGAGATTCTAATGTTTATACCATCACTAGTATCTGACTTGTACCAACTACAATCTATTATTTAACTCTTTAAGGATGACAATAACTATATATACGAGAGGTTCAAACTCATCGAGGTCACTTCCCAAACCATGTATATTTAACCACCCAAATAAAATATCACCATTACACACCTTACACATAGTGACATTACTAAATTAATAAAGGTCCATGTAGATAGAACCAAATAATATTATTCTTTATTTTTTTATTTTAATTATTCAATTTTTGTGTTTTTCACTTTTTGTATTGATTTTTAAATTATTATATAATTTCATTGATAAACATTATATTTTGATATGACAAAAAATTATATATTTTAGAAATGTATCATTTCTTCAAAGACAAATTATTTTAATAAATTCTATATTATTTGAAATAAATGATATATTCACAATATATTATAATTAATTTTTTTATTAAATATACATGACAATACAATTTTTTCTATTTCAAATGTAATTTTTATAAGGTTTAGAAACATGATATTGTCAAAAAGCCAGTATTTTCAATAAATATGTTTTTCATTTAAAATTTAATATTCTTATGCACATATAATAATCATCATAAAATAATAAATAATTTTAAACTATTCACAAAAAATTATCCAATGGTGATTTATTCATAATTTTTTCAAATATTTACAATTTTTTGAGAAAATTAATTATCATAAAAATATGTTACGTTTATTATGACATCAAAATGAACCAAAATTGATGTAATATATTCCCAAAAGGTATCCATTTCAAAATATATATATCCCCTTCAAAATAATCAGTTCTTAAATCATTAATAAAACATGTAAAACCTATATTATATGTTATTGTTTTAAAATCGATTCTTTAAAAATAATACAAAGTTCAACACCACCAAGGTTACTATTATGGTGATATTTGTTCATAAATATGTATAATAACGAATAATTCTCACACGTGGTATAAACTATGGGAAAATCATTCTATGTTATGAGTTTTTTATTAAATTATCATATAGAGTCTAAAAACTATTTTTAGAAATTAATAAAGAATCATTGTATCATTTTCAAAAAAAGACCTACCCAACCTCCATATCATTTTCCCTAAATGCTCATGGATCACAAAATTACTCTAAAATTAACTCTCTATGTCCCTCCCATTGTTACCCTATGCTCTAAAGGATCTCCCCCAGTCTATTATAAGTTCCTTCTAATTGTGATGAATCCTCTCCTTCTCAAATTTATTCACGAGGGTTTTTATATTATCTCCTTTCATTAAAAATTTTTCATGCCGGAATATAATTTTACATATACCAATCTCTATACCAATAATAACTATTTGATTATATTTCCATTTAACTCTAAATAAACCACCCATTACAAACTTTTATTGTACTATCAAAAATATATTTTTATTTTCCCATGCTAAAGAATTGTATTGTGAGTACCCATCACCATTTTCCACTCATTAGTATTCCCCTTTATTTAAAAATATTTAAATAATTTGTTTATTCCTTGTATATATCCCACACTAGTTAATCAAGGGATTAAATGTGGTGAAATATGATATTATTTTTAATGATCAATGTGACAAACTTATTCTTAGATAGGATACAAAAAAGGGTTGTGCAGCCAAATAGTGCTACAATGTATTGGGTAATGTTTTAATATCATGAGATGATATTTATGGTGCTTGTGATATTATGTTATGATTACTATATTATGTTCTCTTAAAGTTAATTATTGTGTTATTCTTATGAATCATTATTTTAGGTTATATACAAAATATTTTGTTTCATTTATGTTATCTTGTTATATCATGCCTCATTGTTAAATATTTTCATTCTCAGCCCTCTTATGTTACATTGACATTCCTATTGTCTAATATGTAAAAAAATTTCATATGTAATTATTTGTTTATTCTCTTATTGATATTTAAATCTCACCACATTCTTATATACATTTATACGTTATCACATGACATCTTTGGAGAAAGATGGATGTTTAGAAGCTTGTCAATAATGTTTACAATAATATCATTATGTTAATTTTTCTAGTTGATAGTCTTTAAAACTAATTACCTAATAAAACTAGGTTTCAGGATCATAAGGTGTGTATAATGTGTACCCTTAGGCAATAAATAACTACTAAATTTTATTAAAGATATAGGTTTTTATATGTTGTCCAAGGAGGATATCCTTGGTGGGTGATCGCAGGATTGACAATCAATGATGTAGAAATGTGGAAAAATGAAAAATGATGTTGAATGATGTAGATGAGAAAATTATTTCACATGCATGTATATCTTCATTAATTATATTTCCAATTTTGTGGTAGGTTTTTTGTTTCATTTTCATGTTCGTATATTTCCATGATGGAAGTGAATTAATTATTCTTTAAATTAATTCCTAGATAGTTCTTATTAGAATTAAAATTGATTATATTTTATCAATAAATTTTAATTGTTAATAATTTTCCCATAATGATCTCTCATTATGATTCCAATTTTTTTTTCATGAATTACATGGTTAATTTTGGGTGTTCTCACTTTTTATTATCTGATTAATACACTATACTTATGAAAATGATCATTATTTGATTACTATTTAGTGAAATAGACCATTTTCATATGTTCATTCTCTTACTCTGGATATATGATAGAGGATTAAATATTGTAGTAAATGTTTACGGGTGTATCAATTGATTCTACCGACATAGTTCTTAGCATTCAGGAAGTTCACAATTTGATAAACATCATATACTATGGAATGGGTAGCCAGAATATAGACATTGTGGATGACACATTATTGGTCAAAACATATCGATGATTTACGGTTTAGATTCACAGTAGAATTAAAGGAGATGGTTGTCTAGGTATATTAATTTATAAGAGACTAATCTCTTATGTTTTCCCATTAAATGGTGTTTTGTTCATAAGAATAGATGACATGTAACTCATTCTTTGGGATGAATATGGTATTCATAAAGAATTAAATATCACATTCCATATTTGGGGACCACACTCTATTTCATATTATGTTAGAAATATTGTTTTGTATGGGGAAGTAATTCCCAGGAAATCATGTGTCCCCACATTCTATATATGTTACTGGGAACATATCAGGTATAAAAAATGGCACATAACTCAAGATGATTGGGTACACATCTATTACCCATTGATGTATATATACGTTGTGTTACTTCCTCGCATTCATTATAGATTGTATAAAGTAATCAATGAGTATTAGTAGAACATATAAAACTCTCATCATCATTGTAGCATAATATGTACATCGGTAAAATGTCATGTACATAATGAATATCATTCCATTTGAGAAAAAGAGACATGGGTTGAACTAGATATAATTATAAAAGACAAGTACCCTATTTTAATTGATGTGTACTTATAATAGTTCTGGATGGAGTTCTTTATTCCTCACGAATTATACAATATTATCATTAAAGCATTCCCATAGACCATTTCTGTATTGGTGAATTCCCTTGATCTATCCCTATGTATGTATAATATGGATTCTCTTCATCATAATAAGAAGAGTAATCACTCTAATGGGATTATCCTTGATAGATTCATATATACATCTATTATGAATTATCTATGATCCTTTATGAAATTATTTCCTAATAGGGTCATGTATAATGTATCCTAATTTAAGGGTGTGTGATCTCCTTGCATATGGGTTATTTCAAATAGGTTCAGGTATCCTCCATTTCCCATGGGTTAAATCACAAACATGATTATCTACATTTTTTATAGTCGGATGAGGTATAGTCCATCCAGCTGAGTTTCTATGATGACCTCTATTATTTCCTTTTTTAGTCAACATGAAATGTTTTATTGGGTATGATAAGTCAGATGGGATCCATTTATCTTAGTGAACCCCGAGGAGTGAGTTATCACATACAATTGTTACCATCGATCCAAGAGCAGAATACATAGGCTATTAGTGGGGACTGACCTCTCCTTATTTCTTGTATTCCTTATTAATAATACATTTTTTAACATCTCCATCCTCTTATCTTTTTGGATTTATATCCAACATCGTCTTCATTTTATGTTTGGTGATTTCACGATGTCCTAATTAATATAATTATTATCATTCATGTATAGGATTTTCTTAAATGTATCATGACTTATGATGATGGTAGAACATTCAATTAAGTCCTAAATGGACAAATATTAGATCTATGTATGTTGTGATAGATATATCCTAGATGGATCTGGGAGTTTCATTTTGACAATATTCCACATTTTCCAGTAGGCTGGGTTATTTTATAGAATTTGGATGGATTATATTCGGCCCTTTTTCATTTCCATACTATTCTACAACAGTCTTATGTGGGGACAAATAATATACATGAACATTCAATATTATTTTTTTAACTTTATGAATTATAATAATTTATGGAGAAGTTTCTGTGTGTAGGTACCTTATGAAAAGGAATCCAATTCCTGTGATATTCATACTCCATGTTAGTTTCCATCCCTGGGCCTATTGGTGCGGGGTATGGGGAGTCACTAAAAGAATACATATACCTTTTAATACCTTGATGGGTTGTAAATTAATAGATTCCTTAAATGACCTACCATGATACCAATTGGTTTCCTAGATAAGGTAAAGTAGAATTTTAAATCGTGGGTGAATTGACCAATTTATATTAAATTTATATTAGTTGAAAAAAATAACAATAATAGAATGAAAAATTAATTTAAAAATAATAAAAGTTTTATTGTATTTCAGATCAAAATGATCATGTATATAACATTAATTTCTCTCCACTCTTTGAGAGAATAAACATAGATTAATTTTCATAACATTTATATAAGAGGCACATGTTGATAATAATATTTATTTTCTAGTGCACTCATAACCAACACAACACTCCTATATTATATAGTAGATTCAAAATCATATAAATAACATACATTTTCTTTAATATTTGTAACTAAACAACCCATGCCTTTTAATGGAGTTATAAAAAATAATTTCATTTTTAAAGAAAAAATAACAAACCATCAAATTTCACAGATAAAGGAGATGATAATGAATTGTACAAGAATAAAACCAATGTTAACATGATATGTAAAAAATATTTTTAATATAATTCAATCACAAATAAAAATGAAGTGCATCCTGATGATGTCTCATAAAATTATCATTTCAATATTAATCAGTGTATCTGTATTGCAATTCTTATTTATTTTATTATTTGATCTATCTCTATTTATATAGATTTTTTCATCATAATTATCATTAAATTATTCTAATGGTTTCATTATTAATTCATAATAATGTTATTGTTTTATTTTCCAAATAATGTAAACAAACTACAGTAGTATTGGAAATTATTTAATTTTAATATCACAAATTTCATATAATCAAATTCAAATAATATATATGATGATACCTGGGAAGAAATCAAGGCATAATATAATTCCTGGGTACTATAGCAGTACTGTAGAAGGAACTGTTTGGAACTGTAGTAGCTGAGAATATTCCCCCGTTTGGGCCTTCAGGCCACCAATTTGGTCCCCAAGTCCTTTAAGGCCTTCAGGTCAATAGGCCTTCGGGGAACCTCAAGGCCTTCAGGCCACCATAAGTGCAGATGAAAACCAGACAACCTACAAGGAAAATTATTCATAAAGAGGATGACCAAGGAGCATTAACCATTAAAGAAGCTAAACAGATTTCATGAATGAGAGGGTATGGCACCATCCATCGGGGCAAACTTGTCATGCACAGGAAAGCTGAGCCGAACATGCATGTAATGTTGGAGAGCTGACTTCCTGATAAAGATGCTGGGGAGGATCAGTTCCAAGTAGTTATTCTAGGATGTATGTAATTATTGAAGCCATTGAGAAAATAACTCCTCTAAGGCCTACGGGCCATGTAATACTTATTCTTACGAGCCTTTTAAGGGTTCCACATCACCACATAAAAAGTGAATTATCAAAATCAGTAAAAAAATTAAGGTCTTCGGGCCGTTCGATTGATTATTAGAACTAATGGTTATTTAAAACTAATTTAAAAACCTTGAATGTCATTCTAGGATTTCGATAATATATATAATTTAAAATTAAAATCACACCTTCAGGAACTGCTTAATTACTATTAATTAATTAATTAATTAATTTTTCATAAAAAAATATAATCTTAAAATAGAAAATAGTTAAAAATTGTATCATATTATTTTTCAATTTATAATATAATCTAATAAAAAAATTTCAAGATACATAATATATTTAAATAAACTAGTAACCAAGAATAAGATATTATAATTTGAGAAAACCACAATAAAAAATATTTAGGAATCCAACACATATACAATTTTCCCTTATTTCTTTTCTATATGTTAGTTAAATATTTATAAATTTTAAATATATTAAATATATCAAAAAATAAATCAATTTTATTATTTTTTAAATAAAAAGAAATAACAATGTAATATATTTATAACCATTCAAAAAATGAGTAATATTATCATCTATGTACATAGTATATTCTCATAGATTCTGGAGAAATGTCATATTTGTTTCATAGAATTTCTTTTGTTATGGTAATATGTAATATATTTCATCTAAACTTAATCATAAATAATATATTAGGATTTTTGAAAATAATAATACTATAATTGTGTAAAATATTGAACTTTATGCACAATATCCTCTACGTTGAACATTATTCAATTCTGAAGAAGTGATAAATAAAAGAATATAAAAACATAGAATAAATTATAACCCATATAGTCCAAATCATTCTAAAAATAGAATTTTTAAAAAAATACGCACAAAATGGGGAGTTTTTTATTATAAAAAAATGTTAAGAGGAAAATGAAAAACTCAAAGAACATCAATATTGTTTATCAGGGATGAAAATAATAATTTCTTGTAGTTATTTTCATTAAACATTTTATTTTTCTTTAATAAATAATGTTAATATATAATTATAAATGAATCCATGTTAATGTGGAATAAATATATTTATTATTATTATTATTTTATACCCAATATTATTTTTCTCTCTAATTAATTGGGTAAAGCCTTATATATCTTACGATAAAAAATAATAGAATATTATGTAAACCCAATCAATTATGTTTATGTGATATTTGATCCTTAAAAAAGATATAATTTTTCCCTTATTAATGTTATTTATTTTTATGATATATCTCAATGTCATACAATATTAATATGAATTTCATGATTAGCATACTCCCATTAAATATTGTCTCTTATTCCATGTTTTAATGAGTGATTCCATTTTATGATTATTTACTCTCATAAAACCTCATAATATTTTCATGCAATGAGAAATGATTCTTATCTCATTACATTTTTCAGTTCTAACTATTTCGTGATCTTATTCCATTAATTATGTAATTACTATCATGATCAAGAATCCCATGAGTTTTGGATGTATATAACATTGCTAATTTCTTATCTATTAAAATGTTTTTGATACCCCTCATATCATATGTTATCCCATATCCATTTTATTTATATAAAATCATATATTTAAGAATGATTGATATGTGGAGACTTATTATGTAATAATTTTTTATTTCTTGAATGACAATATGGATATTTCAAAATTTTCGAATGGAATAATCTTTTTATCTGTGAAGTCTTTTATAATTCATGAGATATATAAAAAATTTATGTTTCAAGAATTATGTAAAACTTATTATTATGAGGTTTATCATGGAATCTAGAAATTTAAGGCTATCCATTTAAGAAATTCCTCTATCAAAAAAACAAATAATTACCTAGTATGATCATCATCCACCGTTCCACTACAATGCCACTTTGATCAGATACACCTCATATACTCAATATTTATTATTAATATATTATAATGTAAAAAATCATTAATATTACCTAATAAAAGAATCCATTAATCTAGATCATACTCTATATGAGTTCATTATACAAATTATTCATTGACCTAGGGTACCTAGATCCAAGGAATTGTTTTTTCACCTGACATACTAATAAGGGAATTACCAATCCCTTGGGGATGGACATTAATTCTTGAGCATCATGATATATGTAGTATTATATAATTTCTCCCAATTAAAAGATAATTCACAAATATCTACCACCATGAAATTTTATAAGAGTGATACATTAGTATGAGTACTAAAAATAACAAAATAAGTAGTTTCTCAAAAAACAAAACCAGGAAGAATGAAAAAAATATAACTCACCGATAATATAAAAGGATAGTAAAAAAAATTAAATACATTCAAATAAAATCTCTCTAAGATTCTAAATATATCACCTATATATAAATTTATATTTTAAGATAATGGAACTTAAAATTCAATTGATTCTTTTTTGAAAATATTACAATAAAAATAATCAACTAGAGATACAAACATCAATTGTTAAAAAGTCACATTTTTTATAATTGTACCCTTATTCAAACGTAATAGCATAGATCATTGACTACATCCATGTAAGACCAACACAAAAATTATATTATGAAATTACTGAGTAGATTTTCCATATAGGTATCCTCAAGACACAACATGAGTAAACATAAAAGGTAAATCCATTCTAATTTGTTTTGAAATAATAGTAAAAACTAATATTTATATATTTATTATAAAAACTATTATGAAACCCTATTTGAAACCAATTTCTCTCAATCAATGATTAAATGATTTTAATTAAAGAATATTTATTGATAATTTTTATAAAATAATGAAATTAATATGTGGAAAGCCTGAATTTTTTTAGAAACACACAAAAAATAATATAATGGAAATTTCATAACTTATGAATGTTAATGTAATAAAATGTTAATATTCAATACATATGAATAAAAATCATTAGAATGAAAAATTAATTATCATAAAGGGAACTTATTAGAGACGTGCGGACAATAATGGACATATCCAACCTAAAATAAATATAATTTGTTCAAAATGAAATTAAATCATAAAAAGATTTCTATTTGACCCTACCTATCCAAAATGAGAGGAATATCCTTGAGGAAAAAATATATATATCATTAATCATCACTCTAGATAGAAAATCATACACTATATTATCTTTTGTACCATGATTTATCTCCTGGATACTTGATATTTCCAATGATATATAATGGGAGGTTACATAAAAAATTAGTTATGATACAAAATAATAATAGAAATTTATTAAAAAATCATACCCTTACCTATGAACACCTCTAAAAAAACTCCAAATTAACATGAAGAAAAAAACAATATAAATGTCCCTAACCAGGGCTATAATATAAAAATATAGCACCTCTAGTACATCAAACATTATTTAAAAATATGGTTCTTCTTAATTTTTTTGTAGTATTTATATATACTATTTTTTGAAATTCAATATAGTATTTAGGAATTTCATTTAAAAAAATTATTCATAATATCACATATAATATAAAACAAATAAATTATATTAAAAAATTAATAAGTATAGATATATTCTTTAAAAAACATCCACAAAATACGATCAGTTTTTGAAGTAATCCTCATATTATTAGTTTTAAAAACCAAAGTATCCCCATATAATTAGAAAACCCCTTTAAAAATTCTTATTAGGCATAAAAAATATTACGTTTGAATGTATATTCTAAAATTGATTGAAACATTTAATATTGAAAACTCCCCCTTTCTTCCCAATGAAAAATGGGAAATAAAAAATTATTATGGCATATATTAATTCTCAAATAAAATATAATAAGAAATATATATTTAAAATAAGAAATTTAAATTTTTATTAACCCATGCTTATAAATTTAATGATCAATGAATATACAAACCAACCAAAATACATTATATATATTAATAATGGTTTAAATTATCCACTATGAAGAAAACAAATTCATTGAAGGAAAAAAATGAAACCTCAATCATGAAAACCACCATGTAAATTTGAGCCATATGATGCACTATATTTCAATTAACATCATAAGAAAATACAAATAGGTAATGAAAAAAAATGAGTGGATAGTTTTGGATTCAAAAGTTTCACATCATATATTGGTTACAAAAATAGGAAAAATCCTATGAGAGATCCTCAAAGAGGGTTGGAATAAAGGGATACATGGTTGGTACGCAGGAGTTGGAATTGGTGGAGAACATGATCCCAAAAAATGAATTTATTTTAGTTTAAATGAGGTAAAATAACTTTTCTAATGACAAATAAACATCACATGGATATCCACACGGATTTTCTATTCTTTCTCCAACCATGTGACTTTCACATGACCAAGAATGTTGAAGTCACGTGGATTTTTTTAAAGTGTTACTAAACCTTGTGTGATCAAGATACCTATAGAACCTTATATAAGTGAAATCATGTATGGTCTGCACTAAAATCAAAAGGTTAATCCTTTATTATTTACACTAAAACATAATATTCATTTCCTTGTTGTTTCTACCTATATGGTGAATGAGTGTAAACATTTCAAAACATAAAAAAATATTGAAACATATAAAAAATTTAAACCCAAACATCTTTTAGTATAGAAAAATCCATAGATAAATATTATTTAATTTAAAAGTTATATTAGGGTGTGATAATTAATCCCGCCATATCACTTTATATCCCTATGAAATCATTGTAAAATAAGGTCAGTTAAATGAGGAATGAGATTATAGTTCCATGTCCACGAAATAATTATTGTACCATAGAATAAAATGACACTATGCTGTATTGTTGAGACAGGAAAAAAATGACCTTCCTTTTTGATCTTATATAATTTCCTCCATGTGGGAATAAATGGATTTGTCAACCATTTTGGTCTCCGTATAATATTTGAGTTCCATTAGTACACTAATATAGTTAAGAGTAATAAATTTCTATAAGGATAATAAATTACCCATGATGAAGCATTAAATAATAAAATTTGTAAGGGTAATGAACTTATAAAAATATTCACTAATTAAGATTCAACATCACTAGAGTGAAAATCATTAAACAATATATAAAATTTAAGGAAGTACCTCAAAAAGTTATCGTCCAAAATAATTATTAATAATATTCTCAAAATTAATAATTTAAAGATATCATAAACATAGGTAATATACGACCAATATAAATAATATTAGAGAAGGTAAATATGTAACATGAAATACCTAATATTAAATATATATCAGCACCCTATACTAGATTCCAAACCTATGGATCTTCTGAAAGGTTAGATCAATATATTTATATCTTGTATACCTATCATCTATAGAATCATTTAATATAACCTATGAAACCACAACTATGATAGGTCATATAAGATTCCCAACATGATGGATAATTATAATGATACATGACTTATTGAATCATTTCATTGATGTTTTTGAAGTTAGAGGTGTTTATAAGATGGTCAAAGAGGTTTTAGTTGAGTTTGGATATGTAATTATAATACATTCTTTGGATCATGATGTTAATATGGCTTCACAGTTTGAGACTATGTTCATGTCCTAAAAGCAATAAATTCACAGCTTGAAACACTGGGTGAGAGTTTTGTGTTTAATGAAAAAGTAAAGTGATTTATTTTTGAATAATGTTAATTAATTCCGTCTTGTGGAACATTAAAACATGGTTGATGCTTATCTGGTTTCTAGTTCGAGGGGATCATGGTATAAGATATATTCACAACCTATATTAGGGGAAACTTGGAAACATATGATGTGAATCTGGAATCCACAATGCAAATTTTTCAAGAACTATCTTGTTTTTATATAATGTAGAACACCAAAATTATTTTATATAATATTTTTTTGAAAAACCCATGGGGTTTTGGGATCCTTTTTATCCATACCATTATATCCTTTATACTTGTCTTGTGAAGTTTGATCTTTGGAAATATGTTGTCTGTCAATTCACAATTCTACCTAGTTCTTTCTTTATATCATGTGGAATTTTGTATATATCATGTTTTCCTCTCTCTAAGAGTTATTGAGATGCAATTTTGATGAAGCATTGAAAATTGATTAGGTGGATATGGTTTTTTTGTGCGGTTATGGTATTATAGATTTTTCTTCTTTTCCATTTTTTGTATAGAAATTCATAAATATTCATGAGGTATGGGTTTCCCGTTCCCTCATTCATTCATTTGTATGTGTATGGATTTGTTTATCATACCATTCATTATGTGGAAATTGAGGTTTGTGTGGTGATGGTGGATTCTGATTTGGTAGTACATTTTGAATGTTGAGTAGTGATGATTAGTTGGAATGGGACATGTTGTGGGAGGTAGTTTGGTGGAAGTGATCAGTGATAGTGGTAATGTGTTGTTCTTATGATGTGTGTTAGTTATGGAATGTGTTTATTATGGTATTATTTCTTGAATTTTGTAGTGTTGTGGAAATTGGTATATTATTTATATGAGATGCTATGTGGTGTGGTTCTATCAGCTTCCCAGTTAGTCATGGAATAAATTTTAATGTTTTGATCAAATATTCTGGGTTTGAATAAGAAAAATAACTAGGTAAAATTGATATATAAAAAATGGATTATATTAAATAAATGGAATATAATTGGGAAATCATAACATGAAATTAAATGTTTTATTAAATTTTAGTTAGTGATAACGTATTACATCTAGAAAATGGGGGATTATTCATTAAAAGTTGAATTGTGTAGACACATGTGTTGTATGTTTTTATGGTTCTTTTAGTGGTGGTAGTCGTTATTGAAGATATTGTGTGGTGTAATGGTGGTGATGTCGATTATATTGTGGATTTTGTAACTGTTTTGTTTATTATTGAGTGAAATATATCTTTCATTTATTTTATACTATTTTTATACATTACCCAAAAGATTTGGATGACCTTAACAACAACAAAAATATTTTAGGTTCTAAATGTTTCATCCGACATTAAAGAAGGTGATGATATTGATGACTGAAACACCTCTCTTCCCAACTATTATTTTAAAAAATGAATATTCATGTTTATGATTTAAATATCACAATGATTGTATGGGTTGTTATTTTTCACTACTCTAGGGTTTTGAAGATATGAGATGTGGCGGGGGTTATGCGTAGAGGGAGTTTTGTATAAGTAGGTTCCCTAAACTAAACTTTATGAGTACATTAAATTACCATTTCATATATACCTTTGAGAAATGCATGATCTATCATTACTAGTATAGAGTTGATGTATTTACATAAAATATTTAACGGTAATTTCCAAATATTATTTATCATATCAAAAGGTTATATAGGATCCCTTGCTATATTGAGAACCTCAAGATACTATGCAATTAATCTTAAATATATTTCCAATGTTCTGAATACATCATACTGATTGGACATAGTTTATTTTTGGTTATAATATATTGTGGGCTTATTTTTATTGAGACTTATTTTAATAATGTTCTCACATTGGGATATTTGGTGGCTCGGATAATGGGGACAAAACCGCTAATAAGAATACTACATGTTTTGGGTGTCTGAGATGTTCTAATTGAAAGATATGTTTTTTTCGCCGAAATGCAATCATTTTCAATGTTTCTAGTTGATCGTATATGTTTATGCAAGGGAAAATGTTGAAAATGAAATTGTACAGAGGTATATTGTATTTGGTTCAACATTGGTGGCATGGAATTGGTTGTATACTCATGAGAGAAAATGTTTCCTCCTTGTTGAGGAAGTAATACCATAGTCTTATATGATATGTATCTTCGTACCTTTATAAATAAATGTCCACAATAGATAATGTAAAATTTTTCTAGTTAGATTAAAAAAATTAAGAAAAAGGGACAATTACACTAGTGTGTATACTCACATATGAGGTATCTGATGTTAATGTGATTATATTACACAGTTTGTATTTATATACTGGTTGTCAAAAATATTTCAATAACATATCACATCAAGGGCCTTGATGGGTCGCATGACTCTAATCTTAGTCTATGAATAATATTCACACTTATCAAGAAAATTTCATGAAGTTTCATACAAAATAAATTATTTGAGAATATTCTCTATTAACAGAAATATGTTTATAGGTCTTATGGGACACAACAAAGGGTCAGAGTATTTTCCATGTTTTTTAGATCATTGATATAAAAATAAATTCATAATTATTGAAATTTAGAATAATTGGGTTGAATTTATTTATTAAAATTATTTACAATTATTAAAGTAAATACAATGAATATTATTATATAAATGAATATTATTTTAATATTCAAGGTTCATTTAGTATTAGAAATAATTATATGCCTTGTTAAGGACTTGAGTTTATCACATTATATATATGTAACTCATATTGTATGTATATGAAAAAATTAAATTAAATTAATGGCCTATCCAGTTCATTAAAATAAATTATATACTCATTATTTAGGGGGGTTTAAATATATGTGGTATAGGGAACCCTTTCCACATTTTTGAAAATCCAATATATATTTCATATGAGAGACTCATTCCATGTAGTATTCATTCATTCATAATAAGATCCCCTTTATCCACTCACTACATATAGAGATAAACCCTCTCTCAAGGGATCAATCCAAGACTCCTTTGATAGATGTAAGGCACATGATAATGATGATTCTTATGACATCAGAGAGATCGTCAACAATCCAAACATTCACAAGGAATTTGATGAATGATGTGTGTCTAGATTCATGGAGAGACTGTGCATGAGCTAGAGGAGTTCGAATTCAGATCATTTGAGAAACAATCATTGACAATTTTCTGCTATCAATCTCACTGAAAATAAAATTAGGTACTCATTCTATTTTATTTTCAATTCTTCGAATAATCCATAGGATATCATTAGATCATATTGAGGCTCATATAGAGGGAGAAGAAAATATTCATCACCCCAGTGATAACAAATATTAAATCCGCTAGACCAATAGCTTATGTTGCACAACCTAGTAGCAAAAAGTATTTTCAAAAAAATGAGTAAAACTTCAATGCCAATAAAATTAAATGTTTCTCTAAATTAAGTTCAAGGATTAAATTTGGTCTTGAAGAAATAGAGCAAACATCGATGCAATTTCTGATGACCATCTTATTTTTATCCAATCTTCTTAATATGGATCATTTAAAAATTTCATATATTTAAATTGCATGGAAATATATATTGGTGTGTACACATGAAAATGTTCTATTTTTTGTTTCAACAATGGATTTTTTCAATTAAATCAATTTTTTTGTAGACAAATACAGTTCTCTTTCTAGAATTTTATTTTCATACACGAATCGGTTTCCAAAAAACTGGGGATGATTTAAAAAAATACAACACATTAAAGGGAGATTAGTAGTACTTAATAATAAAACACAACACAATTAAAAAAACACATACAGGGAAGCATTACCTTGGTTTCTTGATCACAAAAAGTATTATAAAAAATAGTTATTTTTTAAAACATTTAAACAGTTGACCCCCTATTATACATTTTTCTTTACACATGGTCTAAAATTTTCAAGGATGTTTTTTTCCACCAAGTCTGAAATGTGTGGGCCCCCATTACCACCCATTATCTCCTCCTTCCCAACTGTGTGAGGGGTTCCCTCGCATCCATTAATATGGCCTCCTCTTGGACAACCACAATAGCCCACTGACGTCGAACCATGATTCCCCTCCTTATCCACAACCTTCATATCACACTCCTTGCTTAAGACATCCTTTTACAACTACCATATCTATCTATCCCTAGACAATAATGAACCATGTCTTCTAACTCCCATGAGATCTTATAGCAGCACAACCTATGGATTTGGAATTCCTAGACACTGCCTAGGTTCTAGACCACCCAACACTCCTCCTTCTAGTTGATTGGATACATCTGCAACCACCATGCTCAACCCAACACGAGTTTACCCACTACAAGAATCAAAGATTGCACCATTTAGGGACCATTTATTCCATCACCATTGACCATAGTCTTCTACACACTACCATCCAACCAAACATTGCAACTATCTCACTGAAAATTCCATTATTAAGGTAAAACCCTTCCTTGGGGAGCCATGAATTCCTAGGGTAAACAACAACATGATCATTCCCCAAATAATCCATTGTAGGTCATCATGATATAGAATGTGTCTATTCAGGCCTAGCTGGCCTAGAAAATCCATGTGAATGCTCTGCATAGCCCAAAACGATCATGTACAGGGTCGACTCGACTAGTATTGGTCCTTCTTGGGTTTTAATAATTATAAATTTTAATATAAATTAATTATATAAAATTATTCAATTTTATTATGGAATAAAATTTTATAAAATACATTTTTGGTTGAAAATACTATATAATTAATTAAAAATATAATTTATTTTATTAAATTTTAATTTATAGAAGATGGTATAATATCAACTTAATTTAATTTAAATCATTAATTTAATTTAAATAATGAACACATACTATAATTTTTGAGATTTGAGTTAATCACACAATTATTTCTCATAAAAACAAGTCTTTTGAAATTATCCCATCAATTTAATGTTTCGATATTCCATTTAATTGTTTAAGGTATGTGATGATTATAATAAAGTGTTAATAATGTGACGACATCTACATCATCTTCATATAATTAAATATTTATAAGTTTTTATGTGCCCAGATAAATGTAGGTTATATTTATTTCAAACTCCCAAACCATCTTTCATTCAAGAAAGTATTTTTATATTATGATGAAGATGATATTTGATCTGGACACCACTAAGATGTGGGGTTTTTTAGAACTACAAAATAAACTCAATTGAGGGTGACCCCTAATACTACTGAGTACTTATGAGAATGAGGGGTTGAAAAATCTGATTTTGGAAACAATGAAGTATATTTAACTATAATGTAACAATATTATAGGCAAAAATAAGTAAATCATATTTCTGTTTTTAGATATTGAGGATTTTCTTAATAGGACAAGGAGCTATGAGTTAATGAGGTTGAAAAATTCAAACACCAACCATGAACTCTCCAAGTATGGGTGTAATCATAACATCTATACTATGAGTAAAAGATTAATAATCCTTTCTACTAAAATACTCATGAGATAGATTATTCCAATTCTAGTATAGATTGTTTCTAGAATTTGAAAAAATAGTGGGATGCATTTTATTATTTAATTAATTATTCCCTAACGTCTAAATTGGTAATCATGATAAAATAAAATTCTTGTAGATTTTATTTTATTTTTTGAAAAAGTAATGTAATAACTCATAATACACTTCGATGATATTGGACCATGTAAATATAAAAACTTCCATGAATTTCCAAAAAAAATGTATAGGATCTTGAAAAAAATTCTATGACATCATAAATTCAATATTTTGGTGACCGTAATAAGTTTGTTATCAGCTTAGAAAGTGAGGGTGTGAAAAATTCATACATGAGACTCATGAATGAAACACATTATGGTTAGGTCTTATTTTTATCACCAATTTCTAATATATCTTGTTGATACAACATCCAAGTATAAATGAAATGAAATTTTTTCTCATCTCTGAGTTGATTATAATGAGAAAGTGAAGAAATATATAGATGATCAATAGTTAAAAATGAGATATGTTAATGGAAATATAGATATCAATTTTTAAATACATCCCAAGATAATAATATTTTTATCCATATAATATTGTTTCATTTGTGATTAAAATGAACAATATTGATAAAAATCATTATTACCTTCTTTGAAAGGTTCACTAAGTAATAAGAAAATTAAAAAAAATCATTAATTTATATGGTGAACTAGTTGAATGAAAAGGGGGAAAGTCTAATGGAATTTATGAAACCAAGGTCACATTCACAATTTCCTTCATAGTGGTATTAAATTTTTTGTTATTATATTCACATATCATAAAATAAATCTTTGAATTTTTAGATGAAATGAACTCAATTAATCTAAAATGTAATCAATTATTCATCATATTTATTCAACAAGTATAACTATTTTTTCTACCGTACTTCTTGGATATTAAATATAATATCCTTATTGCATATGTGTATAAAAACATAGTAACCAAGTAAGTATATATATGTTATTATAAGTAAGTTTTTTTCTCCAACAGGATTAGAAAGGGATCTTCCTATGTCAATGGCGAGAAACACGAATCTGTTCATTTTCAAGTTTAATGGTTCTACTAAATCTTTTGTTAAATATTACCAAATAATTTATCTCATGTGTCCTTTGGACACAATGATACATTATTATATTTCATGGATGGATTTGGTTTGTCTTATTTAATACTCAATAGATAGTAATTTTGTTCTTTTATAATTGGAAATACTAGATGAATATAAAAGTTAATAATTATATACATAATTATGGTAAGAAAATTATATTCCTTGTAAAAATAAAATTAAACGTCAAGAATATAACTATTAGGGTGTTTATGGTCATTGGATTTATACACCTTATGTATTATCAACAAAAATACCTTTTTAGTTTGGAAAAATAAACCATTAGAAATTATGGTATGGAATAAATATTTTAAAATTAGTTCAGCTAGAGAGTGTGAACTATTCCAATGGTAGTATAGAATTAAATATAATTAAATGAATTTTTATATTGTTAATATGAAATATGAAAGTTATGTATTCTCTATTCATGTAAAGAACATATATGATACCTCAGGCTAGTTTTATAATGAATATATTGACCGAGTATTCATTGATCCATATAATCTAGCATAGAGTAATTGTTAAACACACATTATCATATCCCCATCGGGGATATCATACTAATAAGTAAAATAAATGAAATTTAATACATGTTAAAATTAATCTATAAAATATTATATGGAGAATTTCCTAACTGAAAATTTACTTATACACATTAGATTTTTTATTCCTAAAAATTGGCCATCAATATGTAAACTAATTCATTAAAGGTACATCCTTTTTCATGAAAATCATCGTACATAATTGCATTAACCTATAATCAAATGAATAATATAATGAAAATAGATATCATAAGAGTCACAACATGTTATAGATCAATTATTTCATAAGATCGTGTGTTTCAATGAAAATTTGTTATTAAAGATGTAAAAAATCATGCAGCAAGAAAAACACAATATAAAACTACTGTAATAATCGTAAATATTTTTTTGGATATTAAAAAAATCCCTATGATAGAAAATATTTAGTAAATTGATTGACTATATTCATATAATATGGGATATAGATCTACATTAGATAGTTGGAGAAATATTGATTGGGATATTGTCAGTGCTAAAGATAGAAAAACAATTGTAATTGGAAAAATTTACCCAATAGATTATGAAAGATTATTATTATAGAAACATGTACTACGTAAGATGGATGATACAATAGTGATGGTTTAACAATCACCACATTCAGGGGAACATTATTCATTAAAACTAATCATTCCTACATGTAATAAGTATATGAAATTACTTAAAATTGGAAACATCGATTAGAATTTAGTAATATATTCCATGAATTAGAGAATAAGGGATTATTATTTTGAATATTTTTGTTTGTATTCAATTATGAAAATACCTAGATGGTGCAAGTGAGGTAAAAATAAATATCGATTTATTATATTATATCTTTATTCCAAAATCCATTACAATATTAATATCTATAGAAATTTTTTATGATCATTTTATTGAGAATTAAACTTCATGACCACAAATCATAGAAGATATCTATAAAAAATATCTAAAAATCGATGGTTATATAAGATAATTCTAATAAGTTTATATGTTATTCAAATCTAATTTAGAATTAAATATGAGAAAAAATATCGTAGGGTATTCATTTGGAATAAAGTGTTTCTATGTGTCCTTAAATTTTTAGTTTGATAACTATTTTTTCAATGTAAAATATGTTTTGTAACATATAGAAAAATTCAATTAGTGTTATAGTTACATAAGAATAGAAAAAATTTAATTTTCTATTGATTGAATTAATGTAGAAACATAAGTTATAGGTAACAAATATAATTAGGTAGATCTAATGATTTCTTAGACCTAGTCAACAATGTACATATACTGACATAGTATTTAAAAATAAAAGTAAGGAGAATTAGATAGAGAATTATTTCTTATTTCCTATGGAATAAATCTCCTCAACAATACATTAATGGTTATAGGAGAAGATTATTATTCAGAGATTAATTCTATACACTTTAGAAATGGATCAATCACTTATGCCCTAATATGTACATGATTTAATATTTTCAAGATATAATTTAAAGTAGAAAAATATTAGTTATATTGAGTTGAAATGAAAGGTGAGGATTTAGAACAAACTAATTGTACATAAGAGTAAGTTAATAGGATATATTCATAGTATGTTGAATCTAAGGGATAATATTATTGAGGGAATACATGTAGACTTCCTTGGATCAATGTAATGTAATATCATAGTTAGGATAATGTAATATGATAAACAAACTCAATAAAAATAATTTTTTACATGTATAAAAATACTGAGTTCATTATGGATCGGGAGGAATCAAGGATTAAATGGCTGCATGAAGGTGATAAGAACACGACCTACTTTCACGCTTTCATTACGGAGAAAATACAACCCATTAAGCCCAATATCAGGATCGATTACGGGAGTTACATGGATGATAGGGATGTTGTGGGAAGAATGGTCTATTCCTTATTCAAAGACATCCTTGCAGGGCCTAACGTCAGGATGTCCAGTGGGTACCCGAGTGGTTATGCAGAGATTTGGGAGGCAATTTCGGACAACATATCCTTCACAGACAATGTGCGAATAGAAGGGATTCTAGAGGAGTCCGAGATTCACCAAGCCATGATGAGTCTCAACTCGTAGAGCACTCCGGGACCTGACTGTTTTTCTGGTTTGTTTTACAGAGGTTCATGGGATGAGGTCAAAGGTTACATTGTTGCAGCAGTGCATGAATTTTTAAGTGGAGTATCTCTCCCTCAGGTTGCAGCTGCCACGATCTTGGTGCTCATTCTGAAGGTTAAGGACCCCTCCTCCCTTCTCCACTACCGGCACGTGAGATGTGTAACTTCACCTACAAAATCATTGAGAGTATTCTTAAAATGAGGTTGGGCATGCACTTACCATGCTGGATTTCTAAGGAGCAACATAGTTTTGTGAGAGGGTCTTCCATTATAGGGGCTATCGCCCTAGAACAGGAGATGATAAGGGACATTAATTCAAAAACTCACTGTTCCAACATGATCATCAAATTGGATATGAGCAAGGCGTATGACAGACTTGAATGGGGTTTTGTGAATAGGGCCTTAGGTTGCATGGCCAATCCTCCAAGGCCTCAGACATCCTCTTCAAGAGCTTTAGTTCCCCAAGGATGAATGTCTCATTTATGGGGAAATAACATGGATTTTTTAAGGCCATTCATGGATTATGACAAGGAGACCCGATCTTCCCTACCCTGTTCATCCTTATGAAGGACGTGCTTATCCATCTTCTGACCAAATAAATCCTCACTGGTAGTATACTTACGTATCGAAGGAAAATGAACCTCCCTCCCATCTCACATTTGATGTTTTCAAACGATACAATTATCTTCTTAAATGCAAGAAAAAGATCTGCAGGTGGAATTAAGAGGATACATGAACATTACTGTTGTTGGAGTGTTCAGGTGATCAACCACTCCAAGAGTAATTTATATTTCTCAAAAAAGTGCGGAGCTGGTCGCACGAACCTTCTTTGCAACATCATGGACATGCAGCCTGATCACTTCCCGATGGAATACCTCAAGGCCCCACTTTCGCCCAGTATAACGCGTATTCAGGACTTTGATCATGTGGTGAGCAGGATTACATCGCACATCCTCAACTGGAAGATCCATTTATTATCCTTTGGAGGGCTCATTGCACTGTTTAACAGTGTAAAGGCTACTATCCCGGTGCATGCGATGGCTTCCACTTCGGTGCCAAAGGGGGTGATCAAAGCAGTTGAAAGGATCCTGGATAATTTCTTTTGGGATGCACTTTCCGAGGGGAAGAGGCACTGGATCACATGGGGAAGAATGGGACGTCCCATCTAGGAAGGAGGTTTTAATGTTAAAAGCTTGAGGGACACACTTCATGGAATGCATGCCAATCTCGCCTGGGAGATCGTGGAGGACCGGTCCCTCTGGGGGAGGATCATGTCCTACAGCTATGACAATTCCTTGGATGCTGACTGTGTGCAGGGATCCCCCCTCTGGAATTCGGTCTGCTCTCTTATCCCGAGCCTCCAACATCAATCCCGTTGGGTTGTGGGAGAAGGAAATATTTCTTTCTGGACACAAAACTGGGTGGGATCAGTACTTGGATTCCCGGGGTGTCCGGCCCCATTGATTACCTTTAAGGAGGCGAGCACTCATCCTGGCTTCATCAAGGCAGTGCTTGACAAAGATCAGCTTGACGTTTTTGATTCTATCCTCATTAACTCAGAGACGGACCGATGTGTATTCACCCCCTCTCGGTCTCGTAAGTTCAATATCAAGGATTACCGAAGTATCTCAACCACCGGGGCTCAAAAGAATTGTTGGAATGACCTGGTCTGGTATAATAAGCTTCCGAGCAAGTACAAATTTCTGGTATGGCACATAAGTAATCACGGGATTTCATTGGATGAATGAATCAAGAAAATCGGAGTCAATCTAGCATTGTTTTTCCAATGCTATAATAACAAGAGGGAAGAAACCACGAGCCATATTTTATTCGAAGGGGAGTGGGAGAAAGGTGTCTGGGATTCCTTCGGAGATTTCACAGCGATTCATTCGCCTCATCATCGGGACCTGCCGTTCTTGGAGAGATGGTTTCATGGGACTACAGATAATGGTCCCGAGAGAGCAGCAAGGTCAATTATCCTCAGTGCTGGATGTTGGTGCCTATGGAAAGCTCGGAACAAGGCCAGGTTTGAGGGATCTTACTCCACATGACGGTCTGTTACCATGAGATCCAAGAGCATACTGATTGATATGGTCTCTCTTGTTGATAATTGGCGAGAAGCTCCCTCCCTCGGTATCCTGCTGTCCCGTTCCCGTCCGTCCAACCCTTTTATGTACAGAGCATGCAGTCACAGGATTAAAGGGATTCCTTCGACAACTGGATTTAATCTTAACACTGATGGATCATGCATTGCGGGAGCCATGAGAGGAGGCGGAGTGGTTCGCAATCCATAAGGGGGTGTTTTCCTTGCTTTCACTACACACTATGGCGATGGTAGTGCTCTTCAGGCAGAGTAAAATGCAGTTTTCATGGGGTTGAGTCTTTGAAAACTAAAGAATATTGCTCCTTTTGAGGTGGAAACAGACTCAAGGATTATTCATGATTCCCTGCTGGAAAGAGTTGTCACCCCCTGGTCAGTCTTATACATCGTTAGGAAATGCAAACACCTTCTCAGCAACCAGGCTCGTGTCACCCATAACTAGAGAGAGGGGGAAAAGTTGCGGATTTCCTCTCCTCTCTTGCAGCGCCGGTATCCTCTGTCACTATCCTTTCCAGTGCAACCTCCCTTAAGCCGGAGGGGGTTAAACTTATCCGAGGGGATGCCCTCGGTATTCATTATTTCAGACCCCCCTAATCTGAGGTCCTCTATTGTTCTTTCCCCCGGTTTTTGAACTCTTTTCCCTTTATTAAATATTTAATGATTTGTGTGTGTGCACAAATAAGATGTGATAGACCCATAAACTAAAGACACGAATCAATATATACATGATCTAATTCAGGTGAGAGTTAATAAGTATGGTTATAAAGTTGGATCTAGTGCATGTTGGATTTCTGTAAAAGTAGGTTCCATATAAACAACAGTATTTGTAATTTTTTATTACCTTCACATGTATTTAGGTAGATATTCATGATGTATTTATACAATTATTATGTAGACATTTTTTTAGAAAAGTCTTTAATGGTAATGTTCATAGATTATTTTTCATATAGAAAGATTATAGAAGATCCCATGCTATATTGAAGACCTCACGATACTGTGAAATTAGTCTTCAAAATATTTCCTTTCATCTAGATGCATCATACTAACTAGACATTATTGATGACTGAATATTTGGTGATGGGAGATCATAATCATGGCCACCGATTTTCAAGATTTTCACACCTGATGATATTTGGAATGTGATATCGGGAGGAAATACCAACTAATAAGAACACCAATTGTATTTTTTGTCATTAAATTTTCCTATCTAAGTACAGGTGTATTTGTCTCCTTTCTTAAGATTGTTATCATTGTGTTCCATTTTTTCTTGTTTTTTTATGCAAGTAATAACCCATGATAATGAATTCATGGAAAGGTTGTATGTGTTGGATGCATCATTGGTGTAAGGAATTGGTTAAATGGTCAAGATAGATTATGTCACTTCTTGGTTGATGATGTAATATACCACGATTGGTTTATTTGGGTGATATTAATTTAATAAATACATGGCCACAATATTTGAAGGTAAATCTGATAGGGCCAATCAACAAAAAAACCAAGAACAAAATTTAACAGAAGTTTGTGTAAAATGTTTTATGAGATAGCTAATAAAAAATAGATTATATTAATAATTATGTTTTTGTATTATGGTTATCATTTCTATGACTATTCCATATATCCATAGGGTCCCAAATTGGTTTCTAGAATATGTTGGGGCCCACAATGGGTTAGATGGGTTGTCTAGATATTATAAATCAATGATAAGTAAATATATTCATTATTATTATTTTTCAAAATAATTGGGTTGATTTTATTTATTATAGTTATTTACCAGTGTTTCAGTATATACAATGAATAATATTATAATAATAAATATTATTTTATTATTCATGGTTGGATTAATATTAGTGTTTACTAGATTTTGAGTTAATGACATGGGTTTATCACATAATATATATTTAATATATGTTACACTTATATGAAAGTTATATAAAATTTATGATGAATCCAGTGAATCATAATTATTTATTTATTTATTATTAAGTGTTTATTAAATATATAAGTGTTGGAGAACCCTTTCTCTATATTATAAAATAATATATTTATATATATATTGAGGCGTTGAGGCTCATTCCATTTACAATTAATTCATTCAAAATGATTTCCTCTCTCTCCCCCCACTTCTTTGTGATATAAATTATCTCTGATTCATTCAATCTAAGATTCCATTAATGGATATAAGGCTTGTAATTATGGTGATAGTGGTTACATCGAAAAGATTATTGAATCTCCGCACCAGCACCACGAATTTAACATAAGAAATTCTTGTATATTAACAAAGATTGTGTGGATGATATATAGGAGTTAATATTGAGAACTAATAAAAAATGGTAATCAATTTCTATCTACAGTCCAATTCCCTTCAATTCAAATGATGTAAAAATTATCTTTTATTTTCTATTGTTTGAATTATCCATGTGATATGCTTAGACCTAACCATATCTCGGATTGTTGGAGACAACATGTTTCATCTATTTTCTAATAATCAAAATTAAATTTTCTCAACCAACTATCTTCAACACCATGCCCATGATATATTTGGTAGGATGAAACAATGTTTATTTCTTCAAATTAATGATTTCCTTTTTCCTGCGATATGTGATGAGTCTGTAATGTAATGATGATTGATGTTCACACTAGATCCAAAATCCAATAGAACCTTGTGATTGGTAGGGATGAATCCAAAAAAACATAAAAGATGGTTTTATATTTGACCTGAAATGTTTCGAATTTATGGGAGCACAGAACTCATGATGTTGGTCTGTGAGTGTGAACAATCAGTGGGGAAGTGTCTTAGCGGTTAATTTGTCATATTATTTTGTTACTATGTTTCTATATTGGATGTGTGACTAGTTGATCATTCCATGATGAGGCTAGGATATGTTTGTTAACATTTTTATTTCCATGTTGTTTCTTCAATTTATTCATTTTATTATTAGTATTGCTCTTTCACATGTGCAATTGATACATTGTGTATGATCCTACAATGTATAAATGTTATGAACAACCTATATATATTAATAGTTTTTGAGGATTCATGAAGGACTATAGAGACACTATTAGACATTTCTATTTAGGGCTTGGTGATACTTTTGATTCACTGTCATAAGATTATTTTCTTTGTATTTTTATTGATAATTTTATTCTTTTTAGTTGACATTTTCTATTCATCATGGAATATTTTCTATACTAATTTTTTTATTAATCTATAGATTTTATTAGTTGTGGTTTATATTATCTATTGATCTTCTATTACTATAGATGGAAATTATTTCTATATGTGAGATTTGTATTCCCTGCATGCATGTTACAATCCTTGGGCCTATTAGATGTGGGACTTAGTGGGTCATTATGCAACACTCAAAGACTATACAATATAATTTGTATAATATAAATTCAATCTTATTCATATCATGTGGTACACAGAACCTTGAGTCTAAATAAAGTGTAATATATTATACCAATATTACCTAGTTTTTAAATCAGTGTGTATGGATATAAATAAATAAATATATATATATATATATTTTCAAATTTTATAAATAAATTCATCAGTTTTCAATTGAATATACCTAAACATAAAAATAATTTTAAATAAAAAATAATATTTTTTATGAAAAACTACATTTATTTCTAAAAATTTGTTCTATCACAATTTTAACACTTATTTTACAATTAATTTTTACAACATTTAGGAATTTTATTGAAAATTAAAATTCAATTTAAAAATCAATATGGCCAAATTTTCAGATGGTTAATTTTGGAAAATTTCTTAAAAGAATTAATGTTTTTATAAATAATTAATAGATTTTGTTTTGTATTAAGAAATATCTTTTCAATGAATGCATTTACAATATTTCAATTTTGTTAAATGGTGTTAAAAGTAAAATTCATTCAATGAAATTATTATTAATACAATATAGGAAACCTAAATCATTTTAATGTGGAATTTTAATAGAAAATTTATATACTTATGAAAAATTGTTATTTGTAATGTTGAAACTTCATGATGCTTTATTGTTTAATATTAAATTAAATCCTACCACATTGAAAAATTAATTTGTAAAATTTTATTATATATTTTGAATAATCATAATAAAAATTATGTAAAAATATAATATAATATTTTTGTCATAAAAATATTATATTCCAAAATTTATATTGTTATTGGGGTTAAAATAATGTTTTTCACAATACATGCACCTATGTAAGCATTATTATTCATCCAAAAATTAACTTTTATTTGAAAATTTGGTTGAAATATTTAAAATTATTTGGTCCAAGTCATCTAAAAATTCAAACTTATTTTTAGTCTTAAATGATAAATTACATATGTAAATAAAGCACAAACTATTTAATATAGAAAAATATAAATTGCTAAATGAATGGAAAATTAGTAGATAATGGAATTACATGATTAAAAAATGATCCTATATTTTTTGTGGAGGTTTGGGTATACCATGTCTACTCTAACCACCATTATTTTTTTATTTTTTTGTCACTTCTTTTTTGGGAGACCTCTAATAATTGAATAGTTTTAGGTTTTTTTGAAAATGACACGTAACCTCAATTATAAAAATGAACAATTCACCTAAATTCTTCATATTAATAAATAAATTTATCTATAGAAAATAATACCAAAATATATCCTAGAAATCCTTATCCAAATACTATAAATTTGTTCTTAGTAGACCGACACTAGGGACCATAATAAGAGTTTCAAGGTGGGTTTTTTTAGCGATCGAGATTTTATCCACTAAGTTCATTTTCACTTATTCTCATAACATCCTCAGTAATATATTAATAATTAAAATATTATAAAATTGGTATCTATAGTACATAATATGTTATTATGATAATTTTATAACCAATATCCATCCCCTCCTCCATCGTATGGTAAATGAAATCAACAACCATGTGTACGAAAAACTATTGTCTCTCGAATTAATGTAATTCTTTTTAAACCACATTCACTCATGACGGTATATAATGGAGAATTTAATGTATATATAGTATTTTTGAAACAAAGACAATTAATTAATTTAAATATAACATATACCTTATTTCCTTCCTATCATTTGGAGAACAATAATGTTTCTCATGCTTACATGTTGACTACTGCCTCCGTGAAGCGTAATGATTATTCTACCATTTGTTTTTGACATAGATGGTAATAAATAAAGATATTAATAATTTATAAAATTTATCAAATATAATAATTATTTATTAAATGTTAATTATTATTTATCATTCTTTTATTCTATCAATATAAGAATTAAAACAGTATTCATGCGTACGTACGACCTACTGTCTCCAAGAGATGTTTACATAATTTTTATATATTTAAATTTTATGGACATATAATGACATATATATAGAATATATATGATATTTATAAAGTTGTTATAGTTGGTTTGATTATGGAAACAAAATCATTTTAAGATTAATGAAACTACCTAACAAAAACATAATTGAAAAATGTTGTCATGATTAATAGGACCATTGATTTTAAAAATAACACTGTTAATGAAGGGTTAGTAAACAATTATAAGATAATAAAATATGGTATAAAAAATATGGGAATTATTTAGTATTTTATTTATAATAAATATTTTTTTAATAAATTATATTTCAACATGTGCGATAGAAGTTTGACCTCAAGGAAGGGATTCTAGTCTCATAGTCAGTTCTATGAGACATATATGATACCCACCAATTATTTATTTTGTGTGGTATGTATACAGACACATTGATAAATTTTATCATGTTTCACTTTGTCTTCATGATATTTGAAGATAAATTACAATTTATTTCCTTCATGGGGGATCTTAATAAAAATATACAGTCTTTGTAAGGGTTTATTTCATAATATTGTCATTATTCAGGATTGTTAATGTTAATGTCTTACTAGGGGGAATTATTTGATTAATTTATTTGAAATAATGTATATTATATTATCCTATTGTTTTTTAAATAATTTAATCATTATCCTTCCAATTTTGATTTTTAATATCATAAGTGACTAAAATAATATTTTAAAGAAAATATTCTTCATTTATCACTTCTTTTAAACAACCTTTCTCATTCTTATAAATGTTAAAAAAACATGATTTCAATTTTTTTATCAATATATTATTATTTTTAAAAGATATTTTCCCCAAAATTTAATATTTACAAATATTTTAAAACAAATAATTATATTTGTTTTACCAAAGATGTAATTTTTTCCTTTTATTAAAAAATCTAATGAAAACATTGTTTTAATATACTCTAAATGAATTGAATATTCAATAATATTGACCGATCATTATTTTGGATCTTGTTTTAAATAAATCCTTTATCCATTTGGCTAAAATCATTTTTCCTAAATTTATTGGAATTTTTAATTTTAAAAATTTATTTTCAAAGTGAAAATTTTATTTTACAAAACCAATGTTATTAATTTTAGTTTTATATTATCTCTATTCATAAATGTAAATAACCTTAATTTTATTTATGATTTGTTCACATTATGTTTCCATGATACCATAAAACTCATTTCTCTCAATGTTTTATGATTTTTTAACTAGGGATATACTATTTTGATTCAATTCTCCATTTCAATATAAATGGATTATTATTTTATTTATTAGTTGGGGAATGCATTATCATTATTATACTACTTTGTAAATATGAATGTTTACTTTTTTAAAGTTTCATCACATTTAAATGAGAAATGAAAATTGATTTCTCAGAGAGGGTGGAGATCGCTATGTCACCTCAATACATCAGTAGTGCTTAAGAAACAAAATAGCTTGGCAATATTGTTGGGGCCTTTCCCACTTATGTATAATGTATTGAAATGAGGCCTTGATGGTTTTTTATATAGGATACAATTATGAATTACCTAATTATGTGGTTAGTTATTTATTTCCATGTGATTATTTGAATAGTTATGATATACATAGAAATTATTTAATCTTATGTGATTATTTATTTTAAATTATTTGATTATCATTTACTCATCATATATTATTATTCCCTATCACGTTATTAATTAATTGAATTTTTTTTCATATTTTTACCTCAAAATATTGATTATGGATTATTTATTCATGATTTATTCAGATGTATGAATAAACATATTGAGAATCTAAGAACACACCTTTAATATGTTTTCATTCCTCTTGATACCATGAAGTGAATTACAGATGGTATTCATAGAAATTAAAAATGTAATAGTGCTGTTGATAATGAAAATACTATTTCTTATTTTAGTTTTTAAATTTTATTGTGATATTTGACTATGTATCTTCATTTCTGTGACTAATTAACCAATCTTCCCTTAAAGGTAAGTGTGTGGTTAACCTTTCTATAGTAGGATTATGTAAATAACACATAAGATAATTCTATCGATATTATAATATCCTAATGTATTTTTAATGAAGAGAATATGTGTTTCTTCATGAAATAAATCTTTATTTGTAAAATATAAGTGGATATTGGGTTATCAATGATGAAAATATTTCACACAACATGAAAAGATTTGGTCATGTATATCTTCACCATGATTTTTGTTTATAGAGAGTATTCCCTTACTGCACACCTATATTGAAACTATCAGGTGGATAATACTTAATTTGTTCATATTTTCATTACTATCCACAAAGAAATATTTTAATTTTTTTTATTATGGATGACCATTGATAAACCTACAAGATTGGGGACTGAAAATAATCGATCAACATTTAGATATCCTATACATTATTTTTAATAAAAATTTGTTTTACCGTAATTAATATTGTTTCAACCAATATGATTTTCAATTTTAACAAATATGTATATCTTAATGGAATCATGATAATTTTAAATGAAATAGATAATGAAATTATTTTACTCTTGAGAAACTAAATTTTATTGGACCTTGAATAATTTTTTTGATATATTTTCTCAGAAAACATTCTCAATATATGAATCATACTGATCATCCTAATGATAAGGGGTTGGAGAAATTTTCTATTGATCCCTTTATATGGAAACATACAACTAATTTTAGTGGTTTTATTAATCCACCTAGTTAATGAGTAATGTAATAGTACCATTGAAAATATATTTTCCCGTCTATAGTGTTCAGATAATGAAAAAATATTCATGGATTTCAATCATTCATAAGGAGAAGTAGATAAATGGTGAAATATATTCAGAATATAAGGCAACAAGAAGATACTGACTTTATATAGTTGGATGAGATAAAAATAACATTTTTCACTGATAATTTTCATCATATTTGTCATAGAAAAATTGAAAAATAATTTCATGTGATGAAATTGAATGATAATGTATATGTTGGTTCATATGAGCTATCTTTTATAGGACATGTGATGAATACTTCAATTTTAACCATCCATCCCAAATGTAATATTGACTAATACTTTCGTTTCATAAAACTAGTCATATAAAGGGAAATGTATATAAATGAATTTACTAGCTATGAATAAATCATTTATTATGAAATCAAGTATCAAATTGGTATTGTTTTTACACATAACCATTATGGTTTCGACATGGAAAAAATGATATAATTCAATAGAGTCTTTTAAATCCACAGAGTGAAGAAAAATAGATCTCTATCATGCTCATTAAGTAGAAAGGAAAAAGTATAAAATAGATTAATGGGTACTAAATTTTTTTTTTGTGAAGTAAGATTGTAAATTGGTTAAATGCTAATGTGATTGGATAATGTCAGCTAACTATACGAAAACTGATAAATCTCCACAGAATGAATCACCCACACTATAGTGTTTCAAATGCAATGAGTTTTGTATTTATGGTTACAAATGAAGAAATCTAAAAGATAATAATGATATTTGACATAAAATACCACATAATATTAATAAAAATGTGAAATCATTTGCTATCACAATTCTTGAGAAGGGATACCACAATGACTTGGTGAAAGAAAACACCTACCATATACTCAAGAACAAAAAAATTATTGTTTCACTTCAAATATAACCATTCTTTTTTATTTGATGAAAATATTAAGAGAATGAAAATGAAAAACCAATGATTAAATATTAAAATAGATGTGATAATCTATAATGGCGTAGTGATCTAATCTCAATTCTATAATTCTTCCCTAGTTTAATATTATGTTAAATTTCTTCTTTAAAATATTGTTATTCTTCCCCTCGTTGAATATTCAGTTATCCTGGGCATGGAATGGTAGTGTATATATATATATTCCACATCAATTACAATATATGGGACATCACATTTTATATTCAAAACCATCATATGATTTTCTATCAATTTGATGATAGAAATGAACATCCAATGAAAATCACATCCATTGTGTGGGTATTTATTCATATTAAAAGGGGGTGTTTTGCCAATTTTTTAAGGAAAACTCAACATTGATGACATTCCAAGTTTTAGGAGTTTTTTGAGGAATTTCACGAATAACCGCATAGTCTTCCTCTTAGTTGGGAATTTTAGTTCTCAGTAGAACTCATATCTAGTGTCGCACCAATTTACAAGACACCATATCAAATGGAAATGATTAAGATATAGAACTAGAATATATAACCCTATAAAAACGTTGACAAGTGATTCATTTATCAAGTGTTTAACCTTGTGGTGCACCAATTTTTAATAAAATAAATATGGATCAATGTGACTCTACATTGATTATAAATAACTTAATGATATCACTATCATGAGAAAGTATCTTTTACCCCGTATTGATGAATTTATTGATCAATTACGTGAAGTTAAATTAATTTCCATGATTGATCTTTATTTTGGGAGTCATTAATCGCGGAACATAAAAAATGATAAACCATAAAAAACATTCCACACATGTTGTAGACACTATGAGTATATAGCGATAATATATAGTCATTTTAATTCTATAACTATCTTCATTGATTTAACTTATGTAGTTCATAGATATTACCTTGATGAATTTGTGCAACTCTTAATGGAAGATATTCTTAAATATTAAATATTCATGGATGATCATGGATATCAATTTGGAATTCTATTGAAGACCCTGGGGAAGGATAAATTGTAAGAAAATTTTACAAAAGGATTAATTTTGAAAAAAACATGATTTTATATTTTGGTCATGTAATATAATGAGAGAGTATATCTATGGAACCATCAAAGACATAAGTTAATTAATATTTCCCGAAAACAAAAAAAATGATTTAGATATGAGGATTTCATTGTTTGGATGGATATTATCAATGAATTATAATTAATTTATATTTGTTATCTAATCCAGTCTACATTTTATCTCGGATGAGAACCATGTTTCTGCGGACCAATTCATGTGATAAAAATTTCATTGAAAAGAATATAAGGTTAGTTATCACAATTTTTCTCACATTTCAAAATAGTGGATACAGATATATTCCACAAAGAATGGATTTTAATGCATTGAAATGGAAAATAATATGGTTAGATTATATTTCCCCCCAAAATTAAAAGTCCATGAAAGAAATTACTATAAGTGACATGGAGTTAGACATGGTAATTTATTCATTAATGATATGGAAGAAATATATTTATAGATAATTTTGTTATATATATGATGATCATAATATTTTTATGTATATATTCATAGAGAATTTTTTGAATATGATCAAATGAATATGGTTGTAAATTATTGAAGATTAGGATTGCTCGATACATTAACAATGTAGGCAAGTGAACAAGGTGGTCGATGCATTGAGTCGAAAGAATATTGCAGGATTATCTATTATGATAATAAAATATCTAATATTATTGGATTTTAAAAGGAAGGATATGAAAAAAATGAAGGAAGGGGAGAAATATTATCATTCTACAATTATTTTTCAACCATATTTACAAAATAATATTTTATATGTGATGAACTAGGATGTGGAGCTATTGAATATGTTTTGAAAGGTTTCTATTTTTAACATTGATTATGATAGAATAATATGGTATATGAACTATATATGTCCACCATCCATGCCCAATTATAAAAAGGATATGGTAGAGGAATATGATAGTTTTTTATTCTCAATTCAATATATAAGTATTGTGATTTATATAGAAATGAATGATTAAATTTAGTGGGGTGGGATGGAGAGAGTTATTTCATATCTTATATCTTATTGCATAGAATGTCAGCATTTTATGGTTGACATAAAATATTATGTGGGGAAATTAAATCCATTACTCATATAGAATGGAAATAAGAAATCATGACCTTTGATTTTTTCATAAGTCTCCCAATAACATTAAAATGAAATAATGTTTTATAGGATTTAGTTTATAACCCTAACAATTCAACACACATTATAAAAAATAGTTAATATTTTTCTACTGATTACCATTCTATAAAATAAATAAATGAAATGGTATGGTTTGAATGATTACCAAATTTTATTGTGTCTAATTGGGATCTGATTTTTACTTCAATGTTCTACATAGGACTTCATTACTATATGGATACAGATCGATGTTTTAGCACTATGTATCATCCTTTGAATGCTATTCGGTATTAAAGAGAAATTAAAATTAGAAAATATATTCAGATAACTTGTTCCATTAATTTAATATATTGTTGGGATCAATAACATTCTATTTTTTATTTTTTGTAATATTAAATTTCACTCTAACATTTATATCTCTCATTATGATGCCCTTTATATAAAGTAGTGTATAATAAATATTTATTGAATGAATTAGGAGAAATATTTATATCTGAACTAGATCTAGATCATCAAATGGAAAATGAGGTTAGACACATATATCAAAATGTATCAGCCATATAATGTCGATAGAAATGATAAGTTTATAATTTTCAACATGATATGGAATTTATTGTTGGTCAAAAGGAATATTATGAATTTATTCATGGAATATTGTTAAGTGATTATTATTTAATGGAATATTGATATGTAGTTTTATCAACCCTTCTAATATTCTGGATCTAGTAGTCATGATATCTTATCATTTGAAGCATCCACTAATCAAATTTCATGTCCACACTGTGTTCCATGCATCAATCAAATGGAAGTACACACCAAATAAATATCATGTATTTAAATTAAATTTCATTAAAATAAAAAATAATCATTATTATTAGGAATAAATTTTTGATATTCATAACCATATAGAGAATGTGCTACAAAAAATCACACACACCTAGTATAATTATATACTGATAAAACCAAATTTAGAAACCTACGTGGTAAGCTGAGAGTATATTGATGTAGAATTATACTCAGTTCTTATAATAGTGAGGTAATTTAAATGGATATAATTATTTTTATTGAGGTATAATGTAAGACATGAATATTTTGTGAAATATATTTTCCAAATTAATTAAATTTCTCTGATAGTTGACATTATAGGAAACATCGAGTTTTAACGAACTATGATATACTACTTATATTATTATATATTTAGGATTGATTTTTCATATAAATTAAATTTATTAGTAATAATAGGATAATAATTTTCTTAAATATATTTAAGGGTTTTAGGTAATAGATATATTTTTAATTTTTTAATTTTTTAATTTTTTTATATGATTTGAAAACAATTCTTTTAAAAAACAATTTCAATTAATTTTTCTAAGAAAATAAAACAAAATATTTTTCCCAAATATATAAATTTTTTTAGAAAAAATTAAATTAAATTTTCCAAGAATCATAAATAAATTATATTAGTTTTATATTTTTAAAATTTTCCATGAAGATTTATTTTACGATTAATAGTTATAGATACTAATTTTAATTTAAAATTGTAATCTCATATAAATTATTTACAACACTGAATAATATTTTAAATTGGTATTTGTAGAAAAAAGATAAATTATAATTATTAGTCTAATTTAGATCATCTAAATCAATTTTATAAAGAATGTTGATATAAATTTTGTTATTCTTATGAAAACAATCTCATTAGAAAACTGATTTTTTATCACATATGCAAGTTTAACATCCAATTAAACTTTTAAAACTATATCCAATAACAATGTAAAAATATTTTCCATATTCTTAACAAGAATAAATAAAATTATATTGTAATCTCTTAATAATTTTTGGGCTAAATGAATTGGAAAATCAATTAAAATTAATTAATTTGGTTAAGGATAAAATGGGTTTAATAGCGGTTAAACTAAATATATACAAGTTAAAATGACCAAAATATTATTGCGATTCATATTGGATAGACATATACAAACCTTATATTATATAATGTTTTATAATGATCCATTTGTGTGCCTTTTTAAGTGTTTAGTACAAGGGTATATCATTTACTTCTTTCAAAATTTATGTCTATCAGCTCCCTCACATATAAAATTACACCCTATCTTTTATCCTATTCACACATCATATTGAAATTAGTTCGAAAAATCCCTACCTAAATCCCTTAAATCATCCCTAAAAAGCAAAATATGAATTAGTTATATAAGTAATACCTCATATGAACTCTTTTGGTTCTATCAGAGGTGGTTATGGGAAGAAGATGTATCTTTATTTACTAAGAAATTATATATTATTTTGTCTCCCAGCAAATTCAAACAAATCACCAAATATGAGGAAATAATAAAACAAGTATATTAAAAATTAGTATATTTTATTGTTTTAATTGAATAATCAATATCATTTTCCATTTCTATAAAATGTGAAATGAAACCATTGATCATGTGTATGGTTGACTACCAACTTGCAAATGGATGTAATTTATTTTCCATCACCACTTATCAAAAATTGATATAATGATGAATTTTAAAAATATAAATTAAAAACTAAGATATAATTACACTTATATGTTTATAATAATGCATCTACCTTATAAATTTCCAATATAATGTAAAATAGTAATGGTGCTCATGCATATGCGTGGACTACCGCCTCCATGAAATGATTTGTTTCTTCATTTAATTTAACCATGGTTAGTAATTAGAAATGATTTAACTAATATAAATGATATATATTATTTTATAATGATTATATAAACTGTATTTCATATTTTTCTTTACTTCCATTTGATCTGTTAAAATATGATAAAAATGTTATTGCATAAAACAACCTACCATCTTTATGAATTGAGTAATTATTTTTTCTATCTATAAAGTGAATTGTTGCCTATAAATATTAATATAATGAATATATATGATATTTTTATCAATTTTTTAATTCTATATTTAATTTAAAAAATATTAATATTGATTGATTGAGACTACCAAAAATATATACATGATAATAAATTAGTTATAACCCTTAAAAAGTTCTTCAAAGAGTGAATTGTTTATAAACATGTGACAAAAGGGAATAAGTAACACTTATATGGAATGATATATATCTGTATGTTTGTGTAGTATATTTATATTAAGCACATATTTATTATGTAAACGTATGAAATGTGTACATAGAATATTGTGAATTGAGGAATGGATTTTTTCTCACTACTATTTACACAGGGCATAATCCATATTCACCAATTATTTATTTTGTATGGTGTACATAATTACTAGGATTCTATTTTATAATTATTATCATGAAAATTATTGGACATGCACATATATCTAAATATTTATACATTATAGGGATTATTATTGAACTATTACCAATGTGGCAAGGGTTCATTTTACCTTCTCATAATTTATAATTTTTTTTTATAAATATATTTCAAATGATGAAATATTACAATATAGAACTCCAGAATTTCATTTATTTTTCAATACAAAATTTTACATTTTTTAAATACATTTATTCCATTCATTTTACTCTTTTTTTATGCAAATAATATACCGAAGTAACATTTTTAATGAAATACATACAATATCTCTCCTTTATAAAAAATAATTTTTCATTTATAATTTTTTTAAAAAAAATTGATTTAAGTAATGTTGTTAATATTTTTTTAAAAAATTATTGTTAATTTAAGAAATGATTTAATTTTTTCCAAATGGTTTAGTATTATATTTATTTTATTTTTCTGAATGACGTACCTTTGAGTTTATTCCAAAAAAATCAAATTTATATTTTTTTAATGTATATGACATTATTAGAATTGTCAACCATCATAACTAAAAATTTCATTAAATTTTCCATTATAATTTTCCATAGTTATTTATAATGAAATAGATTTGGAAAATACTTTATTATTTTTTAAAGACATATTTTAATGTTGAAATTATATTTTCCTCAAGAATATTTTTTAATATTTTAATAGTATTTCTATTCATCATTTAAAAAAACCTTGTTTATAATTATTCTCTAACAGAGATGTCATCTAAAGATACCATTATCAATATTTATTTGGATGGTTTAAGATTATGATGATATGTTATTTATGAAAATTTCCCCTTTCCCATAAAATATGCTATTATGGACTGATGAAATGTCTATGAAACATTTTTCACTTTTAAAATCTTTACATTGATGAAATTCTTATAATAACCATTTTTAATTGGTTTTGATATGATTAATGTTATATGTTATTTTAGAATTCATATGTATAATTTTAATTATGTGTCGCGTGGCACCTATATCTCCCTCCAAATCATTGGATCATGATTGTTATCACAAGACATTAATATAACTAGAATGTGGAGAGAACCTAATTTATAAATGTAATTTATCTACAATGTTAGACTTTGGAGTGATACTTGGATACTGTTATGGTTTTGAGAGATAACCCAACACAATATTATAGAATTAAAATGGTAATTGACAACTATGGAAATAAGTTTTTAAATTTATGTGTATTATATAATTCTAAGTATTATGCGAATGTTATGCTCTCACGGATCATGTTATTTCATTAATTTGTGTTAAATATATCATGGAATTCCAATATTTTTTCCATCACCCATGATTTTGATATTCAGTATTAAGATTATGAGGATCTAATTTTATGATCATGTTCTCAAACACTTATTATCATGTTATTTTAATATATCTCTCCTCAACACCATTAAATAAAAACTGAACTCACCATTCGTAGGTTTCCTTTCAAAAGGGTTTAGTGGATGTAATTTTCTATGATATTACTAATATGGATGAATTTTATGAATAACCTTGTTGGATAAGATGCAATTCACTTATACACAATTTCTTTATTTATCCAATTTCCCAAAGACAATAACCATTTATTATACTATGGAGTGTATTTGTTTAATTTAATTTTAATTCATCTAAATTAATGTAATGTATATGAAGGAAATATGTTAGATAATATAGTTGGCTCTTTTTATTTATTCATATACCTTTATAATTTTCCATTTAAACCAAAAACAATAAATTGGACATATTAGATATTTGGACCCACGAATTCTAAATATAAAATACAATTTATCAACTAAATGTCACATGCGTCTAAAACATTAATTTTTTATAGGATCGTATAACATATTTTGTGATATCTTTGTATTTATTCAAAGTGGATGACATGTGTTGGATCGAGAATGTACTTCCTTAAAAATGATATATGGAACATAATATGTACTTTAAAGAAATCATAATAATCAAGATGTGATGTGGGATCCAAATGAAAATTGGATGAATGAAAACCAAAAAATATTTTCACATTGTGAAATTGTATAAATTTGGAGGAGTGGTTTTTTGATGGATTGAATAATTGAAAACCTCAAGACATTATAATTTATATATTTTAAAATAATTTCAATCACTTTTTTATCTTTCTTTCCATGCAACCCTGAGTCCAGGTGCACAATAATATATTATATCATTAAAACCTAACAGTTAAATCTATATATATAAATAAGAATAACTAAAATATGAAATTTATATGGTTTTCACATGAATACATAAATTCATTGGTTATAAATTTAATATAAATAAAAATAAAAAGTATTTCAAAAAAATTAAATGGTTTTTAAAAAACAATATTTTTTTATAAAAAGATATTACATAGTGTTTTGCAAGATTTTATTAAAATTGATTTATTAATATTATTTAAATATATTTTTAATAAATAAAATTTATTTTTTAAATTAAAATTTTAAACTTATCTATGTGATATTATTTATAATTTAGTAAAAATATTAATTTTTAATGAATATTAAAAAATAATTATTTTTAATAAAAAATATATATTCATTTATAAAATATAAAAAGATTAAAAATGTTTTATAAGGGATAAAAAGTTAAATTATTTGATTTATATTGTTATTAATCAAATATATGTCATCATAATTAATTTCATTTTTAATTTTTTTAGAAAACATTTCATATGAAAATATTTTCATTGGAAACCTATTTTTTCATAATGCTTTGAGGGATTAATATAAAATTAATTATAAATTTTTTTTAAATAATATTTTTAAAATTTATTACATATTTGTAATAAGAGTAAATAATATTATTTAATAAGGTCTACATAATTTTATATCATAATTAATTTTAAATTGCATAAAAATAATTACCACTCATAAGTTAAAGAAAATAGTTTTGTGTGTTACATGAACATCTATTATGGTAAATTTTACCCACACATATGAATTTTATATAAAAATTTAGATTTCAAATTCATAGTTAAGGTGTAAACTTTAAATAATAATTATCATTTATTTGTATTCCATAAGGATAAATTACATAGATAAATAAAAAACTAGTTATCATGGGGAAAACTAAAAAAGTAAAAGTTTGTAAACATAAAGGATAATGGAATTAAATATTGAAAAAAAATCTATTTTTGTGGTGATGGTTTTTATAAAAAATATCCATTCACTCCATTATTCTTCAATTTTAATGGAATTTGTTTGTTTTTAATATCCATTAATGAATATTTTTGGTTAATTACAAAAATGTCGTTCATCCTAATTTATAAAAAGTCACATCCTTCCCAAACATAATGATATCATAATATATTTATCTCATCAAAAACCAAATAAGTATCTCCTAATAATACTTATCCATGTTCAATATCTTTTATTATTCGATAATTTCCAACCCTGGTGTCCAAAATAAAATATCTAAAGGAGGGTTTTCTAAGAGAAGGTATTTGTCCGGACAAAGTGCCTAATTTTTAGTTGTTCTAAAATAATGTTAATTCATGTCAAAATGATTAATATATAGTAAAAACAATATATTCCATATAATAAGATGTAATTTATAATGTAATAACATATATCCATCCCCACTTCCATAAATTGAGAAATGAAACTCTCAGTCATGTGTACAGAAGACTACCATCTTACAAACCGATTTATTTTATTTTCCAAATCTACCTCTCACAAATGAATATTGTGATGGGTTTAGTGTATATTATTATAATATTTATGAAATATGTATTCATGTGGAATTAAATAATCATATCTACCTTCTTACCTTATAATTTTTTGTAAAGTGATAATGTTTCTCATGCTTACATGTGGACCACCACCTCTACGTAGTGATGTTGTACACATTTTTTTCAATGGATTTAAATATAGATGTATTTAATGAATCTATAAGATTTATATAATATAATAATGATTATTTAAGGATATTTATTATTCACCTTTATTATTTTATATCTATAAAAAACACAATGTTCATGCATATGTACATCCAACTCTGCCCATGACAATATAACATATTTTAAAATCTCTAGAAATTTTTTAGAATGTTATGAATACATACATACTGAATATATATGATATTTATATCATAAATAAAATATTATAGATGATGTAACCTTGGTCAGCTCTGAAAGACAAAATCTAAAAAAACTAATATGAAAAAATAAATAGTTATTACATAGAAATGTAACATCCCATGAATTTTGTGAATTATTATTTTTTCGAATCAATTTAATCTTTTTTTTATTTTATGCAACATTGATAATATTATATTTTATATTAATGATCTATGTTGGTCTTACATTAAATGAAACACCACATTAATCATTCACTACACTCAACATAAATTTTACATTTATCTAAATGGAACACATAGGTTATATTGCACTTCATGCAACAATGACGTTCATCAATGGCTTTCATAACATGAAAGGTCGTGTTTTACCAAATAATAGTGTTTCATTAAAATATTATTACTTATCATTATAAGAAATATCTAAGATGTTAAATTATTTTTTATGAATTTAATTAACTTATAGTTTAAAATATACGGTTTCAAAAAATAAAATATGAATTTAAAGGTTACTAATTAATTACAAATGAATATGAAATCGGTTTCAATACAAAAGAAAAATATTATTATTTTTATGTTCTAAAAGATGTTTTACCCTAATAAATTAAATTATTTACAATTATTGAGTTATTAAAATTTAACACATATGTTATATATTCAATAAAATATTTTTTATATTCTTCGAATATATTTTGTAGACATAAGATAATGTCAAAATAGTTATGCATAAAACCTATTTTTTTATAAAGGCAGTTTTAACACATTTTAATTGAGAAACCATTTAAAATAAAATTTTCGGAAATTTTATAGATTTAAAAAGTAAAAATAAACTTTATATTTGGTAGAGAAGAATAAATATTAGGTCAGGATAAATATTTGTATTTTTCAGTGAGGTTTCATTTTATTAAAGAATATTTTGAAATACTAGATTTTAAATCAAAATTGATATTTCATATAATTTATTTATACAATTAAATTTTATTTTTGATTGTTTTACATTTTTAATTAGATAATATTTGTATAAATTAATTAAATTTAGGTCTTCATTACAAATTTTAAATAGATATTGGATGTAAAAACATAGGAATAATTTGATAAATGTTTACTTCAAAAACATGCTTTGTCGACCCAACTATGGGTTTAAATGAAAATAACTTCTTCCTATACTATGATTTAAATTTGGAAAATATATTTTATATTATCAATAAACATAATGTTATATTATAATAATGTCAACATAGTTTTGAAAAAAATATACTATTGAATGTAATTAAAATTAATTACATCAATTAAGGTAATGTTATGATTAACTAAGAAAAAAACCATAAAAATAATACCCAAAAAAACCAATATACATGTCCAAGAGACATTGCATTGCCATTTTTCCACCCTATAAAATCTTTTATTGAATTCTTTCCATTATTTTACCCACATTACATGCAAAAAACGTGTATAGAATTCATTTTACAAAATATTACATGAGTGTCACTCATCCTCCAAAATAAACATACCTCCTCCCCCCAACTTCTTTACACCTCTCAAACCACTTAGGATCTTCCGTGATCTACTCAAATATGTTCTTAAAAACTCCCTCTATCCTTGAATCCTCCCATTTGGAAGAAATTATTCTGAGGAATCCATTTGGTTCACACTAAAAGGATTTACCTTATTAAGATATAACACCCTCCCTCACACTCTTATTTTTTTATTTTATTTCTCTACCACCACAATTGAAATTATTACATGATTATACAAAAAGAATGTAATATAAATATAAATATATATTGTTATGATACTACTCATAGATACACATTCACACACATCTTTCCAATTTGTAACAAATATATAGTATATGTGTATTGAGAGCTCTCGCCTCCCAAAACGATGATTGTTCATTCTTCCTTCACCACCACACTTGTTGGGAATATTGGTGGATTAATTGTTTATATAGAATATATATGATATTTATATTGTATTTATTATTATTTAATTATTTTAAAACACATATTGTTATAAATTATATTCTGTGTAAATACAACAATTTAATTTGAGGATGTGTAGGCTACCAGCCCCCTCAAAGCGATGTGATTCATTCACACACTATATGGATTATATTATGGATGGGTATAAGGAACATATATGATTTATATGATATAATAATGAAACTAAAATAATTATATATATATATATAGATACTTAAATGTAATTTATTTCATACTTTCAATATGATAATAAAAACTAAAACAACATTCACCTGTTTGTATGGCATACCGGCTCCACAAATATTGTATTCTATTTAGTACATATATATCCTATGTGTTATTATAATAAAAATATAATGAATATAAATGGTTTTTATATCAAGGTTTATAATATGTAAATCATGATATATGAATAATTATAAAAGATTTTAAAAATTAAGACACATTTGAAAAACAATGAAGATATTACCCAAAGTGAAATCATAACATAGAACTGTTAACAAGAGGGTAATATAAATTCATTATAAAATATTATATGGTATTAGAAATTATAATGTGGTTATTTTATATAATTATAATAATTTTATATTTATTATATTTTATGTTTTAAAAAGTACTAAGTCATTCTAGACTCCTAGTAATGGAATTTCATCTCATTGTTTTGATTTCATGAGATATAAGCTCAATTAACAACCCATTCCTTTGTGTGGGGTGTATAATTAAAATTTATTTGTTTTATGATTATTAATATTAAATTTATTGAAATTTAAATTTCTATTCAATGATATTTCATTTATTTGGTTTATGATTCAAGAGTTTCAAATCAGTAAGAATGTGTGGTATCAAATTTCTTTCTTTGCGAAACCTGTTTTTGTATGAACCTATATTTTTTTAAGGTGTATATACTTACATTTTATAAAATGAATATAACTTTTTCATGATATATTAATGTTTCATTTAATTCCTCTTTCTTACATAGAGAATATGATCCCATATATCCAATTGGTAAGAGTTTATTGAAAAAATCTGATTTTTAAAATATTATTGATTATAACTATTGATGAAATCGTATAATCCATCTTTTAATAACACACATGAATTTTATTATAATATAGTTAATCTTTTCATATTCATGTATTGTTACCATTTTTCTAATCTATGATACAAAATATAGTTAAAAATTTGATTTATAAATTTTCTACATAACCCACTCTTTCGTCAAGAATTAGTGTTCCTTAAAAACCATGTTTTCTATAAGGGGTTTCCATGAATATTATACTATTATCCTAATAACTAAAATAATTTTTTTCCTTTTTTCTTTTAACAATATTTTTTTCGATCAATGAATTTTTCTACGCTTTTACCATACCAAAATATTGTTCTTATTACCTCGTCTGGCATGTACAAATTTACCTTCCATAATATTTGTGAAGATTAAATTGAATGTCTAAAATCATAATTTTTTAGAACATAATTTTAAACGATATATATATATATTTCGATAAACTTTTTTACAAAATATTTTCAATATTTATGTATAGGTTTTAAAACTATTTATCAGGGAATGTTTTTTCCAACAAAAGACTATTTTATAGGTTTTCAGTAAAATATTTTTTCAAAGTATGGTTTGATGTTTTCTTTTAAGGTATTTAAAGAAAATTATTTTCAAAAAAAACTTCTTGATTATTTTATAAATTTTTATGGAAAATCGTTTTGAAATGTTTTTAAATATTGTTTTATAATTTTCATGGAAAACAATTTTCAAATCATTTTTAAAATATATATAAATTTTTGATTGAAAATTTTTTCCAAAAGTTTTTCAAACATTTAATTAAAATATCCTGTGATTATCTTAAGGGAATTATTTTTCAAAAGGTTATTATGTTTAAAATTCTATTTTTTAGAGGAGAAATGAAATTTTCAATAAGAAATGTTTATAAAATGTCATCCCAAGTTATTATACATCATAAATGATATTAGTCCATATTAATCATTACATTAGAAGAAATAGTACAAAGTTCTCATTAATATTCATTATTTAATGGTTTAAGCTATAATGTAATGATTCTTATAACACTCATTTTTTCGTCTACTTGTTATATTATTCTAAATCATGCTTCTTTTCATGGGTTATTATTTCGATGAATTGATTATGAAACCTATATTTTTTGTAGGATAATATATGGTAAAATATTTATGACAACCATTTCATTTCATGGTTTATTATATGATTTTTTATGAATTTTTTGCATGTGTTTTTATGATTTTTTTTATGAGATGGGTGAATGATATCTCCCTCCAATTAATTGGCTAATGATTTATTTCCCAAGATATAGACTTGACTAGAATTAGAAATGAAATAAGTTTAGTATTAAAGGTCATGAATGAGTAGTGAACTCAGTTTAGTGCTATAGGGATGGAACAAGGAGTAAACCTTGTTCAGTATTATAGGGCTAGAACATGGAATGATGTTGGTTTAGTAATAAAGTGCAGGAGTAGGGTGTTAACCTAGTTTAGTAAAGTAGATTTTCCACTAATATGGCCTTGGTAGGGATAACATAACTACTATAGAAATCTTATTTGTAACATCCTGATTCCGGAAGCCACCAAGAGAATTACCGTACCAAGTAGGTCACATGGCCTCAAGAGCATTTCCCCAAACACCAGAGGCTGAAGACTAGCAGTTAGGGCCTTGGGTGTGATAGTGGGGAAACTATTCCCTCATTGGAAGAGTACACAACGAAAGATAAACAAAAGCAATAGCAGAAGTAGTAAACATCCATACAAGAGTAAAAAGTAGAAGACTAAACGTGTAAACAAATAGAGCACATGTATAAATGATTAATGATACATATATCTAAAAAATATTCAATCAAGTCATAATGCTGAATACAAAAAGTAATAAACCAAAGTACAAAAAAAAACAGATAAACATCCCCTTAGCATCCCAAGCCTAGGCTTGGTCCCATGCTCTGCATCTCTGTGGCAAGTCATGTACCTGATGTGGAAGGGTGCTTTCCCTTATCTATACCTACAATAATATAATTTATTTGGGCCTAAAAGTATGGACCAAATAGAGTGTGAGACTATATCCTAGTAGGAAACCACCTGAAGATCTGTGCCTAACAGTCAGTGAAAATATGGAAGGTAAAAGTACAGGAAGAAGTAAACAGGAAAATACTCAGCAGTAAACAATCCACAGTTCCAATATGAAGGAACAACTAACAAGAAGCTAAACACAAATAGGTAACCCTCTGGGAAGTACTCACAACCATCCCCTTTGGTCATACCTAACAAGTACCAACAACCCTCTTGGTAGTACACTCAGCCTAACCCCTCTGGTTTGGTCATACGAAAATTATAAGACTCTATGAGGAAGATCACTCTGTCAATTCCATTTATAGTCTAGGGTAGTCAGGGACTCTATGAGGAATCACACAAGTTCAATACCCCTTATATCCCCAAGGTCAAGAGACTCTCTGAGGAATCTCACTCGGTAAATTCCACTTATAGCCCAGGTCGTTCACAGACTCTCTAAGGAAGCTCACCCCGTCAATTCCTCTTATAGCCTGGAGTGGTTCAAGGTAATTCAATAAAAACAATGTCACTCTAAGGAAGCTCACTCTGTCTATCCCCTTATAGTATATAAAGCTAAAAGAATCTTTGAGAAAGCTCACTCAGCCTATCCCCCAATAGTCTATAATGTCCATAGACTCTCTGAAGAAGCTCACATGGTCTATCCTCCAATAGTCTATAACACCAGGTTTGTCATGACCCCATGTATGTCAACGCATAGTAATGCTATAAGGCCAATGTAAACCTAAATAACTACTTGGCTAACCAGTCTACAACATCTCAAGCTTGTTAGAAAAACAACACTCCATCCTACAACCACAGGGAATGGGAAATAGGTAAACATCAAACAGGCTAAACAAGACAAAATTGTCATAAACAGAACAAAGCATGATCAGAATATCCAAGGCATAGAAATCAACCATATTCATATCCAATTTACCTATACACAAGAATACAGACATTGTAGGAAAACAACAGGGGTAAAATGGTAAACACGAAATACCTCGTTCAAGGGTATTGGTGGAATTTGCACATAATACTCAAAGAAATTGAACGGAAAGGCAGAAACCACCTACCATAGGGTTAGGAGATCAATATACATGACCCAAAAGGCTTGATTCCTCTAATAAGAACATAGATCTAAGAAAACATCCACAGCGTTCAACCCACGATAACTTAGAAAAGAAGATGAATTGGAAAACAAGGCTCAAGCAGAAGATAGAACTCACTGATGTGATTCCAAAGCAATCAACAATGCTCTAATTAGAGGTTGGATGGAGTATTTAGGGGTCGTTGATGATCCAAAGTTGCTCGATTCTCTCAGATGAATGAATCCTAGGAGTGGTTTCTTTCCGTTAAACACGACCCCAGTGCGTTTAATGAAAAAACAAACAAAGTGCATGGCATGTACTCACCTTTTCCATACCCAACATTTAGCGGCCTCCACGCCACCCCACACGATAGTGTGTGTGGCCAGAACAAGGCTATCACATGACCTCTTGAGGCAACAAAGTACACTGCATGTACGCATAGAATAAACGGCGTGTACTTGATAAATTTAACGAATCTTTTATTTTTCAAAAACTCCTGAAAAACAAACATTCTTGAAAAGAAGATTCTGGTTCTTTTGAACTTCCCCACTTAATGAAATTTGTCCTTGAATTTCCCTAGAGTGGCGTAAAAGAACAAACCTCGAACAACTCCGACAACTATTAACGTACATCGGGCTCCTTCTCCAAAGTCTCATCTTTTACCCTCATGTGCTTCCATATCACACGTACAAGAAGAATAGACCGGCCACAAAGATCCTTTGTACTCCGATCAATAATCTGGATTGGATCCCCTCAAAAGATGAATCCACCTCTAACTCGACTTCCTCAGGATGGACAGTATGAGATTGGTCTAGAAAGTAATGTCAGTGCTAAGAAACATGGAAAATGTCGTGCATATCTCAGTACCCTTGAGGTAACAACAACTAAGAGGCATTCAAACCAACTCTCTCCAACACCCCAAACGGCCCAACGTAACTCGGTGAATGCTTACCCTATCTCATGATCCTCTCGTGTACCAACCTCGGTGTGACATGAAGGAAATCCTGATTCCTGACCTCGAACTCCAGAGGTCTCCTCCGTTGATTAAAATAAGACTTTTTTCGAGACTGTGCAGTATCAATCCTCTTCCAAATCAACTCTATCTGCCCTGTGTTCTCTTAAACAAGATGATGTCCCAACAAAGCTACCTCTCCTACCTCCAGCCAACATAAGGGTGATAGAAATGGCCTACCGTACAAAGCCTCATAAGGTGACATCAGAATAGTTTCTTAGAAACTGTTGTTATAGGAAAACCCACAAAAGGAATATGATTTTCCCAAGAACCTCCAAAATCTAGGATGCATGCTCGGAGCATGTCCTCAAGTACCTGAATCGTACACTTGGACTGGCCATCTGTATGGGGATGGTATGTTGTAATCAAAAGTACTTGTGTACCCAAGGCCTTCTGAAGCCCATGCCAGACCCGATAATTAAAACACGAATGTTGCTTACCCAATATTGGTAATGTTTTCATTCTGGATGTTTTGGAATGCATCACCCTTCTATGTATTCTAATCGATTCATCAATTAATCGATGGTATTCACATGTCCGTGATGCATGTCATGTTTATCTTGATCATGAGCGAGTACAACATGGTGTGGGATTTGATATGCAGACACTGCTAGAATTTTAGGCAGATACCCAGCTAGGGGAATCCTTTGTGGATTTTCTTTTCTGATACAATGTATTGCAGAACTCCATGCAGATTTACAATATCTCAAATGTACAACTGTCCCAGCTCATCAACACTGACGATCTCCTTGATCAGCATAAAATGAGAAACCTTCATGAGTATGTCAATGAAAATCCATACTGCATCATTCACTTGAGGAGACCTCGGGAACCCTATCACGAAATACATTGCAACATCGTTCCGCTTCCACTCGGGAATGGGTAACTGTTGTAGAAGCCATGTTGGTTGCTGATGCTCCACCTTCACCTAATGAAAAGTAGAACACCTCATTATGAACCCAGAAACATCCCTCTTCATACCTGGCCACCAATACTGATGGTGTAGATCACGATACATCCTGATGATGCCAGGATGAATTGCCCAAACAGATGAATTAACATCCCACATTATATCTTCACATATATATTTTTTCCACCCACACGCACCAATGGAAATGCAATATCTCATCCTCACCTATGGTCCATTCAGGAATAGGGTCCACTCCTGACACTCTTTCCTGTAGGACTAGGCATTCAGAGTCTGATAGCTACCTCATTCGTACTCGTTCAAGAAGGGTAGAGGTAATATCCACAGAATATTGACAATTATTCCCCTGTCTATCATGTACCTCGAAATGCATCTCATAGAACAGAGCCATAAACTGCCACTCGCTATTGTCCTCATGAACTACTTGTATTTGAGTCCATCTACTCAACACATCATCCAGTATGTTTCTTTTCCCAGTAATATAGGCAAGCTCGAAAACAAATGATTACAGGTACTCGACCCACCTTCGCTGTCTCAAATTCAGATCACGTGGACTGAAAATGTACTTGAGACTTTTGTGGTTAGTGAAAACCACAAAGTGGCCTCCCAAAAGATAGTGTCTCGAACATTGTAAGCCATGAAAAATAGCTGCAAACTCATGGTTGTTCATCAGGTAATTCTTCTCATGTGGCCTCAACTACCGAGACCTGTATCCAACGACTCCATCTCCCAACATAAGCATAGCTCCCAGCCTGATACCTGACGCATTACACTAAATGGTAATGATCTTTCCTGGCTCTAGAAAGACTAGTGCCGGTGCTGAATTCAACCTCCCTTTTAGCTCTTTAATGTCTGAATCACAATAATTTGCCAATAAGAACATTGTACTTTTCTTGGTTAGACCTGTCGGTGGTGTTGCTAAGTGTGAAAAGTCATAAATAAAGCATCTTTAGTATCCATCCAACCCTATAAAACTCTGCACCTCAAATACGTTCTTCTGCTGCTCCAAGGAAACTACCCCTCACTTTCTTCGGGTCTACTGATACTCTTGTCTCTGAGATAACATGTCCCAAGAAGTGAATCTAGTCCATCCAAAAGTATAAATTTGATAGGTTAGCATATACATGATGCTCCCTCAGTGTACTCAAAATGAATCCAAGATGGGAAGCATGGCCGTGTCGAGTGTGGAAGTACAACAATATATCATCCACAAAAACAACCTTGAAGGATCCATGTATGGATGGAACACTCGGTTCATCGGTGCCATGAAAACGACAGTCACATTCCTGAGACCAAAAATCAATACCATATACTCGTATAGACCATACCTACTCCGAAAGGTTGTGATTGGTATATCAGATGGTCTAACATGCAATTGATGATAACCATAAATCAAGTCAATCTTCTAGAACATCTGGACTCCTCGATGTTGATCAAAGAGGTCATCAATCCTAGGAAAGGTATATATCTTATATACCATTAACTAGTTCAACATCTAATAGTCTACAAAAAGATTGTGGGTACCATTTTACTTCTTCGAGAATAGGACAGTCAAACCCCAAGGAGAAGTACATGGTCGAATAAAACCCTTGGCCTGCAAATCATCCATCTATTTCATGAGTTCCTACTGCTCTGGTGTAGCTATCCTATAAATAGGAATGGACACTGGTGCTACACCAGGCACAAGTCCAAATGAAAATTCTACCTCACGCTCTAGATGAAAACCTGAAAAGACCTTTGGAATGGCGTACCTGAAACGATCAACCACTGGAGGAAAGTATAACTACGAAGTCCCATGGTCATCAAGATAAAGACTAGCAATCTGGGATGTAACTCTTCATATCCCAGATGCATGGGTACTATTCTACTCACCTGGACATCCTACTCACCACTATGAAGAAAACATCCACCCTCTTGTGATATGAAGCTCAACCTATGGAAATAACAGTCAACGACTGCCTAGAAGGGAACAAACCTCTCCATTATGAGAATGACATCATAGCTCATCATATCTAGGACATAATGGTCCCATAATAAGTGACACCCTACATCCTCTAGAGTGAACTCTTTTCCCTGATGTACACTAGTTGTCCTAGTCCCCAACAGTGTGTCTAGATTCATGTTTTCGGTAGTAGAAAAGATACAGAGACCAAGACTCTCCACAACAGTGACAGATATAAATCTATGAGAATCCCTTGTATCGAAAGGAGAACAAGATAAAAATGAGGCTACTAAGATCGTACCTCGAACTGTAGAGGGGTCGGGATCCTAATACTGATGGGTCTACTCCACTGCAAAGGTCTTGCCTGCTCAACGGCCCTGTGACCCTGCATGACCACTCTAAGTTGTTCCACTCTGCTATCGCTGGTATCCTAGTGACTGACCACCACATCGGTGACCTCCACCTCATCCTGAATGGCCAGAAGAACTCCAATTCCAAGACTAGTGAGAAACTGGAGATGCTTCTCCTAAAAGTGTGGTCATAGAAGAACCCCTACCAAAAGCTGTAGGTGATAAGATATGATAGAAACACTGAAGATGGCCCATATTTCTGCAAGATCGACACTCTATCGGGTCTCTCTGGCACTGTGGCCTCGTATTCCCACTCCTCCCACATTGGCATCATACTACCTAGTTTCCTGAAGATACATCTTTCCTAATATGATCTCCTCGAGCAGACTCCCTATGGCACTTCCAGCTATTCGTGGGAGGAACAGTAACTCTAGATGACGAACCACCCTAGCTCACTGCTACAGAATCTCTCAGATATCACTCAGTGATCAACGGCTGGTTGATGATGGAAGATATCGAAGTCAACCTGAAGATGTTCACCTACGATCGAATGTCATGCCTCAAACCATCCTCGAACTTACGTGCAAGGAACAACTCGTCACCTCCTAGAATAGGCATGAAATTCTACTTCTCTGTAAAGGGAGATATGTAATCCATAAAAAAAATGTTACCCTACTACAGACTCCTAAACTCTCAGGCTCAATCGGCCCTCATGGTCTCCGAGTAGATGTAATCGTATAAGATTCACTGAAACTCATCCCAATTCATACTCTGGTGGATTCCTGATTGCGAGATCACCCCCACCACCTCTTGGCATAATCTCGGAGTATATAGGTATTGAGCTTCACCCTATTCTCTGGATGTATCACTAGATTCTTGAAGATTGCTAGTGTTACCTTTAGCCATGATTATGTTTCATGGGGTCCCCCATTGTAACGACCCAAAATTTTTAATTATATTTGTTTCCTAATTTCGTGTGTTATTTTAAATTTATACTAAACAAAACTATATCATTTAATTAATGAAGCGGGTATAATGAAAATGATACTGTTGGGTTTCAATAGTTATATAACTGTTGGTAAATATGACCAATGGTCAATATGATCATTGGTCAATATGATCGTTGGAAATTATAATCTTAACATTGGGTTTTTATAAATATGGTTATATTGGTTAATTAATACAGAAAGAATATTGAATAGCCTCATATAGTAGTCTTGAGCCATAAGAATCCTATGTGTCAGAGCTTGGGAAGGAGGTATCATCAATGGGCTTTGCTTTGGACAATGCCAAAGCTGAACATCAATGTATGAGGCTTGAATGGAATCTCCTAAGGGAGATGTTCAGGATGATAGAAATCACCACTCATGAAATGTTGTCTGAGCCACCCCAATATTCTATCACCAAAGAACACCTTACACATATGTCCTATGTAGGTTTTACAAGGGGCTATTTAACGAGACCTTAGCTACTTTGTGCAATCCTTTTATATAAATAAATTGATATTTCTTATTATATAAATGTTTGTGAATTTTAAATATTTGGATTAATATAGGATGTGTATTATTGAGGAATTTTGGAAAAAAGGGTTATTTTTAAATGTTTTTTTATTCATTAAATAATTAGTAAGGTGGAATGGTTTTTAAGAAATGGTCTTCTATAGTTGTGTTTAGAAATAAATTTAGAGTCTCATAAGATCAACTTCGTTTTTAGTGAATATATAATTTAGAATAGTAACATACCATTAAGAATAGTAATGAACAGAAATAAATAGTAATTTTATAGAAAAAATAGAATCTTCACCCATGAATGTATAAATACATTTTAGACATCTTAAATGTGAAAAATGATCATAGTTTATTTTTTTGGTATTTTTGAATGTCATAATTATTTTATTTTTATTTTTATAATTAATTTAATATTTTAATTCCGAAATTTATTTTCATAAAATTTAATCATAAATTAATAAATTATTTTCTTATGGCTATTTGATAATTTTATGGGACCTTGATTACTCTTTTAAGGTGTCACAAAATGAGTTATATTTTTAAAGTTGTATTTTCTGGATAAATAATTATTTTATTTCAAAATTTAATTAAAAATATTTCGAAAATCATTTCCATAAAATTGAATTTATTTTAAAATTCAAAACATTAATATTTTGTTAGGGTTAATTTTAGGGATTTTTTTGAAATAGTTGAATTTTCGGTGAATAGTACAAATGCAATTTTGAGTTTCGGGTGTTTAATGACTTAATTAATGATGTAATAATGATATAAGCCTTCTAGTTGACTTATGAATAGTGATATATGCTATGATGTGTTTCATGTTTCCAATACCATGGGAAAATATCATGGGAAAGCCCATGGTTTTGCAAATACCACTGATGATGTGTCCCTTGGAAATTAATAATTTATTCACAAACTTTTCCTATAAATACCAAGCCATTTCCCTCATTCATTTCATTAAAAAATTATCCTCAACGAATTTCTAGTCTCCATACCTCCCAAGGAGTCCTTCCCAGGTTCCCTAAATTCCCCCAATTTCCCGACTTTCAAGAATTTGAAGTTAATCATCAAGGTAAGGGATCCTTTCACCCACTTCTTTTAAGTCATTAATTCCTTTATGTTGTGTCTTCTAGTTTCCATATAATTATGTTGAGGTTATGTTCTTATATGTTCTCATTAATTCCCATTTCATGTATAATTTTTTAGAGACCCTTTCTGCTCTCATTAATTTGTTTTCTGAATTTTTAAGTGACGTCATTATACTGCCGAATTTCTCATAAAAGAAATAGCATTTTCTCATTCCTTTAGAGTTTATTTTTCTTGTGGTATGTCATTAAAATATCCATACCATGTTCTTATCTCCATGTTATTGTTTTTTTATATTTTAATATGAGTTATTTATGAGTGGGTTACCCTTTTTCCCTCTGTTTTTATTAATTTCTAAAAACATGTTATATATCCGTTATACTGCAGAAATTTTGTGTCAAAATTTTGATCCCTTTTTCTCTCCAGAAGTTCTCTTGTATTATTTATTTGAATACCCAAAACTATTTAGTTTCATTGGGTGTTAATAAATATATAAAAATTATGTATTTGATTCTGGAATTGACATACATATAACCCTCACTCCCTTTCCATGGGTTATAAATGACATAATGATCAATTTTTTTAAGAACTTTTTAAACGTCATGATCTTGTAATGAACCCCATTTCGTTTATTCTCCGTGGTTTATTTATTAATTGTTTGATTATGATATTTGTAGCACACATGAATGTAAAGACATATAATGGGTGCACCCTCATAGCTCTCTAATGCTTTGGGTAATGAATTATTCTCTAGAGATGACAGGTTTCATGATACCTAGGTGAATAACCTTGGAAATTTTTATGACACCTCGGGGATAATCCATGGTGATATGATCATAAATGTCTAAATGAAATGTTTTATACACATATTCATGTTGTGTTCCATGTTATTTTCATTATTATATTCCTATAATTCCATTTCTCATGTCATTATGTTGTTATTGTTAAACAAGTAAACCGATTCCCTTGTTTACCCTTACTAGGCATTCTACTCACCCATTCCTTTAAATGTATGTCTCCAGCATATGGGATACATTAATTGTACACAGGATGAACTTATCATGAATCCTTAGAAGTGGATTATAAAAAAAATTATGTCGTTTTTCTTGTATTATATTCCTAATTTTCAAGAAACTAGACTTTAAAGATCCTTTGTATGTAAAACGTAAAGAAAATTTATGTAATAAAAAGGCAGGATGCTATAGTTGGTATCAAATGATAGTTTAGTTATTTATGGAAATTAGGCTATGAAATATTTAGGAATAACCCTATAGGAAGGTTTAAATATAGGAAAAAATCGTTTTATTATAGTGAATATGGATTAGTGGTTTATCAAAAAAATACATCCCTGTCTGGATACGAGTAGGTAGAGGCAGCTCTAGAACAGATGTACATAGGGATAAAACCCAAAAACACAGCTTTGATCTAGACTCGAATGAGAACTAGTGCACGAAAATAGGCCTTACTATACTCTTGGTTATGAAACTCCCGAGGGATATTTTCGTTAATCATAAGCTTTTTATGAATCATTATGAAGGAGTTATAGAGAAATATAATTTTTTAAGAATGATGTTTTAAGACATAAAATCCATTATAGTTAAAAGATTTGTAAATGAAATAAGTTTCTCACTAAGGTTTTATTCATTTACAAAATTGTGGGAAATAGGAGGAACCGTGAAAATGGTGACCTCAATGGACCATGCGCTGACGTCCCTCCGATGGAAGCCGGAATGGAAACATTCATGAAAATAATGAACCAACTGACTGAAGGTATGGGAAATAACTTGAATCAAGCTGAGAGACCGATCCCACCGTGAATGGAAAAACATTTTGTTGAGTCCTTTATGTTTCAACAACCACGAAACATTATTGGTTCGACTGGCCCATTTATTGCTGAGCAGCATATCAGCTCTATTGAGAAGATTTTTATTGTGATATATTGTTTAGAGTAGGATAAGGTCACGCTGGATGTCTATCGCTTAGAAGGAGAAGCTGATCAGAGGTGGTTTCTGATTAAGAACACAAGGAAAAGAGTAGAAGTTGAAGCTATGGAGTGGGAAGAGTTCAGAGGGATCTTCTTTAGTATGTATTTTCCTCCATTAATGAGAACATGAATGGAGAAGGAGTTTCTCGAGCTGAAGGGGAAGGAGAACGAATCAATCAGAAGCTATTAGATGAACTTCACCCGACTTCACGATATACCTCTAGATTTTTCATGGATCTAAATGGTATGGTATACAGATTCTTTGGTGGATTGAGACCTCATCTGCGGAAGAATCCAGCCAACTGAGACAATGATAGCTACGAAGAGATCATGAAGAGTGCAATGAAAGTTAAACTATAATTTGGTGAGACGCAGTGGTATCATAAATCCAACGAGAAAAAGAGATCGATGGATCCAAGCATAGGGAGGATCTTTGATCAAGGAAGAGGTGGAAAGAAAGTGCATCATCCCATGAGTAATAAATGTGGGAAGAAGCCTTCGAGGAACTGCCTTCTTAGGAGTGGGAAATGCTACAAGTGTGGAAGAGATGGCCATATTATGAGGAATTGTCGTATTGAGGTGAAACCTCAAATTTCAAACACTAACGACAATGGGAAGACGGTGCATGCCCTACCTGATGTCCAGTTCATTAAGTGTAGACAACATGGGAACTTTTCCAACCACTGTCCAAATCTGAGGGCAGTAGAGGAGAACCACCATCAGCCTCAGCAAAGGCCATGTGAGAAAGGTCATGCTTTTGATATCATGAAAGATGAATTTGAATCTCCAAATGATGTGGTAGCTTATACTCTTTTTGTTCTCTCAAAGATAGAATGTTCTTTGTTTGATTCTAGTTTTACTCATTCCTTTATTTCCTCCATGTTTGCAAAAAAATTAGAATCTACTCCTAATTTTCTAAAAGTGGATTTATCAGTCAAGACTCTTGGTGGGATTATCCAAGCATCATCAGTGTTTAAAAACTCTATTATCTACTTTGGTGAGCATAATCATATCGCAAATCTAGTTGTCATTCCCATGCTGGAATTCGACATTATACTACGGATGGATTGGCTCTCAATGTAAAATGCTAAGATCAAATTTAGAAGTAAGGAAAACTCAGTATTCTTTAATGGAAAACCTACAGTTATCTTCCAAGGAGAAATATCTCAACCTGATCTTTGTTAAGAAGAACCTCCTATATCTTTCTTTATCGAATTGATCGGTGAAGAATATGAAGTAAATGAGAGTTTAAGGATTGAAAATGTACCCATCATCTAGGAATACATTGACATATTTCTATAGGAGTTGCATGTACCTCCCCCAGAAATAGAGGTAGAGTTCTCCATAGATCTCATACCTAGATCTCATCCAATATCAAATACCACGTATGGGATGGAAAATGTGGAGCTGGAGGAATTAAAGAAACAAATCTAAGATCTTTTGGAGAAGGGGTTTATACACCCAAGTTTGTCTCCTTGGGGAGAACCTATTCTCTTTGTGAAGAAGAAGGATGGATCGATGCAGGTATGCATTGATTATAGAGAACATAACGGAATCACAGTAAAGAAAAAATAACTTCTTCAAAGAATTGATGACTTATTTGACAAACTTCGTGGCGCTCAATTCTTCTCTAAGATTGATCTTAGATCTAGTTATCATCTATTGAGGTTGAAGAATGAATATATTCCAAAAACTTCCTTTCGATCAAGATATGGGAATTATGAGTGCGTTGTTATTCCCTTCAGACGGACTAATGCACCTTATATTTTTATGAATTTGATGAATAGAGTCTTTATGGACAACCTTGATAACATTGTGGTAGTTTTTTATAGATGATATTCTGATATATTCCAAAAGTCGTGAGGAGCATAAGGATTATCTAAGGGTTACTTTGAATCCTTTACAGAAGGAGAAACTTTTTGGAAAGTTCAGTAAATGTGATTTTTATTTACTATAAGATGCTTTCTTGGGGAACATTGTTACCAATGAAGGAATCACAGTTGACCCTTAAAAGACAAAATTTGTGGAGGAGTGGCCTCATCCAACAACAATAAATGAGATTCGATGTTTCCATGGATTATTGGGATATTATATGAGGTTTGTGAAAAAAACTTTCATGACTTTCTAATCAATTAAACAAGTTAACTCAAAAAGGGTTCAAGTTCATCTGGACAAATGAATTGTGAGGAATGTTTCCCAGAGCTAAAGAAGAAATTGGTTACTGCACCTATGTTAACACTTCCCGCAAGTGGAAACAGATTATTTATTTTTTGTTATGCATCTTTTAAAGGGATTGGGTGCGTCCTCATGAAAAATTACATGGTCATTGCTTATGCATCTCGACAGTTAAGGAATCATGAGTAGAACTATCCTACGCCTGATCTGAAGCTGGCTCCGGTCGTTTTTTATTTGAAGATATAGAGGAACTATCTTAATGGGTAGAAATGTGATATATACACAGAACATCAAAGTATGAAGTATATTTTCACAAAAAAAGAATTGAATATGAGACAGAGGAGATGGTTGTAACTCCTTAAAGACTATGATTGTTCAATTCATTATCATCCTGGAAGAGCAAACAAAGTCAATGATGCATTGTGCAGGAAAGACATAGTTGTTCTGTCCAGGATGAGGATTCAAAGAGATCCTTTGATCAATGACCTAGTAAAGCAGGTCATGGGAATAATAAGAGAAGGGTCATCATCAACCCTAACCAAAATGATTTCTCTACTTTCACTACAATAGAAGATCAAAAAAGCATAAAAAGAAAATCCTTCATTATAGAAGAATTTTGAGGATGTGAAGGATGGGAAGATTCCTGAGTTCAATACTGATCAAGAAGGTGTACGAAAATTTCATTCAAGACTATGTGTTCCATCTATTCCTGAAATATAGAAGTAGGTGATGGATGAAGCTCATAGCTCTACTTTCTCAATACATCCTGGTTGCATGAAAATGTATAGGGACCTTCGTGATCATTATTGGTGGGATAATATGAAATGGGAGATTACTGACTACACATCAAGGTGCCTAGTATGTCATCAAGTGAAGGCCGAGTGACAGCTTCCTAAAGGGGTATTGAAACCACTACCCATACCATCATGGATGTGGGACAATATCACTATGGACTTTACCATTGGTCTCCCAAGAAATTCTAAAAGAAATAATGCGATATGGGTTATTTTGGACTATCTCACCAATAATTCCCAGTTTATCTCCATTAGAGAATATTTATCTCTTGATCAACCAGCTAGGATTTACATAAATTAAGTGGTAAGGCTGTGTGGAGTTCCACCATCTATCACATCTGATCGTGATCCAAGGTTCACATCAAATTTCTAGAGAAGTCTTCAACAATCTCTGAGCACTGAATTGAATTTCAATATAGCCTATCACCCGCAAACTGATGGACAATCTAAAAGGACTATTCAATCACTCAAATACATGCTGAGAACATTCTCAATGGAATTTAATGGTGGATGGGGTCAACATATCTCTTTAGTTGAGTTATTTTACAACAACAGCTTCCACTCGAGCATTCAAATGGAACCCTATGAATCTCTATATTAGAAGTTATGTAGAACACCTACATGTTGGGATGAAGCTGGTGAAAGAATGCTTCTTGGTCTTGATCTTGTAAAAGAGATGACCGAAAAGGTCTATGCCATCCAGAAACACATTAATGCTGCTCAGAGTTGGAAAAAGTGCTATGCCGACAACCATCGAAGTGACTTGGAGTTTGATGTCGATGAAAAAGTCTTTCATCAGATTTCACATTGGAAGAGAGTCATGAGGTTTGGGAAGAAAGTGAAGCTCATCCCTAGGTACATTTTCCCCTACGAAATCCTTGATCATGTTGGAGAAGTCGCCTATCGGCTTGAACTTCCTCCAAATCTAGCAAAAGTTCATGATGTCTTCGATGTATCCCTCTTGAGGAAGTACATACCTGAACCTTCACATCTACTAAATCTAGAGGTGGTACAACTAGAACATGACCTCTCTTATGAGGAGCAGCCGGTGGAGATCTTGGATCATAGAGACAAGTTTATACATGACAAAACTACCCACCTTGTTAAGGTGTTATAGAGGAACCAAAAATGTGAAGATGCCATGTGGGTACCGGGGTGTCCTTCAGATAGAAGTACCCACACCATTTCCCATCAGAGGGTATGAGATAAAATTTCAGGGATGAGTTTTCTTAAAGGGGGAAGAATTTAATGACCCGAACTTTTTAATTATATTTGTTTTCTAATTTGGTGTGTTATTTTATTGTATATTGAACAAAACTATATACTTTAATTAATGAAGTGAGTATAATTAAAATGAGACCATTGGTTTTTGACTGTTATATGACCGTTGGTCAATATGACCTTTGGAAATTATAATCATAACATAGTGTTTTTATAAATACGGTTATCTTGGATAATTAATACAGAATGAATATTGAATGGCCTTATCCAGTAGACTCAAGCCATATGAATCTCATATATCAGAGCTTGGGAATGAGGTAGCATCATTGGGAATTTCTTTAGACCATACCCAAGACAAACTTCAACGTATGAAGCTTGAATAAAATCACCTAAGGGAGAATTTCAGGTTGATAGAAATCACCCCTTGGGGAACGTTTTCCGTGCCACCCCAAGATTCTATCACCATAGCACACCTTACACTTCGGCACTATGCTGGTGTTATAAGGGTCTATGTAACGAGAACTTAGCTGCGTTGTGTAATCCTTTTATATAAATAAATTTTTATTTCTTATTAAGGACAAGTTTGTGAATTTCTAATTTCCAGAAAAATTTAGGATATGTATTATTGATGAATTTATGAAGAAAGGGTTATTTTAAAATGTTTTTTATTCATTAAATAATTAATAATGTGAAATTATTTTCAAGAAATGATCTTGTACACTTTTTTTCAAAAATAAATTTAGAGTCTAATAATATCAACATGGGTTTTAATGAATAGTAAAGTAGGAATAGTAACATACCCATATGAATAGTAATTAATAGTAGTTTGAAAAAAATATAAACATCACCCATGAATTATAAATACATTATAGACATCTTAAAAGTGAAAAAATGATCATAGTTTATGTTTTGGTATTTTTTTATGTCATAAATATTTTATATGCAATTTTATAATTAATGTAATAATTTAAAATTGAAATTTAATTTCATAAATTTTAATCATAAATTTTTAATTTATTTTCTTATAGTTATTTGATAATTTTATGGGGCCTTAATTACTCTTTTAAGGTGTTACAAAATAGGTTATAGTTTTAAAGTTGACTTTTTGGGATAAATAATGATTTTAAATAAAAATTAAATTAAAAATATTTAGAAAATGATTTTCATAAAATGGAATTTATTTTCGAATTCAGAGCATCAATATTTGGTAAGGGTGAATTTTAGGGATTTTTCTGAAATAGTTGAATTTTCAGTGAATTGTAAAAATGCGGTTTTGAGTTTCGAGTGTTTAATGACATCATTAATGATCTAATAATGATGTAAGTATTATGGTCAACTTATTAATAGTGATATATTCTTTTAGTCATTCCAAGTGTCCACTACCATGGGAAAATACAGTCGTAAAGCCCATGATTTTGCAAATACCACCGATGAGGTGTCCCTTGGATATTAATAATTTATTCACTCACTTTTCCTACAAAATCCAAGCCATTTCCATCATTCATTTCTTTAAAAAATCATCCTCAATGAATTTATGGTCTCCTTACCTCTCAAGGAGTCCTCCCAAGGTCCTGAAATTCATGCTTTCAATGTTACTCTTCAAGGTAAGGGATCCTTTCACCCACTTCTTTGAAGTAATGAATTCCTTTACGTTGTGTCTTCTAGATTCCATATCTTTATGTTGAGGTTATGTTCTTATAAGTTCTCATTAATTATCATTTCATGAAATTTTTCTAAGAGACCCTTCCATCTCTTATCAATTTGTCTTCTGAATTTTTATGTGACGTCGTTATGCTATAGAATTTCTCGTAAAAGAAATCACATCTTCTATTTCATTTCAAGTTTATTTTTCTTGTGGAATGTCATTAAAATATCCATAACATGTTCATATCTAAATTTGATTATGTATTTATATTTTAATATGATTTATTTATGAGTGGGTTACCCTTTTACCCTGTCTTTTTATTATTTTCTAAAAACTTTTTATATAGCTGTTATGCTGCAGAAATTTCGTCTCAAAATTTCAATCCCTTTTTCTCTCCATAAATTCTCCTATTTTATTTATGTGAATACCCAGACCTATTTCGATTATTTTGGTTTTAATAAATATATAACAATTATTTATTTGATTTTTTAATTGACAAATATATAACATTGACTCCCTTTACATGGTTTATAAATGACATAATGATCAAAAAATTTTAAGAAATTTTAAAAAGCAACGATCTTGTAATGGAACCCATTTATTTTCTTCTCCATGAGTTATTTATAATTTTTTTTATTATGATCTCTGTGGATCACATGAAATTAATTACATATTGTGGGTGCACCCTGATAGAACTCCAATGCATTGGGTAAATAATTAATCTCTAGAGATGAAAAGTTTCATGATACATTGGTGAATGACCTTGGTAATTTTCATGAAACCTCAGGGATAAACATTGGTGATATGATCATGAATGTGTAAATTAAATGTTTTAGCCACATATTTAAGTTATGTTCCATGTTCTTTTCATTATGATATGCCTATAGTTCCATTGCTCATTTCTTTATGTTGTTATTGTTAAACAAGTAAACTGATTCCCTTGTTTACCCTTACTGGTAATTCTGCTCACCCTTTCCTTTGAATATATGTCTCCAAGTTATAAGATGCAGTAATTTTAATTAGGATGAACATATGATTAATCCTTACATGTGGATTCGAATAAATTTTTATGTTTTTTTTCTTGTATTATGTTATTGAGTTCCAAGACACTAGAATTTAAAGATCATCGGTTTGTAAAATGTAATGAAAAGTTATGCAATAAAAAGGAGGGATTCTATTTCCAACCACTAAGAATGTGGGAGGATGTTTCTACTAAAAAACCCACATCTACTCTACCATCGACGGGGTGGGATGTCGCACTCACTGGAAGGTCTGCATCCTCCTCAGAAAACTATCCCTAAACTGTTCATCGGTGCCTTCAACTAGTTTAACTACTAGTGCCAAGGCTGGCATAACAGCTGGATCTTCATGAGGTCCCTAATCAACAATATCTGGTGTCTAATCACCATCTGGAAACTAGCGTACAACCAGAGTACATCTAGATGGCATAATTATTGTTTACCTCACCTGTTTTGATAATCCCAATTATGTGTTCATATATTATGCTATTCTCAATTACTGATGATCTACATTTTTATTCTTTAAAATCAGTGATCAAGTTAATAATAATGTTTAAATAATCTCTGATTTATGTTAATCTCGATTATCCTTGTTTATACAAGCTTTGAAACAATTCTAAGTCAATTAGATGTGGTTTGCATAAGAGCCAGAGCTACCGATAGCCAGAGCTACCGATAGCCAGAGCTTCCGATAGCCAGAGCTACCGATAGCCAGGGCTACCGATAGCCAGAGCTACCGATAGCCAGATCTACCGATATCCAGAGCTACCGATAGCAAGAGATACCGATAGCCAGAGCTACCGCTAGCCAGAGCTACCGATAGCCAGAGCTACCGATAGCCAGAGCTACCGATAGCCAGAGCTACCGATAGCCAGAGCTACCGATAGCCAGAGCTACCGATAGCCAGAGCTACCGATAGCCAGAGCTACCGATAGCCAGAGCTACCGATAGCCAGAGCTACCGATGCACACAGAGAGCTACCGATGCACAGAGAGCTACCGATAAGAGCTACCGATAAGAGCCACTGATAAGAGTTTTAAGAGCTACCGATGGAAGATCCCTACACCGAGTCAACTGTACACGTCTATAATCAAACGGCTACCTATAATGAACTGCGGAGTCAAATCCTATATCCTCGACACTATATGTTTATTATACTAACAGTTACATTTGTTACTTTTGATGCATTTAATGTTATTAAATGATTTATGTTGCCATTTCAGGAAACCGTACCAAGTACGATCATAAATTATAATAATTCCTTCTTCTCAAAAAGACAAAAAGGGGCATAAAGAGGAAATCGTGTATGTATCAAAAAGAAAGTGAGAGAAAATAGACTTAAAGAGGTCAAGCACACAGAACACACTTGCGATCAAGGTCAAAACGTGCCAAGATCAACTGGAGAACTTGCACTCACGAGACTACTACTACCAGCCTCCAGAACATAGAGCATACATCAAGCAATCTATGTTAAAGAAGAACCACACAAAACTCATCATTCTTTGAGCCGATAAGCAAGATGAACCTGGAAGTCAAGGAAGCAGATGGTACTCTGTTTTCCAGACAAAAACCAGAAGAAGACTCAGAACGAATTCTAATCAACAAAAGGAGTCCAGAGCTGCACGATGATCACTAGAGCCATTTCTAATCTCTATATATTTATCTCTGTGATTTACTTTTTACATTACGAGCAGTGTGTGTTATCTGTTGTGTTTTACACAGACACTGTCTCCTGAACCTTAACGGGAGGATTTTTAAATCCTCACTCACTATATTTTCATTCTCTTTCCCACTGTGGATAGGGGTAGAGGTTGTGTGTGACCTGGACAGCTGGTTGCTGTTGTTTTGTTTCCCACAGATAACAGTGGTAGAGGTCTTGGACCTGGACAGTTGTAAACTGTTGAACCCCGATCCAGGGTGTGGATCATCCTTATATAATCTTTTGAGAGGACTAAGTCTCGACTTGAGACTGAACCTCTTGGTTAACTCCTCTGTGTTTTTAGTTAAAGTTTATATCCATACAATACATATCTATTTCATATTCCGCTGCTATTAGTTTGAAATATAATTTATTTTCAAGGCTACTTTGATAGTTAAACTCGCATGTGTTTATATTTATTGTAAACCAGTAAGTTAGTTTCAAATGTTAAATTAATCATAAGATTAAGTTAACTAAGAACTACTCAATCTTTGAGAAACTAGTTGAACCCTTATAATCTGTATAAATTCACTACAGTTTAATCTGTTTTTGAAATTGGGGGTTTTTAATAGAAATTGTTTTTATAAGAAATTTTAATTGGAACTCAATTCACCCCCCTCTTGAGTGTCCACTCCGACCAAAATTTGGTATCAGAGGGTTATTAATATCTTCTAAGTTACTCTGTTTTCAACTGTGATTTTAGTTTTATTTTAATGTTCTTAAAATTTCTGTTATTTCAAAATTTTTATCTCTTAAAATTTTGTTTATAATGGATAATAGACTTGAGGGGGCTGCTACTAACCGGCCACCTTTCATTAATGGAAATAACTATGCTCAGTGGAAACTTAAAATGAAAATTCATCTAGAAAGCATGTGTTTTGATATTTGGACTGCTATTGAATCTGAATATAAAGTTCCCACTACTGATAGATCTACTTGGGATGAACCTACAAAGACTGCTTACAATAATAATTGTAAAGCTATGAATGCTCTGTATTGTGCTCTAGGAGATGAAGAATTTAATAGAATTTCTACATGTAAAACGGCTTTTGAAATTTGGGATACCTTGGCTGTTTCTCACGAAGGAACAACTAATGATAAAGAAATGAGATTAAACACTTATACTATTAAATATGATAATTTCAAAATGAATCCTGATGAACCTATTTCTGACATGTATCTCATGTTCAATGAGATAGTAAACACAATGAGCTCACTCGGAAAGATTGTTCCTGAAAAAGAACAAATTATGAGAATACTGAGATGTTTTCCAGATAGATGGAGAGCTACATCCGTTTCAATTAGAGAATCCTGTGATATTGGAGCACTGCCTGTCAAGGAGTTAATTGGTAAGCTGATGACGTATGAAGAAGAGCTTAAAGTAAATAAAGAAGAAGATGAGGAACCCAAAAGAAAATCTGTAGCGTTTAAAACTACTTCCTTTAAGAGTAAAGTCAATGATAAACTACAAATGGAGACTGAGTGTTCAATGATTGAAAATTCAGAATCTGACAGTGATGCCGAGATGGCTCAAATATCCAGGAGATTCAAGAAGTTTTATAGAAAAAAGAAATTCTTTAGGAAAACGAATTACAAAGGAAAGTATGATCAACAAGGCAAATGGAAAAAGGATTGGAAGAAGGCTGACAGGACTGATGAAGTTGTCTGCTATGAATGCAAGCGAAAAGGACATATCAAAGCAGACTGTCCAAAGTTAAAATTCAAAAAGAAATATGATTACAAAGAGAATAAGTACAAGAATGCCCTGAAGGCTACCTGGAGTGCTTCAGAAGACAACACTAGTGAAGCCGAATCTTCGGACTCTGAAATAAATCGAGCCAACATGTGATTCATGAAAAATACTTCTGAGGTAACATCTCACACTCCTGTTTTAAATTCATATTATTCTGGAGATGATTCTGATTCGGAAAACATGTCAAAATCAGAACTATTTGAGTACTGTGATATGTTGGAAGAAACCTGCTAATGAGCTTAAAGACAAATACAAAGGTTTAAAGAAACAATATGCTTTAAGTGTTAAGAATAAATCTGATCTTGATATAGAAAAGGAAAAGAAAGCTCAACTACTAAAGGAAAATACAGAACTGAAACTATCAAATGAGAAACATAGAAAGGATTTAGAAAAATTCACAAATGGAAAGGATGATCTAACTCAAATTCTAGGAAAGCAAGTTGCACCGAGATATGCTACTGGTTTAGGATACCAACTAGGACCGAGACAGTTCACCAGAACCCGATTTATTCCAAAGTCAGGAAAAAATATTGCTAGTTCCAGTTTTGGAAATTCATATGCCTCAACAGGATATTCATATGGTTATAGACCAAATGAAGTCTATATTTCAAAATCAGTTACTTCTGTTAATTGTATAAAACCATTAAAACAAATCTGGGTACCTAAAGCCCTGACTGCTAACCTATCTGGACCCAAGAAAATCTGGGTACCAAAGTCATTTCCTGTTTAAATATGTTTTATAGGAGACCTGCTTGAAGAGCTGTCACAAGAAGATATGGTATTTAGACAGTGGGTGCTCAAGACACATGACTGGAGATTATTCTTGCTTCAAGAGCTTAATAAAGGTTGATGGAGGTCATGTCACTTTTGGTGACATCTCTAAAGGAAAAATCATCGGCCTAGGCCAGATTGGTAACACTGACTCAGTATTAATTTCTAATGTTTTATTCATTGATGGACTTAAATATAACATGCTTAGTATATCTCAATTATGTGACGATGGTTTCAATGTCAAGTTTGAAAATGACTCATGTGATGTGTTTAACTCCAAAAATTCTTTAGTATTTTCTGCTCTAAGGAATGAAAATGTTTATGCTGTTGATTTAAATTCTTTAGCCAAACAAAATATTTCTTGTTTGAATGCATTTCATAAAGAATGTTGGCTATGGCACAGAAGATTAGGACACTGCAACATTCACTCACTCAGAAAATTGGTTAGGAAAAACTTAGTTAGAGACTTACCTAAATTAGAATTCCCAAATGACAAAGTGTGTAATCCCTGTCAAAAGGGAAAACAACACAAAGTTTCTTTTAAATAAAAGAAAGAAGTCTCAACTTATCAACCACTTGAGTTGGTTCACATGGATTTTTTTGGACCATCAAGAGTTTCTAGTTTAAATGGGAAGCATTATGTCTATGTCCTTGTAGATGACTTTTCTAGATATACTTGGGTATACTTTCTAGCTCACAAAAGTGAAGATTGTCCTTAATTTATTAAATATTCCAAGTCTGTAGTGAACCTTAGTGGACTTAAGATTAAAACCCTAAGAAGTGATCATGGTCGTGAGTTTGAAAATCATGAGTTTGAATCTTATTGCTCACACAATGGCTATAGTCACAATTTCTCTGCCCCTAGGACACCCCAACAAAATGGTGTAGTAGAAAGGAGAAACCGAACACTTCAAGAAATAGCTAGAACCATGCTCAATGAATATGAACTGCCTATTTACTTTTGGGCTGAAGCTGTTAATACAGCTTGTTATGTTATCAATAGAGTCTTGATCAGAACTGTTCTTAAGAAAACCCATTATGAGTTGTGGAACAATAGAAAGCCTAAGGTTAATTACTTCAGAATTTTTGGTTGCAAAGTCTTTATACTTAATACTAAAGATAATCTAGATAAGTTTGCTCTCAAAAGCGATGAAGGAATTTTTCTGGGTTACTCTATTTCAAGTAAAGCTTATAGAGTTTTCAATAAGAGAACCAAATGTATGGAAGAATCTATTCACATCAAATTCGATGAAACTGATCCACATGAGCCTAAAACCTCTCTTGAGAATCTTGAAGAAGATTTGTCTATTCTAGACCTTAATGATAAATCTAAAGAACCTGTTATAAAAACAACCAGTTCTGGACTTTTCCCAGAATCTGCTTCTGTTGAACCCGAACCTATAGATGAACCTGAAGTTTCTAGTCCAACCTTTACCAAATCAACTAAGATTCTAAAGAATCATCCTTTAGATGCTGTTGTTGGTAATCTTGATAGAGGAACACAAACTAGAGCTTCACTAAGGAACCAGGTTGAACATCAAGCTTTTCTGTCACAGCTAGAACCCAAAAATATCAATGATGCTATCAATGATGAATTCTGGGTAATAGCCATGCAAGAAGAGTTGAATCAATTTGAAAGAAACAAAGTCTGGGAATTAGTTGACAGACCCAAGGACACCTTGACAATAGGCACAAAATGGGTTTTTAGAAATAAAGTTGATGAATCAGGAAACATAGTTAGAAACAAAGCTAGACTAGTTGCACAGGGATATAGTCAAGAAGAGGGTATAGACTATGGAGAAACTTTTGCACCTGTAGCTCGACTAGAAGCTATTAGGATCTTACTTGCATATGCATCACATCTGAATTTCAAGTTATATCAAATGGATGTCAAAAGTGCATTTATAAATGATTTTATAATTGAAGATGTTTATGTTGAACAACCACATGGATTTACAAACCCTCATTTTCCAAATCAGGTCTTTAAACTTTCTAAAGCTTTATATGGTTTAAAACAAGCTCCAAGAGCTTGGTATGATAGACTCAGCAATTTTCTTATTTCAAAAGGTTTTACTAAAAGGATTTCTGATCCAACTCTTTTTATTAAAAGAATTTCTAACAATGTTTTAGTTGTACAAATTTATGTTGATGATATTATATTTGGATCTTTTAAACACTCTCTATGTACTGATTTTTCAAAAAATATGCAAAATGGATTTGAAATGAGCTTAATGGGAGAGCTTATGTATTTTCTTGGTTTTCAAATTTTTCAAACTAGAGATGGAATTATTCTAAATCAAATTAAATATACAAAAGATCTTTTAAAACGTTTTGGATTGGATAGTATTAAGGAAAATGATACACCTATGAGTACTACCTGTAATTTGGATACAGATGATGCTGGGAAACCAGTGGATCAAACCAATTATAGAGGTATGATTGGGAGCCTACTTTATCTTACTGTTAGTCGACCAGACATTATGTTCAGTGTATGTATGTGCGCTAGATTTCAAGCTAATCCTAAAGAATCACACTTACTGGCTGTTAAAAGGATTTTTAAATATCTTAAGCATACTGTACATTTAGGTTTGTTTTATCCAAAAGGACAATCATTTGACCTAACTAGATATTCAGATGCTGACTTTGCTCGATGTAAGTTAGAAATGAAGAGCACATCTAGAACATGTCATTTACTTGGGAAATCCCTAGTGTCATGGTGTAGTAAGAAACAGAACTCAGTTTCATTGTCTACTGCCGAAGCGGAGTATATAGCTGCTGGTAGTTGCTGTGCACAAATTCTGTGGATGAAACACACTTTATTGGACTATGGATTTGAGTTTAAACATGTTTCAATTAACTGTGACAACACTAGTGCAATAAACATATCTAAGAACCCTGTATCTCACTCTAGAACCAAACACATAGATGTAAGACATCATTTTCTGAGAGATCATTATCAAAAAGGTGATATTACTCTTGAATTTATTGGCACTGAACATCAATTGGCCGATATTTTCACTAAACCTTTAAGTTCTGATAGGTTAAGTTACATTAGGCACGAGCTGGGGATGATCAATTCTCACCGATGTTGAAATTCGCACCGATGATCAATTCTCACCGATGTTGAAATTCCCACCGATGATCAATTCTCACCGATGATTAATTCTCACCGATGATCAATTCTCATCGATGTTGAAATTCTCACCGATGATCAATTCTCACCTATGTTGAAATTCTCACCGATGATCAATTCTCACCGATGTTGAAATTCTCACCGATGATCAATTCTCACCGATGTTGAAATTCTCACCGATGATCAATTCTCACTGATGCAATGTTTTATAACTTCTATCTGCATCCAAGAATATGAATCATTATTTTTTATTTTACTTTATTCATTTATTTATGATTCCTACATGATAATACTAAGCCTAAACCGCTTCTCACTCCACCGGACCCAAAACCTTGCACATTTGAATCTTAGCTCCCTAATCGACTGAGAACCCTAAATCCGCGATGGAAAAAACCAAGATTCCTGCCAGCAGAGATGACAGTGTAGAGCCTAAAACAAAGAAGCAGAAAGTGCAGCAAGAATCTCGTGGAAGTAATGTCAGAACTAGGTCGGGAAAGCGACCGGTAAACCCTCATTTGCAGAATAGAGATATTATGATTAAAAAGGAGCTATGCATAGATTGGCTGCTACCAAGCAAGTCGTTGGTGGTTGCAATTATTGAAGATCAGAAATGGGTAGATTTTTTTTCAAATAACAATGGTCCCTACTACCCGAAGTTATTGAAACAGTTCTACGAATTCGTAAGCTTCGAGAAGTCTGAGAATGATAATCGGGTAAGTTCTTTTTTAAATGGAAATGAAATGTCGTTTTCTTCAGTAGAGTGGGAAGAATGTTTAAAAGTCCAGCATGAAGGTGTATCCGGGTATGTCTCAAGAGCAATTCCACCTACCAGCAACATCTTTGACTATGAGACCGCTTTAAAAGAACTAACGGGTAATGGAAGTCAAAGGCAATTGGTTGCTACTGAATTGGATGGAGAGAACAGGTTGCTTTTGAAATTTGTTCAACATGTTTTGATACCGAGGATAGGAGATTTTTCTAATCTGAGATATCAAGATATTTATCTTCTACATCTGTTAAGACATGGTGTGAATGTTAATCTATGCAGTCTGCTGTTGAGTCAAATGGAAGACATGATTAGGCCGAAATCAAAGACTAATGCTTTATTCTTTGCCAAAATGATCTCTGTGATGATAAAAGTGAAAGGGATAGCTGAGTCTCAGGATGAGGCAGTTGTAGTTAAGAATAACTTCTGTATCACTACTACAGTTTGTAAGTACATGAAAATCAATTGGAACCCGTGGAAAGGAGAATGGGTCAGTGATGACCAGAAGGTGTATGATAAATTTAATCTTGTGGATTATCCTTCAAGGCCAAAGGATAAAAGAGATCCAGGTTTAGGACCTGATGAAGAGGAACCCAAGTATAGTGATGAGTCAGAAGAAGAAGTAGAAAAAGAAAGAGAAGAAGCGGTACCTTTTCCATAACATCTCCTTACTGCTGCTGAGATGGAAGTTGTTGTGGAAGATTCTGATGAAGACAGACTAGCAGAGAATGTAGTTGTTGTACATAAGAATGCACCCATTGAGGGGGAGCATCTTTCCAATTTTGGAAATGTAACAGTGGCTGTTGAGATTGAAGACTGGGTAGAAGACCCAGGTTTTATAGTCTGTGGTTTGGATTATCCTGATTCGGATAATGAAGTATCCTTGAATAGACCAAAGATCATCTATGACATCAATTATGAGTTATTACCTGATGATGTGGTCCGAGTACATGATTTAGATGTGCTGAAAGGAAATCTCAAAGTATGTTTTGTAGAAGAAGTAAAGACAATGGAATCTTTTTTAGTTTCCTCGATTCAATCAGTCATGAATGATTCAGTAGTCAGTTTAGCTTCTGCAAAAATATCTACTACAGTTGCTCCTACTGATTTTGTTACAAAGTCTGATCTCGAATCCCTGAAGCATGAGCTGAAAGAATCCTTCAGTGCCTCAGTTACTGAGATGAAGCACTGTTTTCGTGAAGAAATGAAGTTGTTAGAACAATCTCTTGAGCTTTCTCTTGGTTTAAATCTGTCAACTTTTATGGGTGAGTTAATGGAAGTAGTCAAAGAGTGCCAAACCAAATCTTCTAGAATAGATGCAGATCTTGATGCCTTAAAGAAGTCTGTTACTGCTTTAGATTCTTACATGAGCTCAAAGCCTCAAGCTGATAAGGATTTAGCCTATGTGAATAGTGTTGTAAGCCAAATGATATCAGTATTTGAAGATTTCAAATCTTCTATAAAGGATCATGTTAAAAATCAGGACTCTCAACTGCAAACTCTGATTAGTGGCTTGACCAAAAGTTTCAAAGAAACTGTATCTTTCTCGGTTGGTCCTCTCGCTTCAAAACCTGCATTTGATTTGAATCAACTACGAGCTATGATGAAGGAGGAGCTTGGTTATATTTCAACCAATGGCTCTGTGGACTCATCAGATCTAAGCCGAGTAGTGCTCTCTACAAGAGATTCAGTCAGGGAAATAGTGACAATCGTCCACAACCATATGAAAGAGGCCTATGCCTCTCAGGAGGAAATCAAGAACAAGGTGGATTACTATTTCCAAAGGATTTTTACCAAGCAACAACTCACCCATCATTTCAAGCTGATGTTGGAAAACATGAAGTTACCCCCTGTCACTCAAGCCTTTCGTGAACAAGTGAGCAAGCTAAGGCAGCTGACTCCTGTCTTAGAAAAATTTATGGAGAACAAAGATGATTTTATATCTGCTATGGAAAGAGGAGGAGGAATCAATATGGATTTCAGAAATCTGTTGCTGCCCTTTTTGCATGTTGATGCCAGACCAGTTATTGTCCCTCCTGCCTTGCCTGCCTCTACCTCTACTGAGTCTCCAGTCCAGATGACTCCTGATCAGGCCATCCGAAGCCTCACACCTATGATCACTCAACAAACTTCCCAATACAGGCCAGGCACTGTATCAGTGGCTCAGCCTCCTGTGATCATTTCTGGGATTCCAAAGCCCTCACTCACATCCTCACCACCTGCCTCCTCTTCTGTTCCAAAAGGCAAATCTCATGTTGAAAATCCAGATTGCTAAAGTGGCCAGGCTGTTTGATAGGAATTTTTTTTTCTTTTTCTTTTCTATTCTGTTTATGTAAGTTTTGTCTGGTCTAATACACATGCTTCTCTTTACACTCTCTCTGTTTATCAGTTTTCTATGTTTTTTTCCACTTTTTGATTATCACAAAGGGGGAGAAACATATAAAGAAAGAGAAAGAAAGGGCGAGACATATGCTATAAAGAGGAGGAGAAATATCAAAGGGGAGAAATTTGAGCCTTTGATACTATTCTTACATTTCATTCTTTGGTACCAATTCTCTCAAAACTTATCTCTGATTCTATTGTATTTAATACTAACTATGATAATTTTTGCTCTATCTCATTCTATTACTATTTCCTCTATTTCCTCTGATACTGCTTTCTTTGAGAAATTCCAATATAAATGTTATATTCTTTTATACTATATTCTCACTATTCTTGGTCATATCATAAGTTGTGATCATCAAACAGGGGGAGACTATTGACCTCACCTGTTTTGATAATCCCAATTATGTGTTCATATATTATGCTATTCTCAATTACTGATGATCTACACTTTAATTCTTTCAAATCAGTGATCAAGTTAATAATAATGTTTAAATAATCTCTGATTTATGTTAATCTCGATTATCCTTGTTTATACAAGCTTTGAAACAATTCTAAGTCAATTAGATGTGGTTTGCATAAGAGCCAGAGCTACCGATAGCCAGAGCTACCGATAGGCAGAGCTACCGATAGCCAGAGCTACCGATAGCCAGAGCTACAGATAGCAAGAGATACCGATAGCCAGAGCTACCGATAGCCAGAGCTACTGATAGTCAGAGCTACCGATAGCCAGAGCAACCGATGCACACAGAGAGCTACCGATGCACAGAGAGCTATCGATAAGAGCTACTGATAAGAGCCACCGATAAGAGTTTTAAGAGCTACCGATGGAAGATCCCTACACTGAGTCAACCGTAAACGTCTACAATCAAACGGCTACCTATAATGAACTGCGGTGTCAAATCCTATATCCTCGACACTATTTGTTTATTATACTAACGGTTACATTTGTTACTTTTGATGCATTTAATGTTATTAAATGATTTATGTTGCCATTTCAAGAAACCGTACCAAGTACGATCATAAAGTATAATCATTCCTTATTCTCAAAAAGACAAAAAGGGACATAAAGAGGACATCATGTATATATCAAAAAGAAAGTGAGATAAAATAGACTTAAAGAGATCAAGCACACAGAACACACCTGCGATCAAGATCAAAACATGCCAAGATCAACTGGAGAACTTGCACTCACGAGACTACTACTACCAGCCTCCAGAACATAGAGCATACATCAAGACATCTATGTTAAAGAAGAACCACACAAAACTCATCATTCTTTGAGCCGATAAGCAAGCTGAACCTGGAAGTCAAGGAAGCAGATGGTACTCTGTTTTCCAGACAAAAACCAGAAGAAGACTCAGAACGAATTCTAATCAACAAAAGGAGTCAAGAGCTGCACGAAGATAACTAGAGCCATTTCTAATCTCAAAATCATTATCTCTGTGATTTACTTTTTACATTACGAGCAGTGTGTGTTATCTGTTGTGTTTTACACACACACTGTCTCCTGAACATTAACTGGAGGATTTGTAAATCCTCACTCGCTATCTTTTCATTCTTTTTCCCACTGTGGATAGTGGTAGAGGTTTTGTGTGACCTGGACAGCTGGTTCCTATTGTTTTGTTTCCCACGGATAATAGTGGTAGAGGTCTTGGACCTGGACAGTTGTAAACTATTGAACCCCGATCCAGGGTGTGGATCATCCTTATATAATCTTTTGAGAGGACTAAGTCTTGACTTGAGACTGAACCTCTTTGTTAACTCCTCTGTGTTTTTAGTTAAAGTTTATATCCATACAATACATATCTATTTAATATTCCGCTGTTATTACTTTGAAATATAATTTATTTTCAAGGCTACATTGATAGTTAAACTCGCAAGTGTTTATATTTATTGTAAACCAGTAAGTTTGTTTCAAAAGATAAATTAATCATAAGATTAAGTTAACTGAGAACTAATAAATCTTTGAGAAACTAATTGAACCTTTATAATCTGAATAAATTCACTACAGTTTAATCTTTTTTTTAAATTGGGGGTTTTTAATAGAAATTGTTTTTATCAGTAATTTTAATTTGAACTCAATTCACCCTCTTCTTGAGTGTCCACTCCGACCAACAATTATGAATGTTCAAATGCACACCTTAGATCTGGATTATCAAGGACTGAAAACATAACAGTACAAGAAGGTAACATGAGAAATAAACATTCAAGTTTTACAAAACATGACCACATGGTGTGTATAAACACTACACGACATGTTATTTTATGCCATTCACATGGGCATGTACTTCTTCCAAAACTTTTCATGTAACACCCCAACCACACGTCATGTTTTCCTTACACACGGCGTGTACTTGAACTCTATTCCCCTGCCTGAGTCTCCTTAAATGGATAACCCACATGGTCCACTTAATCCTATACTACACGACGTGTTCAAAAAGAACACGTCGTGAACTAGACAAGTTTCAACGACTTGTGTTGTTAGTTTCATGACCGGCAACACGGTTCACTCTACATGGTGTGCTCTATATGCACATAGTGTGTACATTGAATGATTTCCCCATCCCTTTTTTTCTTGACACGACCGAGTACCAAGGTTACACTGCATGACGGATGAATTCAGGAAACGACATGTATAGTCGAAGTTTCATCCATCTGTGTCGTTAGTCACACGGGTATACACACAATCACTACAACACAACATGTATGTATCATACACAGCATGGTACTTCAATATTTTTCCCAACCTCGTGTCCCTGCCCACACAGTCAGTTACAAGGTTATTTACTACACGACGTGTATTCATATAGTACATGCCATGTATTCTGTGTTTTTCCGGACAGTATCCTCAAAAACTGCTCTGGATCCTAGAATACACAGAATCAATACATTGAGGTACCAAATTCTTATCCATGAGTGCCCCTACTCCCCTCGAATCAAAGCATGGCATATTATAAATGTCATATACAAGGAAAACACGTCAATGATCGACAATGTTCTGATTCATGATGGCACATAACACCTCAAGAATCAATATTTTCCATTCATTCAAACAAGACCATACATAAAGAAATACCTATTGAAAGCAGTTATTCTATCAAGCATCTATCAAAACAGCATGCATATTCTACACAACATCTATCACCAAAACTTGCAATCGCTAATGAACCTTAAACGGTATGGAAAAAATGCATGAATTGTGATTTCTATCATGTTCCTATATGATGCATGAGATAGAATACCCACATATCATCGGGTTTCGATAGAAATAGAACCCTAATAATATCAACAATGTAAAGACCCGGAAATTTCAAGGAAAATTTTTTCTTAATTTTCTTTGGAATTTTACAAGAATGCAGTTTCTGACGGCGCCTAATTCTGAGGCCCGGTGTGCCCAGAATTAATTTCCGAAGTTTGGCTCAGGTACGTTCAGTGAACGAGCGAGCGGGAATTTCTATCTTTTGAACCGGTGCCCAGAATCGAATTCCGAGGGCACCGATGGAACCGCAACGCCGGTAATTTCTTACGATCTCCTGTTCCGGAATTACGTTTACACGAGTGTTGATAATAAAAATTGTGGAAGTTTATTTTATAACTACACTACAATTTTTATTAACTTACTCTAAGTGTTAGCTCATGGTGGAAGTTGGGTAACCACCCAACCTCCCTTGGGAGGTTATGAGGGGGGTGGGGCCCACACGAACCCCACCTCTTCATATCCTCTAAAACCCCTCAACTCCCACTTAAATGTTTTTAACTTAGTTATAACTAATGTCTTAAATGAGTTGATTTTAATGTGGTGAGTTGTGTGAGTCTTATGAATTTCAAACACTTGAATTTCAAAAGCCATGTGAAGTTAATTAAATAAGTGGAGAAATTATTTCTTTGGGTTGGGTTGTGTTGTTTGAGAGCTTTTGTAAATAAGGCTTAGAAGTCTTGAAGTTTCTTCATCCTCTGGACAAAGAACGCGATGAACAATCGGACATCGACGAAGAACGCCACGTTCTCGGGAACCGTCTTCCGCGACGCCATACCCGCAATACCGACGACGTCTTCTTCCGCGACATCTCTTTTCGCGACGCCGAATCTCGTCACCTCTTAAATCAAGGTAGGGGTTTTAACTTTTTAAAGTTATGTGGATCTCTCCTTCGAACTTGAAGGTTTATATTTGTCGGGCCGTGATTCCAAATCTTTTTATTTAATTTAAAAGATTGTGAAAGTTTATCATTCATTAAAGGCCGATTGATAGCAAATAACGCGAGGGGGCCGGACCGCACGAACACGGCCGACCCTCCTCCTATTCATGTTGATTTTGTTGTGGATTGAAACGGGTGTGGTGCAGTGCCGTCGCACTACGCAGGATCATGCGGGAAGAAACGCGTGGCGCCGTCGCGCCGCGTCGTTAAATAATGCAAGGACACGACGCCGTCACACCATGTCGATGAAAGTTAAAGGCACCGCGGCCGGAGTGGGGCCGCGGTGGAGGGGTGCGGTGCCGTCGCACCGCGCTGGACAACGAAGGCCGTGGCCGGTTCCGAGCCGCGGCGGAACGAGAAGACCGGCGGCCAGCCGGGCCGCCGGTGTCAGATGCTGGGAGGGGGACCGGCCTTGCCGGTCCCGTTGAGGAAGAACCGGCCGGCCAGGTCGGGCCGGCCGGAAGGGAGAAAACCGGGGGAAATAATTTCCCCCGGCCAGCCTTAATGCCCCCCCCATTATGAGGGGGGCCGGTTTCACAAAGGTGGGGCAGGCGGCCCCCTGTTTTCTCGAAGGCAGGCCCCCACGTTAGGGGGAAGTTTTTCTTTAGGCGCGGCAGGTTGCCGCGCCGCTAGCTGAGGAAAGGCGGGGGCTTTGCCCCCCGCGCGCGGCACATGAACGGCACCCAGGCCGCGCTGCCGTGCCAGCCCGCGCCGCCGCGCCAGACCGCGCCGTCGCGCCGCCGCGCCGCCGGCCGGGCTGGGTTTTCCGAGCCGGGCCAGGTCATCGGGCCGGGTCGCCGCCCGGGGCAGGTCGACCCGGTTTGGCCGACCCAGGGGGGGTCGGCCCGGGTCGGCCCGGGCCCAGACCCCCAGTTTCGGACCACTTTTGGTCAAATGCCCGTATCTTGGGCTACAGGCCTCCAAACGACTCGCCGTCAGCGGCAACGCGATCTTTGGATCGAGACGGTAATTTCGGTATACTATACTCATGGTGCACCTTCCTTTTCGGGAGCCTACGTGGTTAAAACTCCATAGTTAAGCGTGCTTGGCCTAGAGTAGTGATCAGAATGGGTGACCTCCTGGGAAGTTTCTCAGGGTGGGTGTGAGACGAAAAGGACAATAACTAACAGACCGGGCGTCCGATTTATGCGCCGTCTGTTTCATTGAATTCCTCTTGATGAGGCAGATCTTTTGACATACTATGCCCGAGAATTGGACGTAGGTGGAGTACGGTCGGGTTGGTTTTGCCTTAAAAACCAACCGGGCCCCTGAAACGGAAAAGCTGATACCTTTCTGACAGAAAGTCCGTTTGACGAACCGTCAACAGCATTGGTGATCTCGTTGAGAAACGGTCCCTATGAGTATACCCTATGAGAGTTTGGGGTACAGTTGAGATACGGCCGGGTTTGGTTCGCTCACGAAACCAACTGGGCCCCTAGGACAAAAAGGCTAATAACTCACAGACCGGGCGTCCGATTGACGCGCCGTCTGTTGCGTTGAAGTCCCTATGACGAGGCGGGCCATTGAGATACTTCTTCATGGGACTTTGAGATACCTGGAGTATCGACTTGTAGCTCATGGAGCAGACCCTCCCAGAGACGAGCGTACGGAGTATGGAGACCGTGTAGCCGGCCGAGACCTGAAGACTGCTTGTCCGATTCGATTCGGAGTGACTTACGTAGCCCAGTGGGGAGCACTACATCGTGAGGTGTCAGACCCATAGCGGAGGAGCACTACTATGTGAGGTGGCAGACCCGTGGTACTCGACAGGAGGAGTACCTCTGTAGGCTATGAGGGGGGAGCACTACTGTGTTGGGTGGCAGACCCCGGCGGGAAGCACTACTGTGTGAGGTGGCAGGCCCGCGGTACTCGACATGAGGAGTACCTCACCAGTCTTAGGTTAGTGAGAAGTACCTCGGAGTCGTGACAGGACCACTGTACACTCCAGAGACGGAGCTCTTCAGCAGTTACGGTTTCGATAATGAAAATCCTGGTTTGAGCTGAGACTTTTGACCTTTTTGTTTACCTCATGATTGAGATGAGTCACTTGATAACTTAGGTATATGCATGGGCATATACCTGGGTAGTAGTTATCCGTTGATTTCACAATCCTTGTGTTTCCTCATGATTGAGATGGGTTACTTGATAACTTAGGTATATGTATGGGCATATACCTAAGTAGAGGTTATCTGTTGAGATCTTCTATGTGGTTATCCTTGTTGGTTTTAGTGAGACCTTTAGGGTCTCGGGGTCCCTACTGAGTATCGTTATACTCACCCCTACACGGGCTATGCCCGCACCTCGTTGTGTTGGTTGTAGACGAAGGGCAGTGCTGAAAGAGGCCGAGTGTTCGAGGACTGGGCGGTACCTTGAGGTGGACTATACGACGAGATGGTGCCCGGAGGAGGACCTCACGACGAGACGGTACCCAGAGGTGGATGTGACGACGAGGCGGTACCTGGAGGTGGACCACTGGGCGGGACATACTCGGAGCGGACGGCGGGACCCAAGGAGCAGAGGAGCTATCTGTACCCACCCTTCAGGTGGGATTTCTAGTGGACAGCTCGGTGTACCGGCTTTTACTTTATAGTTGTTGTTTTCCCTTTCAAGTTGTACTTTACTTCCAGTTTGGGTTTGTATACTAGCCCGTTTACTTTTCTGCTTGCTTACTCTATGGTGCTTGTTTACTTTACAAAGGCAATTCCTTCACTTTTTACCGGGATTTACGCCTTGGTGCTACTCGCCAGCCCCTGGCCTATGGAAGGCGGGCTTGGGGTAGTCACGGCACGGGCCCCGAGGACGGGTCGTGACAAATTGGTATCAGGGGAGTTCGGTTCTACCGCAGAACTTATGGCTCTGAATTTTTCTTTCTGTGAAGCAATAGTGTTAAGAGTACCGAGTGTGGATTTCAGTTCAAGGAGTCCAGTGTTGGTGCGGGCGGTTGAAGTATCCATACATTAGGACCCTGACAACTGATTTCTGACTTTGTGAATGAAAACACTGATTGCGTGTGTGTTTTCAAAGGTTTTCCCTTAAAACAGCTCAAACCAGGTCAGCTCACCAGGTATAAATGTTTGACTGTGTCATGATGTTTCTTTCAGGATGCCTTTTCACGGACGACCAGCTAGAGCCCAGATGGATGTGCGTGCTGACATCCTGTCGAGCGACGAGGCTTCAGTGCAGGGCCCTCTTGCAGTTGAGGCACCAGCGGAGGCACCAGCGGTACTACCATACGTTGGGCCACCGATTCCACCAACCCTAGCAGTAGGCTATGCACGACGCTTGAGCGCGCTGCACGAGTTCCAGCGCTAGAGGCCACCCAGGTTCCGGGGAGAGACGGACCCGCAGGCGGCTGAGGTTTGGCTGGAGGCTGTGGTGAGAGTCTTCAGGCTAGTGGGAACGCCGGCAGACTTCATGGTGATCTTTGCTACTAGCCTCCTTCAGGCAGCAACAGGCAGGTGGTGGAGCCACTTGTTCCAGTTTTGCAATGAGATGAACTTCACTTGGGAAGACTTCGAGACCTTCTTCAGGGTGGAGTTTATGCCAGTATCTCTACACCCCGAGCGTTTACAGGAGCTTCTGCCTTTGCCGCGTGCTTTTCGATCAGTAGCTGAGTCATCTGTGGGCAGTAGACAGATGATGCAGAGGTCCAAGAGGACCAAGCTAGTAGTTAGACGATCTCGGGTTCTAGGACCGTTGGGGCGAGGCACCCGAGGTGGGGTCAGCGCCAGGCATGCCAGAAACGGACAATGTCACTCATGCGGCGGAAAGGGTCACCTGGCATGTGACTGTCCGAATCCTCATACGGTTGATCAGCGGGTGTTGGAGGAGCCACCGAGACAGAAGCAACGACTAGTGCTTGAGCAACAGCCGAGCAGTGGACAAGGAAGTAGAGCTCTGAGAGCAGGTGGGCAGGAGAGGAACTAGTGGATACGTCCTTTGTACTTCTAGTTCCATGTTGCTTTTGTATTCGTGTCTTTGTACTATGAGCTGCAATAATAAAAAGACACTTATCTTTGTTTGCTTTCCTGTCCTTTTGTTTGGTTGATACTGAGTGGTGCTGGTTAAACTATTGACTTCACCCTCACTTTCGAGATTTCTACTGGAGGGGACCTAGTGAACTCACACTGATGCCGATAGTGTGACTCGACCATTGGAGGCGAGAGTGACAGTTGGATCTCTTAGTAGATACGTCGAGGCCTTACGACGTCATCCATGGCATGAATGCATCATTCATGTCAGGATTGACTGTATTAGGTAACGAATGTGGTTCATCCAGGGGATGACACCAGGTTTCTCTTATCGGCAAAGAAGAAATCACACCAGCTCTTGTGAGACTAAAGGAGGTCCAGGACATCCAAGAGAGGATGAAGACTGCACAGTGCAGTAAGAAACAGGAAATCGGTGCCAGTTATAGAGACTCGGGCGTGTTAAAGAAGAAGAAGCTTAAAGGAGAGATTAGTCTACGAAGCAGCAGACGTGGAGGCAGAGCTAGGAGAGCAGCATGAGGTGGTGTACATCCTAACATTGTACAACCACCTGCCTTAGTTATTCCTGCCAGGCTCAGGGAGCTGGAGGGCGGAGGAAGAGTGCGGCTGCATGCGGTCAAGGAGTGCGACCCAATGGCTCTAGAAATGATTCAAGGGACAGTCTGTGTCCACTACTATATGTTTTAGTAACAGACGTCGATGTTAATCATTTCTTGCTTTCACAAATCTTGTTCTAGACCTAGAGTTTCCAGTAAGCCGTGGACTTGACCCTCACGTCTGGAGATACCTTGGGAGGAGACTCAATAATCACACTTACGCCGTCGGTGTGGTCAGACCCTTGAGGTGAGAGTTTCGGTTGGAATCTCTTGGTGACAGCGTCGAGGCCTTACGACGTTAGTTTGATTATGGAATGGGCAATAACTGTTCACACTCAAATTGACGGTTTTAGGAAAACTTCGGGATGGGTTTTCCTTGGTCGGCAAAAAGGAAACCCCAGGCAGCACGGGATAAACTCTTTCACTGGAGGGTGCGACCGATCACTCTTGAATCGGCCAACCTTACCCTCGTGGCAGCAGTCGTTTGAGTTCCTGTTCTAACAGGAATTGGAAACCTCTGGAGTTTGAGGATGGCGACCACGTTCTTATACGGGTCTCACCTCGACAAGTTTTACAGAGATGTGGCCAAGGCAGCAAGTTATCTCCAAGGTTCAGCGGACCTTCTTAGGTCCCCAACTGGGTAGGCGGGGTGGTTTACCGCTTGACCCATTCACCGCAGTTGCACCAGGTGCATGACGACTTCCACATATCTCAACTGAGGAGATACGTGGTCGACCATTCGCATACCATCGACTATGAGGAGCTAGACGATGGCGATGGGGTGTCTTTCACGGAGGTTCCAGTGGGGATCGAGGATCGACAGGAGCAGATCCTACGAGGACGATCGATTACTCGGGTGCACTTTCTTTGGCAGTACGGAACCTCCAGGTAAGCACATGGGAGCAGAAGGCTCAGATGTGTGCTCTGTACCACTTTTGGGACCCTAGTTTGTGTTGATGCTTTACGGGGATGTAAAGCCCTGAGGTGGGAGTAATGTAAAGACCCGAAAATTTCAAGGAAATTTTTTTCTTAATTTTCTTTGGAATTTTACAAGAATGCAGTTTCAGACGGTGCCTGATTCCGAGGCCTGGTGTGCCCGGAATTAATTTCCAAAGTTTGGCTCAGGTACGTTCAGTGAACGAGCGAGCGAGAATTTCTATCTTTTGAACCGGTGCCCGGAATCGAATTCCAAGGGCACCGATGGAACCGCAGCGCCGGTAATTGATTAGAAACTCCTGTTCTGGAGTTGCGTTTACACGAGTGTTGATAATAAAAATTGTGGAAGTTTATTTTATAACTACACTACAGTTTTTATTAAGTTACTCTAAGTGTTAGCTCATGGTGGAATTTGGGTAACCACACAACCTCCCTTGGGAGGTTATGAGGGTGGTGGGGCCCACACGAACCCCACCTCTTTATATCCTCTAAAACCCCTCAACTCCCACTTAAATGTTTTTAACATAGTTATAACTTATGTCTTAAATGAGTTTATTTTAATGTGGTGAGTTGTGTGAGTCTTTTGAATTTCAAACACTTGAATTTCAAAAGCCATGTGAAGTTAATTAAATAAGTGGAGAACTTATTTCTTTGGGTTGGGTTGTGTTCTTTGAGAACTTTTGTAAAGAAGGCTTAGAAGTCTTGAAGGTTCTTCATCCTCTTGACAAAGAACGCGAAGAACAATCGGACATCGACGAAGAATGCCACGTTCTCGGGAACCGTCTTCCACGACGCCATACCCGCAATACCGACGACGTCTTCTTCCGCGACATCTCTTTTCGCGATGCCGAATCTCGTCACCTCTTAAATCAAGGTAGGGGTTTTAACTTTTTAATGTTATGTGGATCTCTCCTTCGAACTTGAAGGTTTATATTTGTCGGGCCTTGATTCCAAATATTTTCATTTAATTTAAAAGATTATGAAAGTTTGTCATTCATTAAAGGCCGATTGTTATCAAATAACACAAGGGGGCCGGACCGCACAAACACGGCTGACCCTCCTCCTATTCATGTTGATTTTGTTGTGGATTGAAACGGGTGTGGCGCGGTGCCGTCGAACTGCGCAGGATCATGCGGCAAGAAACGTGTGGCGCCATCGTGCCACATAGTTAAATAATGCAAAGAAGCGACGCCGTCGCGCCGCATCGAAGAAAGTTGAAGGCGCCGCGGCCGGAGTGGGGCCGCGGTGGAGGGGCGCGGTGTCGTCACACCATGCTGGACAACGAAGGCCGCGGCCGATTCCGGGCCCCGGCGGAACGAGAAGACCGGCGGCCAGCCGGGCCGCCGGTGTCGGAAGCTGGAAGGGGGACCGGCCTTGCCAGTCCCGTTGAGGAAGAACCGGCCGGCCAGTTCGGGCCGGCCGGAAGGGAGAAAACCGGGGGAAATAATTTCCCCCGGCCAGCCTTAATGCCCCCCCCCATTATGAGGGGGGCCGGTTTCACAAAGGGGGGGCAGGCGGCCCCCTGTTTTCTCGAAGACAGGCCCCCACGTTAGGGGGGCTGTTTTTCTTTTGGCGCGGCAGGTTTCCACTCCGCCAGCTGAGGAAAGGCGGGGGCATTGCCCCCCACACGCGGCACACGAACGGCGCCCAGGCCGCGCCGCCGTGCCGGCCCGCGCCGCCGCGCCGCCGGCCGGGCCGTGTTTTCCGAGCCGGGTCGGGTCATCGGGCCGGGTCGCCGCCCGGGGCGGGTCGACCCGGTTCGGCCGACCCAGGGGGGGTCGGGCCGGGTCGGCCCGGGCCCAGACCCCCGGTTTCGGACCACTTTTAGTCAAATGCCCGTATCTTGGGCTACGGGCCTCCAAACGACTCGCCGTCAGCGACAACGCGATCCTTGGATCGAGACGACCGTTTCGGTATACTATAATCAAGGTGCACCTTCCTTTTCGGGAGACTACGTGGTTAAAACTCCAAAGTTAATCGTGCGTGGCCTAGAGTAGTGATTAGAATGGGTGACCTCCTGGGATGTTTCTCATGGTGGGTGTGAGACGGAAAGTCCAATAACTAACAGACCGGGCGTCCGATTTACGCGCCGTCTGTTTCGTTGAATTCCTCTTGATGAGACGGATCTTTTGACATACTCCGCCCGAGGTTTGGACGCAGGTGGAGTACAGTCGGGTTGGTTTTGCCTTAATAACCAACCGGGCCCCTGGAACGGAAAAGCTAATACCTTTCTGACAGAACGTCTGTTTGACGAACCTTCAGCGGCGTTGGTGATCTCGTTGTGAAACGGTCCCTATGATTATACCATATGAGAGTTTGGGGTACAGTTGAGATACGGCTAGGTTTGGTTCACTCACGAAACAAACCGGGCCCCTAGGACGAAAAGGCTAATAACTCACAGACCGGGCGTCCGATTGACACGCCGTCTGTTGCGTTGAGATGCCTATGACGAGGCGGTCCTTTGAGATACTTGTTCGTGGGACTTTGAGATAACTGGAGTATCGACTTGTAGCTCGTGGAGCGGACCCTCCCAGAGACGAGCGTACGGAGTACGGAGACCGTGTAGCCGGCCGAGACCTGAAGACTGCTTGTCCGATTCGATTCGGAGTGACTTACGTAGCCCAGTGGGGAGAACTACATTGTGAGGTGGCAGACCCATAGCGGAGTAGCACTACTATGTGAGGTGGGAGACCCGCGGTACTCGACAGGAGAAGTACCTCTGTAGGCTATGAGGGGGGAGCACTACTGTGTTGGGTGGCAGACCCAGGCGGGAAGCACTACTGTGTGAGGTGGCAGGCCCGCGGTACTCGACAGGAGGAGTACCTCAGCAGTCTTAGGTTAGTGAGCAGTACCTCGGAGTCGTGACAGGACCACTGTAAACTCCAGAGACGGAGCTCTTCAGCAGTTATGATTTCGATAATGAAAATCCTGGTTTGAGCTGACACTTTTGACCTTTGTGTTTACCTCATGATTGATATGGGTCACTTGATAACTTACGTATATGTATGGGAATATACCTGGGTAGTAGTTATCCGTTGATTTCACAATCCTTGTGTTTCCTCATGATTGAGATGGGTTACTTGATAACTTAGGTATATGTATGGGCATATACCTAAGTAGAGGTTATCTGTTGAGATCTTCTATGTGGTTATCCTTGTTGGTTTTAGTGAGACCTTGAGGGTCTCGGGGTCCCTACTGAGTATCGTTATACTCACCCCTGCACGGGCTATGCCCGCACCTCGTTGTGTTGGTTGCAGACGATGGGCAGTGCTGACAGAGGCCGAGTGTTCGAGGACTGGACGGTACCTGGAGGTGGACTATACGACGAGATGGTACCCAGAGGAGGACCTCACGACGTGATGGTACCCAGAGGTGGACGTGACGACGATGAGATACCCGAAGGTGGACCACTGGGCGGGACATACTCGGAGCGGACGGCAGGACCCGAGGAGCAGATGAGCTATCTGTACCCACCCTTCAGTTGGGATATCCAGTGGACAGCTCGGTGTAGCGGCTTTTACTTTACAGTTGCTGTTTTCCCTTTCGAGTTGTACTTTACTTCGAGTTTGGGTTTGTATACTGGCCCGTTTACTTTTCCGCATGCTTACTCTGTGGTGCTTGTTTACTTTACAAAGGAAATGCCTTCCCTTTTTACTGGGATTTACGCCTTGGTGCTAGTCGTCAGCCCCTGGCCTATGGAAGGCGGGCTTGGGGTAGTCACGACACGGGCCCCGAGGACGGGTCGTGACAAACAATAATAGAACAAAACATTTGAGTAACCCATCGGTGAAAATCAGATCAATAGTAAACTTGCAAAACCTGATGAAATTGAAACAAATGAGGTAGATTGGATTTTCCCAATACAGAAGTTAGTTACTCCTAGGCACAACTTTTTACCTAGTACCTATTCTGTCCTATCCTAGGATATAGGCTCCAAACAGTAAGTCAAGCGAAACGAATTTCCTCTGATACCACTTTGTAATGTCCCAGTTCTGAAAGACACCCATAGGTGCCCCATACCTGGTTGGACACATGGCCTCAAGTGCATTTCCCCAAATGCCAAAATCTATAGACTAGCAAAGAGGGCCTTGGGCGTGATAGTTGGAAAACTATGCCCTCATTGGTAGAGTACACAGTGGAAGATAATCAAAAGCAATAGAGGAAGTAGTAAACATCCATACAAGAGTAAACAAAGGAAGGATAGAAGTGTAAAAAATGGATCACATATATAATTGATGCCTGATACATATGTCTATGAAAGAACCCAAAAAAGTCACAATGTTTCATTCAAATAGTACAAAACCAAAGTAAAAAAAGAAATAGATAAACATCTCCTCATCATTGCAAGCCTAGGCTTGGTCCCATTCTATCCATCTACATAGCAAGTCAAGTACCTTAAGTGGAATTAAGCATGCCCTTATCTATACCTACAACAATATAATCTATTTGGTCCCAATATCATGGACCAAATAGGGTGTGAGACTATATCCCAGAAGTCAACCACCCAATGATCTGTGCCAAATAGGCAGTGAATATACTGCTGGTAAACGTATAGGTAGCAGTAAACAGGAAAATACTCAGAAGTAAACAATCCATAGTTCCAATATCATGAAACAGCTAACAACCCTCTAAATACCAATAGGACACCCTCTGGGATGTACTCATAGCCATCCCCTCTTGTCCTACCTAACAAGTACCAACAACCCTCAGGGTAGTACACTCAGCCTAACCCCTCTGGTTTGGTCATACATAAATTATAAGACTTTCTGAGGAAGCTCACTTTGTCAATTCACCTTATATTCTAAGGTATTTAGGGACTCTCTGAGGAAGCACAAACCGTCAATTCATTTTATATCCCCATGGTCAAGAGACATTATGAGGAAGCCCACTCGGTCAATTATTTTTATAGCCCCAGGTCCTTCACAGACTCTATGAAGAATCTCACCTAGTCAATTCCTATTATAGGCTGGAGTGGATCAATGTAATTCAAGTAAAATAAAGACCATCTAAGGAATCTCACTCAGCCTATCCACTTATAGTCTATAAATCTCAAAGACTCTCTGAGGATTCTCACTCAGTCGATCCCCCTATAGTATATAATGTCCAAAGACTCTCTGAGGAATCTCACTCGGTCTTTCCTCTAACAGTCTATAACACTATGTTCTCACGACCCCGTGTAATTCAATGCATTGTAATGATATAAGGCAAATGTAACCCTACAGAACAACTGGGATAACCGGTTTATAACATCTCAAGCATGTCAGAACACCAACACTCCATCCTAAGACCATAAGGCATGGAAAACAAATAAATGACCAATAGGTTAAACAAGACCAAACAGCCATAAACAGAACTAATCATGATAAAAAAAATACAAGGAATAACAATCAACCCAATTCATTTCCAATTTACCACTACAATGGCATATAATCATTGTAGGAAAAAGAACAGGTGTAAAACGGTAGACACGCAATACCCCATTCAAGGGTATTGGTGGAATTTGCAGATAATACTCTATGACTTCGAACATAAAGGCACAAACCACCTTCCGTGGGATTAGGAGATCAATATACTTGAACCATGAGAATTGAATCATCTTATAACACCATAGATCTAACAAAACGTCCAAAATATTCAACCCACAATAACATGGAAAAGATGAGGAATTGGAAAACAAAGCTCAAGGAGAAGAGAGAACTCACTGATGTGATTCCAATGCAATCAATGGTTATCAAATCGGAGGTGCGATGGAGGATCAAGGGCTCATCGAAGATCCATGGATTCTCAACATTCTCAGATGAATGAAACCTAGAAGGAGTGGTTTATGTCTGTTAGACTCAACCATGGTATGTTTAATGAAAAAAAGAAAGTACATGGTGTGTAATTTTGGAGTATATGACTTGTACTCACCTTTTCTATACCCCACATTAAGAGGCCTCCACATCATCCCACATTACTATGTGTGTGGACAGAACATGGCCAGCACATGGCCTCCCATGGCAATAAAGTACAGACGTGTACTCATAGAATACACGACATGTACTTGAAAAATTTCAAGAAACTCCTATTTTCTCAAAAACTTTTGAAAACGGAAAAACATACTAGAAAATAAGATACGGGATCTTATAATATTATAAGATTATGTGTTTTACAAAATTATTTATTTTATTCATATGTAATTTTTTAATGTCTTGTCTTCTTTATTTACTTATGAATCATTTCTTAGGAGCTTTCAATCATTATTCCTTGATCGATGTTTATGATCTTTGTTATGTGGAGTATGATCTTATATCTTCTTGATCATCTTCTCATACCCTTATGTTCATATGTATCCGTACATGTCTCCACTTTTTATACTTATTGAGAAACTAAGCTCAAACCCTTTTATGAATTCATTACTACATTATGTGGATATGTATTATTTTTTCTATTCCTAATAGTGGAGGTAGTCACGAAGAACCTAGTGGGAGATAATTTAGCTCATTTTTATTATAATTTTTATGTTTCTATGATCCCAATGGTTCTAGACTAAAATTATATTTAGGATTCTGTTTGTATAATGTTTTTAGTATTCAACAAATTTTATGTAATGTTAATGTGTGAAAAGCTATTTTCCTTGTAGTTGGTATCATTGAAAATGATAGTTGACCTTTGGAAACAAGGATGATAAATATTTAGTGAGATCCATGGATATATTTCAAAGGGTATTTCTTAGTATCCCTCAAAGGATAAGTATAATTTTGAGTTAGAATTTTTGGGGAATGCCCTAGAATTTTGGTAAATGTTAGATTGATCTACTTCCTAGAAATTAATACCTATCTAGATACTACAAGTGGAGTTGGTGCTATAATAGATATATCTAGGTGTAATAAATCTAGAAATATGTGCTAGGTCTAACTCGGGGTATTGTGGTACAAGAATGTTGGTCTTGATGATAGTGACCCTATCCTTTTACGCATTTCATTTCATGATTTTAAGCAAAAATAAACACCAAATTACAAGGAAATGAGTTTAACATCTAGTGTCATTGAAGATTAGTTACATATTTAAACATCATAAAAAATACCGTACTTAATCTCCAAGTGAGATCCTAACATCCATTATGCTAAAAACACATCATAGGATAACATGGGGATAACATATACCATGGGATAGAATACAAATAAAAATAATTAAATAAACATTATAATAATGATTTTCACATGGGATTGAAAACATAACATCCTCATATTAATAGGCATGGAAAATGATTAAACATGTGGAATAATAAATTATAGAACATGGGATCATATTACCATGTCACCACAGTAATATGGGGGGAATTTGAGACATGACTTTAGCACATGTCAAAGATCATTTTATATATTGGAGCATGAGTCAAGGATAACAATCCAGACCATTGCACATAGAGCATGAGTAAAGGCTATCCACCAAGACCATTGCACATAATGTCTCATGAGATTGAAATTTACCTAATGAATTATGAACTATCTAGTAACACACATCATAACATGTTCATTAATATTTGTTCCACATTAATAACCATACAAAAGGAATTAATCATAATCATAAGGGTTACCATTGCAAATAAAGGGGTATCATAATCATGGTATTAGACATAACAAATGGGAATATCATAAAACTGTCCATGAATGATTGGATTTAAAACAAACATGGACATTAGTAAAGTAATATATGATTATATAATGATAAATGGTGTCCAATGTATGTTAATTAACCTTACAATAGTGGAAAAACTATATAACTAAAACATTTTGGTGCGACGTAAGGAAATTATTAAAGATTATTTAATACAGAAAAGGGAATAATACATTATATTAAATCATAACTGAAAAAACGATTTCATAATAAGATGATTGAATATAGAAAAATAGTCGTGGATTAAATAATATTATATAGTACACATTAAATTGTTTAAGAATTTGCGATGTTCCCTTACCATGGGCCCACTTATCAGGAAGAATCGAGTAGGAAACCTTTTAAAAACATGTATATCCCAAAAAATAAAACATGAATGGATATTGGAACATGAGTTAGAAAATATTAAAAAAACTCATAATATGTACATAATTTGATTTGTGAATTTCATTTGTGTAAAAAGAGAGAGAAAATAACATGAATGAATAATGGATCTTCAGGTAGATTCTCTTACCTTAAGTCTGATGGTGTTCCTCATATTATCATAATATCCTTGATAGTAAAGATATTATCATTAATTAATATTTAATAAACATTATATACATGTATTATATTTAATATAACTTTATCATGTTCATTTATATCCATTTTGATGGGTTACGTGATACGATATCAATGTTTGGGAGCGCTGGTTTCATTGGTTTTCAGGGTCAGTTTACTTATAAAAATGTATGGGTAATCATTTAAAATGAAGATGGATATCCAAAATTTATTTTTTTAATTTATTAGTGGAATTATATAATATTAAATGTTCATAAAATACATTTTATTATTTGGAGTGAGGATGAAGCACTAGATGAAAATTTAATGATAATCACTTGTATTATTTTGATCAGTTTCACTCCCAACGAACTTCTTTTGTGATATTATTTTACATCATGCATGTATATAGATTCCAGAATAGTAAATAAAATAAAATACTTATATTATGATTTGGTTCAACCATAAAAAGTGTATCATGACCCTCTATTAAGATGGTAATAGAAATTGATAACCAGTAATCCTTGAATGTGATAATTTAAAACATATTGGATGGTGTTTCAATTTTTAGTATAAATGAGGGGAGAGGAGAGATGATGATGAATTATTATATAAGAATAAAAATATTCATGAATATGTATGTTACTAGAGTTTTCATTGTGACACCTGAACCCTTTTAAGTGAAATAATATTATTATTGTTTTATTCTGTTTAATTTTCATGTTATCCAAACACAACATACAAAATAATCACAACGAATTTTATTTAATAAAACACCGAAGTGATTACATTATAGAAAGATAAAGGGAAACCATACTACCTACTAATACCTTATATGTGACTTATTATAATATTAGGGAAACCACCCAATTCAACAAAAAACCCTAAGAAAATAGTAAGGGTCCTTCGAATCCATCACAATAAACATCAATATGGCTAGATCTACTGCTATAGGACTGAGCGTCAGTGTAATGATGTGCACCATCTTTTCCAATATTATTTTAATAGGAAAAACCCTGTTTCAATTTTATATATGGACTTAATTTTACCATTACCTCTTTAATTGACTGATGAATCTATAGCGGCTATAATTATAGCCATTGGGAATTATAGGATTTCAATTTCAATGTATTTAAAAATATTAACATTTTCAAGTGTTTTAAGTAAAAGAAAAATTTTTCAAACAAGTTTATAATTGAAAAAATTGTTTAAATTTTGAAAGGAAAAATTTATTAAGGTTTAAAATGGATTTGAAAATACATTTCTTGTATTTTAAAGATAATATTGAAATATGTGTGCATTATTTTTTTGAATTCTAAAACATGATTTATAATACGTTTAATAATTAAAACGTATACTATAATTTGATTTATGTACTTTTATATTCCAAAGATTAAAATAAAAATCATGTTTTATAAAATTTATGATATTCTCTATTTAATTAAAATGAATATATTTATTTTTCTATGAATTTATAGAGATGGGTTTTATAAAAAATATACCCCACATGGGCAAGTCCTCTAGTCGGATAGAAGGATTCCGCATGCACATGGAGGTCGCGCCTAGCCTTCAGCCTCAGCATAGGCCATCCCATGAGCATGTGCTCGTGAGCCTCAAGCATGCAAAGGGGAACCTAGTATCGCACAACCATTTGTGCTGGCATAGTGGAATGGATGGGCACAGAACGCACCTGTAGAACACCGGTATGGGGCGGTACTGGGAGGGGGAAATGAGTAATCTTAATTTTGGATCAGAGCTCCCTGCTTATAATGGAGCCATGTAAGGCTTCCCATTTTGATGTCCGATCGAGAAAATTAGCCGAGATAAGATGTGTTTCATTCGATCATGTGGCGTGCGATCTGGGCCGTCTATTTTTATCCGGTACTTGATTCCTAATAGTCGTGGTATACCTCCACATTTTTGAGTGCCATACAATAATGATGAATCTAATCTTAGCTATCCATGTCTTATAAAACTCCACATTGCACCATATTCATCCGTTCGAATCAAAATCTGATCCAGACCATCCAAATCATTTTAAAATATATGGACTCACCTCAAACGTTGGAACTTGGTCAGTTAGATCTCAGTCGTTCGTTCGTTTTCCTATTTTTCCACCCCATGGAATCTTTGTTTCCTCCACATTCGCTACACCAACAGATTATTTCAAACCCACTGGCAATGTTTTTCTCCATCAATGACTACGGTGGTCCCTTTCATTCTCTCATTTTCCACAAAGACATACCCTCAGATTATTTTTTTTAACCGGGTATGTATCGGTTTTCCTTGTAAGTTTTAATAAATATATAATATATTTGGATTATATATTATATCACGTTTTTCATTTAAACCCTATGTATGTACATCTTCTCTAAAGCATCCAGCAAGCCTCCCAGAGTCTCTCATCCTCCTTCGAACCAAGTAAGGGATAATTTTTCTATGTTTTATTGTTGTAAAACATTTATACCTTTGTATATAAATGAATATATATATATAGTTTATATAATACTTATTAATCTTAACTAACATAAGGTTTTTTAAATGTGTTTTTTTTGAAGTATATAAACCATTCAAGGAATTTTATGTTTCTTTTCCTATATGCAAACACTTTTTAACTTTTTTTATCGATATATATAAATGTATTTATGTACATAAAATTTGAAATAACTTCAATCCTACCTGTTTTGAGTTCACTAAATGTAATTGAAAATGTTCCAGTAAATTTTTATAGTATGACGCACTTTGAGAGGGTTAATCATGTTTTGAACCATAAGAATTATATATATAATATTGTATTTACAAAAATGAAACCAGTTTGGGTCTTTATTCTTCATTATTGATTTTTTGTTTAAAATGATATTCTAAAAACATTTAACCCATGAAATGGGTTTATTTCATCTTATTTAATATACAAAACCCCTGTCTTAAATGGTTATGTATTAATGTATATTTATACAAATATATTTATGTTTATGTAAGAAATTTGAAATGGGGGTTTCACAAAACTTATCCCTTGTGATTAAGTTTTGTAGCTATAATTTACTAAATCTTCTTTTGGGTAGAGAAAACCCAAATTATATATCTTTTTTAAAGGGTTTATATTTGTTTCATACCCATATGAGCATACCTATAGTTTTTTGGATTATGTTTTACAAAAGTTTAAATACATGAAAGATATGTTGAAAAAATATTTTTATAAAGAATGAAAGCAAATATAAGATCATGTGATTATTTTTCCTTTTACAAAAGAAATGAAAATCTAGATGAGATAATGATTATACACCGATGCATTGTTTTACAGTTTATCACATGAAATGCCTCTGATTTACCAAGGTTACATTTTAGTGTTGGGGTTCGGTTCTGGTTGCTTTTAGTGCGTATTATGGCCCAGGAAACTCTATGGGCGCGGAGTTTAGAGCTCTTATTTCAGGTTTGATGGTATGTAGGAGGAAGGGGCTCCCGGTGACAGAGGTGGAATCAGACTCGATGGTTCTGGTCAGATCTCTTCATGGCTGTCAAGACATCTCATGGGATCTAATGTATACCTGTCGCTGTTGTAAAGTGGAGACAAATCAGGGAAGGATGGTTCACCATAATCTGTGGGAGTCTAACTTTGCAGTAGACGAGCTGGCTCGTTGGGGCCGTCCTGAGGAGAAGCTTGTGGTTTATGACACCCTTTACTCTTTACCTGTGGAGTGTGTTAATGTGGATCAGAAGGACTCTCTTGGCCTTCACTATTTTTGTCCCCCGTGAAATGTAAGGTGGCTTTCTCTTGGTATTAATAAAAAATAACTTTCTGTCAGTTATATAACAATTATCATTGCATTGATTAAATGAGTATCAAAATGTTTAAACATGAAAATATGGTTTGGAAATGGTCACTTTCTTAAGGGTTTAATGATATGTTTTTGAATTCATGTGACAACCCACTACATTACACATACTATTATTTATTAAATATGAAAGTGTGTGTTGTTTTAGTTTATGCACATCACAGTTAAATAAGAATCCAACATGTTTAGTTCCCATTAATTTTGGGAATAATCAATTTATGATATTAATGTGTTTGTAAAAAGTATTATAGAATAAGAATTTAGGTATGTTAACCTATGAATATAAGACCATACTAAGACATTTGAGTAATGTATTAGACTTAAATGATATGATGGGTGTGTCCAGAATTATACAACGCACTATTGCATTGGGTAATGTGATAAATATCATGAGTTAATGAGAGATGATGGGTGAACATTATTCTTGCTATGTTTACAACTATTTATGGTAGTTAACCCCAATTATGTTGCATTTTTACCTGTACGGTCTTGATGCAAGGCCTTGACAAAGTCCAAAATTATACATTCCCTCATAATGTAATTGAAAATGACCAAATAAGGGATTGTCCAACTGAGAGAATATTCATGTGCTAAATATATTCTATGATAATGGAAATTAAGGAATAAGGCATAATGAAGTATGAAAATGGGATGTTATACAAGGAAAGGGTATCTAATGTTAAAGATATATGAATTTCACTTTTTAGTGCTGATGAATAATTTAACGAATGATTATGTTTACAGTTATTATTTTAGAGTTGGATTGATCAATTGATAAATTATGCATATTTCATGCATATCTTGTATACATATGTGAACTCTAATTTTATTATTTAATGGATGTTTTTATGTGAACAAATAAATATTTTGTGGGTGGTATTTATGAAAGAAATGTTTTCCTCATAAGAAAAACGTTTTTTGATTTCTTTTGTTTTCAAATGTAGTTGGTTTAAAAGGGGAATTTATACAATTGTTTTGAAACCCATTATTGGGAATTCAAATGCTCACCCTACGTTTTAATTTATATTTTAAAAGATTATGTATTTTATTCCAAGCATTGAGTACTCTTGTTTGATGACATCAATATGAGGATTAACCTTATCAAGTTTTTAGAAGAAGTGTTTCTGCAGCACCTAATTTTCAAGAACCTAAACTGAATCGATCTTATATATTGGGAAAAGATGTGTAATTTTTGTGTGCTTTTATTTTTTTAATAAAATTCTCTCCATGATTCAGGCACCAATTCCAGATATCTGGGATCGGGGTCATGACTATTGGTATTAGAGGTTTCGTTTTGATAACTCTGGAAAACTAGAACAGAACTAAAAAATTAACTTAATCATTACTATGTATGATGTTTTATTTATTTTCAAATGGAAAAGGAAAATAATAGTCTTCTATCTCTTCATTTTTAGTAAAATGAATCCATAGTTTCTATAGCCATCCATGACAACTTTATTAATGATGCACATATTCTAATGACATGAAAACACATATAAGACATGTCAAACTCTCCGTGTGTAATTTAAATCAACCGAGGAGCAGGTTTAGACTACCTATTTATGAAGAAAATAGAATTTCCATTCGATTCATGTTAGGGAAATTACTAAGAGGTTCTTTATAGATGCTTCACTATAGTAGGAGGCATCTAGAACCACATGGCTTTCAAAGAAGCTGTAGCAGTGGGTCACCTCCATACGGCATAAATGTGCCAAATCTTGTCCAATGGTTATTATAGTCAATTAATAGACTTTAAAATCCTTGAAATTGAGGCCTTATATTATTTCTACATAAATCAAGTACATACTGATGTCTCTCGTCTTTAAACCACTCATGTCTCACTCTGGAGACACCATTAGTTTACCCGCGATATTGAACCAGACAGCTTGGGTTGCATTTGGCTCCGGAAGATAGAGAGTTTCAAAATTGTTTTGGGGATTCATGTAACCAGGAACTGGGGAAATAATTATTCCAATGTGATGTGTACCAATGGTTTTATAAAAATACAACTTGTTTTTTCTTCTTTCTTTTAGCTTTTCAGTTTTTGTGCTTTTGTATGATAACGGATTCGAAATTCATGAAAAAAAAATTTATTTTCACATGGAAGTACATACCCATACCTTATCTCTTCCTATTAAGGTACTAGAGGCCATTATAGTCAGAACCTATGCAGAAGAATCCATTCCCTGAAAAATCCTGAGAAGAACTAGCAAACATATTTACAAGGTATCAAACATTCCATACATTCACATCTCCTACCAATGTAATGCCTATATCAACCACTATAGATCCCCTATCCAACTCGCTGAGTATAAGAAAAGGGTAAAGTACCATGAAGGTTTTTTCCAATGCATCACTCTTTCCGGAAACCTCATAGCCAGGGAAATGTTTCAAGAGGCTGCCTTGGAAAGGAACCTTCATTCAGCCTATATTCACTATATCCTGAGCTTCATATTGTATGACCACGTCTACGAAATTACAATTCTCTAACAAGAGACTGTCCGATGAGTTCTTAGAGAGTTTTTTTCATTCAGACAACTCTGAACTTTATTCCATTAGATCCTCCCTCTGTAATCCCAAGTGTCAAATGCAAGAGATTAACCCTTACTATCTGATGTGTGTTTGGGACAAGTAAGCGAAAGAATTGAACACCAATTTTGGTATTCAGCTGACCGGACTTAAGGATCCTCTATAGTGGGGGATGTGGTGATGAACATCAGAGATACTTTTTAGAATGGTTATATGAAATGAATTGTGAGGACACAGTTCCAATTTATTGGATGAATAATTTGACACCCCATACCTTTTTCACATGATATAATAAAATTATGGTTTTATTCTGTTTAATTTTCATGTTAACCAAAAAAAACACCAAATAGACACAGGTAATTTTTTCTAGTTAAACACCAAAGTGTTTACATTACAGTAAGATCAATGGGAAACCATACTACACAAAAATACCTATTAAGAGACCTATTAGAATTAAAGTGAAACCAACTAATACAACAAAAACCCCGTGAAGAGAGTAAGGGTACATAGGATCCATCATAACAAACATCAGTATGTCCAGAGCTACCACAACCACACTGAGCATCAGTGGAATGATGTGCACTATCTTCACAAATATTTTTTTAATATGGACCATCCTTATTCAAGTTTATATATGGACTAAATTTTACCATTACACCTTTAAGTTATGAATGATGCTCTAATGGCTATAATTATATCTGTTGGTAATTCAAGTATATTTTATTCAATTTATTTAGAAATATTGAGATTTTTATGTGTGTTATGTTAATGTAATAACATTTAAACATGTTTATAATTTAATAACTTATTTAAATTCTAAAAGTATAAATGTATTATGGTTTTAAATATATATGAAATTTTAACACTTATATTTTAATGAAAATACTAAAGGAGGTGTTCATTATGTTTTTGAATTTGAAAACATGATTTTTAATACTTTTAATAATTAAAATTTATACTTTAATTCGATTTTTTTACTTTGATCTTCAAAATAATAAATTAAATATCATTTTTTATAAAATTTAAGATATTCTCTATTTTATTAAAATGAAAATATTTATTTTTCTATGATTTTATAGAGTAGGGTTCTATAAAAATTGTACCCCACAAGGGCCATCCCTCTAGCTGGGCCAAAGGAAGTAGCACACTCTAGGAGGTCGAGCCAAGACTTAAGCCTTAGAAGAGGCCGTGCCATGGGTGTGTGCGTGTGCCACAATCATGCACATAGGAACTTAGTAGTGCACCACTATGCAGGGCGTCACAATGGCATGGGCGAGCGTAGAATGTGATCGTATAACACCGGTATAGGTCTATACTGGGATATGGGAAAGATTAATATGAGATTTGTCTTAGTTATCCCCACATATAAAGGTGTCGCAGAAGGATTCACAATTTTATGTGGGATAGAAAAAATCAGTCGAGACCCCATCTAGTTCATTCTATCAAATCGCGTGCGATTTAGGAAATCTATTTCGATCAGGTCCTTGATTCATAGCAGAGGCAGTATTCCTCTGTGTTTTTTACCATCGCCCGATCCCGATGGATCTATTCTCATCCGTTCGAGTCTTTCTAGACTCGGTGTTGTACTATTGTTATAAGGACACGACCTTAAACATTACTTATTATTGAATTAAATGAATAATTCCGATTGATGATCTTTTCAGGTTTAGAGTTTTAGAGAATTATGACATAACTATTACATCTCAAAGATTACAAAGTATATGCATCTACTCACCTTCCATTTTTTTCACAAAAATAAATACTCTTGAACAAAAGAGCCATGTCTAATTCATTGTTTTAGACAGCCTGACATTTCTATGATCCCATCCTTGACCCTATACAACTTTATGTCCTATGAAAACATTTCAAAAATATGGGATGAGCATAAAAAGCTCAGTAAGGGTTATAACTGTATGGAAAGAAAACATCAGTTCGTGTATACATAAGAATCAATGAAATCATACTTTACTCATAAAACATAAGCAATTTAACATACCTCGAGAAATCATAAGATTTATGAATAAATCAATAGAAATCATAAGACATAAAGGTAACTTGAAACATTCATAACATTCTTACGTAGGGAGTAACCCTCATGGTTACGTTTGGAATACCCATCACAGTATATTCCCTAAATCTCTTCATAGAAACCATAACATTTAACCCTTTCGCATTGCCCAATGCATTGGAGAGCTATATCGGGATCACCCGCCCTTTGCTTATCACGGAACCCCCTGTCTTAATAAACAATTCCCAAGAACCATAACATAATCATAGCACATAACTTAAGCATAAATAAAAGATAACATTACCACATTGCAATAACAATTTGAAATTTTAAGATATTGAAATAATAAACCCATTCTAAAAACCATTTTCAAAACCATATAAAACATTTAATAAAGAGATTTTTGAATCAAAGTGTCCCATACCACTTTGAAGCTTTTAAAATTTTAAACCATTAATATCCATATAAGAAAATCCTTAAAACCATTTTTAAAACATCGATATTAATGAGAAATATTTATAAGAATAAATCATTAAAACATTTAAAACGATATTTTAGTTAAAGGGGTTTTAACAAAATGAGAGACACTTGAATACAATAATTGAGGAATAAAATTTAATAAGAACATTATAATATCATGAGAATAAAGGGATTCATTATATAATATGCCAAAGGATAGTATATACACCATATAAAAGTGAATTGGTGCATAAAAACAATGAAGTCTCAATAGAAATGTAAAATGAGATGAAATCCATTATAAAGAAGGTATCCTTAAAATTAAGGATAAATCAATCTCATAATTTTTTGTGACAGATATAAATACACCCAATATAAGTTGATATTAAGTGTAAAATAATAAAAGGTCATTCACACATATTAAAATGATGACATATTCAATAACTATCTGTTGAACCCAAAGAAATTGAAATTGGGTTAAGAAGTTCACTTGGTAAAATTTGACAGCCTAATGATGTCACTTTAAAATTCATAAAATCAGCAGATGAGATAGAAAATGGTATCCCATCACATGGAAATAAAATTTACTTCAATAAGGATATAGAATAACATATCCCAGAATAAAAATTTGTAAATTAAAATACATAACAAAAACAGTCTTTCAAAAAGAGGAGTGTGAAAGGTTCCCTTAACGATTTGGGAATATTTTGAGACGTACACCCCATGAAAGAAGGTTCAAACAATGATGATGTAACTAACCATAAATGAGAGTATATTATACAAATAGTAAAATAATGGGAAGTACATACACCACAGAAAAGGAAATAGTGGCCAATGTAGCATGAATCTCACGGGAATAAAAAGTGAGATGAAAATCCCCTTATGAAACTTCGGCAGCCTAATGTTGCCACATAAAACTTCCAAAAATGGATTTTTGAGATAAAATAGGGTCTATAATCATATAAAATTTACAGAAAGAGGAATATAAATGAAAATCCCCCAACATAAGAAAGAGGATCTTAAAGTATGTTACATAACAAAAGTACTTAAAAATAAAGAGAGAGGTAGGATCCCTTACGAAAATTAGTCAGCCTAACGGCGCCACTTAAAAATTATTAAAATGAATTGATGAGATTAATAGGGGGTATCTCATCATATGAAAATAAAAATTATAGTATGGTGAATATAAAATAACATCCTCCAATATAATAATATGGAGCATAAATGTAATGACATAAAAGATGGTACTTGAAAAGAAACAGAGAGGTCAGATCCCTTACCTCATGTTTGACTTGTCTGGTTCGTTTCGTTATATTCCTGAATAATAAACTTTGGTAAATTTATAATTTCTTAATGTACATATTTTAATATTATTATTCAGTTCATATCACATATTATAATTTTATAATAATTGGTTAATAATATGAGTTCATATTAGACGTTTTTGTCGATGTTTCATACATGAGTCAAAAATGAACTTGTTTGAAAATGATTCTCCATGTGGTTATAAGTAAATCATCTCCAGAATAGTATTAATGATTTAAATATCATATATATCATGTAAATATTCATTTTATACTATTCCATAATATTTGGAGATTAAATGAAATGAAATGCACCGTTCTTGGAGACGGTAGGTCGTACGTATGCATGAACGCAACTTTCATTTCTTTCACATATTAATAGAATTAAAAATAATTGAGAGATATATATATATATTAAAATTCCATTATAATATATATGTTTTATATGTCACATAATTTCATTAATTTCATTATTTATACATTCCATGCATTGCATGAACGAGTCACATCATTTGAGGGGCGGTAGTCCAAACTTTATCGTATAAATTATCGCATTTGCACAACATGAAAAGCATAAAGGTATGTTTTAAATATAAAAAAAATAAGCATATGGAAAACATAAATACCATAAATATCATATATAAAATAAGGTGAAATCATAATGGCCTCCATGAAAGGTGTTAAGAGAATATTGAACAATCATTGTTTCGTGAGGCAGTAATTCACCATCCACAAAAACAGTATGTTCTTTAACTATTAGACGGAGTTGTGTGTAAGTGTAGCTAGAATACTTAACATAAAAATATCCTAGTATATTTAATATACTAGTGTTGTTAAAAAATAAAGGAATATAAAGAGTTTAGGGGTTTGTAAAATCAAAATAAAACAAAAGAACACAAGTGAAGACATTACCTTTAAATCGGGTAACTCATATTGGTTTGAACCAAAAGGGTTTCATGAAGAGTATTCTGCCAAGGTGAGGCCTCACTGATGAATATAGGTATGTGGAGAGATTAAATGGGCAGGGTTTGGCCAACCCAAAGTCTTTATAGGTTTGTGTAAGGTGGTAGAGGTGGGGGCCTTTTATAAGAGAAGAGGAGGGGCACTATTGGAATGTTAAAAAATATTACTTTATTATAAAATTCTTTTCGGATTTTAAAGGTCCAAAAAGGATATATTTCAAGGATAAGGTGATGGGGTTTCTAAATCCACCCATAAAATTGGTTTGTGACATGTGTAAGACTTATATTTCACCCTATCTTCTCATTTTATTTAAATCGTTCATTTATGAGGTAATCACTTCATCATCACGGTGTAATAAATAAAACAATTTATCTAATTTCTAAAAATTTAAAAAAAACTCACATGAAGTAAGAATTATTTTTATCTTCCCAATTACTATTTATAGTCTAAGATATTTTTTATGTAGACAAAATTAAAATTATTTTACATAGGTGTTACATAATTTGGTTACATTTTCCTTTCTTTAAAAAATATATGATAAAAGGTCACTATCACACTAAAGTGATTCCATGGGGTCCCAAGGTTGGAACCATGCATCCTATGGTCGGCCATGACACCACCAATTGCATTAGGACACATTTTGGGGGTCATTTTATATTTTTATGATATTATTTTCTTACCCATAATTACCCAATTACTAATTAAACACGATAATTCAAGATAATTACCGTCGTTACAATTCATAATGTCCAAAAACAAAAGAGTCTTAATTACATAATTTGGACCTTATGATTCCAAATATGGAATCCATTTCATCAAATTCAAAACACATAAATTTTATTAATTAATATAAAAGTAAATATCGTTGTTAAAACAAAAGATGGGGTTTTGAGAAGTAAAATTTATCAAATGATTGACTTGTTTTTACATCCAATTGAAAAGTGAAATTACTTCCATTGAACAACATTGTATTAGGTGATAAAAAAATAATTCAATTATAAAAAAAATTAAAATGAAAATCTAAATATATAAATAAATTGGATTAAAAGGCAGTTTTGAATTAAAAAATGTATTTTTCACTATTCATTAAAAAAAGCATTATAAGAAAAATACAAAAAATTAACCCTAAGCTATATTTGATATTTAAAATTCATAAATGATGTCCATTTTACCAAATTAAGTACATAAAAGTTTCATTAATAAATCTTATAGTTAATTCCTGCTGTCAAAACAGATAGCGGGTTTTTGGAAGCAATATCTATGAAACATTTGGCACTTGTTTATTTTCATTTTCAAAGTGAAATTAATTCTAATGACCATAATTGAATTAAATTGTAAAAAGATATTCTAATTAAACATTAAAACCAATTAAAAAGGGAATATAACAATATATTTAAATTAGATAAAAATTAGTTTTGATGTAAAATGCAGTATTTTTCAATATTCATTAAAAAGAATGAACATTGTCTGAAACATAACAAAAATTTAACCAAAGCAAATTTAAATATCCCAATCATATAGAATAAGTTTATTTTGACTAATATAGTTTAAAAAATTGTTAAAATTTATATTTAAAAAAGGTTCTCCATCAAAAGGTGGTAAAACAATCTTTTAAAAATATTAGAGTATTTATTCTTAAAAATGGATTCATTTGGATCTTAAGCCTCTAAAATTTATTGGATAAATGTTAAAATATTTGAAAAACATATTTAATCATTTTGTAGTTAATTATGTTCATTCCTTCTATTACAACGTCTAGGCGTTAACTATTATAATATTATTAGTGTGCAACGTAAGATTTCAAAGAAACTCATTGTTGCGTATTGGGTACGCCATCGAGCATAGGATTCCCTTTAATGTAGTATTAACATGTTATCCAAAAATATTGATAAAAATTATAATGAAATATTATTTATTTACCTATGATGTAACAATTGTTGTCTGATCAAAAAGCGATCTAATCTGGACGGTCCATCACATTTTAAAATCTATGGACTCGCCTCCACCGCTAGATTTACCTTGGTTATATCTCAGTCATCTATTCATTTTCTAATTTTTCATCCCCATGACATCTTCTTCCACCTCTGCATGAAAAGAACCACTAGATTATTACACACCTACAAGCACCATTTTTTCTCCATTTGTGACACTAGTGGTCCCTTCCTTGTTCTCTTCTTCCAGAAAGACATTCCCTCAGCCTTTTTTTAACATGACAGGTCTCGATTTTCCTCACAAGTTTTAATCGACATATATTATATATGGTTTATATATTATATCATGTTTTTCATTTGAACCCTATGAGTGTTCAACTTCTCTCAAGATTCCAGCAAGCCTCCTTGAGCCTCTCCACCTTCGAACCAAGTAAGGGTTCAATTTTCTATGTTTTATTCCTATAGAACTTTTATACCTTTTTGAATAAATGAATATATATATATATATAGTTTTATACTTCTTCTTAATATTCACTCCAATAAGGTTTTTTAAATTTGTTTTTATAAGTAGATAACCCATGCAAGGAATTTTATGTTTCTTTTTCAATATGAAAACCATTTTTTATTTTGTTCCCTAGTTATACATATATGAATGTATGTACATAAAATTATAAATAACTCCCATCATACCTATTTTGAGTTCACTAAATGTAATTGACAATGGTCCACTAATGTTTTATCGTATGAACCACTTTCAGGGGGTTAAACATGTTTTGAATCATAATAACTATATATATAATATTGTATTTACAAAAATGAAACCAATTTGGGTCTATCTACTTCTTTAATTATGTTTTGTTTAAAATGATATACTAAAAACATGTAAACCATGAAAGAGGTTTATTTCTTTTAATTTTCATATTAAAAACCCATGATTGAAATGGTTATGTATTAATTTATAATTATAAATATATATGGATGTTTATGTAACAAATATAAAATGGGGTTTTCATGAAACATATTACTAGTGATTATGTTTTGTTGTATGAATTTACAAAATCTTGTTTCGAGTAAAGAAAACCCCAAGTATACATCTGGTGTAAAGGGTTTATATTGGTTTCATACCTATATGAGCGTACATATAGGTATTTTAATTTAGGATTCCCAATGTATGAATACATTCTACCAATATTGAAGAATTGTTTTTATAAAGAATACATGCATATAAAAGCTCATGTGATTAATTTTCCTTTTATAAAAAAAACTCTACATGATATAATGATTTTACACCTATGTGGTGTTTGCCAAATATTCGCGTGAAATTCCTCTGATTACATAAGGTTTAATTTTAAATATTTTATATAAAAATAAATATTGCATGTATTAAATGAGTATCACAAAGATAAAAAATGAAAACATTGTTTGGAAATTGTAACAATCTTAAGTGCTTAATGCAATGGTTGTCAATGCATGTGACAACACACTACATTATGTGTACTATTTGTAACTAAATATGCAAGAGGGTGTTGTTCTAGTTCATGAATGTCACTGTTAAATCAGAAGCCAACAAGTCCAGTGATTTTTACTTTTTGGCATAATCTAGTTTAGATATGAATGTGTATGTAAAATGTATTATTGATTAAGAATGTAGGTATATTAACCTATGAATATAAGACCATACTAAGACATATGAGGAATATATTGGACTTAAATGTTGTGACTGTTGCACCCAGAATGATAATGTGCTCTAATTCATTGGGTAAAGTGGTGAATCTCATTAGTTAATGTGAAATGATGTGTGAAAATGATGCAAGCTATTTTCCCAACTACGTGTGGTAGTTAACAACAATTGTGTTGGGTTTTTACTCCTATGGTCTTGGTGCAGTGCCTTGAGAAGATCCAACATTATAAATTACCTAATAATTTAATAGTAAATGATCAACCAAGGAATTGTTCAACTAATAGAATATCCCTTGGCAAAGAATATTCTGTAATAGTGGAAATGAAAGCATAAGAAATAAACAAGTATGAAAATGGAATGTTATATAAGAAAAGCGTATCTAATGTTAAAGCTATGTGAACTTAACTTTATAGTGCTGATGAATGATGTTATGAATGCTTATATTTACACGTATAGTTTTTTATTTTGATTGATCAGTTATAGAATTATGCACATTTCATGCATTTATTGTATACGTATCTGCACTCTGATTTCAAGATGTAATAAATGTTTTTAAATAAACACATACTCTTGTTTGAATGGACTTTCTAAAATAATTTTTTTCCACTTAAGAAAATAATTTAGGATTTCTTTTATTTTCAAAGGTGGTTTTTTTAAAAATGGAATTTCATCAATTGATTTGAAACCCATTACTAGACATTCATATTCTCAACCTTTGTTTTAATTTCTATTTTACAAAATATAGTAGATTACTCCAAGATTTTAGTAGTCTTATATGACAAAATCAATATGAAGATTTTCCATATCATGTATTTGTATGAAGGGGTTTTGCAGAATCTGATATTCCAAGACCTAAACTGAATTTATCCCCTCTATTGGGACAAAATGTGTATTTTTTATATGCATGTATTTCTGAAACAATTTGCATAAAAACATTCAGGCATCAATTCCAACCATCTTGGATTGGGGTTGTGACTTTAAAAACTTTTTTATGAGGGATGGTGAGGAGAGAAAAAAGAATATAAAGATAATGAAATGAAAATAATGGAAATGATAGGTGTAATTTACTTGTTGAATTTATCCTCCATGAGAGACTCATTAGGTATGAGGTTTTCTAATTTTGATGATACCAATAACTCTTAGATATGGGGAAGGATATTTGGAATGGATTTTTGTAGAATTTGTACAAGGAACAAGGCTTGGAAGGTATAGGGAGAAGTGATGGTGAGGGGTTGAATTTATAGTGGAGGATAAGGGAGTTTTCACCATATTTAATTAATTAGCTTATTATTTTTATCAAGAAAAGTAATAGTGATGATTCATGAGACTAAAAAAATTAACTAGATCATGTGAGCATGAAAACATTGTTCTTAAATCATCCATCACTCAATGAATATTTTATTTATCTTATAGTGTATTTATATCGTAAATTACTGTATTTTACCATTCACCAGAAATTCGCGTATTTCAAAAAAATCCCAAAAATTCAACATAACCATTTTTTTCTTGTAGAGTAACAAAATTAACTCCATTTTATAAAAATAATTTTTAAAATAATATAAATTTAATTTTTAATTAAATTCATAATTTACATGAAGCATACATATTTTAAAATTATAACTGCTTTTATAACACATTAAAATATTATCAAAGGTCTCACAAAATTATATTGTATTCATGAAACATTAAAATTTTAATGTATTAATACAGTTAATGAAAATATATTTTCATTTATATTATTTAAATAATCAAATTTTATAATTAAATATTTATAACTTATATTACTACCAACACTTAATTAATAATTTTTAAAATATTTATATAATAACACTATCAAATAATTATATCATTCTATCAATTAAAAAATGGACACAATTTATTCATACATTCATTGGTGAGGTTATTGTTAAATTTTATGGTTGACTATTCATAAGGGTCGCATTACTATTCTAAACGTCAGTTACTATTCCATTTGTATATGTTCATTAACTTCTAGAAATGCCTTTTATTACACTCATTCTTCATTTATGTTGTTTGTATTATCTTCTATATATAATATTATGTGATTATACTATAAGAAATATTTATATATAAGTAATTACATTGAAAAGACTTCATGCCATTACATTCATCCCCTGTTATGAAATTTCACCCTCGAAATATTGTTTTATATTCTATGATGAAAACATGTAAGGGTACTTTTCATTCATCACATCCTCTAGTTTCTATTTTTCCTCTTCATACTTATGGTTTGACCATAGTACTTTGACTAGGTAAGTAGTATTGTTGTGTATAAATTTACCTCTACAATCCAAAATCTTCATTAGATTCTTGGCATAAGAAAGATCACACTCTAGCTATACCAGCAATGAAGCTAGTAAGGGTGAATGATCCGGTATGAACATCCTTAAGTGGGATACAAGGAATACATCATGTAGTTTATAAATGTTATGTGTAATTACTAGTTGATAGGACAAATATCTAACATGATCAAGGATCTCTAAGGGTTTGATGAATTTGGGATTGGTCTTTCTTTTATACCGAAATCTCATGACCTTCACCGAAAGAGATATTCAAAAGAAGACCTTATATCCAACATTGATTTAAAGGTCTCGTTGATGGTTTTATACATAGCTCTTATATCAACTATGGTATGGGATACCTTGGCGTGATGTTGAATAGTTTTCACATATTCCTCTATTTCATCCACCATTTTCGGTACTAGTTTATTCTACTCACTGACTTCAGCCCATCACACTATTGTTCATCACCTTTTCCCATAAATTGCATCATATGGAGCAATTCCGATGCTCTATTAGAAACTATTATTTTAAAATAATTATAACTAAGGTAGATGTTGGTCTCATCCTCTTTGGATGTTCATGTAAGATGCTCTTAATATGTCATCCAGTGATTGGATTGTTCTCTCAGATTAACCATTAGTTTTAGGGTGATAGACCTTACTGAAGTTCAATTCACTACTTCAAGAATGTTAGAGATTTTTACAAAACATTAATGTTCATCTCGAATCTAGGATTAATATAGTCAGTATTGTAACTCCATGTAGCTTTACCACCACATTGTTATATATATATGAAAGTAGATTTTCTGGGACCATGTTGTATAGAGAAGGAAGTTTGAAGAGTTATCTTATTCAAAGTGTTGTCTTTTGTTGTCAAAGAAGATAAATCGATTCAATTTGTAATGGACATGAAACCAGATGATTCTTTGCTGAGATGTATTTCACAAAAATCATAAGTTAGGAGAACTTGTGATGAAAGCATTATGAAGGAAAGGCAGAGAAATGATGACGCTAGTCATATACTATTTGGATTGAAAGGAATGATGCTACTGGAAGATAGGGATGTTTCAGAACATCCCATTTTAATTCTAACAATGCTAAATCTGGTCTATTAAAGGATATATATCACGATAGTGGAGTTCATGATAAAAGCCGAAGAATGGTTATGGGAAGGTTGTGTAATATTATACTGTGATGCATGAAAAATTAGCGTGATGCTCGAAAAATAAGAAGGTTGTGCGAAATAATTGTGGGATGTGTGAAATATCAGTGAGATGTGTGAAAAAAATGGCTGTGAAAAATAATTTCTGGATGTGTGAAAAATAATGGATGCATGAAATATTGGCATGGTTTGCGGAATAGAGGAATGAATTTCTTCATGCAAGAGGTGTTTTGAGATCAGGAGCTCGACAATTAGATAATGCATAATGTGTGCAAAAATTTGGATCTTTTTTCAAAATTTGATGTTGTGTGAAAGTGTTTCTACGCGCCTAGAGATAGTTTTACGCGCTGGAAGTTGTTTTATGCTCATAGTCAAAAATGCCTATAAATATGAGGTGAACCCCTCTCATTTTTTTATTCTCCACACTTATATGAAATTCTGAGCTCTGGTGTGAGTAAAATTATACGCTAGCTGAGTTTCATGAAAACAAAGTAGTTTGTGCAAAAAGAGGATAACTGCACGCAAAAGAGAAAAAGTTGAGCGAAAAAGGGTAGTGGCACGAAAATAGAGAAGTTGCGCGAAAAGAGAAAAATTTACACGAAAAAAGGAATATGTACAAAAAGGTTTTCAAGCCAAAAGGTAATTTTTATTTACTAGCCATTTGAATTTCATGCTAGGTATCCTCGAGGATACACGAAAAATTTGGGGTCTTCACACATATTTAGTTGTTTATATGTGAGTTCTTACCATCTTCTGGGAAGGAATGTAAAGACTTGTACATCAGAGAATAAAACAGTTCAATTGTTAAGAAGCACTAAAATACTATAATTCCCAATTTGTGCAATGAGGGTGCATACGTGCTTGCAGATGGGTTTCCAAGTGCTACACGAGTGTAAGGTTATATCCAAGTTGTTGTATTCCACATCAAAGGATTTTTTTCTAGTGTATTGTGTGGTACTGGATTAATTCTATACCATACCAAGGATGTAGCTACTATTGTTGAGTAGTGAACTTTTTAAATCTTGTGCTCATGTGGTTGTGTGGGTTCAGTAGGGAAGAAACTCTTTAACAGGAGGCGAAGGTTGTTTCCATTATAAATAAACATTAAAAGAAAAAGGTATCACTGATTCACCCCTCCCCCTCTCAGTGATACTTGGATCCTAATAGGGAACTTCAATATTCAATGATATGTCCTCCATAATTATGATATAGTGATATTTCTCTATAAAATGATCCAAAATAACCCATATTATATTGTTCTTATAAAATGTATTTGGATGTCCAGTGACAATCTCCATGGTAATTTTTTTCCACATCTATGTTGGGATGGGTAGAGGTTGCATCATGACCATTGACATTTTCCTTTTACCCTTCACTTGCTGACATACACGATAATTTGATGTATACTAGGTGATCTCCTTTTTCATATTGTCCCACCAATAATTCTCCCAGATATTTTGATACATCTTTGTACTACTTGGATGAGTAGATATGTTTGATCAATGCACACCATTTTGAAGATCCATCTTTATCTATTTATTTTATGTGACACATAGTCTTGACCCAAGTATTTAGACTCCATCCTTATCAATCTTTAACTTATATGATTTTACTTTCCAAATAGCATCCACCATTTTCTGAATTTAAATATCATTTCTTTAAGAATAAATTATTTTACCTACATGGTACATTTATGAAATCATTTGAGAAAGGATTGATTATTTTCCTCCCTTGAGGATTCCCATGTCTATCCTCTTTAGATCTAAGAAGATTGGATCCTTCTCAATTATCATCATTTATAAAGATGCATGATCCTTTCTACTTAGAGAACCAACTACCTTATTTTCCCTACCATGATGGCAATGGATTAAGAAGACATAATTCTTTATGAGCTCTAACCATCTTCACTGGTGCATATTAATCTATTTATGTGTGAATATATATTTGAGACACTTGTGATTAGTATATATCTCACACTTTTACCCATAAAGATACTATTGTCTAATTTTCAATGCAAAGATCATATCTTCCAACTCCAGTTCAAGTGTATGATAGTTTTTTATCAAGAATTTTAAACTTCCTTAAGGTGTAGTCTATCACATTATCCTATTGAATCAGTACACATCTAAAACCTTTCTTTGAAACATTGTTGTATACAACAAGGAGTTCTCTACATTTTGAGAGTGTGAGTACCAATGCAGTGATAATCCTCTTTTTAAGCTCTTTAAAGCATTCCCCACATTCTTGAGTCTAGAAAAGCATTACTCCCATCCATTTCATATTGGTTATTAGGTTTAACAATATGGATATGTTTTTCACCAATCATTTGTAATACCAAACATGACTAAGAATTTTATTGATCACCATTACAAATGTTTTCATGGGACACTCTTCTATTGAATTTGTCTTGAATGGGTCCCCATATATCCTTTTTCTGGTGATTACATACCCTAAGAATGATACATCCTCCATCCATAACTCACATTTACTTTACTTTGAAAAATATTTCTCCCTTTGCAATGTCTATTCAAATGCTCCCCATATTCATCCCAACTCTTGGAGTATATCATTATATCATCAATAAAGAATGGGAAAACATATTTCAATGTAATCTCCAAAGAAATTATTCATTATATACATGAAAATTGATGGAGCAATGGTGAGTTTGAAGGGCATCACTATGAACTCATAGTTTCCATACCTCATTTGAATAGAAGTGTTGGTAATATCCTCCTTCTTCACCTTTAATTGTTGATATCTCGATCGAAGTTCCACCGTAGGGAAAAAAATGTCCCCACATAGTTGATCAAACAAATTCATCTATTGGTGGTAGGGGATAATTGTTCTTTATTGTGAATTTAATAATCACAAAATAATCAATGGAAATGTTCATTGATCTACCCTTATTCTTGACAAAGAGGAATGGTTCACCCCATGGTAAAGAACATGGTCATATAAAATTGTTCCCTAAATTCTCTTGTAACATCTTCTTTAGCTCTTTCAGCTCAATGGTGGCCATTATATATGGTTTCTTTGATATATTCAGTGTTCTATAATAAGATCAATTGGGAACTCAACCAATCATTCACAAGGAAGAATAAGAAATTCCTCAGGTAATACATTACTATAATCCCTAATGATGGGAATGTATTTGAGCATGATTATCATCTATGTCTCAATCATTTTAGCAACATATGATTGGTTATAAGAAATTGTATCCACAATTGGGATGATGATTCTGAAGGAGATTCATCATCCTCCGTACACTTGTATAGAAATTGGGGATGCTACTAGACATGAAGAGTGATCTCCCATTCTTGAAAGTTGATGTTGGATATGTATAAAGACATTTAATCCTATCCTAATATAGAATAAAACTCTTATATAGGAATTTTGATTAAATTTTTATGGAGGTTCAGTCTAAAAACATTAACCTGGGAGGTTTTTATAAACTTTTAATGAAAACTGTTCCCCTTTTTTTGTTCAAATAGATATCTCAACATCCATATTTTTAGGTGCTTCTTGAATAGTTCTACTAAACATACAAGATATGAAAGAATTCATAGAACCAGAATCAAATAGTATGTTTTCTGTTATTGAATTAATAACTATCCTACCTTTCAACACACTGTTTTTTGGCTTCACCTTAGTAGTTATGATAGAATAATCCCTTATAGCCATAGATTTTGTTGTTCATTTACTCAGAATACCCTTATCTAGGGAAATGGATTACATAATTCCTTTTTCCCATGTAGTTTTAACACTGTAACATAGTCTGAGTTTTGACTTGAACCTTCCATTATTCTTCCATATTAGTGGAATTATTTATATTCCTACTTCATTTCTTAGCCATATTTTGAATTCATCCACATTCGAAGAAATTCTAGGTTACCTTTAAATAGCGAATAGGATCATTGTTTTGTAGTTCCTTGAAACATGCGTTCTAGTTTTAATAATCACTACTTCAAGGTAGTTTCCAAATGATTTAAACATGGAACTAGAAACTTACAATAGTTATTTATCCAAGAAGGACCTTTTTCAAATGGAAGGCATTCATCAATTTTGAACATTATGATACATAGGAACGTGCATTGGTCGTGAGGATGGGAGGATAGAATCAGCACACCCTTTTGTGGGGAATTATTTCCTACTCAAGTAAACTCTTTATAATTTAAGATGTTTTCATTAATCCATATTAATTCACCAAGTATAACATACGTTTCCCTTAGAATTAGCAATCACTTATTAACATGTGTAAAATTTAGAATCATTAGTATGTATTCAAGGTTAATCATTAATGGATATATCTATATATTTTAAAGGTTCTCCATCAATGGTATCCTATCATATAATATTTTTATATTCTTTTAATATTCTTGATGATGATACTAGTTCTCAATAAACTCAGTGTGGAACTGTAGAATATATTGTCATCCAGGGAGAATAATGTTTTTTATATTTGGATCATACCCATGAAATGGGTTACATAGGTATCCTTTTGAATGGAATCATAACCCTCTTAGTTTAGTTCCACTTAATAGGACACATCATACCTTTTAAGGTTAGGTGATATGGACCTAACCATAAAGTTTAATGTCTTTTTTATGTACATCTAAGAAAAATGTTCTTAGTAAGAGTATCGTTAGGGACTTGTGTCGAAACATCCCAATGAACATGGAAAGGATATGGGTTTCTAAGTTAGATTAACCCCTATTGGAAATATGGGCCATGGACAACTATATTGATTTATGATGTTGGATTTGAACCTCAAAAAGGCTTCCTACGTACCACATGTTTATAGGAATCAAATCCCATGTAGTTCGTTAAATAACATAGGAGAGTATAGTTCATTGAGAGAAATGAGTTTGGGATTACTTTTTGAAAAGGATTCCTTGATGATTTTGGGGGTTTAATTTGGGGCTTATTCTTAAGGAGGATGCCCATATTATGGGAATTCAGGTTGGATTATTAGAGAGAATATCCAATGATCTGGGGACTTGTAAAGGCTTCCGACATATCCTAGTTTGATTAGGAATGAGATATCTCATAGTTCAATGACTGTGAGTTTTTGTTCACATGTGGTAATCATCATGAATCTCTAAGCCCTTGTGATCCATGCTCATAGTGATAAACAAGAGGATGTGAAATTTTCAATAATGAAACATACACTTTTTCTCCTCGGCTGGTGGATGAGGGTGAGCCTATGATTGATTGGGTGTAGGAGGGTGGGGCAATGAGCCTTCCCTCTATACACTTTACATTGGAGAAGGGTCCAATAAAAGGTAGAATTTATGATGGTTAGAGGCATACACTAAGATATCTTCCCTAAAAGTGATCCTAGTAGGGGAGGCGGAATTTTCATTCACTTGAATGGAAATGAATGTGTGAACCTTACCTTCCCTACCAAAATATCTGAGGTTTCAGGTCTCTTTTAAAAGGGAGAGGTCTAGACCCAAAATCTCTTCCAAATCAGAAACATCATAACACTGTTTAAGTGAGAAAGGCCCATGTGACTATGGATATAAAACCCACAGAAAAATCATTAATCTCAACCCCATTGTGAAACAAATGTGGGAAACATCTGAATGTGGATATTCAAACCCAAAATTGAAGGCATGCTGATGTGACTTTCCCAAAGGATTGATATGCCCGGAGGTTTTTATGGAGGTCTCAACATAATCCCTTTCAAACAAGGGATACAATAAAGAGGAAGCCTTTCCATTAATGGTTTTGAAGAAGTCTTGATGGATTTTAGACTAAAAATAATAAGTGAATCAAAGAGGGGCGCCCATGTAGTGAAGGGTGATCAAGTATGGGCACAAAAATTGGATGGGGAAACCTGATATTCACTTAAGTGATCAACAAAATGTATGTAATACATGGAATAGTCTTGGCTCAATCATTCAAGAGTATCCATAGGTTATCCCAGAAGAGGGGCGCTCAATTTCCTATGAAAGGAATATGTGGCCCACAAGTGATTTTGATTTAGGGAGATTGGGCTCTTTAGGCACACAAGTGTTATGGATTTCAAACACTAAATGGACTTCAGACATATTATCCTCCTCAAATTCCTCTTATTTAGATTTTAATGAACGACCTTGAATGATTCGGAGGACTTGTTTGAATAAATAGGGCTTCTAGATATGCAATTGGGATTCAAGGAAATTCATCCATACAAATGAAGGCCCCAAGGGTCTATTTATATGAAAAAACTGACCATGGGTGAAATTAGATTGGGCGTACAAGGGGGTTGCATGGAAAAATTTTGTCGTGCAAGTGGCTATGCACCAGATGGGTGGCACCCAAGTATATTTGTGTGCGTCCAGTGATTTTTCCTAACTATGGATCCTCCTTGAGTACTTTCCGAAAATAATACTTTCATTCGTCTCCAACAAGGTGGAACATGAATATTGACACATAGGTACCTTGGGCGCCACTTTAGGGACATAGCCAAATTATTCCACTATACTGCGGGGGATGCACCCCTACACCCTTGTTTGGGATCAGTCTCGGGCTATGGGATGGTTCTTTCGCTACCCTAACTGACACCCATAAAAAATGTAGAGTCGCCGTGAGAACATTTCAAGCATAGTTGAGAACATTTTGTCGAGAAGTTCATGATAGACATTTCAGGGTCTCTATAATGATTCACCCCACAATTTTGACATGTGGGCTGTTTTTCCTTATTTTCATCTTGTGATTTATTTGATAAAGTACCCATATTAGTCTCCATTTACCTCCTTTTTTCATTGGTCCCATGAGACCACTGAGATGCTCAAAAATATATTTCAACCTTGTAGAACTAATGGAAAATCTCCTCATTATTTTTGAAGTCCCAAATAACTAATTCTTTCTATAGACATGAATATAGTCAACTAATGAAGAAATCCACATGGATTTTAGAGTTCATGACAAATCTTGAGGCATATCTGTTATGCCTTGTAAATGTTTCTTCATATTCCCCAATAGACTCATATTCCTTTTTATTATGTCAATGGAACTCTATTTTCATCTTTAGAGTAATGTTTCAGGGAAAATATTTATTGAAAAACATTTTCAAAAATTCCTCCCATCCTATGGAATCAGTTTCTTCATTGGGCATCGTATTTTATGTTTGTGTCCACCACCGATCTATCTCCCCATCAAAACGATATACCTCTATCATAATGATCTCTTATTATAAGCACTAGAGAATGAAGACATATTTTATGTGGAGTTAAACTATAGATCTACAAGGATGGGAACATAATATCTAGTGGACATGGGAGGCTATTACCACGTGAAGGAATCAATGACAACATGCTCTTTCCAAAGAGAATGATGGAATTCCACATGATTCGTGTTATTTTTCATAACATGGTCCAGTAGAGATACTATTGTCCTGATGTTTTGAGCACCCATTCCAATTATATTTTTCATATCATTTTGTAAATCATCACAATTCCTCTCACATTCAAGCTTGAACATGTTCTTTTATTCCCCTCAATTATCTATGAAATTGAAAGTCCAATTTGGGAGCCTGTATACTTAGCTAATATTCATAAAAAGGAAACGTTAAACATTATAGGATAAATTCTTAATGGAAAATTATATCTTTACATGCGATTTCATAGGATTCAATACAATTAATCAATTGTATGATTCTTAAAATTTATTTTTATAGTGGTTTTTCCATTAATAAGGGTTCTTAATGAGATTATGTATTTACCAAATAATATCCCCCATGAGTGTTAAAGCAGGTGCACACTAAGGCTCATTATTGTGTACTAGGCTACCTTGAGGCAAGCCCAGAACACCATGTCATATTTTTTACCCCTAGTTACATCTATTATAGTACCATGTACACCTTTAGTATCTATACATGAATATATTTTCTTTCTAAACAACTTACTCTATATTTTAAAATAAATGGATATTTTTATAGACATTGTCTTATCCCAAGGGTTCTTACTAATGTTATTTATTACTAATGAAAAAAATAACTAGAACATCCTATCATAAACTCTATAGTGACAATACCATTTTACACATGTCATTATATGATTTTGTAAATAAATGAACCCCATATTAAAATCCAAGGATTGTAAGCTCTAGTGTCATGGATGATTAGGTACATAATTAAGAATCATAAATATACTTTATTTTAATATCCATATGAAATAATAAAATCTTTTTATACACATACATATTCATAGGATAACCTAGGGATAACATGAGAAATTGGATGAGCTAAAAATCACTGTGAGGGAATAAACAATAAAACAACACTTCACACATGGGTTAGAAAGAATAACATAATGATATCAAAAGACATGGACCCTGATTATACATATAGAATCATAACATATAGAGCATGGTATCATATATATAAGGCCCCGGCCTTAAACCTTACTTAATATTGAATTAAATGAATAATTCACATTGAGGATATTTTTAGGTTTATAGTTTTTGAGAATTAGTATATAACTATTACATATCAAAATATTATAAATTAGACACTTCTACTAAGTTTCCATAAAATAAAAACTCTTAAAAAGAAACATGTCTAGTTCCATGCTTTATTTAGCATGACCGTCCCTTGATCCCATCCTTGACCCTACTCCACATTAAGTCCTGTGAAAAACATTTAAAAAACATGGGGTGAGCATAACAAGCTCAGTAAAGGATACACAAAGAAGGAAAACTATTAGTTTTTCAAAACAACAAGTAAACCATGAATACTTTACCAATGTAATACTTTTCATCTTTATGAAGTAGTAAAAACTCTTCACTGAATAAAAGACCATTACTTATCTTTTTGTAACCAAATGATTACCATAAAACCCATATAAAGAACACATAACATAAAAAGGTAAGTATGGACATAAAAAAACATAAATGGAATAACCATACGGTCGACTTCCACACATACTTAATGGAATAGCCATACGGCCGACTTCCATACCCAATGCATTGGAGGTTATAACGTAACCACCTGTCCTGGTATTCACGACACCACATGTCATATGGATTATCACGTAACCACCCGTAAAAAGTCCAAGTACCATCATTACACATAAAATATTGAAAATATAAACATTTCAATAACAACATTTCATTTTCTATCACAATAAGTAATTCCAATATATTGAATTAATCAATCCATTTCCAAAAATCATTTAAAATAGATTTTTGAAACAAAGTGTCCCATACCACTTTGATGTTTTTAATGGATTTATTATTTTAAAACATTAGTGTCCATATAAATAAATACTGAACACCATTTGGAAAACATGGACATTAAAGATAAATATTTAGAATAATAAATCGTTAAAACATTTAAAACGATATATTTGTTAAAGAGTTTTTAACAAAATGAGAGACTCTTGAATACTAAAAATTGTGGAATAACATTTAATCCGAGATTTATAATATCATGAGAATAAAGGGATTCATGATATAATATGTCAAAGGACAGTATACACACCATATAAGAGTGAATTGGTGCATAACAACAATGAAGTCTCAATGGAAATGTAAATTGAGATGAAATCCATTATAAAGATGGTATTCTTAAATTAAGGATAAATCTATCACATAATTATGTGTTAGAAATATAAATACACCCATTATAAGTGGATATTAAGTGTGAAAAAATCATAGGTCATTCCCACATATTTATAGGATGACATGTTCAATAAGTAAAAGTTGAACCCAAAGAAATCTAAATTGGGATAAGACGTTCCCTTGTAAAAATTCGACAGCCTAACGACGTCACTTCAAAATTCAGAAAATTAGTCGATGAGAGAGTGAATGTTATCTCATCACTTGGACATAAACTTTACATTAATATTTATATAAAAGAACATATCCCAAAATAATAATATGTAAATTAAAAGACATAACAAAAGAAGTCTTTTAAAAATAGGAGGGTGAAAGGTCCCCTTACTGATTTGGGTAACTTTAGAAACATACACCCCATTGAAGAAGGGTCATACAATGAATAATTAAATACACATAAATGAAATTATATTACACAAATAGTATCATAATGGGAATTACATACACCACTCAAAGGAAATTGTGGAAAATGTAGCATAAATCTCATGGGAATAAAAGTGAGAAGAAAAATCCCTTACGAAATCTCGGCATCCTAACAACGCCACTTAAAACTTCCAAAAATGTATTTATGAGATAAAATAAGGTATCTCATAATATGAACATAAAAATTACAGTATGAAGAATATAAAAGAACATCCCCAAACATATTAATGAGGATCTTAAAAGAATGACATAAAAGAGAGTACTCAAAAAGAAAGAGAGAGGTTGGATCCCTTACCTCGTATCAGACTTGACTCGATTGTTCTTTAATCTCCTGAATAATAAAATTGATTTAATTTATACATGATTAAGAACCTTTTTCAAGTTCATTATTCCTTTTATATCACTTATTACCATGTTAGGCAAAATATGTAATCATTTAAGTTAATAACGGTCGTTTTGTCGATACTTGGTACTTGAGTCAAAAGTGAACTTCCTATATTTACGAGTTGTTCAAGTAGTCAAATATCAATTATCTCAAGAATGATATTGATGATGTAGATATGATATATACCATATATATATCCAGTATATACATGCATTTATAATATTACATAATCATTTATAGGTAAGAAATGAAATTCACCGTTCCTGGAGACGGTAAGTCGTACATACGCATGAACGGTACTTTCATTTCAATTTCATACTTTAATGGAATGAAATAATAATTATATAAAGGTATATTATAATTCCAGTATAGTTTCATATATAATATCATTAACATTATCCTTTATACTTTCCACATATGGCATTAACGAATCAAATCACTTTGAGGGGGCGGTAGTCCGCACTTCCTAAAATGAAGATATTGCGTTTACCCATAATGGAAACCATAAAGGTATTCCATAAATGAAAAATACAGAAGCTTAAGGAAAACATAAACATATTATACATCATATATAAATATAGTGACATCATAATGGCCACCTTTGAAGGTGTTAAAATATTATTGAATAATCATCATTTCGTGAGGCAGAAATTCGCCATCCACAGAAATAGTATGTTCATTAACCATTAGATAGAGGTGTGTGGAATTTTAGCTCGAATAATTCTTATGAAAACTTCCTAGTATATTTACGATACTGTTGTTGTTAAAAAAATAAATGAATAAAAAGATCTTAGGGGGTTGGAGAAGCAAAATAAAACAAAAGAACATTAAAGAAGACTTTACCTTTAAATCGGGTAACTCCCTTTGGTTTGAACCAAAAGGGTTTCTTGAAGAGCTTTATGAACACGATGAGGCTTCAATGATGAATATATGGATGTGGGGAGATGAAATGGGTAGGGGTTGGCCGAGAAAAAAGGCTTGATAGGTGTGGGTAAGGAGGTAGAGGTGGGGGACTTTTATAACAGGAGAGGAGGGGTACTCTTGGAAATTCAAAAAAAGGTTACACTATTTTCAAATGAGTTTCAAATTTTAAAGGTCCCACATTGATATATTTTGAGGCTAAGGTGATAAGGATTATAAATACAGCAATAAAATAATTTTTTGACATGTATAGGTCATATATTTTACATTATATTTTTATTTTATTTAAATCGTTAAATAATGATGTAATCGTTGCATCATCATGATGTCATAAATAATTTAATTTATATAATGTCTAAAAATTATAAAAAAAATACTATAATTTATGAAATCTTTTTATCTTTCCAAATACTATTTATAGTCAAATATCTGACTTGTATAACCCCATGTAAAAATTGTTTTAGTGAAACAATACATGTTTGTGTCATTTTTACTTTTACTTTAAATAAAAGGCATTAATGTCATTATCTTAACCATGTGGCTCCATGGGGTCCCAAAAATCAACCCATGGGTTGTCTTGGTCGGCCATGACTCAGCCAATAGGGTTAGGAAAAGTGTCAAGATATTTTCATTTTATTATAATATCATTTTTACCATAAATCACACTAATTAACTTTAATCACGATTAATAAAATTTAAAAGTTACTTTTCATCAAAAATTATTTTCATCCCATTGAACCACATTTTACTTAATAATAAAAATTATTTAAATTGAATTTTTTAAATTCAAATCACAGAAGTGGTAAAGTTCCATTTAAATGAAAAATCAGTTTTTGTAAGTACCACTTTGTGGTTTCACTATTCATAAAAAATTATGGTTTTTCAGAAAAATACCAAAAATTCACCATAAGCTATATTTGATATTCCAAATTAAAAAATTATTCCTTTTTTACCAAATTCATAACATTGAAGTTTCATTAATTAATTTTATAATTAAATCCCGCTGTCAAATCAAATAGCATGTTTTTAAGAAACAATATCTATCAAAAGATTGTCACTCGTTTATGTCCAATCTCAAAGTGATATTAATTCCAATGACCATCTTTGGATTAAATGGTAAAAATATATTCCAATTTAACTTTAAAACCAATTTAAAAGATAATCTAATCATATAAATAAATTAGATTAAAAAGAGGTTTTGAATTAAAAGACAACATTTTCACTATTCATTAAAAAATGAACTTTATCGTAAAAATACCAAAAATTTATCCAAAGTAAATTTCAAGGTCCTAATCATAAAGAATATGTTTATTTTGACAAATATATCTTATAAAATTTTCAAAAGATAGATTTAAAAATGGTTCGCCATCAAAAGGCGATAAAACAATCTTTTAAAAATATTAGAGTATTTATTCTTAAAATTGGATTAATTTGGATTTTAAGCCTCTAAAATTTATTGGATAAATGTAAAATTATTTAACAAACATATGTAATAATTATTTAGTTATTTATGTTCATTCCCTCCTTTACAACGGCTAGGTGTTAAATATTATAATATTATTATATTATTAGTGTGCAATGTAAGATTTCAAAGAAACTCGTTGTTGCGTACTGGGTATGCCATCGAGCATAGCATTCCCTTTAAAGTAGTATTGACATTTTATTCACAAATATTGATAAAAATTAGAATTTAATATTATTTATTTACCTGGGATGTTACATCCTTCCCCCCTTTAGGGAATTTCATCCTCGCAATTTCAAAATTGTTCTTGGAAACTCTATTGAATGTCCCACATCGGAATAAGAGTCAGCAAAACTATCACTTAAAATGAATGGGAGAGAAGTACCAAGGACACTCGAGTTAACCCATAGTAGGATTCCAAGTATGAAAATATGGATATGGAGGAAAAAAACAAAGTGTCATGTTCTGATGGAGAGTGTTAGTAAACATGTCTTGGAGAAAGTTACCAATAAGAAAATCAGAAGATTGCGATGGGTTAACGGTATTCGATTCCCTATTAGGAAAAGTAAACATACATCATTTTTTTAAGTTAGTCTTAATTAAGAAATTTATTTTTGAGATTAACTAAATCATAATGAAACATACTTACTTGTCACGTAGACTTTCAACTTTTACTAGATTCCTTAATCAAACTCATATTTTCTCCAAAAGACGAGTATTTAGAAAGGCTTGTTCACATTAAGAGTACTATAATCAACTTCTCGAGAATCAGCTAATCCAGAAAATAGAACTATATATTTCCCATGTATTTAGATATCAACCAAAACCAAACCAAAAAATTTTGTACGAGATCATATAATACCCAAAAGGATATTTTTTTTACAAAAAGAAAAACTACTCCTAATCTCAAAAATTTGTCCAACAATTCCAAAAGTTCAACAACAACCATTCAATAAACAACTATCCATAAAATTATTCAAAGTAATACAAACTAAGATTGAAACCCAAATCTCTAAAGGATTTAATCACATTTTCATCCAAAAGTAAATCTTAACATTTATCTCCAAATAACACTAGTTACTCTTAAAGTCTCACAATGAAAAGTAATTAGCCTAATCACATATTCTCCATGATAGGATAATCATTTCCATATATAACCCAAAATAAACTTATTATTGATTCGTAAAATCATATAACTATAAAGAATTAGTCAAACTAACCAGGGACTTCACGTAGTCCAGTGGTAGGCGATAAATACCAGTTGCACTTTAGTTGTGGTTTTGATTCACGTAGCTTCGTCCGACGTGATGGGTTGTCACACGGTTTTCATGATGTACTTTTTCCAAAACTATATAATTTTATAACATTCCTCAAAAAGAGATAAATTCATCAAAAATATCCATAATATATTTTAACCTCAATTTTATCTCATGCCTTTCGTATTCCATCATATCATGTAGTAACCCATAATTACCTCAAAGTAAAGATCATATAAACCATAATGGTTACCTTTATAATTATTACCTGAACTTCCACATCGAGTTTGTTCTCTCGTACACGATGTATTAGAGAAAATACGAATGTTCAAGTGGTTAATCACGTCTCCTTGATAGTTGGTTTGGAATAACCATGATATTCCTCATTGAATCCCCTATTTCATCCAGTCTCTTAATCATAGAACCACCATAGTTTCCTTTATACCCATTGTCAATTTTGTTCCTGCTAGATCCATCAATTTAAAAAAAAGATAGTGTGAGTATATCAACAAAATCATCATGTACTAAAGAGGAAGATAAACACTAAGATATACTTATCCAAGTTATCTCAAACTCATTCCAGCCTTCAAAAAAATCAACAATGACTCCATCTAATATACCAACCATTGTGGTTAAACAAAACTTGTCACCTATTCTTAACGAATACCCTAACCTCTAAAGTTTTCTAAGCCGACCTCTGATACCAACTATAAGGCCATGGCTTTAAACCTTACTTAATATTGAATTAAATGAATAATTCACCTTGAGGATATTTTCAGGTTTAGAGTTTTAGAGAATTAGGACATAACTATTAAATCTCAAAAGATTACAAATTAGACACTTCTACTATGTTTCCATAAAATAAAAACTCTTAAAAAGAAACATGTCTAGTTCCATGTTTTATATAGCATGAATTTTCCTTGATCCCATCCTTAACCCTACTCCACATTATGTCCTGTGAAAAACATTTCAAAATAAACTTGGGGTGAGCATAACAAGCTCAGTAAAGGATACACAAAGAAGTAAAACTGTTAGTTTTTCAAAACAACAAGTAAACCATGAATACATTACCAAAGTAATACTTTTCACCTTTATGCAGTAGTAAAAACTCATCACTGAATAAAATACCATTACATACCCTGTTGTAACCAAAAGATTTCCATAAAACCCATATAAAGAACACATAACCTAAAAAGGTAACATGGGACATAAACATAATTAAATGCAATAACCATATGGTCAAATTCTATACAATCTTCATGGAATATCCATACGGCCGACTTCCATACCCAATGCATTGGAGGTTATAACGTAACCACCCATCCTGGTATTCGCGGCACCACCCGTCAAATGGTTTATCACATAACCACATGGAAAATGTCCAATTACCATCATTACAGATATAATATTGAAAATATAAACATTTAAATAACAAAATTTCATTTCCTATCACAATAAGTAATTCTAAGATATTGAATTAATCATTCCATTTCCAAAAATCATTTAAAATATATTTTTGAATCAAAGTGTCCCATACCAATTTGAATATGTTAATGGAATTATAATTTTAAAACATTAATTTCCATATAAATAAATACTGAAAACCATTTTGAAAACATGGAGATTAAAGATAAATATTTAAACTAATGAATCTTTAAAACATTTAAAACGATATTTTTGTTAAAGAGTTTTTAACAAAATGAGAGACTCTTGAATACAAATAATTGTGGAATAACATTTAATCCGAGATTTATAATATCATGAGAATAAATGGATTCATGATGTAATATGTCAAAGGAAATTATACACAACATATAAGAGTGAATTGGTGTAAAACAACAATGAATTCTCAATTGAAATGTAAATTGAGATGAAATCCATTATATAGATGGTATCCTTAAATTAAGGATAAATCTATCACATAATTATGTGTCAGAAATATAAATACACCCAATATAAGTGGATATTATGTGTGAAAAAGTCATAAGTCATTCACACATATTCATAGGATGAAATTTTCAAGAAGTACATGTTGAACCCAAAGAAATCGAAATTGGGTTAAGACGTTCCCTTGTAAAAATTCGACAGCCTAATGGCGTCACTTCAAAATTCATTAAATTATTTGATGAGAGAGTGAATGGTGTCTCATCACTTAGACATAAACTTTACATCAATAAGTATATATAAGAACATATACCAACATATTAATATGTAAATAAAAATACATAACAAAAAAATGCTTTTAAAAAGAGGAGGGTGAAAGGTCCCCTTACCGATTTGGGTAACTTTCGAAAAGTACACCCCATTGAAGAAGGGTCATACAATGAATATTTAAATACCCATAAATGAAATTATATTACATATATAGTATAATAATGGGAATTAAATACACCACTCAAAGAAAATTGTGGCAAATGTAGCATAAATCTCCTGGGAATAAAAATGAGAAGAAAAATCCCTTATGAAAACTCAGGAGCCTAACGACGCCACTTAAAACTTCCAAAAATGTATTTATGAGATCAAATAGGGTATCTCATTATATGAACATAAAAATTACATTATGAGGAATATAAAAGAACACCCCCAAACATAAGAAGGATTATCTTCAATGAAATGACATAAAACAGAGTACTTAAAAAGAAAGGGAGAGGTTGGATCCCTTACCTCATATCCGACTTGACTCGATCGTTCTTTAATCTCTAGAATAATAAACGTGATTTAATTTCTACTTTACTAAGAACATTTTTCAAGTTCATTATTCCTTTTATATCACTTATTACCATGTTATGCACATTATGTAATCATTTAAGTTAATAATGGTCGTTTTGTCGATACTTGGTACTTGAGTCAAAAGTGAACTTCTTATATTTACTAGTTGTTCATGTAGTAAAATATCAATTATCTCAAGAATGATATTAATGATGTATATATCTTGTATACCATATATATATCCAGTATATACATGCATTTGTAATATTACATTATCATTTAGATGTAAGAAATGAAATGCACCGTTCATGGAGACGGTAAGCCGTACGTATGCATGAACGCTACTTTCATTTCTATTTTATAATTTAATAGAATGAAACAATAATGATATAAAGAGATATCATAATTACAGTATAGTATCATATATAATATCATTAACTTTATCCTTTATACGTCCCACATATGGCATTAACGAATGAAATCACTTTGAGGGGGCGGTAGTCCGCACTTCATAAAATGAAGATATCACGTTTACCCATAATGGAAACCTTAAAGGTATTCCATAAATGAAAAATACTGAAGCATAAGGAAAACATAAACATATTATGTATCATATATAAATAGATTGACATCATAATGGCCACCTTTGAAGGTGTTAATAGAATATTGAACAATCATCATTTCGTAAGGCAGAAATTCACCATCAACAGAAACTGTATGTTCATTAACCATTAGACGGAGGTGTGTGAAAGTGTAGCTCGAATAATTCTTATAACAACATCCTAGTATAATTAAGATACTGTTTCTGTTACAAATGAAATGAATAAAAAGATTTTCGGGGGTTGGAGAAGCAAAATAAAACAAAAGAACATTAAAGAAGTCTTTACCTTTAAATCGGGTAACTCCCTTTGGTTTGAATCAAAAGGGTTTCTTGAAAAGCATTCTGAACAAGGTGAGGCTTCAATGATGAATAGCCGGATGTGTAGAGATGAAATGGGCAGGGTTGGGCCGATCCAAAGGCTGGAGAGGTGTGGTTAAGGAGGTAGAGTTGGGGGCCTTTTATAAGAGGAGAGGAGGGGCACTCTTGGAATGTGAAAAAAGGATACATTATTTTCAAATGAGTTTTGGATTTTAGAGGTCCCACATTGATATAGTTCTAGGATAATGTGATAAGGGTTCTAAATACACCCATCCAATAGGTTTTTGACATGTTTAGGTCTTAAATTTTACATTATCATTTCATTTTATTTAAATCGTTAAATAATGAGGTAATCACTGCATCATCATGATGTCATAAATAATTTAATTTATTTAATGTCTAAAAATTACAAAATAACTACTATGATGTAGGAAATTTTTTTATCTTTCCAATGAATATTTATAATAAAAAATATGACTTTCATAACCCCATGTAATAATTGTTTTAGTAAAACATTACATGTTTGTGTCCTTTTTTACCTTTACATTAAATAAAAGGCATTAATATCATTATCTTACCCAAGTTGCTCCACGAGGTCCCACAAATCGACCCATGGGTTGTCTTGGTCGGCCATGACTCATCCAATAGTGTTAGAACAAGTTTCAAGATATTTTCATTTTATTATAATATCATTTTTACCTTAAATCACACTAATTACCTTTAATCGCGATTAATAAAACATAAAAGTTAGTTTTCATCAATAATTATTTTCATCCCATTGAACCAAATTTTAATTAATAATAAAAATAATTTAAATTTTATTTTTTAAATTAAAATCACAGAAGTGGTAATGTTCCATTTAAACGAAAAATCAGTTTTTGTAACTACCACTTTGTGGTTTCACTATTCATCAAAAATTAAGGTTTTTCAGAAAAATAAAAAAATTCACCATAAGCTATATTTGATATTCCGAATTAAAAAATGATGTATATTTTACAAAATTCATAACATAGAAGTTTCATTAATTAATTTTAAAATTAAATCCCACTGTCAAATCAAATAACGTGTTTTTAAGAAACAATATCTATCAAAAGATTGACAGTCGTTTATGTCCAATATCAAAGTGATATTAATTCCAATGACCACCATTGGATTAAATGGTAAAAATATATTCTAATTTCACTTTAAAACCAATTCAAAAGATAGTCTAATCATATAAATAAATTATATTAAAAAGAGATTTTGAATTAAAATACAACATTTTTCACTATTCATTTAAAAAATGAACTTTATCGGAAAAATACCAAAAATTTATCCAAAGTAAATTTCATTATACCAATCATAAAGAATAAGTTTATTTTGACAAATATTGCTTATAAAATTGTCAAAAGAAAGATTTAAAAATGGTTCGCCATTAAAAGGCGGTAAAACAATATTTTAAAAATATTAGAGTATTTATTCTTAAAATTGGATTCATTTGGATTTTAAGCCTCGAAAATTTATTGGATAAATGTAAAAATTTTTAACAAACTTATGTAATAATTTTGAAGTTATTTCTGTTCATTCCCTCCATTACAACGGCTAGGCGTTAACTATTATTATATTATTATATTATCAGTGTGCAACGTAAGATTTCAAAAAAACTTGTTGTTGCATATTTGGTGTGCCTTTGAGCATAGCATTCCCTTTAAAGTAGTATTAACATTTTATTCACAAATATTGATAAACATTAGAATGTAATATTATTTATTTACCAGGGATGTTACAATATAACAATGTAATCGTAATAATGTGGTGGAATTATAAAAAATGACATTATAATTAGCCAAAGCACAATGCACATAGAGGAGAAAGAGTCAAGGAAAACCCCGAAGGCCGTTGCACATGGAGAATGAGTCTCAGATAACCACCAAGACAGTTACACATAATGTCTCATTAGACTAAACATTACAAAATTCATTACATCTCTATTTGGTAACACCCATAAAAACAGTTTCATGATTATGTGAGATATAAAAATAATAATACATAAATAATCAATTGTAATCATAAGGCTTAACCGTGGAACAAAATGGATATCATAATCAAGTCATCAGAAATATCCAATGGGTGTATAATAAAATTGACCCCGAAATAGTGAATTTAAAACATAAATGTACATTAATAAATAACAATAATAATATGCAATTATTAATGGTGTCTAATTTAAGTGAAATCATTTTTAAAATAGTGTATAGGATACTTTATAACTATTGCATTTTAGTGTTGTATAAGAAAATTATTAATGAGAATTTAAAACAGAAATGAAATTTACATTTCAGATAAAACTAGAAGTGGACCAAAAAGTATTCATAATAAAACGATTCATTTTTAGAAAAAATAATTGTGGATTTTACAATTTAAATATGATATTAATTTAGGAATATCCCTTAAATCAGGCTCACTTATTGGGAATAATCACGTATGGAACATTATAAAAAAACGATATCATTGAAAATGAATGAAGAATGGATCATAAAACATTTGGAGGAACATATAAAAAATATGCAGAATATGTGCCTAAAATTAAGTGATAATTTAATTTTGGTAAAGATAGAGAGTGAGAGAATAACCCGATGGAATAATAGATGTTTAGGAATAATCCCTTACGTTATGTCTGATGGCGTTCCTCACTTGATCATAATTTCATTGATAATAAAATTTGATTTATAAATTAATAATTAAATAACTTTTTAAACATTTATTTTCATATTATTACGTTATTAATTTCATTTATATCCTTTCTATGGGTTATGAGATTCAATATCAATGTTTGGGAGCATTGGATTCCTTGGTTTTCATGATCGGTTAACTTATATACATGTATGAAAAATCATATAAGATGAAGATTTCTATCCAGAATTAGTGTTATATGTTATTAATGATATTCTATAAGATTAAATTTTTATAAAATTTATTTGGTTCTTTTTAGTCAGGATAATTAATTATATGAAACTTTAATGATAATCACATGTATTATTTGGAGTGGTTTCCCTCATAATGAAATTTTTTAGTCTACTGATTTACATCATGTGTGTGTATAGATTCCAAAACATTATATAATATAAAATAAATATATTATGATTTGGTTCAGTCATAAAAATTGTTTCATGAATATATATGAATATGTAAATAGATGTTGAAAACCCATCGTCCTTCAATGTGATAAATTAACACCTCTCAGACGGTGTTTTCATTTTTATTCGTAAAGGTGGTGGAAGGAGAGATAGTGATGAATTATTCCATTAGAAAAACAAAATTACATTATATGTATGGTAATGGATTAAAAATTATATTTTTATGATGGGAGGTGAGGATATATAATCAAAATAAGAAATGTGAAAAGAAAATAAAAGAAACAGAAAGAAAAACTTACCTCTTGAATTTATCCTCCTTGAGAGCCCCCTTGTGGAAGTGGTTCTGATCTTGTATGAGAACAAGAGATCATAAAAATGTAAAAAGGACATGTGAAGTTATTTTAGTATAATTTGGTCAATGAACAAGGCTTCAGAGGTGTGAGGTGAATTGGTGATGATAAATGGTATTTATATTGGAGGAGAGGGGTGTTTCCTAGATATATAATTCATTAGTTTATTTTTTTTCCTCGTGAAAAGCAATATAACTGATTCATGAGACTTAAAATAGTAATTATATATTTCTAGTTGGAACCATTTTTTCATACATTCTCGATCACTAAATGAATAGTTTATTTAGATTATAATGTATATATACCATAAATTATGGTATTTTTTATTAACCTAAAAATGAAATATTTGATAAATATAAAAAAAATTAACCTCTCCATTTTCAGAAATGTATAATCCAAAAAATAACTACATTTTATAAAAAAAATTCTAAATACGATAAATTTAATTTTTAATTAGAATCAAAATTTTCTCACAAACTACACATCGTAAAATTATAACTGATATTATAATGCATTGAAAAATTATCAAAGGACTTATAAATTTATATTATATTACTGAAACATAAAAATATTAATTTATGAATAAATTTTATGAAATAAATTTTAATTTTAATTTTAAAATTAATCATATAATTGAAATTTTATATTTATGTCATAAAAAAATACCAAACCATAATTACTAATTTATTAAATATTTAATTAATAAAACTATGATATAATTATATCATAGTGTCACATAATTAATGGGGTAAATTTTATACATACATTCATTGGTGAGGTTACTATTCATTTGGAATGTTTACTTTGAATAACTGTCACATTAATATTTTGAAGGTCAACTTACTATTCCACAGTTATATGTTCCCTGAATTTTAGAAATTCATTTTATTTCCCACTTTATTCATTTATACTATTTTTATTGTTTTCTATATGTAATATAATGTGATTATACTATAATACCAAATTTTTAGAAGGGGATTCCATTAATAATACTTTGTATTGTTACAATACTACAAGCCTAGTCTGACACTCTCGTGGGATATGCTTTGGAAATTCAAAAATTGTTCACAAACCATCCTAATAGATATAAATATATGTCATCTATAAATGACCTAGGATAAACCTAATGGTTCAATAATTATGTATGATGTCCTAAATTAGACATCATAAAAATTTTCACGATTACATGATTTCTCACAATGATAATCTCTTATTACTCAATTCTTTTATCTTTTATTCAATATAGGGAACCATATAGTACTATATTTACAATGAATATGATGGAAAATTTACCTATGAGAAGTTAAAGTGGATGATAACTGGAGTGATAGATATTTTTGACTTGACTTATTAGTTTTCAAGGAAAATGATCAATAATATATACCTCAACCAACTCTCAAAATCATCATGGAATTTAAGGAAGGTGTTCACAAGATGTTAAGGTGATAGAGACCATAGAGGAAAGAAGATTCATTTTACTTCATATCCAAAATGTGGGAATGAATACATAAGTGAATGTATTACAGGAAAAAAAATTCTGTTTTGGCTATAGAAAAGGACACAAATAAAGTAACTATAAAGGAAAAATGAAGATATTAGTTAAGAAAATGGTTGAAAATATTGGCCTCCCTAATTCATCATTGAAGGTTAATTTTTTTAGAGTGGAATAAATGGTCATTATGCAACTCAATATCCCAATAATAATGATCCAAAAGGGAATCATCATGTTATTATGTGTAATCATTATATTATTTATAATGATGAGACTATAGAATAAATTTTAAGGAAAATAAATATTAAATAATTAGATGAGGTAGTATTCTTATAGATTCTAGACGATGTGGAATAATAAATGTTTTCAAATATTTGGATTTAATAATTAAGTTATATGAATGATAAAGTATATAGTAATGTTCTACTTATGTTTTTTTCTCGTTATTTACAAGTCTCTGTTGAATGATTCCAATGTACTGGTATAGTTATTTAATGACAATATGACATTTTTACTATGGTATTTCAGTAAAGACGTGGTTTTCCCAAATGAGGTTTTGAGTAGAAATTTATATTATTACATTTAGATGCTTTTGAGGGATTAAATTTTCTTTTCCAATAGAATAAGATCTCATATAATTTATATGACCACCGCATTGGTACTGGAATAAGTTGTTTACCCTAGTATAGATGTTTGGGATAAATATGATTCATTCTAATTTTGGTGAAACAATTAATATTTATTATTTATTTAGTCAAATAATAAATTATATGTGTAGGTTTGTTTTGTCGTATCTATTTAATATAGCATCTGATTGATATTTTATCTTCTTCATTGAGTTTGTAATGTGTATTTTTTTCTAGTTGAGGCATAAACATGATTTTTATGTTGGGGTCCTCCAGTACCCCTTTTTATTCCTTTTATTTTCGTTTTCTTTTCGTCATTTTCTTTGATTTTTGTCTTTTTTATTTATTAAGTCTCACAGACGCCTTCCGTGGATCTTCATTCATCAAAACTAGATATATAAGATGGAATTGGAGATAAATATGGGTGGGAAGGATAAGGTTGTACCATTATCAAGACCTTAACACGTGGAGTCGGCCTATGATAACTATGGATGAAAAAATCAACAAAATCTTTGGGGAATATGATGTTCGAGGAGTACACACCATGTATAGGTGTGTACATGACACATAATGTTACATGGCCATGTGGTAGAGTACAAGGGAAAGTCAAACTATATAGGGGTACATGGATGTGTAGAGTTCACAGCCAAAGACTCTGTTGGTAGCACGATGTGTAGAAGTATACATCTTGGCTAGATAATCGGCCTTGCTAGTTGAGAGACATGGGTATGTCCCTCATGTTGGTTATATATTTTTTACACTTCTTACATGCCATGTACCTACATATTTTACATGCCTAGGCTGGTGGAAGTACACACCAATGTGAAATTGTGTTATTACATGCCCATCATCGAGGGTGACACATCGTGTACTTCCTCTTTTCAACTGTTTGATGGGTTTTCATGTTTTTTTTCCGAGTTCTGTTTTTGATTTGCATGTATTCCATTATGAGTAGTTTTCTATGTAGATCTTGATGGTGGAATCTAAGGTTCCGTATGAGGCTCCTAATGAGTGTTTTGGGTAATTTTTCTAAATGTAGAATTTCTTCCTTTTTCCTTTGAGATCATTTCTCTCTTGGGAGTGAGACCAGAGTATAAATGACTGCTTGGGTTTTTAGAACATACTAGTTGAGACCTATTATCTAATATGTTCTATGAGTTATCTCCCATTATCTATGCTTTTGAGGTCAATCCCATTGTGAGATGTTCCATTCTAAACTTTGAATCCAGGAGACCATATGCTTCTAAGGATCCCCTGATGGATTCCCTTTCTTGTATGCCAATATAGGGAGTCCATTGAAGGATCCCTATAATTATGTATCATTTTATGAATATCTATTGTAGGATTACATAGTCCTGATTATTGTTTATGGGATCCCCATTGTGGGATGCCATAGTTTCTTACCATAAAAGGATCAATGTTGTAGGATGCCTCAGTATCCTTCCATTAGAGGACCCCAAGTTATATTCCTCCTTGACCATGTTAGTTGAGGAACCATTTTATGATGCCTTCTCTCGTGGTAACCAAAAGGATCCTGGTTATGATTCCATTTCTTTGATTGAAATATAGTGTTCATTACATGGATAACCCTGATATTTATATTAGGTTTGGGTAGAAATAGTGTTGGAGTGTCACCTAGAACCTGTTCTTAACTGATACATATTTGGGGTTGTGGAAGGAGTGTTGGGTTGGGCATTCTGGCCATCGTCACTCATTTTTTATATCTAAATTCGTTTTTCTAATGTAATATTGTTTACCCCTAGTGATTCCTAGTTTGTGGTTGTTGAGCTTGACGTGAGGCATATTTCTTGTTTTTTTATTCCCAGATGTGCTCTCCTAGGATTCGGATTCTGAGCCATGTTTTCTTATGTTTTCTTGGTATATATAAGTGGTACATGAGACATGTCTATTGGGCCTTACATTTTATCTTGTGTGCCTTGAGTGATACTTGGATTCCCCAATTTAGGAATTCATTCGACGGACTCATTGTCTGGTGATATGTGGGGGGATGATTATACTCTTCTTGTCCTATGATGACTAGGTGGGTATACCCATTCCTTATGTTGAAATGTCTTACATGAGTGTGTATAGTTATGTGGGATGAATTAAATGGTTTTAATTGATTATTGGTTTGATAGATTCCAAGGATGACTCTCCATGGATTTGGAACACAGTAGTGGATGCCTTGGGTTGATTATGCCTCATTGGTATTGATTATGTGGGATTCCTCATGCTTTTCTACCTAATTTATCATGCTTTCCTTGGATTGAATAGGATATTTTTTGTTTACATGCTCCTAGAAACCCAACTTCTTTCTAGATCAAGTATCCTTTTGGACACACATGGGACTCGATGTGGATGTATTGGACAAGTTCCTCGGATCATATCATTCATAATCTAAACTTATTATATAGATTCCATGAATGGGATTCTTGGATCCAGCCCTTCATGGTCTAAAAATTGTGATTATACGACATGGTTTTGGTGGTTGTGATATTTGGGTGTATTGTGTGGTCTTGGAGGATGACATGTGTTTACATGGAGTAGGCCACAGTGGTAACTGTTATCTTTATAGGATTGACTCTTGGTATATGGTATAGTTCTTTATATGATTTATTGTCAGTATACAGAGCCCTTGTGGTGATTGGAAGTGAGTACTAGTGAACCCAAATGTAAGACAATTGTCCCCTTGTGGAGATGTATCTTTATCACATATATAATTCCATCGTTTTGCAAATTAGGTAAATGTTATTGGGATTATGAACCCAGATATCAACTTATTGATACACATCTCAGTAGAACGATGACTAGCTCAATTCCCTTGCAATAGATTTCTATTTGATAGGGATTATGGACCTGAGGCTCTACAGCTACAAGATTTTTTTTTATTTGTTTTAAAAACCAATTAATAGTCATATATTTATATATTTATAGTTATAAGACTATAGATTATTACCTTTATATATATGGACATCCATGGTGGAACTTTCCAATTGACCTAGATTACAGACCGTGGGTTCGACTATCCTTTCATGTTGGTTTTACATCCTTTGTGTTGTGTCTCAATGAGGATGATTCGTAGAAATATCTTACACTTATAGAATCTTATTTAAAGGTTACTTATTGAAGTTTCCTTCTAAGATTTAGTTATCACTACTACACATGCACCTCGTGAACATATAGACCATGTGTCTTCTTTATAGGTTGAGCATGAGTGGCATGGTGTATAGTGATGAGGCCCAGAGTTGCATGATTTAGTGGAGCTTCTTAGGTGGTTTTGCTTATTAGTTTGGTGAAGTTTGACAGTGTCTGGAGATAAGGTATGTGGTTTTTCCGTATGATTCTAGTAGAGCCATATACATTTACATTCAGTTTAATTTGTAATCTTGTATCTATATGGTCGACCCATTGGGTGAAGAGTTTTGTATTGTATGGATAGCTATTTTTTCATTTACATAATTTAGTTTTTTAGTTTTTCATGTACTATTTCATTTCTTTACTACTTATATAGTATGATTACTTTCTACTATGTATGATACATATTTGTTCACTATTTTTTACTCTGATATGAGGGAATACACATCCCACTATAACCTTCTAGGACCTTGATACTAGTCAATAGGTTCCGACATATGTTTGGGAACACTTATGTCCTACTGACCAACAAGATCAGGGCACCGGTTTAGTGGCATCCAAGACAGAATGTTACAAAGTTGTATTTGTGGGGTTTTTGTTTCCTGGTATTTACTATTTGTGAAATGGTATACAACAGTTTAGGAATGTGTTGTAACTTAAGATGGACACTGGACTAGAGCATCGAGAACACTGGTTCCGGTATGAATTCATGGTTTCTAGAGATTGGGATTATTGTTCTGCCTTGTGATATTATAGATGTATATGATTTTCTCCTTGAGATATGAACATGTTTTGGAGAAGTTATGATTTACTATACATCTCATTGTCATTGGTAAGATTCATGGGATATGTTTTAAATCTTTTCATGTAACATAAAGAGTAATTTAATGCATCAGATTCAATACCTAGGATTCACATCATATAGGCCTACTAGTGTGTGTTTTTATTGACAATTGAGGCCATTAGGCCAACTTACATGTATATTTCACTTATATGGAAGGTTATGTGGATCTACATTTAAGAGTTTTATTTCTAGGTTAATGACTTAGTCACTATGCACATTAGGTGAAGTCAATATAGTAGGTCGATATAGAATGTGATGTATTTTTTCTGAACCCCTAGTAGGGTTATTTTTCTCGGTTCTATGGTTATCTAGTTGGATCACTGCGTACAATGTTGATAGTTATTAAGGATTTCATTGTGAACTGGACCTCAATGGGGTATTTCTGTATATGGATACTCAATGAGTGTTAGTTTAGGTTCCCTTCTGTGTTGGATTTTTCCTCTAGGGTGTAGTTTCTTTTGAGGAGTCCCATAGAGGATTGGGGCTCTTTTAGGACATGTTTTCAGCTTTTTCCATTGTTGTTCGTGATGAGATTTACCCATTTTCGAGAGAATTTGATATTTTGGTTTAGGAGTTCAGACCATGGGACTGAATTGAGAGTATGTTTCAGTAGGTATAGGTGGGAGACCTATAGACACTTCATTTAGACTCAGTCCCATGTAGGTTGTTATATGTTCATTCTAGGGAAACCTATATGAGAGGTTAACTAGTATTTTCATATGCCTTTTGGAATTGATCTTTGCTTTTTTTCTCATTTTGTGATTAAGGCTCGATAGGTTCTCGAGTTTTTCATTATAGGATATTTTATGCCTTCATATTTTGACGAAGAACCTACAATGATTGTTTTTTTGAGACTAGGTTAGACAGGTAGGACTATTCGGTTTTCTGGCCTAGTCGACTAGTGTTTCCGCTATTACCAAAGTAGTCGTTACATGGGTACATGCCTGTGACTGGAACGACTCACTAGATTATGATTTAGGTGTTAAATATACACAATGGTTGTGTGAGGTATCATTTGAATATAAATTAGGGAGTGGCTGGGTGAGAACCAAGTAATAATGGTTCATGACTTTCTTTGGGCTTGGATCTTAGACGTTGTGGTTAAATGACCCTCTATGGTATATGTGACATAGTGACATGATGGGGTATTAGGTAGACCCATGGACGAATCATGGTAAGGTTAGATAGGATATCAGCATGGCTCAAAGGAATCAGTACATGCCTTTGGTAGATTCTTAGTACACTCTTGTTAGAGATGATCATGTGCAAAAATGATGCAACTCAAGTATACTGAGAGAGAGTTGTCCCTACAATGAGAAACTATTTTTCTAGATTTTCATCATAGTTGAGGAATAAACCTATTGGTTTTGCGCACTAGGAGTGGTGTAAGGTTACCCATATGGTGGTAAGTTCACCTTTGTCCCATTAAGGGTGAAGAATCTCATTTTTAGTTGTTATTTGGAATTTTTGTGGGCTGTTGATCATGAATGTTTACTTAAGACGAAAATAAGGGTATTCTTATTGGGGAGACTACTAGATCGGTCGAAGTTAAAAATGTATTCCATGTAGAAGACTATTGTTAATGATATGGGGATAGAAGTTGGACAGTCCATATAGCTTGGTTGTGTAGATTCTCAGTCTGGGTGCATTACTACTGGTCCGTTCACTAGGCTTCTCAAGGAAGAGAAGGCTTATTGTGGGGAGTTTGTAAAGACCCCAAGTTTTTCAGACTATAGTTGTGAGGAGAAATTTGAATTTCTTTCCTTAAAATGAACATAATAAGTAAAAATTTCATTTTTCAATATAAAAAAATAGAAATAATTTTATATATCATTCTGTTGGTCTCGGAATAGGGTTCTTACCCCGGGACAATATTTTGGTCAATATATTTGAAGTATGAATTTTGGAATAAAAATTAATATTTAATATTTATTAAATAAGATATTAAATTATATGTGAAGGTTCATTGGATTGTAACATTTGAACAGAGTCATAGATTGAGATTATGGCTCTGTTTTTTAGTCAATAATGTGGAGTTTATCCAAGGAGGTCGATAAACTTGAGTTGAGCACTCATGCTATCTTAGTCTCATTTTTCTTCTTTTTTTCTTCCATTACATTACTTTTTCACTTTTTCCTTATTCCTTCTAGTGGATTCCTACCGTGGCTACTCCATCATCACAGACTAATGGAGAAGAATGAAATAGAGAGATATAAGGAGAGGGAATGAGAGAGTGGTACTGTGGTGAATCCCTCGATGCACTGATTTGGTGTATAGGGACCATCGAAGGTGAAATGAACAGAAGATTTAGTGGTTTTTTCTCAAAGGTAGGCCTTTAACCATTGCGCTAATGATTTACCTTAACTTGTTTTTTCATGTTTTTAGTCATATATTTCATTAATGTGGCTTCCTGTGTCATGATATTTAGTTTTGAGGTTTCAAATGTGTGATTTGGGTGATCTGAGGAATTTCTATTCTGGGAAACTAGGTTACATGACATTTAGTTAAAGGGAACACATAATGTGTTCTCCCCATTTAGGGAAGATGGTGTTAAAGGAGCACATGGAATATATAGGGGTGTACACGCCATGTACAAGTACTGGGTTGTGTGGCTGAGTATCTGGGCATGTCTACTTGTGTAGGGGTACAAGGATGTGTATAGTACATAGCCAGACCCTGTGTTGGTAACACACCATGTAAAAGTAGATGTGTCAGAGATTTAAATGGACTAGCTCATTGTGGTACACATGTGTATGCACCATTTGTTTACATGTCATGTACCAATATTGCAGGTTGTGTACCTGATGTTTTTACACACCAAGTCTGGTGGGAGTACATGACCATGTGGTTTTTGGAATTATACACTGTGTACTGAGGGTAACATGTCATGTACTTCCCATGTAAAATACTTTGAGGGTTTTTCGTGTTTTCTTACCCCCAATGTCAGTTTTTGAACTTTGAGTAGTCCATTCTATGTAGTTTTCTATGTAGATCACAATGGTGAAACACATGGAGTGATCTAAGCACTCCTAAGTGATTTTTGAAAGCTTTTATATAAGTGGATAGGTTCTTCCTCTAGCATTTTAGTTCATTTGTCTCTAGAGATTGATATAGAGCATGAATGATCATTTTGGTCTTCATACCAACCTATTTAAGAATATTAATATGATATGATCATTCCATAATTTCATGTGTCCTATTATTTTAAGGATATTCCCCTTGTGAGATGTTCCCCTCTGGCCTATGAGGCCTTGAGACCAAATGCTGCTAAGGATTTTCTAAGGGCCCCCTTGCTTGTAAACTGATCTAGGGAGTACCTAGTAGGATACCTATCATTGTGTATCATTTTGAGTATAATCTTTGTAGAATTACACAATATTGATGATCGTTTAGAGGATATGCACTGTATAATTCCTCTTTTTTACCATTAGAGGATCCCCATAATAGGATGCCTCAGTTTCTTACCATTAAACAATCCTGAATTGAATTCCACCTTTTCATTTTTAGATAAGGATCCTATGTAGGATTAATCCTCTCATTATTACCTAATGTATCTCAAGTAGTAATCCATTCAATGTCTCACATGAGTTACCCAGTGGCTGCTTCTTTCATAACCAACCCTTAGTTGTACGTCGGGTTGGGTTAGAGATGATTTTCTGGAGTCACCTAGAAACTGTGTCGAACTATCATGTTTGTGGGGATATGGACGGAGTGTTTAGTTGGGTATTTATTCTACCCTCACTTATTTTTTTATATCTGAATTGGTTTTTCCTATGCAATAGTTTTTACTATTGTTACATCATAATTGGTTGTTGTTAAGCTCGATGTGATATGTCTCTTTTTTTGTTATAAACAAATGTGATTTCCGATGATCTATTTTCTGAGCCATGTTTTCTTATGATATATTATAACACATAGGTGGTACCTGATACTTGTCTATTTATCATTACATGTTTTATTGTATGCCTTGAGTGATACATGGATTCCCCAACATAGGAATTCCTTCGACAAACTCAATGGCTTGTGATATGTGGTGGGGATGATTACGCTCTCCTCAGCCTGTGTTGACTGGGTGGGTATACGAATATCATATGATGAACTAGTTTACATGAGTGGGTATACACACGTGTGATTAATGAAATGGTCTGAATTCTTGAATAGTTTTATAGACTCCATTGATGGATCACCATGGATCTAGAACATGATAGTGGAAACCATATTTTATGTATACCCCTTGGGTATTGATTTGATGGGATGCCTTAGACCATGCTACCCCTTGGATCTCAATTTCTTTTACTCGCATATGACATGTGATTTTGACATGCTCCTAGGACACCAACCAGCTCATATACAGAGTTTCCACAAGGACACATATGGGACTCGATGTGGATCCCTTAGATGAGTTCATTGGATTCGCCCTTCATGGTCGAGAATTCATATTTGTATTCCTTCTTGATTTCATGGATCCAGAACATTGTGGTCTAGTTGAGGATACCTTGGAAAATTTCCTTGGATTTGGCCCTTCATGTTATGACACATGTGATGATACAGTGTGGTTGTGGTTGTTGTGATACTTGGGTATATAGTGTGGCCATGGTGGATGACATGTGTTTACTCAGCGTAGGCAGTAGTGGTCAATGCGATCATTATAGTATTGACCATCATCAAAAGGTATCCTTTTTTATTAGATAGATTGTCGATATATAGTTTCCTTGTGGTTATTGGAGGTGAGAACATGTAAACACTGTTGTAGGATATGTATCCCCCAGTGGTGACATAGTTGGCTTAGAGATATAATTTTGGTGTTACCCGAAGTAGGTACATGTAAATGGGGTTATGGACATAGATATTGACTTAATGATAAATGGTTTTTATGGCACAAATTTTTTCGCAGGATTTCTAGTTGGATAGGATTACAGACCCATGGTTCCATTACTGTTGGCATTCTTTTTATTGGTTTCACATACTACTGAATATTCATATCGATGTATATATTTACCTATATGGGACCATAATTGTGTACGTATATGTATATGTATATATATAGACATCCATGAGGGAATGGTCCAAGTTTGTAGGGATTAGAGACCCTAGTTTCGACTGTGGTTCCTCATTTGTTTTACTTCATTTTTAGTTGTGTCTTAACAAGGCTGAAAATTTTATTTTCCATAATCTTATAGAAACACATTTAAAGGTTTCTAATCAGGTTGGCGTGATGAGTTTTTTTCTCTCACCTACATGTGACCCATGGTGTAAGTGTTGACCTTATGTCTTCTTTTCTGGTTGAGCACAAGTTGCATAGTGGATAAGATTGTGGCCCCGAGATTCCTCATCTAGTGAAGTTGCTCATGTGGTTCTATCGATTGGGATGGTGCAGTTTGATAGATTTTGGATATCAGGTATGCGGATTGGATTTGATCTTGTAGTAGAGCCTTGTACATTTACAATTATTGTCTTTTATACTCTAATATAGTTACCTTATCCTTTAAAAAAAACATTAACTATTTTTTTAATAAAACTATACATCATAGTATAAGCCAAGGATCATGAATTCATGTGTCTTGGAAGACCAGGTACATAAAACTAAATACATGGAACTAAAAAACATTTTATTTAATCAACGTAAAGAGCTCAGAACTTTTTTTGTGCCCTTAAATATGAATAAGGTAACCTTGGTATCACATGAAAAAAAGGATGAGCTAAAAACCCAGCAACGGAGTAAACATAAGAATAAAGATTTAGCACATGGTTTATAAAGCATAACATGATGACTTGAAAAGGCATCTAACATATGGAGTCATTACATATAAACATGGAATAATATAAACATGGAGTCATAGTAATTGGGGAGAAACCTAAAAAAAGAATTGAGCACAATTCAAGGATAACCACCAAGATTTTGGAATATGGTAGCATAAGCCATGGATAACCGACAAGACCGTCGCACATGGTTGCACAAGCCAATGCAAACCGCCACGACCGTCTCACATAACATCTAATAAGAGTCAAATTTAACCAATGTATTGGAACTCTATCTGGGAGCAGCCGTATTAAATTTTCATGAACATGTTATCAACATTAAGAATCCTACATAGTCAATCATAAATAAACATTAGGGTTCCAATGTTATGTAATGGGTGTCATAACCATGTCATAAAGGATAATGAATGGGGGTATCATACAAGTGTACATGAAAGAATGGGATTAATGATTAAATGTAAATTAATAAGGTAAAATAATCATATATCATGGTAAGTGATGTCAATCATAATTTACAACAATAAAGAAGAGTATTTATGATATTTTAGCATTCAATCATTTTTGTGTGTTATTAATGAATAAACTATGTAACCTTTATAATTGAAAATGGAACAATAATTTATATAAATATAGAAGTAAACCAAAAAAATTTTCATAATAAAAATACTTATTTTATACAGACATGGGTGGCTTAAAATAGAATATAGATAGCATATGAACATGGGTAAGAATTTGGGAAGTTACATTAAAACAGGTTTGTTTTTTCGAGAAGTATTGAAGAGGGAATTAGTTAAAAAAAATTATATCCCAAAAATATAGTTTTGTAGGGTCTTGATAAATAAATAAGGACCATGAAAAAATCGTTTAAAATTCTCAAATAAAAAATATAATATAACTTTATATTGTTAAAAAAATATGCAATCGAAGGAATAAATGCCGTTCGGGTAGAATCCCTTACAAATTATCGGCGTTGTATTAGGTGTACAAAAGAGGGGTTAATGTGAGATAAAGGGATTTATCATCAAATATAAATCATGTGGGAGTTATGTGAGAAGTGATAAGTCATACCTCATCATTATGTATTATACCTAATAGGGAATAACATACAGAACATTCATGAATAAAAGTGAAATATAGATGATCCCTTACCATAAGTTTGATGGTATTCCCCACATAATATTAATGACCTGAACCATAATATTTGGTTGATTAATTAACAATTCCATAACCTATTATATATTTAAATGATTTATTATAAACATTTTATGTTCATTTTTAACCATTTTGATTGGTTATGAGGATTAATTTTTTTTGTTTGTGTCCATTTGCTTTCTTGGTTTTATTGATCAGTTCAATTATTCATGTTCAGACACACATATATGATGAGAGTGGTTGTATAGATTTCTATTTTTATTTTATTATTGAAAATCCATAATGATACATTGTTTTAAATTTTATTTGGTTACTTTGAGTGATGTTTAATCACTATATAAAACATTAGTGACAACCTTTTGGGTTAATTAGTGGTTTTTGACCACAATGAACACATTTTGTTTTATAAAACAAAACCATATTTAAAAAATGATTCTAGAACTTAAAATAAGATCTAATATATATTTAATAGTCTGGTTCAACCATAAAATTGTTTCATCACCAGAATGGAATATGGTAATAGAAATTGAATACCCATAGTCCTTGAAAGTTGAACATTAATACATCTCAGATAGTGTATATACTACTAGTATAAAAGAAGAGTAAAGAATATATGATGATAACATATTCCATTATTTTATAAATATTCTAGTTTATTTGAAGTACTAGATTTTTCCTAATATTTTGATGGTGAGAGGTAAGGATATAAAAGACAACAGATTAAATTTAAAAGAAAGTAAAGAATTGAAAAGAGGAATTAACTTCTTAATTCAATCTTCCTTGAGAGCATCTTAAGGGGAGAGTATTTGGTCTTTTGAGTATACCAAGGGATGTTTTAGTTGAGGTTGGCTCTTGGGGAGATATTTGGGTAGAATTTAGGGAAGTAAAAAGTCTTGAGATGAGTGTAGAGAAGAGGGTAGTGTGGGTAGTTTATATAGTGGAGGAGAGAAGGTTCTTCATAATATTTAATTCATTAGTTTATTAATTACTCTCAAGACAAAAAATAGTGATTATTACATGAAACAAAATAGTAATAAATTCATGTCAAATAGAAAGACGGTTTTTTAAATAATACATGAATCTAGGAATTGTTCATTTTTATTATAATGTAAATATTCTATGAATTACAATATTTCATTTTTCATCAAAAATTCAATTATATTAGATAAATCCTAAAAATGTACCCATACCATATTAGACGTGTAGACACAAAAAAAGAACTCCAATTTTCAAAAATAATTTTGTAAATATAATTAATTTAGTTTTTCATTCAAATCATAATTTACTTGAAAAATACATATTTTAAAACTATAACTGATTTTATAATGCTTTCAAAATTTATATAAGGTCATATAAAATTATCTTAAAACCAAAAAAATTAAAATTGTTGATTTATGAACACCTTTTATGAAATTGAATTTTTTTATTAATTAATAAATTATAATTGTTTATTTATGACTTACAAAAATTCCAATACTTTCACTATTGTCATATTATTACTTATAAGATGCATACATTTTATTTATGCATTCATTGAAGAAGTTACTAATATTATGGATGATTTATTATTCATATGGGTCATATTACAATTCATATAGGTAGGTTACTATTCAAAAAATATATTTTCTTCTATCATAGTCCAAATATGTTACTGATCGCAACTGTGTATAGAAGATTTTCCAAATTCAAATCATAAAAGTGACAATACCATGATTAAAGGTCTAATAGTACTTAGTAGTTTACTGTGATGTGATTTCAGGTGTCTATAAGACGTAATTATAAAATCAAATTTTCATCAATAAAACATTGGGTCATTTTGTTATTCTCCCATTGTAAAATTTCACCCTTGAAATATGATTTTACATTCCAGGCCATAAACATGTGAATTTACTTTTCCTTCATTGCATCCTCATGTTCCCATGTTTCCTATTCATATATATGGTTCCACCACAATACTATGACCAAGTGATTAGTCTTTTGATGTATCACAATATCTCTATGATCCAATTTCTTCATTGGTTAATCCACAAAAGAAAGATCATCCTCCAACTATACCACCTCTGAACAGAGTACATGTGAAGGCTACGGTATGTAATTTCTTAAGAGGGATACATGAATGATATCATATTATTTTCCCTTGGTAGGTGGAAGTGATAGTATATAATCCAAAACCCCAAAAAGATCCAAAATAATGAAGGGGAAGATGTATATAAGAGTTTACATTCGTTTCTTTTAAAACCTATGGACATTTTTCATGTGGATATGTAGAGAAATACCATGTCTCCAACATTGAACTCAATGTCTCGTTGATGATTTTCTGCATAATTTTTTATCTACTTTCGGCTACCTTGATGTGTTGGTGAATGGTTTTCACCTTATCCACCATTTCTTTGACCATTTTAGGTCTTAATATATTTCTATAATTGACTTCATCCCAACACACTGGTGTTCTGCAGCTTTTCCCATAGAGGGATTTGTACTATTCCATTTGGATGCTCAAGTGGAAACTGTTTTTATAGGAAAATACAACCAATGAAAGATGTTGTTCACATCCTCCTTTAAATTCGATTGAAAAATATCTCTACATATCTTCTAGTGTCTAAATAGTTTTCTCATCTTGGAATTCAGTTTGAGGAATATATGTCATAATGAAGTTCAATTTAGTGCTTACAGAAGGTTGGATACTTTTTTAGAACATCTGGGGAAATCTTTGATCTCTATCTGATACAATAGATAGTTTTAGTCCATGCATCCTTACCACAGCTTTGAAAAATATATGTGAATGTTTATCCAATGATATGTCCTAAAAAATTTTGATAAAGTGATATTCTTTGGTAGGAGAGTCCACAATGACCCATATACCATTATTTCATCTAGATTTCCTCAGAAGAACAGTGACAATGAATATGGTTATGTTCTTCCACCTCCATGTTGGTTTGGGTATTGGTTTCGTCATCCCCTTAGACTTCTATATTTTAGCCTTCACATGTTGACATTCCAAGCACATTTATGTATACTTAGGAATCTATTTCTTCATATTGTCCCACCAACAGATCCGTCAGAGATCTCAATACATCATTGTTCCTTATAGGAATATAGAGAAAGTTGAGTTATGTGCATCATTTAGAATCACCTAAATTATCTCTATATTGGACAGTATAGATATTAATGACCCAAATAATAAAACTCAATCCTCATAAATCACTAACACTTAGGATTAACCATTTCTAATAGCTTCCACACATTTATGAATTTCCACATCTTTTCAATGAACATCCTTTGTTTTATACATAAGGGATGGTTTTGAAATAAGTTCTGAAAGGATTGAGTATTTTCCTCCATTAATTATTCCAATTTACATCCTCGGAAAATCTAATAAGATCAGATCCCTTTCAAACCTCATCATTAGTAACTATGCATGATCCTTTCAACTCAGAGCATCTACCACCTTAGTTTCCTTACCGAGATCATAGTGGATTGAGTTGTTTAAATCCATTATGATATCTATCCATCATCTCTATCACATATTAATCTCTTTTTATTTGAATTTATATTTGATACTCTTATGATCAGTATATATCTCACACTTCTCCCCATAGAGATAGTGATTCTAGGTTTTTAATTCAAAGATCCGAACCGCCAAGTCCAGATCATGCATAGGATAGTTTTTCTCATTGATTTTCAACTGCCATGGGGTGTAGGCTATCACATTATCATTTTTAATCATCACACACCCTAAAGAATTCTTTTATTCATAATTGTACACTACGAAGAGTTCTCCACTTGTTGGAAGTTTGAGTACTAGCATAGTGATTAGCCTCTTTTTAAACTCTTTAAAATAGTCCCCGCATTTTTAGTCTAGAAAAAATATACTCCCTTCCATGTCATCTTGGTCATTTGGTTTTATAATCTTGAAAACATCTTCACAAAAAGTTGATAAAACCCAATTAAACCTAAAAAGATGTGGATCTCCATTACAGATGTGGTTCTTGGCCACTCTTTGATTGCCTTTGTCTTGGAAGGGTCCATAGATATCTTTTTTCAAGTGAAAACATGTCCCAAGAATCATACATCCTCCATACAGAACTCACATTTACTATACATTTCATACATCTTATCCCTTTTTAAAGTCTTCATCATAGTACTCATGTGCTCTTCATGTTTTTAGTTTCTCATGGAGTATATTAGAATATCATCAATAAATACAACTAATTTTTTTGATGTAATATCTAAATAATATATTCATTTAATCCCTTAAAAATGGTGGATAATTAGTGAATCTGAATGGAATAACTATGTACTCATAGTGTCCATACCTCATTCGAAGGGAAGTATTTTTTAATGTTTTCCTTCCAAACCTTTAATTGGTGATATCCCGATCAATGGTTTTCCTTATAGAAATAACTAGACACATGATGCTGATCAAAAAAGTTATTCTTCCATGATAGGGGATACATGTTATTTATCATGATTTTATTGATCTCCTGATAATCAATGTTGAGATGCATCAATCTATCCTTCTTGACAAATATGGCTAGAACACCCCATGGTGAAGCACTCGGGCGTATAAAACTCTTCTCCAAATTATTCTGTAACTACTTCATTAGCTCCTCCAACACTAAAGTTTCTATTATATAAGGTGTCAATGATATTGGTCGGGATCCAAGAATATGTTCAGTTGATAACACAACCTCTTGATCAGGAGAATGACCAGGAAACTCTTCAAGAAATACATCACTGTAATCCGGCATGATGGCCATTCCTTCACGCATGATTATCTCATTTTTCTCAATCATTTGAGCCAGATATACTTTCTCATAAGCAAGAAATATCAACACTTAATACAATTATTCTTATGAATATTCAGCTTCCTCTTTACACTTGTGATGAGTTGGTGGATGCTTTGGGATTTGAAGGGTGATCACCCTTCCACAATAGTTAATGTTGGAATTATATAAAGATATCCAATACATGCCCAAGATAAAATTAAACTCTACTAAAAGATATATGATTAGATTATCTCATAGGTTCATTTTACAAATATTTACCATGGGGGAGTTATAAACCATGGATGAAATAATTTCCCCACCCCCTATTCTCACATATAATGTTTCCTCAAAATTTTGAGGTTGTTTTTGAATAGTTATACTAAACATGAATGATATGAAAGAATTTGTACAACTAGAATCTAATAGTGTGTTCAAAATTCATGAATGAATAACTAGAATACATGTCACCTTATTTTTGACTAGATCCTCCTCAACAGTAGTTATATCAGAAGCCCTTCCTTGTTTCCATGGGGTTTCTTGTTGATTGCCTCGGAAAACCCAATGCTTCAGGTAATTGTTCACATAAATCCAATTCTATTTATAGTTGAAACACTTCAATACATGATATGTGTTGATCCAATCCTTCCTTTCTTCTTCCATATTAGAAGGATTCTTCATTTCTTGTCGTGAGTTCTTAGCCAGATGTCCCAACATTCTATATTTGAAGCAAAATCGGGTTACCATTAGAGAGTTCCCAAGATGCTTCATCCCACAATTTTTACACATCAGATAATCGATCTTCTTTCCATCATGTAATTTATTTATGGAACAACCCACATTTGATTCTATTATCATCATTTTGTCATTGGTCCCACAATACCACTGAGAGTCTCTGATCTCCATTTCAACATTAGGGGCACACTAAGTAGTTTCCTCAGAACTGTTGATGTATCGAATCACCAATGCTTTTTTTAGACTCGGTTTTAGTTTGTTAAAGAAGTTATCCACCTGCATTTTGATGATCATGACAAAGCTAGAGTTGTTCCTTGAATGACATGTAAAGTATGCTCTATACACCCTGATTGACTCATATTCCTTCTACTTGAGTTTGAGGAACTCCATTTCAATCATAAAAAAGATGGATCATGGATTATATTAATTATAACAATTCTTGAATTCCTCCCAATCCATTGAATCAATCTCTTCCCAAGGCATTGAATTCCTGATTAGTTTCTCCCAATGTTCTTCTTCTCTATCAAAACGATAGGCCGCACACACAACTTTCTTTTATTCTGAGCAATATATGACAAAAATATATTTTCCATTGAGTTAATCCACTATTACGTGAGGAGGGGATAATAAGATCCACTAAACCTGGAAGAACTATTCATATGAAGGATTCAATGTCAACATGGTCATTCCTTGATGGATGAGGATGTTCCACATGATTCAAGTCATTATACATAACTTGAGCCAACTTAGTACATACTGTCATGATGTTTGGAGCACCCATTACCTTCATATTAGGGATATAATTAGGTAAATATTAACATTCCATATCACATGGATTGTGGTAGTTTGTTATTATATTTATTTCTATTAGTTATGAAAAAAACAACATAAAATTAGAGGTGATGAATACTTAGCTAATGAGCATAAAAAACATTGAACATAAAAGTATAAACTTGTAAAGTAGAAGTATATCCTAACCTATGATTCCTTATGTTTAAATCTAGGTTATACATGATGAATTTCTTAACATATATTCTTATGGGATTTTTTTAATACTATAATAATGGTTTGTACAAAGATCATTAATTTACCAAAGCATATCTCCTAGGAGTGTCAAACCAAGAGTGCAGCAAGGCCCATTCTCTTACACCAGTTTGTATTAGAGTATCTCTCAATGTGGTGTTATTGGTTTTTACCACTAGATATATCTAGTCACGATCCACCGATACCTGTTTGTGTCTAGAAAGGGATGTATTTTTTTGATAAAATACTTAATCTATACATACAAAAATTTAGGGTTGGTTTCTTATACTCAGTCTCATCATAAAGTTTCTTGCTAATGTTCTGTAATCCATATCTCCCAAAACAACTAGATAATCTTATTATACTAGCTATAGATTCCCTAGCCTTTTAAAGATAACATTACATTATTTTACTCATAAGTATACGTCATAGTACAAGACAAGAATCATGAAGTCTAGTGTCTTTAAATACTTGGTACATAAAACTAAAAACATGAAACTAAAAAACATTACTTTATTTAAACTTAATAATGCGCTACTAACTTTTTTTGAGTCCATACATCTGCATAGGTTACCCTAGGTATCACATGTACAAAGAGATTAGCTAAAATCCCAACAAGGGAATAAACATTAGAATAATGATTTTTCACATGCGTTAGAAGGCATAACGTGATGACATAAAATGAATGTAACATATGGAATCATAAAATATAAAAATGGAATCATATAAATATGGTGTCATAGTAATGTGGAAGAAATATAAAACATGAATTTTTAATGATTTAAAGATAACCGCCAAGTCCGTTGCACAAGGTAGCATAACCCGACGCTAACTGCCATGATCATCATGCATGGTAGCATAAGCCAAGTCTAGCCACAAAGACCATTGAATATAACATCTCATGAGACTAAACATTACCCAATGTATTTTAATTCTATTTATGAACCCCATATTATCTTTTCATGAATATGTTTTCCAACTTAAGAATCAGGAATAATCGATCATACATTAATATAAGGGTACCCATGGAAAAAATGTGTATTATAATCATGTCATAAAGGATAATGAATGGGTCTATAATAAATATTCACATGAAATAATGTAATTTAAACATAAATATAAATTATTAATAAAAAATAATCATATATCATGGTATTTTATGTCAAAAAATTTTGAAAACATGAAATTAGTGTATTTAATAAATTTTATCATTAAAACATTTTTTTGCAGGTTTACGGAAAAGTTTATAGTGCCTTTAAAATTGAATACAGAACAATATTTTATATAAACTCAAAAGAGAACCAAGAAGGCATTAATAATAAAAACAATTACATAATTAAGACTATGGTTTATTAAAATAGAATATAGAGTGCACATGAAATTGGGTATAAATTCAGGGTGTTCCCTTAAAACATGTTTTCTTATTGAGAAATACTGAGAAGGGAATCACTTATAAACATGAATATCCATGAAATGTAGTCATGAAGGGAATTTATAAACAAATTTGGTACATTTAAATAGAATATATAATATTTACTTAAAAAATATATGATAACATTATTTTGGTAAAAGAAAGATGAAGCAACCCGAAGGAATAAAGGAGGTTTGGGTAGAATATCTTATGGATTATCATCATGGTATCGAGTGCACTTAAGAAGGATTAATGAGAGAGAAAGCAATTTATCATCACTTATAAATAATGTTGGAAATATGAGTGAGGTTTGAAATCATACCTTGCCATTATGTATTATAAATAACATAGTATAACATAAAGGACAATCTTGAATAAGATTGAAATAGGGAGGATCTCTTACCTAAGATCTGATCGTGTTCTCCACATGATATTAATGAAATAAAAAATAAAATTATTTTCATTAATTAATAATTAAAAAATAAGATATATATGTAAATTAATAATTATAACCTTTTAAATATAGTTAAACCCTTTTTTATTGGTTATGAGGTTCAATTTTATTGTTCAGGTCTATTTCCTTCCATGGTTTTAATGACCGGTTCAATTATTCATGTTCGGATGCACATGTATGTTGAGAATGGTTGTCCAGAATTGGAGTTATATTATATTATTGAACATCTAGAAGGTTACAAGGTAGTAAAATAAAATTTTTTACTTAGAGTTAAGTTGAATCATTATATAAAACTTTAGTGAAAATTTTTTCGGTAATTTGGCGGTTTTTTAACAAAGTGGGCATGTCTTGTTTTTTATATCAAACCCATGTGTAGGAAAAGGATTCCAGAACCAAAAATAAGATAAAATACATATTTAATAGTCATGTTCAACCAAAAAAATGGTTTCATGACTAGAACTGAATATTTTAATAGAAATTGAATACCCATAATCCTTGAATGTTGTAAATTAGCACATCTCTGATGGTGCCTTTTCTACTAGAATAAAATAATAGTAAATGAGAGATGATAACAACTTATTAAATTATCATAATATAATTATAGTACATGTAATTTATATGAGTTTTCATAAAATTTGGATTGGGATAGGTAAGGATTGAAACTAAAAAAATGAACTTGAAAAGAAAGTAAAAGAATTGAAAAGTGGAATTTACCTCTTGAATCAATCTTCCTTGAGAGCCTCTTAAGGGGGGATTATTTGGTCTTTTTAGGAGACCAAGATATATTAGATGTGGGGGAGGGTCATGGGGAGAAATTTGGGTAGAATTTAGGGAAGTAAATAGGCTTCAGAGGTGTGAAGATAAGAGGGGAGTGTGGGTGGTTTTTATAGTGGAGGGGAGGAGGGTTTTCATAATATTTAATTCTATAGATTATTAATTTCACTCAAGACCAAAAATAGTTATGATTACAAGAAAAAAAATCATAAAAAATAAATATAAATTCTAAATAATATTGGTTACATCATCCATGATGATATGAAAAGTCCATTTATCTTCTAATGTATATATACGGTAAATTACAGTATTTCGCTATTCATTAAAAATTCATGTATTTTAGAAAAATCCCAAAAAACATCCCTAACAATTTTTTGAAATTTAGAATAAAAAAATGAACTCTATTTTTCAAAAATAATTATATATATATAATTAATTAATTTTTTAATTTAAATATTTATTTAATTTAAAAATACAGATTTTAAAACTATTAGTGATTTTATAATTCTTTGATAAATTACATAAGGGCTTAAAAATTATCTTAAAACTAGAAGACATAAAATGGTTAATTTAATAACACATTTTTGGAAAATAAATTTTCATATTAATTGATAAAATAATTTTTATTAATTATTTATGATTTACAAAATACCAATACTAATAATATGGTCATATTAACACTTATAAGATGCCTACATTTTATTTATACATTCATGGGTTAGGATACTATTATTTTGGATGATTTATTACCCATAAGGGTCATTTTACTATTCATAAGGGTAGGTTACTACTTATAAGGGTAGGTTACTAATCAATAAAAATTAAGTTTTCTCTACAAGACTGCAAACATCTTACTGATCACAACCAATTATGTCAGATTTTTTAAATTCTAAACATAGAAGTGACAACATTATGATTAAAGTCCTCATAGTACTTATTTGTTCATTGGGATTTGATTTAATGTGTTTACATAACATAATTAGTAGAAGTAAATTTTTACCAATAAAAAATTGTGTCATTACAAATTATATTTTTATGGTCGACCTAGTGGGTGACCATTATTGTATTGTATGGATAGTTGTTTGGAATTTTATAGCATTTCATTAATTTTTAGTGCATGTTCAATTTCATTTGTTTGCTGCTTATGCACTATGTTTACATTCCACTACCTATGATACATAGTTGTTCTTCGCTATTTTATAATAATTATATATCGTCATAGTCTCCCCATTATCACCTCTTTTGCCCTCACTGCAAGTTGGAAGCCTCTAGCATATGTGGAGGTGTGTGTGACGCCTAGTGACCAACTGGCTTGGGGCACCAATTCAGTTGCATCCAAGTTGATACATTAAAATGATAACCATTAATATTTTATTTATATTAATATAATGTTTTTTTTGGATAATGATATGTGGTATATGAATTATTATATTGGATGGTAGTGATTACCTTGGAACGAATTAAGGACTTATTGATATGAGGTTTATCCTATCATTGATGATGTTTACAACTTTTTTTGGATTTAATGTATAGATCTAACATATATTTGAATATGGATAGATTCATGTTTTCAATATGTATTTATTCTAATTTTTTAAATTTCTTCATTTTAAGATAAAATTGGAAGAGTTAATTCAAATCATTGGAATATGATAATCAGTTTTTACATTATGATATATGGGAGATAAATGTTGATCTTATTCTATGAAATTATTTCTAAACATCAGTATTTTAATATTTTAGACGGGTTTTAATGTTAAAAACGCATTGAAAGATTATATAATACTTAATAAGAATTATTTATGTAATGATTTCGAATTAAAAACCTTGGATATAAGGATATTTTGATATAAACCTTATTTCTAGGATATCAAACTCAATTATTTTTAAACATATATTAGTAGTATTTTAGAGAACGACATCATGTATGTCCAGTGACAAACAATAATGTCTATCAATGAAGTTAGTATTGAACCCATGACTGAAGGATGATAAGGGTTTCAATCATGCCACTAGCTTACACAATTTTATTGTTAATGTGTAGTTATTTTTGTCGACAAATATTAATTATGAACATGTAGAGTTACTTTTATTGTTTAATGATTAATTTATTAACAATATAGTTTTTTTAGAATTGTTAGAAACAAATAGATATACATTCAATTATTTTATATCCATTAATATTTTCTAAAAGTCTATTTTATTTCTTCGGGGATCAATGTTATTTTAAAGACATCAATTTCTTGAGGTAATGTATAAATTATAAATAGATAAAAGAACCACTAAAGAAAAAAATTTTGTTTATAGAATTATATCAAATCAACTAACTATGTATATTTATATTATTATTCTATAAATGAATTATTCAATGATTGGATAACGACCAATGAATATTGTGATGTCATAATACCTTAATTTTTGTTGAACTGATGGTCCTTTAAATTGTAAATAATTATGACTTAGATGACCTCAACTTTTCTTTTATAAATCAGTTTTTTGTGATTGATTACTTAAATCACTCCCTATAAATATTTATTATTTTTTAAAAATTTCAATATGCACTTAGAACCTATGATTCCTTATTTGGAAACCTATTTATATATTAAATTGTGTAACAGTTATGGTTAGAACTTTCCCTTTTTATGGGAATTTTTATTATTAATTTTTATGATCTGGGTTTCTATGAAAGAAACATTCATATATTAAACATTTTATAACCTTGATGACTTTAAAGAGGGAAATTCATTTTGAGTGGGGTATAATGTAATACACTATGATTTTTTGAATTATTTTTTTTAAATTAATTTAATCATTTTAATATTTGGTATTTCATACAACACTAAAAATAATTTATGTTATATTAAAGAAAAATGTTTGGATTATGTTATACCCAACACAAAGTTAATTGTGCACTAAAAAAGAAAAATTTCAGCTTTCTATACATGGTACAATGAGGTTATTCTTCATTACATATAACAATGACTTTCATTGATAGCCTGCATATCACATAAGACCGAGTTTTACCGAATAAATTTATATCATTAAATTATTATTATTGAATATAATATGACATTTCATAACCATTAAATAAAAATTTATGAATAATATATACTAATATATTATAATATAATGTTTACAAAAAAAATATGATTTGAAAGGTTACAAATTAAATTTAAATGAATATAAAACATGTTTGAACATTAAGAAAAATATTATTATTTTTACAGTAAAAAAATGTATGATCCAAATAAATTAAATTAATTAAAAATATTTAGTGATATTAATGTAATATATTTTTTATATTTTCATTAAACTATTTTAGATATTTGTCCCATATATTTTATACACACAAGATAATAACAAACCCAGTTTTATCATTAAAAACGGGTATTTTGATTATAATGGTTGTTTTACCATCTTTTAATGGAGAACCCATTTTAATCCAAATTTTTGAAATTTTATATTTTTAAAATTGAAAAATAAACTTCATATTTTGATGATAAACATAATAATTAATAGAGGATTTTTTTGTTTTGTATGGTTTCAATTTTATAAAGAATAGTTAAAAATACTGCTTTTTAATCCAAACCCTTTTTTCATGTAGTTTATTTATAAGGATAAATTTTATTTTAAAGCGTTTAAAATTTTAATTAGATTATAAAATTATAAAATTATAAAATTTATTTTATATTAATCAATTTAAAAATAAAATTATATATAAAATTATATAAATCTTATGATCATTTTTTTAATTTAATACCCCACATTATCGACCTAACTGTGGGACTAAATTAAAATTAAATTATACCAGTAAATTATTGGAAAAATAAAAAATGTATTATTTATTTTGAATCATCATAATTTATAATTTCTAATAAGGTTAACCTCATTTCTTAATAAAAAAATAGTTAACGTGTGTAAAATTATTTACACCGATTAAAGTAAAATTAATCATTTTTATGTATTACACCATAAATTTAGGACCTAGAATGACCTAGATTGTTTTCCAAGTGGAATTTTCTTTAAATATTTCAACCATATACTACCTTATATATTTTTTCCTTTATTGGATACAATTTACTTGTAAAAACCCTATATCAAAATCTATTTTCAAAATATTACAAGAGTGTCACTTTTCCTCGGAATAAAAAGGTCTCCTCTCCTACTACTTCTTTACACCTCTAAAACAACATAGGCTAATCCAATATATTCTAAAATATCCCCCGAAAAATCCTCCATTTCTCCTTGAATCATTCATTTGGGTATAATTTCTTCCATGTAAACACTTTGGTGAAATCCAAAAGGGTTTACCCAATTTAGAAGTAACACCCCCTCCCAAGATACATTCTTATATTTTCTTTCTCTAGCACCTAAATTTAATTTATTTGGTTATTGAAAAACAAAAATAGTATAATCAATATAAATATATGTTTTTATTTTAAATTATTACTTACATTTACACACATATCTATTTAATGGGTAATGAAAATTCTGATTATGTGTAAGGTGAACTCCCACCACACAAAATGATGATTTCTTTTTCTTTATATACCGACTACCATTGTGGGAATTATGATGGAAATATTTTTATATATATAACATAAATAATATATATAATGTATTTTAACATTTTTAATTAATTAAAAACACATATCTTTATTCATTCCATTTGTTTATAATTATGAAAATATCATTTGAGGAAGTGTGTTCTGCCACCCCCTCAATGTGATGTCATACATTCACACACTACATTTAATGTTTTGAGGATAGGTTTAGTGAAATTAAATTATATATTTCACATAATAATTCTACTTGATTAATTATTTATTTAAATATATAGATACTTATGTATCCTTTTAATTCATTCTTCTAATACAAAAATTATAATGGAAACATTGGTCATGTGTATGTTGGGATTACAATCTCCATGAACGGTGTATTCTATTGAATACTTATGAATCCTGTAGATTATTACAATAACAATATACTGATTAAACGTTTTATTTATATCATATTTTATATTCTAAAAACCATGATATATGTATAGGGGCCAAATATTTAATAAATTAAGTCACATGGGAAGAACAAAGCAGATATTACCTAAAGTGTATCCTTAATATAGAAATTTTAACAAATGGGTGAAATAAATATATAATAAAACAATATATGGTATTAGAGATAATAATATATATCTATGATATATTTATAATAAATTATTGTTTATTATATAGTATGATAGAATGTGTAAGAAGATATTCAAGATACAAGGTAAGGGAATTTCATCCCACTTTTTATTTCCATGTGATATATGTTTTATTCACCACCCATTACATTGGTGTGGTGTGTATAATACCATTGGATTTATTCTATGATTATTATTTTTAAATTTATGGGTATTAAAACTAAATTACAAAATCTTTCATTCATGTGGATTATGTTTCAAGAGTCAAAAAAGAGGTAAAACAGTTTTGTCTAAATTGGACGTCTTAAACACGGATGTTTTGTTATGCACCTCTATTATTTTTTGAAGAATATATACTTCCATATTAAATTTTATATCATGAATATCCATATTATAAATATATTTTTATGATTCATGTAATTCTCTTTTGTTACATGTAGAGCATGATATTAGGTTAGCAAGTAGTAAGAGGTTATCAAAATAATTTGATTGCTTTTCGAGAGTATCATTGATAATGATTCCTTTTATGAAATAATATGATACATCTCTTATGAACTCTAACTATTTTTATTATCCCTTGTTTAATCACTAAATATTAATGTATTGGTAACATTTTCCCACTAATTTGTATATAATAATGTTAAGAATGTGTTTTTATGAAAGCCCAACTATACTCGGGCTTCGACCAGAAATATGTGTTCCTTCGAAACTGAGTAATCTTAAAACTGTTTCCCAGAATATTATAACATTCTCATAGAATAATAAAAATAAATTTTCCATTTTTTATTTTACTACAGTTCTCAACAGAATCTTGTTTTCTCTTTCTAAAAAAGTTTCTAATCTTTTACACTACAAAATTACTTGTCTTTTTTACTCGTACAACATGTACAGATTTACCCTCATCATTTAGGTGAAAATTCCTTTTCATGTTTAAAACATTATTTTATAAGGAATTTGTTTTAAAATAATACATATAATTTTTAATGAAATTTTTTTCCAAATTATTTACATATTTAATCATTATTTTTCATTGAAATTTTCAAGGAAACTATTTTTCAAAATGTTTTTAATATTATATTATAATATATGAAGGAAAATTGTTTTCAAAATATATTCATCATTATTTTATAATTTTTATAGTAAAAATTTTTCCAAAACATTTTCATGAAAATTTAATATGTTATTAGGTAAAATTTTAATTAAAACATTTTTATGGTCTCTTATTATGCTTTTAAATAAAAAGGATTCCAAAAGGGTTTCAAAGAGTACATTACGAGCATTGAAATTTATGTTTATGAAAATGTGTTTAACATGGATTTTATGTTTTATCGACCCTTTTTTAATGAAGAATGTATATTTTCCTTATGAAATGTTTTCAAAATATCATTCCATGTTATTTTCTATGAACGATGCCATTTTTCGATGTTAGTCATTCCCTTCTATGAAAATTTATAATGTTTTAATTCATATTCTATTTTAAATGATTTATTTTTTATGGAATGATGCTTATCAAACCCATTTTTCTTCCCTGGGTTATATGATTTTTTATCCCACTCATTTTTTCTGGTTATTATTATTTTTAAATGATTATGAAATATTTTTTTTCCACTAGTTATGATATGATCACATGTTTTAGACTACCATTTAATTTTATGGGTTATGATATGATTGTGTATGAATTAGTGGAACATGTATATATGATTTCATTATAATAGGTTTGGGACTAATATCTCCATCTAATTCATTGGTTAATGTTTTATATCTCATGAGAATGACATGGTTGGATTGATAAATGAACTATGTTCGGTATTACAGATCTAGAATGAGTAGTTTTGTCGGTTTAGAATTATTGGAATGGAAAGAGGAGTGAACTGTGTTTATTATTATACGGTTGGAATGGGGTGTAAACTTGTTTTAGTAATGCAGGGATAGAACTGTGAGTGAACCATGTTCAGTGAATCACTTTTTTTTACTATGATGTACTTGGAAACAATGCCTTGAATACTATGGAAATCATAATAGATGCCTATGTGTCTTCGAAAATTCTATGTTTTGTTTCAATGTTTGGAATTCCGGGATTATGTTAGTTATTTTCTTAATATTCATGTCTTATAAACTCCCTAGTATTATTCCATGATTCATGTTTATGATCTTTGGTTTGCAGGGTATGATCTTCTATTTTCTTGGTCATGTTCTCACACACTTTTTCTCATGATTATACTTACATGTCACCCTTTTTTACCCTTACTGGAAATCTAATGTCACACATTTTAATGTTTTTTTCTAAGGATATGAATATATGTATTATGTTTGATGTGTCTAAGAAGGTTTCTAGTCAAGAAAAACCTAGTGGAAGATAATGTAGCTCATTTACATACCAGTTTTTATGATTAAATGTTTCTAACAGAACTACACTAATACAGTCTTTGGGTATCCATTTGTGTAATGTTTTATGTTTTCCCCAAAATTTATTTAATAATAATATATGAAAATCTATGGTTATTATAAGAAAAGTGATTGTCATGAAGATATGTTAATAAACATTTATAAAAACTTTTTAATTAAATTATATATGATATGGTATATATGATTATTGTTCTATCATAGATGTAAAGGAAATCAAAATTTATTATACATATGGTTAGAGAATGTATAGAAAATCATAAATGGGGTAATAGTTTCCTATCTCACTTTTAATTCTATGAAACATATACATGTTCACCACTTATATCATTTTATTTATTTATATATTCTATTTTTTATAATTATTAAATTATACCATTCATCATGTTTATGATTAAAATGGTTTGAAATCATTAAGTGGTTATTTCACAATCTCATCATCATTTTTCGTTGTAAAATTTAATGTCTCCACTAAGGGATTTATTTGAACATTTTCTCATAAAAATTATATATTTTATTTAACTCAATTTATATCTATAATTGAAATGTTTTAATATAAATTTCCTCTATTTAACAATGCATACGACTAAACGAATTATTTTATTTAAAATCGGATTCATTTCTATCTTAAAACCAAAAATCAATCTCACCCATGTCTACATTTTCAAAATATGTTTTCAAAAATGTATTTACTTTTATCCCATGATTGTTAAAAGAAATTTTTTACCATGACTGATCTCTTATAAATGGTTTGAAATATTCCTATCATTTTCTATATGAGGTACATTTTATCTTTTATAAATAATGTGGTTAAAGTAATTATTTTAACAAACCTAGAATGAACTTAACTTCTTACCATCATTAATGACCACTACATTGAAGTTTATTTTAAAAACTTTCATGATTATTATTAAAAAATGTTTTTTTCTATTATTTTTGATATTTGTAATTTAAAATTTTATTTTCAATGATAAAATATTATTTATAACATTAACTTTTCCAATGAAATTATTATTGTATTTATATTTATCAGAGACAAATACACCTATTTTAATTATTCTTTTTTGGGATTATGTTGTCATAATAACATACTAATTATATTATCATATGGTTTATAATTAATTTGAAAGGGGATGTTAATAGTTTTCTACTGGCCACTGTAGAACATCGCCTTTATTCCATTAAATTCACAAAGAGTGTCTTCACAAATATTAACTAGATTAATGAATAGTTGTTTAGGGATGCTAGAGTTGAAAGAAAATGACAATGGGTTTCATGGGAGACGATGGAGAAGCCCTTTGTGAATTGGGGAACAATGTAAGTAGCCTGTTGGATAACCTCATGTACTATCAGGAAAAACTAGCATGGGATATTCATGGTCATCGTACCTTATGGGGAAAGACCATGTGTTTAACTTCTAGGGTAACTCGGTAACAGAGGAAGGACACATATCCCCATTACTTTTAATGATGTTCCTAATCTTCTCTTCCTTGCACCCACGCATTTGCTAGATTATCAAGGAGGAAAATATATCCCATTATAATAAAAACTTCTTGGGATCCATACTAGGTTTCCCAAGTTGTCCTGCCTATAAAAGCATGTTCAACAAGGAAACCAGATTCCTGGAATTCATCAACATCACTCTGGAAAAGAACAACTGGGCTCCATCCACATTATTGAAATAAATATGGACCCTTCCAGGTGCACATTCACACCATCCATCTCAAGGACATTCTATTATAATGAGTTTCATTGGATTCTATAGACACAATATTATGGGGACTATAGTAATGATGTCTTGTGGTTTAGGAGAATCCGAAACAAGTATAATTTTCTCACTTAGAGGCTCCATCATAATATTGTCCCAATAAAAGAGAATGTTAGAATGTGTGGAATCACTATGGTTTCTAATTTCACTTTCTGTGAAAACATAAGGAATATAAAACTGATCATATTTTCTTTTATGTTGAAGGGAAAGTTAATTATGGACCTTATTTAGTTAATTCTATTCTTTTTCCTCCTAGTCCCACTCATATGCATCTTCTTGTGTCTGTTGGTTCCATAGAATGGGTGGTTAAGGGGTTGAGAGATATGCAAGGACAATAATTCTGGATTCAAGCTATTGGTTCCCTTGGTAGGCTATAATTAAAGAAATTCATGAGTATATCCTCTCTTATGGGAGATACATCCCTACAAGAACTACTAGGATTATTCTCAACATTGTCAGAAATATCGAAAAATAGTGGGAATACCCTTTGCTTCACCTTATAAAATATAATAATAATGTTTCCCCAACTAGGGGCACCTTAGTAGGGAAATGGATCTTATGTAAAATGCCACCTTCGGGTTAAAAACTCAATACTGATGGTTCTTGCATCTCTTGAATCACGAGAGGCATAGGAGTGGTTATGAATTAAATGGATTTAGTCATCTTGGTGTTCAATACCCACATTGGTGGTGGCTCTTCCCTTTAGGTGGAGGCTCTTTCTTTACTTACTGGTATCTTCCTCTTCCTCTAGGGTTCATTGTTATTTCGAGAGATATAAATGACTCCATGATCCTTATCAAATCGTGTAATGACATCAGTTCCACACATTGGTCGATAACCTACACCATAAGAAAGTGGTGAGGCCTTCTCTCCAATATATGCTTGAGGCACACGTGGCATGAGGGTAATATGGTTTCTGATCATCTAGTGTTCTTATGGGTCCATGGTGTTAGTGTCTCTATCTTTTACATCATGAATTTCTTGAAACATAAGGGGTTGAATATTGTTATAGGTGTCTCCCAAGGCTTAAATTTGGTCATGACCCCAAGGAAATTGTTTTTTATGTTATACCCTTGTAAGTTACTTTCTTAGTTTTCAATAAAATAAGATGACGCTGATGATGTGATAGTATGTTCCCTCTATATTCCCTCAACATATCGGTATATCCCATAAGGAAAACTATATTTTGTATTTGGCCAATGCCTTTACAATTTATATAATAATACTTTTCATAGGGAATTGATGTTATGTTTAGGAGGTCAGTCAATAAAAAATCCCTCGTTATGAAATAAGATATTGATGTCCAGGTGATAATTTTATTAGTTATGATATTAATGATTATGTTTCATGATCATGTGATTATTTATATGGAATTAGTTTATCATCATTTATTCCTACCATATAGTTACACTTACTCAAGTATTTGAGTAAATATCATGTGTATTCAGTTAATTACCCTTCAAATTATATTATTCTCTCTTTATTATATATAATGTTTTCTATACACATACCCTTATTGAGTATTTGACATCACTTGTTTACTATGATTCCATTCACCATGATATCAGGAAGTGCATTATGATTGATGTGATGGGATATTCGAAAGGTAATAATGGTGTCCTAAATGAAAATACTATGTCATATTTTATGTTTTCAATGGTAATGTGAGATTTAATAATGTATCTAGTTTTCTAATACAACATAAACAATTAGTCCTTTGGGATGTGATTCCTTGTATCTAGTTTCAATGAAAGAATGTAACCACAAACCCCTGTCTACATGGGTCAGTTTTTTTACACATTATCCCTCACCCAATATTATCAACTATGGAGGGTATCATTAGAGTGAGGGGGTCATGAAGTAGTGGCATAAAAATTTTGGTTTTGATAGATGATGTATTTTAGAGTTAGGGAATGCGAAGATTGAATGGGTTAGATTTGAATTGGTTTTAGTTTATCATGGTGATTTCCATAATCTTGGGAGACCATATACAACATCGGATGTTAGGGCCTTACATGATCTGATGCAAGGGTAGGGAACAAATTCAATGGGAAAGTGGGGAATATATGTTTTGAGGGTAGAGACTATGGAAATGTACATTCACCAAGATTGATTGTATCGAAGTATAAATTAGGGTTCTTTTAGAATTAATAAATACAATTAATTTAATAAACCCTAATAAACAACCCTAATAAATTGTATTGGAATTCCCCATTTTTTAGAGAGGGTCATATAAATCATCCATGAGTATATCATATGATAGAGATTTAGTACGATAATCTAATTTTTCATTAGAGGGCCAAACCAATATGAGAGGATGAGGCAATCCAGAGGGATTTATATACCATTCAGTGTAAAATATTATGGATGTATGAGGGGAGTGTATCTGATCTAGAGACCAAGTACTGGTTGGAGGATCTCAACAATGCATTCGGTATGATTCGATCATGGGATGAATTTTAGGATCCATTAGAGGTTTGTTAGAGGATATTTGCTTCAAGATATTTGTGTAGAATATATATTGATGATCCAAATGAGTATTATGTATTTTATATAGTCTACTAGCTATAGTTATTCATGGAATTCCTATCATTGATGAAAAATGAACCAAATATATAGGAATTTTTCTCCCTTAAATTGGGATTATAGGTTTATAATAACTCCAATAAATATTATGTACCTCCTAGATTATTTCAACACATTTATTTAAATATGATGTATCTAGAGAATGATGTTTAGGGTAGGAACTACATCTAGTAACCTGCTATGTAGTTTCACTATTTACTCTTTCTATATATTTGTAGGTATAATATAAGGAGTAGGATATAAGGTGGATTATTTTTATAAGAGATGAGCCTAAAATGGTTGAATATATTAGAATCATAAGGGTCTTATAACTAAGAAATGGGTCCCAATAATTTAGTTATCCAGGGTTCTGACTAGTGGGGGATTGATTACTGCAGTTCCATTCACATATGTCATGGTCTTGTGGATTTTGATAAACATGAAGGGGATTTAAGTTTTCCATCTATCTCTAAATGGGACATTTACACCACTAGGATATGTGTGAAACTTCTTAGATATTGAATATTTAGATGGGTTTTCAGAACCCTTTTCCACTTCATCGTTAGTTATCTCCATGGATGATTCAGAAGACGACATTGTATTTGATTTTTCAATAGATTAGGGCATATAATTTTTGAAGAAGGAATCCTTATAATGATTCCCATCCCTATGGGCCTAGTAAAAATAATATTCATGAAGGATGATAATATATAGGTACATGATCTGGGAATTAATAGATGCACACGATAGTGGTAAAAGAACTAGAAGGGCCATTGTTTTTCTAGGGTACAATTAGTTTTTAATCAACACTTGTTTGTTACTTAATGGATGAAATATCACCAGAATCAATTGTTTCTTCTAATTTTTCCATGAATTTGGAATATAATTTGAGGGAATTATTGTTCCCCTTGGGTTATCAACTCAAGTTGGAGGTCATGCTACTTCGATTCATGTGTGATGATGATATAGACTTGTAATGGTGATTCTGCAATCATTGGGGGAATATATATTACTATAGATACTTCCATAAGATGTTATACATGGAATGGATTAAATGTATTCATTTCAAATATTAAATAACTAATTCTTGAGGAGGGTTTTATTATATTTTGGGGACATTCAGTGAGTAATGTTCATTAGTGAAAGGATTTTTCAGATTGGTGGAATGATATTGGCACTTCTTATGCCTTAGTTTTTTAATCTTTAATTGGATGCTCATATAGATTTTTTTCCCATGTTTATATAGAGTTACTGTATCTTTTCCTAGATTTTTTTCATGACTCTTCATCCATAATATGACATTGAGATTGGGATAGAGTTAAAACTTGGAAAATATCTGATTTTGATGGCTCCTTATCAAATGTAACCTATAGAGTTGTATGAGTTGAAACTATTATATAATTATATGAATCATGTATTATTTCATCCATCCTAGTATATATTCTTAGTTTATGATGTGTTGATCAACAAAAGGAATATTGTAGTCATAGGATGTTCATATATTTTTGATGGTTTTCAATTAATAGCTGTTACTCTCTTTGTAGAATCTATGATCCATTTGACCAACAAATGGACATAGCAATGTTTTGAAGATCAAATTTTTATATGGATATCACGAGATAAATATTAAAGATTAGAATTTTATAAAGACAATATTTAGGTAGATATATGGGAACTTCTAGTTAGTGTACATGAATTATTGTGTCATAAACACACCAACTATGTTAATCGGGATTATAAACTCCATATTCCATGAACTTCTGTAATATAATTTCATTAGTTTCGTCAATAATATAGTTATCCACATGAATTCCAATGAGGGTAAATCCAATCATATAAGAGTTGTTTGTATATCATTTGACACCACCATAAATATATTGAAATACATATATGCTTGTTTTGGAATTGAGAGGTGAATTCCATTGGGAATATAAGGTGTCGTAATGGTAAGGTCATATACATATCAAAGATTAAGGTTGGTTTTTCATGGGAAGAACCCATTGTAATTATAGAGGTTCATAGTTTCCTTGGACATAAATTCTATTATCATAGGTTTGTGTCTGAGTTCACCAAGATTATATCCTCAATGAATGTTTTGAACAAGAATTATCCAAATTTTGTATTAAATTATTAGTTCCACGAAGTCTGAAATTTCTTGATGGGGAATTGAATCCATACTCAAGTGTTTTAGTTTCATGATGTGGGTATGTTGTTTGAGGTTTCATGGGATGTATGCTACCTGGTATTATGGTTTGTGTGCATTAAACAGAGAGTGGTGATTTTTTCAGGTTATATGTAGTCACATAACTATGAGAAAAATCATTCCACTACTGATATGGAGTTATATATAGTTTTTCATACACAGAATTACTGGATACATTAGTTTATTTACGAGAACACTATTTTTTTCATGGTCTTAATGATATTAAAATATGAATTTCCACATAAAAAATTGAATCTACACTAGTAAACATGGATGATGTTTCTCATGTATTATGACTTTGAGATATTATACAGCCTTAGAAAGGGTAATATTGTTTTTATGCACTTTGTTAGAATTCACTAGGATATATGGTGTAAGACAGTCTATATATTTATAAAATGATACAAACTTTTATATATCTTCTTATAGGTATACTGTAAAGTGGTTGTTGAGGATAAATTGTACTTGATTAATGTGGAAATTTCCTTGATTCTCTAGGTTGACAAGTCTCTATGGGGAGACTCTAAAGTAGAGGTGATGTGTAAATATGTTTTCATAGTGATGCTCTTGAAAAATCATTATTCGAGGACCTAAAATGATGTTATTCTAGAGGGATGTTAATGGGGTTTTTATAAAAGGATGATAAATTTAACCATAGGATTCATATATCATCCTATGTTTTGAATCATAATTTAAATGATATATATCTTGTTTTTTTGAGACATCATTGGTGGAATGGGATCAAATGACCAATAATATAATTTATTATGATGTGTATGGATTTTTATTAATTCAAATCCTAATTCCTAATTCTTGGAGTTTTTCTATATCTCATGGATGCCCAAGAGAGAAAATGGGAGAAAAAACAATTTATTTAATCATTAGGTTAACCCATTCTCATGTAGGATATGATTCATTTTGGGAAATTGCTAAATTACCGATGAAGGTTGATACATTCTTTAGTGACCTATGAAACAAGTGTCATGGTTTTTTCTCTGAGTCAGTTTCTTGATGATGTGGGTCATCTTTAGGGGGTAAAGAGAACCATAATCTCGGATTTGGATCCTCAATGTAACTAATGGGTTTATATGGGATTAACACATGTCTTTGTCTTGATGTTTTTCTTTCAGACTACATTCCTCCCATATACCTATGGGAAGGTGATGCATTCCATACTAGAATTGGGGGATATATTTTGTGCATGTGTATAATATTTTAGAAAATAATGGGTAAATAACATAAATTGGTTTGAGTTTACAAAAAATAATAGCTTCCTTCCATCAAATTGAATGAATCTATTTGAGTCATTACATATGAGGTTATGACATTCTCTATTTTATGAGATAGTTTTTGGGGAGTCAAAAGTTATTTTATTATAATTCGATGAAAATCATGAATGATAAGATCTAAATAGTATAAGATAGGTAAAAAGGTGGTGTCAAACCATTATAAGTCCTATGATAATCATAGGTAGAGGCCTATGTATTTTAAGGTTGGAAACCACATAATCTAGAAAATATCACCATAATGGGGGAAATGGTGGATTGATAGAGGATATATGTATTCACCCTAGATTATGTTGATTTTTTATGTTTTTGGGCATGTTTAAATTTTGGTATATGAGTTAGTACAACTATCATGTCTATATCAGATCCATTATGTCTTACACGTTCCAGCATTATCAGTATCATCAATTTGACTCTAACATCATTTCCTATGAAGATATGGATATTGAGGTTGATGAAACATTATTCATAGATTATAAAAAAAATTAATCCTAGATAAATAATTTTATGGTTTTTGTGCTATGGATCCCTAATTACCTGTAGGATAGTACATGGGAGAATTAGATTCATATGTGTTATGTACACTTGATGTTTTTTTTAAAGATTCCTTATTTTTTATTTCAAGAAGTTATTTTTGAACCTAACTGACTTGATGATATGTTAATAATTTTTCCATTTATGGTGATCTGTACTTTTTATTCATGTATGTGATTACCGGATGCCCCTTCTTAATCAAGACATGATATGTTCAAGACATGGTTTAATATAGTTCAGAAGAGTAAGTATGGCTCAATGTGCAGAATATATCAATATATAGGGTGGAATTCCTTAACTTGTTTTCTATTAAATATAAATTTGACCATTGTGGATGTTGACTATTTGGAATGTGTAGAATATTAATGGGATTTGAATAGTTATATATTGCATCGGTGGATTCTGGTTGGATAGAGGAGATATAGAGTTATCCCTTGTAGGAGATGTAAATGTGGCTATGTGGGTTGTTTTACAGAAATTATTTATTATCTTGGAGCGTTTGGTTTGGGATGGTGTTTTGATGTAACAAGACTCTTGAGAGTTATTCGAAAGGATGGTTGTTTGGTCCCTTCCCCTTCTTGTAGGACTACATAATATTCCGGTGAATGGGAACCAATCAAGATGTTTCAGATGTAATTGTATGCCCCCTCAAAAAAAAATTATATTGATAGTTTGTGAGTTTTATTTGTTCATGGAATGTATGAGGAGGGTTTTTTTGTGTGTGGAGCTACAATTATACTATAATAGCTTGTTTAAGTTGTGAGTATTGGCTCACAACATTAGTGAATGTTCATGGCTTGGAGGTTGTTAATTCTGGTTTGGGAACATCACAAGGGAGTTCTGTGTTTAATAAATTAATGATGTGATGGAATTTTTTATGACATTTATTAATTAAATACTGAGGTCACACTAAAATCATCTATCTATATTTGGTTTTATAATTAGTGAAACATGTGGGTTGAACTGGATTCACGACCTGAATTAGAGGGCCTTAGGAAAAATCAATTCATGAGCCTGGATTTAACAATGTAATTGTTTTGAGTAATATATTCTTTATAAATACCAAGACTGGTATAAATTCCATTATTCCATTTAGTTTTTGGGAAACCCTTAATAACGTTTGGGCACTATATAAATTTTCCTTTCATATACAGCATCATTGGCTTCCAAGGATTTATCTTTGGAAATATATAGTGAGTAAATAATACTTTATCCCTTGTTTTCTATAGTTCCTCTTAAATATTTTATAGTGGTGATGTTTATTTAGAATAGGTAGATTTTTAAATTCATTTTTTTTCATTAACGGTACGGTATAAGTTGATCTGTGTTTTTTTAGGATTTTCTTTCATCCAATAGATTATTTTCATTATTGTGCATACTAATTTAGAAATCTCCTTGGGGTAGGGGATCATCATTCTCTAGTTATCCAATGTTCATGTGTGGGGATTAAATAATTTTTCCTTCCATTGTCTATATAGCAAGGGTTTTATTAATGATAATAATAATCGAAACTAATCTAATTTTGAGGTAAATTTATAGAAAAAACATGTTTTACAGATTTGATGATATTAAATATTGAAATTTTCTTTCTTTTTAATATTTTTGAAAACCACTATTGTTGGGAGACCACCTTCTTCAATAGATGATGTTTATGTTACATCCTTCATACATTGTTTGTTTCATATCACCATTAGTAAATATATATGAACGTATATATGTCTAATTAATATCCTACCAATGTGAATATAGAGTTTTTTAGAATACTCATTCTAGGTAATAATGAAATGTAATTAAGACCTTATTGAATCCAATTTTTGTAATGATGTAGATGTCGTGAGGTGTTGTTATATGTTTATATGATTTTTTTGAAACATTGTTGGTTGTGTAATTCTTATGTGGTAATTTGTGTTATTGGTGGAATCAGTCATTGGAGTATAATGTGTGGTATTGCAGTGTGGTGGTTGGTTGGAATGGAATAAAATTTTTTGGTTCTTGTGTAGTTGTTTTGATGTGTGGTTGTTTTGATGTTTTTTAGTTTTGATTTATTGTATTGGTCGAATTTTTTTGTTAGGGTAAGATTTAATAGTTTATGTAGTGCTATAGAGATGGTTTATATGAGTTGGATAAACTATTATGTGTTGTGGTTTTATTAGTTACTCAATTTTCCATTGTAAAAATTGTAATGGTATAACAAAGTAAAATTTGTTAAGGATGATATTGCTATGTTTTTAATGGATAAAATGAATTAAATTATAAACAAATGAATTATGCTAATGTGAAATGAAATATTTTAGTAATTTAGTGTTGGTGAAATCTCATTAAAAATGGAAAATTGTTGATCTTATAATTAAATGTTGAATTGTCTTTCGTTGTATAGTGGTTGTGTGGTGGGGTTATTTTTTTCGTCGAAACATCTGTGGAAGATGTCTTATGGGGTACTGGTGGTGATGTGTTTTACACATGTATTAGTATTGTTATCCCATCGTTTGGGTATTGTGTGCTATATATTTGAAATGTATTTAATTTTATTTATATATGTTCTTTAATAGTGATGAATTGCCTTACGAACACCCACATTTATTCGCTTTTTGTGTTTTTTCCTCAATATGTAGGATGGTGGTGATACAACTAGATTAATAACCCTATTACCCACACTTCATAAAAAAATTTAGATAATAATGGTTGGTACTGTAGATTACCTTTAATGACCCAATGTTTAATCGATGTAATTCATTTCTTATAATTATGTCTTATATTATAATAACATAATATTACATATTGAACACAATACCAACCTTATAAATGATGAATGTGTGAAATAAAAGTTATCTTCAGAAGTTAAGGTAAATATACTGTAACATCCCAATTATGTAATGAATAATATATATTTTTATCTATGTCTATTAGTGAATTAGATAGTGTTTTAGAGGCTTAAAATAAAAATAAATCCAATCTTAAGCATCAAATACACTAATATTTTTAAAAGATTGTTTTACTGCCTTTTGATGGAAAACCATTTTTAAATCTATCTTTTGACAATTTTATAAGCTATGTTTGAAAAAATAAACTTATTCTTTAAGATTGGGACATCAAAATTTACTTTGTGTGATTTTTTGGTATTTTTCCGATAAAGTTCATTTTTTAATGAATAGTGAAAAATGTTGTATTTTAATTCAAAACCTATTTTTTATCTAATTTATTTATATGATTATATTATCTTTTGAATTGGTTTTGAAGTTAAATTAGAATATATTTTTACCATTTAATCCAATGGTGGTCATTGGAATCAATTTCACTTTGAAATTGGACTTCAACTGGTGTCAATCTTTTGATACCTATTTTTTCATAAAAACACTCTATTTGTCATGAAAGCGGGAATTAATTATTAAATTTATTAATGTAACTTATTAGATTTGAATTTTGTAAAATATAAATCATTTTTGAATTCAGAATATCAAATATACCTTAGGGTGATGTTTTGGTATTTTTCTGAAAAACATCAATTTTTGATGAATAGTGAAACCACTAAGTGGTAGTTAAAGAAACTGATTTTTCATTTAAATGAAACTTTGCCACTTATGTGATTTGATTTTAAAAAATACGACATACATGGTTGTCATTAAGAAGTAAAATGTGGTTCAATGAGATGAAAATAATTTTTTGGTGAATAGTAACTTTTAAGTTTTTAATCGCGATTAGAGGTAATTAGTGCAATTTAAGGGAAAAATGATATTATAATAAAATGAAAATACCTAGACACATGTCCTACCCTTATTTGATGTGTCATGGCCGACCATGACAAGCAATGGGTCAACTTGGGGACCCCATGGAGCCACTTTGGTAGGAAAATGACATTAATATCTTTTTATTTAATGTTAAAATTAAAATGACACAAACATGAGTTGTTTTAATAAAACAATTTTTAAAAGGTCTTATAAAAGTCAGATTTTTGACTATAAATATTCATTAGAAAGATAAAATGATTTCCTACATCATGAATGTTTTTTTAAAATTTTTAATCATTGAATAAATTAAATTATTTATGACATCATGATGATGTAGTGATTACCTCATTAATAAAAGATTTAAATAAAATGAAAAGATAATGTAAAATCTATGACCTACACATGTCCAAAACCTATTGGATGGGTGGATTTCGAACACGTATCACCTTACCCTCGATTTATATCAATGTGGGACCTTTTTAATCCGAAACTCATTTTAAAATAAAGTAACATTTCTTTACATTCCAAGAGTGCCCCTCCTCTCCTCTTATAAAAAGCCCCCACCTCTACCTCCTTACCCACACTTCCAAAGCCTTTGGCTCGGCCAAACCCTGCCCATTTTGTCTCTCCACTTCCCTCTATTACTCCTTGAAGCCTCACATTGGGCAGAAGTCTTCCCAAGGAAGTCTTTGATCTCAAACCAAAGGGAGTTACCCGATTTTAAGTTAATGTCTTCACTTGTGTTCTTTTGTTTTATTTTGCTTCTCCAACCCCCTAAACTCTTTTTATTAATTTCTTTTGTAACAACACCAGTATCTTCCATATAATAGGATGTTGTTATAATAAGGATTCGATCTACACTTACACACACCTACATCTAATGGTTAAAGAACATACTATTTCCGTGGATGGCGAATTTCTGCCTCCCGAAACGATGATTGTTCAACATTCATTTAACACCTTCAATGGTGGCCATTAAGATGACACTATATTTATATATGATATATAATATGTTTATGTTTTACTTAATCTTCTGTATTTCTCATTTTGGGCATACCTTAATGGTTTCTATTATGGGTAAACGCGATATCTTTCTTTAAGGAAGTGCGGACTACCGCCACCTCAATGTGATTTGATTCGTTAATACCATATGTGGGATGTATAAAGGATGGAGTTATGATATTATATATTCTATTACAATGGAATTATAATATACTTTTATATCATTATGATTTCATTTCATAAAATATGTAATAGAAATGGAAGCAGCGTTCATGCGTACGTACGGCTTACCGTCTCCATGGATGGTGCATTTCATTTCTTACCTCTAAATGTAATATAGTATTATAAATGCATTCATGTACTGGATATATATAATATATATGATATATACATCATTAATACCATTTTGGATATAATGCATACATGAAAAACTTGTAATTATAAAGGGTTTATTTTTGACTCATGTACCAATGATCGTTAAAACGACCGTTATTAAGTTAAATAATTACATAGTGTTCCTGACATAGAAATAACTGATATAAAAGGAATAATGAACTTGAAAAGGTTCTTAAACAAGTATAAATTTACTCAAGTTTATTATTCAGGAGATTAAAGAATGACCGAGTCATGTCGGACCCGAAGTATGGGACTTCGTCTCAATCTCCTTTCATTGAGGCATATTTTTTTTATACACAACCTTCTTTTATACGGTATATAAACCCCTTTGACTTTTAAGTTTATTCAAAAGGAATCTTTTTTATACTCAGAATTTACTAAATGACAAAAGGGAATGTTTTTGTCGTACGTATGTGGCGACAACGACTTCTCCGCCGTCGTGACCATTATTTGAGTTTCGGCTTCCTCTACAAGCCATAATTTTTTTTAAAATATATATATACTATGTTTTACTTTTCTTTTGTTTTGGTATTGAAAATGGTTTTCATAATTTTTTTATCAATGAGTTTTATTTATATCTTGTGATTGAAAGGTTGAAATGTTATGTTTCCTTTATGCATGTTTTATGTGATACGATTATGTTGAGGTTCTTGGGAATTATTATAAAGATGGGTGGTTCCGTGATAAACTAAGGGTGGGTGAGCCCGATATAGCTCTCCAATGCATTGGGTAACGTGAAACGTTATGGTTTCTCTGAGGAGATTTAAGGAATATACTGTGATGGGTATTCCAAACGTAACTAAGAGGGTTACTCCCTACGTAGGAATATTATGAATGCCTCAAGTTACATTTATATCTTATGATTTCTATGATTTATTCATGATTTTTTGAGGTATGTTAATGTGCTTCTGTTTTTTGGGTAATGTATTATTCATTCTTATGTATATATGTACCCATGTTTCCTTTCAATATTTTTATATCCCTTACTAAGCTGTTTATGCTCATCCCAAGTTTTTGAAATTTTTTTCACAGGTCAAGGGAAAGGTACATGATATGATGATAGTGTCAAAGAAGTGTCAAGAAAGAATCCATGATTTATTTTAAATATGTTTCCATTGATGGGAAAAATGAATACTATCTTTTATGTAACCACTTTGTTTAAATGTGGAATGTAATGCATGTTTTATGGTCTAATTCTCTAAAACTCTAAACCTGAAAATATCCTCAAGGTGTAATCTTGTAATAACTCAATATTAAGTAATGTTAAGGTTGGGGCCCTATAGTTGGTATCAGAGGTCGGTTTAGATAACTTTAGGAGTTAGAATTATATTAAATGATTATCCAAAAATATATTTTTTAAAATGACAGATCATTTGTAGATTACCATGTTTCTTCATCTAAGACATGTTTGTTCAGAATGGTTTTCTGTAGAGGAAACAGGGAAGCAGTGCTAGGAAGGAATACAGAGGGAAATAACCTTCGGAATCAGCATCCGGAGATGGTCGGAATTGGAACTGAACAGTTTGTTGCAGTACTGGCGCAGTTGACTCAAGCGATAAATGGTGGTGGTATCCATGCACGAGATTAGCCAGATCAACCGCAGAAAAACATGTCAGTGGTGGAACATTTCATGAGGCAACATCCCCCATCATTCAGAGGATCATCTGACCCTATGCTAGCTGAAGAGTGGATTAAAGCACTGGAGAAGATTTTCGATGTCATGGGGTGTTCAGACAATCAAAAGGTTAGTTTTTCTATTTACCGTTTGGAGGGTGAAGAAAATCAGTGGTGGTCGATGGTTAAAAATATCCGGGACACTGATAAGATTTATGATCTCGACTTGGATGAATTCAATGGTATGTTTCTTGAGAAGTATTTTCATAAGGCTGTTCGACTTAGGTTGGAAAAACAATTCTTGGAATTAAGGCAAGAGGAAGACTCAGTGGCTACCTATGAAGAGAAGTTCACTCGTTTGGCAAGGTATGCTCCAAATATTATCTGAGACATTGATAGTAAAATCAATCCTTTTTACTCAGGATTAAAACGAAAACATCGAAGGTCATTATCTTATTGTGAGTTTAAAAGTTATGAAAATCTTGTTTGATGTGCTGAGAAGGTGGAAATGGAGTTTGCCGATGATCAAGTGATCTATAACAACCAATAGAAGAAGAGACCAAGGTGGCAGGAGAAAGGAAAGAATTCTTCAAAAAAGTCTGATGGTAAGAAAACTAAGTTTCCAGTTTCTGACAAACTTGGTAAAAGGCATGCGGGGGAATGTCTTCTGAATTCTGGAAAGTGCTACCGATGTGGTAAGATGGGACATAAGGCTCGTGATTGCACTGAAAAAGATCAAGGTGATGGTAAGTCCAAATTTAATTTATATTTAGTGAAATGTTTTAAGTGCAATGAGATGGGTCAATATGCAAACGAGTCTCTGACAAAGAGCTTGAGTGATGGGAAGTAGTTAGACTACAAGCAGAAAGGGGTGGTGAAATCCTTTGAAACTACTTCAGCAGATGTCGGGCCATCAAATGAAGTTGTATCAGGTACTTTGTTTGTTTTTTCAGAATATGCCAGTTTGTTGTTTGATTCGGGGTCCACACATTCTTTCATCTCTGAAACCTTTTCTAGTTAAATGGGAATACCATCTCAAGAAATGACTCCTGAAATTGTGGTAAAAACACAAGGGGGAAGTGTTGAGGCAAAAATAATTTATAAGAATCTTCCTATAATTATCTGTGGAAAGAACCTACTTTCAAACCTTATTGTTCTACCTCTAGTAGAGTGTGATGTTATCCTGGGTATGGATTGGCTCTCTATTTACCTTGCTAAGATTTACTGTAGAGCTAAAGAAGTTTATTTTCAGAAAGACTTTCAGTTTGTGTACAAGAATGAACCCATACTGTTGATAACTTATCAAGAGGCCTAGAAACTTGTAAAACATGGAAATGAATGTTACCTTGCACATGTTGTTGAAAACAAGGGAACTATTCAGATTAATGATGTGCCAGTGGTAAATGAGTATCATGATGTTTTTCCTGATTAGTTGCCTGGAATAATACCAGATCGGGAAGTTGAATTTACTGTTTACTTAGATCCTGATGCTAATCCATATTCAAAACCCCCTTATCGAATGGCTCAAATTGATCTTTTAGAGTTGAAGGAGCAATTGAAATATTTATTAGAGAAAGGTTTAATTCGACCTAGCACATCACTATGGGGTGCTCTTGTTTTATTTGTTAAAAAGAAAGATTGTTCTATGAGACTTTGCATTGATTATAGATCCTTGAATAACATCACTGTTAGGAACAAATATCCTTTGCCTCATATCGATGACTTGTTTGATCTGCTCCAGAGAGCTCAGTTTTTTTCAAAGATTGACCTGAGATCGAGGTACCATTAGCTGAAGGTAAAGGAAGAAGATGTTCCGAAGACTACATTTCGTACAAGATATGGCCAATATTAATTTGTAGTAATGCCTTTTGGGCTAACCAATGCACCTACTGTATTCATGGACTTAATGAATAGAATTTTCCATGAGTTCTTGGATAAGTTTGTGGTGGTTTTCATTGATGAAATTTTGGTGTTTTCTAAAAGTAAAGAGCAGCATGAAAGACATTTAAGGGTTATTTTGAAAACCTTAAAAGAAAAGAAATTGTATGGGAAATTCAGCAAGTGTGAGTTTTGGTTGCAACAAATATCTTTCCTTGGTCACATTGTTTCTAAAGATGGGATAACCGTTGATCCTGCAAAAACAATTGTTGTTGAAGAATGGCCATGACCCACAAATGTAACAGAGAGTCGTAGTTTCCTTGGTTTGGCAGGCTATTACCGAAGGTTTGTTAGAAATTTTTCATGGTTATCTAGTCCAATGACTAATCTAACTCAGAAGGGTGTTAAGTTTATCTGGATAAAAGAATGTGATGATTGTTTTTAGGAATTGAAAAGGAGATTGGTGAATGCTCCAGTTTTGGCACTACCTTCCAGGAATGGGGAGTTTGTTATCTACAGTGATGCTTCATTGAAAGGACTTGGTTGTGTCCTAATGCAGAATGATCAGGTAATTGCTTATGCTTTACGATAGTTGAAAACTCATGAGGTAAATTACCCTACACATGATTTGGAATTAGATGCTATTGTTTTCGCTTTAAAAATTTGGAGGCATCATTTGTATGGAGTAAAGTATGAAATATATTCCGATCACAAAAGTTTAAAGTATATATTCACTCAGAAATAATTGAACATGAGACAGAGGAGATGGCTAGATTTAATCAAGTATTATGATTTTACAATTCATTACCATCCGGGAAAAGAAAATAAAGTGGCTGATGCTTTGAGTCGAAAAAGTAATGCTTCATTTGAAATATTGTGTTTGGAACGTGATCCTTGGTTAAGGATTTGATGAACTTTGGCATAGAAGTTGTTGGTGCAGGATGTTATTTTATTTTGTTTCAGGTATCAGTGAAATCATCTCTATCAGACAGAATCAAGCAAGCACAGAAGCAAGATAGTGAGTTGCAGAAAAAGGTAGAGCTGGTTCAGAAATGTAAGTTGCCTGAATTCAACATTGATAATGATTGCGTTTTGAGATTTGGGAAGAGATTGTGTGTGCCTTGTGATTCATAGCTGAAGGGAGAGTTGTTATGTGAAGCTCATAGTTCTCCATTTTCAGTTCATCCTGGCAGTACTAAGATGTACAGAGATATGCGGGAGTATTACTGGTGGGATGGAATGAAAAGAGATATTGCTGATTTTACTGTGAAGTGTTTGATATGTCAACAGGTTAAAGCAGAGCGGCAGTTACCGAAAGGGATGCTTCAGCCTTTACCAGTGCCAGAGAGGAAATGGGAGAATATATCTATGGACTTCGTTGTGGGATTGCCGAAGACCCCTCGAGGTAATAATGCAATCTGGGTTATTGTTGATCGCTTGACTAAATCTGCTCATTTTCTTTCTATACGAGATAGTTTTTACCTAGATCAACATTCCCATTTGTATCTTAAAGAGATAGTCAGGTTACATGGAGTTCCCCTCTCCATTGTATCTGACCGTGATCCCAGGTCCACTTCTAACATTTGTAAAGGCCTTCAGAAGTCTTTGAGTACTGAATTTAATATTAGTACAGCTTTTCAACCTCAATAAGATGGGCATTCAGAACGAACAATTCAGACATTGGAGGATATGCTACGCTCTTTCTCTATGAATTATCAGGGAAGATGGGACCAACATCTTTCTTTGGTTGAATTTTCATATAATAACATTTATCATTCCAGTATACAGATGGCACCATTTGAGGCGTTATATGGGAAGCGGTGTTGAATGCTAGCTTTTTGGGATGAAGTGGGTTAAAGAAAGATGATGGGACCAGAATTGGTAGAAGAGTTGGTAGAAAAAGTTCAGCTGATACAGAAACACATGAGAACAGCTCAGAGCCGGCAGAAGAGTTATGCGGACAATAGGAGGAAGGGTCTATCTTTTGAGGTAGGTGATCATGTTTTTCTCAAAGTCTCGCCATGGAAAAGTGTGATGCGATTTGGTATGAAAGGAAAGATGAGTCCAAGGATCATTGGACCATATGAAATTCTGGAGAGAGTTGGATCAGTTGCATACCGGGTGGCTTTACCCTCGAGTTTATCTCAGGTACACAATGTTTTTCATGTTTTGATGTTGAGAAAGTATATTCCAGATCCATCTCATGTTTTGAGTCCAGAGGTAGTTCTGTTGGAAGAGAACCTATCTTATGAAGAGCAACGGGTCCAAATTCTTGACCATAGGGAGAAATTGTTACGGAATACGGTGATTAATCTGGTAAAGGTTTTGTGGAAAAACCAAATGATGGAAGAGGCAACATGGGAATCTGAATATGCAATGAGGGATAAGTACCCGCATTTATTCGATAAGAAAATAAATTACGGGGACGTAATTTTCTAATGGGGGGAAGGATGTAACATCCCAAGTAATTAATGAATAATAGATATTTTTATCTATGTCTACTAGTGAATTAGATAGTGTTTTAGAGGCTTAAAATGAGAATAAATCCAATCTTATGCATGAAATACACTAATATTTTTAAAAGATTGTTTTACTGCCTTTTGATGGCAAACCATTTTTAAATCTATCTTTTGACAATTTTATAATCTATGTTTGTCAAAATAAACTTATTCTTTAAGATTGGGACATCAAAATTTACTTTGTGTGAATTTTTGGTATTTTTCCGATAAAGTTCATTTTTTTAATGAATATTGAAAAATGTTGTATTTTAATTCAAAACCTATTTTTAATCTAATTTATTTGTATGATTATATTATCTTTTGAATTGGTTTTGAAGTGAAATTAGAATATATTTTTACCATTTAATTCAATGGTTGTCATTGGAATCAATTTCACATTGAAGTTGGACTTAAACTAGTGTCAATCTTTTGATACTTATTATTTCATACAAACACGCTATTTGTCATGACAGCGGGAATTAATTATTAAATTAATTAATGTAACTTATATGATTTAAATTTTTTAAAATAGACATAATTTTTGAATTCGGAATATCAAATATAGCTTAGGGTAATGTTTTGGTATTTTTCTGAAAAACATCAATTTTTGATGAATAGTGAAACCACTAGGTGGTAGTTAAAGAAACTGATTTTTCGTTTAAATGAAACTTTGCCACTTCTATGATTTGATTTTCAAAAATATGACATACATGGTTTTCATTAAGAATTAAAATGCGGTTCAATGAGATTAAAATATTTTTTTGGTGAATAGTAACTTTTAAGTTTTTAATCGCGATTAGAGGTAATTAGTGCAATTTAAGGAAAAAATGATATTATAATAAAATGAAAATACCTAGACACATGTCCTAACCTTATTGGATGTGTCATTGCCGACCAAGACAATCCATGGGTCATCTTCGAGACCCCATGGATCCACTTTGGTAGGAAAATGACATTAATATCTTTTTATTTAATGTTAAAATTAAAATGACAGAAAGATGTGTTGTTTTACTAAAACAATTTTTAAATGGGGTTATACAAGTCATATTTGTGACTATAAATGTTCATTATAAAGATAAAAAGATTTCCTACATCATGATAGTTTTTTTGTAATTTTTAGACATTAAATAAATTAAATTATTTATGACATTATGATATTGCATTGATTACCTCATTAATAAAGGATTTAAATAAAATGAAAAGATAATGTAAAATATATGACCTACACATGTCCAAAACCTATTGGATGGGTGGATTTCGAACCCTTATCACCTTACCCTAGAATTATATCAATGTGGGACCTTTTAAATCCTAAACTCATTTTAAAATAAAGTAACATTTCTTTACTTTCCAAGAGTGCCCCTCCTCTCCTCTTATAAAAGGCCCCCACCTCTACCTCCTTACCTACACATCCAATGCCTTTGGCTCAGCAAAACCCTGCCCATTTTGTCTCTCTGCTTCACTCTCTTATTCCTTGAAGCCTCACTTTGGGTAGAAGTATTCCCAAGGAAGCCTTTGAGCTCAAACCAAAGGGAGTTACCCTATTTTTTGGTAATGTCTTCAATTGTGTTCTTTTGTTTTATTTTGCTTCTCCAACCCCCTAAAATCTTTTTATTCATTTCTTTTGTAACAACCCCAGTATCTTACATATACTAGGATGTTGTTATAATGAGTATTTGAGCTACACTTACACACACATACATCTAATGGTTAAAGAACATACTGTTTCTGTGGATGGCGAATTTCTTCCTCCCGAAACGATGATTGTTCAACATTCTTTTAACAACTTCAAAGGTGGCCATTAAGATGACACTATATTTATATATGATATATAATATGTTTATGTTTTCCTTAAGCTTCTGTATTTCTCATTTTGGGAATACATTTATTGTTTCCATTGTGGGTAAACATGATATCTTCATTTAAGGAAGTGCGGACTACCGCCCTCTCAATGTGATTTGATTCGTTAATAACATATGTGGGACATATAAAGGATGAAGTTATGATATTATATATGATATTACATGGGAATTATAATATACATTTATATCATTATGATTCCATTTCATAAAATACGAAATATAAATGGATGTAGCGTTCATGCGTACGTACGGCTTACCGTCTCCAGGGATGGGGCATTTCATTTCTTACCACTAAATGTAATATAATATTATAAATTCATGAATGTACTGGATATATATGATATATATGATATCTACATCATGAATACCATTCTGGATATAATGCATACATGAACAACTTGTAATTATAAAGGGTTTATTTTTGACTCAAGTACCAATGATCGTTAAAACGACCGTTATTAACTTAAATAATTACATAGTGTTCATGACATGGCAATAAGTGACATAAAAGGAATAATGAACTTGAAAAAGGTTCTTAAACAAGTATAAATTAACTCAAGTTTATTATTCAGGAGATTAAAGAACGACCGAGTCAAGTCGGACCCAAGGTATGGGACTTCGTCTCAATCTCCTTTCATTGAGGCATATTTTGTTTTATACACAACCTTCTTTTATACGGTGTATAAACCCCTTTGACTTTTATGTTTATTCAAAAGGAATATTTTTTATACGAAGCATTTACTAAATGAAAAAAGGGAATGTTTTTTTCGTACGTATGTGGCGACAATGACTTCTCCGCCGCCATGACCATTATTTGAGTTTCGGCTTCCTCTACAAGCCATACTTTTTTTAAAAGAAAAATAAATACCATGTTTTACTTTTTTTTTGGTATTGAAAATAGTTTTCATAATGTTTTTATCAATTAGTTGTATTTATATATTGTGATTGAACGGTGGAAATGTTACGTTTCCTTTATTCATGTTTTATGTGATGCCATTATGTTGAGGTTCTTGGGCATTATTATGAAGACGGGTGGTTCCGTGATAAAATAAGTGCCGGTGAGCCCAATATAGCTCTCCAATGCATTAGGTAACGCAAAGGAGTGAATCGTTAAGGTTTCTCTGAAGATATTTAGGTAATATACTGTGATGGGTATTCAAAACGTATCCAAGAGGGTTAGTCCCTACGTAAGAATATTATGAATGCCTCAAGTTACCTTTATGTCTTATGATTTCTATGATTTATTAATGATTTTATGAGGTATGTTAAAGTGATTATGTTTTATGGGTAAAGTATGATTTCATTCTTATGTATATATGTACCCATGTTTCCATTCCATATTTTTATATCCCTTACTGAGCTTTTTATGCTCATCCCAAGTTTTTGAAATGTTTTTCACAGGTCAAGGGAAAGGTACATGATATGATGATATTGTCAATGAGTTGTCAAGAAAGAATCCATGTTTTATTTTAAATATGCTTCCATTGATGGGAAAAATGAATACTATGTTTTATGTAACCACTTTGTTTAAATGTGGAATGTAATGCATGTTTTATGATCTAATTCTCTAAAACTCTAAACCTGAAAAGATCATCAAGGTGTAATCTTGTAATAACTCAAGATTAAGTAATGTTTAATGCTGGGGCCTTATATATACCGATGAAATAGTAATAGGATCCTTATGACTAGTAAACTCAAAAATGTAATAATTACCTCACAAATGAGAGTATAAATAATATTTATCCATCTTATAAGTGTCAATATGATATAATTATATCATATTATAAGTAAAGATATTTTTAAAAAATTATGGATTATGGGATATTATTTTTCCAGGTCATGTATATTTTATTACAAATTTATGATTAATATAATAAATTATATGAAAATTAATTTTAATAAAATGTATTCATAAAATTATATTTTGATGTTTTAGTATTATAATATAATTTTTTGATGGCTTAATTTATTTTTGAAAGTGTTGGAAAAGAATTTTAATTTTTAAATTAGTTTTGATGTTAGTTATGATTTTATTTAAAAATTGATGTTTTCAAATTTAGAAATATATTTTCATAAAATGGATATAATTTTTGAATTCTACACATTTAATACTGCTTAGGGTGATTTTTTTTGAAATACTTAAATTTTTGGTGACTCGTAAAATATTGTAATTTTTTAGTTAAATACACTATTTTTTGAGGCATGGATGATTTAAGCACAATTTGATCCAAATTAATTTATATAATTACTATATTCAGTCTAATTAGTTATAAATATTTAATTTATTAAGAAAAATAATAAACTAATGAATTCAATATTGGGAAACACCCTCCCAGTCCACTATAAATACCACATCTCACGAGCTCTTCTCCTCATACCTCTCAAGCTTTTTTCCTTGTCCAAATTCTAAAAAAATATCATCCCAAACCCCTTAAACATGTCCATAATCACTTTTCCTCATCAAAATACCAAAACCACTTCTCTACGAAGGCTCTCAAAGAGGATATATTCAAGAGGTATATTACTCTTTTGGTTTCATTTATTTTCATTTCATGGTCTTTCTTTTCTTTTCTATCCTCATGTATCCTCATTCAAAAGGTATGGATACTAAAATACCAAACATATACTATAATTTTATTATTATAATTGAAAAAATCATAAACATCTCTTTTTCTAGTACTTTTATATAGGAAAAGAAAACACCATCCATGATGTGTTAATGTATCACATTCAGGGGCAACATGATTCCAATTTATTTTACCATCTATAAGGCTTGTCATGATACTATTTTTTAGATTAAATAGAATAGAATATATATAATATATCTTATTAAATGTTACGGAATTATTTTTTACACATGATATTAATTTATAATACAAAATGTGTTTGTTGTGATCTAAAAAGCCACCAAATTAATCCATGTGATTATCATTAAAAAATTCTCTAAGGATTCATTGTTATCTCTTATAATAAATGAATTGTACAACCACATTAAATTCTATAATATCATTAATATAATACAATTAAACTTCTAGAAAACCATTCCCATTTACATGAACTTCCATAATCTTATATAAGAGAGTCAATTATGAAAACTATGAAAATGAGCACTCCCAAATGATGAATTTGAGCACTATAACTCATTTTAAATGGATGAACTGAACTAAATAAAATTGTAATAAATCAATTACATGTATAATAGGTTCATTAATAATTAATTAATTAATCTAATTTTATTATCTATGATGTTAAGATCATGTTAATAACTCTTTTATACTTAATGTAAGGGATTATAATCAAACCTCCATTATTCCATCGGGTTATTATTTCTCACTTTTTACCAAAATAAAATTCACTTTTATAATTATGTGTATCGTCTACATTTAGTGTATAGGTTATAAAATCATGTATTAATACACAATTATACTTATATTTTTGGTAATACATGTTTTTAAAAGCTTCACTACTCAATTATTCCAGATATGAAAATCCTATTTAAGGAACTTCCCGAATTTTTACACATTTTCATGTGGACATTAAAATATGTTATTAAGAATCAATTGTAATTATAAAATATGCACTTTTAATATTAAAACCATCTTGTTTCACTTATGGTTTTATATAAGGGATTATGCAATTTTATGCTTTGAAATCTCTTTAATATTTTCTTTAAACTATAGCAAAATGTTTTGATTCTAATATTTTTTTAGATGCTCTTTATACATGATATCAATTCAGATTGAAATCAGTTATCATTATCTAATCGTATTTCCCTTCATAAATATCATTTTATGATTTAATTTTATTTCTTACAATGACAATTTAATGATACGAACATTTTTTATTCTTATTGACCAGATTATGATGGCCAATTTTTACAATGCGAATTCCTTATGCTTAGATGGATTATTATATATGATTCATCATGTGAAATACATACTCATGAACATGTTATGATGGTTCTTCCCATATTTTGATCAAATGAATTGGGTAATTTTTAGTCTCATGAGATGTTTTGTGCCACAATATAGGTAGTTTTCCATGACTCATGCTCAATGTGCAATAGTCAAAGAGGTTAGCCATGACTTGTGCTCTTCTAGGTGAAATGATCCTCGACTCATGATAAAGTCATGTTTTACATTATTTCCACTTTTCTATCATTCTATTATTATGTGATCCCATGTTCTAAATTTTATGTTTTCTTATGTTTAATCATATTCCATTAATCTTTATATCATTATGTTATGCCTTATAAACCATGTGAGAAGATTTATTATGTTATTTATTCCCTTACTATAATCTTTATCTCATATCATTTTTCAGGATATCCCCAATTTATCCTATGATGAAGTAAGAGCTTATTGGATTTTAGATGATTTTTATGAATATTAAATAATGAAATGTTTTATTTAGTCCTTGGTTTTTAGTTTTATGTACCTAGTCTTCAAAGACACTACACTATATGATCCTTGGCTAGTAATTTTATGTTTAAATATGATCAAAATCTGTTAATGAAATATGAAAATTGTTAGGGTCCCTATAGTTGGAATCACAGGATGGTCTCGTTATTTTTAGAGACTTGGAATAGAGCACTTTAGTAAGAATTACAGGGACAAGACTAAGTATACGAAAACAAACATAAATTTTTATAAGTATAAAGTAAGTGGATTATCGATAAAATAAATTCCTATCTAGATAGTACAAGTGGACATGGTTCTAGAATATATATAACTCGGATTAACTACTCTGACATAGTGTTTCGGGCCTGAGCAAGGGTAACCTTGTAGATGAAAATAGGCTTCATTACACACCTATTTTAACACTCTCAGGTGACATGATTTGGTAAATTCAAATACTCATTACAAACCATTATTAATGAAGAAAAATACCCAAAAAGACTATATTATAAGAAACATATCATGAATAACTTAGATAGAAATATAGGGAATCACAAGTTAGGATATAATTTTCCTTTAAGAGTTTACCCTTTTATATTCAATGTTTACATTTGATGCTTATTTGTGATGTATTAAAGCCCCCTAATTGAAATTTCTTTTCTTCTTTAATGGCAGGAAATATAAGGACACGTCCGAAAAATAGATTTTATATTCAATGTGATGATTTCCTTTTTGATATTCCAAATAGGATGGGAATGGGTTCTCAAAACATTATGATAGTACTCTCTCAGCTCGCTCAAGTTGGGAATAATGACTTGAAACATGTGTAACTTCATCCTATTAAAAGGAAATAATTTTTTTTCATTAAAACCTTAATGTTTAAAAGGCCACCCATGCTTAGTGGAACTTTAGATCGCGTCCTCAAAAAAATTGTATAATTACACCATTGAAAATATATTATATGAAGTATAATATGGGTGGTTCAAAAAATAAATTCCCTAATGGAAATAAGACTGCACAACCCATGTGTCCCTATTTTGGGAAGAATAATTCTATAAACTGTCTAAAGGTAACCATTAAATTCTTTAAATGTGGTAGAATGTGGAATCTAGCTAAGAAATGCCAAATAGATATGAAGAATCCCACTAATGTGGATGAATAAAATAATGTTTTGATCATCACTCAGCTTATGGCACAAATTTATATCTACAAAGAACATGGGAATTATGTGTATCATTTCCCTAAGCCATGTATTGTGAGAGGAAATTAGCAACAACCACTAAGGAAATAAGGAAGGGAATATGCTATCACAGTTGATAAGGTAGATCCAGACAACGATGTGGTGACATGTATTTGAGTTTTTCATTCAATAATAGTGAATATAATATTTGATTCTTGTTTTACCAATTATATCATATTTTTTAAGTTTATTATAACTATTCAAGAACCACCTCATAATATAGTGGATGAGTTATATGTGAGAACAAAAAATGGGGAAATTATTTCATACTAAGTGTATAACACCTCCCTAGTCATTGTGTGCGGACTAAACCTTTGAAAATAATCTCATCATAATTCCTTTGATATATTTCTATGAAATTTTGGGCATAGATTGGCTATATTTGTACAAAAAAACCTCAACTATCAGGATAGGGAGATCACTATTCATATCCCAGAGCATCCATTAATTTTATAAAAGTGTAAAAAGGTTGATGAATCTCATAACGAATCATCAACTCATGTGTGGATATTATTTCCTTTTGAGAAAGAATATATTTCTTAAACGATTGAAACAAAGTATAAAATCATGCACGAAGACATACACATTGTACGGGACTACAGTGAGGTATTCCAAGAAAAATTTCCTAGTCGTCTACATGACTGATAGGTTATGTTATCAATTTATGTTATTCATGGATCTCTGCCTATATCAAAGAGACCTTATGGAATGGCCTTCATAGAGATGGAAGAGCTGAAGAAGAAGTTATAAGATAATTAGAATAAGGGTTTTATATTCCTTGGTGCTTCACTATAGGATTCCCCATTCCTCTTAATTAAGAAAAATGATAGATAAATGTGAATATGAATTGATTATCGGGAGCACAACAAAATCTTGATCAAGAACAAGTATCCACATCCTCAGATATATGAGTTGTTCAATCTTCTATGTGGGGCCAATTATTTTTACAAGGTGGATTTTCAGTTAGGATATCACTAATTAAATGTGGAAAATGAAGATATTAACATGAATGGCTTTTGAACAATGATTTACACTATGAGTTCATAGTTTTTCCATTCCTACTCAGTAATTCTCCATAAATTTTCATTTATTTCATTAATATAGTCTTTAGAGATTACATCGAAAAAATTGTTGTAATCATTATCAATGATATTATGATATACTCCAATAGAAAGGAGGAACATGATGAGAATTTATATACTATGATATTGACATTTTTAATGGAGAAAAAATATACCAGTTACAGTAAATGTGATTTCAAGATGGAAAAATTATCATTCGTAGGGATTTTTATTACTGACAAAGGGATATCTGTGGACCCTTTTAAGACAAAGGTAGTTGAAGAGAAGCCAAGACAATATCTGTAATGGATATTTATAGTTTCTCAGGCCTATTTAGTTACTAACGATGATTTTTTATGAACTTATCATGATTTTGAAACCCAATAACTATGCTAACATGAAAAGGATTTACGTTTTTATGGACTCAAGAATGCGATGAAATATTTAAGGATCTCAAAAATAGGCACATCACAACACTTTTACTCATAATCCTAATAAGTGGAGAACAATTTGTGTGTAAAATGATGATTCAAATAAAATATTATCATGTATACTGATTAAAAATAATAAATTGACTATATATTCCTCAAGGAAGTTAAAAATCTAGGAGAAAAACTATCCCACACTAGATCTAGAGTTGGATGTTGTGATCTTTATGTTGAAAATATGGCTAAATTATCTCTATGTGGAGAAGTGTGAGATATATATTTATCACAAGAGTCTCATATAAATAGTCAACAAGAAGGATATTAATATTCTTTGGTAATGTTTGGTCATATCTCATCAAATATTATGACTGCTCAATCCTCAACCATCCCTCTAGGGAAAATAAAGTCGTAGAATCTCTTAGTTGAATAGATCCCACAACAATATCAATGATGATAATTGATAAGTATCCAATATACATAGACTGAAATGTATATAAATGGGAATCATTATGGGATAAAAACATCAATCCATTATCAAATGGTTTCTCAACCATTCCTCATGAAGAAAATAATGGATGCTCAGAGAAATTTTGTGTAAATTCAGAAAAAGGTTGAAGATATCAAAAATGGGAAATCCTAGGACATAAATATTTATAAGTATGGATTCTTATGATTTTTGTCACAACTATGTGTACCATATAATCTAGAGATAAATAAGGATCTTCAAAAAGATACTCATAACTCAACTATCTTTATTCTCCTCGGGAGCACAATTATGTATCAAGATCTATGGGAGAACTATGTGTGGGACAATATGAAGATGTATATCGCTAAGTATATATCATTGTGGCATGTTTTTTATCATGTGAAGTCCAAAATAAAAGAGTTTAATGGGATGATGCAACTGCTAAACATACCATCATGGATGTGGGAGAACATTATTATGGACTTTTTCACTGGACCTCCATGGAAATCTAGATGAAAATATACAATATTTGTTATTATGGATCATCTTACAAAGACATCTTATGTTATCATAATTACATAGGACTTCTCATTAGATGAACATTAATGTATATATATTAATGATATGGTATGGTTTCATGGACTTCCACTATCTATTGTATATGGTTGAGATCTATGATTTACCTTGATGTTCTAAAAAATTATCCAACATTCTCTAAGCACTATGTTGAACAAAAGTTCTCCATATATTCCCCAAAATGATAACCAACTGTTGGAACCATGTCTATTCTATGCATGAATTGATGTATGGTTTATGTTTGTTGTCAATCCTCAGTGGATGTTCAGAATGTGTGCTTGTAAAGTGATTATACTGTTTAAGCATACAATACTATTGAAGGGGGCGTCATTTCCCAGTGTTTACCAAATTTTTTGGCCTCAAAATAATAAAATAAAGACATGTATTGTTGGTAAAATGAGGTTCGTGCAAAGAAGAAGTGGTGCGATAAAAAATATGTTTGCACACGAAATATTTTATTTGGTGGTGAAAAAAAGGGCGGTGCGCAAAATAGTTGATCGAGGATTTTTTCGCAAATAGTGTTTCGGAATCAAAATGTCAAATAATGGAAAAGGCATGGGATGCATGAAAAATATGGAGATGTGTGCGAAAAATGATACCTCCGGGAAATATTACGCGCCAAATGAGAATTTATTTGTGCTATAGGGGATTTTCCACGCGGGGGTCTGAGATACCTATAAATAAAAGTTGACCCCCTTCATTCTATACTGTTTAAAACTAAGATAATATTCGAGGTTTGATGCGCGTGAAAGGTTCGTGTAATGATTTTTGCGTGGAAAAGTTCTAGTTGCCTGAAAAGGGTTGAACTGCACGAAAACGAAAACATTGCACGAAAAAATTTGAGGTTGCCTGAAAAACTATGAGCTGTGCAAAAAAGGACAAGATGTGCGAAAAAGGTGTGGTCCATAAAAGAGGTTGTTGCGCCAACTATTTTCGGTGAAAAAATCATGTATTTCAAGCTAAAGTTGGATATTTCCCACAAAGGGTGAGATTTTCATGAAATCATTAGTATAACCTGTTTGTGCATTTCTGATTATCTGGTTAAGTGGCTAAGTGCATTCAAGTTCATCAGTTCCGGACATCGATGCAAGAAAAGTCTCAAGCTAAGCAGAGGCAAAAACTTCAATGCAAATCTGTTGAAGTGACCTTTTACTCTATAAACCTACTGGGACTTCACCAAAGGTAGTGAGCCAGGGGGTGTCAATGGGAGTGACCGGAGGGACACTGTGAGCTATCCCTGATCTTTAGTAAAGGTAGTGTGACTAGGACCTAGTGACTGTACCTGAATATTTTAATTTGTAGCTAGTGAAGTTTAGTGGAATTAGGTATGACCGAAAACCTGTAGATGTATACTCCTTGGACGTAGCCCTTTGTGGTGAACCCAGTTAAAGTGAAGTGTCAACTTCTTGGTTTCTTTTTTTATAGGTTTTACAAGTTCCTACCAATGTGAGAACAATATCCACAACATTAAAAAAGAAAACGTTGATAATCTGATTCTCCCTCGCCTATCAGGGCATTCTAGGGTCTTTCAAGTGGTATCAGAGGGATGTTAACTGGTGTTTGATCTATCATATTCGGTTATGGAAAATTCAGCCAATGTGAGGGGAGTTCCTCTCTTCGATGGAAGTAATATCCAGATCTGGAAGAACATAATGAGATCTCACCTAATATCTCTTGAAATGGAAGAACTTTTTTCTAATGTTCATGGAATACAAGTCGCTGATCCAATTGGCCTGGCTATGACCGAAGCAGATAAGAAAATTCTTGATGCAGATGCTAAAGAAAAAAATGCTCTTACCATGGCTCTTTCTGATCAGATCTATCAAAAGGTGATGAGTTGCACCTCAGCAAAATCCATGTGGGATAAACATGAAAATATTTATGAAGGAGATAGAAATGTGAAGAAGGAAGAACTAAAATTCTTACACAATTGGTTTGATGATCTGAAGATGCATCCAGATGAAAATTTAAAATCATTCATCAATCGAATTACTGAAGTGTTTGGATCTATTCGGGGTCTAAGAGAAGAAATCGAAGATGTTGACATTGTGAAGAAAATATTGAGAATACTTCCACCCCTGTACAATGAAAAGGTGTCATCACTTGAGTAATGAGATCTTTTTAAACATTCTCTGGATGATCTGCTGAGTAGCCTGCTGGAATATGAAATGAGAGTCAAACTAGAAGATTCTACAACTCGAGTGAGCAAAGAAATGGAATTCAAAGCCATTGAGAAACTGAAAATCTCAAAAGATAGTAGTGTTGCAGATGGTGAGGAAAAATAAATTCTTTCTCTCATTGTAATGAAGTTCAAGAATGGAAAAGGTAAATTCAAAGGGAAGTTACCTCTTGCTTTCTTTTGTTATGGCAAAGATGATCACATTGCCTCTCAGTTCGTAAGAAAGATCGATGATTAGAATAGTGAGGATAAAAACATTGAGAATCCTTAGAAATGTTTTTTTTAAAAGGTATACATCAAATCTAGAAATAAAGTACCAAATAATTGTTTTTTCTCTGAAGAGGAAGATGATGATAATGAATTCCGTGAAGAAGAGGAACCATAATTTAAAAATAGAAACCATACTTCCATGATGGCCACTGTCAAAAAATTAGAAGAAACTGGTGGACAAAATCAATTGAATAATAGTGCCAATCTCGAGATGCAACATTAGGATGTTGTTTGTAAGCTTATGGTTAAATTTAAGAGTTGAAATTAGTGGAAATCAATTGTAGAAAAATCAACTGAATATGTTGATCAACTTGATGCTGAGAATTAATGACTGGAAAAATTTGTGAATTTATAGTAGAAAATACATAAAAGAAATGATGTTGTAGTGGATCTAAATATGATAATTGAAGAGCAGGAAAAAGTCATCAATGACCCCACCTACAGACTTGAGGAAAAGTCCAAGACCGCTAAGCATATTGAGGAGGAAGTTTTCACTATTTGGAGTAAACATGAAAGAGATTCAATTTAAAAATAATCAAGGAATAAAATATAGTTTGGAAGGTTCTTAAATGCTAAGCTATTGGAGATAGAAAAATCTGTCTCTAATGGAGTTGAGAAGATTTGGAGTGATCAAAAACCCACATCAATGGGAAATAGTGGAATCAGCTGTGAGGCTGAATTGTCAAATGCTACCAAAAAAAGGGGAACAATATAAATTCAAGCTAAAAGTGGGTAATGGAGAAAGTATCTTGAAGTTCAAAAAAATAAATATCCAATTCTATCTAAAAGAAGATCTGAAGACTATGATCGAGCCTCCAATAATAATGGGCATTTAAACTATTATCCCATAGAAGAAGGAATGATGATACAAAAAATATAGAAGACATTTCCTCTCATGAAGTTTTAGTTCTATGGATATTTGGGCCATACCATGTATTATTCAAATGAGGCACGAATCTATCTGAATAGAGAATATATGGGAGTCCAATAATGGAGAAAAAATTCATATCCTAATTCGTATAGAAGAAAAAATTTCTATGGATATTGTTTTTTTGTTCTAACATTGGTCATAAGGCTATTAATTGCAGGTAGATACGGGACATGGACACCTCATCCCAGAGTTCGTGATAAGTAAAATATCGTCAGTAATATAGTGTTGCTCTCACAAACAGGTTTTCTCCACTTGAAGAAGACTTCAAATATGAAGAACCAATGTACACGGATGAGATATTTGAAAGGCCATCAATGCTCTATACTCAATACAATGTCTCATGGAAAGAAAAGAAGAATATTGATAGATTCATCCTTGTAGAGCTGGCCCTCAAAAATACAAAATGAAACAGCACCTGGATTTTGGATAGTGGTTGTTCGTCTCATATGACAGGTAATGTAGGCCTATTAATTGATATCAAAAGGAGGGTCGATGGAACAATACGGTTTGGTAATGATGGAGCTCTAAAAATCAGAGGTAGTGGAAGTACTGAACTAGATACTGGTGAGCTAAAGAATACTAAAGTCCTTTATGTAGATGACCTACATCATAATCTCCTCAGTGTGAGTCAACTCCGTGACTCGGGACTTATAGTTACTTTTAATCAGAAAGGTTGCACTATCAAGGGAAAGAGAGGAAATTCACTTATGAAGGGTTGTAAAACAGAATGCAACTTGTATGAGGTTAATAGTAAGGAAAACGTTTGTTACATGACTATTGAAAAAGAAAACAATTTCTGGCATGAGAGACTAGGGCACATAAATCAACAAGAAATTGAGAAAATATTAAAATTGAGGATTTTCATGGACATTCCCAATATAATTTGTCAAATTGAAAAGTCTTGTGATGCCTGAATTCGTGGGAAGCTGGTCCGTAGTTCATATTATCCAAAGAAGGAAAGGGAATCACATCTTCTTGATCTCACTCATACAGACGTATGTGGCCCAATAAATGTTTCCATAACTCATGGAGAAATGTACATAGTCCTTTTCATTGATGATTATAGTATAATGGCATGTAAAATGGTTATACATATGAAATGTGAATTACTTGACTGCATGAAAATATATCGTCGAATCCTTGAGAATGATACTTGATGAACAATAAAAGTGTTGCAATTGGACAATAGAGGGGAATACACGTCCATTGAATTTGAAAACTACCTATAGAAGCATGGGATAAATCATGAGGTAATAGTAGTGAGAACTCCATAACAAAATGGAGTTGTTGAACACATGAATCGACAGGTGAACAACATGGAACAAACTATGCTAATTGAGAGTCATATTCTATGACATTATTGGAAAGACGATGTTCAAGCTACAGTGTCTATTCAAAATCAAAAAAGAATTTATATTGGTGAGACAAAGACACCATATGAATTTTGGCATGGAAGGAAGCCATATTTTAAATAAATTCGTGTTTTTGGAAGTAAATGAATTACCAGGAATAATGAAGGAAATCAAGGGAAGTATGGTGACAATGTAGATGAAGGTATTTTCAATGGATACTATGTGAACCGCAAAGCCTAGAAATGTTTCAACAAGTGATTAGGAAGGATTTTAGAATGTAGTGATGTAAAGATCATTGAAGGATAAACCACAAATGTTTCAACAATTTCATATGCTGGTGTGATAGAAAGTGGGGAAAAAGTGAATGTGGAGAAAAATACAAATACATAAATATAGTAAGCTATACAAAACACTCAGCAGTCACATCATGATGTTGAATCAGAAGAAGAATATAAAGAATAAACCTTGGATGGAGGGAATGCAACTAAACCACACATGAGAAATTGAAGAGCTAATATTGATCCATCCAACATAATTTTGGATAGCAGTGCACCCAAAAAAACAAGTATGATGAGGAATAACACACAATTTGCATTTTTATCTGTTGTGGAGCCATCCTCATATGAAGAAGCTATAGTGTATGAATCTTTGGTGAAAGCCATGAATGATTAGTTAGATCAGATTGACAAGAATCAGACAAGGGATCTTGTCCAGAGACTCGAAGGTCACAATGTGATTGGTACAAAATGGATCCTCAATAACAAGTTTTATGAGCATGGAAGTGTTACTAGAAACAAGGCATGAATGGTATGTAAATGTTACCCTCATATTTAAGGTGTTGATGTTGAAGAATCCATTGATCTAGTGGATATAATTGTGTCAACCAGGCTATTCCGTGCCCTGGCACTCCAAAAAAGAAAAAGTATATCAAAGGGATGTCAACAAATAATTCCTGAATGATGTACTCGAAGAAAAGTCTACATTGAACAACCAGTGTGTTTTCTTCTTGGTATTGATGAAACAAAAGTTTGCAAGCTAAATAATGCTTTATATGGTTTGAAGTATCCACCACGAGCAAGGTATTCCTGGCTGGACCCTTATCTCAAGAAGCTGAAATTCAAAAGAGGAGGAGTAGATCACAATATATATGTGAAGAATTATTCAAAAGATCAGTTATGGTTCTAGTCTACATTGATGAAATTATATTTTTTGGAAGCTGGAAAGAATAAGTGGATAACTTTTCCAATCACATGAAATCATAATTTGAAATGTCTATGATTGGGGAGCTCACATATTTTTTGGGGATGTAGGTGATTCAAAAGAAGGATTACACATTCATTTCTCAGGAAAATTATGCAAGAGAGTTGCTAAAGAAGTAATATGAAAGACTCCAAACCAATGTTAACTGTGATTGAAGTTGGAACCAACCTTGAAAAGCATGAGGATGGAACATCTGTAGACCCCACCATGTATAGGAGGATAATTAGGATCCTACTATACCTAACAGCGACACGACTAGATATTGTCTTTAAAACATGTCTTGTAGCCCACATTCAGAGTAATCCAAAGGAGGAACATATTGCGTTAGTAAAAACAGTCATGAGGTACATTCAAGGTACTCATAACATTGGGTTATAATTTGCTTAATGCATGGACGTTGAATTATTAGCATTTTTAATGCTTCTTGGGCTAGTGATGTGGTGGAAAAAAAGTCAACCAATGGTGGAACCTTCAATATTGGGCAGAAATGTGTTGGATGATTGATAAAGAAACAAGAAATTACTTTTCTTAGTACTGCTGAAGCTGAGTATATTTCCTCTACAAAGGCATGCACTCAACTGCTATGGATGAAGCAACAATTGACAGATATTAGTGATGAGGTGAACCAACCAATGGTAATTTACTGTGATAACAAAAGTGAAATTGATCTTATGAAGAATCATGTTCAGCATTCTCATTCAAAACATATTTAAATTAGGTATCACTTTGTCAACGAAAATGTTGTGCAAGGCTTGATTAGAGTGGATCATGTGGGAACTGATGATCAAGTGGCTGATATCATGTCTAAGCCACTGTCAGCGGCTGTGTTTGAGAAGCATCAGCTAAACCTCAGTGTTCAACCACCTCCCAGTGCATAAAGAAGTTACGAAATACCTCTCTACTTAGTTATGTTAGCTGTTATTAATATTTATCTGAATATGATTTTGGTTTATTGGGGAGATACTATCCATGGGGTGTATTGAGATGTTCAATGAGCACATACCGATCTTTGAGTTTATTTCCACTGGGGGAGAAAGAATAAATTTAGGACATGTTGGGAATCACGATGATATTTCAGGGATAGGATAAGAAGAAATACATTGGTCATGTAATGCTTCTGTGATAATTTAAGAGAATTTCTTGGGAATCATTGAGAACTCCAAATCACGGGAACCCAATTCACGCTTCCCATATTATTTTCTACACCAACCATTTCTCACGTAGACTTAGAGTGTTGGCTGAGTTGATTTTATTGATTTTTGTTTACACGTGGTTGGTGATATATTGAGTTTATCTTGTGATTCCCAAAAAACCCAAAGGGTGTGATTTTTGGGACCATGGCTATTATATGCATGAATTGAAGTATGGCTAGTGATTGTTGTCAATCTTCAGTGGAAGTTCAGAATGTGTGCCCGTAAAGTGATCATACAGTTTAAGTAGACAACTGTATTGAAGGTGGCTCTATTTCCCAGTGTTTTCCAAAAATTTGGGCCTCAAAATCATAAAATGAAGAAATGGATTGTTGGTAAAATGAGGTGTGTGAAAAGAAGAAGTTGTGCACAAAAAAAGAGGGTTGCACACGAAATGTTTTAGTTGGGTGTGAAAAACATTATGGTGCGTGAAATAGTTTATCGAGGTTTCTCTCGCAAATAGTGTTTTGGAATCAAAAAGTCGAAAAATGACAAAGGCATGGGATGCATTGAAAATCTGGATATGTGTGCGAAAAACAATAGCTGCGTGAAATATTACACGTCAAATGAGAGATTTTTCACGCCATAGGGGGTTTTCCACGCGGTGGTCTGAGAAACCTAAAAACAAAATTTGACCCCCTTCATTCCACACGGTTGAAGACTTAGAGAAGATTCGAGGTCTGATGCACGTAAAAGGTTCGCATAAAGGTTGTTGTGTGATAATGTTCGAGTTGTGAGAAAAGGGTTCAGCTGCACAAAAACACAAACATTGCACGAAAAAATTTGAGGTTGTGTGAAAAACTTCGAGCTATGCTAAAAACGACAAGCTACATGAAAAAGGTGTGGCCCATAAAGCCTCATGTAAATGAGGTTGTTGGGTGAAATGTTTTCTGCTAAAACATCAACTATTTCACGCCAGAGTCAGATATTTCGCACAATGGGTGAGAGTTTAGTGAAATCTTTAGTATAACCTGTTTGCTCATTTCTGATTATCTGGTTCAGTGGCTCAGTGCATTCATGTGCATCATTTCGAGAGTTCGATGCATGTAGAGTCTTGTGCAAAGTGGAGGAAACAACTTCAAGGCAAATCTATTGAAGAGACCTTCACGTCTATAAACTGACTGGGACTTCCCCAAAGGCAGTGAGCCCGGGGGAGTCAATGGGAGTGACCGGAAGGACGCTGTGAGCGATCCCTGAACTTTTGTAAAGGCAGTGTGCCTAGGATAGAGTGACTATACCTAAACATTGTAATCCACATCTAGTGAAGTTAAATGGAATTAGGTACGATCGAAAACCTATCAGCATATGCTCCATGGATGTAGCCCTTTGTGGTAAACCAAGTAAAAGTGGTGTGTGACCTTCCTGATGTATTTTGTTTGATAGGTTTAAGAGGTTTCTACCAATGTGGTAATAAGATCCAAAACATTAAAAAAGAAAATGTTGACACCCTGATTCACCCCTCCCCGCTCAGGGTGTTTCAGGATCCTTCACCAACTAAAATGAACTATTAACACAATAGAAGATCTGTTTAGAGAATGTTCTATGGACTTTAGTAGAGTATGTGACCACCATCAGCCTCTGGTAGAATTCTCTATCTATAATACTTTCCACTCCAGCATCCAAATCCCTACATATGAATCCCTTTATAGTAATAGGTGAAGAACACAGATGTGCTGGGACGAAGTCAGTAAATGTAAGATTATAAAACCTAAAATGGTTGAAGAAATGAAAGAGAAGGTGAAAAATATCCATCAGCATATCAAGGAAGTCCATTGATGAGAAAAGATTTATGTAGACAATCATTTATGAGACCAATATTTCAATGATAGAGACATTCTATTTCTCCTCATGGCTCTATGGAAGAAGGTCATGGGATTTCGGATGAATGTAAAGCTACATCCTAGGTACATCATCTCATTAGATAACCTTGATAAGGTCAAAGATGTGGCATATCAACTAGAAATTCCACCTACCATTTCTAAATGAGATGATGTATTCCATGTATCACTCTTAAGGAAGTACATATCATATCCTTCACATATACTGACTTTAGAGGTGGAATAGTTGGAGAAAAATCATTCTTATAAGGAGAATACAGTTGAGATCTTGGATAATTGAGATTATTTTCAATGGAAATAATATACTAAGAGGGTCAAATTACTATGGAAGAACCAAAAGTACGAAGCAGAATAATGGGAAATAGGGGAAGAGATGACGGAAAAATACCCACACCTTTCTTCAGCGTAAAATTTAAATTGAAATTTAGAGAGGGAAATTTCATGAAGGGGAAGAATATAACTTCCTAATGTTTTATCTATCAAATTTCTTTATTATAATTATTTATTATAGTATAACCACATAATATTATAAATATAACACAACAAAATCCTTACAAATGAATAATGAGTGAAATAAAACATATCCCTAAATGTTAAGAAACATATACTAACAAAATTGTAACATCATCATTGAAATATTAATGTCACCCTTATGAATAGAAATTTGGCCAATGTATTATTAGCCTCACCATTTAATGTATGAATAAACATTCTTCATATTATAAGTGTCAATATGATATAATTATATCACAATATAACTAAATAAATATTTCAAAAATTATGAATTATGTGTTGGTATTATAGTAATTCATGTATATTAAAATGAAATATTATGATTGAATTAAGAAATTAAAAGAAACATTATTTTCATAAAATTTATTCATTGTAAAATATATTTATGTTTCAAAATTATATGATAATTTTATGAGACATTACTTAATTTTTCAATGTGTTAGAAAAGTAGTTTTTCTTTTAAAATATATATTTTTCATGAAAATTATGAGTTAAAATGAAAAATAAATATATAATATTTAGAAAAATTATTTTTATAAAATTAAGTTCATTTTTAATTCTACTCCTTAAAAAACAATAAGGGTGAATTTTTGGGATTATTATGAAATACATGATTTTTTGGTGAATGGTGAAATATGATAATTTTTTAGTTAAGTACACTATTTATTGAGTCATGGATGATGTTAGAACCATTGGATAAAACTCACATTATATAATTACATTATTTAGTCTCAATAATAATAACTATTTCTTATCTTGATAAAAATAATAATCTAATGAATTCTGTATTGATAAAACACTCCTCTCTGAATCTAAAAATTCCACCTCTCACCACCTTTTCTCCTCACACCTCTAAAGCCATGTGAATTGTCCAAATTTAGCAAAAATATCTTCCTAATACCCTTACCCATTTCTATAATATCTTGGACCCAAAAAAAGACTAAAACCTCTTCTTTATGGAGGATTTCAATGATGATAAATTCAAGAGGTAAGTTTCTCTTTCTGTTTCATTTATTTTCTTTTCAAGATATTTATTTTTTTTCTATCCCAATATATCCAAATAAAAAATTTAATAAAACCAATGTAACTTAAAAATACTTTAATTTTATTAATATAATGTAATAATTCATCCCCATAACACATTCCTCCTCCTCTTATAAATGAAAATAAAGACACAAGTCGATATGTGTTAATTTATCACATTCAAGGATGATAAGTTTTCAATTTATTTTACCGTCATAAAGGCTGGTCAAGAACCCATTTTTATGGTTAGACCAAATTATAATATTTTTATTATATTTTATTTAATTTTATAGAATAATTTTGATATATTTATTAATTTATAAAATAATGTGAGTTTTTTGTGTTCGAAAAACAGCAAAACAAATTCGAGCAATTATCTGTAAACATTTATCTAAAGATTCATCTGAATATCATATAATCAATGAATTATATATATATATATATATATATTATATTCTCCATGTTCTTTATTATCATATAATAATAATTTTTTAAATACCTTCCTATTTGACAAGAAAATCCATACTTTTATATAAGCAAGTAGATCATGAAAACTAAGAAAACATGCACTCTTGAACGATGAAATTGAGCACTAGAACTCATCTAAAAGGGTATAAATAAAAATAATAAATTAATAATAAATAAATTAAATATATAAAATATAAAGTAATTAGTAATTAATTATCCTAATTTGATTATACAGGATGTTAATATCATGTTATGAAAACCTTCAGACTTAAGGTAAGGGATTCTACCCTAACCATCATTATCCCTTTCGGTTATTCATTCGCTCTTTTTATTAAATGAAATTATATTTTATCACCATGTAAATATCATAAATTAAATTTATATGTTCCAAAATATTGTCTGAATATCCATTTATCTATATCATTGAGGGATATATATGTTTTCAAAAGGTTCCATACTCAATTATACCTAGTAAGTAAGCCTAATTTAATTTAACATCCCAAATTCATAGACATTTTATTTTGGACACAAACATATGTTTTTAAGACACCATTATTTTTATAAAATCACTATTAATACTATGAAAATCATATTTTTTTAGTAATGTTTATATATAAAATATTATCCCCTTTTATAATTTAAAAGGTTGTTGATATTTCTTTTAAACTGCAGTAAAATATTTCCTTCTAAAGTTTAGTAAAAAATATTTTTACATGAAATCACTTCTGATTGAAATCACTTATCATGATCTCTGAATATTTGTCTTTATTTATTTCCATGTATGATTTAATTGAATTTTTTAATTGAAAATTTTATGATACACTGTTTCATTATTCTTATTTACAATATTATGATAAACAATTATTACCAAGGGTAACCCTTATGCTTATATCAGATACTTCATGTATGATTCATAATGTGGCACACATATTCAAGAATATTTTATGATGGGTTCCCCTATATAGTGATCCAATTAATTAGGTATCTTTTTGTCTCATGAGACATTTTGTGCAACAGTCTGTATGGTTTGGCTTGACTCATGCATCATGTGCAATAGACTTGGATGTTAGCCTCGACATGTGTTTATCTATATTAACAAATAATTGAATCAAGAAAATTTCATGTTTTATGTTGATTCCACATTACTATGATTCAATTATTATAATATCTCATATTCTATATTCTAGGTTTCCTTGTGGTTAATCTTGCTCCATGCCTTTATATATCATTATGTTATGCCTTATAAGCCATGTGCTAAGAATTATTATATTGTTTATTCCATATCAAGGATGTTTATCTCATCCCATTTTTCATATTATATAATGGATATCATATATATATATAAGGCCTCTATGGATGTCATAATCTCATCATGGATATTAAAAAAATGTTTCATATGGTACCATGTTTTCAGTTTTATGTACCTAGTCTTCCAAGACACAAGACTCTACAATCCTATTATGTAATGTGATGTTTTAATATTATTAAAGTAATTTATTTATATGTGAAAAAGTCTAGGGTTTCTATATTAAACATTTATGATAAATTTTTGGGTTTTACATTACCGAGTGGTGATGAGGATGTTATATGTAGTGGGGTCATTCATAGTGGCAGGAGGGAATAGGGATGATGTTCTTAAGGTTCGTGATTTCCTATTAAATTGGATATGTGATGAGGTTTTTATGTTATAATCATTGATACTATCAACATATTCAAGACTTATTAGGAGGTTTGGATAGGTAATGATGCATCATGACCCATTTGGAAGATGGTTGGACATGAGATGTGATTTATAGAGAGTATATATGTGTAACATGCCAGGAATTTACAAATAAATCTAATATAGAATCCATGAAGCACTGAGTCTCTACAAAACACCACTCCTTTATGACCTATCCATGTTAATATTATTATTCCACATTTGTGTTATGAATTTTGAAAATCTGACATACAATGTTGTGATTAGTAATTTATTTGGAGTTCGATAAGGAAAACTAATTTTTTATGTGAATAGTAACCACCCATTATGAATATTAACATACCCTTAAGAATAGTGATATACCCTAATTAATATTAACCTTACCTATGATAGTATATATATAATATTCAAGTGGATGTACGATATACGAATGTTTTTTAATAAGTAAATAAATGTTTTAAAACTGTTTTTTAGAATAAGTTATGATTTAAATTAATTATTAAATTAATCATATTTAGAAACCTATTTTTAAAAAATGGACTTAATTTTTGGATTCTTAATGTATAAAAATGATTACCGTGACTTTTAGGTTATTTTCTTGAAATACAAGAATTTTTGATGAATAGTGAATTACAGTAAAATACTGTATTTACAAAATATTAGTTAAATACACAATTTATGACATCATAAGTGACTTAATCCCACAAGGATGAAACTAAAATTTATTTATTACTATGCATGGTTATGAAATCATCACTATTTCCAGTATTTAGGAAAATTAGTAAACTAATGGTTATGAAATTATGAAATCCCTCCTCTCCTCCAATATACCCCCTCCCTCACTCCGTCTTCTCTTCACTTCTCTAAGCCTTTAAGATCTCAATGTTATAACCACATACCCTTCCTTTGTCTCTACATACGTCCAATAAGTTATTGTTCTTTCCAAAAGACCAAAACCCCTTCCCTTAGGAATGTTCTCAAAGAGGTTATTTCAAGAGTTAAAGCACCCTTTCTTTTTCATTTGGTTTTATGTCAGTTTATCTTATTTTCATAACCAATACTAACCTCCTCTATCCAAATGACCATGATAGATCCATTATCATATATATACTATAATTATATCTTGTGAATTTAATAACCATCATAAATATCCTTACTCTCTCTGTCTTTTATTTTTATAAATGAAATCAATGTCTACGAGGTTTCAATTTATAATCTTCGTGGATGATGATGTTTCATTCTTCAATTTTTCCTTCAATACAGGTAATTAAACAATTTTAATTGTTAAAAAAGACTATAATATATCTATTATAACCTAATTAATATTCATGTCCCACTATACATACATATTATTACATCGTATGGCCAAAATAGTTCATAATAATAAAAATACTGCTAAAATAATTGATGTGAATGTCATAAATAATTCATCTAATGATTCATCGTCTTTCCATGAAAAAAAATGATATAGATGACCATTATAAAATATGGATGTTCATAAATAATTTTTAATTTAAATTCAAGATATTTACAACTATTCCACATGAACTCCATTACTTGAGAACAAGTCAACAGATTATGAAAATAAGGAAAACAAACACTCCCGAATGATGAAATTCAATATAAAAACTAATCAATAATGGAATAAATGAAGTAAAAAATAATAATGATAAAATAAATACAAGTCTAATAGGTTATGAAATAAATTATTAATAAGTCTAATTTCATATTCCAGGACCTTATGTTCAAGAGTGAAACACATTAAGACTGAAGGTATGGGGTTCATCATCTCACGTCCATTTTAGTGAGATTTTCTATATTCACTACAAATACATGATTATGGTGTGTATATACAGCCCATTTATGTGAAATATCATGAATGTATCTTTTTATGGAATTAAATTTATAATTTTAATATTATTAATTTTGGGGAATACGATTCAATTGATTACAAAGTGATAAGGGTTTTCCACGCGAACCTTCATTTTCATTCAGGTTACTTATATTATCTACTCACCTCAATGAAATCCTTATTTATTCTTATTTACTCCAGATATATTTTTTTCAATGTTATAAATATTTTTACCAACTATAATCAACTTTTATTTTATAGTGACTTACATTCTATAAAAGGATCATTCTGAAAAATATATCTTGATAAACATACCTGATTCAAGGGATATTTTCCACTTCATACCTATTTTAAGTGTACACCAGAATCTGTTTTAAGTCACTATTATTTTTATAAAAACAAAAATTTTATCAAGAAAATGATCTTGGATCATTTCTAGATTTAAGAGAACAAACTTTCTTTTCCGCTTTAAAATCCCCATTTATACATTCCATAAAATGCTCTAAAATGTTTTATTTCTAAAGAATATTAAGAACTCTTTTAAACTAATTTCACATAAGTGGGACATAATTTATGAAAAATATATAATTTAACTCTCCATGTATTTTATTTTATGGGATATTCATTATTACAATCTGATTTCATGAAAAATATAAATGATTTTCCAAAAGAACTATTCTTTCCAGAATAAAAAATATTTTTCTTGTCATTGGATAACTTTAATGAGATATATGTCGTGTTCACCACATTTTAAATTCATTTGGTGTATGTACTACCCATTGATATATCATATCAAGAGTATCCTTATTCTCATAATACTATATGTAATTATGATTTGAATTTTTCTAGGTTGTATGGGATACTTTTGAATGTTTAATGATTATTTTGTCAAGAGTTTGTCCAAGGTCTCATATAAAAATATATTCATCTATGTGAACATAATTTTTTGAATCATTTACATCACTAAGGTTTTTCTATAATGATATCATTAAAATTATGTTTTTATGGGATTCTAGTTATTTTGACTATCGATGTGATATTTTGATATCATTCATCGTATTATTCCGATTGGTTTTTTTATGTTCAATTATTGGGGAATGTTATTTTCATTTCATATATTAGTTTATATATGAATGTATATGTTGATTATGTTCACCCCTTCTACATGAGTAATGCATTGGACTTATTATGTGATTATTGGGGCCCGCTATAGCCCCCTGATGCATTGGTAGGTCTCATGAGACAAATCAACGTGGAATTGGTCGAGGTCTTACCCAATTTGATATCTTTTTTTAGATGTGGCCTTAATCATTTTTAGACATCTTGGCTGAGGCTTTGAAAAAATGTTTTAGAATATCAGACATATGCACTTCCCTCATTATGAATCTAGTTATTTAGTGTTCATGTTGTTATTCGACTAGTAAAATAACCAAAATTAGTTTTTATTATGGAGTTATTTACTAAGATGACATTCCTTCATTAATATGTTAAATTTTATTTTTTGTAGTGGTATGTGTTTTAAAATATTAACCATTCCTATTTTATATGATTATGATATCTTTTTCTCTATTTCTTACCCTTACTAAGCATTTGAGCTCAACCCTTTTTTATGATTATTTTTCTTAGGACATGAAGATGTTTTTTATGATTGACCTACAAGGATAATCATAGAGTGGTGGTTGTTCCCTATAAATATTATATGTTTTATTTATTTTCAAGTTCTAATTTTTAACTTATGTATGTATCAAGATTTCTAAAACTACTATACTATTAGGTCCTTCAGTATTTGATATCTTATAATCATGCTAATGTATTGAAATAATGCACCAGCACCAAGCTACTTGGGTCGAGGTGTTACATTTAGTATTATAGGATGTTTAGTATAATCATTATGAGCATTATTTAGAAAACATAAGTTAGGTAACAATGCCCTATGATGGTATTTGAGGATAAACAAACAAGAACGTTCTATAATTTTGGTAAGGAATGGATTATGTGGATATTTATAGAAAATGCATCCTTGTTTAGATGCAAACAAGTATAGGTGTCTCTAGCTCAAATGTTCCTAGTAGTGAAAACATTGACAAAGTGATTCAGGCTTGACTCAAGGTATCCTAGTACAAAACAACAGGCGTTGCTACACTCTTGGTTTGACACTCCCGAGGGATATGCTTAGGATAATTGACATTTTATTTACACACAATTTTGAAGGATTTATAACCCAAAAGTAACCAAAGTATATGGTTTTAAGATTTATGATGTTTTTTATACCATGTATAGAGATATAGATAGTTCATAATTTTATAAGCTAATATATAATATGGAGTTTATTAAAAATGGTTCCTAGTAGAAGGAATGAAAACCTCACCAATGCATGAGATGAAAATATTAAGAAGGATCATTTTTTTGATGGTCATACGACTTCATTTCAAAGAAATATTGTCTCTAAAGTATCCTAATCATATGAGTAAATAATAACATGTGATGACAAGGTGTGTAAAGACTTCTCTGATTCCTATGGATTTGAAGGGAAGAAAAAGAATAAGAGGATGGCAGGGAAAACATGGTTTAATGGAAGAAGGGAAAGATCTATTTTACAACATTCGATAATTTTAGAAGGTAATTCAATGGTTTATGCTTGAGAGTAAAAGGAGTTTGCTTCAAGTGTCTAGAAAATGGCCACCATGCTCATAAATGCAAGACAAAGAAATAATTTTCCTATATTCAAGTCTTCAAATATAAGGAGATGGGACACTATGATAATTAATTTCCCATGTGTCAATGGAATATACCCCAAAAGATAATTTTGGATAATGGTCATGTTATGATGCTACCATAGAAAAATTAGAATTATTAGTATGCCTAATCAATAATCATGTCATATTAATATTCTTTCAGTAATGTACTATTTGTAAGAATTATGAAATATACAAGTATTGTATTGCAGTACTATTTCATTAAGGATTTGAGGTCGTATGATGAATGGTAAAAAAGAAAAGTGATTTAGTTGAGTGATATAAATTTTATGAAAAAACATGATTGAGTGAAAGATAACCCTTGATATATAACTAATGTTGAGATTATGATTAATAAATGATTGATTCGGATAAGTACTGACTACCTTGGAACTGGTTATTGACTTTCCAATAAGTGGAATATTCTATAATCTAGTTAGATTACTACACTTTTTGATTTAAGGTATATATACAATAACATGTTTCTTAATAAAGTAATATATAATAATTCATGTTTCCAATATGGTTTTTATGGTAATTCAATTTATTAACATATTTCTAGAGGATACATGTTGAAGTCATTCAAATGTTTGGAATGTGAATTTTAGAGTTTCCTCATCTTTATTAAGGGTTAATGACAATTTCATCATTTAAATTTTGAATCCATTTTTATAATGTGTTGAATCATTATATTTTGTAATTTTGAACCATTTATGAAATTGTTTTAGTTGATCATTGTATAGGTATTTAGAGTTTAATGTCACAACATGATGGTTTGATTATTCTTCTATGAGATTTTTGTGAAATTATAATGCATTGTTTTGTAGTAACCTATTAATTTACATTACCTTATATTAATATGTTATTATATCCATATTCTTGTTGGGAATTTCCCACATGGGAATTTTTAAGTATCAAACATTAACATTCAATGATCATAATCAAATTTTGAAGATTAGATTTTCGTTAGGAGGGGATAATGTTACACTCCAAGAATTTAAAAATAAATTTAATATAGAATGCATAAAATGGTGAGTCCCAATAAAAAACCACTTATTAATAACCTATCCATGTAAGCATTATTTTTTCACCACTATGATTTGAATTTCAAAAATCTGATATACACGTATATAATCAGTCAGTTATTTGAAGTCCGATAAGAAAATTTTAATTTTTGATTAATAGTAACCTACCCTTGGAAATAGTAACATACCCTTATGAGTTGTGATATACCCTAATGAATATTATCATTACCTATGATTGTATATAAATAATATTCAAGTGGAATTATGATATACCTATGTTTTACAATAACTAAATAAATGTTTTAAAACTGTTTTTTAGAATAAATTGTAAATTCAATTAAATATTTAAATAATTATACATAGAAAATAATCTTTGAAAAATGGATTCCATTTTTTGATTCTACATGTCCAAAACTGGTTAGGTTGATTTTTTTTATTTTTCTGAAATACAAGAATTTTTTTACGAATAGTTAAATATGGTAAAGTACTGTATATACAAATTATCAGTTAAATACACCATTTATGAAATAATAAGTGATATAATCCCACTTGGTTCAAAATAACTTGAATTTACTACTATTTGTGGTCACAAAATGATAACTATTATGGGTCTTGGGGAAAATTAATAGACTAATGAATTAAAAATTATGAAAACCATACTCTCCTCCACTATAACCCCGCCCCCACTCCCTCTTCCCTTCACCCCTCTAAGACTTTATTATCTTCATAGTTAAACCCAAATAACCTTCCTAAGTTTGTAACCACATCTAAAAATCTCTTGTTATTTCCAAAAGTCCAAAATCCCTTCCTTTATGGGATTTCTGAAAGTTGTTATTTCAATAGGTAAAGCGCCCTTTCTTTTTCATTTAGTTTCTTTTCAATTTATCTTATTCTGTTATCCCCTCATCACCTCCACTATCCATATGAAAATTATATATCCATTATCATATATAAATTATAATTATATAATTTTAATGTAAAAAAATCATCAATATCCTTACTCTCTCGATCTTATATTTTTATAAACGAAATCTCTTCCCATGGGGTTCCAATTTATAACATTTGTTGACAACGAAGATATTTTCATCAATTAATCCTTCATTACTGGTCATGAAACCATTTTTTTGATTGGAACAGACTATAATATATCTATTATAACCTAATTAATGTTCAATAACCAGTATACGTACATATTATTAAATCGTATTACCAAACTAGTTCCTCATAATCAAAATACTGCTAAAATAATCTAAGTGGATGTCAAAAATATTTAATCTAATGATTAATCATATATCCATGTAACAAAATGATATAAATTACCATTTAAACTTTTTTATGTTTAGAAATAATAGTAAATTTCAATTCTATATATTTACATCTATTCAACAAGAAATCCATTACTTAAGAAAAAGTGAACGAATTATGAAAATAAAGAAAAAAACTCCAGAACGACGAAATTCAATATAATAACTAATAAATAATGGCATAAATAAACTAAATAGAGTTATGATAAAATAAAAACATTCATAATAAATTCTGAAATAAATTATTAATAATTCAAATTTCATATTCCATGGCATTAAGTACATGAGCGGAACCCATTCGGACTTAAGGTAAGGGTTCTTCATCTCACATCCATTTTGGTGATATTTTTTGTTTTCAATACTAATACATGTGTATTGTGTATAAATACTGCCCATTGATGTAAATTATCTTTAATATCGTTATTTTCATGGTATGAAATTAATCATTTGAATATTATAAATTATGGGGCATATGAATAGATCAATTACAAAGTGATATGTGTTTTCCACCCGAACCTTCATTTTCACACATGTTACATTTATTATCTACTCACCATAATGAAATTTTAATTTATTTTTATTTAAAACACATGTATTTTATGTTAATGTTTAATATATGATTACCAACCATAATCATCCTTTATTTTATGTGGATTTACATTTTTGAAAATATCATATGAAATTTTTAACCAGATAAAAAACCTAATTCGAGGGATATTTTCAATTTCTTACCCCTTTTAATTGTAGACCAGAATCTATTTTAATCAAAATATAATTTTATAAAAACACTCATTATATCTTGAAAATTTATCTTGGATCATTTATTGATGTATGAGAACTAACATTCCTTTCCGCTTTAAAACTCTCTTTTATACTTTCCTTAAAATGCTCTAAACTGTTTTATTTTTAAAGAATATTACGAACTATATTTACATTATTTCACTTATGTGGGTCATCCTTTTTTCCTAAAATATAATTTCAATGTCCAAGTATTTTATTTTAAGAGATATTTAAGATTACAATCTTATTTCATGGAATATATAAATGACTTTCTGAAAGAACTCTTCTTTTAAAACTAAAAAATATTTTTCTTATCTCACATTTACTTTTATGAGATATATGCCTTGTTCCCCACTTATTTATTTCTTGTGGTGTATGTACTTATCTTTTTGATATCATATAATGTGTCTCCTTATTCTCATGAAATTCTAATTAATTATTATTTGAATGTTTCAAGGTGGTATGGGACACTTTGGAATGTTTAAGGATTATTTCTTCAAGATTTGGTCACTGATATCATTTAATAATATACTCATCTATGTCAACATAATTTGTTGAATCTTTTACTTCATCAAGGTTTATCTATTATGATATCATATTTAATATGTTTTTTATGTATTTCTTGTTATTTTGACTATGGTTGTGCTATTTTGATACCATTCACTTTATTATTCTGAATGGTCACTGTTAATGTTCAATGATTAGGGAGAGTTATTTACATTTCATATGTTAGTATATATATGAATTTATATATTGATTATGTTTAGAAATTTCATATGAGGAATTCATTGGATGTAGTATGTGATGGGTGGGCCCTATATAGCCCATCGATGCATCGATATGAATCATGAGACAAATAGACGTGGAATTAGTCAAGGCCTTTACCAATTTGATATATTGTTTTGGCGAAGGCCTTATTCATTTTTTGACATCTTGGTCGAGCCTTTGGCAAAATGTTTTAGAATGTCATGCATATGAACTTACCTCATTAAAAAGCTTGTAATCGAAATTTTATATGGTTATTTGAGTAGTATAATACCTGTGATTAGGTTCTATTATGGTATTATTTACTCCGAAAATATTTTTTCCTTAATGAGATCATGATTATTAATTGTAGAGGCATGTGTTTTCAATTATTCACCATGCCTATTTTTTATGATATATTTCATTGTATTTCCTACCCTTATTGAGCATTTGAGCTCACCCCTTTCTTATGTATCTTTTTCCCTGGACATGAAGATGTTTTTTTATGGTTGACCTATAAGAATATTATTAGAGTGTTAGATGTTCCCAATTAAACATATATGTTGTATTTACTTTCAAGTTGTAATGTTGAACTTATGTATGTATCTAGGTTTCCAAAACTATTAAACTTCTCGTTCATTCAGGATTTTATTTCTTGTAATGATGTTATTGTATTAAAATAGTACACTGGCTCTAGGATACTGGGGTTGGGGTGTTACAATGTGACGATAGGGTGTTTGATGTTAAGTAATGAAAGAAGAAAATCACTTGGAATCCAGATGTGGGGAACCATGTTCATATTCATTTGATACTATAATTCTATTTTAGATTCATGATTTTTTGGGAGTTCAATAGTGATTATAGGATTGGTTAATTGACATGATTATATCCATTTTGGTTCTAATACTTTTCACTAATTCATCAACATGCTCTTTATACATGTGTTCATGTGACCTTTTATAAGATAATAATTTGTATAATTTTTATTATCATACTATATATATATATAAATTTATAATTTCAATGATGAATTTTGGGATTTTTGTGGAGATTACTAGTCCTGGTTTTGGAGCTGTTATTGAGTCGATACATTATGAATATCATTTTAGATTTAACTTGTGTTTTTTTTGTAAAATTATTTATTTAATTGTGAAATGGTTTTTGGTTCATAAAAAAAATTTTGTAATAAAATTTTTTTGGTTCTTATCATATATTCTAATATTATATTATTAAATTGGGTAATGACTTTAATAAGTGTGTTTTTGTACAATTGGTTCGTACCTCCAACCAGAGTCCTACTGGGGTTGGGACTCAGCGGTATTATCCATTTTTCTTATTTCCATCCTAGAATGTGTAAATATTGATTTTGTGGGGGTGGAAACTCATTGTAACCGTATTTTATACCCTAATAAAATACAAGCATCAAAATTCTGTATAAAACTATTGTGATGAATCATAATAGATTTTTGATCGAAGAAAAAATCTAATAAGACTAACCTCACTCCCCCATTTCTTTATTAGAATTATTTTCACCCCCTTAATGGAAAATTTTAATATTATCCATCTAAAACAATCCCTCTATAATAGCCCATACTCAATTATGTAGATTTAATACCTTTCCATATGTGGTTAATTCATTCAAGGGGAAATTCAGTTTTTGTTTCGAATGATGACCACTCCCAAAATAAATTCCATAAAATAATCATCCAAATAAATATTTATATGATATGAAGAATTATAAATGAAACAAAGAGTGCACTCCGACACCATCTAATAATATTAATTAATGAAATTTAAATCACTTTGATTATTAACATTCATTATATTGGAGAAATATTATATAATGAGTAAAATAATAATACCTCACCATGAGTGGGCCCCTAATGACATTTTCATAGTGGTGAATTCACACCAAATCCAACTCATTACATCAAATAGAAATGATATAAACTTATACAAGTGGTACACTATAAGTTCAATCATGAATAATATCCTTCCTATGTTGTCTAAAATGCACCCCACTTCATCACAAGATTGTGTCTGATAGAAGAGAGGAGGCTCATGTCATGAAAATATATTCATAATATATATTTTGATTTAGTATGGAATGATTACTATGCTCCACTATTAAATTATTCAAATAATATTACTAAAGTATACCTTGATTGGATTGATAGTTTACATGAAGATGATCACTCATAGATACCGTTTGAGAATCCATTTAGACAAGGTGGGGGAGTACCTCAAAAAATGTTAAACATGAGGATAAATTATATAAATATAAAAATGTAAACATTATGAATCTAAACATAAATATATTTTCAATCTCATAATATCAATAAGATACATTTCAAATAGATAAAATACTCAAATAAAACACATAATAAAAATACTTCATTAAGGATAAATTTTTAAATGTACTAAATATAGAATAATGCTAAAAAAATTAAATTAAATTATAAAATAAATAAATATCTAAAAATTTAAAATATTATATTAGAACTCCACCATCAAATAAAATAATGAATTATACAACCTCTATTTATCATTAAAATAATAATTATATTTTTACACCTATTTTTGAAAAAAAATTTATAATTCCACCGAATTTTTGTGACCTACACTTCTCAATTAATCCTTATAAATACCACAAATACCTTTTAGAAGGATTACATAAAAAGATTTTTAAACTATAAACTATATTAAAAAAAATTATTCTAACAAATTCAATGTGATTTTGCTTAAATAAATTATAAAATAATCTTCACACTAACCACTACATTGAATTTTGTATGATTAAATATGTTCATTATAAAATATAATACCCAAAATCATTTAACTACATAATACCTAATTTCTTCTCTATAAATAAAATTTAACAAACCAAAACAATATCTATAAACTATCTATAATATCTCAATTCATAACAATAATCATTATAAATATATCGGGACAATATATAATCATAAAGAACTCAAAATCCATTTTTTGATAAATTTCCATCTTTAAATTAATTTTTCACCCATTTTGATAAACTATTAACCATGTCTTCATCATCCATTGAATAAATGGAATGAATACATGTAATGGCCACATGATTTAATAAAAAATTCTCCAAATTTTGTAGACAACACTTTATTTATCATAGTGTATGGGTCTCATAGTTGTCATGTGGTTTGATGCAAGGTTTTCTGAACCATGTAGTTCTGAAAATGTCTTATAAACCTCCATTATAAAAAAAAGTTCTTCAATATACAAGTACAATTCCATATTAATTTATAAACATTATATGATAACTTAAGGCTTATTGTGATGAATGTTGTCTAGAAAATAACTCTTAATTTACCCCAAAATCTATGATAACACAATATCTTATTTACCATAAATTCCAAAATAACAAGTTTGATCTGATACCATTTTCTTTTAAACTAACTAGGTCTACCTTTGAAACATTTTAAAAAAAACTCATTTTATCCCCTAACTATGAAACCAATCTAGCCCATGAAATTTCCTTAATTAAATACCATGATCCCTATGGGATTGGAAATAGTTAATGAGAATAAAGATGCACAAAAAATTTATCATTTCAATATATGAATCATTAATATAAAATTAACACCCACATGGAATTTTATAATGAACCATGATAATGTTATAAAACCATAAATATAATAAAAATCATTATATAAAAAAATAAAACATAACAAGGAATAATGCATAAAGTGTTACTCATCAAAAATAAATAAATTAATATATATATATATATATCCCATTTGACATTCTGATTCTCAATTAAAATTTAATTTTAACACACACATAAAATAGAGGAACATGATAGAGTTGAAAAACAATGATAATAAACACATGAGGATATAAAATAATAATATAATAACCTGACCACAATTACCATATCCATATGAGAAGAAAAATTCCCCTTTACTGGGAACCACCACCATACCCAAAACAAAACTCATGGATCATCAACTACATTCAAGTACAACCTCCACTAAATCTGTAATATGATAGTTGTGAGAAATAAATTACTAGAATGTATCATCTCTTCAACCTATTCATTACCATTAAAAGTAAGTATATTTCATTATAGTATTAACTAAAAAAATAAATCCAATATTTAAAATTCATTAAATCATGTATTATGTTACACTCTTTGAATCTATTTTTTCCCAAAATATCATGTTCCTATAGTAAAACACAAAACCAGCCTTTGATCATTTTCATATAAGAAAAAATTTTGTATAATGAATAATTATTATGAAACATTTCTCAAAACACCAAAGAAAATAGAAAAAAAGGAAAAAGTTAATTTTTAAATAAATAACATACAAGAAGAATTTTCATAAGTCATCACAAAATTATTAGCGTAAAAAAATCAAAATCATCATTTGAACTCCAAGGATACCAAGATTACATCTAGTGAAAAAAACATAGAATCAATATATTGGGTTTCATATGTGATTCAAACTACCTAAACACCTAGTTTAACCCAACATGGCCTTTTAGATGAATAAACATTTAATATAATGAAAATTATTATCTTTGGGAAATTATCCAGTTGAACAATCCAAAAATACAATAGTATTTGTACCATGATTTATCACTTAGATATTTATGGTTTTACTTGACATATAAATGATGTTAATATAGAAAATTCATTATAATAATAGATACCCATATAAATTTTTAATAATATTCCACCCTTGCCTATAAAAACCATTTATATAAAGAACTCATTCTAATCTAAAATTAAAAAATAATATTCATTTCCTTGACTAATAAATCCACTACATATATAAAACCTCTTTTACATAAATTTTTTAAACAAAAAATTGTGCAAGGCTTTAAGGGATTAAAATATTTTAAGAAAAAATCAATAAAATTTCATTACGAAAAAAAGTATTTAATTTAAAAAAATATCAAATTTACATTGAAAAAAAATAAAAACCCCAATAAATTATCTAAAATAATTATTAAGCATTTAAAACAACTTAAAAACAGATGGAAAAACCAAGGTTTTTTTGATAATAATGTATTATTAGTTAGCTAACAGAAAGTAATCCCTAATATTAGGTAACACCTTTGAGTGATCAAATAATGAATTTTTTCAAAAAAAAAATACATGTTCCTGGTTATATAAAGATAATTTTATACTTTTAATTGTGAAAAAATTCAATTTTATAAATACAAAAAGGAATGTGGAAATAAATTTCATATGTAATGAATAAATACATAAATTAATTTAATTCGTTAAAACATTGAAAAAATATCACATAAATAAGTTATAACTTAAAATTGAAATTAAAATATACTTAGATGGGGAGACATATCGAAATCTATGAAATCCATTGATAATATTTTCAATAGACTGCCATATTAGAAGGATAAATAGAATTATACATAAATAATACCAAAATATAAATTAGAAACACATGAAACTATAGGATTAAAAAAACTTATGTACGGAAAACTAGAGAAAAATATAATATGGAATAGATATAGAGATTTATCTAGGTTTACTATAATAATTGATTTTGAAAAATAGTATGAAATCTCATGGGAGTGATATACAGATTTCTATGGAAGGAATATGAATTCTCATGTGTATCTAAAGATTGACTTGAATAAGAAATAAATCATTAAGAATATATTTGAGTTTTGGAAATGGGAAAAAATCAATATTTAATGACCTATAGATATCATAGGTCTTGGTAACATTGTCTACAAAATTGAGTTCAAACTATGTGACCCTTGCATAATCAAGGCAAGGGATGTAGAATTATTTTACTCAATAATTTAACAAACTATTCCCAAAAAGACCCCTATGTATTTGTAATCTTACAATATTTACACATACACAGAAGTTGTATCTTCATTCCTTTAGACATTTTTGTTACTATGTGGTAACAATATAACACTGAAAATTCACAGAACATAGAAAGAATTAAAAATATAACTCATCCATAATTAGAGAAATACATTAACCAAAAAATAGATATGTGTGGTTGGGGAGTGATAATTCTCTATATAATAAATTTTTATCCCTCAATATGTCATTATTTTATTTGGATTGAAAAAGGAAGAATGAATTTTTTTCTTCCATGACATTATACAAATACTAAGTAACACCATGAACCTGTTCAAGACGATTTAATGAAAACAAATCAAATTCTTTATCAATAATAGTTATATAATCACCAATTATAATATAGAGTATACCATAATCACTCATCCTCCCCATATGTGAGTAAAAATATGAGACTCCAAAATTTGATCTCTAAAAGGACTACGAATCAATAAATATATAAAACACCATAGTGTTGGTTTAGGTTCAGATAATTGAATACCACACATGGTAAACAAACACCACTTCCCCTATATGAATACAAATAGATGGATCAACTATGATACTATCCCTAACATTTTTTTTGTTTTCGTAATAGAACATTTCCATTAAGGATGACCACTTTATCCAAAAAAATTATTTATCCAAAAGAAAAATCAAAACATTAATGCTGAAATAGTGAAATGATCTAATAAAAGGATTCATTTATTTTGTTTCACATCATCTGAGTGAACAGTCAAGGACAAGAAAATTATCATAACTACCCTAATAATGTCCTTTGGAAAACATGACTCAGATGCCCACATAAGCCGATACCCAATACGAACTGTCACATATCCAATAGGCACTCGTAATCCCTAAGAGCTAGAAAATAGAACCCATGAATCAGAGAAACCAAATATTTTTATTTTACCGAAACAGAATTATTTTATGGGATATATATATACACACACACACAAGATAGGAAGAAACAACCATAGAGTAAAATAATAAATAAATGTCATTTAAAATTGAAAAAAAAATAAAACTCAAAATTATATAAACAATATAAAATGAAAAGGTCCAAAAAACTAAAATTGAATAGTTACTTCAGGTTATATCATATGAAAGCTCCAATAATATGAAAACCATATACCCCAACACAACTGACAGATACATCACCATCTCACTATGTCACCTTGCCTTTTGCTGCACAGAATGTCTTATGAAGGTCCATGCCCTACTGAAGCTGTATACAAGGTGTGATCTAAACTACTCATTAGGATAGACCATATATATCAAGTCTTTATATAAAAAATTAATATGAAAAAATTTAAGGAAAACAAGGCATGATAGTCTATAAAATTGTTTTTTAGAAAAAACATGGTAAATTATATCCCCTCTTGTCCCTAGTTTCAAATTATCTAGATAATGAAGTTTCAAAGAATATCATATAAATCTAAGAAGTTAAATCATGTATCGCATATAATATCACATCCAATATAGTACCAAAAAAAGAATATGTTGATGAAGAAAAAAGTCTCTATAGTTCAGGATAACTAGAAAACTTATCCCCATACATAAAAAATCATGCACACCAATTATCTTGATATATAAATAAAATCTACAGAGCGTAGGAACATCCCTATTGAAAAACCTATTAAAATATACCAAATCCCGGGAATAATGGTCGTAGGAAGAGGAGAAACACCCCATGAGTGAACCACCTGATAATATCAATGTATGATGCATATTACCACACCTTCCACTTATGTAACCACGAATTCCTTGGTGGTATTATTTCTAAAAAAACTAATTTAAACAATTATTTTTAAACCATTTCATAAATTTCGTTCACAACAATTAAAAATTACATTTTATTTTTCCAAATTAAGGAGAAAACCAAATTAAAAAAATCCATTTCTATACCAACAATTAATTATATGAAATCATTTATTTTATTATTTATAGAATCATGGAGATATTGTTCATCCAATGATGTCTATAAATGAAACCACCTACTACAAACTCATATTTCACACGCTTTAAAAGGTATCCACCATCATTGAAGGAATTCATGAAAACAAGGAAGGCCCTAAAATCAGTCCTTATATTTGAAAATCGTATTGATAAGAGAATTATTTTGTGGGAAAGTTAAAATAACATGTATCTAAATAAACTCACATGTCTTATATAACAAACATAATTTTATTACAAAATTAAACATTATTTATTACATAAAATCTTCAATTGATACAATAAAAAAGATCAATAGGTCAGGTTTTTTAGGGCTTAGGAACTTTACATAACAACATAAAGCATATAATGAAACATATTATTTAAAAATTCCGTTACATGACCAGTACATTCCCTTGACATAGCAATGCATGGGATAACTTGAGGACATGCATAAGAAAAGGTTGAGTTATAAAGACCAGTATGGGAATAAACATGGAATAACATGAGAAATAAAATACATATTAGAAAATAGGCATATCAGTGGAGCACATGAAAAACATGAATATAAAGGCGTGACAAAGCATGATAATCATAACATGGAAATGTGACAACAACACTTAACATGCAATTCGCATGAGCCAAGGCTCATTTCACATAGAGCTTGAGTAAACCCTCATTGCACATGAATCATGAGTAAAAACTCATTGCACTTGATTTACCTTGAGTTAACAACCATTGTACAAGACGTATCATTATACCATACTTTACCATATGCATTGGAGCGCTATTAGGGCGCACCCTTCTTAATCATTTAATTTCATGCATAAGTGTGTGACATGGATCCTAAAACATGGATTAATTTAACATCATCATTTATTACATGATAAAGGAGTGTGGAATTAATACATTAACCTCTTTAAAAAATAATTAAATGTTCATAAAGTTGAATACCCTTGATAGAGAAATGGGTATGTTATTCACTACACAATAAATTTGGCATGGAAATTCGCAGTGGAATTTCGGCAGCATAACATCGTGACATAAGAACTCATAAAAATGGTTGATGAGAGATAGAGGGGTGTCTCATAATATTTACAAGAAATGGAATGTAGGGGGTCATATAGATACATGTCCTAACAATTGTAATGGAATTTAGATTCATGATACAAAAGAATTACTTGAATGTAAATGAGGAGAGAAAAATTCCTTAGGGAATTTCGGCCTGGTATTGAGTGTATATGGGAGGCATTTAATTATAGATAAAGGGGGCTCTCATCATTAAAACATAAATAAGGTAGAATAGAGGTGGTGTGAAATTATACCCCAACATTTATAATAAAAAATAAAAGTGCATAATAATATTATGAAACATGGATAAAATGAGAATGGTAGAAATCCGTTTCATGGAAGTGTGACCCCAAAAGAATGGGAGAGGCTTTATAATGGCATCTTGAGAGCTTGAGGAACCTTGGAAGGATTCTAGAGAAAGGTGGGTAGGGTTTTGATGAACTCTGAAGGATTTGAGGGAAGAGTAAGTGTGAGATTTAGTGGGATTATATAGGAAAGGACAAGGAATTCCTTAGTATATATGTTTGGGACACCACATATTATTCTAATCAAAAACACAAACCATTCTTTGGTTTTTGCCAATGGGTTTTTCCAAAGGGGAGTGGAAAATAATATTTTATAAGTCCAATGGCCTATGTTATTAAAATAATAGGGTTTCTTATGTGGTGGTGAGTCACATACTCAAGGAAGACAATTTAAAAAGACAAAATGATTTATAAACCTTTGTAGTCCACTAAATCTTTGTGAAATAAATCAAACAAACACAAAATAACATTACATAAATGGGAAACACATATTGGCCGAATATAATGTTTATAGTATTTTATTAGATCAATATTGGGTGATTATGGTGTCATAAAACACATTATATATTTAAAGGGTATTTAATTTTGTCCAAAACATCGATCATCTCAGAAAATTATGAAAAATTCAACGTTCGTTAATTTTGACATCATGATTCCAAAAATAATATTCAATTTATCTAAATAGTTTTCTTCATATTTTCTTTTTAATTTTAAAATAACAACTGACATTTATCGAAAATTTATCGGTTTTGACAAAAACTACATTATAACCATAATAAAAATTAAAATTGCATTCATTAAATTAAAAAATCATTTATATTTAATAATAATTAATTTAATAAAAATAATATTATTGTATTAAAATATTATAAAATTCGAAAATCCATTAATAAATCAAAAAATATTTCAAAGTTGAATATTAATTAAAAATATTATTTGTGCTTTAAAAACTATTTACAATGTAATAATAATAAAAAGAATTTATATTCGCTATACAAGAATATATACATAATCTTAGTACTATGTTATTATAATTACCTGAAATTTTGAATAAATCTTGTTTCCTAATTTTGTGTGTTATTTTATTTTATACTCAACAAAACAGTTTTATTTGATAACATGAGTATAATTAAAATGAGACTGTTGTATTTCGACTATTATATGACCATTATTCAATATGATTGTTGGAAACTAAATTTTTTGATTATTGTCTCTAAATACAAGTAATATTGGTTAATTAATATAGAATGAAGAATTTATTTCCCCATCCAGTAGTCTCGGGCCAATCGAAGCCCATCTAAACGAACATGGGAAGGAGGTAGCACCACCGAGTTATGCTCTGGACCAAACCGAAGCTGAACATCATCGTGTGAATCTAGAAAGTAATCACCATCATGAGAAGTTCAAGCTAATAGAAATCACTACTTGGGAAATGTTGGTCGAGCCGCCCCAAGATTCTATCACCCTAGAACACCTTACTCTTAGGTCATATGCTGGTGTTATAAGGGGTTATGTAACGAGACCGTAACTACCTTGTATAATCATTTGATTTAAATAAAAATTTTGATTTCTTCGTATAGTGAAGTTTGTGAATTTTGAAATGTCTGGATATATATAGTATGAATATTATTGATGAATTTTTGGAAAAAGGGTATTTTAAAATATTTATGGAAACCTTAAATAATTAAAAATGTGTAATGATTTTCAAAAATTGGTCTTCTACAATTATGATCATTATGTAATTTAGAGTCTAAAAAGATTAACTTATTTTTTATGAATAGTAATTTATGAATTGTGATTTTATGCTTAGGATTAGTAATGTGACTAAATTTATTAGTAATCTCACATAAAGAAAGTATTAATATAATCTATGCACCTTGATTAAGTAATGTGATTCAATAATATAGGTAAATAACTATTTCAGTCTTTATTAGTCAAATACTAGGTTTTTCGGGTGAATAGTGTTTTTTAATTAAAAATTAAATTAACAATTTTTAGAAAATTATTCTTATAAAATGGACGTTATTTTTTAACTCAGAGCATCGATATTATGTTACGGTAATTTTTGGGGATTTTTCTGAAAAAAATGAATTTTCAGTGAATAGTGTATTAATTTATAAATTAAATAAAAAATATTTTGAAAAATATTTTTCTAAAATAGAGTTCATTTTTGAAATTAGAGCATCGATATTTGGTTAAGGTGAAATTTTGGGTTTTTTCTGAGAAAGTTGAATTTTCGGTGAATAGTGAAAATATAGTTTTTAAGTAATGAGTGTTTAATGACATCATTAAGTGATTTATTAAGTATTTAATCAATATGGTCGACTTATGAATATTAAGATAAGGTATGAGGTGTCCCATGTGGCCAATACCAAGGGCAAGCCCATGGTTTTTCCAATACCAACAATGAGGTGTCCCTTGGCCATTAATGTCGTGTCCCCTCACTTTCAATATAAATACCAAGCCATTATCTCATCATTTCGACTCCAAAATCATCCTCAACAATGTTCTGGTCTCCTTACCTCCCAAGGTGTCATCCCAAGGTTCCCCCAAGCCCTCAAGCTCCCAACCATTGAGTTTTAAGAGTTACATTTTAAGGTAAGGGATCCTACCTCTCTCTTTCTTTCCAAGTACTCTCTTTTATGTCATTTATTTTCTGCTCCATGTTCTTATGTCTGAGGATGTTTTTTTATATTCATTCTACTCTCATTTTATTGTTCATATGATTATATACCCCCTATTTCTCTCATCAATTCGTTTTAAGAATGTTTAAGTGGTGCCGTTAGGCTACCGAATATTTAAGAGATTCTTCCACCTTCTCATATTTCAAGTTCTATTTTCATATCAATTCTTTCATGTTCCTTTTATTATTTTGGGGTATGATCTATATATCAATCATACTGATATTTTATGTTCATATTATGATATAACCTATTTGATATCATCATTTCAGTATTTTGACATTTTAAGTAATGCAGTTAGGCTACCGAATTTTCATAAGTGAAATCTTATTTTTTGTCTTCCTTCTATGTTTTTCGTTTCACATGGTATATATTTAAAATAACATTACCATGTTCTTATATCCTCTATGTTCTATCCCTCTACTGTTTTATGGATAATTTATGAGTGGGTAACCCATGTCCCCTCTCCTTTCCATGTTTTCTAAAACCCTATAACATAGTCGTTATGCTACATAATTTTCGTCTCAAAATGTTTCTCACTTTTTCTCAAATTCATTTATTTTATTAAGTGAATACACAAAGCTCTTTCTTTTATAGGGTTATTCACATATATATCAAAATTTTATATTTTAAATTATGTAATTTTCAATCATGAAACTCGCTTACCTTTTCTGTGGGTTTAAAGTGACATAAAGATAATGTCTTTAAAGCAGTTTTTAAAATATTATGATTATGAATGGAAACCCATTTCTTTTATCCTATATGGGTTATTTATGAAATGTTTGATGATGCTATATGTGGCTCACAAGATAATAAAGTCAAATTTAAGGGTTCCCTCTAATAGCGCTCCAATGCATTGGGTCATGATGTAACCAGTAGAGATTACAATTTTAACGATACCTTGGTGAATAACTTTGGTAAATACAAAAGAAACATTGGGGATGGACCTTGGTAATATGTTCATGATTGTCTAAGTTAAATTTTGTAGCCACATATTCATGTTATGAAACACATTATTTTTATTATGATATTCCCCATGATCTCTTTCTCATGACTTAATGTTTTTATCACGACTTTATTGATGTATCTCAAGTTCACATGTTAAATGTTTCCCCTTGTTTCCCTTACTGGGCCTTCTGCTCACCCCTTTCTTTTGATGTATGTCCCCAGGTTTTGAGATGCAGTAATGAACATAGGATGAACATAAGGAGAATCCATTCAAGTGTTTAAGAAGAATATTTAATATTTTAATGTTTTACGTTCCGGGTTTCCAAGACACTAAATCATAATGGTCCTCGGTTTTGTAAAATGTAATGAGTAGTTATGTGATAAAAAGTCGGGATGTTATAGTTGGTATCAAAGGATGGTTTAGTTATTTTTGTAAATTAGGATATGAAATCGTTAGGAATAACCCTATAGAAATGTTTAAATATATGAAATCGTTAATGGTATTTTGGTGTGTATTGAGTAAGTGGTTTATCAAGGAAATGCATCCCTGTTTGGATACGAGCAAGTAGAGGTGGCTCTGTCATAGATGTATATAGGGGTTAAACCCAAAAACACCGCTTCAGCTAGACTCAGACAGGAACTGGTACACAACAACGGGCCTTTCTGCACTCTTGTTTACGACTCTCTTCGTGGATATACTTTGGTAAATTGATAATATTAGTATGAACCATTACTAAAGGAATGAAGATAAAATAAAATAAAGATTCACATAAGAATATATGATCTTGTATAACCAATATTGGAACCAAGGGGATCACAAGTTAGGATATACTTTTATTCTACAAGTTTAGCCTTCTATGGTTAAAGTTTCCTTTTGATGATTATTGGCTAAGTATTTAGGCCCCTAATTATACTTTATTTTCTTAGTTAATGTCGGGAAATAGAAGAACATGTCCCAACAACAATTATGAAAGAAATGTGATGATTTCTTAATTAATGTGATAGTGATGAAGAGAGATCAAGTTGAACATATTGTGAGTATGCCAATCCAGCTATCAAAAATCACAATTAATAATTTCTACCTAGTTGAATGCCCAAATTCATCAAGGAAGAAGAAGATGAAGACCCAAGGATGTTCACCTGATAATGTGTATAAGGGAAAAAAGACCCAATTTCTTTTGTGCAAAAAGTTTGGAAAGGGGACCCAAGGAGAATGTCACAAAGGAACCGAGGGATGTGTTAAGTGTTGGGTGATAGGGCATAAAGTATCCAATTGCTTCAAAAAAATAGATAATGTGATCAATATAGATAAGGTTCTATCTAATGTACTTTCTACTTTTAAATGCCGTAAATGTGGAGAAGTTGTACATTATCCAAGGCAATGCTCTCCTGGAAGGTATGAGAAGCATGATGAGAATCAAAAATATTCAAGGACAAAGGAACAATGCAAGTCCCATGCTGATATGGATCATGATGACTAACGTACATGCAAATTCCTCGCAATAATTTTCTATGTCATGTTGTATTATAGTTCATGCTCTATGAGCATATCTTTAATGTTTTCTAATCACATCGAGTCACTACCATAGATGGTATTATATCATTAAAGAAAAAATCTATTGTTATGTACCACATGTTGATGTTGTGAAGCTGTTCTTCATGAAAGAAAGAGAGATGATTATAGGAATAAAATATTATTATTTTTTTGGAAGATATTTATATGATCGAGGTAAATATATTACTACAATATTTTCATTGTAGAGTAAAGTTTTACTTATATTATAAAGAATTGACGAATTTAAAGTGAACTTTTTGTAATATAGGAAATGATTAACCTATCTTGGGGAAAATCTATTTAGGGTAGTTAATTTTTTTATAAAATGTTAGGAGTGGTTGATTTTGTTTGGAGATGAAATATAATGTTTATCTTGGAAGACTATGTTATCAAATCCTTCTTATATTTGGGGTTAAATCTTAGTTTGGTTTATATTGAGAAATTTTAAGGACAGTAATTTATGGAATGGTCTACGATGAACTTTGGGTAGTACCGTGAAACTTTGAAGATTTAAAGTAATTTCCCTTCTTATGGGGTTTTTTTTTTGAAGAGTTTATTTATCTTACCCTTTCTATTTTTGGGATAAGGTTAAAGATAGAAGAAATAGATAGTTAATCTTTTGTGGATTATGTGAATCTCTAGAAGATGACTCATGTGCTTATAATGAGACCAAGGTTTTTTGAATGCCCATCGTTTAGATAGAAGATTAGTTTTGGTAGAAGCCTATTAAAGGATGAAACTCTACTAGAAGGTAAATATATTTTCTTATGTTTTTATTCTATGTAGTAAATGAATTCCTCAAAATTATTAAATGAAATGTAAAACAAAAACTTTGTTGGTTCACATTTCCTACTGGGTAATGAAAGACAATTTACACACATCATAAGTTTGTGATTTTCTTGTGGTTAACTTTCTCCTAATCATGTTTTATATCACCCTCCCTCAGAACATGATCTTTTGTTTTCTCCTCCATATCAATGTTTTCATACATGGAATCCTAGTATGGGTTAACTTGGGTGACTTTTGTACTTCCCTTTCCTTCATTTAATGTAATAGTTTTACTAACTCTTTTCTGATGTGGGGCTTTCAATGAAATTTCTAAGCCCAATTTCTTTTTAAATTGTGAGGACGCAATTTCTTAAGGGTGGAGATTATAACCACCCGAAATGTTGAATAAATATTGATTCATAATTTTTTGAATTATTTTATTCTATAATCAACAAAATTGTTTCATTTGATAACATGAGTATCACTAAAATGAGTCTATTGGGTTTCGACTATTATATGACCATTAGTCAAGATGACCGTTGGAAACTAAATGTTGCAATTATTTTCTCTAAATACAAGTGATCTTGGATAATTAATATAGAATGAATATTCGATCGCCTCATCCTGTAGTCCTGGGCCAATCAAAGCCCATCTAACAGATCTTGGGAAAGAGGTAACACAACTGGGCTTTTCTCTGGACCAAACCCAAGCTGAACTTCATCGTGTGAAGCTGGAATAGAATCGCCTTCGCGAGAAGTTCAAGATGATAGAAATCACTACTCGGGCAATGTTGGTCGAGCCACCCCAAGATTCTATCACCCTAGCACACATTACCCTTAGGTCCTATGCTGGTGTTATAAGGGGTTGTGTAACGAGACCGTAACTGCCTTGTGTAATCCATTGATTTAAATAAAAACTGTGATTTCTTCGTATGGTAATGTTGGTGAATATTCAAATGTACGGATAAATATAGTATGCATTTTATTGATGAATTTTTGGAAAAAGGATATTTTAAAATATTAATGTAAACCTTAAATATTTAAAAATGTGTAATGATTTTCAATAAATGGTCTTCTACTGTTCTGTTCAGCACGAAATTTAGAGTCTAATAAGATAAACTTAATTTTTGGATGAATAGTAATTTATGAATAGTGATTTTACGCTTAAAATTAGTCATGTGATCAAATGGATTAGTAATCTCACTTAAAGAAAGTATTAATATATTATAGGCACCTTGATTAAGTAATGTAATTTAATAAAATTGGTAAATACCTATTTTAGAAATTATTATTCAAGTATTAGGTTTTTAGGGTGAATAGTGTATTTCAATTAAAAATTAATTTAAAAATATTTAGAAAATTATTTTTATAAAATGGACTTTATTTTTGAACTCAGAGCATCGTTATTATGTTAAGGTAATTTTTGCGGCTTTTTCTGAAAAAAATGAATTTTCGGTGAATAGTGTATTTATTTAAAAATTAAATTTAAAATATTTAAAAAATTCATTTTATAAAATGGATTTCATTTTTGAAATCAGAGCATCGATATTTGGTTATAGATATGTTTTGGGATTTTTCTGAGAAAGTTGAATTTTTGATGAATAGTGAAAATACAGTTTTTATGTTACGAGTGTTTAATGACATCATTAAATGATGTATTAAGTATGTAATCAATATGTTCGACTTATTAATAGTATGATAATGTATGAGGTGTCCCAGGTGGCCAATAACATGGGCAAATACCATTGGCAAGCCCATGGTTTTGCCAATACCACCAATGAGGTGTCCCTTGGCCATTAATGCCTTGTCCCCTAACTCCCCCTATAAATACCAAGACATTCTCTCTTCCTTTCGACTCCAAAATCATCCTCAACGAAGTTCTGGTTTCCTTACCTCTCGAGGAGTCCTCCCAAGGTTCCCCCAAGCCCTCAAGGTCCCATCCTATGTGTTTTAAGAGTTACGTTTTAAGGTAAGGGATCTTACCTCTCTCTTTCTTTCCAAGTACACTCTTTTATGTCATTTCATTTATTCACCATGTTCTTATATTGGGGTATGTTGTTTTATATTCATTGTATTTTATTTTTCATTTTAATTTTATGATATACTCCCTCTTTCTCTCATCAATTCGTTTTAAGAATGTTTAAGTGGCATCGTTATGCTGCCGAATTTTTAAGTGATTCTTCCACCATTCTCATATTTCAATTTCTATTTTCATATATAGTCTTTAATGTTCCTTTTGTTATGTTGGGGTATGATATATATATCTATCATAATGATCTTTTATTTTGATATGATGAGAGACCATATTCGATCTCATCAATTCAGTATTATGACGTTTTAAGTAACATCGTTAGGCTGCCGAATTTTCATAAGAGAAATCTTATTTTTTGTCTTCCTTCCATGTTTTTTATTTCACATGGTATGTCTTTCGATTTTCATTACCATGATCTTATATCCTATATGTTATGTCCCTCTACTGGTTTATGGATCATTAAAGAGTGGTTGACCCGTGTTCCCTCTATTTTCAATGTTTTCTAAAACCCTGTAACATAGCCATTATACTACAGAATTTTCGTCTAAAAATGTCTCTATCTTTTTCTCAAATTCATTTATTTTATTAAGTGAATTATCAAATCTCTTTCTTATATTGGCTTATTCACATAAATATAAAAATGTTCTATTTTAAATTATGGTATTTACATACATGAAACCTTCTTTCCTTTTCCGTGGGATTAAAGTTACATAAAGATCATGTCTTTAAAGCGGTTTTTAAAACATTATGATTATGAAAGGAAAACCATTTCTTTTATGATATATGTGTTATTTATGAAATTTTTTATAGTGATATATGTGGCTCACATGATAATAAAGTAAAATTTATCGGTTCACCCTGATAGCACTCCAATGCATTGGGTAATGATGTAACCACTAGAGATTACAATTTTAACGACAGCTTGGTGAATAACCTTGGTAATTTCAAATGACATATTGGGGATGGACCTTGGTGATATGTTCAAGATTTTCTATGTTAAATGTTGTAGTCACATCTTCATGTTATGAAACATGTTATTTTTATTATTATATTTCTCATGATCTCTTTCTAATGCATTAAAGTTTTTTTCATGACTTTATTGATGTATCTCAAGTTCGCATGTTAAATGTTTCCCCTTGTTTCCCTTACTAGGCCTTCTGCTCACCCCATTCATTTGATGTATGTCCCCAGGTTATGAGATGCAGTAATGAACCTAGGATGAACATAAGAAGAATCCTTTCATGTTTTTAAGATGAATTTTTTATGTTTTCATGTTTTAAGTTCCTGGTTTCCAAGAAACTAAACCTTAAAGATCCTCAGTTTTTTAAAATACAATGAAATGTTATGTTATAAAAAGGTGGGATGTTATAGTTATTGTTACATAACCCTCTGAAACACACGCATAAAACTTTATGGTAAGGTGTGCAATGGTTACAGACACTTGTGGTGGCTCGGATAACATTTCTCGAGTGGTAATCAATATCAACTTCCACTTCTCTCAAAGGTTGTTCTGCTCAAGCATAAATTATTCATGATCGGATTGGGATTGGTGAAGAGTGAATCCCAATGATGCCACCTCCATTTTTAGCTCCAACAAAAGTGATTCATATGGGTGAAGTCTACTCAATGATTCCATCACTTCCTTTGTATGAGTAAAATGTATTTTTTAAAGCCCTATATTAATACTAATCATGCGACCACTATTCAGCAGCTACATTAGAAACTGTCACAATTCATAATGGTATTTTAAAATCCAAAACATAAAACCAAATAAGTGTATATGTTTTACATAATAATAATAAGAAATTTAAATAGACCATGAGGAATTTTCATTAATTAATTTTGGGGGTCTTTATAATATTCCCCAAATTAGAAATTTTTCCCTTGAATTTTTTTCCCCACACTAAAACAGATGTGGTTAACTCTGCTTCATCACATCATCTGATTCCGATGTCTCTTCTTCAAACTTGTGTTTTTTCCACAACACCTTAATGAGGGGAATTTTCTTATTTTGTATAACTTTTTATCTATGATCTAAGATCTTCACTAGTTTCTCCCTGTAAGAAATATCATACTCTATTTGTACTACCTCAGAAGAGTGTACATGTGAAGTGTCTGGAATGTAATTTTTGAAGAAGGATACATGAAATACATTATGTACTTTGTCCATGGTAGGTGGATGTTCTAGTCGATAGGCTACATCCCCGACACAATCAAGAATCTCGGTGGGGCCTATTTACATAGGACTTAACTTCCCCTTCTTCCCAAACCTTATGAAATTATTCCATAGAGATATTCATATAAATAAAATGTCTCGATATTTAAACTCAATGTCTCATCGATGGTTATATTCATAACTCTTATGTCGACTCTGTACTACCCTGATATGTTGGTGAATGGTTATCAGCTTCTCCACCATTTCTTCAACCATTTATGATCCTAACATCTTATACTCACTGAATTCATCCCAACATGAAGTTGTTCTGCACCTCTTCCCATAGAGGGATTTATAAGGTGCCATTAAAATGCTTGAGTGGAAACTAGTAATATTGGAGAATTCAACCAGAAGAGGATATTGATCCTATCCTCTTCTAAAATTCATTGAACACAATTTGAACATATATTCCAGTGTCTGAGTAGTTTTCCCAGATTGTCCATCAGTTTGAGGATGATAGGATGTACTGATGTTAAGCTTAGTATTTAGAGCATGTTGAAGAATCTTCCAAAACATAAAGGTGGATCTTGGATCTTGATCGGACATAATAGTTAGTGGTACTCCATGTGGCCTACCACTTCCCTGATGTATATTTGTGCCTATTTTTCCAATAAAAAATCCTCCATAATTGCAATGAAGTATGAAAAAATTGTAAGAATGTCCACAAAAACCCATATTAGATTATTTCCTATGTATATTTTCAGTAGTCCAATGACAAAGTCTTTGGTGATGTTCTCCCATTTCCATTCTAGTGTGGGCAATGGTTTCGTCATCTAATTAGATTGATGCCTCTCTTCCTTCACTTGTTGACATAGTAGGCACTTTGATGTATACTCATCGATCTCATTATTCATGTTATACTAAAAATTGTTCTCTCGGAGATCTTGATACATCTTTGTGTTTCCAAGGTGAATAGAGAAGATCAAAATATGTGAAACATCCAAAAGGTCCTTCTTTAGCTCCATAGTTGATGGAACACATAGTATTTTCCCAAATCATACAATTCTTTCATCATTAACATTGAACTATGAGGATTTCCCTCTTCTGATAGATTCCACTTTCATTGGAATTCTCACATCATCCTTTTAGGAATCTTTTATCATTTTCAAAAGATACAGTTGAACAATCATTTTTGAAATTATTGAATATATTCCCTAATTTATGAATCTCGTGTCCATCTTCATCAAATCTAAGAATATTAGATCATTCTCAGTTCTCATCAATGATAGAATTGATGGGTCCAGTCTACATAGATCATCTAGTACCTTGTTCACTTTCCCATAGTGGTAATGGATTTAGCAGTCATTGTCTTTGATCAGATCTAACCATATTCATTGGTGTATGTTCAACTCATTATGTGTGAATATATACTTGAGTCTTTTGTGGTCTGTATATATTTCACAATTCTCCCCAAGGAGGTAATGCCACAAAATTTTTCGAGCAAATATCACGACAGCCACCTCCAGATCATGTGTTGGATAATTTTTCTCATGAACATTCAATTTCGTTGAATCATAGTCAATGGCATTGTCATTTTTCATCAAAACATAGCCTAGGCCCTTCTATGAATCATCTCTGAATTCAAAAAAAATTTCTCTAATTGTGGGTAAAGTGAGCACATGCGCAGTGATAAGCCTCCTTTTCAACTCTTGGAAGCTTTCTTCACATTCATCACTCCATGAAAATGTTACTCCCTTCTGAGTTAGTTTGGTTAGATGGTTGGACAATCGTGAGAAACTTCTCACAAATCATCAGTAATATGTAGAAAACCTCAAGAATCTACAGATATGCGTTACCGATGTTGGCCTAGACAATCCCTATATTGCAGTGATTTTAGAGGGATCCATAGATATCCCATTGCTTGAGATTATATAGACTATGAATGTGACCTCCTTCAACCAGAAGTCACACATCTTGTAATTTTCATAGAGCCTCTCTTATCACAAGGTCTCTAGTAATGTTCTCATATGCACATCATGACCCCCCTTGGTTTTGGAGTGTATTATAATATCATCGATAAATACCACCACAAAGTTTCCAAGGTAATCTCTATAGACTCTATTCATCATGTCCATGATGTTTTCTGGAGCATTATTGAGTCTAAAAGGCATTACTATGAATTCCTAAGCCCTGTATCTTGTACGAAAATAGTCCTGATGATATCTTCCTTATTCACTCTTACTTGATAATATCCCTACCGAAAATATACCATGGAGATGTATTGTGCTCCACGTAGATGTTCTAAAATGTCTTCAATTTGTGGGAGATTATACCTGTTCTTTATCATTATTTTGTTATGCTCACAATAATATTTGCAAAGGCACATTAACCCATCCTTGTTCTTGACGAAGAGTACTGATGTACCCTAAGGTGAAGAACTTGGGCGTATAAACACTTTATCCATTTTCCCTTGTAGTTATTTCTTCATCTCCTTAAGCTCCACAACATCCATTATATAAGGAGTATTGGATATTAAAAACGCCCCATGTATAAGATCAATTCAATATTCAACATCTCTTCAAGGATAAAGACCATAAAATTCCTTAGGAAACACTTCAGTTGTACAGACCCGAAGCTTATCGTACATAGACATTACATTACTTTTGCGGAATACTTAGTACATAACAAAAACACACACACAAGGATCGTAATAGTTTAGTGTCTTTGGAAACTCGGAACGTAATCTTCTAATCGTGGTGAAAGATCTTCAACATCTCCCATAAAGATCTTCCTTTTTTTTACCTAGAACCTTTCTTTATATCCTGGGGAAAAGAAAACATAAAAGGGTGAGCTCAAATGCTCAGTAAGGGTAAACAAAAGAAATATCAATCACATCATATACATAAGAACATAGCTTTTGGAAATCTTAACCTGTAAAAGAGCTCATAATATCATAACATGGGATAAATCATAGAAGTGAAAATGAAATCATAACTTAAAACATTACTCATTGTGTCATACACACATAATCATAGAGAATCATTTCTTGTTAGTCAAGACTCATTGCCAAGACTATCTTAGTGGACAAAGTCCCTTTCTGAATCGAGTAATCCTCGTTTCAGTCCTGTTTCACTGAACCGGTATAACCTACCATTCCAGCCATGTCTATCTCATGAGATATAAAATCTTTACCCAATGCATTGGAGGGAGATATAGGTCCCACCCATCTTATAATGAATCCTTTCTTATGTGTGCCACATAATCATAAACCATACATCATCGCATAACACATGTAACAAAAATGGGATTCTTGAAACATCATGACATCATAAAACAATTCATATAAGATAAAGAAATTCATAAAAATATTTCCATCACAACATAATCAAATCCATGTAATAATAGGGATAAAAACAGAACCCTTTTATTATCTTAGATGGAAAATAATTTTGATAAAATACTTGAACTTCATTCTTGAGGAAAATATCCTTTCTACTTCAAAAATCAATTTATTTTCACAAAACATCATGCAATTTTAAAAGAAAGTGATTTTATTGAAAATAGCCATGAAATATTTTGGAGGAGGCTTCATGAAAATAAGGCTTTATAAAACCGTAAAAATCCGTTCATGCCGTTTAAGTTAAAAAAAACATTCTTCTTGTACTTTTGTCGGAAAAGTCAAAAAGTACCTCGTACAAAAAAACGACAAAAGATTCCTTTCATATATTTTACTAACAACTCACCGAAGGGTAAATTTGGATTTAAACAATTTTAGGTGGATGGAAATAACATTAAATATTGAGGAAACATGGATTTTGATGATAAAATACACCCCAGTAACTTTCAAAGTACAAATAATCTCGGATAAAAATGAGATTGTGTTATTTCCCTTACCTTAGGTACGACTTGCTTTGTAAGTGTCCGAACCTCCTATATAATGATTTAAATCATGTTATTGACTTATTACAGAATCATATTCATTGTTACGATATCATATATGGTTCACTTATGACATTATATTACCCGTTCTTTTGTAAATTCCATGTTAAAGAAGCGTTTTGGGTAAAATCGTTTCATTTATCGTAGGTGTTTTGACTTGTTGTTCTTGACATCATTATTACTTATATCATGATTTACTTACTTCCAGAATATAAAATATGATTTATATATCATATATATTCAGTATATATATATATAATAGGTAGACAAATAAAATGAAAAACACCGTTCATGGAGACGGTAGTCCGTACGTACGCATGAACGCTGTTTTCCTTTCCTTATTGTCTTGAAATGGAAGTAAGTAGATGACATACATATGTATATATATACATAAATCCAGTAGCTTTATAATGTCATATATTTCATTATTATTTCTTATATATACATTATAATCATTCTTAAATGGTTAACATGGAGAATGAATCTCATCGCGTCGTGGAGACGGTATTCCGTACGTACGCACGAGCGATGATATCGTTTCTATAAATATTGAATTGAATTGGAGTGGATTATACAATATATCAGAATCAATATGATGTTTTAATAACTATGTATAATTATTCTTTACACCATTATACCCATCCATGTAAGGTGGCGGTGGAAAATAGATTACACCACGGCGTGGAGATGGTATTCCGTACGTACGCACGCGCGGTGATTTCTTTTTTCCGTAGGATGGATAGATGGTGAAATAGGGTTGTTTCATACTTATAATAACATATCAGTATATGAGTGATACTGATGTTATTACTTCATAATGAAACAACCTAAGAAGAAGAAGTGGAAGAAGAAATAAAGATGAAAGAATTGGTAACGGTAATTACCTCTTCTTTGAAGTGCCTCTTTGAGACCTCCTCTTAGGGCACTAAAATTGGTCTTTGAGGAAGACCAGAACCTCTAGGATGTTGCTAGGGAAGTGGAGAGGAGAAATTGGCAGGGGTTGGCCGAGCTTGAGTGCTCAAATTGGTGTGAGGAGGAGGGGGAGGAGGTGTCCTTTTATAGGGGAGGAGAGGGGCACCTTAGGAATATCTCAAAATATTATTTTATATTAAAGTCAAAATCGGTTTATAATGGTTCCAAAGGGTCTTATTTAGAAGCTAAAGTGGGGATGGGTCGAAATCCTATCAACCAATAGGATTTAGACAAGTTTAGGGTATTATTTTAACCTTATCAATTAGATTTAACTCTAAGTTAAATAATTTAACTTTTACCGTGTCTTTTTTGTTCTTTCACTATATGGTTAATAAACTTACTATAACATGCCAAACGAACCCCAAATTGTATATTATTAATACATATATCCTTATCTAAGTCATTTGGCCGAACCTTAGATTTTTAGGAATAAAATAACAATTAATAATATAATATTTGATTTAAAAACTATTTTGTGTCAATTTTGACACTATTTGATATATGATTTTTGTGAAAGTCATAACAGAATTATATGTTCGAACCAAGTTGATTAAATCAACACTAATATATCATAGTAACCTAGAAAATTAGTGGAATTCATAAAAAGTCTTAAATTACATTTATTTTGGTATTTATATTATCAATTATGTCAATATTTCATTAATAAGATAATTACTGCATCATCTTTGTGTCATAAATAAATTATATTATTTGATGTCTAAAAATTACAAATAAAATACCATCAAGTAGGAAATCTTTTTAGCTTTCTAATGAATATTTATAGTCGAATTTATCTTATGTATAACCCCATATTAAAAATTATTTACTTATTAAACTTTGATTTTAACTATTTTAACCCTTCTTTAAATAAATTAATAATAAATGTCCTAATCTAATCCAAGTGGGCCTAAATGGTCATATTTTATTCCTAAGTTTGTTTTTGGTCGAATTAAACTTTTCCAATAGAATTAGGACATGTGTTAGGGTAATATTAATATCATATTTACCCTTAGTTACCCTATTTACTATTAACCGTGGTAAAAAAAGGTAAAAAGTTACTATTCACCAAAAAATTATTTTCATCTCATTGAACCACATTTTAGCCCTTGATATTAACCGTGTCTCTCGAATTTTCGAAATTCCATTCACAGAAGCGGTAAAATTAAGTTTTATGCAAAATTCAGTTTTTTCACCTACCACTTAGTGGTTTCACTATTCATCAAAATTTGAAAGTTTTCAGAAAAATACCAAAATTTCACCCTAGGCTAATTTCGATATTCTGAGTCCAAAAATGAAGTCCATTTTGAAAAATAAAATTTATAAAATTTCAAAAAGTGGTTATTACTATTCATAACGGCTAGTTTTAATAATATTTTAATAGCATATCGTTGTTTAGTGAAACTCAGTATTGCGTATTACACACGCTATCGAGGAAGGTCGCGATTGCGTGTAATGCAAGGCAAGTCAAGGATGCGTGTTGTGCAAGCTCCTTTTGGTGTAGCGTACAACACAAGACATTAATAAAATTAAAAAGAATATATATATTTTTTTTATAAAATCTTGGGCTGTTACATTCTACCCCCCTTAAAATGAATTTCGCCCTCGAAATTCGTCGGGGTTATAAATGGTTTACTATTCGAAAGTTTCTTTAATAGAAACCCACATCGTAAAAGGGAATACCAAAACTTGGCTTTAAAAACTAAAGTATGAAATGTAACGATTACCCAAATAAACTAATCACTGGGTTTCCACATAGGTGAAAATAGGGATATGGAAGAGAAATCTAACCATCATGTTCTGATGGAGAGTGGTAGAGAACATGGCTATGGAAAAGCCAGTAATCACAAATCCATAAATTTGTGACGATATAAGGTACCATCTGATTCATCAGGTATAAGAGAACTAGGAAAACATTTTTGGTTTTCAAGATCATTTCCCTAAAGTTAAAGAATTTGAATTAGAATAAATACTTACTTTATTTTGGTACAATCTCACTGTTGTTCGTGCCTTTAACAATTTCCACTTCATCTCTTAAATAAATGAAGTTGAATTTGTTATTCGTGAAGTGCTACCAGATCATGTGATAGAATGACGGGTCATTCCATCTGTTTCAAACAAAAGGTTAGCAAAATTATATACATAAGTGGATCTATAGTGAGATTAATCACATATGGTTTCTAAAATGGACTTATACTTCATATATCATACTGCTTAATATAATAAAACTAGTTTCTACTAAATAGGGACTTCCTGTAGGTCAGTGGTAGGCGATAAAGGCCAGTCGCACTTCGGTTGTGGGTTCGATTCCTACAGCCTTGTCCGAAGCGATGGGCTGTCGCCCGTCCTGCAGGTTGTCCCTTTTTCTAAAACTACGTTACTATAACATCCCATCAATAATATCGAAAATCTTCTATCCTTAAACAATACTAACTTATGTCCAACATAATCCAGTCTAATCTTTAGGCTTATACATAATACTGCAGTCCACTCTCATAATATAGTGACAACGATTACCAGAGATTTAATACTATCGTTGATCCCCACATAACATAAGATATGTCTTGTTGGTCACATTCCAAACATTCAAAGTCCTTAATCGTGTATTCTCTTGAATACCTTAGTGAAAACATGAGTGCAGTTAAAAGTTAACACTTTCCACATACCAAAATACTCAAAATTCTATATACTCAAACCATGATATCACTTAGTCCTTATATCAATCATGAGCTCATGAATACTATTAAACATTTCATTTTCTCATCTTCATTATGCGCATATCATCTTATTTCCAAAAAAAATATCTCAATCACTTTGAATACCACATCAATAAATATTGCAATACTCAATGATACAACATTATTTAGGAATCCCATTACATAAACACTTAATCATTCCACCACATCGTTGTCATATTCAACATTGCCAATAGTGATCGCATGTGATTTCCCTTTGTCCTTTGCCTTCAGTGGTTTCTCATGTTGATCATCACTAACCCTTGGATTAGGGCAATTATTAGCATAATTCCCCATTTCCTTGCACTTGAAGCATTGAAGTGTTGGCGGTGCGTTCTCTGCAGTGTTTGCTTTATTCACATCATTAGAAACCCTTTTTCCATTACTTTGACACTCAGCTGCTCGATGACCTTCTTTTCCACACTTAAAACATTTTCTAGTCCCTTTTAGACAATCTCCACCATGCTTCTTTCCACACTTTGTGCATAAGGAAACATTCATCTTCTTTTCACCATTATTCTGAGATTTCTCCTTGAACTCCATCTTTCGTTTCTTGTCAAAACCATGAGATGGATATGTAACACCAATTTCCATTTCTACCTTGATAGCACAACGCACAATTTCTTCATAGCTACTGAAGTCTCTTATAGCTAATGCCCTTCGAAGACTTGGTTTTAAGCCACTGAAAAATCGATCAACTTTACTTTCAGGTTGGATGATAATTCCAGAAGCATACCTTGCAAGTCTTGTAAAACTTTCTTCATAGGTACCAACAGATTCATCGTCCCTTTGCTTCAGTTCAAGAAACTCTTTCTCCATCTTTGTTCGAAGAATATGAGGGAAGTACTTATTGAAAAATAAGTTCTTGAACTCGTCCCATTCCATAGACTCAATTTCATCCCTTTGCCTTGTATTCTTAACAACATTCCACCATTGATCAGCATCTCCTTCCAAACGATACACTGCTAGGATGACTTTATCATGTTCAGAACATTGAAGAACTGAAAATATCTTTTCAGTAGTACTAATCCATTGTTCAGCAACTAATTGATCAGTAGACCCACTGAAAGAAGGTGGACGCTGCCTCATGAAGGATTCAACAGAATGTTGCTCCTTCCTTTTCTCGTTTGGAAGTCCTGCATGATTCATAGCTTGAGAAAGTTGTGTGATCATGGCTACAAGATTTTCCATTCCAGCTCCTATATCGTTTGGTTGCTCAGGGGTACAATCATTGCATTGCCCATCTCATTCCGCATTAACACGGTTCCTTCGGGTTCCAGCCATCGTCTAAAACCCCAAAAGAATTGTGTGAGAGGCAAAAATCATGCTAGGGAAAACAACATAATAAAGGGTTAGTACCCTCAATATCTAACATTTTAGGTTAAATTCGTAGATCGTTAGCGCAATTCTAGGACTATAACCTATACGTATACTTAACCTTAGAGACATCCCTAGACATACCTTAGAAATATCTCTAGGGATCTCACTAACGTTTTCGCATCCTAGTTTCCAAAGGTTGACTAAACCTTTCCTCTGATACCAACTGTAGAGACCCGAAGCTTATCGTACATAGACATTACATTACTTTTGCGGAATACTTAGTACATAACAAAAACACACACACAAGGATCGTAATAGTTTAGTGTCTTTGGAAACTCGGAACGTAATATTCTAATCATGGTGAAAGATCTTCAACATCTCCCATAAAGATCTTCCTTTTTTTACCTAGAACCTTTCTTTATATCCTGGGGAAAAGAAAACATAAAAGGGTGAGCTCAAATGCTCAGTAAGGGTAAACAAAAGAAATATCAATCACATCATATACATAAGAACATAGCTTTTGGAAATCTTAACCTGTAAAAGAGCTCATAATATCATAACATGGGATAAATCATAGAAGTGAAAATGAAATCATAACTTAAAACATTACTCATTGTGGCATACACACATAATCATAGAGAATCATTTCTTGTTAGTCAAGACTCATTGCCAAGACTATCTTAGTGGACAAAGTCCCTTTCTGAATCGAGTAATCCTCGTTTCAGTCCTGTTTCACTGAACCGGTATAACCTACCATTCCAGCCATGTCTATCTCATGAGATATAAAATCTTTACCCAATGCATTGGAGGGAGATATAGGTCCCACCCATCTTATAATGAATCCTTTCTTATGTGTGCCACATAATCATAAACCATACATCATCGCATAACACATGTAACAAAAATGGGATTCTTGAAACATCATGACATCATAAAACAATTCATATAAGATAAAGGAATTCATAAAAATATTTCCATCACAACATAATCAAATCCATGTAATAATAGGGATAAAAACAGAACCCTTTTATTATCTTAGATGGAAAATAATTTTGATAAAATACTTGAACTTCATTCTTGAGGAAAATATCCTTTCTACTTCAAAAATCAATTTATTTTCACAAAACATCATGCAATTTTAAAAGAAAGAGATTTTATTGAAAATAGCCATGAAATATTTTGGAGGAAGATTCATGAAAATAAGGCTTTATAAAACCGTAAAAATCCGTTCGTGCCGTTTAAGTTAAAAAAACATTCTTCTTGTACTTTTGTCGGAAAAGTCAAAAAGTACCTCGTACAAAAAAAACGACAAAAGATTCCATTCATATCTTTTACTAACAACTCACCGAAGGGTAAATTTGGATTTAAAAAATTGTAGGTGGATGGAAATAACATTAAATATTGAGGAAACATGGATTTTGATGATAAAATACACCCCAGTAACATTCAAAGTACAAACAATCTCGGATAAAAATGAGATTGTGATATTTCCCTTACCTTAGGTCCGACTTGCTTTGTAAGTGTCCGAACCTCCTGTATAATGATTTAAATCATGTTATTGACTTATTACAAGAATCATATTAATTGTTATGATATCATATATGGTTCACTTATGACATTATAATACCCGTTCTTTTGTAAATTCCATGTTAAAGAATCGTTTTGGGTAAAATCGTTTCATTTATCGTAGGTGTTTTGACTTGTTGTTCTTGACATCATTATTACTTATATCATGATTTACTTACTTCCAGAATATAAAATATGATTTATATATCATATATATTCAGTATATATATATATATAATAGGTAGATAAATAAAATGAAAAACACCGTTCATGGAGACGGTAGTCCGTACGTACGCATGAACGCTGTTTTCCTTTCCTCATTGTCTTGAAATGGAAGTAAGTAGATGACATACATATGTATATATATACATAAATCCAGTAGCTTTATAATGTCATATATTTCATTATTATTTCTTATATATACATTATAATCATTCTTAAATGGTTAACATGGAGAATGAATCTCATCGCGTCGTGGAGACGGTATTCCGTACGTACGCACGAGCGATGATATCATTTCTATAAATATTGAATTGAATTGTAGTGGATTATAAAATATATCAGAATCAATATGATGTTGTAATAACTATGTATAGTTATTCTTTACACCATTATACCCATCCATGTAAGGTGGTGGTGGAAAATAGATTACACCACGGCGTGGAGACGGTATTCCGTACGTACGCACGCGCGGTGATTTCTTTTTCCGTAGGATGGATAGATGGTGAAATAGGGTTGTTTCATACTTATAATAACATATCAGTATATGAGTGATACTGATGTTATTACTTCATAATGAAACAACCTAAGAAGAAGAAGTGGAAGAAGAAATAAAGATGAAAGAATTGGTAACGGTAATTACCTCTTCTTTGAAGTGCCTCTTTGAGACCTCCTCTTAGGGCACTAAAATTGGTCTTTGAGGAAGACCAGAACCTCTATGATGTTGCTAGGGAAGTGGAGAGGAGAAACTGGCAGGGGTTGGCCGAGCTTGAGTGCTCAAATTGGTGTGAGGAGGAGGGGGAGGAGGTGTCCTTTTATAGGGGAGGAGAGGGGCACCTTAGGAATATCTCAAAATATTATTTTATATTAAAGTCAAAATCGGTTTATAATGGTTCCAAAGGGTCTTATTTAGAAGCTAAAGTGGGGATGGGTCGAAATACTATCAACCAATAGGATTTAGACAAGTTTAGGGTATTATTTTAACCTTATCAATTAGATTTAACTCTAGGTTAAATAATTTAACTTTTACCGTGTCTTTTTTTTTCTTTCACTATATGTTTAATAAAAATACTATAACATGCCAAACGAACCCCAAATTGTATATTATTAATACATATATCCTTATCTAAGTCATTTGGCCGAACCTTAGATTTTTAGGAATAAAATAACAATTAATAATATAATATTTGATTTAAAAACTATTTTGTGTCAATTTTGACACTATTTGATATATGATTTTTGTGAAAGTCATAACAGAATTATATGTTCGAACAAAGTTGCTTAAATCAACACTAATATATCATAGTAACCTAGAAAATTAGTGGAATTCATAAAAAGTCTTAATTTACATTTATTTTGGTATTTATATTATCAATTATGTCAATATTTCATTAATAAGATAATTACTGCATCATCTTTGTGTCATAAATAAATTATATTATTTGATGTCTAAAAATTACAAATAAAATACCATCAAGTAGGCAATCGTTTCAGCTTTCTAATGAATATTTATAGTCGAATTTATCTTATGTATAACCCCATATTAAAAATGATTTACTTATTAAACTTTGATTTTAATTATTTTAACCCTTCTTTAAATAAATTAATAATAAATGTCCTAATCTAATCCAAGTGGGCCTAAATGGTCATATTTTATTCCTAAGTTTGTTTTTGGTCGAATTACACTTGTCCAATAGAATTAGGACATGTGTTAGGGTAATATTAATATCATATTTACCCTTAGTTACCCTATTTACTATTAACCGTGGTAAAAAAAGGTAAAAAGTTACTATTCACCAAAAAATTATTTTAATCTCATTGAACCACATTTTAGTCCTTGGTATTAACCGTGTCTCTCGGATTTTCGAAATTCCATTCACAGAAGCGGTAAAATTATGTTTTATGCAAAATTCAGTTTTTTCACCTACCACTTAGTGGTTTCACTATTCATCAAAAATTGAAAGTTTTCAGAAAAATACCAAAATTTCACCCTATGCTAATTTCGATATTCTGAGTCCAAAAATGAAGTCCATTTTAAAAAATAAAATTTATAAAATTTCAAAAAGTGGTTATTACTATTCATAACGGCTAGTTTTAATAATATTTTAATAGCATATCGTTGTTTAGTGAAACTCGGTATTGCGTATTACACACGCTATCGAGGAAGGTCGCGATTGCGTGTAATGCAAGGCAAGTCAAGGATGCGTGTTGTGCAAGCTCCTTTTGGTGTAGCGTACAACACAAGACATTAATAAAATTAAAAAGAATATATATATATTTTTTTTTTATAAAATCTTGGGCTGTTACATCAGTGACTTCCCTCACAATAGAAATTTCTCCAAGGATGGTTGCCCTCAAAGACTCAATCATCTGAGCCAAATACACATTCTTATAGGGTATTAATATCCATATTTAAGATGATGGAGGTAAAGTTGATTCATCTTCCTCCTTGAAATTGTAGAGAATCAGGGGTTGATTCTTCCCATGGAGAGTGATTTACCTCTCATGGCAATTTGTGTGGGATCTATATAAGGAAAGTCTATCCATGTCCGGAATTACATCAAATTCCACCATAGAAATTATGATGAGGTTCTCCAGGAAGTTCAATCCTCCAATTACGATAGTGGAGGATTTTTATTCATGGGATGAAATGATTTCCCCATTTGTCATACTCTTGACATCTTTACTTCCATGATTTCTGGTGGTGTTGGGAGTGTTCTACAAAACATTCAAGATAGAAAATAATGCGTAAAACATGAATCAAAAATTATGTTCTATATTATTTAATGAATAACTAGTGTACCATTTAGAACATTATTTTCAGGGTACACTTCATCATTAGTTATATAAAAAGCTTACCCTTGATACCTTGGAGGTTGTTGGTTGCCTTCTAAAACCCTTGTCTTAGGGAATTTTTTTACAAGTTTCCCTAGTTCTTTGTAGTTGATGAAATGAACAGTGCGTTGAGAGTCTAATGGAGAATTACTCTTCTCTTTTACTTCCACTGGTATTTCTTATCGGCAGTTAACTACTAGGTTTCCTTCTCTTCAAACCTAAATCATTTCCTTTTCCACTTCATGAATTTTTTTTCGTGCGTCTTTCCGCACCATTGGCATGTGGGGTGCTAGATTTTATTAGCACTATTGGATTTATCAATATGACCACCAGAATTGAATTCCACCTAACGCTTCTTATCCCCATGATACCCCTGATGATCATCGAACTCCATTTCAACCTTAAGGGCACATCGGAAAATTTCATTATAGCTATCGAAGCCGCAGATCGCTAGGGATTTCCGTAGGCTAGGTTTCAGCCCACCAATGAAGTGGTAAACCTTGCATTATGGGGTAACGAAAAATCTAGAAGCGTATCGTGAAATCCTGGTGACGTTTTCCTTGTAGTATCTGATACATTCTTCATCTTTTTTGATTAAGGGCTAGAAAGTCCCTTTCCATCTTAAGTTGTAGGGTGCGCAGAAAAAATGTATCAAAAAACATCGTTCGGAAATCCCTCCATTCCAACTCCTCGATATCCTCACAATGCTTCATATTTTTTATCAATGTCCACCATTGACCATCTTCACCCTCCATATGATATGCATCCATGAGAACCTTCTCTTCTTCGGAACAATGAAGGATAGAGAAGTTTTTTTCAATGGAGTTTATCCACTGTTTGACGATTGAGGGATCAGATGATCCATTAAAATTGGGTGGCTATTGTGTCATGAAGCTATCGATAGTGACTTTTTGTTTCTTAGGGGGGTTGAGTGGTCCTCTTGAATGATATTTATTTTCAAATCTTGGGTTAACTGAGACAAAATCATGACAATGTTCAAAATTCTCGATCCCATCGGATTGGGCATCTAATTGGCATAATCATCAGATTGATCTTCACATAGGTTGTTAACTTGAGTCCTCTTATTACATGCCATTGGATGGAATAAAAGGAATGTTAGGGGTAACACATAAAGGGTAATACAAAGGCAAAAACATGTGACTTATAAATTACATTTATTTCCTTAACTTATGAATCTATAAGCTTCAATCTATATTATCCAAGATCTACTTTCTAACATTTATTCTTAATGGGAATTTTTTTACACTATCTTAATAATAGTTCATATTAAACTTGTTAATTTAAAAAATCATATCCCCCGATATTATTATAACCAAGAGTGCAACAAGGCCCATTGTCATGTACCAGGATACTTGAGGACAAGCTTGAAACACATTTTTGGTGTTTTCACCCCCTAGTTACATCTATCCGAGAACCGCCTCTACCTGATCGTATCCAGACATGGATGTATTTTCATGATAAACCACTCAATCAATACCCACCAAAACATAGGGATGTTTTTATAATACTTTTTCTTATATATAATGCTTCACTAAGGATTTCTAATCCTAATCACAAAAATAACTAAACCAATCCTCTAATACAAAATATGACGACCCTACTTTTATTATACACTTAAACATGATTTATTACATAAATACTTCACATGATACAACATAGAATACCGAAAAGTATAGTGTCTTTGGGGATTAGGAACTTTAAATAACAACATAAATCAAATAACACAACATCATATAGAAAACATCCTTTACATAACAACTATGTTCCCTTATACTTAGCATTTCAAAGGATAACCAGAGGATTTTCATAAGAAAATGGTGAGCTATAAAGCCCAAAAAGGAAATAAACATGGAATAACAAGAGTAAAAAAATACTTGTTAGACAATAGGAATATCAATAGAGCACAAGAGAAACATTAACATAAATTCATGATTAATCATGATAATCATAACATGGAAATGTGGTAACAACACTTAACATGGAATTAGCATGAGCCAAGGATATTACACAAGGAGCATGAAGAAACCCTCATTACACATGAATCACAAGTAAACCGTCATTGGACGTGAATTAGAATGAGTCAACATGCATTTCACATGACATATCATGATACTATACATTACCCAATGAATTGGAGTGCTATCTGGGAGCACCCTTATTAGTCATTTCATTTCATTTATAAGTGTGCCACATAGATCATAAAACATGGATTAATTAATCACAATCATTTATTCCAGGATAAAAGAGTGTGGAATTAATACATGAAACTCTTTAAAATATAAGTAAATGTCCTCATAGGTGAATCCCCTTGATTTTGAAATGGGCATGGTATTCACTACAAAAGACTTTTCCATGGAAAATCGCAATGCAATTTTGGCAGCATAACGAATTGACATAATAAATCCAAAAAATATTAGATGACGGTGGAAGGGTGTCTCATCATATTTTCCTAAAATGGAAAGTATGGGGTTATGAAGATACATGTCCCAACAATTTAAATGGAATTTATATTCATGATAAAAAAATTTACATTAATGTAAATGAGGAGAGAGAAATTCCTTACAGAATTATGGCATGGTAATGGGTGTACATGGGAGAAATTTAATGAGATAGAAAGGGGTATCTAGACATTCAAACATAAATAGAGCAGTATGGGGAAGGTGTAAAATCATACTTCATCATTTATAATTGAAAATAAATAGGCATAACAATATTAAGAGACTTGGATAAAAAAGAGAATGGTAAGATTCTCTTACATTGAAGTGTGATCCCAAAAGCGTGGGAGTGGCTTGAGATAGGATTCATGGGAGAATGGGTAACCTTGGGAGGATTCTAGAAAGAGGCTTCTAGTGGTTGGTTGAACTCTAAAGGCTTTGAGTGAAGAGGAAGTGGGAGCTTTGGAGGGTTTTTATCTGAAATGAGATGGAGTTTCTTACTATTTAGGTTTGGGACACAACACATTAAACTAATCAACACAAAAAACTAGCCCGTGGTTTTTTCCCATGTTTTCTACCAAAGGAGAGTGTAAAAAAATATTTTGATAAGTCCAATGGCCAATCTTCTTAAAATAATAGGGTAGATTTTTTGGAGGTGAGTCACACTCTCAAGGAAACCAATTTAAAAGGGAAAAATGTTTTCTAAGCCTTAAATGGTCCACCAAAACATTGTAAAATAAATTAAACAAACCAAAAATAAAATTATTTTAATTGTAAAACATATATTGGCCGAACATAATGTTTATTGTATTTTATTACATCACTATTGGGACATTATGATGTCATAAAAGACATTATATATTTAAACGGTATTTAGTTTTATCCAAAAATTTGATTGTCTCTGAATATTATGAAAAATTCACTGTTGGATAATTTTGACATCCTAATTCCAAGAATAATATTCATTTAATCAAAATAATTTCCTAAATTTGTTAATTTTTAATTTTAAAAAAACTGACATTTATTGAAAATTAATGGGATTTGACAAAAGCTGTTTTCAAACCATAATAAAAATAACAATTGCATTCTGAAAATTATACAATTATTTATATTTAATAAAAACAAATTTAATAATAATAATATATTAATAAAATAATATTTAATTCATAAATCCATTATTTTATCAAAATATATTTTATAGTTGAATATTAATTAAAAAACTATTTCTGATTTAAAAACTATTTACTATGTAACAAAAATAAAAAGAATGTAAATTCTCTATACAAGAATAATGTACATTATTGTAGTTCTAGGTTAGTGTTACATAACCCCTTAAAACATTTGCATAAAACCATAGGATATAGTGCATGATGATGACAGATGATTGTGGTGGTCAAATAACATTTCTTGAGGGAAATATCTATCAAATTCCACTTCTCTTGTAGGCAGTTCCGCTCAAGAATAACGTAATCAATCTCGACATGGGCTTGGTCAAGAGAGAAATAGAATGCCGCCACCTCCTTTTTGATATTTGATAAATGGGTTTCTTATGGGGAAAGCCTTTTAGTTGAGGCCATCACATCCTTTGTCTGAGTAAATTGGATTTTTTAGAGCACTATATTTATACTAATTAAGTGATCATTGTTCAACGACTATATTAGCAATGATCACAATTCATATCGGCATTTTAAATTCCAAAACACAAAACCATATAAGTGCATAAACTATACATAACCATAAGAAGACATTAAATAGACGAAGATGAATTTTCATTAATGAGTTTTTGGGTCGTTATGTCGTACCACAACTATCTCAATGGACAACATTTGGAGGATGATCACACAATGGATATATAATGTATTTGGATGAATCTAAACCAGATGAGAAAAAATGGTATCAATTTATGATAAATACATTGTTAAGAAAAATAGCAATGAAGAATCCAAAATATAACTTACCCTAAGAGACTTAGTGAGTCTTCAATAAATATCACTCACTGAATTAAATGATCTAGAAGGATATGATGACCCAAAAATAACCTAGGAGAGCTCTTAGGATTCATGGGAGAATATATCCCAATGAATGAAAATAAATTCATATATGAACTATTGTTAAACCCACTAGACTTAATCCATTCATGAATTAAGACCCCTTACTGATATGAATTATATGATATTTTTGATCTTCTAAAAAATATCTCTCATGAGGATAAAAAAAATGTATAAAAAATTTCAGGATCTTAAAAAGATTTATGGTGTGGAAACATTTCATGATATGTACCGGTTCACAACATTATCTTGTCAAAGGATTCATATCATGTAACCATATCATGATGTGAAATTTCATAGAAACCTAATTCCAAAAAATTATTTAGACAAAAACCTCATGTCATCTCAAACACCAAAGGACATCCTATTAATCCTTTTTAAAATTTATACATGTGATATATTAATTCCAACAAACATACCACCCTGAACATTAGGTCATTTTCCCAAAAAAACACCCACCATTCTTGGATATCCCAAAATGCACCCAAAAAAGAGGGAATAATTAGAGATGTAAAATACATGAAATAAGGTTATGTTATTTGAAAAACTCCCCACTATAATCCTTTACATCATTATGAAGTCATATGGAACAATGGTTTTTGGAGGGAGGTGAGGCTACTAATCCCTTATCAAAGACTCTCACTCCCATGTCTCATGAGAATCTGATCTATGATGCCATAAAACATTGAACAACATAATTAACATCACATGCATGACTTGCACTAAATATGCAATGATCTCCACCCTTTTATCCACAATAGAAACATTTGGCTCAAACTTGGTTTCATCCAAATATAAAATATGAGAGGGATCAGGATGATACTTGCTAATATGGGATATGTGATAACATTTTGAATACCCATTAATTGAATTATCAATTATAACTAATAATAAAACGTCATATTATTTATAGTGACCTTAAATGATGTTACATTTCTTTCATAAATATTCACCAGTTCTCCAATATGATGATGACCCAACTAAGGTGATGCGTTTAAGAAACCCTAGTCAGCATCAGAAAAACCAAAAGGAAAATGTTGATGATAAACATATGATTTATTCCAACACTTATCTATAAAAATAAACTTATTTATACCATCAATCGTCATCGATTCCTCAACAATGATTGTAGGTTCTTCAAGAGAGGCATCATCCACATATTTAAATGAAAAAGAAGACATGCACGACTAACCATACAAATCCTCAAAGTATGTTATTATAATTGAGGATTGATAACAATTTTTATCACTAAACACTACCAGTCCCTAATGGATATTCCATAATACAATAAAAACAATGATGTAGGCACAAATAATATCTTAAATGATGAAAATTTTATACTTTATCGGTTAATTATTCTTTTGATTGTAAGTTGTAATCAACCTAAATTCAATCTCAATTTCCTCATGGAGATTCTTCAATATTCTTGAGGTAAACCTAGTGTCCCAATCTTAAATAATGGTAAACAGAACACCATGTAACCTTAAAACCTTCTTTACATATATAATTAAAATGTATTTGACCTTTTTGGTGTCCCTAAATGGAATTGAGGAATTTTTTTAACCAATTAATCACCAATCATATAGACTTCCTCCCATAGAGTGGTCAAGGTAATCTAACAAAAACATCCACGTACACCTCTTCAGATTTCCCCATCAGTAGTAGAAATGGCTGGAGTAACATGACTTATTTCATATTCTCATTTTTACCTTTCATCTTTTATAACAATTAGACACTAAATATGAAATTTTATGCTTCATACCCTACCACAAAAATCTCCATATCATATCATAATAAATCTTCATAGCTTCTGGATGAACATCTAATGAAGAAATATAATAGTCAATCCAAAAATATATCCTATTATATTCCAGGATGACAAACTAATCCCAAAAATTGAGATTAACATCTTAAGGGTTAAAATAACCTGAAACAGTCTCCCCACTAAATAGGGTTTTCTCAAATTTCATTAAAATAATCATTCTGATACTAAACCAGAATAATGGATATAATGATAGATAAATATAACTAAACACTGGTCAAAAAAACTGCCCCTCATTTTGACAATCTAGGAGAAACTGAGTGATTATCGTTATAATGTACCACTCCTCATTCAGTTCTAGAACAACCTATAATGGTACATTCCTACTAAGAGAGAGTGTAATGAATACCCATTCCATTGATTGTAGTCAATGTCATAGTCAATCAGCTGAAGATATCCTACCAAATGTCTCCTTATGATATTCATGTATTTCTAATAAAATATATATCATAGACTCATATTTTCATAAAAGGCCATAAACCTCTCTCGAATTGGATAATTCCTCCATCATTTAACCACAATCATAATAGAGACGTCCTATAAATCATGAGTGGGTAATTCATCCCATGTCGTCAAATATAGAGAGATTCTTGAGACACCACATGATCATAATATATAATAATGAACCATATTATAACACCATAATCATTATAGAGAATATTATACCCATTAATAACATATGAAATATTAGAATAATAGATGATGTTATAATTCATTTCATCTTGTTAAAAGAATACTGGAACTTGTCATCAAATATGAATAACATCCCTTTCCTAGTTAGAGCATTCCAAGGTGACACCAACATCATGATATCCTTTATGAACCATCAATAGTACCTAATAAAAACAAAGAATATATAAATATAAAATATAAAACAAGGATATTACCATGACAAAGAAGCCATAAACATTTCATGATTAAATAATAATCCATGATTAGGAATCAAGTGTCTGAAGTACATCACTTCATAGATCCATAAGTTTCATTTCAAAATCGTTCTATAAAATTGGTTACTCAATGTGATTTAAGAACCAAAGTCAATTGGTACATGAATAGTCAGTAAACTCATGAATAAAAAAAAATATCATCAATGGAAACTTCCAAAAAAAGTGCTGAGATACTCATCAAATATCTATTTCATCGTGTCCTTGGTAACAATGTGATTGTTTGTCAGACCAAATTGAGTAACAAGGTATTTTTAATTTCCACATCTACACCCTAATGTAGTCATCATGAATATCTATCTCTTGATCTCTAGTCTGATGAGAACCTGACTGAAGATCGATCATTACAATACACATATCCAACATAACTAGTTAAATATCATCCATAATGGAAAATGATAATTATTACTTACAGTTATTGAAATTATCTTCTGATAGTCTACAAACAGTAAGACATAACCTTCTACCTTCTTCCAAAGGATCATAGAGGATTCCCAAGGTGTAAAACTATGGTGAATGAAAACTTTATCTATTAGATCATAAAAAATCATGAAATATTTTAGATCTGTTGGTTCTATATGAGAAGAGGGTATCAAGGTTGGTAGTGTATTTGAACCAAATAAATCATAAAATCTATCTCTTTATCAAATGGATGATCATATAAATCATCAGAGAAAATATATATAAGATACATTACAACCAAGGGAAAATTATCCCCACAATATATTTCTTCAGGAATGATAGAAATATAAAAGAAAACTCCAAGGATCTAGGTGGGATGGTCCTGAAAGATCATACCTCATATTACAGTCTCTCAGAAACAGCCAATAACTTCCATCGGCAACAAGGTGTGGTACATTCGGACGTAATAAATAAACCTCATCATCATGATTGTTAAGAAAATACATCTCATGGATAAGGAATAAAATAACCAGACCAATAATGATGAGATCTTTGACTAAATATACCTCAACGATCGATAGAAAATAAGGACACCAAAATTGTTATTTTTTCTGTCTTTCCAAGATCTATCATTAAATACAAAACAAATGATATGATCTCCATTGGATGTTCAAGAATGTAAAAAAATTGTCATATATAAATGAGTGAGAGGAACCTATATCAAATAAAGCAGTCGCTAATAAATATTTCTTAAAGATGGTACATATCACTATCATTGGACACACATTAACCTCTTTCTAGAAAATCCATGAATACATGAAGTTGATTTGCTCATGTGGTCTATGTTTGGTTCCCAATATAAATTGAATCATCTCACTATGCTGATGTATTCTATATATCCAAAAACCCTTGACAATAACATTTTTTACATAGCCTGATAGAAATATTGTAGATAATTATATATCCCACAACTATTATACATATTGCATGGTGCTGAACAAGAATGCCAGTTTTGAAAAAAATTGATACACTAATAAAATTTTAGTTGATGATTAGTTGATATAACTAAATCTATATATCTGGAATGCTACTAAGAACAACCCCACAACTTCTGTGATGATCATGCTAGTTTTTTCATCTCTTGTGTTCCACTGAAACTGCCACAAGGTGGAAGATATGGGTAATAAAAACTAACCATCCTGAACATATTCATTTTTCAATCATTTCCCTATATATTGTCTCTATATATTTAGAATTATTCATAATATGTACCTATGATTTGATATATAGTAAAAAACTGCAGGTACATTTGAGCCTTTAGTATATCATTATTTATGCTCTCTAAGGAAAAATAAACCATCTCCTTCAACTAATTGGTGTACTCTGACACCGAACACACTCTATCCTATAAGTAGTGGAACTCCATATAATATTACGATAAAATATATTCATGATAAAAATAATTAAATAAGTTTTTTTTAAACCCTTCAAATATATGTCCATATGTTGATTGACCTATACATTGGAATCTAACCAACTCAAGATGGGATCCTCATGTATTAACACTATACACATTAACATGATATTATCAAGAGTACTATAGGATGAAAAAGATTTGATAAGTATTTTCCCACTAGTCATCCACGACTTGAGGTTCATTCATACCATAAATCTATGGTGTCTACTCACATAATAAATCTGAATATCAATAGCTTTCACTTAATACTCCAGGTTATGCCACAAAAACTAAATTCTCAACATATGGTACATATTGGTCTACTATATGAAATACTGACATGATAGAATCAATAAGATTCTAATCTGTAGATAGATTCCGTTTTGGAGAATTTGTTGAACTATCCTAATGATCACATGGGAGAAATCTCATTGTCATACAACAACAATCCAAAATATAATAAATGATTATAAAATAATATAATATCATTTAAAAAATAAAAAAAATAAAAAAAACTGAGATTAAAATCCAAAATTGAAAATTGGAAATAGAAATCCCAATATCCCATTATAACATTAATCTCATCCTTGAAAAAGATGTCCAAGAACTCAAGGAAACAGACATCTCATATCCCGTTAGTCATATATCTAGTCTACCAAAATTTAAAAACTAAGAAAAATATATGTCAAACATTAAACTATGACTATCAATACCCAGATAACATGAAAAATTGGTACCTAACCCAAATCATCACATACCCAAAGGGTGTTCCTAATCTCTATGAGTAGGCGACTAGTAGCTGGGAATCAAAAAAACAAAAGAGAATGATTTCACCCAACCTGAAGTAGAAACATAAAATATATACCAACATGAATGAAAAAATATTTTAAGAGTAAGATAATAAAAACATGTCTTTATAAAAAGGAAATATAGAAAGCGATACATGTCAAATTTTTTTGAAAACTATCTATGGTACATGTCATACAAAATAGGAATCTAAAATTGAACCGGCTGATCCATGTTATAGTGTGGGACAAATCCCACCATTTCACCACTAGCTACCTAGAAATAGCTGATTGAAAACTTTTATTATCACTATACAACCTTTCCATTACCTATATTGAAATACATAACATGGTCAATGTATTTATGAAGGGTTTCAATGCATGAGATCTAAATAGTCTTAGTAGACACCCACCCAGGAGTTACATATCATGTGACTATAAGACGATCCAAACATGATCAAAATTGATGAAAATAATGAAACATAATCAATGAAAAAAGTTATATCCAAAACCAGGGTAAGTTGTTTCCTCGTAATTCCATAGTTGAAAACAATCAATGTAAATCAGCTTCAATATACATTTCATACGTCAATGTAGTCATAGAATGTATCTCATATCACATCAAATACAACGTGATAAAAACGAAGGCACATGAAATTCATTCCATGGATCACTACCTATTATCCAATCTAGAACACTCATGCCCTTACATATCCAATCTCACACACCATGTCTCTAAATATATTCATCAAATATATTGAGCATAGGGACACCCCCAAAATTGATCTTTCTAACAGGTCTAACAGGTCCCTTGAACAAAGTGTTTTCGGATGAGAGGAACACCACTTGACTGAAATTGATGGCAGTATCAATGGATGTGGCCTATTACCACAATTTCCACCTATGAACCAAAGGATTACCATGTGCTACATTTTCAAAAACTATTAATCAAACCCATGATTTGAAAAAAAAATTGATGAATCTATTTGAAAATACATTGAAAACTACACTTATTTTATAAAATCAAGTTAAAGGCCAAATATTCACAAAAATCCATTTGAATACAAAAAATAATCTCACTACCATAAAACTGGGATTCCGCAACACTACCCATTATCAGCGCTAAAAAAAGCGCTGATAAAGGGCACTTTTAACATCGCTAAAAAAAGCGCTGTTAAAAGAGGCCCTTTATCAGCGCTTTTCGTAAGGCTAATAAAGCCCCCCGTTTATCGGTGTTTTTTAGCACTAATAAAGGGTCCCCTGTATCATTGCAATTTTTACTAGTGCTGATAAAGGGGGCTTTTATCAGCGTGCATTTTCCTAACGTCGATATATTTGTATATTTCAAAAAAATCATAAAAAATAATATATTGATATATAACTATATTTATATAGGTAAAAATATAATAAATATTTTTTAAAATATTTTTTATATCAATTTTATATGTGGTTGAGGAAAAACGGACACCTGATGTAGAAGTTATGTAAAAACTGACCCCCAGAGCCAAACTTATGATCGTTTAGAGGTTTTTTGGTTAGTTTTGAACCCAATGAATGTGAGAAGTTGTTTCAGTGATCACCAGAGTGTTTAACATTTCTCAAGATTCTATTTGATCTAAGGTAGATCCAAAACGGACACTCGGTGCTGATGTTAATGTCGTTTGAAATTTTGAAACTCTCGTATAACCTAAAAACCTAAGAAACCATCAACTCACTAAAATGGGCATAACATCTGGTATAGTTTCCTATTTGAGCACCACAACTAGTAAAATAGAAACTTGTGAAATGAGTAACAACCACATCTAGTCCAAATAGTATGATGATTAGAGGAATGAAATATATATCAGTTATAGCACTACAAAAAAAGTTCAACTTCAAATGGCCATAACTTTCGCTCCGGGTGTCTTTTTGGGCTCTACCACATATCAAATCGAATGAAGCAAAGAGATATATGCATCAGGTTGACTGGAACATTCTTCAAGTCATGTTTGGGATCCAAGAATCTCAAAAAAAATTCTGAGGTCCTCCAAAAATCAGTTTTTGTGTCCGAACCCCTAACAATTTTTTTGTAAAATGGTCATAACTTCTAATCTCTATAACTGTTTGGCCTCCAACCCCTATTTAATCATACTTCGTTCCATGATCTTCGAGTTGACTATTCGAAAATCTAAAATAGACACCAGGAACATATGTCTTTCCTTTATCAGTGACTCTTCAGTTTGATAGGTTTTTTGAGACCCCATTTCTAGCACTTTTTTATATTCATATTACTATATAATATTTCTAAATATATATAAATATGTATAATTATACCTACAGATATAGATATAGTATATATCTGTGTGTGTGTGTTGTATATATATGTATGTATGTATGTATGTATTTATTTATTTATGAAAACACTCATAAGAGAACATATTTTATATAAATATATTTTAAACTAATCTTATAAATATATATTAATATATATTAATATACAAATAAATATACGGATAAAAAATTATAACTACATATATATATATATATATTTTAATATATGGATATATATATATTAATATAATTAAGTATATGTATATATTAATATGACAAAATATATATGTATATACTAATATGACTAATTATATATATATATATATATGTTAATATATATATATATATATATATATTAATATATGGATATAGATATATATATATATATATATATATATATATTAATATATATATATATATTAATAGAGCTAAATATACATATATATTAATATATGAATAATTATAACTAAATATATATATATATATTAATAAATGAAAATGAAATCAATATGGTGTAGTGGTAAAGGCTTATGTGTGCAGGTAAGACATCTCGAGTCTGAATCCTGGGGGAGGCAGGTCGTGCACGCAGGTGAGGGGAATTACCTACTACTGTTAAAGGGGGCTGGGGATGGGTGGATCTGGCCAGCGGCGTGCGTGGGCTACCATTGGGGTGGGAGCTGTTAAAGGGGGGATTCAAGCGTTGTTGATGCCCCCCCAGAATTATAAAAATAATTTTTTTTAATAATTTTTTTATCTTTTATCAGCACTAAAAATGCACGGATAAAAGGGGCCCCCTTATACCTTCTCCTGTATTAATAGCGCTTTTTAGTGTTGTTAATCGACATTTATAGTGCTGATAAAGGCCATATTTGTAGTAATGAATCCATAAATTATTTTATAAAATAGTTTAAAATAAAAATGAAATAATGTTCACATATAATAGGCTTGAGACAAAATACATTCTTCGTACTCAGGTCTAGAAGCCTACAATGGGATCCACCATCACAAATGATTGTAAAAACAAAAAAAGGCCCTAGAATCAGTAAATACATATCATAATCAATTAAATGAGAAAAATTGATTCAATAGTAGATAAAATAGTATATAAATCAAAAATATTTCACGACTCACCAAAACCTTCACAGAGGTCAGTGTATAAATGAATATCTCACAATGGATCTCAAAGGATCTAGAAGAATAAATACCACAAGACCAAAATATCTGAAAAACCTATCATGATGGCCCTACTGAAAATAATGGAAATGAATAATAAAAAATATCACTTACCATGAGAGATGAATCGCACCACAATAAATGTAAATCACCAAATAAGATTTTTTCAAAGGATATAATCTCCCAAAAATCACCTTGTTCAGCTCATATATTTAAAAATTTATTTATTTATACCGAATGAAGAAATAATATGTTCAGCATTGTTAAAACAAAAATACCTAAACCTTTCACAATTTGAATCCCTTTCCTGACATGAATTTCATGATTTTAATGATTCAACAAAAAACAATCACATCATGTTATAAAAAATTAACCATAATTTTTCGGACATGAACCAATCTCATGGTTTGTAAACATTTCAATCTATGTATAGGTTCATGACATCCGGTTGTAAAAGGATTTATTTTTTGTAACATGTTCACGATGTAAAACTACCCATCTAATAGATTCTATAGAAGCATTTGGAAATAGCCACTAGGTCAACCTAGACCCCAAAGTACATCCTCTATTTCCTTTTTATCATTTATAAGAGATATCTATTAATGAAAAAAACCCTACATATAAGAAATTTGGATAATTTTACCCAATAAACATAACCTATACTTTCTGTTCCCAAAATACCTTCCAAAAAATATGGAATTGACAGTATAGGGGTTAAATACCATAAATGTAATTCCTCGACCCCATAATCCCAAAGTCGGTGCATTATTATGTAACATTGGCATGATCACAAAAGATCAAGTTTTGAAAGAACGATTAATTTAGTACCCTTAGAAGTACTAGAAACATTCATAATGTATAAATTACATCATAAAATATAAAACTACAACAAAATTATTTCCATAGACAACACTAAGATCCCATAGACTATCCCTACAGGTCAGTCATAATATAATTCTTCACATCCTAGGAAAAATAAAACATATAAAGGGGTGAGCATAGATGCTCAGTAAGGATAATAATATAACTGAAAATTTCATAAATAAGCATAAACATTTAAAGAAATGTGTTTAACTTATACAAAATTCTTTTCAATATAAAAATCATCATAATATGAAAAATATAAATCAAAATAATTCCATTTACTTACTCAAATGGATATTCTACTAGTGAAATAATCACATGCAATATCAATGGAAACTTTCATAATGATAAAATGCATAATGCCAGACATTCATAACTACATAGTCAAGGCCTTATTACAAGACTAAAAATATGATTTTGTCAAGGAATTGTTCCAAGACACTATTTTGTCTCATTAGACCTACCGATGCATCGAGGAGCTATAGCGGTCTCGACCCGTCACTTACTTAGTTCAATTCATTCCTTATATGAAAATGTTAAAACATAAAATAAACATTCATATTAAAAATGGCATAAGAAATGTCAACACATTATCCATAAACCCAGAATGGTATAAAATAACACATCTACAGTCGAAGATATCACAAAACCTTTAATACAATCTGGAGGTTTTGTATCATAATAAATCAACTTCAAACAAACTTAAATTCTATTTAATCATGTTGACATAGATGAAATCAAAACCTTTTTATAAAAATATCTCTTTCTATTTTGAAATAATTTAAAGGTCACGTAATTATAATAGAAAACATTTATATTTTCTAATATTTTAATAAGCTTGTAAGAGATGCTTCGACAATGTTATAATGGCAGAAAACAGATGCACCCGCCATATAAGTTAAAAAAACATTCTTACCTTATTTTTTTGAAACGGTCATAAAGTACATTGTTTTAAAAAATACAGAAAGATTCCTTTATAAACATCTTATAAAATTAAAAAGTGGGTATAATTTACTTTAACCCATAGTCTATAAAATAGTAAAATTGTTTTGAAAAACATTTTTAAGAAACATGTTTGTGGATGATAAAGAGTCCCTAGAAGATAATTACATATAAACAAACTCGGATAATGAAGAGATTGTTAAATTAAACCTTACCATGTACTTTTCAATGGTTTAGGGTAGGCTAACCTCCTTAATAATGATAAAATAATTGTTATTAAATTAAAAAATAATCACATACCTTAATATGATATCATATATGATCTTTTAATATTTCTTTGTTAATAATATTTTAGAATTATCGTCGTTCCGAGTGTTAACTGATTCATTTTACATTATATGTTTTGTTACGTATGTAATGTTTTTTATGGTTAAGATGTATATTATTAATACTCAAAATGATATTAATTCTTTAAACATTTTTTTAATCATCTAATGAAAATTATTTTTTAATGGATAAGATGGGGAATGAATCTTATCGCGTTCGTGGAGACAGTAATCTGCTTGTATGCACGAGTGAAAATATCATTCTTTTGATATTAAAATAATATATAATTGGACGATATATAATATATATATATAATAATTATAATGTTATATTTATTGTTTACATCAATTACACATCATTATTATACCCATCTGAATAATACTGTACTGAATAACAATTATACCATGACATGGAGATGGTATGTCGTACGTACGCACGTATGGATACATATCATTCAAAGGATAGATAGAATAATTAATATGGTTGTACCATATTGAAAATAACATCACAGTATATATAGGATACTGGATTTATTATTTTATAAAGGAAAAAACAATGAAAGAGGAAGTGGAAGAAGAAAGGAACTTGAACGAGGTGATGAAATATTTTCCTCTTCTTCAGGTTCTTTTTGATATGACCAAAAAGGCTCTTTAGGTTGGCTTTATGACTAAATTAAGTCCTATAGGATGAAGGGAGGATAGTTGAGAGGGTATTTGGGAAGTGTTTGACCGATACAAATGGCTTTGAAGGTGTGAATTAGAGAGAAGGGGGAGTTCTCTTTTATAAGAGGGGTGATGGGAACCTTTGAAATAGCTATAAATATTATTTTAAAATAAAATCATTATTGGTTTATAATGGGTCCAAAATAAATTATTTAGAGGATAAGTTAGTGAAGGGTCAAGAAACACTCAACCAATAGGTTTTATATATGTTTGGGTCACTATATTAACTTTATATTTTAGATCTAACTCTTAGTTAAATAGTTGGACATTTACCATGTGTTTTTGTATTTTTATATTACATGGTTAATAAACATACTATAAACATCCAAAATTACCCCATGGGTTCATTAATGATACACCTATAATTATATAACTCTTTTAACCAAACGTTATATTTTTTGGAATAGAATATCAGTTAATAATATAATATTTTTTGTAAAAACTCTTTTATGTCAATTTTGACACTATTTGGTATTTTGTTTTTTCTAAATTCATAACAGCATTATTACTTCAAAAAAATATCCATCTAAACAACCCAAACCAGTCATATTAACCTATAAATTTTTTTTATTTCTTAAAAGGTCTCTTATTAAATTTATTTGGATATTTATAATATCTATCATTTTAATATTTCATTAATTAGGTAATTATTGTATCATCATTGTGTCATAAATAAATTAAATTATTTAATGTATTAAAAATCTAAATAAAAAACCATTATGTAGAATTTTTTACATTTCTAATGAATATTTATAGTTAAATTGATCTTATGTGTAACCATATTTTAATAATGGTTTAGATATTAAACTTTGAATTTAACACTTTTAACTCTTCTCTGAATTAAAAAATAATAAATGTCCTAATCTAATTCAAGTGTACCTAAAGGATAATATTTTATTCCTAAGGTTGTTTTTGGTCAAATTATAATTATCCAATAGAATTAGGATATGTTTTAGGGTAAAAATAATATTATCTTTACCCTTAATTACCATATTTTATTTTAACTATGGTAAATAAAAGTAAAAAGATAATATTCACCAAAAATTATTTTCATATTATTGAACAAAATTTTGCTTACTAATATCAACCACGTCTCATGGATTTTTAAAATTCAACTCACAAAAGTGGTAAAATTATGTTTTATGTAAATTTGCAAATGCTCCTAGGAGGCGGGTAAAAGACTGTAAAAAGTTCAATAAATTTTTTATATATCCTAAATTTTTATAAACTGTCTCCAATGAATTACATTGAACATATATAGGTATTATGTATCTATTTTGACCTCAAATAAATTTAAATAAAATATATAATTATTTAAATAAAACATCAGTTTTAAATAATAACTCAGTTTTCTTCACTATTCATAAAAATTTGATGGTTTTCAGAAAAATACCAAAAATATACCCTAAGCTAATTTTGATATTCTGAATCAGAAAATGAAGTCTATTTATCAAGATAAAATTTATAAAATTTTATAAAGTGGGTATTAATATTCATAACGGCTATTTTGATTGGTTGTGGTGTGTTAGAACTCGAATTTTTATACAACACACACTATTGCATTATTCAAAGAGAAGCATATTGTGGAAGCTTGGGGTGTTACATTCTCCCCTCTTTCAAATATTTTTATCCTCAAAATTTCTAAAATATTACTACATAAAAGACTCTAATGGTTCTTCATCATATGTTTTTGGGTTCCCACATTGCCTCTTCCATCTTATGGTTTCTCTATAGAACTTTTATCAGAAGATTCATCCATTTTCTTAGCACTTGTTCTCTTTTATCAAGAAATTTGACAGGATCATCACAATAAGACATATCGGGTTCCAGTTCTAATTCTTTATAGGTGAGTACATGCATTGGGTTAGGAATGTATTTTCTCAATAGTGATACGTGGAATACATCGTGAACTTTTGAGAGAAATATCGGCATGTCTAAACGGTAAGATACAGACCTAATTTGTTATAGAATTTCGAAAGGTCTGATGTACCAGGGACTCAGTTTTCCATTCTTACCAAAACCTATAACACCATTCAATGGATATACCTTCAAGAAAATATGGTCACTTTCCTAAAATTCCAAATCCTTCTTTCGGTTATCAACGTATCTCTTCTACATACTTTGAGTTTCTTTGAAGTGGGTTTGGATTACCTTCACCCTTTCCATCATTTCCTCCACATGTTCTACGCCTACAAGTTTTCTTTCACCAACATCAACCCAACAGTTTGGTGTACGAAATCTCTATCTATATAATGATTCATATGGTGCCATATGAATACTTGAATGGAAGCTATTGTTATAGGAAAATTCTACCAGAGGTAAATATTGATCCCATGTACCTTGAAAGTCAAGTGAACATGATCTCAACATGTCTACTAATGTTGGAATAGTCTGTTCTGATTGTCCATCAGTTTTGGGGTGGTAGGGAGAGAACAAATGAAGTTCAGTATCCAAGGTTTTCTTAAGACTTTTCCAGAATCATGATCTAAAATGGGGATCACAATCAGAAAAAATCGATAGTGGTACTCCATGATGTCTTAAAACATTATTAATATATAGACTTTCTAAACGTTCAAGTGGTAAATCATCCCTTATAGCAAGAAAATGTGCTGACATGGTTATATGATCAACAATGACCCATATTGCATCCTTCCTTAAAGGAGACTTTGGAATTCCCATGAAAAAGTCCATTGTAATATTATCCAATTTACACTTATGTATGGGAAGAGGTCACAAGAATACTCCATGTTGTTGCCTTCCATCTTCCACTTGTTGACAAACAATACATCTTGACACAAAATAAGAAATATCCCTCTTCATGTTGTCCCTCCAAAAGTGTTCCTTTAAATCTCTATATATTTTGGTGCACCCAGGGTGTATAGAGAAATTGTAACTCTATGAATCATCCAACAATTCTAATTTTAGATCAGGTATATCGGGAACACAAATTCTATTCCCAATTTTCAAAATTCCATCTTCATATACAAAGTCACTCAATCTCCCGTTATTCACAGCTTTAATCTTCTTTTCAAATTCCCCATCAATAACTTGAGAACTTTTTATCCTTTATAATAAAGACGATTTGGAAACTATTTGAAAAATAATTGATGATCTACCTTCAATGGTTATTCTCATATCCATCTTTACTAGACCCATGAGAAAAGGATCCCTTTCAACTCTCATCTTTTTCAAAACACTATGATCTTCATTGCTCAAAAAAATTTCCACCTTATTTTCTATCCCCGAGTGGTAGTGTATCATGAAATAATAATCCTTGAGTAGTTCAAGCCATCGTCCTTGCCTCATGTTGAGTTCTTTCTGTGAGAAAATATACTTCAAACTCTTGTGATCGGTATATATCTCACATTTTTTACCATAGAGATAGTGTCTCTAAATCTTCATCGCAATGATTACAGCTGCTAACTCAAAATCATTAGTAGTATAGTTTTTCTAATGATGTTTTAGCTTTAGTGATTCATAGGAAATAACCCTATCATTCTGCATAAGGACACAACCATGAACTTTAATTAAAGAATAATTATAAATAAAAAACCCATCATTCCATGATGGTAGAGTCATGATAGGATCATTGACTAATATTCTATTAGATTATTGAAACATTCTTCACACTCTTTTTCCCAAACAAATTTAATCCCTTTTTATGGGAGATTTGTTAATGGGTTAGCCAACCAAGTAAAATTTTGGATGAAATGTCGATAATAACAAGCTAAACCAATAAAAATGCGTACCTCGGTTATACTGATCGGTGCTGGCCATTCTTGGATTTCCATGGACATAGAAGGATCAACATAGATTTCATACTTAGAGAAAATATGGGCAAGAAAAAAATCTCTTGAATCCAGAATTCAGACTTGCTAAACTTCCCATATAATTCATGTCCTCTAAGAGACTTTAGAATAATATGCAAGTTATTTTTATGATCATTTTAGATTTTGGATTATACCAAGATATCATCAATAAATACCACTACAATGTCACCAAGATATTCCTTGAAAACTCTATTCATTATATCCATGAAGATAGAGGGCGAATTATTCAAACCAAAAGGCTTTACTGTAAACTCTAAATGATCATACATGGTTCAAAATGATGTTTTCAAAATGTATTCCTTCATCAAACACAACGAATGATATCTAGATCAAGGGTCAATCGTTGAAAAGTATTGTGCTCCATGAATTTAGTTAAATAAATATTCTATTAAAGGTAGGGGATACTTGTTCGTTATTGTTAGATCATTGATCTCCCTGTAGTCAATGCACAACTTCATAGATCCATCTTTCTTCTTATAAAAAAGTACAGGGGATCCCCATGGAGAAAAACTAGGTCAAATAAATCACTTATTACTAAATTCCTCTAGTTGTTTCTTTAGTTCCACTAATTCCACATTGGAATTTCTATAAGGGGTCTTTGATATGGGCCTTGAATCGGGAATTATCTTGGTGGAAAACTCAAAGTCTCATTCTGGAGGATGTTCAAGTAAATCCTATGGAAATACATTAACATAATCTTGAACAATAGGTAAATCCTCTATTCGAACATTCTTTTCCTCGCCCATAGTTATTTCAAACTCTTCCTCCCTAATAATTGAATTTATGTGAGCTATTGGGGGTGGATCTAGATAAGAATTAGGTGGTGGCGATTCTACTCTAAAGATATGGTGTTCTTTATCATTGTAATCAAAAATAGGACCCACATTCTTCTTAGAATAATATTTTTCATCATGGTCCAAAACCCAATCCATACCAAGGATTATATCAAATTCAATCATGGGTATGATGATGAGATCAACATATAAAGAACATTTATATACCATAATGGGGACTGGTTCACAACTCTTTGTTGCAATGATACTTCCCTTAAGAGTTTTGACTGACAACTACCTTGTTAAATAAAATTAGAAATATCTAATTTTCATAGAAAACTAGGATGATATGAAAGAATGTGATGATCCAGAATCAAATAAAAATTTGGTCAAACATTAGGAAACCATTAAAATACCTTCCAATACGTATTTCAGAGCTTCAACCTCAGTAGTAGTGATAGCATAAGCTTGGCCTTGTGCCCTTAGAAAATTCAATGATAAGTTCCCCAAATGCTTCGGACATTCATTTTCATAATGTCCTCTTTCTCTACAATTGTAACATTCAACATTAACAACCTCTTTCTTCCCCTTTCAATCACAATCTTGGTGACCTTTTTCACCAAACTTGTAACAGACTCCCATTCCCTTCAGATAGGTACCAAGGTGTTTCTTCCCACATTTACTACAGGGTGGATATATAAATCTTCCCTCCATCCTCTTATTTCCATTTCCAAAGTGTTCAGAATATCTCTTATTCCCTTTCATTTCATTATTGTCGTAAGAATTAGAGAATTGTTTTTCAATCTTGATAGCACTTGAGACCATATATTTGTATGATGAGAAGGATTGTGAGACAAATGCTTGATGTAGAAATGGTTTTAACCCATCAATTAAAGGATCAATCTTACTTATTTGGTTACATATATAATCTATAACATGCCTTGCTAACCGTGAAATGTTAGATTCATACATTGCGATATTATCATCCTCCTTTTGCCTCAGACTTAGAAATTTCCTTTCCATATCTGCTCGATGGTCATGAGGAAAGTATTTTTATAAAAAAAAATTCTTCAAACTCCCTCCATTACATATTTGATACTTCATCATCTTCATTTGTATTTTGAATCAATGACCACCATTGATCAGAATCTCCAGTGTGGCAGTAAACTTCAATTACAACTTTTTCCCTATCGCTACTCCCCATGGAATGGAATATTTTATCTATGCAATTTATCCATTTTTCATATACTAGTGGATTTGTACACCCATTCAATGTTGGTGGTTTTTCCCTCGTGAAGAAATCTAAAATTGATCCTCCACGTTGCATATCAGGGTTCTCTATATAGATATGGTTATTATTCATATCCTGAGTTTGTTGTCCCAGTATGGTGACTAGATGATCAACACCAGTTGCATCACCAACTCCACTATAATTATCTTGATCAAGAGGGAATTCCCTAAATGTAGTGTGTGAATTTATACGGTTTCCATTCCTTCCACTAGGTGCCATTAATAAACAATTGCATAAACTAGATTAGTTTTGGAATCCAAATAAATGAATCCAACATGTAAAATACATATTATAAATTGAACAGTTTATGGACATAATCCATAATCATAAAAAATGTTTTCCTTGAGGAAATATATAATCATAAACCAATCATAATGGTTTGTAAAGAAAATGAGAATTATCCTAAGCATATCCCCCAGGAGTGTCATAACCAAGAGTGTAGCAAGACCCATTGTCGTGCACCAGTTCCCATTCAAGTATAGCTCAAAGCGGTATTTTTGGGTTTTACACCTAGGTTCATCTGTGCCAGAGGTGTCTCTACCTGATCTTATCCAGACAGGGATGTATCTCTTGAAAAACTCAAAAAATCTCTACAATAAGAAAATTCTAGAAGGCTCTCCTATACTAATCCTCAAATATTATCTTAGGGAAAGGTTCTTTAATCAGAGTTTATCTAAATCTAGTTTCAATGGTTTTTACTAAACTTTCACTAATACCAACTATAACACCCTGGCCCCTGAAGCCCAGAGACGGTGCATTATTACGTATCATTGGCATGATCATAAACAATCATGTCTTTAAATACTGATTAGATTAGTATCCTTGGAAGTACTAGATACATTCAAAAGGTTTACATTACATCATTAAATGAAAAAATACAACAATATTATTTCCATATAAAACACTTAGATCCCATAAAATTTCCTTACAAGTCAGTCATAATATACTTCTTCACATCCTAGGAAAAATAATACATAGAAAGGGGTGAGATTAGATGCTAAGTAAGGATAATAATATTGTGGAAACTTTCATAAACAAGAATAATCATTTAAGGAAATCTATAAAACAAAAAAAATCCTTTTCAACATAAACTTCAACATAATATGGAAAATATAAATCAAAATAATGACATTTACTTACTCATATGGATATTCTACTAGTCGAATAATGACATTCAATATCAATAGACACTTTTATATTGGTGAAATGAATTATGCCAGACTTTCAAAACCACATAGTCAAGGCCTTGTGGCAAGACTAAAAATAAGAATTTTTTCAAGGCCTTCTGCCAAGAAACTAGTTTGTATCATGAGACCTATCGACGCATCGAGGCACTATAGCAGGATCCACCAATCACTTACTAGGATAATGCATTCCTCATATGAAAAGGTTTAAACATAACATGAACATTCGTATTAAAACTAGTTTATGAAATGTAAATACTTTATCCATAAACCATGAATGTTATGAAATAAGACATCCACAATCAAACATATCACAAAACCTTAAATACAATATTGATGTTTTGTATCATAATAAATCAACATCAAACAAACATAAAATCCATCAAAGGATGTTTAAATAAATGAAATCAAATCCTTTTTTGAGAAATATCTCTTTTTATTTGGAAAATATATAAAATCATGTAATTATAAAAAAACATTTATATTTGAAAATATTATCATAATATTTTAAGGAAAGCTTGGACGATGTTATAACCGTAGAAAATTGCTGCACCCGCCGTATAAGTTATAAAAACAATCTATCCTTAATTTGTCGAAAAGGTTATAACGTACCATGTTTGGAAAACAACAGAAATATTCCATTATAAACATCTTATAAAATTAAAACAAGGTTATAAATGAATTTAACCCATAGTATATAAAATAGTAAGAATTGTTTTGAAATAAATTGTTAAAAAACACGGATTTGGATGATAATGAAGTCCTAGTAGATAATTACATATAAACAACCCTGGAAAATGAAGAGATCATGAAATTAACCCATACCATGACCTTTTCTATGGTTGATGGTAGGTTAACCTATTGTATAATGGTGAAATAATTTTTGTTAAATTATACAAGAATCATATACATTAATATGATATCATATATGATCTTTTAATATTGATTTGTTAATAATATATTAGAAGTATCGTCATTTCGGTTGTTAACTGATTCGTTTACCATTATATGTTTTGTTACCTAAGTAATGTTTATTATGGATAAGATGTATCTTATTTATATTCCTAATTATAAAAGTCTTTAAACATTATTTTTCATCATCTAATGAAAATTAATTTTTAATGGATATGATGGGGAATAAATCTCATCGCATTTGTGGAGATGGTAATCCATAGGTACGCACGACCAACAATATCATTCTTTTAACATTAAAATAATATATATTTTTAAGTTTTATAATATATACATAATCATTATCATGTTATATGTATTATTTCCCTCAATTAGGCATCATTATTATACCCATCCAAATAATAATGTACTGAATAATAATTACACCACTTGGAGACAGTAAGTCGTACGTACGCACGTATGGTGACATGTCATTCAAAGGATGGATAGAATAATGAATATGGGTGTACTATATTTATAATAACATCACAGTATATATAAGATACTGGATTTATTATTTTATAATAGAAACAACAAAGAAAGAGGAAGTGGATGAAGAAATGAACATGAAAGTGGTGATGAAATATTTACCTCTTTTTCAGTTTGTTCCTTTTGATTTGATAAAAAGGGCTCCATTGGAGGGCATTATGTCTAAAGTGAGGCCTCTAAGATGAAGGAAAAACAGTTTAGAGGGTATTTGCATAGGGTTTGGCTGAGCCAAATGGCTTTGAAGTTGTGAATTAGAGAAAGGTGGAGTGCCCTTTTATAAGAGAGGTGAGGGACACCTTAGAAAAAGCTAGAAATATTATTTTATAATAAAATAATTTTTGGTTTTTAATGGCTCCAAAATTAATTATTGAAAGGATAAGGTGAGGATGGGACGAAAACCACTCAACCAATAGGTTTTAGATAGGTTTGGGTCACTATATCAACTTTATAATTTAGAATTAACTCTATGTTAAATAGTTTGACATTTACCACGTTTCTTTGTATTTCTATATTATATGGTTAATAAACATACGCTAAACTTTTAAGGGAACCCCAAGTGGTTCATTAATGATACACCTATCTTGATATAAGTAGTTTGACCAATCCTTATATTTTTATGAATATAATAACAATTAATAATATCACATTTGTTTTAAAAACTCTTTTATGTCAATTTTGACACTATTTGGTATTTTGTTTTTTTTTCTAAATTCATAACAGCATTATTACTTCAAACAAAATTGATCTAACAGACCCTAGCATGTAATATTATCCTAGAATTTTTTTTAATTCAACAAAAGTCACAAATTACATTTATTTAAATATTTATAGTATAAATTATTTTAATATTTCATTAATTAGGTAATTACTACATCATCATTGTGTCATAAATAAATTAAATTATTTAATTTCTGAAAAATATAAATAAAATACCATTATGTAGGAAATATTATTATATTTCTAATGAATATTTATTGTCTAATTTGTCGTATGTGTAACCCTATATTAAAAGTTTTTAGTTATTAAACTTTGAATTTAACCCTTTTAACTCTTCGTTGAATTAAATAATAATAAATGTCCTAATCTAATACAAGTGGACCTAAAGGATCACATTCTTTTCCTAAGGATTTTTTTGGTCGAATTATACTTATCCAATAGAATTAAGACATGTGTTAGGGTAATAATAATTTCATTTTTACCCTTAATTACCCTATTTACTTTCAACCGTAGTAAATAAAATTAAAAAGTTACTATTCACCAAAAATTATTTTCATCTTATTGAACCAAATTTTACATTCTGACATCAACCGTGTCTCTTAGATTTTTGAAATTCAACTCACAGTAGTGGTAAAATTACCCGGAAAGCTCATTGAGAGGAGAACCCCAAAAAAAATTTAAACAAAAGAAAATGTACAGTATACATACAAGAGGAATGCAGGTGAACATCTTGCCCACATCCAACCCATTACAACCAAAACAATAAAACTACATGTGATAATATTTGTACCCTTCACCATATCCAGAATAAGGCACTTCCTATGTAGTAGCTGATTCCCATTCTACTGATGTTTCATGTTGTTTCAATATTTTACCATACTTATTTCTAAGCTTCAACTTCTCCAACGATTATTGATCCTCACAGAATTGAACACGCGACACCAGGGTGGCTCCACTTCCCCTTTTAGATGAAGCCGTAGTGGCCACTTGCTTAGGCAGATGAGAATAATCCTTCATGGGTTTTCTCCATTTTGGTGACGTCATAACGCCATCATTTTCCGAGACCTTCGTTCTTCCACTCTGAACAAAATCACTGAAAGAGGGTCTGAAAGCACCATTATTTCCCTAATCACTTTCATAAATGTCTCCCCATTTTCTAGTAACCTTCACAGAGACAAGATCATTGCATCCATTATCCTTACGCACCAGCGCATCCTCTACAACATCCATGCTCCCTCCTTCGGGCATTTGAGATTCCCTAATCTGATCATGTGGAGAAAGAAATTGAGAGTTCTATGTGATGTCCAGATCTCACATAAAACCCTCTCCATTTCACCCTCCTCGGCCTTTGTTTCCTTGTGAGCAGCCCGGACATCTTCAATTGATTGAAATCCTTCATACACAAGTGGTACCTCCTCAACATTCAATCCTTCAAACTTGTTGTAGGTGGTGACAACCTGAATTTCCTTAGCCTCACAAGCTATGAATTCAGTAGTCTCAATAGAGCTAGGTCTTAATTGACATAAACCATTAGTGTTCTCCAGAAAGGGTTTCTACCAAACACCCAGATCACTCCTCAATCTGTCAAAAAGTTTCCTCGCTAATGGATTTGGGGACACAAGCATCTGTTGCATACCAGAAGAGAATGCAGTTGTTGCCTAATGGTTTACCCTTTGAAATTGAAATTGACCCAAATGATCCCCCAACACTACACTACTGGTTGGAGGACCTCCCATTTGAGCAATTCCCCCATTCTCATCCTTACTCACAGTCAAACCATTTTCAGTGAGGCATGTTTTCAAGGACAGATCTAAACCAGTAGAAACACCACCTTCACTGTATTTGGTCTTCAGAAATTGTGAGAAGCCACCCATCCTACCGTTGTGACAACCCGATGCCAGATGACCAAAACGGCCACACGGCACACAATTGAGAATCCATGATTCAAAAACAACCTCCTGCTTCCAGCGAAACTCTTGCTCATCCATCACCCAAATACAACGGACCAGTGACCTTGAAACCTCAACTCCCACACAGATTCAAAGACAAACAGAATGACATAAAACCTCAGTATGATGATCGGAACATATATATCTCCCAACCATATTCTCGATTGCAAACAGAATCAGCAAATTTTGAAAAAAACAGAGTAAGACCAGGAAGTCTTACCCACGTCGTGATCGTCGAAGGGTCACGCCGCATCTGAAAATCGAGGCTCCAGTGAAACAAGTAGAATGACGATCTGTTGCATCTTTGCACGGCCATAGACCAGGAGGTGATCAAGTATTCTTCGGATCCAAATTGAATAATTAAATTCCTCTGGTGAAGCAAACTAATGACTGCATGATCCTATAGCTTCGAATAGTCAGCATCAAATTGATCAAACAATTCAACCGACAGACTTTGGAGACAGAATCGGGCCACGAAGGTAAGCTAGAAAAGATCCGTAGCACTATTGAGCTCCACCGGAAGTAGTGAAAGTTGTATAGCCTCATGAAAGAGATCTGGGTCCTTTAGGGAGATAGAGATCCTCAGGAAGGTTGGAAGGGATATTGAGGAGGGTCTGCTCTTCCCACGCGGATGAAGGTGCGAGGCTCCCCCCATCTATTCGGGATGGGGGAGCAGGTTCTAGAGACATTCATGCTAGGTCATCGGAGAAGCCGGAGCATCTAACTGCTGCCAGTGGTAAAATTATGTTTTCTGTTAATTTACAAATGCTTCTATGAGGTGGGTAAAAGATGGTAATAAGTTCAATAAAATTTATAATACATACACAATTATTATAAACGAACTCCAATGAATTAAATTGAACTTATATAGGTATTATGTATCTATTTTGGCCTAAAATAAATTTAAATAAAATAAATAATTATTTAAATAAAAATTCGGTTTTAAAAAATAACTCAATGTTTTTCACTATTCATCATGAATTTAATGTTTTCAGAAAAATACCAAAAATTTACTGAAAGCTAATTTCTATATTCCGAATCAAAAAATGAAGTCCATTTTGTAGGAGAAAGTTTATAAAATTTCAAAAAGAGGGTATAACTATTCATAATGGCTTGTTTGATTGGTTGTGGTGTGTTTGAACTCGATGTTGCATACAACACACGCTATTGTATAATTCAAAGATAATCGTATCAAGGAAGCTTGGGCTGTTACAGTAAATAATGTAACGAGATGTTATAGGAATAATATTCAACATATTTCACCAAAATTAGAAAAATTAATATCCATAAAATTTAATAAAATTAAATAAATAGTATCCTAGTTAACCAGATTGTAGTAGGAAAAATTTTAATAGCCAATAACATAGTATGCCTTTATATTAGCATAATGTCCATTAAGATGAGCTTGAGGATATTCCTTAGGAATGGATCGGGATCTACCATTATTCTACCTAAATCTTATATATAAAAATTTCAAATGACCCATGTGTTCAAGAATATGATTGGTCATTAGGGATTCCTAACTAGTTAGCTTTTTTTGACCCTATTTAATAAATATATGGGAAACTAGGGGATAAACATCCAGAAGAAATTTATGTGATGAAATATTATAGGGATTTATTCCACCACCGATTATATTAGTCATTTCTCACACCCCTTTCCCATAGTAGAATTAGCTTAACCTCCACCAATGATATAAGAGATATAAACTAGCATGAGAACTCCTTCCATAACATCCTCGACTCTAATATCCATCTTCACTAAATTTATATAAGAGGTAAGGCTAATCAGGGAGTCATTCAATTTATGTATTGAAATTTGAAATCCATTAAAATACTATGCCATAAGAGAATCAGTCAACGGAATTATTGAAATGTACGGTACTAGTTTCATGAATTGATGAAGGCAATACAACCACAGTGAACAATATACTCAATGAAACATAACTTCAATTCCTTATAACATTTAATTGTGTTAAGGATATATTTTAAAATATATATTATACTAAAAACTTCCCATGAGGGTTCCTTATGTGAAATAGAATAAATAATGTAATTCTTCCACTTCTATCATGATCCTTCATAATAAAATAATGAAAATTTAATCTAGAGAGACACTATAAGTTCATGAATATAGATGATATTTTCTAAATACTCTAACTGTTCCTCTTTTTTATGGAATCCTTTCATCAGATAGTGTTTATGAGGAATCGTGTCAAAAACCCTATTATCTAATCTCTAGGTTATGATATTAGGGTGAGAGTATGATTTTCCACAGCTTGGTTAGTAACAAAACTAACGTAGATTTACCTCGATCGAACATAGGGTTTATATACAAAACATTACACATAACACTCTCATGAGAATTTATCTATAGTTGGTATGACAGTATTATAAGGAATATTAAATATGAATCACAATATTATTAATTTCAAAATTAAAACCTCATGAAATTAAACATAAAGACATAGATCAGTACTATAAAATTGGGAATTCAATTTAATAAACACAAAATATTTATATAAAAATCCCAATGAAAGCCCTACTTTGAATATCCCTCTATAAAATCCACATAAATATAATAATAATTCAAAAAAATTGAAATCATTTTTAAAACATTTTAAAAAAAATAATAGTTTATTTTTTTTTATAGAAGTCCACAATGACGAAGAATTTTTTTCCACATCCTCTTTCTATAATAAAAAAAACACTTTAAAGGATTGAAAATCATTATAAAACTAATATTTTCTATAAAACCCATTAATTTATGAAACATCACCTTTCAAATTCATCTATATAAACATCCCAATTTGGTTTAGAGGATTAAAAAAATAAATTTTAATACCACACCAAATGAGAAAACCCAAATTAATGTAATAAATCCCTCATTATCATTCACTTTTTTTAACATAATCAACCTAATACTAAACAGTTCATTAGAAATAAATATATTTGATTATGTTATTTAGAAATTATAAAACTTAGCCTTATTTAAATAAATTATAAACAAATCATTTTCTACATAAAATGAATTTATCCATAACAAATTATATCAACAATCTATAAGAAATGTTTCAATTATAAATAATAATCACTGTAATTAAATATTAGAAACATCGAAATATAATGAACCCAAAGTCTAAATTTTGATAAATTCCCAACCATTCCTGGTTTGGATATATAGTATGATATTCCAAGAACAATGTGTAATATTTTCATTAAATTGAAGTATTTTCCTATTTTTTAGTCCATAATGATTAATAAACCATTTGTTAATTATAGCATCTAAACCATACTTTGTCTTGATAATTGAAGGTTGTGATAATGTGCATTAGGTGACATCCCCAAGACACCAATGGATGGAAATAAATATAAAGGAATTTATAAAAATTTTGGCGATGATTATACCTTATAAAATAAAACCAACAAACCACGGATACCATAATCAAAGAGCCACTATATGATGCATTTTTTCAATGCAATATAGTTAAATGTATACCAACTAACAACAACACCAAACTACAACCATGAAGAATCTCAGTGTAAAATAGGAAACTAAATATAAAAACAAAAAGATAACCAAGACATATATCAGAAACTCCAAACAATATCCAACATTCAAATCACCAATTAATTCCCACGGTATCATGATGCATCAATAATGAGATGTATTGCCTTGAATTCACCTATGTATTAATATACAACAACAAAAAATTACCCAAAGTTCCCATGTAGATGGTGAGAATAAATATGAGTATTATTTCCCCAAATTTCATCCAAACACACACCACTAGGTTTGAACACATTACAAAATTTATATAAAATAATTTGAATAAAAAAATAATATTGTTTTTAAAAAAAAAGAATAATTTATATGAAAAAACAATTTATCATAGAGGGAAACCAAACAATATTTTAAAATCAAATACTTATTTAATTGGAATGACCTATTTTGTGTCTATAGACATAAAAATTCAAACATTTTCATGATTGGTGTTACCATTGTTGGTAGAATTTCAGGTATACACTCTATTCCTTTGATGGTGTTAATTCATAACCATTATCTATCCCACTCAATTCAAGCCCAACCTTATATTCCAAAACAATTAAAAAATAATTATTCCAAATCATTTCAATAAAACAATAATTTTATTGAAAAAATTTCTATGATCATTTTTGCATAAGTAAATATTGAAAACCATTTTAAAAGCATCATATTAAAATCATGAAAAAATTCAACTTTCAAAAAAACAAGAAATATAAAAAATTTCACCAACAAATAAAAAAATGGTGTTTGGAAAATATTGTAAACATATTTAACAATATAAATAAATAAATTAAATAAATTTTAATTAAAATCATCATGTTATTTCTTATATATGTCAAGAGTGATGCTACATACCTCGCAAATATATGAAAAAATGAATAACGTCATGAATTCTTCAACAGCTATGCCTTGATTTTCCAATACCCTCCTTATATAATGTTCTCTATTTTCAACCTGACCATTTTTCATCATGATTACAATCATATAACATGTGTCTATTCCAAATGTATTAGATCCAGGATATCATGAGATAGAAGGAGAATAAAACTATGGGAGACCACTAAAAATGATTACTTACAATGGAATTTGGGCCTCCAATGAATAATGATTCATTAACATATCACTACTAGTTCAAGTAGAAGGGTTTCCACATAATTTTGGAGGAATGGAAAGTGTGCTATGTCTTAAAAAGCGGAAAAGGTATTATTTACGTGAATTTGATTAAATACAAAAAATCGACATAATTCTTAACACTGAATGATTTAGGCGCACTATTAAGGAAACTGGTCGCAAAACATGCACTATCTAATTACTCTAAACTACCCTCATATAGTAAGGTATCGGAGATAGAAAAACTATTTTTAAACCATGTAAATACCCTCTATTAAACAAAACATAGTTTCCCCTCATTGGATATATGTTTTGGCTAAAACGTGCACCAACCGACACCTTCCAAGTGACCTATGTCTTCCCTTTCATTGTTTGTTAGAGGTGTTGATTGGTTTATAGTAATCATTATTAAACCATGAACCTCTATAGAAACATTAAAAACATTTAACAAGTCCTAAAAACATCATAAACATAAATCAATATCTATATATACATAAAATACATAAATAAATGGATAATTACCTATAACTGCGGGCGATACATTCCCCCAAAAATTTTCTTTTATATCTCCAGAAATGTGAAAACCACCGTTGACCTAAAAGAGTTTTTGAAACTTATAAATAATTTCCTTATCACAATCCCATGATTCTTCTTAGTTCTGACCATGTTTCCACAAAATATGCACTAGACCGATGTTATTTCCATGAAATAACTCTTCTTTCTTATCCACAATATTCACTGGCATAAGAACCAACATTGAATTTTGATATAGTTCAATGTGATCCAATCAAATAAAATTGAATATATTAGGATGATACTTATTTAATTAAAATATATGTAATACATTAAGAATTGAAATGAACCTTGGTCGAAAATCATACTGATGTTCCACCTCACTTGTAAAAACTCAACCCCAATCTCCCAGAGTCGGTACCTTATTTGATTACATTGGTATATAAAGAAGGAATAAGCATCTGAAAGGACTAATTAGTTTACTAGTCTTGAAAAAATCAGATACATACATGGAATCCATTTTACATTTTGAAATGAAAAAAATGATACATAACAAAAGCTAATAAACTGTATCCTTAAAAACTCAATAAATGATCTCTTATTCTTAATATGGGGAATGAAAAAAATTATAGAGTGAGCTCAAATTCTTAGTAAGGGTAATAAATATAGAAGAAGGTATAATACCATAAACATTAGGAATGTTGAATTCATCAAAACATGTGCCTTTAACAGAAACATTAGCACATTATGGAAGGAATAAGAGCTGAGTAACTGATGCCATAAATAAAAATAATCATGGATATTCTACTAGTTGAATAACAACATGAACCATAAAATCTATTTTCATAATGAAAGAATGCTAATGTAGGACAACACCCATACCGTCCAAGCCTCATGCCAAAACCATAAAGAATCATTTTGTCAAGGCCTTGTGCCAAAACCGTAGTCAGACTCCTGAGACGTACCAATGAATTAAGAGGATATAACGGGCCCCACAAGACACTTACTATGTCCAATTCATTCCTCATATGAAACGGGAGAACGTAATCAACATATACATTAACATTTAAACTAACATATAATATGTAAATAACATTCCCCAATCATTAATCATAAACATTAACCATTCAGAATAATATGGTGAATGATATCAAAATAGAACATCCACAGTTAGAATACCAGAAACCCATCAACCACATTTTTTAGATGATATCGTAATAGATAAACCACAATTAATTACAACATTCAATAATGTATGTTGGCATAGTTGAATATATTTATAAATGAGACCATTGAAAATGTATTGAGGAAATAAACCTTAAACATTCCAAAGTGTCCCATACCTCCTTGAAACATTCAAATAGTAATCCATTAGAATATCGTATGAAAAAGGAGACTCTTGATATTATATACCAAACGCCAGAACATACACCACAAGAAATAAATATGCGTTGAACAAGGCATATATCTCATAGAGGTATTTTTTTTACATTTGAAAAATGAAATATTTTGGGAAATCAGTTATATTACCTATGAAATCATATTTAAAACATTAATATTCCATAAAATAAAATAATAGGACATTGAAATTGTATTTTAGGCATAAATTATTTCCCACTGAAGTGAAATCATGTAAAAAGAGTTCTGAAGATTCTTTATAAATAAAACATTTCATAACATTTCAAGGAAAGTATTACAGGGAATTTTGAAGTGGAAAGGCACATTCTTTCTCTTAAATCCATAAATGATCCAATATATTTATAAAATGAGTGTTTGTATTAAACTAATGGTGGATTAAAACATATTTTTCGGTTCACTTGAAAATGGGTAAGAATTTAATAAAATTCCTTGAATTTGGTTTGTATTTCGGAAATAATTTTGAATGTTCCCTTTTAAACATGTATCTATCGATAAAAAAGAATGATTATGGTTGGTTGACATAAATATAACACTAAATAGAATTTATGAGGATTACATAATAATACAGAAGAGTTTCATTGATTTAATTAGACAATAGAAGTAACCCGAAGGAAATTGGAGGTTCTGTTGGAAAAACCATTACCACTTTGTAATCAATCCATCTGTTTTCCAAAAAAATAATAATATTAAAATGATATATTAAATACCATGAAAATAAAGATATTCATGATATGTTACATCAATGTTCATTATACATACACCAAACACATGTATTAGTAATGAATATGGGAAACCCATTACCTTAAGTCAGAATGTGTTCCACTCTCGAACTTAATGTCTTGGAATATGAAATTAGACTTATTAATAACTTATTTCATAACATATTATAAATTAATTTAGTTTATCATAATTCAGTTTAGTTAATTTTTTCCCTTCTTGATAAGTTATTATATTGTATTTTTTTCTTTCACAGTGTTATTTTTTTTTTATTTTCATAATTGGTTTACTTGTTCGTAAGTAATGGTGTTCATGTGGAATGGATGTTAATCTTTAGAATTGAATTAAAATATTATTTATGATCATTTATTGGTAATATTGTTAATTTTATTAATTTTGTTACATGGAATGAGGATGATTTATTATGTTGAACTTTAATGATATCTGTTAAAGTTAATTTGTGGGTTTTGATTACAATGAAATCATTTTTCATTATATCTTAATACCATTTGTACAAATGGATTATAGAACCTTACATAGTGTATATTACATGTTAAATAATCTGGTTCAACCATAAAAAGAATTTTTTTCATGACCATAATTGAGAATTATAATAGAAATTAAAATCCCATCATCCTTGAATGTGGTAAATTGACACATCTCAGATAGTGTTCTTGATACTAGTATAAAACAATGTTAAAGGAAGAGATGATGATAACATATTCCACTATCATGAAAACATTATTGTACATTTAAGGTATGGGATTCATCACAAAATTTGGTTAGGAAGTGGTAATAATTGAAAAATAAAACAAATGACCATGAAAAGAAAGACACATAATTGAGAAGAGTAATTTACCACTTGAATGAATCATCTTTGAGAGCCTCATTTAGGGAGAGGTATTCGTATTTCTCTGAGACCATGGCTTTCAGGAAGTGGGAGAGGATTTTATAAGGATATTTAGATAGAATTTGGAGAAGGAAAAAAGCTTGAGATGACTGAAGAGAAGAGGGAGTGATGGGGGGTTTTATAGTGGAGGGAAGAACAGATTTCTAAATTTTATATTCATTAATTTGTTATTTCGTCACAAGACATGAAATAGTAAGTTTTCCATGACCAAGAATAGTAATTTTATCATGTTTATCCGAATCAATTGGGATTAAATCAGTATAACATCATACATGACCTTATAATTAGTGTATTTGTCATATTTTGTAAATTATAGTATTTCAGTATTCATCAAAAATTCATGTATTTCAAAAAAAATCCCAAAAATTCACCCCAACCATTTTTCGATGAGTAGAATCGATAATTGAAGTCCATTTTTAAAAAATAATATTCTAAATATGATTAATTAAATATTTAACTAAAATCATAAATTATTATAAAAAAACTATTTTAAAACATTTATTTACTCATTCCCAAACATAGGTATGTCATACACCATCTTGAATATTATTTATATATGATCATATCTAATTTTTTTCTTATCATACTCCTAATAACTTATTCATCGCAACCGTCTATCTCAGATTTTCAAATTTCACATCATAAAAGTGAAAAACCTATGTTTATGTGGTAGGATATAATAAAGTGGTTTTGTAGAGATAGTGTGATCCGTGCATTCTATGATAAATCTAATTTCAAATTCTTGGGGTCTTACCTTATCCCCCTTTTCAAAAATTTCACCCTCAAAATTTGAAATTGGACGTCAAATGTTAATGGTTGATACTTTAAAATTCCATTATGGGAGCCCTCATTGGAAATTGGGTTAATAAAATATCCTCCTTAAAAAAGGTTAACGTAGATGAGCTTCTAACACCAAAATCTATGATTTCGAATTCAATGACATTACTTGGAAGAAAAAAATATGGACTGAGAAGAAAAATCTAATGATGATGTTTTGATGGAACATGATAGAGGACATGTTCAGATGTATGTTGATTTCTATAAAACCATAAATTAAAAAAAATCATCGATATTATCAATGATAATGATAAGAGAAAACATTTCATTTAAGACTTTTTTCCTTGAGTAGTTGAATTATTCGACTCAATAAGAGTATAAATATAAATTTCTACTTATAAAATAATAATTTTATTGTAGTTTAACTATCTATACTTCGTAACATAGCATGGGTTATGCCATTTGGTGAAGCAATACATTAACCTCTAAAAGCTAAACAATTATCAACTTAATCCATTTCATAAATGGTTAAAAAATTCTAAAATATAATGATTCAACACATTATAATTATGTCCTCTAAATTTCCACGATAAACTTATCATGAACCCTTAATCAATAAGAAGTAGCTCTAAAATTCACATTCCAAACATATTAATAAATTTATTATGTATACTCTTGAAATATTTTAATAACTTTAAATATCATAAAAAAATTGTATACATGAATTATTCCATATTCTTTAAGAAAGATACCTATTGTTGGATAGATTTCTTAAATCCAAATGTTCTGGAAAATTCATTAATGATAGCATAGAACCCTTTTTGACAAGTCAATAATCAGTTCCAAGGTAGTCGATACTTATCTAAATCAATCATTTCTACATCATTATATAAATATCATATATATATATATATATATTAATGGTTGTCTTTCTCTAAATCAATTTTTTTCTAAAACGTTTAACATTCCACAGAACCTCATTTCCATTTTACCATTCATCATATGACCTCAAATCCTTAATTAATGGGTACTTCAGTACAATCCTTATATATCTCATAATTCGTACAACTAGTACATTACTGAGAAAATTTATAAATAGCATGATTCTTGATTGGGAATATCAATGAGTCTAATTCATATGCGGTAGCATCATAACATTCTCATTATCTAAAGTCATCATTTGGGGTATATTCCTTTTATTATTTGGACATTGATTCGCATAGTGTCTCATCTCCTTGAAAATGAAAAATTGTACATTGGAAACCATTTTCTTACCCTTGCGATTATGAACTTGGTTTCTATTTTATATATACTTGTAGAAAACACTCATTCCCTTCAAGAATTTACCAGGGTGATTCTTTCAACATTTATCACATGTGGGAAAACACTTTTTCCCCTTCTTCCCTTTATCCCCATATCTCTCTTACATCCTCTTATTATTTTTATTCCCTTCAAATCCATAGGACTTAGAAAAGTCTTTTCATACCAGGTTAACACATGATATTATTTCATCATATAATGAGGGTACATGGGAGACAATCGTCCTTTGAAATGATGGCTTAATAACATTATAGATATGATCCTTTTTACTCATCACATATCATGAATTAGTGAAGTTCTCATTACTTTTTCTATTCTTTATATATAATCAATTCCATATTATATATTAGATCATAAAAATATGAACTCTATATAAATCAAAACATAGTATAGCACATAGCATAAATCTATGTAGCTTAAATCCTAGAAACCAATACTTTGGTTACATTGGGGACATAAATCCCTCACAATGGTGTGTAAATAAAATTTGAATTATCCTAAGCATATCCCCTAGGAGTGTCAAACCAAGAGTTCATCAAGTCCTATTGTCATGTACCAGGATACCTCGAGTCAAGCCTGAAACCCCTTGTTGGAGTTTTCACTCCAAGGTACATCTATGCCAGATCAACCTCTATTTGTTTGTATCCATACATAGATGTATTTACTATAAAGATTCACATAATATATCACTTACCAAAATTATGGGATTTTCTTGTTTGTTTTATCCTTAAAGACCATATTAGGGCTTTTTTCCCTAACCTACGTTTTCTAAATCATGTTCCCAAGGATACTACTAAATTTATTTTGATACCAACTATAGGGACCCGAACTCAGTTCCTCAGATCTAGTGCCTTATTTGATTACATTGGTATTTAAACTAGGAATAAGAATCATGAAGGACCGATCATTTTAGTACTCATGATGAAACTAGATACATACAAGGAACCCATTTTACAATTTGAAATGAAAAAAATATGATACATAATAAAATATAATTAAATACATACTTGACATCACAAAAAATTATCTCTCCTTTTTAACATGGGAAAAAAAATAATGAAATGGGTGAGCTCAAATGCTCAGAAATGGTAAGAAAAATAGTATAAGATATCACAACATAAAGATTAGTCATGTAGAGTACAGAAAAACATGTTCCTTTAAAAAACATGAACACATTATGGAAGGAATAAGTGCTGAGTATGTAATGCCAAAATAAACACAGTCATGGGTATTCTACTTATCGAATAACCACATGAACCATAAAATCTATTTTCATAATGAGGGAATTCATAATGTGCGGCAAAATAACCATACCATTATGTTTTGCATGGAATCCGGGGATGACCTCCTGGACGGGAGATTCAAACATTCCGATCGGTATCTAACGGGTTTGTTCGTAGAACCGGAAACATCCAATGATTCCACATCCGTTTGGACCTACTTTCCAAAGGTAGGCGCTTATTAGCTTGTGGGGTAATGAGGCTTAGGAATTTGCATTAGTCGAGAGGATGGGAGGTCGGACTCATCACACCTTTTTGAGGGGAATTATTGTCTACTCCGGGACTCTCTTTATAGATTTAAGTTATGTTCGTGAATCCTTATTTATATTACCAAGTATAAAATGAGCTTTCCTTAAGTTTTAACAATCAATGATTAAATATGCAAGAAATTTAGAGAATCTTTTATATGTATTCGAGGTTATTCATCAATAGAGAATCATCTATATCTGTTTAGAGATTCTTGGTCAATGGTATCCTTCAAAACATTTATATAAAAGTCTCTTGGTCATTATGACAACCAGGCTGGTTTTAAAGCCAGTCAGTGGGGCACTTGAAGTTTATCGTCATTCAGAAGGACAAGGATTATTTCAAAGTTGGGATCGAACCCATAAATGGGCTACCTACGTATCCTTTGTTTTGGAAAAGGAATCAGAACCCACGTAGTTCGAGAAATGGAGTATGATGTTTATGATTGATGGCTCAAAGAAGAATGTCATAATTACTTTTACACTCTAAGATCACGTGAGTCATGCTCGGTGTGAGAAACAAGAGGTATTGGTAAAAATTAGACAATTGTGCCATGAAAGATGAAATCATAAGAAATTGTTTGGGGCTTATCTATGTATGACTGCAGAAAATAGATGAAGGTTTAAGATTTACTTTTAAGGAGAAAATCCAGGAACAGGGTCCATAAAGGTATATGTGCTTTATGGAGATTTGAATACTCTAATATTGGGGTTTACTCTTAAGGAGGATGCCCATGTTAGGAGGGGACTTATGATTGGGTTTTACTCCTGAAAAGGAAACCCAAATCAAAGGTAAATTATGACTGGTTAAGAGAATTTTAAGGGGGCTTGAGGTTTACTCTTAAAAAGAAATCCCAAGATTATGATTGGGACTTACTCTTAAAAAAGGAGGCCCAGGTTATGAATGAGTCTTATTCCGGAAAAGGAGACCCAGGTTAGGGGACTTGGGGCTTACTCCTAAAAAAGTAAGCCCAAGATTATGACTGAGTCTTATTCCTGAAAAGGAGACCCAGGTTAGGGGACTTGGGGCTTACTCCTGAAAAGGAAGCCCAAGATTACGACTGGGGCTTACTCCTAAAAAAGGAGGCCCAGGTTATGACTGAGTCTTATTCCTAAAAAAAGGAGACCCAGGTTAGGGATTAAGGTTTGGGGCTTACTCTTGAGGAGGATTCCCATATTTGAGGTTGGGGCTTACTCCTAAGAAGGATGCACAATTTTAGGAACTTTAAGAATTTGGGGCTTACTCCTGAGGAAGATGCCCAGGTTAAAGGATTTATAACTGGGGATTATTCCTGAAAAGGAGACCCAGGTTAAAGGGGAATTTGTCAAGACTGGGGCTTATTCCAAAGGAGGAGGCCCAGGTTGAGGGAATTATAAGTCTTTTGGAGACTTGGAACTTACTCCTGAAAATGAAGCCCAAGTTTTAGGGGACTGGGGCTTACTCCAGAAAAGGAGGCCCAGGTTAAGAGAATTATGGATTAGGGCTTACTCCTGAGGAGGAGGCCTAATTAAAGATTCTCTCATCCTTTGAATGATGAGGTTGAATGAAATCTTCCACAGAATTCCTTTCAGATAAGGAAGTCAATCAAGAATACATGTCAAAGATGGCTTTGAAAAGTGTCTTGAAGACTGGATCTTGAAAAGGAGAGGTGGAATGGTATTAAGGAGATTAATTGGACAAGGAGGGCACCAAAAAACATAAGGGCGCGCAAGTCCTTAAAGGCGCTCATGTATTGCGGCGGCGCACAAGTATTGGTCGCGCAAGTATACTTGCGCGACATGAGGGGTACTTGCGCGGTTCTCAAATATCATTTAGAATATTTGAGTGACTCTTTAAAAATCCCTTTAGAATCCTCTTGAGGTTTATCCAAAAAAGGGACGCGCAAGTTTCATTGAAAGAATAAGGCGGCGCGCAAGTGTTGATGAGTTTCAACACTTAGGCCTTCCTTCTTCTCTTTAAATCTTCCGTTCTAGGTAAGAAATTACCTTATAAGTGTTCCGGAAGCTTTGAGAAGAGACTTGGGCGTCGGGAGCTTCAATCCGAGTTTCTGGAAAAAGATCCTCTCGAATGGGGGGCCCACAGGGTCTATTTATAGGCAGGAGAAGACCCCAGGCGGTTACCAGGTGGTTATCAGTTAGGTCGCGCAAGTCATTTGCGCGACCAAGGTCGCCGCGCAAGTACACTTGCGCGACAGTGAGATAACTTGCGTGGTGCAGTTGCTTTGGATCCTGTCTTCATGCCTTTGTCGATTTTTGATGTTTTCTTCAAAGGATGAATCACTTTGAGCTTGGATATTCCCTTTTCCGATCTTTTAGATTCTGTGACGAAAGGAGCATCAACAAAAGTCCCCCCTCAGAGTTGGATCCGGAGAGAAATGAGGATTTGACTCTGAGGAAATCGAATCTCTCCGAAGGAAAATGGAGGCGCGCAAGTCGTCAGTGCACAGAGGGCGGCGCGCAAGTTTTCGTCGCGCAGGCCTTAAACGCTCTGAGTGCGGCGCACAGATAGGCCTCCTGGCCTATAAATACATGGCCTCACCTCCGTACAAGTATCTGGATTTTCGGACTTCATACCTTCGAGCTCTCGCCGCGTAGGTCACCTTGACCGCGCAAGTCTCTTTTCCAGTGTTTTCCTTGATGTCGCGCTACTGTAAAGGTATTTGTACTTGCGCGGTTTACACTTGCGCGCCAAAAACTAGCGCGACACACAAATACTTGCGCGCCATTTTTAGAATTGCGCAACTTAAATGCCTTAGCCATTTTTTCCAAATTTCTTCACAAATTTTTATGAAAAATAAAAACCCATTTTAAGAGTTAGTTTATTCATCTTTTGTGCAGATTCAGTGGTTCCTAAGGAAATTGGAACGGCTGATGAACTGGCTTGCAAGCGGATTGATGAAATGATGAACATCATTGGCCATGATTACTATGATATCTGCAACAACACTCTCCCAGATTTGGCTAAGTACTTGAAGAAATATCATCCTAATTTTCCACAGAGCATCCATCTGCCTCTGTGTGGTCATGGTCATCTCCAAGGATTCAATGTTCCAATTGCAAACAATTATACACCTGAGATGCAGTTGCACTGCTACTCCTCTATTTCGGTTTTTCTGTGCATTAAGAGCAACAACAATGGTGTGGAATATCAAGTTCTTCCTCTATGCCATTTCCTTGCAGATATGAAAATGGAAAACCCATGGGCTGAAATGTTTTCCACTTCCGGTTGGTGGAGAGAAGACAAACATGGCATTAGAGAAATATCTGAAAAGAGTACTCTCTCCAAATGGCTCTTTACTTCCAATGCTCCATTCTCAAATCCATGTATCCATCTTCCAAGTCTCTTGGAAAGAAATAGAGTCACTGTTTGATCAGCAAACAATTTTCTCAAACCGCACTCAAGAATATCCTTTTACAATTGTTCCAAGAAGAGCTGGTATCACTGCATCTCTTATTGTATCCAGTTGAATGAATGAATTCCAGGTGGTTTTCTAATGAAGCTCGAGATGTCGTAAATCAAATGAAGTGTTATGTTGAAAGCCTCTTGTAATTCTTGAAGAAGAGAAGAGACTCCAGTCTGTGGATGTCCTTCTATCTCCTGTGTATCAATGAAAAACACTTTCATATTCAATCATTTGTACCTGTATTATTTCACTACCTGCTTCAAATTTACATAAGCCAATGGACCTAGTAAGCATAGTTTGATTTTTACTAAGATTATTACAAAATAATCCTACAAACATTGAATCTCTTAATTGCTCAATATTACCTAAATTATACATAAATGTATATTTAGTGAGCTGGAACATGACTTTTATTCAGAGTTCCTTTGTCTTTTGTGGGCAGCTTAAAGTCATGCATGCCGGACATAAAGGGGCTAATGTTTAAGGTCGAAATAGCTTTGACCAAAATAGATTAAAATTGATTCAATTCCTTGACAATTTATCTGAAAACATATTACCATACTCAAGTATGAGAGAAAAAAATGTAAACTATGGCTTAAGAATATTTGAATCTGAGGAATGATATGAAAAAGAGCTAAAAGGCATTAGAAGAAGTAGTTTCCAAGAATGAAGTTACTATTATTTAACAAAACCCGTTAGGGGGTTGAAATATGCAGGGCCACCTATGGTCATTGGCTGCATGGTCAAATAAATAGCATCTTTTGGCTAACAAGTCTATTATGTGGACTGTTTATGCAAGGCCACCTATGGGAACGTGCTGCATAGTCAGACAAAAGAACTCCCAGAAATTTACTTTCCTAGTGTTAAAAGCCAATGAAAGTTTATGGAGATTCAAATTTTCTAAAGTATAGAGTTTGTTGTATGGAAAGGGGTACTTGAATATGGAGAAGATATTTCCGAACAAGAATATCGAAGAACTGGATGAATATCACTCCTACGAAGGTCTGACCCAAATGTAGGGAAGAAGAATAAACCATAGACTTGAATACTTTCAGATCATAAAAAAGGATATGGGACAAATATGTTAAGGATGGCTATTTTTTTTTGCGGATCCCTACATACTGTCGTTTAAGACAAATAAGGACAAAAGGGGCATTCTTCCCAAGAATGAAGTTACTATTATTTAACAAAACCCGTTAGGGGGTTGAAATATGCAGGGCCACCTAAGGGCATTGGCTGCATGGTCAAATAAATAGCATCTTTTGGCTGACAAGTCTGTTATGTGGACTGTTTATGCAAGGCCACCTATGGGCACATGCTGCATAGTCAGGCAAAAGAATTCTCAGAAGTTTGACCTTTTTGTGATTAGAAGTCATGAAAAGGGTTATGAAGATCTGAAAATATTTAAGGTTAGGATTATAACACATAAAGATGGGTATTGTCCAATGTATATAGAGATACATAGGTCAATGATAACCATAATCATGTTGTGGCTGGGTCCTAAATTGAAACTTGGACTTCACTACGTATCTCATAAGAATTAGAATCAAGCCATACGTAGTTCTTGAAATGCAGTTTAACGTCGTGCAGGACGGAAGTATGAGTGATCTTAGTTTAGGGTCATAGAATTCGGACCATAATAATGAATACACAGTGTGTGTTTTCATGAGGACTTTTCAGCCAAGGGACTGAAAGTGAAATTTGGGGTTAGGCCCAAAAGACTTGGGACTGGATTCGAGGGACACTCGAATGTTCCTACGTATCCCATAAGGATGGGAATCAAGTCCACGTAGTTCTAGAACTACCCTTTGTACAAATTTGGTTCGTACATGTGAAGGGTGAAAGGGGACTTTAGTGCAATGATGGTTTAACCTAAGATAAAAAAGTTTAGGCATTACCATGTATGCATGTAGTCTTTTGAAAATGAAAAACCATGATTGAAAAATCAATGTCAATAATAGTTCTCTCTCAAATGAGGAAATCAAAGAATATTGTAGTTTATTGTCGTACCAGACAAAAGTGTTGCATAGTTTAACGTCATATAACAAGGACGAAAGTGAATCAATGTAAAAAAATATTGATTCTAGGGGCGGTTTCACGAATCAACATCATATGAGATGGTGGTGAACTGATGGGAAGAGATTATTTTTGGGCTTGAACCCTTGGAGGTTGCCTACATACCCATCCTGGAGGGCAAGGATCAAAGTCCGTGTAGTTCAATTAAAGAATGAATTAATGATCAAGTTGTTCTTGGGGACAATGATCTAATAAAAAAATGTTGTTGGGACTTACACATGGTTAGTGGCCCAAAGGGAGTGTTATGGATGATATTTTCTCTAAGCTCACGTGAGTCATACTCGGTGTGAGAAACAAGAGGTAATAACAACCTTAACGATGCACAGTTTAATGTCATGTAGGACATAAAAAAGGGACTATGCAGTTTAAAGTCTTGCAGTTAGGACTGTTGGTGCTGCACAGTTTAGTGTCATGTAGCAGGGACAAAATAACAGTTTAATGTCATGTAGGACATATCAAGGACTTTCTGTACAGTTTAGCGTCATGTAGTTAGGATGATGGGGACAATACAGTTTAACGTCATATTGGACGAAAGGGGGATTGTGCAGTTTATTGTCATACTGGACCTTTGAGATTATATAGTTTAACGTCTTTCCGGACGTAAGGGACTTTTATACAGTTTAGCGTCATGTAGTTAGGACGTCACAGTTTAACGTCTTGCTGGCCGTAAGGGATTTGCAAATAGTTTATGGCCATATACATGGACCAGGGATGATGCAGTTTAAGGTCATGCTGGACAGTTTAGGGAACTTTTTCACAGTTTAATGTTGTGTGGGACGAAGATGCAGTTTAAAGTCATACTGGACCATTGCTGTATAGTTTAATGTCATATAGCAAGGACGAACTGGTGCTGTACAGTTTAAAGTCATGTAGCTAGGACTAAGGTGAACCAATATGAGGATATCAGTTCAGGGGACTTTTTACAGTTTATCGTCATGCGGGACGTTGAAAGTGCCACACAGTTTAATGTCATGTTGCTAGGACACAATATAGTTTAATGTCATCTCGGACAAAATATAGTTTAATGTCATCTCGGACAAAATATAGGAACTTCTGTACAGTTTAACGTCATGTAGATAGGACATAATACAGTTTAGTGTCATGTAGGACATAATACAGTTTAGTTTCATGTAGGACATAATACAGTTTAGTGTCATGTAGGACATATTCAGGGACTATGCAGTTTAAAGTCTTGCAGTTAGGACTATTGGTGCTGCACAGTTTAGTGTCATGTTGCAGGGACATAATATGAACCAATGTGACTGTTTTGGCTCTGGGAACAATATTTTGTGTTTATACAAAATACTTCTTCAGAAATCTGGCATTAGTTGGAGTCGTGATGTGTTCTCCATCCATTGAGATTCGAGAATATGCTCCATTGGAGTATACCTTATGTATTGAATAAGGTCCTTCCCATTTTGGTTCAAGCTTGGGAGGCTTCTTTCCTGGTATCATTGGTTCTCTGAGAACCAATACCAATTATCCCTGAATGAATGAACGAAGACGAACTTTTTTGTTAAAAGCTCGTGCTATTCGATTCTGATAGATTTCCAAGTGGTGCAAAGTGCACAATCTTTTCTCATCTAACTATTCCAATTCATTCAACCGATTTTGGGATTGCTCATCCGTAGATAACTGATCACAAATGGCTATTCTGAGTGAGGGCAATTGAACTTCAATTGGCAAGACTGCTTCTGTTCCATATACCAATGAATATGGAGTTGACCGCGTTGCATTGCGAGTGGTTGTCTGATAATCCCATAAAGCATGAAAGAGTTTATCAGGCCATGACCTCTTATCTTTATCCACCATCTTTTGCAGTATATTTGAATGAGTTTTGTTGAAGGCCTCTATCTGGCCATTAGCCGCTGCATGATATCGAGATGAATGGTTGGACTTATTGTTGTATTCTTGATACAATTTCTTTACCTCAGAAGAACAGAAGTTGGTGCCGTTGTCCGTCAATATGGTATGAGGGACACCAAATCTAGTAATGATGTTAGACTTGATGAAGATAACAATGCATTTAGAACTGACTTCTTTGAGAGGTACTGCCTCTGCCCATTTGGAAAAGAAATCAGTAGCAGTAAGAATGTACTTAAACTGCTTGGCCGTAGCTGAAGGGTAAGGTCCCACCACATCCATTCCCCATGTGGAAAATGGCCATGAGTATTTAACTGTATGAAGCAACTCTGGAGGTTTATGAATGAAGTTGGAATATACTTGGCATGAATGACACTTCTTTGTGAAATTAACACAATCTTGTATCATTGAAGGCCAAAAGTATCCAAGCCTTCGAATTTGATCAGACAATCTATGTCCAGACTGGTGGGCACCACAGACTCCTGCATGCACATCTTTTATGACAGTCATTGTCTCTTCACCATCAATACATCTAAAGAGAACTCCATAAAAACCACGTTTGTAGAGAATTTTCTCGAGGTGGTTTGGGCTATCATAAAGAGTAAAATTGACCACACGTCGCCGAATTTGTACTTTCTCACCTCTATCAGGTGGAAGTGTTCCATTTTGAAGGTATTCCCTGAGTGGTGACATCCATCCGGTAGTATGACCATACGGTTCAGGAATGGGACTAATTTAATTAATTTCCTCTGTTCTGACTTGAACATAAGGTGAAATTGCACGACAGTGGGCAATATAGATGGTTGTCTCGTCCCGATTTGGATCTGCTAAAGCTGTGGCTATATTAGCCAGTGCATCAGCTTGAGCATTTTGTGATCTTGGGACATAAGAAAATGTCGGTTCTGAAGGGAATTCCGACATTAACTCTCTGACGTAATCATACAAAGGGATTAATTCTTCTTTTCTGATGGCATAATCCCCATTGACTTGTTTGATTACTAGGTCTGAATCACCTTTCACCTTTAAGTGATTCACTTGTGCTTGAAGCGCTAACTCCAAGCCTGTAATGAGAGCTTGGTATTTAGCTTCATTATTGGTACCACCTTCCCACAACAAAAAGGAATAAGGTAACACTGCCTTATCTGGAGAAATGAGCACAATTCCTAAACCAACTTTGTTGAATTTAGGATTTTCCATTTTCTTCCCTGTTGGACTTCTAGAAGCACCATCAAAATACATTTCCCATGTTTGAGGACTCTCTTGAATAGAGAAAACATCCTCATCAGGGAGTTCGATATCTGAATACGTGTCTTCCACTGAAGGATGTTCAGCCAGGAAATCAGCCAGAGCTTGGCCCTTAATTGCCTTTTGAGACACATACTGAGTGTCGAACTGCTGTAGAATAACCGCCCGCCTTGCCAGACGTCCTGTAAGCATTGGACGACTAAGGATGAATTTGAGCGGATTATTACAAGATACCAATTGGACCTCATGATGTTGCAGGTAGTGTCTCAGATTCTGAACTGCAAAGATTAATGCTAGGCAGCACTTTTCAATACTTGAATACCGGGTTTCTGCTTCAAGCATAGTTCTACTGAGATAGTAGAGACTATTTTTATTCCCAACATCATTATTTTGAGCGAGAAAGGCACCCAATGATCGCTCTAAAGCTGTCACATAGAGGATAAGAGGTTTACCCTCAACAGGTGGCATGAGTACTAGTGGACTCAAGAGGTATTTCTTGAGAACATCAAATTCTTCTTGACATTCTTCAGTCCACTGGTAAGTGACTCCTTTCTTCAATAATTTGGTAAAGGGTAAACTTTTGCCTGCCAAATTGGCAATGAAACGCCGAATATAGGCTAAGTGTCCTTGAAGTCCTCTTAATTCTTTCAAATTCTGAGGAGGTGAAATACCAAGGATTGATTTAGTCTTCTCAGGATCGACTTCAATACCACGATGGCGTACAACAAAGCCGAGGAATTTTCCTGAGGTTACCCCAAAAGCACATTTTAAGGGGTTCATCTTCAAATTATGTTGTCGAAGCTTGTGGAATATAACTTCCAAATTAGCCAAGTGATTAGAACGTTGTTTGGATTTAACTACCAAATCATCTACATATCATTCAACAAACTTCCCTAAAAGAGGTTTGAAGATACGATGCATGGCGCGTTGATATGTTGCACCTGCATTCTTTAAACCAAAGGGCATCACCCGGTAACAAAACACACCTTGAGGAGCTCTGAAGGCTGTATATTCCTCATCAACTGGGGCCATTCGGATCTGATTATATCCAGAATATCCATCCATGAAAGAAAGTACTTCATAGCCAGCCGTCGCATCAACTAAGAGTTCTGTAATCGGAACTGGGAAATCATCTTTAGGCCAATACCGATTAAGATCTCTGAAATCGATGCACACCCTAATTTTTCCGTTCTTCTTCTTTACAGGGACAATATTAGCCAACCACTTGGGATATTGAACTTCTCTGACGAAGTTAGCTTTGATAAGCTTATCCACTTCAGCCTCAATTTTGTAAGCATAGGTTGGGTGTGTTCTTCTCACGGCTTGCTTGAATCCTCGATGTTCTTTTGGTAAACCCAAATGATGAGTAGCAACATCAGGATCAAGCCCAGGCATTTCTGTATAATTCCAAGAAAAAATATCTTTATTTTTCTTTAGAAAAGAAATATACATCTCTTTCTCTTCAATGGTCATGGCCGCACTAATTAAAGTGGGGCGTGGATCTTTCTCTGTACCCAGATTTACTTCTCTGAGTTCATCCACAGTTGTAGAGATACCCTCTTCAAATGCTGGAGGAGCATCTCTAAGATCTTCCTCTTCCTCTTCATCATGTGTTATTTCTTCCATTTCTACTTGCAAAGTAGATGAAAAAACGAAATTCTCATGATCATAAGAGATGTCAAAATTTTCACATTTTGAAGAAGAGGCTTCCATTTCCGACCCTATTGATGATAAAGGGTCTTCTTTGGGAAATAAAGAGGAGATGATGGATTGAGAATCGACATCACTATTCACCTCTGGTGTTGCTATAACTTCTTCTGGCCTGATTAGCGAAGTATAGACTTGTTGGATTTCAGCATACGAAATGAAAACGTCACCACTTATGCTTTCATCACTGCTTGGTAAGTTACCAATTTCTCCCATGTTGTCTGGCTCGATTGCCGTAATTGACATTATGGATCTTTCCATAAGAGTATTTTGATTTGGGCCTATTTTGTCAATTTGACTAATAGGTAACACATAATCTGTACTCATATGTGAAAATGGATTTATTGGAATTTTTTCCAAACCATATGGAGCATTAACCTTGGTAACTTCCTTCATTGTAGATTTTTCTCTTCCCTTCATGTGATAAAATTCCGCCTCAATGTATTGAGACTCACATGTCTTGAACGGGGCCTTATCACTATACAATGTTCCAACTTGACCATCGAAACAGTATTTGAGACATTGATGGTATGATGACGGAATAGCTGCATGCTGATGTAGCCAGGGTCTTCCAAGAAAGATATTGAAAGTTGAGTCTTGATCAACAATCATGAAATCCGAATTGGAAACAAGATCTCCAAACTGAGTTCTGAGTGTAACTTCTCCCAGTGGTTCTTGTTCATTTTTATCATATCCTTGCAACATCATGGTATGAGGAGATAAATCAGATTCCGTGAGGCCCAATCGACGAAGTGTACGAATGGGCATGAGGTTGACTCCTAAACCATTGTCAATGAAAGGTCTTCGAACATCTATACCATTGACTTTGCCAGATAAGTACAAAGGTTTTATGTGCCCATGCACAACATAATCTTCATATTTATCAGTAAAATATATCACTGCATGGCATTCTACAGGATTATTCTCTACGTGATAGATTTCAGCTACAGCAATTTCAGCTTCAAACTCCTGAGGACTTGACAAAGCTTTGATGAGTGCTTCCCGAAGATCTTTTGACAGATTCAAAGCATCCAAAATTGATAACTTTGATGGTATTTGGGCCAAGTGTTTCAATATATCATACTTTTGATCTAGAGGTCTGCGTTTCCCAATAGGAATATGCGGTTTAGCAGGTACCTTGGAAGCAGATGCTTTGGAAGCTGATGCATCTTGTATTGAAGTTGGAAACATCCTTGGATTTGGAAGATTAGACTGATTAGATCCATTTACTTGCTGAGATAAAGAAGATGGAACCTTTAATCGGTCTTCCAAAATAACTGTGCCAAAACTGAGTTGGCCATTGGCAGAAGAACATGCTTGTTCTTTTTGAGCTCGCTGAAGGGCTCTACCATGAGTTTCTGCTGCATATACAGTGCTAGCAGGGGTAAAATTAGAGTAGTGGCTTTGGAAAGATCCACGTCTTCCCCTATATCCTGAACCTTTAGAACCTCTTCGGATTCCCTTATTTGATACAGGGAATTCAGGATCATCAAGACTGGAATATGAATCTGTTAATTAGATCATATTAACAGAACCAAAGATTAACTCTTCGTCTGATAAAGACTCTGCCTGATTAGCCTGTTTAGGCTGTGCTGTTTGATGGGGCGGTGCCCGTTTCTTTGAAGTAGATTGCATGAAATCTGCCAGAGTCAAAGACAATTTAGGCTTTGATACATACTCATCTTCTCCAGATTCCTCTTTCTTCTTTGAATTGTGCTGCCCTTTTGAGGATTTGTCTTTTGATGGAGGCTTTACTGCAGCTTTTGTAGGAGACACAATTGTCTTCTTAAATTGTGTTCGCAAAATGGAATGAGTCCGATTGATTGTCTTTCTGACCATCCAATCATCATATTTTTTCGCAGTTTTGCTTTTGACTTCCTGCCACTCGCCTCCTTCCTCTGGATCTGTAGCGGTAATACACGCTACATGAGCTGAAGAACCCTTCAATTTGACTTGTCCCAAGTCAACCATCTTTTGCAGGAGGTCTTTAAAGGCAAAACACTCCTGGATGGGATGCCCCAACATTTGATGAAAGGGATAATAATTGGGACGGTTTTCATATCCTTCCTTGTTTGGCCTCTTGGGCACTGGTAATTGAACCAAATTATTTTCCAGAGCTGCAATGAAGTAACCAGGAACTTGCTCATTTTGGAAAGAGTATGTTTTACTCTTCATATCCACAAATTGTTTTCGTCATTGATCTCTTTGATCATTTGGACGAAACGACCTTTTTTGTTGGCATTCAGGAGGTGGAGTCCTTCGAGAAGATGAAGGTTTTGAAGTAGATATAGGTACAGGTGCTTGTTTAAGCATAACTGTAGCAGTTTCTGCTTTACCCATTCTTCTTCCTGGAGCTGATGGAATTACACGAGATTTAACCTTAGCCTGTATAAGGGAATCTTCAATCTGTTGAGCGATTGAAGTAAGGTCTCAAAACCCTCCTGTGTATTTCACAGGGATCAATGGCGTGCATAATTCGTCACGCAAATTTGCCACACAGATTGGCAACAATTCCTCCTGAGGGAGTGCTAAACTCAGGGAATACGTTAATCCCTTCCAACGAGCAATGAAATCAGAGACTCTTTCATTTTCCCTATGCTTGCAGTTTGTAAGATCGAAAACTGTCGTTTTTGGAAAAGTTGAGCTAAACTGAAGAAGGAATTTTTGACGAAGATCCTCCCATCCGATGACTGACCGGGATTGCAAGCTTGTATACCAGACAAAAGCTGGTCCTTGCAAGGTTTGCACGAAGCATCTGAGTTTCACTGCTTCTTGCTGCTCTGGAGTTCCCATCATAGGATCAAAACAAGACACGTAATGCATCAAATGTTGTTCAGGGTCACTTGATCCATTGAAAGTAGGGAAAACAGGGTTTCCAAAACTGGATGGAGGAGAAATTGAATCTACCCATTCAGGGTAATCTTTCTTTTCAGGTTGAACTTGCGCCCATTTCCCTTCCATAGTTTCTAACTGAGCTGTTAATGACTCAATAGTAGTTATTAACTTTTGAGAAACGTCAGGTTGAACTTGGTTTTGGGTAGGTGCAATGAATGGAGCTTGGACAGACGTGGTGGTCGGTGCTGCAACTGATGGTAGTGCTGCCAACCGGTGTTGCGTTTGACCCATAGGATTAGACCTCTGTGGGTGTACTGATAAAGGAGGATATTCTTGATCCATCTCAGTAGTTACAACAAATTCCTTCGGCTGTCGGACTTCAGCATTCTTAAGAAGAAGACTACTCTGAAGTAGTTCTGCATTCAACCTTCTTAATTCTTTCATTTCTTCCTCCTATTGTGCAAACCTTTGCTCTAATGAGAGCGATTGAACTCTTTCAGAGGAAGGGTGAGAAGTAACCTGATTCTTTCCTTTCCCCTTATTGGATCCTTTTAGGAGAGGGGGAAGTGGGTTACTTGAAGGAATACCCAGATTTTGGGTAAGCCTTTGATTACGTGTGCGCACACCTTCTTCATTTAGGTCTGTGTGCGCAACTTCTTGAGCAGGAACCTCTTCGTCTGATCCCTCTGATTGAGCCTCATCTAGTGAATCAGCAGCAACGGCGTTGATGACATTAATGGATTCATATTGCATGGAATCCTTTCTATCATCATTTCTGTGATATTGTATTCTTCTATGTCCATGATGAGACATGGCATTCCGTTGACTTGATCCCTCAGGAACTTCTTGGAAAACCGTTACTTGGAGAGAATCTTCTGATAGCTTGGCTCTTCGTTCCTCTTGAGGCTTATTCCCTAATCGAGAGAATACTGACTTTCTCTGAGGAAGGGATTGAGGATTTGAAAAAGTCCCCAGTCCGGTGGACTGGGGATGTTCCTGCTGTTTCCGCTCAACTCCTCGAATCCCATTTGTTGACTCTGAGGGTTGGGTTAGAGAAGTCCCCAGTCTGACAAGCTGGGGTGTCTCTTGACATGATATGTCTGAGATCTTCTTAAAATCTCTCTTGTTCTTGCGAATATTAGTTCGGAAATTAGCTGGATGCATTAACCTGTATCCACTTTTATCACCTGGTTCAACAGACCGTTGGATGATTTCCGAAACTTCTGTCATTTGATGACGCGTTTGCTCCAGACGAGAGGCTTGTGCAATATTATCGCCTGCTTGATATAGGAGCAATTCAACAACTTGTTCTCTATATACTTGATTTTGAGAGGAACTAGTTGAAGCCTGTTCTTGAGCAAGCTTTTGATTATGAACAAAGCCCATTGACTGTGGCCGGCCATGGGCAATAACATTGCATGAGACCATTTTTGGCGGGCATTGCTGACCGGAAAGCACTATGAAATGTAGTGCTCCGTGAACACCCCATCATCTTATATGAACATCAGATGGAGCATTGGAAATTAACTGACGCAATTTTCTTAGTGTGCCAAGGCATGAACGTTGAAGGGTTCTCTGTTGCTTTTCATCCTTCGGATACCGAGGGACTGATAGAGATGCCAAATCAATCTGACGTTGTAGCCCTTCTATTATCTTAAGATGATTTTCATATTCATCGTAAGATAATACCTTCTTCTTTAATTGACAAAGAGTTTTCCATATGTTGAGACGAATATCATGGATTCCATCATCTGTCAACATCTTTGGAATGTCGTACTGGGAGTCAACCAAAGGCCAAAACATGACTGGTACTTCACCTTTTTCCAGTTTTTTCCTCATGTTCAGCATTTCCTCTTTATCATTAAATGAAGATTCTTCTACCTGTTTGGACCAGAGTTGGGGTTTCCTTGTTGCTTCATCGGATTCAACAAGATTGGTAGAGAGATCACTATTCATGCTGGAAGATGAATGACCCAGGGATGGTTCGGAGAATAACCTGAACCCCAGGCTATCTTCTGATGGAGAAAGAGTTTCACCTGCTGATAGTAAAGCATCAGACATGACTGGTTTTACGTTTTCAAGTGCCTCGAGATAGGAGGGCTTTCTCGTCACTACATTGCCTTCTGAAGAATTTTCGAGACAACGTGAATCACTACTGCGTAGAGGACTTTCGCAGCGAAGTTCATCACCATGAAGAGGACCGTCATGATGGGTTACAGCAAAAGATGAAATCTCTTGCTCCTTGGTCTTCTGACCACACAGAGGGTTCCTGTGGCTCTCATCTGAAGAAGAAACTTCAAGATTGACCTAATTTTAATGAAGCAAGTTTTCATGAGGAAGTGTCTGTTGAAGACCTTCAGAATTAATGTTCCCGTTATTGGGAACTGAGGGAGTAGAATCTTGAATTCTGACAGATAAATGTCTGAGGGCTTCAAGAACTCCAGCATCGAGCAAGGCTTGGTCACAGATTGGCCTTTGATATCCTGACTGTGCTGGGCGGATCTTTTTCTTAGATACCTTCTTACTCGCTTTAGAAACCACTTGATGATGAAACTGATTTCTCTGAGCAGGTGTATGTGCCTGATCAGGAAAGATGGTTAGGTTAGGCTGACGATCTCCACTCAAATCAGGTGTATGTGCCTGACTTGGTTGTCCGTGTGATATGGGGGAGTATGCCCCATAACCCTCTTGGACTGGAACAGATGTGTGTGTCTGTTCTGGAGTGAATCATTGATGTGTCACTCCATTGCTAGGGATAGATTTATGTGTCTATCCCTGTGATGATGCTGAAGCTGTTATGATATCCTGGGAAGCATCCAGAATATGAGCAGGAATTTGCTTCTGCTCTTTCACCATTGACAAAATATGTTTGGTGACTTCAGCCGCCGGAACGGGGATATACGTCCATTCCGGGCTTGGAGTAGGTGTATGTGCCTGCTCCTGTCCTCCTTTTCCTGTCAGTGAATCCTGACATTACTCAAGTGTGGAGGCAGAGAGTTGAGTCTGCCTCCTGTTTGTCATCGGGACTTTCCGACTGACTTCTCTATGCGCTACCAAGCGAGACTGTTGGTAGGCTTGATTAGTATTAGCAGGTGTATGTGCCTGCTGATTACACTTCGCCAAACGCGGTTGACGAGATCCATCATATGTAGTCAGACGAGCCTGCTGACTAACTGATGATGCATAAGCAGGTGTATGTTCCTGCCTATAGTACTCCGCCGGAATTGCCTGGCGGGATTGGCTTGATGCTGCCAGACGAGTCTTCTGGACAGCGGAATTAAAACGGGCAGGTGATTGTGCCTGCTCGTTATTTGCCACCAAGTTAGGTTGGTGAACTTCTCCGGAGATGGCAGGGATGACAACATGCCTATTGTTAACCGGATTCCATCTCTGGCGGTTCATCTTGCCTGCTCAGGTTCGAGGAACCTGAGCTGAATGCCTGGAGTCGGTACCCTCATCATGTTGAGGGCGCACTACCGCACGAGTCTGGTGGCGATTGTTGATGGGAGCCCTCGAGAAGGACTCCTGTCTTTTTGAATTAAGGCCCTGAGGGACCTGCTCATTCACTTCCTCAGAGTAAGGGAGTGAATGGAAATTGTGTTCCGGGGATAACGACCCGAAACGGTTGGAGACGGTAGTCAGCACCGCCTACTTCTTGATCGCTGGCCGCCATTGTCCGGATGACCAGGTAGAGTTGTTAACTTGGAGGGCTTGACGAGAGGCCTCCAGAGTTGGGATAGTACCATTGCGACTGTACTCCTTAACCAGTGCATTAGAAACCCAGCGTTGAAGACGCTGAGTTGGTGATGTCATCCTCAGAGCGGACGACGTTCCAGCAGGAGTAGCAGCATTGGTTTTCACAGCAGCAGACCTCACAGTAGAGGTGTTCACAGCAGTAGTATTCACAGGGGTGAATTTAAGGAAAGCCATTTTGCAGAAGATCTTGAGAAAAGAGTGCCTTTTCCATATAACAGATATAATCAAGATGAATCCGGCCACTGCATCTTTTGGATGAGCACATGTCAATGATTGATTTGTTGGCCCAAGGGGTCTAACAAATAAGAAAAACATCACTTTAACTTGGTTAAGGATTCACGTCGGGTTCACCATTTTTGTTTCGCACAGAATCTGGGGATGACCTCCTGGACGGGAGATTCAAACATTCCGATCGGTTTATAACGGGTTTGTTCGTAGAACCGGAAACATCCAATGATTCCACATCCGTTTGGACCTACTTTCCAAAGGTAGGCGCTCATTAGCTAGTGGGCTAATGAGGCTTAGGAATTTGCATTGTTCGAGAGGATGGGAGGTCGGACTCATCACACCTTTTTGAGGGGAATTATTGTCTACTCCGGGACTCTCTTTATAGATTTAAGTTATGTTCGTGAATCCTTATTTATATTACCAAGTATAAAATGAGATTTCCTTAAGTTTTAACAATCAATGATTAAATATTCAAGAAATTTAGAGAATCTTTTATATGTATTCGAGGTTCTTCATAAATAGTGAATCATCTATATCTGTTTAGAGATTCTTGGTCAATGGTATCCTTCAAAACATTTATATAAAAGTCTCTTGGTCATTATGATGACCAGGCTGGTTTTAAAGCCACTCAGTGGGGCACTTGAAGTTTATCGTCATTCAGAAGGACAAGGATTATTTCAAAGTTGGGATCGAACCCATAAATGGGCTACCTACGTATCCTTTGTTTTGGAAAAGGAATCAGAACCCATGTAGTTCGGGAAATGGAGTATGATGTTTATGATTGATGGCTCAAAGAAGAATGTCATAATTAATTTTACACTATAAGATCACGTGAGTCATGCTCGGTGTGAGAAACAAGAGGTATAGGTAAAAATTAGACAATTGTGCCATGAAAGATGCAATCATAAGAAATTTTTTGGGGCTTATGTATGTATGAATACCCAAAATAGATGAAGGTTTAATATTTAATTTCAAGGAGAAAATCCAAGAACAGGGTCCATAAAGGTATATGTGCTTTGTGGAGATTTGAATACTCTAATCTTGGGGTTTACTCCGAAGGAGGATGCCCAAGTTAGGAGGGGACTTATGATTGGGTTTTACTCCTGAAAAGGAAACCCAAATCAAAGGTAAATTAGGACTGGTTAAGAGAATTTTAAGGGGGCTTGAGGTTTACTCCTAAAAAGGAAACCCAAGATTATGACTGGGACTTACTCCTAAAAAAGGAGTCCCAGGTTATGAATGAGCATTATTCCTGAAAAGGAGACCCAGGTTAGGGGACTTGGGGATTACTCCTAAAAAAGGAAGCCCAATATTATGACTGAGTCTTATTCCTGAAAAGGAGACCCAGGTTAGGGGACTTGGGGCTTACTCCTGAAAAGTAAGCCCAAGATTATGACTGGGACTTACTCCTAAAAAAGGAGGCCCAGGTTATGACTAAGTCTTATTCCTAAAAAAATGAGACCCAGGTTAGGGATTAAGGTTTGGGGCTTACTCTTGAGGAGGATTCCCATATTTGAGGTTGGGGCTTACTCGTAAGAAGGATGCCCAATTTTAGGAACTTTAAGAATTTGGGGCTTACTCCTGAGGAAGATGCCCAGGTTAAAGGATTTATAACTGGGGATTATTCCTGAAAAGGAGACCCAGGTTAAAGGGGAATTTGTCAAGACTGGGGCTTATTCCTAAGGAGGAGGCCCAGGTTGAGGGAATTATAAGTCTTTTGGAGACATGGAACTTACTCCTAAAAATGAAGCCCAAGTTTTAGGGGACTGGGGCTTACTCCTGAAAAGGAGGCGCATGTTAAGAGAATTATGGATTAGGGCTTACTCCTGAGGAGGAGGCCTAATTAAAGATTCTCTCATCCTTTTAATGATGAGGTTGAATGAAATCTTCCACAGAATTCCTTTCAGATAAGGAAGTCAATCAAGAAAACATGTCAAAGATGGCTTTGAAAAGTGTCTTGAAGACTGGATCTTGAAAAGGAGAGGTGGAATGGTATTAAGGAGATTAATTGGACAAGGAGGGCACCCAAAAACATAAGGGCGCGCAAGTCCTTAAAGGCGCGCAAGTATTGCGGCGACGCACAAGTATTGGTCGCGCAAGTATACTTGCGCGACATGAGGGGTACTTGCGCGGTTCTCAAATATCATTTAGAATATTTGAGCGACTCTTTAAAAATCCCTTTAGAATCCTCTTGAGGTTTATCCAAAAAAGGGACGCGCAAGTTCTATTGAAAGAATAAGGCGGAGCGCAAGTGTTGATGAGTTTCAACACTTAGGCCTTCCTTCTTCTCTTTAAATCTTCCGTTCTAGGTAAGAAATTACCTTAGAAGTGTTCCGGAAGCTTTGAGAAGAGACATGGGCGTCGGGAGCTTCAATCCGAGTTTCTGGAAAAAGATCCTCTCGAATGGGGGGCCCACAGGGTCTATTTATTGGCAGGAGAAGACCCCAGGCGGTTACCAGGAGGTTATCAGTTAGGTCGCGCAAGTCACTTGCGCGACCAAGGTCGCCGCGCAAGTACACTTGCGCGACAGTGAGATAACTTGCGCGGTGCAGTTGCTTTGGATCCTGTCTTCATGCCTTTGTCGATTTTGATGTTTTCTTCAAAGGATGAATCACTTTGAGCTTGGATATTCCCTTTTCCGATCTTTAAGATTCTGTGACGAAAGGAGCGTCAACACATTATATCCTCGTGCCAAGACTATAAATAGTCATTTTGTCAAGGCCTTGTGCCAAAAAAGTAGATTGTCTCATGAAACCTACCGATGCACCGAGGGGCTATAGTAGGCCCCACCTGACACTTACTATGTCCAATGCATTCCTCATATAAAAGGGGTAAACATAATCAATATATACATTCATATTGAAACTAACATATAAAATGTAAATAACATTCCCCAATAATTGAACATAAAAATTAACCATTAGGAATATTATGGTAAATGATATAACAATAGAACAATCATAGTCAGGATACTAGAAACAAATCAACAACATATCTTAGATGATATCATAATATATACACCTCAATTACGTATAACATTCAATAATGGGTTTTGACATAGATGAATATATTTATAAATGAGACCATTGATAAATTCGGGAGGAAATAATCCTTAAATATTCCAATGTGTCCCATACCACCTTGAAAAATTAAAATCATTGTCCCTTAGAATATAATGAGAAAAAGGAGTCTCTTATATGATATACCCAAGGGAAGTACATAACCCACAAGAAATAAATATGTTATAAACAAGATGTATATCTCATAGATACGAGGAAAATTCTTTTTACTTTTGAAAGAATAATCTTTTTGGAAAATTAGTTATAATTACCATGAAATCGAATTTTAAACATGAATATCCCATAAAATTAAATAATAGGACACTGAAATTATATTTTATGAATAAATGATTTCCCACTGAAGTGAAGTCATGTAAAAATAATTCTAAATATTCTCTATATAGAAAACTTTTTAGAGTATCTTAAAGAAAGTATTAAATGGAATTTTAAATTTGAAAGGAGAATTTGTTCTCCAAAAATCCAGAAATTATACAAAATAATTATTCTTAATAAAATGAGTGATTTAAAAAACAAATGGTGGATTAAAAAAATATTTTAGTACACCTAAAAGCATGTAAGAATTTGAAAATTATCCATTGAATAAAGTTTGTATTTGAGAAACAATTTCGAACATTCCTTTTAAAACATGTAACTACCGATAAAATAAGAAATGATTATGGTTGGTGAACATATATATAACACTAACACAAAATTTATGGGGAGTACATAATAATATACAATAGTTTCATTTATTTAATTATACAATAAAAGGAACCCGAATGAAAATGAAGTTTCTAAGGGAAAAACCCTTAGCACTTTGTAATCAATAGTTTTGTATGCCACGAAAATTAATAATAATAAAATGCTACATTGAATACCATGAAAATAAATATTTTTATTATATGTTACATAAATGGGAATTATATAGACACCATACACATGTTTTATTAGTGAATACAAGAATGCTCACAAAAATGGAAGTGAGATAAAGAAACCCCTTACCTTAAGTCCAAATGTGTTTTTCTCTTGAACATAATTACATGGAATATGTAATTAGACATATTAGTAACGTATTTTATAACCTATTTTAAATCTATTTAGTTTATCATCATTATGTTTAGTACATTTATTCCCTTCACGATAAGTAATTATATTGAGTTTCACTGTTCTGTAGTGTTGGTTTTCATTATTTCCATAATCGGTTTACTTGTTCTAAAGTAATGAATTTTATTCAGAATGGATGTAAATATCCCAAATTGAATTTGCAATTTATTTATGATCATCAATTTGTTTTAGTGTTCATTTATATAATTTTGTTACATGGCATGAGGATGAATTATTATATATAACTGTATTTATAACTGTTTCAATTATTTTGTGGGTTTTGATTACAACAAATTCATTTTTCTCTATAACATAATACCATTTATACAAAGGGATTACAGAACCTTAAATAGGGTATATTACATATATACTAATAACATTCAAACATTCCATAATTTTTCATTACCATAATTGAGAATGATAATAGAAATTGAAATCCCATCGTCCTTGAATGTGGTAAATGGACACATCTTGGATGGTGTTCTTGCTACTAGTATAAAAGAAAGTTAAAGGAAGAGATGATGATACCATATTCCACTATCATGTAAAAATTATAGTACATGTAATGTACTAGAGTCATCACAAAATTAGTATAAGGATAGGTAATAATTGAAAAATAAAACAAATTAACTTGAAAGGAAAGATAATGAATTGAAAGTGGAATTTACCTCTTGAACAAAACTTCCTTGAGATCCTGTTTAAGAGAGAGGTTTTGGTATTTTTATAAGAACAAGGATTGCTAGAAATGGGAGAGGTGGTTGGGAGGTTATTTGAATAGAATTTTGAGAAGGAACAAGGCTTGAGAAGAGTGAAGAGAAGATGGAGTGATGAGGGGGTTTTATATTGGAGGGGAGAATGGATTTCTAAAATTTTTATTCATTATTTTTTTTCTCCATAAAAAGAGGAATAGTGAGTCTTCCCTAACCTAGAATAGAAAATTTATCATGTGATTATGAATCAATTTGGATTACATCAGTATAACATCATACATGACTCTATAATTAGTGTTTTTAGTTTATTTTGTAAATTAGGGTAATTCACTATTCTTAAAAAAGTCTTGTATTTCCAAAAAATCCCCAAAATTCAACCCAAATATTTTTCTATGGGTAGAATCCAAAAATGAAGTTCATTTTTCAAAAATAATTTTTTAAATATTATTAATTTAACATTTAATTAAAATCATTATTTATTCAAAAAAACATTTTTAAAACATTTTTTTACTCATTCCAAAACATAGGTATATCGTACTCCAACTTGATTATTATATATATACTATCATAGCTAAGGTTACTATTTATTAGGGTATATCACAATTCATAAGGGTATGTTATATAAGGGTAGGTAAATATTCACCAAAAATTATGTTTTCCTTATCAGAATCCAAATAACTTATTCATTGCAACCGTGTTTATCATATTTTCAAAATTAACATAACAAAAGTGACAAACTTATGTTAAAGTGGGAAGGTTATAACAATGTGTTGTTTATAGAGACTTAGTGATCCATGCATTCTATAATAAATCTATTTGTAAATTTTGGGATGTTACATAACAAAACTATTCAATTATCTCAAATAGAATATGTGATAAGGATATAACATTCCCTACATCTCAAAATGAGGATCCCCACTCCTTGGAGTGATTCCAGAGGCCACATGGTCAGTCACCTTGAACAACAACAAACCTTGAAGATGACCTACATATGATTTCTTATGAATCAAATCCATCTCAATTGTATTCCTAATCACACTATAAGAAATTTTTTAATAGCACTAGAAAACTACTGACCGAATATATATTTTTTGGAAAAATGAACAATTTCAACATATATTAGGTATATTGATATAAATTTCAACTACCATCATTTGTGTTTACCCAATGATTTATATGTTGCTATTAATTATTTAATACCAACATATATTTCACCAAGAATTAAATTTGTTGCTTTATATATTAATACCAACATTTTTTTGACAATAAATGATTCTATTGATATTATTTATAATTACCAATAGTATTTTTTCAATTTATAAATTTGTTATTATTATTTTTTGGCCACAAACAAATCATATAACTATAAATTTTTTATTAATATCAGTTATTATTTTCAAAAAATATATATATTTCTATTAACAAAAACATATTGATAAATATTTGAAATATGTTCAAAAATAATAATTCAAGATATTTTCTATTTGTAATAAAATTAAAATTGAATTTTATATGTTAGATTAAATATTATATGAGTGATATTTTTAAAACCATTCATGTATAAGTTAACAAAACTAAAAATAAATTTCTTCAATAATATTTAATAATATGTTTAAAAATAAATTAAAAAAATAAATAAAAAATATATTCCTTCCCATCCTCATTTTCTAACTACAACTCCCCTCTTCCCTGATTTCCACTAATTATTCATCGATCGCTGCCCACACAGTGGAAATATCTACATGTGCCATTGTCTTAGTTCATCACCCTCATGTGTACCTGCACACATACCCACACCATCTATAATTTAACATTTCCCACACCCCCTATCGATGTTTAATTTCATTTTCCCCTTTTAGCTATGAAGAGAAGAATAAGTGATGGGATTTGACACAAACCCGTTTCTCATTTAATAAATAATTTTTTTCTCCTTTTATATAGCATTTAATTATTCTCTTTATGTTTTAAGAAACAATAATCATGAGTATCTTGTGTTTGAATTGAATTTTAGTTATGGTTTTCGGTAAATTCCAAAGAAAAAAGTCATTATTGTTCTTGTTCATGTTTTTAGAGATATTTTATGCTAATTACATACTTCTCTAGGGCCTCTCCAGATGAAATGTGATTTCATAATTTATCACATCCCATGGAAATGTGTTTGATCCTAACATTGAATTGAATTCTTGTGGATAAGATTATTCCACCTTCCAACACACCTGCCAGAATTATGCTCCCTTACTCCTAAACCAAATATTCTCCTCTTAGGTTCAATTTTATAGTATATAATATGCATCTAATAAAAATACCCTCATCTACTTATTTCTGGTTACATACAATGGTATAACAATATACTTGTGAAAAAAATCCTAAGATTCAATTTCAAACTCTTCTCTTTCATTGCTTCCTTAGCAGTCACAGTTTCAAACATTCTCTATTTCATAAATATATTTTATATTCCACAAATTTTCTCCCCTTTTATTAGTTAATATATAATTTTAATAATTATTGATGTATCTTATTTTTGATATCCACAACAGTCGTTAATTTTATCAGATTTGAATTCATCATTCTATTGAATTACATGAAACCTCTTCTCAGTAAATTTTTCCAACATAGAAATAAAATGAAAAGAATTAATGTATTAATAAAAACAACTTATGACAAGTAATATTCATTACAGTGTTTTATCAATGGAGTCGATGCGCTATGTGTGAAACAAGTGAAAAATGACGTTTAAACCAGTCAAGTCTGTCCTAACATTTTTTGATGAAGAATCAACCATTATGCTCTGAAAGAGTTATTCATATTCTGCCGAGAGTATATTAGCCTTCCAACAAATAATTTCATTAAAAAATTCCTATATACTCATATAAATTTTTATTTAAATTCCCTATTAAACACCCCTTTTATTTTATCTCAACATAATATGTATAGATTTTTGCCCCCTTTTTAAACACATGATAACATAAATGGGGAGAGGGTTTCCATTCAAACATCCTCAAGTCGAGAAGTGTGGCTAGAATTTATGATCCAACCATTTTCTTTAATTTATAACCTCTTCTTCCAAAACCCATTTTAGTGGTCCTTAATTTACAAATACCACTTGTTCACAAATACTTTAGTTTTGAATGTTTCCCTTACACATCACCTTTGACTCATAATTTCCCTTCAATGTTCAATTCATACAATTTATAAAATGCTATTATTTCATCTAGATTATGCAAATAAATACTATAATACACATCTCTCATTATTTACCACCAGATTCATCATTATTTATCTACGAATTATATGTCATTATGTCCATTACTTTCTTGTTGACATGTTGACAACCTCTTTCTATTTAATATTCTAGTTTTATTTATTCAGTATCTATGATGATTATTATAAATAATCCTCAATTAGTGTTTTTTCAGAAAATTACTTATTTTAGAATAGAATTTGACCAATTCCTTGAATTGTAATTTTCAATGTACGATATTTCATTTGCATGAAAACATGGATCCTACATTACAAAGGGACCATTGTTTCTTTCTAATAACATTTACTACTGTTTAAGTATCTTTCCTTATAAACAAAATTACCATTAATAAATTATCTATAAAAAAGTCACACATATTTTATTCCAAATTAATATGAGAGGCTCTATCAGTTTTTATTAAAGTGTATACCTACGTGGTGTCAATACACACATTCATGGTGTGTCCAAAACCTCTATAGTAGAATTAGTTTTTTATTATTATATCATATAGATATTCCTTTAAAAATTTGCAAAGATACTTTCTTATTAAATATTCAATATATGTAAAACATTAATTACCACATGTTACATTCATTATATTAGAATAACTTATGGATGAAATATTTTTCAATCCAAATTTTATCCCTTTCTAATCCTACAAAAACTCCACATTTATATCTTTTATCTAGGATTCCACCACATAAAATTGAGAGAATGCTTCATGGATAAATATTATTGTGTCATAAATATATTTATTGAGATAATTTATGTCTACTTTGGGGAATTTCATTTTATCCTTTTGATCTAATAGTTTATAACTATATTTACCCAAAAATTACTTTTCACCTTCATCTCGGTGTAAATCTTTTTTGAATGGCCCTCTCTTGTTCAAATTTTCTTCTAAATGCCTATATATTATCATGATTACTTCTTAGAAATCCTCCAAATCAACCCCATGATTCTGTATTCAATTATTCATTATAAATCATTAAAAAAATTTACTTATTGAGGGAGAATTTTATTCTTTATATTTACATGATGTTGTTATCAAGGTATTAAATTTATCATACACCAGTTAATTTTATTTACCTATAATAGTGCACCCAAATTCATTGTCACATTTTTTATTATTATAGTTCTCACCTATTAAAATAATAAGTATCTCAACATTAAATTTATTGTCACTAATTATTTGAGTATAGAATGATTAATATTTTATAGATTCTTTATACATGTTCTCGAATTATTTCTATATATTAAATGTTTTTGAACAATGAATAGTTTTTTTGAACACCTCCCCTATTAAATAATAAATCTAAATCCACTATGATTCTCTATCAAAATGCCTTTTCCTAGGATTTCCCAACTATATATATAAGGCTCAGGCCTTAAACCTTACTTAATATCGAATTAAAGGAATAATTCACATTGAGGATCTTTTCAGGTTTAGATTTTTAGAGAATTAGGACATAACTATTACATCTCAAAAGATTACAAAGTAGAAACTTTTACTAAGTTTCCATAAAATAAAAACTCTTAAAAAGAAAGATTTCCAGTTCCATGTTTTAGGTTGCATGACTTTCCCTTGATCCCATCCTTGACCATATTCCACGTTAAGTCCTATGAAAAACATTTCAAAAACACGGGATGAGCATAAAAAGCTCAGTAAGGGATACACAAAGAATGAAAACTGTTATTTTTTCAAAACCACAAGTAAACCATGTATACTTTATCAAAGTAATACTTTTCACCATTTTGAAGTAGTAAAAACTCTTCGCTGAATAAAAGTTCATTACATACCCTTCTGTAACCAAAATATTACCATAAAACCCATATAAAGATCACATAACATATAAAGGTAACATGGGACATAAACATACTTAAGTGGAATACCCATAAGGTCGACTTCCATACATATCACTTAATGGAATAGCAGTTCGTCCAACTTCCATACATACTTAATGGAATCTCCATACGGTCGACATCCATACATACTTAATGGAATAGCCATACGGCTAACTTCCATACCCAATTCATTGGAGGTTATAACGTAACCACTCGTCCTGGTAATCACGGCACCACCCGTCATATGGTTTATCACATAACCACCCATAAAATGTCCAAGTACCATTATAAAATTATAACACATAAAACCAACATAAATGAATTATAACATTTCCACATTTCAATCACAATATATCATTTAATTATATTGAAATAATTGAATCTTTTATTAAATCCATTTTCAATACCAAAATAAAAAAAAGTATATGGTATTTATTTTCTTTTAAAAACATTACGGCTTGTTGAGGAAGCCAAAGATCAAATAATACTCGCGGCGGTGGAAAAGGTCATTGTCACCGTGTACGTAAAAAGAAACATTCCTTTTAGTCATTTAGTAAAATGCTTCGTAGATAAAATATTACTTTTGAATAAACGTAAACGTCAAAGGGGTTTATACACCGTATAAAATCAGGTTGTGTATTAAACAAAATAGGCCTCAATGAATGGATATTGAGACGAAGTCCATTACAAAGACGGTATCCTTGGTTTAAGGATAAATCAATTACATAATTATGTGTGACAAATGAATACACCCAATATAAGTGGATATTAAGTGTAAAACAATCAAAGGTTATTCACACATATTCATAGAATGACATATTCAAGGAGTATAAGATTATCCCAAAGTATCGAATTTGGGTTAAGAAGTTCCTTTGCAAAAATATGACAGCCTAACGACGTCACTAAAAAATTTATAAAATGAGTTGATAAGAGATAAAAAGGGTATCTCATCACATGGACATAAAATTTACATCAATAAGGATATATGAGGACATATACCAACATAACAATATGTGAATTAAAAGACCCAACAAAAGAAGTCTTTTAAAAAGAGGAGGGTGGAAGGTTCCCTTACCGACATGGGTATCTTTCGAGACATGCACCCCGTGAAAGAATAACAATACAACACTGATGTAAATACTCATAAATTAGAGTATATTACACAATGAGTAAAATAATGGGTAGTACATACACCACTCAAAGGAAATTGTGGAAAATGTAGCATAAATATCACGGGAATAAAAGTGAGATGAAAAATCACTTACCAAAACCAGGTAGCCTAACAGCGCCACTTAAAACATCAAAAAATGGATTGATGAGATCAAATAGATTATCTCATAATATTACAATAAAATGTACAGAAAAAGGAATATAAAATAAAATCCCCCATAATATTAAAGAGGATCTTAAATGAAGTGAAATAAATGAGAGTACTTAAAAAAAAGAGGTTAGATCTCTTACGAAAATTCGGCAGCCTAACGGCGCCACTCAAAAATTCCAAAATGGATTGATGAGAGAAAATAAGGTCTCTCACAATATGAAAATAAAAATTAAAGTATGAGTAATATAAAATAACATCTCAATCACAAGAATTATGAGCTTAAAAGGAATGACATAAAAGAGTGTACTTAAAAAGAAAGAGAGAAGTAGGATCCCTTACCTTGGGCCCGACTTGACTCGATCATTCTTTAACATCCTGAATAATAAACATGAGTTAATTTATATTTTCTTAAGAACCTTTTTCAAGTTCATTATTCCTTTTATATCACTTATTTACATTTTATAAACATTATGTAATCATTAATTTAATAAAGTTTGTTTTGTCGATATTTGGTTCTTTAGTCGAAAGTGGACTTCTTACGATTACATGTTGTTCGTGTGGTCAATGGTTCATTATATACAGAATGATATTAATGATTTGGATATCATATATATCATATATTTCCAGAATATACATGTATTTATAATAATACATAATCATTTAGAGGTAAGAAATGAAATGCACCGTTTATGGAGACGGTAAGCCGTACGTATGCATGAACGCTACTTTCATTTCTTTGTCATATTAACGGAATTATAAATAAATGAGATGTATGTATATTTTAATTCCATAATTATATTCATCATATATATGTAACATAAATTATATATATACATTATAAATATCTACTTATAATAGTACATTAAATTTGGGCTTAAGAAATGAAATGCACCGTTCATGGAGACGGTAAGCCGTACGTACGCATGAACGCTACTTTCATTTCTATCTCATACATTAATGGAAAGAAATAATAATGATATAGAGGTATATTATAATTACAGTATAAAATCATGTATAATAACTTTAAATCCATCCTTTATACATCCCACATATGGCATTAACGAATCAAATCACTTTGAGGGGGCGGTAGTCCGCACTTCCTAAAATGAAGATATCGCGTATACCCATAATAGAAACCATAAAGGAATGTCCAAAATGAAAAATAAAGAAGCTTAAGGAAAACATAAACATATTATATATCATATATAAATATAGTTTCATCTTAATGACCACCTTTGAAGGTGTTAAAAGAATTTTTAACAATCAACGTTTCGGGAGGCCGAAATTCGCCATCCACGGAAATAGTAAGTTCTTTAACCATTAGATGTAGGTGTGTGTAAGTGTAGCTCAAATCCTTCTTATAAAAACATCATAGTATATTTATGATACTTGAGTTGTTACAAAATAAATGAATAAAAAGAGTTTAAGGGGTTGGAGAAGCAAAATAAAACAAAAGGACTCAAGTGAAAACATTACCTTAAAATCGGGTAACTCCCTTCGGTTTGAGCTCAAAGGATTTCTTGGGAAGACTTCTGCCCAAAGTGAGGTTTCAAGGAGTAAGAGAGGGAAGTGGAGAGGCAAAATGGGAAGAGTTTGGCCGAGCCAAAGGCTTTGGGATTGTGGGTAAAGAGGTAGAGGTGGGGCCTTTTATAAGAGGAGAGGAGGGGCACTCTTGTAAGTTACAAAATGTTACATTATTTTCAAAAAGCGTTTCGGATTTTAAAGGTCCCACATTGATGTATTTCGAGGATAAGGTGATAAGGGTTCGAACGCCACTCATCCAATAGGCGTTGGACATGTGTAGGTCTTAGATATTACATTATCTTTCCATTTTATTTAAATTGTTAAATAATGAGGTCATCGCTGCATCATTATGATGTCATACATAATTTAATTTATTTAATGTCTAAAAATTATATAAAAAAATACTATGATGTAGTAAAACATTTTAGCTTTCCAATTACTATTTATAGTCAAACATATGACTTTTATAACCCCATGTAAAAATTGATTTAGTAAAACAACTCATGTTTGTGTCATTTTTACTTTAACATTAAATAAAAAGATATTTATGTCATTTTCCAACCAAAGTGGCTCCATGGGGTCCCCAAGTTGACCCATGGATTGTCTTGGTCGGCCATGACACATCCATTGAGGGTAGGACATGTTTCTGGGTCATTTAATTTTATTGAAACATTATTCTTACCTTAAACTACACTAATTAACTCTAATCATGATTAAAAACTTAATAAGTTACTATTCACCAAAAAATTATTTTAATCCCATTGAACCACATTTTACTTCTTAAGGACAACCATGTATGTCGGATTTTTGAAATTCAAAACACAATGATGGTAAAATTTCATTTAAATGGAAAATCCGTTTTTATAAGTACCACTTAGTGGTTTCACTATTCATCAAAAATTGATGTTTTTCAGAAAATTACCATAAGATCACCCTAAGCTATATTTGATATCCCGAATTCAAAAATGATGTCCATTTTACAAAATTCAGAACATATTAGTTGCATTAATTAATTTAATAATTAATTCCCGCTGTTAAAACAAATAACGTGTTTTTATGAAACAAAATGTATCAAAAGATTGATACTAGTTTAAGTCTGATTTCAAAGTGAAATTAAATCCAACGACCACTATTGGATTAAATGGTAAAAATATATTATAATTTCACTTTAAAACCAATTCAAAATATAATCTAATCATATAAATAAATTAGATTAAAAGAGGTATTGAATTAAAATACAACATTTTTCACTATTCATTATAAATTGATCTTTTTTGGAGAAATACCAAAAATTTACGCAAAGTAAACATTGATGTCCTGATTCTAAAGAATAATTTTATTTTGTCAAATATAACACATAAAATTTTCAACAAGTGGATTTAAAATAGGTTCGCCATTAAAAGAGGGTTAATCGACCTTTTAATGAATATTAGAATGTTTACGCTTAAAATTGGATTCATTTGCATTTTTTAATCCTCTAACATTTATTGTAAAAAGTAAATATATTTGACAAACATATATAATTATTTTGTAGTTAGTTCTGTTCATTCCCGCCATTACAACGGCAAGACGTTAATTACTATTTAAAATAATATTATTTTATTATTAGAGTGCAACGTAAGATACCCAAGAAACTCGTTGATGCGTGTTGGGTACGCCATCGAGCATAACATACCCTTTAAAGTAATATTAATATTTTATTCACAAATATGGATAAATATAAAAATGTCATATTCTTTAATTACCTGGGGTGTTACATCCTTCCCCCCTTTTGGGAATTGCGTCCTCGCAATTTTAAAATTGAGCTTGGAAACCTCCTTGAAAGCCCACATCGGAACAAGATTCGGTAAAACAATCACTTTAAAATAAATAAAGATAAGTACAGAGGTCAACCGAGTTAACCCATAATAGGATTCTGTGTAGGAAAACATGGACATGGAAGAAAAAGCAAAGGATCATGTTCTTGAGGGAGAGTGATTGTAAACATGTCTAGGAGGAAGTTAACCATAAGAAAATCAAAAACATGTGATGGGTTAAATGGTATTCGATTCCCCAGTAGGAAAAGTTAATATACAACATTTTTGTTTTAAGTTACATTTTATTGAGGAATTTATTCATAAGGAAACATAATCACTTATCATGTTGACTTTCAACTTTTACTAGATTCCTTAATCAAACTTATATTTTTTCCAAAAGACGAGTATTTAGGAAGACTTGTTCGCATTAAGAGTACTATAATCAACTTCTAGAGAATCACCTAATCCACCAAAGATAACTATATACTTCCCATGTCTTTAGGCTTTATCCAAAACCAAAACCAAAAAGGTTAGTACAAGGTCAGATAATCCAGAAAAGGATAACCCTTTAAAAAGAAAATCTATGCTTAATCACCAAAATTTGTCCAACAAAACCCAATGTCCAATGAGGACTATTCGATAAACAAATTGTCCATAAAATACTTCAAAGTAACCAAACTAATATTGAAACCCAAATATTTTAAGGATTTAGTCACATAGTCTTCCAAGGTACAAATTAACACCTATGTCCAAATAACATCAGTTACTCTTAAAGTCTCATATTGAAAAGTAATTAACCTAATCACATACCCTCCATGATAGGATAATCATTTTCATAAATAACCCAAAATAAACTTACTCTTAATTCATAAAATCATATAACTAAAAATAATCAGTCAAACTAACCAGGGACTTCACGTAGTCCAGTGGTTGGCGATAAATACCAGTCGCACTTTGGTTGTGGGTTCGATTCCCGCAGCTTTGTCCGACGCGACGGGTTGTCACACGGTCTGCGTGTTGTCCTTTTCCAAAACTACAAAATTCTTAAAACATTCCCCAAAAATGGGATAAATCTTCAAAAATAACCATAACGTAATTTAACCTCAATTTTATCTCATGAATTTCACTTTCCATCATTACATATAGTAACCCATAATTACCTAGAAAGTAAGGATCATATAAACCAAAATGGGTTTTTATAACTATGTCCACAAAAGAACAGATTACTATTCTTTGAATAAAATTTTCATATATCAAACATCAGTGTTACACATACTATAAAAAGTCTTCTAATGTATCCCATCATCAAAAAAAACATAATACTCTTAAGAATTTCACCATAACTCTTGAAGCCCTTATATGTTGACTTCTTACTCATTCAACATTATTCATGATCCATTAACCATTCCTTCCCTACTTATTATGAAATACTTCTTTCCTACAAACAAAATCATGAATCATAACCTAAGAATCCAAAATAGAAAACAAAAGTTAAGAAATAATCCATACCTTTGATTGTTCATTGTCAGTTTCTTCATCCTCAATCGGAATGGCATTAGGTATTGGTAAACGAGTATTTGTATGAACATGGTGATCCCATTCACGAAACTTCTTCATAGGACATGGGTTTTCATAATGACCATTCACACCACATTTAAAACATTCAATTGATCCCTCAGAAATAAATTCATTCCCTTTCCTCGAGTCAACTGGATGCTTCCTTCTTCCATGGCGGGTTCTTGCTTTATGACCTTCATTTCCACATCTATAGCATATTTTTGTCCCTTTGAAACATTTTCCAAGGTGTTTCTTTCCACATCTATGACACATAGGTTTTTTAACACACTTACTTTTATGATTATTACCTGTAGTTCCGTACGGATTTGTTTCTCGAATATATGATGCCTTATAGAAATCACCAAGATTTAGGTGGTCAATCATGACTCCAGATAGTTGGTTGAGGATAAACACAAGAGTTCTCATTGTAGCTCCCATATCATTCAGTTGCTCGCTCAGAAAACTGTCACAGTTTCCTTCACATCCACCGTTACCTTGGTGCCTGCTAGATCCAGCAATTTACTAAAACCAAGAAGGTTAGTGTGAGTATATCAACAAACCATCATGTACTAAAGAGGAAGATAAACACTAAGATATACATACTCATTCACTTTATCTAAAAACTATGACTCTTTCTGAAATCCTAACCATTATGGCCATGTTACTAATGCTTAGAGAATACCCTAACCTCTAAAGTTATCTAAACCTCCCTTTGATACCAATTATAAGGCCTAGCCTTAAACCTTACTTAATATTGAATTAAATGAATAATTCACATTGAGGATCTTTTCAGGTTTAAATTTTTAGAGAATTAGTACATAACTATAACATCTCAAAAGATTACAAAGTAGAAACTTTTACTAAGTTTCCATAAAATAAAAACTCTTAAAAAGAAAGATGTCCAATTCCATTTTTAGGTTGCATGACTTTCCCTTGATCCCATCCTTGACCCTTTTCCACATTAAGTCCTGTGAAAAACATTTCAAAAACATGGGATTGGCATAAAAAGCTCAGTAAGGGATACACAAAGAATGAAAACTGTTAGTTTTTCAAAACAACAAGTAAACCATTTATACATTATCAAAGTAATACTTTTCACCTTTTCAAAGTAGTAAAAACTCTTCGCTGAATAAAATTTCATTACTTACCCTTCTGTAACCAAAAGATTACCGTAAAACCCATATAAAGATCACATAACATATAAAGGTAACTTGGGACATACACATACTTATGTGGAATAACCATAAGGTCGACTTCCACACATATCACTTAATGGAATAGCCATTCGGCCGAATTCCATACATACTTAATGGAATATCCATACGGCCGAATTCCATACATACTTAATGGAATAGCCATACGGCCGACTTCCATACCCAATGCATTGGAGGTTATAATGTAACCACCCGTCCTGGTATTCACAGCACCACCCGTCATATGGTTTATCACTTAACCACCCGTAAAATGTCCAAGTACCATTATAAAATTATAACACATAAAACCAACATAAAGGAATGATAACATTTCCACATTTCAATCACAATAAATCATTTAAATATATTGACATAATATAATATTTTATCAAAACCATTTTCAATACCAAAATACAAAAAAAAGTATATGGTATTTATTTTATTTTAAATACATTACGGCTTGTTGAGGAAGCCAAAGATCAAATAATACTCGCGGTGGTGGAAAAGGTCATTGTCACCACGTACGTAAAAAGAAACATTCCTTTTTGTAATTTAGTAAAACGCTTCATAGACAAAATATTTCATTTGAATAAACGTAAAAGTGAAAGGGGTTTATACACCATATAAAAGCAGGTTGTGTATAAAATAAAATATGCCTCAATGAATGGAGATTGAGATGATGTCCCTTACAAAGACGGTATCCTTGGTTTAAGGATAAAACAATTACATAATTATGTGTGACAAACGAATACACCCAATATAAGTGGATATTAAGCGTAAAACAATCAGAGGTTATTGACACATATTCATAAAATGACATATTCAAGTAGTACAAGATTATCCCAAAGAATCAAATTTGGGTTAAGAAGTTCCCTTGCAAAAATATGACAGCCTAACGGCGTCACTACAAAATTCAGAAAATGAGTTGATGAGAGATAAAAAGGGTATCTCATCACATGGACATAAAATTTACATCAATAAGGATATATGAGAAATATCCCAACATAACTATATGTGAATTAAAATACCCAACAAAAGATGTCTTTTAAAAAGAGGGGGGTGAAAGGTTCCCTTACCGACATGGGTATCTTTCGAGACATGCACCCCATGAAAGAAGGACAATACAACATTGATGTAAATACTCATAAATTAGAGTATATTACACAATGAGTAAAATAATGGGCTGTACATATACCACTCAAAGGAAATTGTGGCAAATGTAGCATAAATCTCACGGGAATAAAAGTGAGATGAAAAATCCCTTACGAAAACCCAGCAGCCTAACGACGCCACTTAAAACTTCCAAAAATGGATTGATGAGATCAAATAGAGTATCTCATCATATTAAAATAAAATGTTCTGAAAAAGGAATATAAAATAACATCCCCCATCATATCAAAGAGGATCTTAAAAGAAGTGACATAAATGACAGTACTTAAAAAAAGAGAGGTTAGATCACTTACGAAAATTCGGCAGCCTAACGGCGCCACTCAAAACTTCCAAAATGGATTGATGAGAGAAAATAAGGTCTCTCACCATATGAACATAAAAATTAAAGTATGAGTAATATAAAATAACATACCATTCACAAGTATGATGATCTTAAAAGGAATGACATAAAAGAGTGTACTTAAAAAGAAAGAGAGGAGTAGGATCCCTTACCTCGGGTCCGACTTGACTCGATCGTTCTTTAACGTCCTGAATAATAAACTTGAGTTAATTTATATTTTCTTAAAAACCTTTTTCAAGTTCATTATTCCTTTTATATCAGATATTTACATTTTATAAACATTATGTAATCATTTATGTTAATAATGTTTGTTTTGTCGATATTTGGTTCTTTAGTCGAAAGTGAACTTCTTAGAATTACATGTTGTTCGTGTGGTCAATGGTTCATTATATCCAGAATGATATTCATGATTTGGATATAATATATATCATATATATCCAGAATATACATGTATTTATAATATTACATAATCATTTAGAGGTAAGAAATGAAATGCACCGTTTATGGAGACGGTAAGCCGTACGTACGCATGAACGCTACTTTCATTTCATTGTCATATTAACGGAATTAAAACTAAATGAGAGGTTTGTATATTTTAATTCCAGAATTATATTCATCATTTATATGTAACATAAATTATATATATCCATTATAAATATGTACTTATAACAGTACATTAAATTTCGGGATAAGAAATGAAATGCACTGTTCATGGAGACGGTAAGCCGTACGTACGCATGAACGCTACTTTCATTTCTATCTCATACATTAATGGAAAGAAATAATAATTATATATAGGTATATTATAATTACATTATAACATCGTATATAATAACTTTAAATCAATCCTTTATACATCCCACATATGGAATTAACGAATCAAATCACTTTGAGGGGGCGGTAGTCCGCACTTCCTAAAATGAAGATATCGCGTATACCCATAATGGAAACCATAAAGGTATTCCCAAATGAAAAATACATAATCTTAAGGAAAACATAAACATATTATATATCATATATAAATATATTGTCATCTTAATGGCCTCCTTTGAAGGTGTTAAAAGAATATTGAACAATCATCATTTCGGGAGGCTGAAATTTGCCATCCACGGAAACAATATGTTCTTTAACCATTAGATGTAGGTGTGTGTAAGTGTAGCTCTAATACTTCTTATAAAAACATCCTAGTATATTGATGATACTGTAGTTGTTACAAAATAAATGAATAGAAAGATTTTAAGGGGTTGGAGAAACAAAATAAAACAAAAGGACTCAAGTGAAGACATTACCTTAAAATCGGGTAACTCCCTTTGGTTTGAGCTCAAAGGCTTCATTGGGAAGGCTTCAGCCCAAAGTGAGACTTCAGGGTGTAATAAAGGTAAGTGGAGAGACCAAATGGGTAGAGGTTGGCTGAGCCAAAGGCTTTGGGAGTGTGGGTAAGGAGGTAGAGGCGGGGGCCTTTTATAAAGGAGAGGAGGGGCACTCTTGTAATGTTACAAAATCTTACTTTATTTTCAAAAGGAGTTTCGGATTTTAAAGGTCCCACATTGATGTATTTCTAGGATAAGGTGATACGGGTTCGAAATCCACTAATACAATAGGTGTTGGACATGTTTAGGTCTTAGATATTACAATATCTTTCCATTTTAATTAAATCGTTAAACAATGAGGTCATCGCTGCATCATTATGATGTCATAAATAATTTAACTTATTTAGTGTCTAAAAATTATAAAAAAAATACTATGATGTATGAAATATTTTAATCTTTGTAAATGACTATATATAGTCAAAAATATTACTTGTATAACCCCATGTAAATTTTTTTTAGTAAAACATCTCATGTTTGTGTCATTTTTACTTTAACATTAAATAAAAAAGATATTTATGTCAATTTTCAACCAAAGTGGCTCCATGGAGTCCCCAAGTTAACCCATGGATTATCTTGGTCGGCCATGACACATCCAATAATGTTATGACATGTGTCTAGGTCATTTCATTTTATTAAAACATTATTCTTACCTTAAACTACACTAATTACCTCTAATCGCGATTAAAAACACAATAAGTTACTATTCACCAAAAAAATATTTTAATACCATTGAACCACATTTTACTTCTTAATGACAACCATGTATGTCGGATTTTTGAAATTCAAAACACAATGATGGGAAAATTTCATTTAAACGGAAAATCAGTTTATATAAGTACCACTTAGTGGTTTCACTATTCATCAAAAATTGAAGTTTTTCAGAAAATTACCAAAAGTTCACCCTAAGCTATATTTGATATTCCGAATTCAAAAATGATGTCTATTTTACAAAATTCAGAAAATATATTTTGCATTAATTAATTTTATAATTAATTCCCACTGTTAAAACAAATAGTGTGTTTTTATGAAACAAAATGTATCAAAAGATTGATACTAGTTTAAGTCCGATTTCAAAGTGAAATTAATTCCAATGACCACTATTGGATTAAATGGTAAAAATATATTCTAATTTAACTTTAAAACCAATTCAAAATATAATATAATAATATAAATAAATTAGATTAAAAGGGGTTTTGAATTAAAATACAACATTTTTTACTATTCATTAAAAAAGGAACTTTTTTGGAAAAATACCAAAAATTTACGCAAAGTAAACTTTGATGTCCCGATTATAAAGAAGAATTTAATTTTATCAAATATAACACATAAAATTGTCAAAAAGTGGATTTAAAAGAGGTTCACCATCAAAAGGCGGTTAATCAACCTTTTAAAGAATATTAGAATGTTTAAGATTAAAATTGGATTCATTTGAATTTTTTAATCCTCTAACATTTATTTTAAAAAGTAAAAATATTTGACAAACATAAATAATAATTTTGTAGTAAGTTCTGTTCATTCATTCCATTACAACGGCTAGGCGTTAACTACTATTTAAAATAATATTATTTTATTATTAGAGTGCAACGTAAGATTCCCAAAAACTCGTTGTTGCGTGTTGGGTACCCCATCGATCATAGCATCCCCTTTAAAGTAATATTAATATTTTATTCACAAATATGGATAAATATAAAAATGTCATATTCTTTAATTACCTGGGGTGTTACAATATATCAATGAATATACATTCGACAGTATTATCTCTACCTACATAAAAAATAACATATATCTAACATAATACATTCACAATGAGAAACCTAGTAAACAACATACTTAAAATACCAATTCATATGTCATAGGGACATATTAAACACATATGTTATATTAAAATCCATGTTAGATCATTTGGAAATTCATACTACCTGTTGTAGCACTATCCCATTAATATTCAAAGAGCAAGGATGTGGGGGAGTGGAATATTGGTGAAACAATGTGTTAGCTGATGAAATATATTTATTTTAATTATTTATTGAAATGGAAATTTTTTCTAGTATATTAAATGCATTATTCAATTATTTTAATTATATCATGTAAAAATATATTTAATGTAGATAATTAACTTTAGAAAAAGGATGGAATAATATTATTTGGTTCATAAAAATATGCTATGTTATTGGAGAATACAACTAGAATTATAGCAATATAACCATATCCAGTACAAACTTTGTGAATAAAATATTTAGTCAATAATAAATCCATTCCAATGTCCCCTTACTATAAAATAATCTAGGGATCATGAATTTACATCCAAGTGAACACCCCCTCTCCCTCTCTCTCCAGGTGATACATTTTAGAGTGTAGATAAATATTTATAGGATTGATATTTTTTACCAAATTTGTATATAAAATATGATAAATTTAACAATGTAACCTGAGATATGGAGTTTATATAAAATTCACAATTTTGATTTAATATTTAGTATTCAAAGGCTAATAACTCTGATGAATGAGTTGTTCTATTTCTAGAACGTGAAATGGTTTTATTTTAGAGTAAGATTCCGTTTATTATAAATTTAAAACTATTTGAGATAATTGAGAGTAGTATATGTAGTAAAAGAAATTTTTTACGATATTTATCATTCATTAAATAAGTATATTTTCACAACTTGTTCTTAATAAAATTCCAAAATTTATAAAAAATTAGTACATTCTCGGACATATATTCTATTTCTGAGCACATGCAACTATTAATTAAATTACTTACTTCAAAAATGCTTCAATTCACTAATGTTAAACTTTTATTTTTATTACCTTGAATAACATTGATACTTTGCTCCATTTAGTTAGAAATTTTCTATTTGAATCCTTATTATCATAGACATGTCATGATATGTAGTATAATACACTAAAATCTGGAATCTCTATATGTGTTACACAATTCATTGTTTGTAAAGTCATTGTGGAAACTATGTAAAAATCAATTTGTGGAATCATAATCATTATTTGTAAACATAGTTTGTAATCAATGTAATTAATACTAGTGCGTAATTTCCATCTATAAAGAGTGTCTGTAATATTAGTGTGTAATTTGTTTGTGCAAGTTGGGTCTGTGTGTGAAAATTGTATATAAACATCAGTGTATGATCATTGTGTAACCTCATTGTGGAATCTATGTGTAAAAGTTTTGTCTTTGTGTTTAAACGATGTGTATACATAGTGTGTCATATCATTTTATAATCAATGTGAGAAATCTGGGTATTTGAACTCAGTGTGTAATCGATGTCTACTAACTCAGTGTGTGATTGGTATCCTTAAAGTCTATGTGTCAAATTAGTGTGTAATTTGTGTTTTTTAACTCAGTGAGTCAACTCAGTGATTAATACGTGTGTGGAATCTATCTATCTCTGAAAACTATGTGTTGTAAACCTATGTCTCATATCCCAATCACTATCCACTCTAAATTATTGTTCTTGCATCTATTTACTTGAATCATTATCATTGTTTGTAAACTTCAATGTAAAATCACTTTGTATGTTCAATTTTTTACCTCATGGTTCAATCTATTTTTATGTCAGTAAAAAGTGCGTAAATTTAGTGTGTAATATCAGTATGAAATATTTTGTTTTCTTACCTAAAACCATTTTTCTATCTATTGTGAAAATTAAATATAAAAATGGTGTGCTCCAATTCATAGTAAGTGTAAACATGGATAACATAAAACAATCCATAAAAATTTGAGCGTAAAAACATGAACATAAAACATCAAAATCATGAGTAATGAACTAATTCATGGAAGTATATAAGGAATAGATCATAAAGGAACATTAATAATGAAAAAATATCTTGGGAATAAAACATTTTATTGTAGAAAACCATTAAGCATGTGATATGATGTCCATAGTAAACAACGCATTGTTTCCAAGACCATCATAGTGGAAAAAGTTTATTACTTAACCGAGTTTACTTTCCGTTCCAGCCCTGTAATACTGAACTAGATTTACTTTCTATTCCATCCATGTCTATCTCATGAGATATAAATATTTACCCAATGCATTGGGGGAGATATAGTTCCCACTCATCTCATAATAAAATCATTCTTACGTGTTCCAAAAAATAAACATAAATTATTCATCATAACCCAACGAATAAAATGTGTTTCATAAACATCATCCGATCATAACATAATCCATATAAAACATAAGGATATCATTTCATCATCATATAAATAAAACCATTTAATTAATAGAGACATTATACTTCAGACATAAACATATTACACAATTTCATCTTAGATGGAAAATATTTTCGATAAAACACTTGAAATGAATTCTTGAGGAAAATATCATATCTTCTTAAAAATAATTTTTTGTTCACAAAATTCAATGAAATTTTAAAAAATATTATTTTATTGAAAATAATAATGAAATATTGTAGACGACACTTCATGAAAATAAGGCGTTATGAATCCATAAAAATCCATTCATTCTGTATAAGTTAATAAATCATTCTCCTCATACATTTTCCAGAAACGCTAAAAAGTACCTCGTATGGTAAAAAAAAGAATGGTTTGTTCCATACCACATATTAGAAGTCAAAATGAGGTGAAAAAGACTTTAAAAATACATGGAAGAATAGTAAAAACTATATGAAAACATTTTTTATAAAACATGGACATGGATGACAAATATAAACAAAGTAAATACTTATGAATAAACAATCTCAGATAAGAGTGAGATTGGAATAATTATCCCTTACCATAGTTCCAATTTATTCTATATGTGTTAGAAACTCTTGTATAGTGGGTTTAAACGTATTATTAACTTGGAACAGAACCATAAAAATATTTATGATGTTATATATGATTCTTTTATGAATTTATATTACTCGTTCTTTTGGAAATTCCATGTTAAAGCCGCGTTTTGGGTAACATTGTTTCATTTATCATGCATGTTTTGACTTTAAATTATTCATATGATTACTTATATTATGATTAATTTATTTTATAATTTAAAACATTATTTATATATAATATATATTCAGAATATATATAATATATCGACAAATGGAATGAAGTACACCGTTTATGGAGACGGTAGGCCGTACGTACGGATGAACGTTGTTTTTGTTTCCTTATTAAATTTAATGGAAGTAAGTAAATAAAATATAAATAAATATAGTATCATTATTATGTAATATATTTCATTATTATTTATTATATATACTTTTTAATCATTCTTGAATGGTTAACATGGATAATGAATCTCATCACGCCGTGGAGATGGTAATCCGTATGTACGCACAAACAATGATATCATTCCCATAATTATTGAATGGAATTGGAGTAGATGATATAATATCATAGAATTTGTATGATGTTATAATAATAATATATAGTTATTTCTTCCATTATTATACCCATCCAAGTAGTTTGGTTATGAAAAATAGATTACTCCAGGGCGTGGAGACGGTAGGCCGTACGTACGAACGTGTGGTGATTTCTTTTTTCGTAGGATGGATATAAGGTGAAATAGTTTTGTTTAATATTTTTAATAACATATTTGTATATAATTTATACTTATTTTATTACTTTATAATTAAACAACTAAAGAATATGAAGTATAAGAATAATGAATCTTGAAATAATCGGTAGAAGAGATTACCTCTTCTTCGACACACCTCCTTTGAACTTTCTCTTAAAGGACATGAGTTGGTCTTTCGAGAATACCAGAATCTCCAAAATGTTACTAGGTAAGTTGAGAAGAGTAATGGGATGTTTTTTCCGAGATTTAAGGCTCAAGATTTAGTGAAGAGCAGAGGGAAGGAGGTTCCCTTATAAAGGAGAGGAGAGGGGCACTTTTGGAAACCTCAAAAATATTAATTTATAATAAACTCAAAAACCACATAAAAACATCCAAAATGACCCATATTAGAATATTAGATGATATAAGATTTTAATATCATCAACTAGTAAAATTTATTCAAGTTGGGAAATTATTTTAAACCTTATAAATTTGATTTAACCTTATTTTTTCTATTTATTCTTATTTTTGGTAATAATTTTCTTGAATTTTAAATTGTTATAAATACATAATTATGTGTTGTTAATTGTCTATAATTGGATACTTTATGAAAATTGAGGCCGTAAAAAATTCAAATTATAATTTTTAAATAAATATTTTACTTTTAATCAATTTAATAATATGTTAGTTTTATAAAATATCAATAGTGTCAATTTTGACAATATTCATTTATTTGTATTTATATTAAATACATACAGAATATATGTTCAAAAAAAATATTTAATATATTATTACCATGTAATATTCATCTATAAAATTTGTGGAACCCACTAATTAGTTCATATAATAATTATTTTAATAATTTAAATCCATTTATTTGATATTTCTCTTAATTAAATAATTACTACAACATTTTTGTATGATTATTTAATATACAGATTTGTTGAATAAAAATTAAAAATAAAATAACATGTTTAAGATAAATCTAATATATTTCATAAGGAAAAAATTATTTGAATTTATCTTCAAGAACAAAGAATTTTTAAAATTTTATCTTTATTAAAGTACAGAGATGACAACTTTGACATCATTTAAAATAAAATAATATAAATGTCATAATATATTTTATAAGCCTCTAAATGGTCCAAAAGTAGACCCTCAGATTTTTAGGGTATAGATATACTCGACCAGTATGGTTTGTTCAAGTATCTGGTCCTTTTTATGGGTATTATAATTTTAATAAAAACAATAATATTGATTTTTTACTAAATAAATAATTTCTACATTATTAATGTATAAGATAATAAAGTAATTATATATTTCTTAAAAATCACAAATAAATTACCATGATGAAGAAAAACATTTTATATTTCAAATGAGTATTCATAATTGAATTTATATCTTGTATACCTTTATATTAATAAAACTTTAATTACTAAAGATTGAGTCAGATATATTTCAATTTCTTAAAATAAAATAAATTAATGGTCTTAATCAAATCCAAGTGGGTTCCAAAAGACACGATTTCTACCCAATTATATTTTAGGATGCAATATAATCATCAAATTATATTAATACAAGAGTTATTGTAATTTTATAATATTCTTTTTACCCTTAATTATCTGATTTACTTTTAGCTATAGTAAATAAAATTTACCATAATTACTATTGATAATGTTTTAAAAAATATAAAATTAACATAAATTGGACCTAATTATTCCAAATATGGAATTATTTTTTCCAAATTTGAAACAAATAAGTTCTAGTATTTAATTTAAAATTAATCCCACTATTGAGAAAACTTGTTCTAAAATTTATAATATTACAAAAGATTAAAATATATTTAACTATGAATTCAATGTAAAATTAATGATAATGAAATAAATAATATTAAATGGTAAAAATATATTCTATTTATACTTTAATAAAATTAAATATTATAATGTAACCATATAAATTATCTTGATGAAATTTATTTTTATTAATTAAATTTTAGCATATTTTTACTATTCATCAAAATATTAAAGTTAACAAAAAAATATTAAAAAATAATCAACCATAAATTTTTAGATACTTATTGAAATGAATAAGATTATTTTTTTCAAATTGAACTCATAAACTTGTCAAAAACTAGATTTATTGTTGTGGTGCCTTCAAAAGGTAGCAAAACTGCATTTTTTAAAAAAATATTATTTTACCCGAAAAAATTTATTTTGTTCTAATACCATGTTCTAGAATATGTGGAAGATGAATGATAATGTTTTAAAATTAAAAATATCTTTACTACTATACATAACGTCTAGTTCATAATAATATTATAACAATATATTTTTGTTTAGTGAAACTCAGAATTGCATACAACACAAACTATTGAGGAAGGTCGATCTTGCGTGAAACACAAGCCAAGAATAGTGTTTGTGTATACTAAAAGCAAATATGGTGTTGCATATAGCACAAGATAATATTGGTGATGCGTACAACCCAATACATGAATGAAATTAAAAAGAATATTTCTCATAAAATCTCGGGGTGTTACATTCTACCCCCTCCTTAAATTGAATTTCACCCTCGAAATTCATTGGGGTTATAAATCATTTACAAAAGTTTCCTTCATAGAAACCCACATCGTAAAAAAGGAATATTAAAACAAAATTTTAAAACGTAATGTATGAAACGTAATGGTTACCCAAATTAACTCATCACTGTGTTTTCACATAGGAGATCATAAGAGAAAACATGGATATAGAAGATAAATCTGAAAATCAAGTTCTGATGGAGAGAGGTAGAGAACATGGCTATAAAATGCCAAAAATCACACAGATATATATTTGTGATGATCTAAGGTACCATCTGATTAATCAGATATGACGGTACTAGGACAACATTTTGGGTTTTCAAGATCCTTTCCATAAATTTGAAAATTTTGAATTTGAATAAATATGTACTTGATTTGGGAGAAATCTCACCGTTGGTAATTACTTGAACAATATCCACTTTATATCATAATGAAATGAAGTTGAATTTGCCATTCGTGAAGTGTTAGTAGATCTTGTGATAGAATGATGGGTCATTCCGTCTGTCTCAAAAAAAAGTTTAAAAATGTTATTAAATATACATAAGTCCATATACGGTGATATTAATCATATATGGATCCAAAAAATGTATTTATACTTCATATATCACACTACTTAATAAAATAAAACTAATTTCTACAGACCAAGAACATTCTGTAGGCCAGTGGTAGGCGATAAAGGCCTATCGCACATCAGTTGTGGGTTCGATTCCCACATCCTTGTCTAAAGTGACATGTTGTCACTTGTCCTATGGGTTGTCCTGTTTCTAAATCTACAGTATTATAACATTTCAGAAATAATATAAAAAATTTCTAGCCTTAAATAATACTATCTGATGTCGAACATAGTCCATTCAAATCTTTAGGCTTATCCAAAATTGTTATTTCCAATCTCATAGTATAAATAAAAAGATTACTGGAGAGGCCATCTACCAAGCATGTGATTACCATCATTTATCACCCATATATCATAAGATATATCTTGTTTTTCATATTCCAAACATGTGGATACATTAATCATGTATTCTCATGAAACATGAATTACCATAGAACCATAGTGAAAACATGAATTATGTCAAAAGATAATTATTTTAACATTCCAAAATCCAAAAATTTTAATATACTCAAACCATGATGTCACATTGTCCTTATATCAGTCATGAGCTCATTAATACTATCAAACATATTATTTTCTCCTTATCCATTCATTATGTGCATATCATCTAGTTTCCAAACATATTTCAATCACTTTTCATGTTTATCCGTACAATACAATTATTGAAAACCAATACATAGATATTCTAATATTCCATAATACTATAAATGAGATGCCACAACACTATTCTGGAATCCCATTATATATACATTTAATCATTCCACCACTTTATTTTCATATTCAAAATCACGTATAGGGATCACATGTGAATTCCCTTTGTCCTTTTCCTTAAGAGGTTATTGATTTTGATCGTCATTAACCCATGGATTAGGTCATTGGTTAGCATAATCCCCCATTTCGTTGCACTTGTAGCATAGAAGTGTTGGTGGTGCATTCTCTGTAGTATTTTTCCTATTCACATCACTAGCTACATTTTTCCAATTACTTCGATATTTTTCTACTTGATGAACTTTTCTTCCGCACTTAAAACATTTTCTAGTCCCTTTAAGACAATCTCCACCATGCTTCTTTCCACACTTTGATCATAATGAAACAATCGTCTTCTTTTCACCATTTTTTTGAGATTTTTCCTTGAACTCTGTCATTTGTTTATTGTAAAAACTATGAGATGGAAATGTAACACTAACTTCCAGTTCTACCTTGATTGCACAACACACAATTTATTCATTGCTAATAAAGTATCTTATAGCTATTTCCCTTAGAAGGCTTGGTTTTAAGACACTGAAAAATCGATCAACTTTACTTTCAGGTTGGATGATAACGCCAGATGCATACCTTGAAAGCATTCTAAAATTCACCTTGTATATACCAACAGATTCATCATCATTTTTCTTAAGCTCAAGGAAAAACTTTTCCATCTTTTTTTGAAGAATATGAGGGAACTGCATATTGAAAAACATTTTTTTGAACTCCTACCATTCCATGGATTCAATTTCATCTTGGTGCCATGTATTCTTAATTAGAGTCCACCACTGGTCTGCTTCACCTTCAAACAGTAAACAACCAAAATGACTTATTCATGTTCTGGACAGAAAAGTATGGAAAATATCATTTCAATGGTATTGATCTATTTTTCTACAACAAGTGGATTAGATGACCCACTGAAAGAAGGTGGATGTTGCCTCATGACGAACTCAATAGAATATTGTTCCCTTCTATAGTCATTTGGATGTCCAGAATGATGCATAGCATGTGTAAGTATAATAGTAATATTTTTCAATCCATAACCCAAAACATTGGTTTTTCATGAGGAAAATCATTGCATTATCCCTTACATTGAACAACACAGTTCCTTCGGGTTCCAGCCATCGTCTAAAACCCAATAAGAATAGTGTGATAGCAAAAAATCATGCTAGGAAAACAACATAATAAAGGGGGAGTATCTTCAATATCTAACATATTAGGATTACCACTTAAAATCGTTACCGTAATTCTAGAACTATAACCTATACTTATACTTAACCTTTAGGACATCCCTAGACATTCTGTAGAAATATATCAAGGGATCTCACTAAAGTTTTCACATCCTACTTTCCAAAGTTTAACTAAACCTTCACTCCGATACCAACTATAGCGTTTTGAATTATTTCCAGTGGACTAGAATTGATACCTATCAGAGCACTCCATGGGTGGCTACACCCCCTGGGTGGAACATACCACCATCCCCAGGGGTAGCCATTTCCTCGTGAAGCCATTGGGCAGAGAGCCATACTTCGTCCAATGCTCACACGTGAGAGTTCCCAAGGATCAGATTCATTACTACCCCTTTCCTCTGATACCAACTATAGAAACCCAAAGCTTTTTGTACATGGACATTACATTACTTTTGCAGAATATTTAATATATAAAAAAATAGATGCTCTAAGATCATATTAGTTTAGTGTCTTTGGAAACTCGGAACAAAATCTTTTAATCATGGTGAAAGATCTTCAATATAACCCGTAATGATCTTCCCCTTTTGTTTTCATACCCAAAAAATTTCTTTAAATCTTCTGGAAAAGAAAACATAAAAATGCTGAGCCCTAATGCACAGTAAGGGTAAACATTGAGAACATACAAAAATACGTAATCATTTGAACATAAAAACATGAACGTAAAAAATTCAAAATGATGAGTAATGAAATAAATCTTGAAAGTACATAAGGCATAGATAATAATGGAAAATTAATAATCATAAAATATTATGAGAATAAGACATTAAACTGTGTAAACTAATTAATCACATGATATGATATCCATAGTAGCTAAGGTATTGCTGCCAATACCATCATAGTGGACAAAGTCCATTACTAAAAAGTGTTTACATGTCATTCCAGCCCTGTAATACTGAAATATATTTTCTTTTCATTCCAGCCATGTCTATCACATGAGATATAAATGTTTACCCAATCCATTGATGGGAGATATAGTTTCCACCTATCTCATAATGAAATCATTCTTACGTGTGCCACAAAATAAACCTAAATCATTCATCATAACCAAAAAATAAAATGGGATTCATAAACATCATCTCATCATAACATAATCTATATAAAGCAAATGGATATCATTTTATCATACTATGTAAATAATAAAGACATTATACTTGAAACATAAAAATATGAAATCATTTCATTTTAGATGGAAAATAATTTTGATAAAATAGTTGAAATGAATTCTTGAAAAAAATATCCTTTCTTTTTAAAAATCATTTTATTTTCACAAAATTAAAAAATATTTTAGAAGAAAATGATTTTGTTGAAAATAATAATGAAATCTTATAGAGGAAACATCATGAAAATACGGAGTTATGAAACTTTAAAAATATGTTGATGCTGTATAAGTTAAAAAAACATTCTCCTCGTACATTGTCCAGAAAAGTTAAAAAGTACCTCGTATGGTAAACAAAAGAAAGATTCACTCCATACCACATAGTAAAATTAAAAATGAGGTGAAAATGAAATTAAAAATATGTGAAAGTATAGTAAATACTTTATGAAAACACATTTTATAAAACATGGACATGGATGATAAATATAACCCTAGTAAATATTTATGAATAAACAATCTCATATAAGAACGAGATTAGGAAAATTATCCCTTACCTTAGGTCCAATTTCTTTTGTATGTGTCTAAAACTCCATTATAGTGGGTTTAAACATATTATTAACTTGTAAAAGAACCATAATAATATTTGTGATATCATAGATGATTCTCTTATGATTTAATATTACCTGTTCTTTTGTAAATTCTATGTGAAATAAACGTTTTGGGTAAAATTATTTCATTTATAATACATGTTTTGACTTGAAATTATTAATATGATTACATAGATCATGATTAATTACATAAAAAATGTAAAACATTATTATTTATAATATATATTCAGAATATATATAATATATCAATAAAATTAATGAAATACACCATTCATGAAGACGGTAGGTCGTACGTACACATGAACTCTATTTTAGTTTCCTTATTATATTGAATGGAAGTAAGTAAATAACATATCCATAAATCAATTATCATTATTATTTCATATATTTAATTATTATCTATTATATATACTTTAAAATCATTCTTGAATGGTTAACATGGAGAATGAATCTCATCACATCATGGAGACGGTAATCCGTACGTACGCCCAAGTGATGATATCATTCCCATAATTATTGAATCAAATTGGAGTGGATGATGTAATATATCATAATTAGAATGATGTTATAATATTCATATATAGTTTTTTTCCATTATTATACCTATCGACGTAGGTTGGTTATGAAAAACAGATTACACCACGGCGTAGAGACGGTAGGACGTATATACGCACGCGCGGTGATTTCATTTTTTTACAATGGATATAAGGTGAAATATAGTTGTTTCATATTTATAATAATATAGCAGTATATTAGTTATAATTATTTTATTAATTTATAATTAAAAAACTATATAAGAGGAAGTATAATAATAATGAAACTTGAATGAATCAGTAGAAGAGATTACCTCTTCTTCAACGCACCTCCTTTGAACATCCTTTTAAAGGGACAAGATTTTGTCTTTTGAGAATACCAGAATCACAAAAATGTTAATAGGTAAGTTTATAAGAGTAATGGGATGGGGTTTTCTGAGATTTAAGGCTCAAAAATGAGTGAAGAGGAAAGGGAAGGAGGTGCACTTATATAGGAGAGGATAGGGGCACTTTTGGAGACATAAAAAATATTAATTTATAATAAACTCAAACCCCACATAAAAACATCCAAAATGACTCAAATTAGAAGATGAGATGAGATAGGGGTTGTAATATCATCATAAAATAAAATTTAGAAATGTTGGGAAATTATTTTAAACCTTATCATTTTGATTTAACCTAATTTAATCTATTTAATCTTTTTGTGGTATTAAATTTCTGAGTTTTAAATTGTTATAAATACTTACATATGTAATGTGAATTTTCCATAATTGGATACGTTATGAAATTTTAGGTCATATAAATTACAAATTACAAATTTTTATTTTTATTTTATTTTTAAACAATTTAATAATATGTTATTTTTATAAAATTTCAAGTGTAAATTTTTACACTATTCATTTATTTGAATTTAAATAAAATCCACACAGAATATATGTCTGAAAGAAAATATTTAATAAATTTCAACCATGTAATATTAATCTAATTTTTTTTGGGAGCACAGTAATGAGTTCATATAATAATTATTTTAGTATTTCTAAAGCCATTTATTTGATATTTCTTCTAATAAAATAATCACTACAACATTTTTGTATGCTTATTTAATATACTGATTTTTTGAATAAAAATTAAAAATAAAATACTATGATTAAGATAAATCTAATATATTTCATAGTAATACATTTAGATAAATTTATTTTTTTTTTAAAACTTTTAAAATTTTATCTTTATAAAAGTATAAAGGTGACAACTTTGACATCATTTAAAATAAAATAATATAAATGTCATAATCTGTTTTATAAGGCTCAAAATGGTCCAAAAGTAAACCCTTGTATGATTAGGGTATATAAATACTTGAAAAATAAGGTTTGGCAATGTTTTTGGTCCTTTTGATGGGTATTATTATTTTAATAAAATCTATATTATTGGTTTTTCACCAAATAAAAAATTTCTGCATCATTAATGTATTGGATAATAAGGTGATTATATATTTCTTAAAAATCACAAATAAATTACCATAATGAATAAAAACATTTAATCTTTCAAATTAGTATTTATAATTTAATTTATATCTTGTGTAACTTTATATTAAAAATACATTAATTATTAACGTTTGAGTGAGATATATTTCACTTTCGTTAGAAAAATATATTAAAGGTCTTAATTACATCAATGTAGGTTAAAAAAGAAACCATTTCGACCAATGTATAGTTTAGGACGAAATATAATCATACAATTATATTAATACAAGTTTTGGGGTAATTTTATAATACTATTTTTACCCTTAATTACCTGATTTAACTTTAACTTTAGTAAAGAAAATTTACCGTAGTTACTATTAGTAATGTCTAAAAATAAAAGGTTTCCTATTAAAATAATTTGTACTTACTAAATCCAAATATGGAATCCATTTTTCTAAATTCAAAAACATAATTTCTAGTATTTAATTTAAAATTAATCCCACTATTGAGAAAACTAGTTCTAAAAGTTTAAAAATTGTAAAAGATTGAAATATTTTTACCTATGAATTAAATTAAAAATAAATGGTAATTACATACATAATATTAAATGGTAAAAATATATTCTATTTATACTTTAAAACCATTCAATATTATAATTTAACCATATAAATTATCTTGATGAAAAAAGTTATTTTTAATTAAATGTTAGATTATTTTTTACAATTCATCAAAATATGAATGTTAAGAGGAAAATAATAAAAAATTATCAAAAGAAAATTTTTATATAATTACTGAAATAAATAAGTTTATTTTCACAAATTGAACTCATAAAAGTGTCAAAAACAATATTTATAGTGTGTGTTCCATCAAAAGGTGGCAAAACTGCATTTTTTTAAATGCTTATTTTACCCAAAAAAATTTATTTTTTTCTCATACCATGTTATATAATATGTGTAAGATTATTGATAATGATATAAAATTCAAAATGTTGTTAATACTATTCATAACAGCTACTTTATAATAATATTATAAGAATATATCATTGTTTAGTGAAACTCGTTATTGCGTACAACACAAGTTGTTGAGGAAGGTCACTATTGCGTGTAACACAAGACAAGAATAGGGTTTGCGTAAACTACAAGATAATACGGTGTTGCGTATAGTGATAGCAGATCGTGGTGAAGCATTCAACACAAGACATCAATGAAATTTAAAAATATATTTCTCATAAAATCTCGGGGTGTTACATACAAGATGAGTTCACTAGAGAAAAATTATTTTTTAATGTAAAATAGAAGCCATTCTACTAAACACAAACACAAGAAAAGGGGGTTGATAACAATCAAGAACCTGAACATAAGAACATGTTTTAAAATAGGAATTATTATTAGGGGTCATTAATTAGAGATGTGAGGGTCACACATGGTGTGTAGAGGAAATGAATGGGTTGTGGATGGCTTCAATGGGAGTTAATCTGGGGGTTATAGGAGTCAAGTGGATTATTTCCTATAATGATGATTGAAAGGAACATGATATATTATTTAATATATGGACTCAAATGATATATGAATGTGGGATATGCGATTTTTTCAGAATTTTTTCATTAAGGGAAGTGAAATATTCATGTCCCTTTTTAACATCACCTTACAGGCGCACCCCCATCGCTTGATGCCTCACCATCCAATGAATTAGGTAAAATATATCATTAATTTTTATAGATTACTAAGATAAATATTTCCCAAACATGTCACTATGATTCTATATACCAACATGGGTGATAATTGGAGAATGGTTCAACAAGATGCACAAATTATTAATCTATATGCCAGATAAATAGAGATAAATCCAACCAATTTAAAGGTTGGATGATTATGATGATAATACTAGTGAGGCCATTTTTATAGTGTTTTCAGACATGGTTAAGAAGGATTTGGTGATGATAAGAGGACCACTATATTCTTTATAATTAATTTTATTAAACATTGACTAATTTTACATTCGTAGAGTGAAAAAATATTAGTAAACAATAATTATTATTAAAAATAAAAATAAAAAATGTAATGGAAATATTGTACATACATATATAATGTTTTATAAGGAAAATAATTTGTTCGGTCCAATATTATATGAATCCATGGAGTACATGTGAATATCAAATTCAAAATAGTCAGAAAATGTATAGAAAAATAAAAAAAATATTGAGGAGTGTTATAAACAAGATTAATATATGATGTAAATATGGCTAGAAATTTCATAGAGTGTAATTTATTTCTCGTAATCAATGATCAGATTCAAAATAGATATGAATTCTATGTGGTGTTAATTCTGTTATTTCATAAATATGCTAAATGTGAGTATCTATATGGAAATTCCAAATTTAATTTTGATTGTAATATTTTCATAATATATTTTGATGGCTAACAGTTTTACTATGAATTAGAGATGAAAAAATACCCAATGAAATTCTAAAGGATATAAAATGGTGGTAAAACTGATTTGAATACATTATATTTATGTAATTATTTGGATGGATCAATATTAATCATGGTTAACTCTATTATTATATATGTGTACCCCATTATTTTAGTGGATAATTCAAATAATGATAAGAATGTGAGGATATTTATGTTTCAATAGATATATATATGTGGATATTTGATTCCTATAAATATAGGTGTGGGACTTTTGAGAAAGGAGATAACATCATATCTTGAATTAACCTGAAGTCCTTCCACAAAGTATACATGTTTATTCATCCACTTCACTCTATTATTAATTTTATTTTATTCCCCCATCATGTAGAGAATTATGGGAAACAATTATCTAGTAATATGAAATGTAATTGTCTAATGATAGTGTTAATAAAATTCATTTTTCTTTTTCTTATGAATGAGTCATGTTTTTCATGCATTAATCTTATATTTTACATCCTCTAATTTCATTACCAATGATATTTTAATTGTTTTGTTCTACTACATGTATAAATAATAACTATAATTAAGGTGTCACCATTACATGGACTAGAATTATTATGTATAAAAATGGTATTGAATCGTCTTATTCAATGATCACATCGAGTTGTTGACCAAACCAAAGGCTGAGTACGTGAGTTAGGAATAGGAATCTATGACCAAGGATCATTCTAGATTTAACATCCGAAACAACATGATTCATTAATATAAATTTTCATTCCACTAACTCATAAACTTAAAATTAGAAAGCTTCGTACATCTTATCCATGGTTTTTTCAAATCTCTAAATTGACTTCAATTATTCACTAATATTACTAAATAATTCTTAACTATCATTGTGGGTTTGAAAAAATTTATTGACTTGTACTATGTTTATTTATTAATTATTTTAGTTAATTTTATTTAATTTTTATTTTATATATTATAAATTTTTATTAAACATTATTGGAACTAATGATGGCCTCCTTGCACTAATCAAATTTATGGTGACATTGTCTTGAATGATTATTAAGACTATCTAGGCTATTTATAAATTTTTTATTTTTATTTTAGTTTTATTCCACATTATTACACTTGGTAATAAAATTCTCTAAAGTATATATAAATTCTTTCATACAAACTAAATGTGTAATAATGGGAAAGTGAAACTTGATTATGATCCTAACTAACATAATATTTTATAAAAACAAATGTAACTTAAAGAATAAGACTGAATTGATAGAGATAAATAAGATAGGTTAAAATAATTAAAATAATGAATTCATGATATGAGGACCTTAATGGACTATTGAATACCCTCATCTCTGTGGGTTCAAACTATAATAATTGTGACCCTAGAATCTAAATATCAGTGGGATATAAAAGTATCCAATATTCAAATGTTATCTGACTCCAAATAATTATCGTGGCTATCTCATGATGTTTTAATGTCCATGTATGATGTTTTCTCAATCTATGTGATAATTTTAATTTTAACAATTTTACAAGTATAGTGGTAAGGATGATTTATATTCATTTTTCACATGGAGATAAAGAGAGAGAATTGATTAAAAAATTTCTAGCTAATTTCATTACTACTTTGGATCTATTTGTAAAGAACATGTTAACCTGCTTATTCCCACCTTCATTGTCCTTGAATATCATTATATGTAATTTAAATTTAAATAATAATTATAAGGAATAATTAAATAAATCACAGAAATGGTTTAAAGATATAATAAGAATGGCCAATCATCATTAAAGTTATAAATGGACTATAATTCCAAATTTAATAATTTTTTTTCAGGAGTATGAAAGAAAAATAAGGATTTTGAGACAGGTGGGTCATTGATAAAAAAGTATCTAGAATAAATATATAGTTAATTGGTTGATATTTCAAGAAATAGAGTGCAGTGTAAATTAGACGGAACTCAATGAATGGGTGAATATGGATAAAGGTGTTTATATAGTTTATCAAATTGAGATCATGATGAATAAAATGGATACAATTGTGTCCATGCACAACATCAAATGTATGTATATTTAGGATATTAATTATGATTACTATGATTGAAAAAATAATTTTTCAGGTTGGAATCAACAATAACAACAATATAAGGGGTTTTAAAAAGGAAAATAAGGATTTAAAAACAAACATCCAATGTTCCCTAACTAAAATGGAAAATTCATTCTTTTTATGATAAATTATTAACATTTATGTGAATCATCAATACATTAATCAATTAACGAAACAGTACCTCATAATAAATAATAGATGCTTTGTGTACCTCAAATTTGAGGTGGGTCAAATTGAAAATCACCCTATAGAGATTCCTCTAGTAGTACATTTGGGCCTAAAATAGGTTATCCAATGTATACAAATAAATTCTAACACCATAAGAAGTGGAAAAAATTGGATGAAATTGTTACTAATAATAAAAAATTATAAAAAATAATGAAGATAAACGGAAAAACTATATAGAAAGATGGGAGGAAAAGTATAAAGACTACATGAGAGTGATCCACCACACTAAAAAAGTATTACCTCTCATAGATATATTTAGTAAGGGGATATAGGTATAAAATAGATATACGAATATAGATTGGTCTATGAAACATCATATTAATATTACTGTTATTCAGTCATTAGAGAGTATTCTTATATATGCTAATTTATAAATGATACAGTATTAAACAAGAAGAAACATGATTATTATGGAATAATACAACATTATAAGTAATGAATATTGGTGGTATATATTAGTCTAACATATATGTAATAGGAACTTAGAATTTTATATTATGTTAATATATGTATCTAAAAAAATTGGAATTTCGTTTTGTGACATAAAAGTGAGTGTGAACATATTGTAAAACAGAAAATTTAATAGCATGTGACTGGAAGTGATGAGACCCACTAGAGTAATTATAAAAAAAGATGAAATAATGTCGAGAAATCTATGATAATTAAATGATTATTTAATTTTCATGGTGTTAAAATTCATCTTCATAGTATATTTCCTTATAAGGGGAATAGATTATGATAATAATCCAATTATTTAGGAAATTTAATTCTTTATAACTAGAATAGAATATGATGATTTCCAAAGTGAAGAGATGTTTTTTGGTATTTTTATTATAATTTAATGATTAATATCCATCATTAATTATAAATCCCTTTGAAAAGTAAGATGAGTTGTATGAGTAAAACATTTAAAATGTTTAGGATGTTGTTGACATTCAATAATATGATGGATTAACTTATAACGTAAAATATAAGATAGATCTAGAAGTTATCCATAGTTTATAAAATGAATAAATAGAAAAAAGGAAAATTGAGATATAATATCACTAGTAATGGATGATTTTTTTAGAATAAACATTCAATGATGGCTATCATTTTTTGAAAATTTACGACCTACATTATGGTATAATCATTTTAACTAATCATTTATGGTTATTCCCAAAGGCGGTGGAAAAGAAATTACCATAAATAATTATATAGATAACTTTAGCATGAAAAAGTGATCCATCTATGGTGATAGAACAAAAAAGATAACATATGTTGAATTATACTATAGAAACTCATCCCAATCCTCTATCAGTAGAGAGAAAAATAAGAATGGTTGAGCCTAACCAAAATAAATAAATCTCTTTTGGGAAATAATATGATTTAAATTTTTTTATTAGGATTTAATATATAGGATTCACTATCACTTATTATCATGTTTGTATTTTATAGTCATACCTTCACATTTACCAAGATAGATTTCATTTTAGGTACATATTGGATTTTAAAAATGGATAGGGGAAATTTATTAGCAATCAAAAAAGAAACGTAAATGGATTCAAGGTTAAATAGGATTGTGATTTTAAAATATAGTACCTTTTTACTCTCATATTATTTCCCTTTAAATTTATTTTTATAAGTTTTAAATGAGAAATTGTTGGCCCCAAATTATGTGTATGATAATTTTGGATATAGACAACTGAAATATTAAATAACCATAATTATATGTTTTAGATATCATTATCAGTAAATTATATTTAGAATATAGTGTATTCAAAATATAATGATATGAATGCCTAAATAGATAGGAAATTTTATTATTTAAAAGAATTATTTTATTTGAGTAACTAAAATTTTCTAATATTTAATGTCGGTTAAATTACTAAAATTTTTACTAATTTATTTTTTATTAGTGTGTATGCCTTGAGTGTTTATCATAATCACCTTTTCCCATTACTGAGTGGGTTGTAATCTAGTTTTACATGTTCTGCATTGTGAATATATTATTGAGAGAAACTCAATCGTGTTTTATTCTTGGAAATTCATTTCATCCCTTCAATTGTATAATTGAAAAAATTGTATTTAATATGATTGAGAAATTTTTCATTATTACTATTATCCTTGTACCCACCATTATTTTATCATTATTTATTCTCATATAATCCATGAAAATTATTTATAGTTAAGAGCTACATTAAATAAGAATCATATATTTCCAACCACAATTTTTTGGGTTCCATGATATTCAATTGAATATTTGAAAGGATGTGTATCATTATGAATTGAGAAATGATGTGATGTAATGGGATTGTGTAATGTTAATTTTTAAATGAAATTTTACAATAATATTATGAATTCTAAAAAATAAAATTATGATGAATAAATTTTACATAAAAATTATTTTTAAAAAATATAAAATTAAGAAACAAATTGGGCCTTTATAATATTAGAAATATCCATTTCATCATCAATGATTTTGATTATTTTTATTTGGGTGGTGGATGTAATAATTTTACCAAGAAAGATATATGAAAATAATGAGATAAAACTATAGGGTGTTTATCATTTGTTTGGCATTCAAGGATCCATAGACTTTTCTTTGGGTATTCTATAAAAGGGTAGAGTTCCCACTTTAGGGATATTAATTTTCCATTAATATTGACATATGGTTTTTCTGGAATAATTATTTAAGAGTTTAACATCCATTTTTAGATTAAATGTCTTTTTCCTTATTACCTACTTACCCGTAATCATTAAATACATGTGACCTATATTATTAATCTGTCATGATATATTATGTTTCTCTCAACTAGGGGGTGTATATTTTATATTTTTTTTATTTGTTATGGTAAGGTAAATAACATTGATGTATAAGACAAAATTTATTATTTTTTTAACCTTGACAGATTAGTGATTGAGAGAGGTGGAGAACATGGCTATAAAGACGCCAAAAATCACAAAGACATATATTTGTGATGATCTAAGGTACCATCTGATTCATCAGATATGATGGTACTAGGACAACATTTTCGGTTTTCAATATCCTTTCCATAAATTTGAAAATTTTGAATTTGAAGAAATACTTACTTGATTTGGGAACAATCTCACCATTGGTCATTACTTGAATAATTTCCACTTCATATATTAATGAAATGATGTTGAATTTTCCATTCGTGAAGTGTTAGCAGATCTTGTGATAGAATGATAGGTCATTTCGTCTGTCTCAAACAAAAGGTTTGCAAATGTTATTAAATATACATAAGTACATATACAGTGATTTTAATCGTATATGAATCCAAAAAATGTATTTATAATTCATATATCACACCACTTAATAAAATAAAACTAATTTCTACAAACCAAGGACATTTTGTAGGCAAGTGGTAGGTGATCAAGGCCTATCGCAAATCAGTTGTGGGTTCGATTCCCGCATCCTTGTCTGAAGCGACAGGTTTTCACCTGTCCTATGGGTTGTCTTTTTTCTAAAACTACAATATTATAACATTTCAGAAATTATATCAAAGATTTCTAGACATAAAAAATACTATCTGATGTCGAACATAATCCATTCCTATCTCTAGGTTTATCCAAAATACTTATTTCCAATCTCATAGTATAAAGAAAAAGATTACTAGAGAGGTCATCTACAAAGCATGTGATTACCACCATTTATCCCCCATATATCATAATATATATCTTGTTTTTCATATTCCAAACATGTGGATACATTAATCATGTATTCTAATGAAACATGAATTACCATAAAACCATAGTGAAAACCTGAATGATGTCAAAAGATAATTATTTCAACATTACAAAATCCAAAAATTTCAATATACTCAACCCATGATATCACATTGTCCTTATATCAGTCATGAGCTCATTAATACTATCAAACATATTATTTTCTCCTTATCCCTCATTATGTGCATATCATCTGCTTTCCAAAAATATTTCAATCACTTTTCATGGTTACCGGTACCATACAATTATTGAAAACCGATATAGAGATACTCCAATATTCCATAATACTATAAATGAGATGCCACACCACTATTTTTTAAATCCCATTAAATCTACATTTAATCGTTCCACCATTTTATTTTCATATTCAAAATCATGAATAGTGATCGCATGTCAATTCCCTTTATCCTTTTCCTTAAGAGGTTATTGATTTTGATCATCATTAACCCTTGGATTAGGTCATTGGTTAGCATAATCCACCATTTCCTTGCACCTGTAGCATAGAAGTGTTGGTGGTGCGTTCTTTGTAGTATTTTCTCTATTCACATCACTAGCTACATTTTTTCCATTACATTGATAGTCAGCTACTTGATGACCTTCTCTTCCACACTTAAAACATTTTCTAGTCCCTTTAAGAAAATCTAGGCCATTCTTCTTTCCACACTTTGATCATAATGAAAAATTCGTCTTCTTTTCACCATTGTTTTGAGATTTTTCCTTGAACTCTGTCTTTTGTTTATTGTCAAAACCATGAGATGGATATGTAACACTAACTTCCAGTTCTACCATTATTGCACAACACACAATTTCTTCATGGATACTGATGTCTCTTATAGCTATTTCCCTTCGAAGGCTTGGTTTTAAGACACTGAAAAATCAATCATCTTTACTTTTAGGTTGGATGATAATGCCAGATGCATACCTTGAAAGCATTCTAAAATTCTCCTTGTATATACCAACAGATTCATCATCATTTTTTATACGCTCAAGGAACTACTTTTCCATCTTTTTTTGAAGAATATGAGGGAAGTACATATTGAAAAACAATTTTTTGAACTCCTCCTATTCCATGGATTCATTTTCATCTTGGTTCCATGTAGTCTTAATTAGATTCCACCACTGGTCTGATTCACCATCTAAATAGTAAAAAACCAAAATTTCTTATTCATGTTCTTGATAGAAAAGTATGGAAAATATCATTTCAATGCTGTTGATATATTTTTCTACAACAAGGGGATTAGAAGAACCACTGAAAGAAGGTGGATGTTGCCCCATGATGGACTCAATAGAATATTTTTCCCTTCTATACTCATTTGGATGTCCAGAATGACTCATAGCTTGTGTATGTATAACAGTTAAATTTTTCAATCCATAACCCAAAACATTGGTTTTTCATAAGGAAAATCATTGCATTATCCCTTACATTGATCAACACAGTTCTTTCGGGTTCCAGCCATCGTCTAAAACCCAATATGAATAGTGTGATACCAAAAAATCATGCTAGGAAAACAACATAATAAATGGGGGGTACCTTCAATATCTAACATATTAGGTTTAATTTTAAAATCGTTACTGTAATTCTAGAACTATAACCTATACTTATACATAACCACTAGGACATCCCTAGACATTCCGTAGAAATATCTCTAGGGATCTCACTAAAGTTTTCACATCCTACTTTCCAAAGTTTAACTAAACCTTCTCTCTGATACCAACTATAACATTATGAATTATTTCTATTGGACTAGAATTTATACCTATCAGAGCACTCAATGGGTGGCTACACCTTCTTGGTGGGTCATACTACCATCCCCAGTGGTAGACATTTCCTCGTGAAGCCATTGGGCGGAGAGCCATACTTCGTCCAACGCTCACACGTGAGAGTTCCCAAGGATCAGATTCATTCCTACCTCCTTTGCTCTGATTCCAACTATAGAAACCCAAATCATTATGTACATGGACATTACATTACTTTTGCAGAATACTTAATATTTAACATAAACAGATGCCCTAAGATCGTATTAGTTTAGTGTCTTTTGAAACTCGGAACAAAATCTTCTAATCATAGTGAAAGATCTTCAATATAACCCTAATGATCTTCCCCTTTTGTTTTCGTACCAAAAAAATTTCTTTAAATCTTGTGGAAAAGAAAACATAAAAATGATGATCCCTAATGCTCAGTAAGGATAAACATTGAGAACATAAAAAATACATAATCATTTGAATATAAAAACATGAACATAAAAAATTCAAAATCATGAGTAATGAAATAAATATTTAAAGTACATAAGGCATAGATAATAATGAAAAATTAATAATCATAAAATCGCATGAGAATAAAACATTTAACAGTGTAAACTCATTAAGCACATGATGTGATATCCATTGTAGCCAAGGCATTGCTGCCAATACCATCATAGTGGACAAAGTCCATTACTGAACTGTGTTTACATGTCGTTCCAGCCCTATAATACAGATATAGATTTACTTTTCGTTCCAGCCATGTCTATCACATGAGATATAAATTTTTACCCAATTCATTGATGGGAGATACAGTTACCACCTATCTCATAATGAAATCATTCTTACATGTGCCACAAAATAATCCTAAATCATTCATCATAACCCAAAAATAAAATGGTTTTCATAAACATCATCTCATCATTACATAATCCATATAAAACAAATGGATACCATTTTATCATACAAAAAATAAAACCATGTAAATAATAAATACATTATACTTGAAACATAAACATATTAAATCATTTCATCTTAGATGGAATATAATTTTGATAAAAAAGTTGAAAAGAATTCTTGAAAAAAATTTCATTTCTTCTTAAAAATCATATTATTTTCACAAAATTCAATAATATTTTAGACGAAAATGATTTTGTTGACAATAATAATGAAAACATATAGAGGAAAACTCATGAAAAGAAGGAGTTATGAAACTGTAAAATTATGTTGATGCCATATAAGTTAAAAAATATTCTCCTCGTACATTGTCCAGAAAAGTTAAAAAGTACCTCGTATGGTAAACAAAAGAAAGATTCGTTCCATACCACATAGTAAAATTTAAAATGAGGTAAAAATGACATTAAAAATATGTGGAAGTATAGTAAGTACTTTATGAATTTTTTTTTATAAAACAAGGACATGGATGATAAATATAACCCCAGTAAATACTTATGAATAAACAATCTCAGATAAGAACGAGATTGTGAAAATTATCCCTTACCTTAGGTCCAGTTTCATTTGTATGTGTCTAAAACTCAATTATAGTGGGTTTAATAATATTAATAACTTGTAACAGAACCATAATAATATTATTGATATCATATATGATTCACTTATGATTTTATATTACCCGTTCTTTTGTAAATTCCATGTTAAATAAACGTTTTAGGAAAAATTGTATCATTTGTCATACATGTTTTGACTTTTAATTATTCATATGATTACATAGATCATGATTAATTACATAAAGAATGTAAAACATTATTATATATAATATATATTTAGAATATATATAATATATCGATAAAAGTAATGAAATACGTCATTCATGTGGACGGTAGGTCGTACGTACGGATGAACGCTATTTTAGTTTCCTTATTATATTGAATGGAAGTAAGTAAATAACATATACATAAATCTAGTATCATTATTATGTCATATATTTAATTATTATTTATTATATATACTTTAAAATCATTCTTGAATGATTAACATGGAGAATGAATCTCATTGCGTCGTGGAGACGGTAATCCGTACATATGCCCAAGTGATGATATCATTCCCATAATTATTGAATAGAATTGGAGTGGATGATGTAATATATCAGAATTAGAATTATGTTATAATATTAATATATAGTTATTTCTTCCATTATTATACCCATCCATGTAGGTTGGTTATGAAAACAGATTACACCACGACGTAGAGATGGTAGGACGTACGTACGCACGCACGGTGATTTCGTTTTTTTAGGATGGATATAAGGTGAAATACGGTTGTTTCATATTTATAATAACATACCAGTACATTATTTATACTTATTTTATTACATTATAATGAAAAAACTAAATAATAGAAAGTATAATAATAAAGAAACTTGAAAGAATCAGTAGAAGAGATTATCTCTTCTTCAATGCACCTCCTTTGAACATCCTTTTAAGGGACAAGATTTTGTCTTTTGAGAATACCAGAATCTCCAAAATGTTAATAGGTAAGTTGATAAGAGTAATGGTATGGGGTTTTCTGAGATTTAAGGCTCAAAATTGAGTGAATATGAAAGGGAAGGATGTGCCCTTATATAGGAGAGGAGAGGGGCACTTTTGGAAAACTCAAACATATTAATTTATAATAAACTCAAACCCCACATAAAAAAATCCAAAATGACTCGAATTAGAAGATGAGATGAGATAGGGGTTGTAATATCATCATAAAATAAAATATATACATGTTGGGAAATTATTTTAAACCTTATCATTTTGATTTAACCTTATTTAACCTATTTAATCTTTTTTGTGGTATTAAATTTCTGAATTTTAAAATTTTATAAATACCTACTTATGTGCTGTGAATTTTCCATAATTGGATAAGTTATGAAATTTTAGGTCATACAAATTACAAATTACAAATTTTAATTTTTTTGTGAGTTTTAAACAATTTAAAAATATTTTATTTTTATAAAATTTCAATAGTGTCAATATTTACACTATTCATTTATTTGAATTTAAATAAAATCCACACAGAATATATGTTTGAAACATAATATTTAATAAATTTAAACCATGTAGTATTAATCTAATTTTTTTAGCCCGCTATTTAGTTCATATAATAATTATTTTAGTATTTCTAAAGCCATTTATTTGATATTTCTTTTAACAAAATAATTACTTCAACATTTTTGTATGATTATTTAATATACTTATTTTTGAATAAAAAATAAAAATAAAATATTATTATTAAGATAATTATAATATCTTTCATATGAATACATTTAGATAAATTTATTTTTTTAAAAAAACATTTAAAATTTTATCTTTATAAAAGTATAAATGTGACAACTTTGACAACATTTAAAATAAAATAATATAAATTTCATAATCTGTTTTATAAGGCTCAAAATGGTCCAAACGTAGACCCTTGAATGATTAGGGTATATAAATACTTGAAAAATAAGGTTTTTCCATGTTTTTAGTCCTTTTGATGGGTATTATTGTTTTAATAAAATCTATATTATTGTTTTTTTACCACATAAATAATTTCTGCATCATTAATGTATAGGCTAATAAGGTGATTATATATTTCTTAAAAATCAAAAATAAATTACCATGCTGAAGAAAGACATTTTATCTCTCAAAATAGTATTTATAATTTAATTTATATCTTGTGTAACCTTATATTAAAAATACTTTAACTATTAATTATTGTGTGAGATATATTTCACTTTCGTTAAAAAAATATATTAATGGTCTTAATTACATCCAAGTGGGTTAAAAAAGATACCATTTCGACCCAAGTATAGTTTAGGACGAAATATAATCATCCAATTATATTAATACAAGTGTTGGGGTAATTTTATAAAATTATATTTACCCCTAATTACCTAATTTAAATTTAACTATAGTAAATAAAATTTAACGTAGTTACTATTAATAATGTCTAAAAATAAAAAGTATCCTATTAAAATAATTTGTTCTTACTGATTCCAAATATGGAATCCATTTTTCCAAATTCCAAAACATAATTTGCAGTATTTAATTTAAAATTCAACCCACTATTGTGAAAACTAGTTCTAAAAGATAAAACATTGCAAAAGATTGAAATATTTTTACCTATGAGTTCAATTTAAAATTAATGATAATGACATAAATAATATTAACTGGTAAAAATTTATTCTATTTATACTTTAAACCCATTCAATATTATAATTAACCATATAAATTATCTTGATGAAAAAAGTTGTTTTTAAATAAATTTTAGTGTATTTTTACAATTCATCAAAATATGAATGTTAAGAGAAAAATAATAAAAAAATCTCCAAAGTAAATTTTTATATAATTATTGTAGTAAATAAGTTTATTTTGTCAAATTAAACTCATAAATGTGTCAAAAACAATATTTATAGTGGTTATGCCATCAAAAAGAGGCAAAACTGCATTTTTTAAAAAATACTTATTTTACCCAAAAAAAATTATTTTGTTCTCATACCATGTTATATAATTTGTGTAAGATGATTGATAATGTTATAAAATTAAAAATTTGGTTAATACTATACATAACGGCTACATTATAATAATATTATAACTATATATCGTCGTCTAGTGAAGCTCGGTATTGCGTACAACACAAGTTAATGAGGAAGGTCGCTCTTGCGTGTAACAGAAGCCATGAATAGTGTTTTCGTATACTATAATATAATACGGTGTTGCGTATAGTGCTAGCAGATCGTGGTGAAGCATTCAAAACAAGACATAAATGAAATTAAAAAATATATTTCTCATTAACTCTCGGGGTGTTACATACATGATGAGTTCACTAGAGAAATATTATTTTTTTAATGTAAAATAGAATCCATTTTACTAAACACAAACACAAGAAAAGGGGGTTGATTACAATCAAGAACATGAACATAAGAACATGTTTTCAAATAGGAATTATTATTAAGGGTCATGAATTGGAGATGTGAGGGTCACACATGGTGTGTAGAGGCAATGATTGGGTGGTGGATGGCTTCAATGGGAGTTAATGCGGGGGTTATAGGAGTCAAGTGGATTGTGTCCCATAATGATGATTGAAAGGAACGTGATATATTATTTAATATATAGATTCAAATTATATATGAATGTGGTAAATTCGATTTTTTTAAAATTTATTCATTAAGGGAAGTGAAATATTCATGTCCCTTTTTAACATCACCTTCCCAATGCACACCCCCATCGCTTGATGCCTTACCATCCAATGAATTAGGTACAATATAGCATTAATTTCTATAGATTACTAAGATAAATATTTCCCAAACATGTCAATATTATTCTATATACCACCATGGGTGACAATTGGAGAATGCTTCAACAAGATGCACAAATTATTAAACTATATTCCAGATAAATAGAGATCAATCCAACCAAATTAAAGGCTGGATAATGAAGATGATAATACTGGTGAAGTAATTTTATTTGTGTTCTCAGACTTGGTTAAGAAGGATTTGGTGATGATAAGAGGCCCAGTATATTCTTTATAATTCATGTTATTAAACATTGCCTAATTTTATGTCCATAGAGAGAAAAAATATTAGCAAACAATATTCAAAATGAAAAATAAAAATAGAAAATGTAATTGAAATATTGTACATACATATATAATGTTTTATAGAGAAAATCAATTGTTCGGTGCAATATTATATGAATCCACGGAGTACAGGCAAATATCAAATTCAAAATAGTAATAAAATGGATAGAAAAATAAAGAAAATATTGAGGAGTGTTATAAAAAAATTAATATATGATGTAAATATGGCTAGAAATTTCATGGACTGTAATTTACTTCTCGTAATCACTGATCAGATACAAAATATATATGAATTCTATGTGGTATTAATTCTGTTATTTTATGAATATGAAAAATGTGAGTATCTATACGGAAATTCCAAATTCAATTTCGATTGTAACATTTTCATAATATATTTTGATGGCTAATAGTTCTACACTGAATTAGAGATGAAAAAAATACCCAATGAAATTCCAAAGGCTATAAAATGGTGGTAAAACTGATTTGAATACATTATATTTATGTAATTATTTGAATGGATCAATATTAATCTTGGTTAAGTCTATTATTATATATGTGTACACCATTATTTTAGTGGATAATTAAAATAATGATATGAATGTGAGGATATTGATGTTTCAATAGAAAGATATATGTGGATATTTGATTCTTATAAATATCGGGGTAGGAATTTTGAGAAAGGAGATAACATCATATCTTGAATTATCCCGAAGTCCTTCCACTAAGTATACATGTTTTTCATCCACTTCTCTCTATTATTTATTTTATTTTATTCCCCCATCATGCATAGAATTATGGGAAACAATTATCTTGTAATATGAAATGTAATTGTATAAGGATAGTGTTAATAAAATTTATTTTTCTTTTTTTCCTGAACGATTCATGTTTTTCATGTATTAATCTTATATTTTACATCCTCTTATATCGTTACCAATGATATTTTAATTGTTTTGTTCTACTACATATATAAATAATAACTATAATTAATGTTTCACCATTATATGGGATAGAATTATTATGTATAAAAATGGTATTGAATCATCTTATACAATGATCACATCGAGTTGTTGACAATACGAAAGGGTGAGTCCGTGAGTTAGAAAAAGGAATCTATGACCAATTATCATTCTAGATTTAACTTCTGAAACAACATGAGTCATTAATATAAATTTTCATTCCACTAACCCATAAACATAAAATTATAAAGCTTCATACATCTTATCCATGGTTTTTTCAAATCTCTAAATTGACTTCAATTATTCAATAATATTCCTAAAAATTCTTAACTATCATTGTGGCTTTGAAAAAATATATTGACTTGTACTATGTTGATTTATTAATTTTTTTTAGTTAAATTTATTTAATTTTATTTTATATATTATTGATTTTTATTAAACAATAGTGGAACTAATGATGTCCTAATATCACTAATAAAATTTATAGTGACATTTTCTTGAATGATTACTAAGACTATCTAGGCTATTTATAAATTTTTTATTTTTATTTTAGTTTTATTCCACCTTATTACACTTGGTAATAACATTATCTAAAGTATATATAAACTTTTATCACACATAATAAATGTGTAACAATGGAAAAGTGAAACATTATTATGATCCTAACTAACATGATATTTTATAAAAACAAAAGTAACTTAAGGAATAAGACTGATTTGATAGAGATAAATAAGATAGGTTAAAAGAAATAAAATAATGAATTCATGATATGGGGACCTTAATGGACAATTAAATACCCTCATCTCTGTGGGTTCAAACTATAATATTTGTGACTCTAGAATCTAAATATCAGTGGGATATAAAAGTATCCAATATTCAAATGTTATCTGACTCCAAATAATTATCGTGGCTATCTCATGATGTTTTAATGCCCATGTATGATGTTTTCTCAAACTTTGTGATAATTTTAATTTTAACAATTTTACAAGTATAGTGGTAAGGCTGATATATATTTACTTTTCAAATGGAGATAAAGAGAGAGAATTGATTAGAAAATTTCTAGCTAATTTCATTACTACTTTGGATCTATTTGTAAGGAACATGTTAACCTGCTTATTCCCACCTTCATTGTAGTTGAATATCATCATATGCAATTTAAATTTAAATAATATTATTAAGTACTAATTAAATAAATCACGGAAATGGTTTAATGATATAATAAGGAAGACCAATCATCATTAAAGGTATAAATGGACTATAATTCAAAATTTTAATTTTTCTTTTAGGAGTGTGAAAGAAAAAGGATGATTTTGAGACTGGTGGGTCATTGAGAAAAAAGTATCTAGAATAAATATAGAATTAATTGGTTGATATTTCAAGAAATAGAGTGTAGTGTAAATTAGAAGGAACTCAAAGAATGTGTGAATGTGGATAAAGGTGGTTATATAGTTTATCAAATTGAGATCATGATGAATACAATGGATACAATTGTGTCCATGCAGAACGTCAAATGTATGTATATTTAGGATATTAATTATGATTACTATGAATGAAAAAATAATTTTTCGGGTTGGAATAAAGAATAACAACAATAGGAGGGGTTTTAAACAAGAAAATAAGGATTTAAAAACAAACATCCAATGTTCCATAACTAAAATGGAAAATTCATTATTTTTATGATACATTATAAACATTTATGAGAATCATCAATACATTAATCATTTAACTAAACCCTACCTCATAATAAATAATAGATGCTTTGTCGAAGCTCAAATTTGAGGTGGGTCAAATTGAAAATCATCCTATAGAGATGCCTTTAGTAGTACTTTTTGGGCCACAAATAGGTAATCCAATTTATATAAATAAATTCTATCACCATAAGAAGTGGAAAAAATTGGATGAAATTGTTACTGATAATAAAAAATTATAAAAAATAATGAAGAAAAATGGAAAAACTATATAGAAAGATGGGAGGAAAAGTAGAAAGACTACATGAGGGTTATCCACCACACTAAAAAAGTATTACCTCTCTTAGAGATATTGAGTAAGGGGATATAGGTATAAAATAGATATACGAATATAGACTGGTCTATGAAACTTCATATTACTATTACTGTTATTGAATCATTAGAGAGTATTCTTATATATGCTAATTTATAAATGATACAGTATCAAACAAGAAGAAACATGATTATTATGGAATAATAAAACATTATAAGTAATGAATATTGGTGGTATATATTATTCTACCTAACATGTAATAGGAACATAGAATTTTATATTTTATTAATATATGGATCTAAAAATTTTGGAATTTCATTTTTTTATATAAAAGTGAGTGTGAACATATTGTAAAATAGAAAATTTAATAGCCTGTGACTGGAAGTGATGATACCCACTAGAGTAATTATAAAAAATGATAATATAATGTTGAGAAATATTTGACAATTAAATGATTATATAATTTTCATGGTGGTAAAATTCAACTTCATAGTAGATTTCCTTACAATGGGAATATATTATGAAAATAATCCAATTATTTAGGTAATTTAATTATTCATAACAAGAATATATTATGATTATTTTCAATGTGAAGAGATGTTTTTTGGTATTTTTAATAGAATTTAATGATTAATATCCATCATTAATTATAAATCCCTCTGAAAAGTATGATGAGTTTTATGAGTAAAACATTTGAAATGTTTAGGATGTTATTTAAATTCAATAATATGATGGATTAACTTATATCGTTAAATTTAAGATAGATCTAGATGTTATCCACAGTTGATAAAATGAATAAAGAGAAAAAACGAAAATTGAGATACAATATCACTATTAATGGATGAATTTTTTAAGAAAAAAAATTCAATGATGGCTTTCATTTTTGGATAACTTACGACTTACATTTTTGTATCATCATTTAAACTAATAATTTATGGGTATTCCCAAAGGTGGTGGAATATTAATTACCATAAATTATTATATAGATAAGTTTAGCATGAAAAAAGGGATCCATCTATAGTGATAGAACAAAAAAGATAACATATGTTGAATTAAACTATGTAAACTCATCACAATCCTCTATCATTAGAGGGAAAAATAAGAAAGGTTGAGCCTAACCCAAATAAATAAATCTCTTTTGTGAAATAATAAGATTTAAATTTTTTTTATTAGGATTTATTATATAGGATTCACTCTCACTTATTATCATGTTTTTATTTGATAGTCATAGCTTCACATTTGCCAAGATATATTTCATTTTAGGTACATATTGGATTTTAAAAATGGAGAGGGGAAATTTATTAGAAATCAAAAAAGAAATGTCAATGGATTCAAGGGTAAATAGGATTGTGATTTTAAAATATAGTACCTTTTTACTGTCCTATTATTTCCCATTAATTTTTTTTGAAGTTTTAAATGAGAAATTGTGGGCCCCAAATTAAGTGTTTGATAATTTTGGATATAGACAATTGAAATATTAAATAACCATAATTATATGTTTTAGATATCATTATCCGTAAAATATATTTATAATATAGTGTATTCAAAATATAATGATATGAATGCATAAATAGATAGGAAAATTTATTATTTAAAAGAATTATTTTATTTGGGTAACTAAAATTTTCTAATATTTAATGTCATTTAAATTACTAAAAATTTTACTAATTGATTTGTTATTAGTGTGTATGACTCGAGTGTTTATCCTAATCACCTTTTCCCATTACTGAGTGGGTTCTAATCTAGTTTTACATGTTCTATATGGTGAATATATTATTGAGAAAGACTTAATCATGTTTTATTCTTGGAAATTCATTTCATCCCATCAATTGTATAATTAAAAAAATTGTATTTAATATGATTGAGGAATTTTTCATTATTACTTTTATCATTGTACCCACCATTATTTTATCATTATTTATTCTCATATAATCCATGAAAATTATTTATAGTTAAGAGCTTCATTAAATAAGAATCATATATTTCCAACCACGATTTTAGGGCTTCCATGATATTCAATTGAATATTTTAAAGGATGTGTATCATTATGAATTGACAAATGAGGTGATGTAATGGGTTTGGGTAATGTAAATTTTTATATGAAATTTTACAATACTATTATGAATTATAAAAAATAAAATTATGATGAATAGATTTTACATAAAAATGAATTCTAAAAATTATAAAAATAAGAAAAAAATTGGGCCTCTATAATATTAGAAATAGCCATTTCATCATCAATGATTTTGATTATTTTTAGATGGGTAGTGGATGTAATACTTTTACCACGAGGGATATATGAAAATAATTAAATAAAACTATAGGGTGTTTATCATTTGTTTTACATCCAAGGATCTATAGACTTTTCTTTGGGTATCCTATAAAAGGGTAGAGTTCCCACTCTAGGGATATTAATTTCCCCTTAATATTGACATATGGTTTTTCTGGAATAATTATTTAAGAGTTTAACATCCATTTTTAGATTAAAAGTATTTTACTTTATTACCTACTTACCCTTAATCTTTAAATACATGTTACCTCTATTATTAATCTGTCATGATATATTATGTTTCTCCCAACTATGGGGTGTATATTTTATATTTTTTTATTTATTATGGTAAGGTAAATAACATTTATGTATAATAAAAATTTATTATTTTTTTAACCTTGACATATTAGTGAAATCAAATTTAAGTGAGGATGATAAATAGGGAAAATCACATTTTTAAAGAATTGAAAAATGTAAATTTAGTTTCGTAGAGTCTTGTTAATTTCAGTAAAGATAATGTAAAATATATGGTGACATGATCTCTTTAAAAAATTATCATTTTGTGATTATTTCCATGCGATTTGTGAAATTTTATTCCCTATTATAAACCACATAATTTTTTTACATTGATATTTGAATCTTGATAATATTTTATTAATTATATATATATATATATCATTATTAAAGATAATAATGATTGTATATATTGGTTGATTTGATAACTACATTTCATGAATAAAATTTATATGAAATAACTAATATAATTTTATAAATTAATTGTATGTTTTTTAATTAAAAATCATTGGTTTTTTATTTATGGGTAATTAGTATTTTAATACGAATTTTGGGAAATTAATTTTAAAGGGAATTAATTTGTTTAATTTTGAATAATATTTCCCAAAGGAAAAAATGTTTCTTAATGTAAAAATTATTCTATTTTACTAAATTAGCACATATGGTAAATGGAATAATAAAAAGAAATAAATAACACATTTGGAGCTGGCATAATTAATGCATTCGTATAACACAGTGACAATGTATAGAAGGAGGGAGGTTAAGGATTATGAGTAGAGGAAAGACTTTACTGGTGTATATCTTCATGGGGGGTTAGTCCGATGGATATAGGATTCCATTGGATCTTAACAGAAATCTGTGCTGGGAGAATGAAATGGGATCTTTTATAAATGGGATGATAGTGAAAAAAAAATTATTTTGGGATGTTTCATTTAGATGAATTATTAACTAATTAACAAAAAATATATCATATTTTATTTGTTTTTTGTCACCTTCCACACACACATTTACACCAAGTCGATGCCTCACTAACCACCAAACAACTATACTAGTCACCGGAGTGCCAACATTAACATTAGTTCTCATGATCAATATATCATCCATATTTAACTATAAATATTAGTACAACCATGGGTGAACACTAAATACCAGTTTAACCCATTTTAATGTTATATTGATTCAATGAAAAATTATTGGATCCCAATCTTACCACTATGAATGTCAGATAATGATTTTGATTAATATTGACTAGCTAAAGATCATAGTTTGTTTGGTTATGGTCAATAGGGATTAGGGGATGATGAAATGAGCACTGAAACTCCCAAAAAGCAGTGTTCCTAAATGGGATTGAATGATACATTCATATAGAGAAACGAATATTATAAATAATGATCAAAATTCAATAAGAAAAAATAAAAAATTCATATATAATATTTTCATGAATAAATGGTTTTTATAAAGAACAATTATCATGTGATTCCTTATTTAGTGAATCCATGGAACCCATGTAAAGATCAAACTCAATAGAACCTATATAATTGATTTAAAATTTTCAAAAAACATTGTTGTAGTGTGGGATGAATTTTTCAAAAGAATATTTAAATTGGGTTAGCAATTTTCATGTGTGGTTGTGGTTTTTAAAAATATTTATAGAACTAAAAATGGTTAGTGTTTGAATATGTAAGTCATTGTGGTCTTTATAAAATATTAAATATTATATTTGAAAATTACCATGAAAATATTTTTATTCCATGTATCCAAGATAATGGATATGTTATGTAGTGGAGAGGAAAAACACAAAAGGATAACACCTAGGGCTTGGTCATGGTGGTTGACCCAATTTGAAAAAATTCTATTAATATGATTACTTTGAAAGATCACAGTCAACCAAGGAGTACCCTATTATCACATCTGATTTGACCATGGTTTTGGAGTATATTTTTAGTTATGATAATAATGAGATCATATAGGTCATTTGAAGTGGAGATACATGTTGATATTCATTTATTATAATATTATATGATGGACCATTGATGATGTGGATGATGTCATATCTCATAGTACCTAGATATGATTCTATTAATAAGACTATAATCCAATTCATATTTTTTCTATGATTATTTTATTTTTATTCTACCCTTATGGATAACATGAGGGGTTAACTCTTCTCTAGTAAAGAGTTTTGAAATTATAAAGTGATTTTGTTATTGGAAATTAATTTATTTTGATTCATGATTGGGTTCTATGTTTCATTGTTTAATTGTATCTCATACCTCCTTTTCTACCATGACCATTGGTATTTGATTTGGGAGGTTTTCATAAATACAAAATTTTTCTATCTATTCTATTTCAATACATTGTTTGGATAGAATTGTTATTCGAAAAATTTTGTTGAGTTGTCTAATTCAGCGATCACCCCAATTACTAAACCATGTGAAGGGAGAGTATGTTTTCACAATAAAACGATAAAATAATAAATAAATAAACTATCATACTAGTAGTAGTAGTAGTATATTTTTTATTCAAATGGAGAAGGGAAAGGAAGACAAGATCCCCTCAAGGGGGTCGGAAATGGTGGAGTCCCAGGGCATCCCCCAGCACAAAAGAAGCACATTCTGGAGGGAGGGAAAAAAGGGAGTCATAAATGATGAGAGGCATGTCCTGCCTACCCAAGCGAGCAATGGAGTCCGCCACGAAGTTAGCCTCCCTCTAACTTTGATGAATAAGCTTCCCATGTTAGGTTCCGATCTTTCACCTTCTGATGATGTAAGTGAGCTCCCAAGGAACCCCACTGGTCCCTTTCATGATCTTCGCAAGGGTTTCTGTAACACCCCAGTTAAATAAAGAATATGAAATTTTTATATTTATCCATATTTGGGAATAAAATATTAATATTACTTTAAAGGGGATGCTCTGCACGATGGCGTACCCAATATGCAACAACGAGTTTCTTGGGAATCTTACGTTGCACTGTAATAATAAAATAATATTATTTTAAATGATTGTTAATGCCTAGCCGTTGTAATGGTGGGAATGAACAGAACTAACTACAAAATGATTATATATGTTTGTAAAATATTTTTAATCTTTACAATAAATGTTAGAGGATTAAAAATGCGAATGAATCCAATTTTAAGCGTAGACAGTCTAATATTCTTTAAAAGGTCAATTAACCGCCTTTTGATGCAGAACCTCTTTTAAATACACTTTTTGAAAATTTTATGTGTTATATTTGACAAAATAAAATTCTTCTTTATAAGTGGTACATCAAAATTTACTTTGTGTGAATTTTTGGTATTTTTCCGAAAAAGTTCAATTTTTAATGAATAGTGAAAATGATGTATTTTAATTCAAAACCTCATTTTAATCTAATTTATTAGATTATATTTTTAATTGGTTTAAAAGTGTAAATAGAATATATTTTTACCATTTAATCCAATGGTGGTCATTGTAATTAATATCACTTTAAGATTGGACATAAACGAGTGTCAATCTTTTGAAAGTTATTGTTTCATAAAAAACACGCTATTTGTTTTAACAATGGGATTTAATTATAAAATTAATTAATGCAACTTCTATGTTATGAATTTAGTAAAATAGAAATCATTTTTGATTTAGGAATATCAAATATAGCTTCAGGTGAATTTTTGTTATTTTTCTGAAAAACTTCAATTTTTGATGAATAGTGAAACCACAAAGCGGTCGTTACAAAATTTGATTTTTCGTTTAAATGGAACTTTACCACTTCTGTGATTTGAATTTAAAAAATCCAATTTAAATTATTTTAATTGTTAAGTAAAATGTGGTTCAATGGGATGAAAATAATTTTTGATGAAAAGTAACTTTTATGTTTTATTAATCGCGATTAAAGGTAATTAGTGTGATTTAAGGTAAAAATGAAATTATAATAAAACGAAAATATATAGAAATTTGTCCTAACCCTATTGGATGAGTTATGGCAGACCAAGACATCCCATGGGTCGATTTTTGGTACCTCATGGAGCCACTTGGGTATGATAATGACATTTATGCCTTTTATTTAAAGTTAAAATAAAAATGTCACAAACATGTTTTGTTTTTACTAAAACATTTTTTACATGTGGTTATACAAGTCAGAAATTTGACTATAAATATTCATTGGAAAGATAAAATGATTTCCTACATCATAGTAGTTTTTTTATAATTTTTAGACACTAAATAAATTATATTCTTTATGACATCATGATGATGTAGCGATTACATCATTATTTAAGGATTTAAATTAAATGGAAAGATAATGCAAAATATAGGACCTAAACATGTCCAAAACCGATTGGATGGGTGTATTTAGAACCCTTAACACCTTATCCTCTAATTACATCAATTTGGGACCATTAAAATCCGAAACCCATTTGAAAATAAAGTAACATTTTATACTTTTCCAAGAGTTCCCCTCCTCTCCTCTTATAAAAGGCCCCCACCTCTACCACCTTACCCACACCTCTCATGCCTTTGGTTCGTCCAATATCGGATCATTTTGTCTCTCCACATCCCTATCCTCATCCTAGAAGCCTTAACTTAGGCATGAAGCTCTTCAAGAAAACATTTGGTTCAAACCAAAGTGAGTTACCCAATTTTAGGGTAACGTCTTCACTCGTGATCTTCTGTTTTATTTTGCTTATCCAACCCCATAAACTCTTTTTATTCATTTCTTTTGTAACAAATCCAGTATCTTCAATATACTAGGATGTTTTTATAATATGTATTTGAGCTACACTTACACACACCTTCATCTAATGGTTAAAGAACATACTGTTTCTGTGGATGGCGAATTTCTGCCTCACGAAACGATGATTGTTCAACACTCATATAACACCTTCAAAGGTGTCCATTAAGATGTAACTATATTTATATATGATATATATTATGTTTATTTTTTCCTTATGATTCTGTATTTTTTATTTTAGTTATACCTTTATGGTTTCCATTGTAGTTAAACACGATAATTTCATTTTAGGAAGTGCGGACTACCGCCCCCTCAAAGTGATTTGATTTGTTAATGCCATATGCGGGACGTATAAAGGATGGATTTAAAGTTATTATATATTATGTTATACTGGAATTATTATATACCTCTATATCATTATTACTTCTTTCCATTAAATTTTGAGATAGAAATGAATGTAGCATTCATGGGTACGTACGGCTTACCGTCTCTATGAACGATGCATTTCATTTCTTATCCTCAAATGTAATGTACTATTATAAGTACATATAATGGAAATATATGATGTATGATACATCTAAAGAATTAATATAATTCTGTAATTAAAAATATAAACTTCTCTCATTTAGTTTTAATTCCATTAATATGACATTGAAATGAAAGTAGCATTCATGCGTACGTACGGCTTACCGTCTCCATGAACGGTGCATTTCATTTCTTACCTCTAAATGATTATGTAATATTATAAATACATGTATATTCTGGATATATATGATATATATGATATCCACATCAGGAATTTCATTCTGGATATAAAGAATCTTTGACCACACGAACAACATGTAATTGTAAGAAGTCCACTTTTGACTTAAGAACCAAATATCGACAAAACAAACATTATTAACTTAAATGAATACATAATGTTTATAACATGTAAATAATTGATATAAAAGGAATAATGAACTTGAAAAAGGATATTAAGAAAATATAAATTAACTCATGTTTATTATTTAGGACGTTAAAGAATGATCGAGTGAAGTCAGACCCGAGGTAAGGGATCCTACTCCTCTCTTTCTTTTTAAGTACGCTCTTTTATGCCATTCGTTTTAAAGATCATCTTTCTTGTTATTGGGATGTTATTTTATATTACTCTTACTGTAATTTTTATGTTCATATGATGAGAGACCATGTTCTCTATCATCAATCCATTTTGGAAGTTTTGAGTGGCACCGTTAGGCTGCCGAATTTTCGTAAGAGATTTAACCTCTCTCTTTCTTTTTAAGTACTCTAATTTATGTCACTTATTTTAAACTCCTCTTTGTTATGTTGGGGGATTTTATTTTATATTTCTCGTTCTATAAAATTTATGGTAATATGATGACAGACCCTATTTGATCTCATCAATACATTTTTGTGTGTTTTAAGTGGCGCCGTTAGGCTGCCGAGTTTTCGTAAGGGATTATTCATCTTACTTTTATTCCCATGATATTTATGCTACATTTGCCACAATTTCCTTTGAGTGGTGTATGTACTGCCCATTATTTTACTCATTGTGTAATATACTTTCATTTATGAGTATTTACATCAATGTTGTATTGTCCTTCCTTCACGGGGTGTATGTTTCGAAAGATACCCATGTCGGTAAGGGAACCTTTCACCCTCCTTTTTTTAAAAGACTTCTTTTGTTATGTCTTTTAATTCACATACTATTATGTTGGGATATTTTCTTCTATATCCTTATTTATGTAAATTTTATGTCCAAGTGATGAGATCCCCTTTATCTCTCTCATCAACCCTTTTTGTAAAATTTTATGTGAGGCCGTTAGGCTGTCGAATTTTACCAAGGGAACTTCTTAACCCAATTTCGATTTCTTTGGGTTCAACATGTAGTTATTGAACATGTCATCCTTTGAATATGTGTGAATAACCTTTAATTGTTTTACACTTAATATCCACTTATATTGGGTGTAGTTATATTTGTCACACATAATTATGAGATTGATTTATCCTTAATTTAAGGATACCTTTTTTATAATGGATTTCATCTCATTTTACATTTCTTTTCAGACTTCATTGTTGTCATACACCAATTCACTCTTATATGGTGTGCATAATGTCCTTTGACATATTATATCATGAATCCCTTTATTCTAATAATATTATAAAGTTCGGATTAAATGATATTCCGCTATTATTTGTATTCAAGAGTCTCTCATTTTGTTAAAAACTCTTTAACAAAAATATCGTTTTAAATGTTTTAAAGATTTATTTTTCTAAATCTATAACTTTAATGTCCATGTTTTCAAAATGGTTTTCAGTATTTATTTATATGGACATTAATGTTTTAAAATTATAATTCCAATAAAAGCTTCAAAGTGGTATGGGACACTTTGATTCAAAAATCTCTTTTAATGATTTTTGAAAATGGAGTGATTAATTCAATATCTTGGAATTACTAATTTTGATTGAAAATGAAATGTTGTTATTGAAATGTTTATATTTTCAATATTTTATGTGTAATGATGGTACTTGGACATTTTACGGGTGGTTACGTGATAAACCATATGACGGGTGGTGCTGTGAATACCAAGATGGGTGGTTACGTTATAACCTCCAATGCATTGGGTATGGAAGTCGGCCCTATGGCTATTCCATTAAGTATGTATGGAAGTTGGCCAAACGGCTATTCCATTAAGAGATATGTGTGGAAGTCAACCTTATGGTTAATCCAGTTAAGTATGTTTATGTCCCAAGTAAACATTATATGTTATGTGATCTTTATATGGGTTTTATGGTAATATTTTGGTTAGAGAAGGGTAAGCAATGAACTTTTATTCAGTGAAGAGTTTTTACTACATGGAAAAGGTGAAAAGTATTACTTTGATAAATTATACATAGTTTACTTGTTGTTTTGAAAAACTATCAGTTTTCATTCTTTGTGTATCTCTTACTGAGCTTTTTATGCTCATCCCAAGTTTTTGAAATGTTTTTTCACATGACTTATCGTGGAATAGGGTCAAGGATGGGATTAAGGGAAAGTAATGCATCCTAAAACATGGAACTGGACATGTTTCTTTTTAAGAGTTTTTATTTTATGGAATCTTAGTAAAAGTTTTCACTTTGTAATCTTTGGGATGTAATAGTTATGTCCTAATTCTCTAAAACTCTAAACCTGAAAAGATCCTCAATGAGAATTATTCATTTAAATCGATATTAAGTATGGTTTAAGGTCGGGGCCTTATAGATGGTATGAAAGGTCGGTTTATATAAATTTAGAGGTAGGGGTATACTCTAAGAATAAGTGACAGTACCATAGTGGTTAGGATTTCAGAAGGAGTCCAAGTTTTAGATAAAGTGTATGAGTAAATATATCTTAGTGTTTACCTTCCTCATTAGTACATTATGGTTTTTTTGATATACTCACACTGACATTTCTTTTTTTAGTGAATGGATGGATCTAGCAGGCACCAAAGAGACAACATGTTTGAAGGAAACTGTGGTGGTTCTCTGATTAAGATACTAGATAAAATTAGGCATTCAATGAGGAAACTCGTGGTTGTTCTAAACCAAATATCAAGGAGTCATGATCAACAACTTGAACCTTAGTATGTTCTGTAATTCATCATGTATGAGATGACCAATCGATGTGGAAGTTCATGTAATAATTATAAAGGTAACCATTAGAGTTTATATGATCCTTACTTTTGAGATAATTATGGGTTATTATATGATATGATGGAAAATGAAAGGCATGAGATAAACTTGAGGTTAAAATATGTTATGATTATTTTTGAATATTTTATCTCGTTTTGGGGAATATTTTATGAATTATATAGTTTTGGAAAAAGGACAACACGCAGACCGTGTGACAGCCCATCGCGTCGGACAAAGCTGCGGGAATCGAACCCATAACCAAAGTGCGACTGGTATTTATCGCCTACCACTGGACTACGTGAAGTCCCTGGTTAGTTTGAATGATTATTTTTAGTTAGATGATTTTATGAATTAAGAGTAAGTTGATTTTTGGTTTTTATGAAAATGATTAACTTATCATGGAGGATATGTGATTAGGTTAATTACTTTTCAATGCGAGACTTTAAGAGAAACTGATGTTGTTTGGAGATAAATGTTATGATTTAACTTTGAAGACTATGTGAATAAATCCTTCAAATATTTGGGTTTCAATCTTAGTTTGGTTTACTTTGAATAATTTTATGAACAAATTGTTTATCTAATGGTCCTCGTTGAACTTTGGGTTTTGTTGGAAAAATATTGGAGATTAAGAATATATTTTCTTTTTATAAAGGGTTATCCTTTTCTAGATTATCTGATCTTGTACTAACCTTTTTTAGTTTTGGTTTTGGTTAAAGTCTAAAGACATGGGAAATATATAGTTATCTTGTGTGGATTAGGTGGTTCTCTATAAGTTGATTATAGTACTCTTAATGTGAACAAGTCTTCCTAAATACTCGTCTTTTGGAGAAAATATGAGTTTGATTAAGGAATCTAGTAAAAGTTGGAAGTCTATGTGACAAGTAAGTATGTTTCATTATGATTTAGTTAGGCTCAAAAATAAATTCCTCAATGAAGAGTAACTTAAAACAAAAATGTTTTTTGTTAACTTTTCCTACTGGGGAATCGAATACCGTTTAACCCATCACAAGTTTGTGATTTTCTTATGGTTAACTTTCTCCTAGACATGTTTACTATCACTCTCCATCAGAACATAACCCTTTGTTTTTTCCTCCATGTCCATATTTTCATACATGGAATCCTAGTATGGGTTAACTCGGGTGGCCTCTATATTTATCTTTCTTTATTTTAAATTAATTGATTTACCGACTCTTGTTCCGATGTAAGAATTTCAAATATATTTCCAAGCCCAATTTTAAAATTGCAAGGACACAATTCCCAAAAGGGGGGAAGGATGTAACACCGTAGCTAAATAAAGAATATGACATTATTATATTTATCCATATTTGTGAATAAAATATTAATATTACTTTAAAGGGGATGCTATGCTCAATGGCGTACCAAATACGCAACAACGAGTTTCATGGGAATCTTACGTTGCACTCTAATAATAAAATAATATTGTTTTAAATGGTTGTTAATGCCTAGCCGTTGTAATGGCGGGAATGAACAGAACAAACTACAAAATTATTATATATGTTTGTCAAATATTTTTAATCTTTATAATAAATGTTAGAGGATTAAAAATGTGTATGATTCGAATTTTAAGCGTAGACAGTCTAATATTCTTTAAAAGGTCAATTAACCGCCTTTTGATGGAGAACCTCTTTTAAATACACTTTTTGACAATTTTATGTTTTATATTTGACAAAATAAAATTCTTCTTTATAATCGGGACATCAAAATTTACTTTGTGTGAATTTTTTGTATTTTTCCGAAAATGTTCAATTTTTAATGAATAGTAAAAAATGTTGTATTTTAATTCAAAACCTCTTTTTAATCTAATTTATTAGATTATCTTTTTAATTAGTTTTAAATTGAAAATAGAATATATTTTTACCATTTAATCCAATGGTGTTCATTGTAATTAATATCACTTTAAGATTGGACATAAACGAGTGTCAATCTTTTGAAAGATATTGTTTCACAAAAACACGCTATTTATTTTAACAGCGGGATTTAATTATAAAATTAATTAATTCAACTTCTATGTTATGAATTTAGCAAAATATAAATCATTTTTTAATTAGGAATATCAAATATATCTTAGGTTGAATTTTTGGTATTTTTCTGAAAAACTTCAATTTTTGATGAATAGTGAAACCACAAAGCGGTCGTTACAAAATTTGATTTTTCGTTTAAATGGGACTTTACCACTTCTATGATTTGAATTTCAAAAATCCAATTTTAATTATTTTAATTGTTATGTAAAATTTGGTTCAATGGGATGAATATAATTTTTGATGAAAAGTAACTTTTAAGTTTTATTAATCGCGATTAAAGATAATTAGTGTGATTTAAGGTAAAAATGATATTATAATAAAATGAAAATATATAGAAACTTGTCCTAACCCTATTGGATGAGTTATGGCCGACCAAGACAACCCATGAGTCGATTTTTGGTACACCATGGAGCCACTTGGGTATGATAATGACATTTATGCCTTTTATTTAAAGTTAAAATAAAAATGTCACAAACATGATTTGTTTTTACTAAAACAATTCTTACATGTGGTTATACAAGTTCTAATTTTGACTATAAATATTCATTGGAAAGCTAAACAGATTTCCTACATCATAGTAGTTTTTTTATAATTTTTAGACTTTAAATAAATTATATATTTAATATTTTCAATTGTTCATACCAAATTTGTAACCCAATTGTATGAGTCATTGATTCCTAGATATTTTTGGGGATAATTATTTACCCCAACATAAATAACAAGTTTCTCATGATTTCAGACATTAAATAAATTAATTTCATTATGACATCATGAGGATGTAGCGATGACCTCATTATTTAATGATTTAAATAAAATGGAAAGATAATGCAAAATCTAGGACCTAAACATGTCCAAAACCTATTGGATGGGTGGATTTAGAACCCTTATCACCTTAGACTCTAATTACATCAATGTGGGACCATTAAAATCTGAAACCCATTTGAAAATAAAGTAACATTTTATACTTTTCCAAGAGTGCCCCTCCTCTCCTCTTTTAAAAGGCCCCACCTCTACCACCTTACCCACACCACTCATGCCTTTGGATCGTCCAATCTCTGATCCTTTTGTCTCTCCACATCCCTCTCTGCATCCTAGAAGCCTTAACATAGGCAGGAAGCTCTTCAAGAAACCATTTTGGTTCAAACCAAAGGGAGTTACCCAATTTTAAGGTAACGTCTTCACTTGTGCTCTTTTGTTTTATTTTTCTTCTCCAACCCCCTAAACACTTTTATTAATTTCTTTTGTAACAACTACAGTATCTTAAATATACTCGGATGTTTTTATAATACGTATTTGAGCTACACTTACACACACCTTCATCTAATGGTTAAAGAACATACTGTTTCTGTGGATGGCGAATTTCTGCCTCACGAAACGATGATTGATCAACCCTCATATAACACCTTCAAAGGTGGCCATTAAGATGTAACTATATTTATATATGATATATATTATGTTTATGTTTTCCTTATGCTTCTGTTTTTTTCATTTGTGGTATACCTTTATGGTTTCCATTGTGGGTAAACACGATAATTTCATTTTAGGAAGTGCGGACTACCGCCCCCTCAAAGTGATTTGATTCGTTAATGCCATATGTGGGACGTATAAAGGATGGATTTAAATTTATTATATATGATGTTATACTGGAATTATTATATACCTCTATATCATTATTACTTATTTCCATTAAATTTTTAGATAGAAATGAAAGTAGCGTTCATGCGTACGTACGACTTACCGTCTCCATGAACGGTGCATTTCATTTCTTATCATCAAATGTAATGTACTATTATAAGTACATATAATGGATATATATGATGTATGATACATCTAAAGAATGAATATAATTCTGTAATTAAAAATATACACATCTCTCATTTAGTTTTAATTTCATTAATATGACATAGAAATGAAAGTAGCGTTCATGCGTACGTATGGCTTACCGTCTCCATGAACTGTGCATTTCATTGCTTACCTCAAAATGATTATGTAATATTATAAATACATGTATATTCTGGATATATATGATATATATGATATCCAAATCAGGAATGTCATTCTGGATATAAAGAACCTTTGACCACACGAACAACATGTAATTGTAAGAAGTCCACTTTTGACTTAAGAACCAAATATCGACAAAACAAACATCATTAACTTAAATGAATACATAATGTTTATAACATGTCAATAATTGATATAAAAGGAATACTGAACTTGAAAAAGGTTCTTAAGCAAGTATAAATTAACTCAAGTTTATTATTCAGGACGTTAAAGAATGATCGAGTCAAGTCGAACCCGAGGTAAGGGATCCTACTCCTCTCTTTCTTTTTAAGTACCCTCTTTTATGTCATTCCTTTTAAAGATCATCTTTCTTGCTATTGGGATGTTATTTTATATTACTCTTACTTTAATATTTACGTTCATATGATTAGAGACCCTATTCTCTCTCATCAATCCATTTTGTAAGTTTTCAGTGGCACCGTTAGGCTGCCGAGTTTTCGTAAGGGATTTTTCATCTCACTTTTATTCCCGTGAGATTTATGCTACATTTTCCACAATTTCCTTTGAGTGGTGTATGTACTGCCCATTATTTTAATCATTTTGTAATATACTTTAATTTATGATTATTTTCATCAATTTTGTATTTTCCTTCTTTCACAGGGTGTATGTTTCGAAAGATACCCATTTCTGTAAGGGAACCCTTCACCCTCCTTTTTTTAAAGACTTATTTTGTTATGTCTTTTAATTCACATACTATTATGTTGGTATATGTTCTTCTATATCCTTATTTATGTAAATTTTATGTCTAAGTGATGATATCCCCTTTATCTCTCTCATCAACCCTTTTTGTAAAATTTTATGTGACGTCGTTAGGCTGTCGAATTTTACCAAGGGAACTTCTTAACCCAATTTCGATTTCTTTGGGTTCAACATGTAGTTATGGAACATGTCATCCTTTGAATAGGTGTGAATATCCTTTGATTGTTTTACACTTAATATCCACTTATATTGGGTGTATTTATATTTTTCACACATAATTATGAGATTGATTTATCCTTAATTTAAGGATACCTTTTTTATAATAGATTTCATCTCATTTTACATTTCTTTTGAGACTTCATTGTTGTCATGCACCAATCCACTCTTATATGGTGTGCATACTGTCCTTTGACATATTATATCATGAATCCCTTTATTCTCAGGATATTATAATGTTCGGATTAAATTTTATTTCGCTATTATTTGTATTCAAGAGTATCTCATTTTGTTAAAAACTCTTTAACAAAAATATCGTTTTAAATGTTTTAAAGATTATTTATTCTAAATCATTATCTTTAATTTCCATGTTTTCAAAATGGTTTTCAGTATTTATTTATATGGACATTAATTTTTTAAAATTTTAATTCCAATAAAAGCTTCAATGTTGTATGGGACACTTTGATTCAAAAATCTCTTTTAATTATTTTTGAAAATGGATTGATTAATTCAATATCATGGAATTACTTATTTTTATTGAAAATGAAATGTTGTTATTAAAATGTTTATATTTTCAATATTTTATGTGTAATTATGGTACTTGGACATTTTACGGGTGGTTACGTGATAAACCATATGACGGGTGGTGTCGTGAATACCAGGACGGGTGGTTATGTTATAACCTCCAATGCATTGGGTATGGAAGTCAGCCGTATGGATATTCCATTAAGTATGTATGGAAGTTGGCCGAATGGCTATTCCATTAAGTGATATGTGTGGAAGTGAATATTATGGTTATTACACTAAAGTATGTTTATGTCCCAAGTTACCTTTATATGTTATGTGATCTTTATATGGGTTTTATGGTAATCTTTTGGTTACAGAAGGGTAAGTAATGAAATTTTATTCATTGAATAGTTTTTACTACTTCGAAAAGGTGAAAATTATTACTTTAATAAAGTATTCATGGTTTACTTGTTGTTTTGAAAAACTAACAGTTTTTATTCTTTGTGTATCTCTTAATGAGCTTTTTATGCTCATCCCATGTTTTTGAAATGTTTTTCATAGGACTTAACGTGGAATAGGGTCAAGGATGGGATCAAGGGAAAGTCAAGAAAACTAATACATGGAACTGGACATGATTCTTTTTAAGAGTTTTTATTTTATGGAAACTTAGTAAAAGTTTCTACTTTGTAATCTTTTAAGATGTAATAGTTATGTCCTAATTCTCTAAAACTCTAAACCTGAAAAGATCCTCAATGTGAATTATTCATTTAATTCAATATTAAGTAAGGTTTAAGATCGGGGCCTTATTGTTTCTGAGTCCATCTCGATTTCGGATGCTGTCAACATTCTTCTTATACACACCGCCAGACCCGAAGCCACTGCATGGACCTCCACACTCAGAGAATTTCCTAGCCCATAAAAGGCACTAAAGGTGATGAAAACTGATCTTGAGGAATCTAGCAACACCCCTCCCCCTCTCATGATTCCCCCCATGCATGATCCATCAATGTTGAGTTTGATCCGTCAATGGAATTGTTTGATGGAAAAGGTATAATTGATATTAATACACGTTAAATGAGTTATATATAAATAATATATTTTATTAACATTTTAAAATATTATGATGTGAACGTATGTAGTTTTAATAATTATTCAAAGAGTTTAATATTATGAAAATGATTCCAAGACTCACCAAAATTAAATCCTTCATCCATTAAATATTTATTTACTAAAGTGTTTAGTTGATTGTTTTTATCACATGGTCACAGAGAGATGTCCGTAAGATTACATATAAATTTAATGAGTTTCACGAAACCTAAAAATGAAAACAAACATAAGGATGGTATAAACATTTATCTTATATGAAATGATTTGAAAATGAACTATATATGTTTTTTAGTATTCCTAAAAGTTCTTATGTATATAAAATGTAACCCTTTATACTAAAGGTAGTCTCTAAATTATCTATCTTCACCTTTAGATATTTATATAAAAATAAATGTAATTATATTAGATCTATCATTGTTAAACAATGTTTCATTATTAAATAAGGGTGGTTACAATGTATGATTGGTTGTGATGAAATGTTAATGATATTCTAAGTATGTTTCTTATATAAGGATATAAAACATGCTCAAGTGGAAAAAAAGTATTTTTTATACTAAATTACACATCAATAATTCCACATGGAGTGTCATAATTTAGTGTAATTGGGGTGTATATCTCATATTGAATCCTCATACCTAAGAGTAGAGATAAAATTATCATAAAACCCATCATACTCGAAAACAATTCTTCCATAAGACATGAGGATTGTATTTCTAAGGGGTAGTGAGGTGTATTGTTGATTATGACTTCATTTGGACAATAACAAAGATATTATTTTTCCTCTAGTATAGGGAGTTTGAAATTTGAGAACCTGAATTTAATAGACTAATTAAATGTATGGATATAAATATAAGGTATATATGATATTCCTATCTGCATGGATGAAGTGTGTAAAATGTGATAATCTTCATTGAAAAATGGAATGTGATGTACTCATAGACAATGTTTTTTATATTGAAAGAATCTATAATGTGTGAGAAGATTATAAGGGATTGACCGAACCTATGACCCATGGTAACTCAATGTGTTGTATAAATGGATTTTATGAATATTTTTACTTCATATGATGTAGATAGTGGACATTTATATAGTGATAAAAGTGTTAATCTTAAATCATGAGGTACTCCTAGTTATCATGAGTAATAACAAAACATTTTTATAGTCTACTATTTTCACCATTTTATAATTATAGAATACATATTTTTTTCAATACATCCAAGTCCTATGGGTTCATTCTTTGTGGTTCACTAAATTTTGATGGACGTGGTTTTTACTTATAGATATGTTGTAAAGGGGTTTTAGATTATATCTAAAACGAGTTTCGGATGGGTATACAAGAGGTATTTTATATGACTTTATACATGATTAAATTGATTATTCCTCTTCAATGATATTTCAGATGATATCCAATGTAATTTTAAGAGATAGGTTCTCAATATTTTGTATATCATATAATATAATGGGAAATAACACAAACCCTATTAGGAATTTTCGCAATGGGGGATATTTAAGGACATATTAACAAAATCATATATACATGTTATTTATTAAGGAAATATCATGTCATACTATATATATGATATATTGTATAATCTATATGAAATTTGAGCCATATTATATACCATAGTATTATGCATAATGTAATGGAAAATATATGTTATTTCATAACATCTATTTATATCAAGTTGTATTGTTTAATTAATATGTTAATTTAGTAATGATATAATTGTAGTGAAAAAATAATAATTCATTAACATTCGAAGCTCCAAAACGCATTTTTCAATCATTTAATATGCTCCTTGTGATGAAACACAATACAGTTATATCAACATAATATAACAAACATTTATAATAGATTTTTCAGTTTCTCACAAAGTATTAGTTAATTAATGATTGTCAAGGTGTATTCATAAAGACTAATTAATGGTTTCTATTCGATTAGTTTATTTATAAATTCATAAGGAAATTTTTTGGATGATACTCTTACTCCCAGGAAGTTATATTCTTCTTTATTCATTTGAATCATTTGATACTAGCCTATTTAATAGAATAGAATTGTCCTTCCCAACGATCATGGGAGATTCTTTATGAATTTTTTATAAACATTAGAGGGAAGTGTTTATGTGTTGTCCCTAGTATTCGTCATGAAAAATATGATAAATTTAATAATAACAACATAATCATGTGTAAGGTACATATTATTTATTTAAAATATTCATTCTTCCAATATCATAGTTTATATGTACTTGTAATTAGGGTTCCTAATGATTTTGGTTTTGTTGATTAAGTAATATTTTATCTTTAAAATATTAACACTATAACCTTTCATTCGAAAGTCACTGGGGCTATATGAAACCATTTATCTTCTTCTGTCATCTCACTCAAAACCCTTTCATTGATTTTATAGATCTAAATTCCATAAACTAACCCAGAGAACTTGTAAATGGTCTCTAGTGTCCATGGGTATTATATTGTTGTACTATTGCATACACCATGAAATGTGTTCCATGCACTTCTCCGCAAGATGTACTCAATTGGGTGCGAAATGTTCTTGGTGTGACTCTGCATTTTCCAATGGGGTAAGTGATTTTAGCGAAGGCACCTGCCCAAAGTGTCGGGACCAAAGCTAGGCACTGATTCGATGTTGGGGTGTGGGGGCACAACCCTCGCAGTATGGAGAAATTATTTCGATAATTACCTAAAGTGATTCCCCAGGTACCTATGCGGAAACACCTATGCACTACCGTGTCAGAGTATATTGATGTAATATATTCCGATAAGTCCTTATGTTGCCTCCCTAGTGTATCAAAATCAACAGCGGTGCACAAGTATAAGTGGGTTCCATCCATCCGTCGTTCATCCACTTGTGTGCCACATTTCTAGAACAAGACCTACATGCATTCCCAAACTCCTTTCACCCAGGGTCCTGTTTTTACCTATAAATAGATCCTTGGGGCCCTCATTATTATAGAAAAATTTCCTTGAAGGCCAATTGCTACTGTGTTTTCCCTAGTTCTTCACACAAATCCTCCAAAACATCCATGGTAGTTCTTCAAAATCTTGAGCGGAGGATTTAACGGAGGATCATTTGACTTAAGTCATTTTAGTGTTTGAAAACCATAACACTTGCATGCATAAAGATCTCAAAATCACCAAGTCAAAAATAATTTTGCACCACCTATTCCTTTTATAGGAACTCGATCACCACACTTCTTGGACCACCTATGAATGCTCTTGAAGACACGAGGAAGGTCTCACCCAAGTGTTAACATAAAGGTTGTTCATCTAATAAGGGAAGATCATGTCACCCAAGCCTATTTGTGCACCCATTCCTGCATGTCATTGCCTACTTGGGTGCCCCTCCAGGACTAACCTACTCTCTTTAGACTACATTCATCAAGACTTACTCAAATACATTCATGGAAAGTCCTATTCTTTCTATTCTCCTGTGTCTGAAAGGTATTCTATTTAGACCACCACGGAAACCTTATGACTTATCAAAACATTGGAAAAGTCACATCAGTGGGTATAATATTTGTGTTTGTATTTATAAAGTCAGAGTTTTCACACATTTGATTCACAATGGGGTTATGATTCATGGAATTTATGTGGGTTTTTATATCCATAGTCACATGGACCTTCCTCTCATGAAAAGTGTTGGGATGTCCCGATTTGGAGGACGGTTTGGGTTATGGCCTCTCTTTTCTCAAATTGATGACCTGGAACCTCAGGTCTTTGGTAGGGAAGGTATAATTCACAAATTTCATTTCCATGAAAGCATAGGTGAAGTCTCCCTCCCATACCAGGATCAATTTTAGTGCATCCATCCTGGTGTAATCTCCTAACCTTCATCCCTTCTTCAATTCATTGGAAATTTTTCCAATGTGAAGAGAACAGAGGGAAGGCATGTCGCATTTCCATGTTCCTAGGTTGCCTCAACCTCTTCCACCCTCTCCTCCGTAGGTGTTTCCTCTTCCACCAGCGGAGAAAGAATATTTTGAAAGTTTGAATGCCTTTGTTTAATCTTTGACATCATTTTATTTCTCACACTGAGCATGAATCACGTGGGATTTGAGATCATCCTTGTTCACAAAACTGTCATAAATGAAAGAACTATGAGAACTATGATTCCTATTCAATCCAAGATACATAGGAAGCCCTTTCAGGGCCCGAGCTCACTAGATATCCTCTTCAAAAATCCAACCCTAATTCCCTTAATTTGGGCATCCTCCTTAAGAATAAGCCCCAAATTAAACCCACGAATCACCAAGGAATCCTTTTTATAAAGTAAGCGCAAACTCATTTATCTAAAAGGACTATACCCTCTTGTGAGACTAATATAACTACATGGGATTTGATTCCCTATTTATATGGGATACATAGGAATCCTCCATGAGGTTCAAACCCAATTCCTTAAATCAAATTTTTTCTCCTTGGGCCATATTCTCAACAGGGTCTAACCTAATTTGAAAACCCATATCCTTTCCATGTTCCTTGGGCTACTTTCGAATATGTACCACACTAAGTATTGAATATGAAATTTCCACTTCTATTTCAATACCACATGACATTAAACTATATGGCTAAGTCATTATCACATTAATTTAAAAAGAATGATGTGTCCCATTCAGCGTCACCAAACTATGAGGGTTCTGATTCCTTTCCCAAGGATACGTAGGTAGCCCATTTTATAGGCACCATCCCATAATCAAACCAAACCTTTGTCTCCCTAGATGAAAATATATTCCAGAGTGCCCCACTATGTGGTATAAAAACCGGTATCATCATAACGATGATTAAAAGAATCATTATGTAGTATATGAGAGGATACCGTTGATGGATAACGTTGAATATATATGGATATCTCCATTAATGAATGTCCTTGAATACATATGAATGGTTTTAACTTTTCACATGCTAAATAAGCCATTGTAAATTCTAAGGGATACTTATGATATACATTGTGAATTAATAAGGATTCATGGAAATATCTTACATTATAAAGAGAGTCCCATACTAGATAATAACTCCCCCAAAAGGGTGGGATGAGGTCAACCTCCCATCATCTCGACCTATGCATGTTCTCAAGTATCATAATGTTCAAACATAACGAATTATTTCCTATCGAATACCGGACCCCTTTGAATAAGGTGTTGGGCAGAGAAAGAAAGGAGTGATGGCAAGAGGGGGGGGGGTGAATTGCCTTTTAAAAATTAATTAACAATTTAAAAAACAAAGTGAAAGTTCAGCGGAATGTAAAGAGGCAAGACACAAGAATTGATAACGGAGTTCGGCCTAAAACTCGGCCTACGTCTCCGCTCCCAACTCAACCGTTGAGAGATTTACTACCACTTGCTTTTCAATGGTTGTAGCAAGAAACCCACTAGCCTTTTTACAGGTGAAGGCTAGCACACCTATTACAGCTTGCTTTTTAATGGTTTGAGCAAGAAACCCACTAGCCTTTTTAACGGGTGAAGGCTAGCTCACCGATGATTCAAGCATTTTAAAAGGTAAGGCTTGACTAACCACTTCACACCTTAAAGGTGGTGTGAAAACCCAAATGAAGAGAGAAATGAAAGAGATGGGGTTTGTAGGCACAAACCCAATTTGATGCTCAAAATAGATAAAAAAATAAAAACCGTAATGGGGAAGTCTTGGGCGCCGGAGGATTGATTGGAGTTGATGGAGGGCGCTCCCAAGCTTCTTTGGTGGTGCTCCTTGGATGTGGAATTGAGTTGGAGCTATTGGAGTTCCCTTGGAGGAATGCGCCGGAGGTACGCCAAATGATCAAAAAGGTGTCTGTGGGCTTCCGTATAGTTCCGACCTTGATCCTTGGCTTCCTAGTCCTTTATTTATAGAGGGGGAACCCTCATATGGCCGTTAGAGGCCTTCGGAGCCGTTGGAAAAGGCTTCGGAGCCGTTGGGAGGCCAAGTGGACAGGCTGGTCAACAGCCCAACGACTAGTTTGACTGCCTCCACCGGCTGGCCGGTACAGGGCCACCGGTTGGCCGGTGTGTGCAAAATGGAGGAGGGATCAGGCTCAGGCTCCACCGGCTGGCCGGTGAGGAGGCCACTGGCTGGCCGGTGCTGAGGCAGTAGGTGATATTGTTCTGGCTGGGAGCCACCGGCTGGCCGGTGCTGAGGCCACCGGTTGGCCGGTGCTGAGGCAGTGGCTCAGCCTTCTGTCTGGGTGCCACTGGCTGGCCGCTGGTGTGACACCAGTTGGCCGGTGGTCTGGACAGAGGGATTCCTTCTGTCCAGGTCTCCATCGGTTGGCCGGTGGTCATCCATCGGTTGGCCGGTGGACTGAAACTCAGTCCACTTTGGCTTCTTCTTGGCCTAATTCCTTGGCCAATTTTTGCCTATCAACACAAACACTTAAAACAAGATTAGAAACATAAGAGGGTGATTGTGATCATGAAAATTAAACCACAATGGGTTCGAGAGGTACAACAATCTCCCCCTATTTTGATGATCATAATCACCAAAACAAACAATGTAAAAATGAAATGAGAGGCATGCTTTAAGGAATAAGATGATAAGTAAAGTAAAGCATGGGAAAAGATTTCTCCCCCAATCAATCAAGAATTTCTCCCCCTTTGTGATTATCAAAATAGCACGGGGCATAAAACTTGATTGAGGGAAACGATTTGAAAAACAAGATAGAGATTTTAAAACAATTGAAATTTTTGAAATTTGAATTGAAAGTTTTGAAATGAAAATTTGAATAACAGTTTGAACTGAAAGTTTTGAAAATAAATTGAATAACAGTTTGAATTGAAAGTTTTAAAAAGAAATTGAATAACAGTTTGAATTGAAAGTTTGAAAATAAATTTTGATACCAAGTGTTGAAAATAAAGCAAAAAGACTTAAACGATCCTAACTCCCCCTAAATAAAAACAACAAATCACCGGGGAGTGGTTTTTGAGACCGAAACAAATTTTGGCCCGGAGAGACTCGCTAAAAGGGATTTTTCAATCCTCACTTGTCTAGTAGCGGGTCTTCTACTATAAAACTCATCATTGAAGAAAATGGTCTTGGGCCTACCATACCGGGCGTTTTTGCAATTGCACTCATAGATTAAGTGCCCGGTTTTTTTACAATAATTGCAAAATTTAAATTGAGAGCTCCCCCTTACAAAAATAGTAGGTGCATTGGAAGAGGAAGCTTGCTTGGAATAGCCATGCCCTTGGGTGGTTCTAGAAATGCGTTGGGAACCAAGAAAATTGTTCAAATTTTTTCCCCTTGGGTGAACTTGGCTAGGGATTCCCTTAAATCTTTGATAGTTGATTCCATGGAATCAACATCGGGAAGGTTTTGGATTTTGAGGGTCAACTCTTCCTTCTCTTTGAGAAGTTGTTCTTTTTCGGAAGAGAGTTTTTTGAAATTCTTTTTTAAAGAAACAAATTTGGAAGAATGTTCGTGAAAACCTTCCTCAAATTGATCTATAGCAAATTGGAGATCCTCGTAAGACAAATGATTAAAAGAATTAGAAGAACAAGAGGATAAGGAGTCAGAAGATGTTACCTCATGAAATGCCATTAGGCATTTGTTACTGTTGTCGCTTGAGGAGGAGGAGGAGGTATCACTCCATGTGGCTTTGAAAGCCTTCTTCTTCTCCTTTTGTTTGGCCTTTTTCTTCTTGAGTGGACAATCGGGCTTGTAATGGCCTTCATGGGTTACTTATAAAAGTTTCCAAATATCATAAGAAGATGAGCAAGTAGAAATACGATTAAATTCATTATGGTCTAGCCCACAATGAAGAGCATTCATGGCTTTGCCATCAAGCTCAAAATTTGCAATGTCTTCGGGGGTCCATTTGGACTCATCCGTGTTAGATAAAGAAAAGCCTTGCATAACAATTCTATATATAGGATAGCCAATAATTTTAAGAAATGTAATCATGCGAGTTTTCCAAAAAGTGTAGTCGGTTCCATCAAAGAATGGAGCACGACCCAAAGAATAGCCTTCGGGGGTGTAAGAGGTTGAAGCCATCACAATGGATCTTTGAATTTGAAACCGGTTAAGGTATTACTCAAATTTTGCCTCTGATACCAATTGTTGGGCGGAGAAAGAAAGGAGTGATGGCAAGAGGGGGGTGAATTGCCTTTTAAAAATTAATTAACAATTTAAAAAACAAAGTGAAAGTGCAGCGGAAAGTAAAGAGGCAAGACACAAGAATTGATAATGGAGTTCGGCCTAAAACTCGGCCTACGTCTCCGCTCCCAACTCAACCGTTGAGAGATTTACTACCGCTTGCTTTTCAATGGTTGTAGAAAGAAACCCACTAGCATTTTTACAGGTGAAGGCTAGCTCACCTATTACAGCTTGCTTTTTAATGGTTTGAGCAAGAAACCCACTAGCCTTTTTAACGGGTGAAGGCTAGCTCACCGATGATTCAAGCCTTTTAAAAGGTAAGGCTTGACTAACCTCTTCACACCTTAAAGGTGGTGTGAAAACCCAAATGAAGAGAGAAATGAAAGAGATGGGGTTTGTAGGCACAAACCCAATTTGATGCTCAAAATAGATAAAACAAGAAAAACCGTAATGGGGAAGTCTTGGGCGCCGGAGGATTGATTGGAGTTGATGGAGGGCGCTCCCAAGCTTCTTTGGTGGTGCTCCTTGGATGTGGAATTGAGTTGGAGCTATTGGAGTTCCCTTGGAGGAATGCGCCGGAGGTACGCCAAATGATCAAAAAGGTGTCCGTGGGCTTCCTTATAGTTCCGACCTTGATCCTTGGCTTCCTAGTCCTTTATTTATAGAGGGGGAACCCTCATATGGCCGTTAGAGGCCTTCGGAGCCGTTGGAAAAGGCTTCGGAGCCGTTGGGAGGCCAAGTGGACAGGCTGGTCAATAGCCCAACGGCTAGTTTGACTGCCTCCACCGGCTAGCCGGTACAGGGCCACCGGTTGGCTGGTGTGTGCAAAATGGAGGAGGGCTCGGGCTCAGGCTCCACCGGCTGGCCGGTGAGGAGGCCACCGGCAGGCCGCTGGTGTGACACCGGTTGGCCGGTGGTCTGGACAGAGGGATTCCTTCTATCCAGGTCTCCATCGGTTGGCCGGTGGTCATCCATCGGTTGGCCGGTGGTCATCCATCGGTTGGCCGGTGGACTGAAACTCAGTCCACTTTGGCTTCTTCTTGCCCTAATTCCTTGCCAACTTTTGCCTATCAACACAAACACTTAAAACAAGATTAGAAACATAAGAGGGTGATTGTGATCATGAAAATTAAACCACGAGGGGTTCGAGAGGTACAACATAAGGAACTATTGGATGTTTCCGATTCCATAAAAAATCCAATGGAAACTTCCTAGAAGTAGTGATTTTTAATACTAGAATACTCATTTCAATGAACTACAAAAAAAGGTGATCTCGACATGAATCCTTAACCAAGTTAATAATGTTACCCACCTGTTGGGACTATATCAATTGTTAAAGAAGGCTAGATATAGGAATCAATAATGCATGTATCAATCTAAAAGTTGTTTCTTTAACGTACTTTATTGTTGTTTCATGTATTTTCCAAATTCCCTTCACTCCAAAATGGATTTCTTCAAGAAAACATCTATGAATTTCCCTACCACTGTTCAATCTAGATAAACATCCATGGGAAAGACATCATCACCAAACCAGCATCTTCAATGCTGGTACTCTAATGTGCTACTAAAGTAATATCACTAGAATGGTACTATCCCGACTTTGGAGGCTCCTTAGCAGGCCCTCTAGGTCAATAACATTCCTTGATCATTTATCCAATGATGATCAAAGATCAAGTTTTAGACGGTCCCAACCACCATCTTCAACTATTTTAGGTCCTTATCCCTGGAATGCAACAATCAATACATCCCATACTACAAGTAGGTGGATCAAGAGGTCACTTAAGGGATCAATTAATAAATATAGGAGTCCTTTCTGAGGACTCCCACCAGTAATCACTGCCAACAGAATCACACGGTAGTGAACACCCCACATGATGGGGTGTTTTATCTGGATGTTCAGCCCATGTCTCCTAGACCCTGGCATGAAAGACCAACCGATGGGGACAACGTATGGTTAACAGGGAGTAGGTTTCTCACCAGTGCCTCCTCCGGAGAATCCCATCAACCTAACTTAATGGAAAACAACGAGCAGGCATACACACTCGTCCATCCTAATTTTGCTTCTCACCAGACTCGTCTGGATGAAACCCACAAATCCCACTAGATAAACATGGTTGAGTATCATGAATAGCCACATACACCTACATACAAGTTATCAACTAGTCAGTAGGCTCGTCTGACTACATTTAAATAATTCTGCCAATCTAATGTGGTGGTGACTAGTAAATAGGAACATAGGCCTATATACAATCACCAATTCAACCAGCAGTATCATCTATCAATATTGATGAAAGTCCATCAATCATACTTGATGGGAAATAGACAACTGGCACATACACCTACCAATGTCCATCAATTTTTCCGGCATTCTCGTTTGGTAGATCCCGGAGAAGTCATTCAGAAAGCTCTAACAAGAAATTTTTGGATGAATCAAATATCTGCCCCCATGCATGAGTATTGTCAATAACCATTAACATGAAGAGGAAGACAAGAGCAGGAACATACCCATAATAATGATACGAAGTAGATGTATATTCTTGTTCAGGCTGCTGAAGTTACCAAACACGTCTTATCTATGGTGAAAAGGCAAACACAAATCTCTACCCATATTCTGGAAGAATTCCAAGATATTATAACTAATTCTACAGTACCAGGGGTACTGACACATAAATCTACCCCTAAATAGGGGATGACACAATGACATGCGATCTTAGAGCATATTCCTACATCTATTCTATCCCAGAAGGGTCATGGGGCATACTCCCCCATATCATACATAAAACAATATCGGGAACATACACACTTCCCAATTGGAGTAAAATTGTCTGTTTTGATAACCAATACAAAGAAGGAACATACACCTGCCCAAGATAACCACTTTTCATAGCATGTGGTCCTAACTAAATATAAGAGAACATCCAAGAAGAAACCGTTCCATGAACTATTGGAAAATCAAGAGTCAAGCTGTAATTTGGATCTTTTTAATGCTGGAGTTCTTAAAGCCCTTATGCATTAATCTATTGTAGTTCAAGAGTATATCCTCCCATTACCAAATTATGGGAGTGGTAGTAGTAATTTTGGGTTTCCTCAATGGACACTTCATCACGATGGATTGCATCCGAAAAATTCATCCAATCCAGAGTTCATATCTCTAGATGAGAGCCACAGAAACACTCAGTGTGGACATAATACCATAGAGTAAGAATATTTATCCATTTCTATAATCCACCATGGTGATCCTCCTCGTGACAGAATTTACTATGAAATTCCTCTTCGCAGTAGTATTTCTCACTGTCAAGACAATTCTATAATTGACAATGTAGCGATGAGAATGTCCTCCAATCTTGAGGCACCTACAAACACGAGGCCAGTCACGTCTGATGACATGTCATTGAGTAGAGAAACACTTTCTCAAACATAAGACAACTTAATGGAATTGTCATTTTCTGAACCTCCGTTGGTTTAATTTATATTCTAATATAATTTATCCACTTTGGTTAGACCATGTGGAGAAAGCTCTTGTGAATGTTGATGAAAATTTGTTAAAAATGAGGAAAAAATTGGCTAAGGGAGAAGTACCAGTCATGTTATGGCATTTGGAAAATTCAAAGTATAACATTCCATAAGTGATTGCATAAGATTGAATTCATGATATCTTCCTCAACTTATGGAAGAATCTTCATCATTTGAAAACCAAAGTATTACCATATGATGAATATCAAAATCATGTAATGGTAATAGAATGGTTGCAAGGAAAAATTGACATGGAGTCTCTCTCAGTTTCTCAACATCCAAAGATTGAAAAATTGTAGAGAAAACTTCTGTGTGCATACCACAATGCTCTAAAGAGGCCATAACAATTAATTTCTTGATTCCCCATCCAGTTTTTGTATCAAAGGATGGGGTGCACATGGATCATTGCATTTAATTGCAATCCAAAATCCTCAACGTCTGCCACAAGTGGTCTTATACAATGCCATTTCCTACGTTCATCTAAAATTAATAGATTTTGTATGTAATCGAATGTATGCTCTAGAACAAGACTTAACTAGCTCTCATCATAGTCAGTCCCAAAGATAAGAAGTCATTGAGTTAATTTAATATCAAGAATCTAATAATATTTCTCTCTTAAAGGATGTTAGCCGTCAGAGAATGAGAATTTATAAAATAGAAAAGAAATATTCCGAAATAGGTGATTTGAGTAGTTGTCGTATAATGCACCTAGCTAATGTCCGAACCAAAATTCACAAAATTAGAAGAGAGGTTGGACTAATTTCATCCATATTAGTTCTTGAACCACTATATCTTTCATGGATTAGGGATCATTTAATTTAACCATCAAACTCATTAAATAGTGATTATATATTGGATGAAGAAGAAGAACATGAACAACCCCAGCCTACAGGACTGGGGGATTTTTAACATATGTTATCCCCACCTCAATGAAAGTCAGTTTTCTCTCAAATAGGGAATAATTCACTAGGACTGTGTACTAATGATCTATTTGAGTATTCCCTTTAGGATACTTTCTACCAAAAAGTTCTCGGGAATTCATTATATAAGAGAATAGATCCTCATGGATGATATAAGGGAAGATGATCTTAAAAAAATACCAACAGAATGCCATCGATGCATTATGTGTCAGTGAATGTCATTAACAACACTTCAGAAGTTCCTCCAAAATATGAGTCCAGTTCAGGGGAATAAAAATATGAATTTCATGTCCACAATGTGGTACTCATTGAGAAAAATGAAGAAGGTGTGCATACTAGAAATCATATGCTTAACCATATTCTAGGTAGGCCTTCAAATAACCATCTCCCACCACTCATAAATGAAGCTAATAAGGGGAAATTTATAAGTCATATTTCATCTCATGTTTCCATTGGATAAGGTCAATATTTTTTGCATGATATTATATTTTCACGGCAAGACGAAAAAATGATGGAGTTGAAAAGACTTAATACAGAGTTACCTCAAAGAATCATTTCTGCTAGACGTACTCCCCAAGAAGGTCCTCAACTTGCACATCCTATTGGTGCTCCTCAGAAAAGATAATTGGTAGTATCTATGGATGTAGATAATGAATTTCCCCCACTAGGTACACAATCAATGTAGGATCAGATATATCCTGATATGTATGTTCCCATGGGTTATCCATGGAAAATATCATCACCATTATTAATGGTTTTTCAATTTTTTGCACCATCTCAATCCCCAGTTGTTGTACCTACATAGGTTCCAACTCATTATGATATTCCCCAAATTCTTATAAAATCAATTGAGGCATTAATGACTTGATTGGAAGCTATAGAGGAATGACGTGCACCAGTTCATCTAGAATAGAGAACTCAACTTGAATGGGTGGATAAATCCCCCCCCCCCACACCAAATTTTGTAAACCCCATATTACCAATATTTAATGGTTTGGAAGATCTGTAAGAACACTAAACACATTTTATTTCTTGCTGTGATCTTATACCGTGAACCCCTCAACAAAAATAAGCATTTATGCTGAGGTGTTTTGTGCAGTCCTTACAGGGACCAACTTTTGTCTAGTATACAAGTTTATAGTCTTGATAAATTACTTGTTGTGAAGATATCCATCCGAAATTCCTTCATCAATTTAGCACATCGCTACCAAAGATTAAATTTTTGATCTTACCAATTGTAAAATAAGGGATAATGAATGTGTTTCACATTTTATTTCATGATGGAAAGGATTAACATATTACTTAAGTCTGGAACTCATATAAGAGTAGTTGCTTCCAATTTGTGTGGAAAATATACGTGATGAGTTACGCACACCATTGATCCCTGAGAAATACCCAAGAGGGTTTTGAGACACTACATAAATCTATCAACAAATAGAAGACTCTATTAAAGAAACCGAGGCTAGAACATGTGTAATTCCATCAGCTCCGGGGAGGAGGATAGAAAAGGGAGAAGCTGCTACAATTACACTCAAGGAGGCACCTGTATCTACTTCTACTTCTAGAACTTCATCATACCGAAGGTCTATACCTCCTGAGTATCAACAAAAATGACCACCTCGTCAAGATGATCAAAGATATCAATGTTGGAAATAGTTTAAGGAATTCTAGAATAATATATATTTTTTTCAGAAAGAACAATTTCTTAGTAACATCATATCAGCTCTAAAAAAATTGTTCAGTTTCCAAGGCTGAAGAAACAAAAAAATAAGGAGATGAAGATATTTTTTATTATTTTCCCTTTCAATAGATGTTAGCTCATCCCGTCCAGGAATGTATTGTATGCAAGGACCTCTTGCAAAAGTTGGTAGACTCTGGACATGTGAAACTAAAAAACTCATCATCTCAAGTAGCATGTGTTATTATTACTGATCCAGTGGGAGAAGGTGAATGGTAGGAAGTAAAAAAGTAAAAAAGTGAAGAAATATGATGATTGGATGATCAGGAAAATGATCAACTGAACTCACACCATTCTACAAAAACAATTGAAACAACCAACTGTATCTTCTTCCATTTATGCCGAGTAAAACCACCCCATCCAAAGATCGTTCCTCAAAGAAGAAAAGTGATCATAAGGACAAAGAGTAGTCAAAATATGATGAGCTCGCGTTAAGGCCAAAGTTGTCCTTGACTTAGAAAGATTTCATATCATCTGTTTCAAAAGCACGGGAACCACGTCGTAAAATGGAACAACCAAAATTAACCCCCAAGAATAATCTTTATCAAATTAAAAGTTGATAATTGGTTCCATCAATGATATCCACTTAATAGATTCTTATACATATGGTGATTGTGATTTTATTGAGTTAGAATTCCTTGTACCTAATTGGGGAACCAGATAAAGATTCTATGTTCAAGGATATAGGGGAAGATGTGGGAATTATTGAAACCACCATTTTTACTCTACCCCTGCTCGAACAATATATGCATTAGAAACTCCTGGATGAGAACTTTTGCAGGCACAACAAGAACAAGGAGTATCTTCTATGAAGGATATATTCAGTTCTGAAAATATTATCTTGGAAGGCGTATTATAATTCACACCATCTTCCTCTTGACAAATGAATAGATTTAGTTAGTTTAATTTACCAAATACAAGAGTATTTCCATCTTCTACTTCGACAAAGAATATGTCTACATCAAAAGCATCAACTTCCAAAGGACATGCAAAACTGCATCTCCATGCTAGTAAACGCAGACCTTTGGACCAAATGTATGATATCTTGAAGCAATTGTCACATGTAACATCCCTTCTATTAATTATAGATGCTTTGACTCTGTCAAAAGATGTTCGAGAAGCACCCATTGAGGCTTTGTCAAGTCCTAAATTGTTTGAAACCAAAGATGGTACTGCTGAGGTTTACCATATAGAGAATGATTTTGTTAAATGTCTTATAGTCATATATTTTACAGATGAATAATAAAATTATGTTTTACAAGGAAATATTAGACCCTTGTATTTTTCAATAAAGTTCAATGACATAGACATTTGGCAGGCCTTCATTGATAATGGCTCTAGAGTCAACCTCATTCTCATTCGTACACATCGTCGTCTGGGCCTTACTGAATCTGACTTAAATCCTTCAACATAAATGTTTCAAGATTATTATAATATTGAGAAAGAACCTCTAGGTGATATTACACTCATAAATCAGTTATGAGATCTTGTGTCTAATTCATATTTTATTGTCGTTTGTCAGGACACAACTTTTAATATTCTACTTGGAAGGTCGTGGTTGTATCAACATGCATCCATACCTTTGTCATAGAACCAATGTGTTTAGTATTGTTTCAATGGTCAAATTAGGACATTTTATGGTGACAAGGATCCAATCAAAACATTTGAATCTCAATACATTGAAGCAGAGTTTTATCACCGAAAAGAAATGAAGTCCATGACAAAAGAAATAACTAGAGTTAATTCTCCGAATGGACTGGAATATATTCCAGAAAACCCATTCAAACCTTTGAGTACATATTATGTGTTACCAATTAATCAAATTACAATGGAAAACCAAATCTAGGAACTCGTCTTGTAATTTTCATGATTTCATTCATGTAAACTAAGACTATCAGTATGAAAGAAACTGTTGATCCCCCAAGAATTGATGGAAACATAAATGGAGATGTCGTCATTTTATCGAATGAACTAAAGCTGGCCTCTACATTGTCAATCATAATAGTAGAAGATGTAGCAATGCTAGAGGAGGAAAAAGATGTTGATTACCAATCCACCATCACCTCATTATTACCAAAGGAAGACCCTTCATCCTCAGTAGGGTCAGATATGGTGGCCTCTTCTTCAGGATGTTCAAATAATGATTGCCCTTCTAACTCTGGGAGTTTTGTCTAATCATATACTATGTAAGTGGAAACAGAAGAGGTAAATTGTAATGAAGAAGAATAGGATGATCTCGGGGATTCTCTTCCATCATGTGAGGAAGGAATATTTACTACAATGTATGAGCTCAAAAAATTAAATCAGGGTATAGAAGAAGTTCCACACCCCCCTCTAATTAGTGCTGCAATGATCTCTGAAGAGAAGGATGTGTATACTTCCTTTTTAAAGAATCCTTGTGATATATTTTCTTCAAATTATACAGAAATCCTAGTTCTTAATCTTGATGTAGCCACCCATCATTTGGGACTGCCAGAAGAACATCGCGGATTCAAGCAAGCATCAAGAAGAACAAACCAAACCTATGCCTCTAAAATTGAAGCTAAAGTTGATAATATTATAGAGGCTAAATTTGTTAGAGAAGTTCAATATCTCAAATGGCTAAAACAAATTTCCCAGTAAAAAGAATAATGGAAAAATCATTGTTTGGATTGATTTAAGAGTTCTTAACTGGAATTATCCTAAAGATGATTTTATAGTATCGATTATAGATATTCTAATTGACGTGACTGCTGGATATAAAGCTCTTTATTCATAGATGGATACTATTGATACAATAAAATCCATATGGCCCTAAAGGATAAAAAATCTACAGCCTTCAGAGCCCCTCAATGTATGTTTTTCTATTGATTGATGCCCTTTGGTTTAAATAATGAATTGCAAAAGATACCAACTTTCCATGCACCATATTTTCAAACCCTTCTTAGGGAAAATTTTTAAATGATATGTGGTTGATATGGTGGTCAAATCCAGAAAATTTTCAAATCACTAGGCTTATTTGGAGACCAATATTCATAATCTTCGGTAACACATTTTGAAGATAAACCCCTTGAAATATCATTTTTGGGTAACCTCTAGAAATTTCCTTGGATTTTTTGTACACCATCATGGTATTGAAGTTGATCATAAGAAAAACAAACCCTTGGTATTTATCCACCATAAAATTTGAATGAATTAAGAGGACTATAAGGACACATGACCTACATTCAACACTTAATCACCAATTTGGAAGGCAATTGTTTTCCCTTCATCAGATTAATGAAGAAGGGAGTCACATATCAATGGACTGAATACTTACAAGATGCATTTGAAACCCTCAAGAAATATCTCTTAAGTCCACCTATATTGATTCCACCTATTGAAGGTAGACTACTTATCCAAAATGTGACAGCTTTTGAGCAATCACTGGGTGCCTTCCTTGCCCAAAAGAACAATGTTGGGAATGAAAATAGTATTTGAAATCTTAGTCAAACTATATATGATATAGAAACCTGATATTCATGTATTGAAAAGTTCTTCTAGTCATTAATCTATGCAGTTCAGAAATTGACGCACTACCTGCAACAACATGGGGTCTAATTGTTATCTCACAAAAACCAGCTCAAATTTATCCTCATTTGGCTTATGCTTACAGGGAGTCTGGCATGGTGGGCAGTTATTCTTCAATAGTATGATATCCAGTTTGTTCCTATAAAGGAAATAAAAGGCCCGGCTCTGGCAGAAATCCTTGCAGAGAATCCATCTATTAAAGATACATCATTAAATACTAAGCTTCTTGATAAAGATGTCTTCTATATTCAGGATAATCCCAAACATGGGAAATTTACATTGATAGTTCTTCCAGATGTCCAATGGGGAAGATAATGAAAAATCCTAAACTAAAAAATGTTGGGAAAAGAATTGTACGTATTTCCCTAAAAAAATGCAGTGTTTCATTATTCTTTATTGTTTTCGGAAGGTGGTACCAACAATGAGGTAGAATATCAAGCTCTCATTATAGGTTTAGAATTGGCCCTTCAGGTGAAAGTTAATCATTTTAAAGTAAAAGGTGATTCAGAATTGGTAACCAAGAAAATAAATGGAGAATATTATATCAAAAAAGAAGAGTTAATCCCTTTGTATAATTACATCAGAAAATTTCTGGCTGAATTTCCCTAAGAGTGAAAATTGTCTTATGTCCCACGATCACAAAATGGCCAAGAAGATGCACTGGCTAATGCAGTTATAGCCTTGGAAGATCCAAATCGAGACGATACAATCACTAGCATATCCCATCATTGTGGTCTCTTACCTTTTGTTCAAACCCTAATGGAGTAAATCAATGAAATTAGCCATATTTCTAAGCCATATGGTCATACCATGGGATGCAGAACAACCATCATGGAATATTGTCCGAATAGATTACATCCACCAAATAGGGCTGAAAAAGAAATGATTTGGTGATGAGCGGACAATTTTACTCCTTATGATAGTCTATGCTGTCAAAAGATACTTTATAAATAAGAATTTTATGGAATCCTCTTTAGATGAATTTATGGATATAAGATTGCAACTGTCATGATAAAAGTAAATTTAGGAGCTTGTGGTGCCCACTAGTCTAGGCATAGACACTCTGATCAGATCTGATGACTTGGATACTTTTGGCCTTCAATGAGACAGGATTGCACATATTTCACAACGAAATGTCATCCATTCCAAGTGAATGCCAACTTCAGTAATCAAACCATGTAGTTTCTACATATAGATAAATAAACCTATCCATTAACAACATGGGTAATGGATGGGGTAGGGCCTTATAATCCATCCTCAACTAAGAAGCTCATGTATATCCCTACTACTACTAACTTCTTCACTAAATAGGTTCAGGTAATACCTCTCAATGAAGTCAGAGCCAAAAGCATTGTTATTTTTGTCGAAACTAATATCATCGATAGATATTGTGTCCCTCATACTATTTTGACCGAAAATGGCACCAATTTTTGTCGATTGTGGTAATGAAGTTATATTAGGAGCATAATATCAAATCAAACCATTCATCTCGCTATCATGCATTGGCCAATGAACAGATAGAGGCTTTAAATAGGACCCTATCAGATATACTTCAGAATATGGTGGTTAAAGATAAGAAATCATGGCCTAATAAACTTTTGGATGATTTTTGGGATTATCACACAACTACTTGTACTGCCAACCAACCAACTTATTATTCATTGGTATATAAAACCAAAGTAGTTTTTCCTATTGAAATGAAATTTCATTCACTCAGAGTTTCAATTTGTGATTAGTTTTCTATAAATGTGAGGTCCCGGAAATGGTATAATGAGATGGAATGTTTAGATGAGAAAACATTGCATTCTTTGCATAAATAGGCATCTATCAGAACAGAATAGCATGACCTTCTAAAAATAAAGCTCCCCTTCATTCATTCCTTAAAAGAGAAATGGTATTGGTCCTTAGGTATCCAATGATACCATGGATGAAATCTCTAGATGTTGAGCCAAAGTGGGAAGGACCATATTCCATACATAAGGTCTATTCAAATAGATCTTATTCCTTAATCTCAATGGATTGAGATCTTATTACAACTCCAATCAGTGCGAGATTCTTAAAGAAATAATTTGTGTAGTTGTACATGCCATCCTCACAACAAGACTTAAAACTAAATAGTACCTTGTCCTTGTAGTAAGACTAAAAAGCGCACAGCCCCCATGTTCTCACTACAAGACTGAAAACTGCATAGTACAACTTCATAGTTGCAAGAAATTAAATTTCAGAACAACCATAAGCACCCATACTACATGACGTTAACATTAGTAGTATCTACTTATTTATCACATTACGTTAAAATTCAGAACTAATTTTTTCCTCGTTGAAGGAAATTAAACTGTAAAACTAATGTTTTCTCTAATTGACGTTAGAAGATTCCATAAGAAGACATCATTGAAATCATCACTACTCCTTAGTGTAACATGAGTCCCTCTCTTCATTTTGCCTGATTTAGATCTCCATATATACCTTGAGTCAAAAACTATGTATGTATTGATTCAAATTTTCAATGAAATACGTAGAGACACCTAAATCTCTAATTTTGGGCCCATCCGTAATCACAAAAATAGTATTATTTTCTTTTCTCCTCCAGTATTTGAATTAGATCTATATAGAGTGTTTCTTTAAGATATATGATTTGGTACTTATACCATTTTATGTCGTAATATTTAACGTTCTCTCAGAACGTGTCAAAAGCCCCCATTCATCATGTCAAACTTGATTGGTGTGAGGAATGATTATTTAAAGAACTACGTAAGTCTTGTTTCTCATTTATTTGAGATATGTAGAGATGCCTATATCCCCAATATTGGGTCTATCCATGATTATAAAACAATTTATTCTTTGTATAAGAATCAAACCTCCATAGAGAATGTTTTCAGAACTATGTATGACTTAATTGTTGTCCCAACAAGACACATAGTGACACTTGGGTTTTATACCATAATCCAGTTACAATGTATCTTTATTTTTCCATCGGTTCATCTGATTCATTATTGCATGACATTAAAATAAATGGAAATCTAACATCCATATTATTCACTTGTGTTACCTTTGTGTTATAGAATAAACCCTTACTACTCCCAGTTTCTCGCACTGAGAATAGCTAACATTGGATTGTGAATTGGGTAGAAGGATTATTTATATAAATAAGGTGTCTCAATTTCTTATGGGTTTATTAATGTCCTCATTTCATGATATAAAACTACACATCAAAATATTAATTCACAAGAACAAAAAAAAGTATCCATTTTACAGATGAGTCAGATCTATGTAAAACACGTCAAACTCATGGCCAATATTGGATGAAATATTTCTCATAAGAATTGGGGATAAAATCCTTACATATTTCAAACTCTTATTCTTGATTTTATTAATATCTTTATAATATTTCTTACGGTTTCTGGTGATAGAGTTTCTAATACCTGACAAATCTTTTTCCTGACTGTGCGGCACATTTACTTAGGTGGCCTTGAAAAAGATTCCCACATAACGGCTCTGTCAGCCAAAAGATTTTATTATTTGGATATGAAATATATAACCCATTTGGCCCTACATAACACTACCAATATAACAGGTTTGTAAAATATTGGTAGCATTATTATTGGTTATATTATCTTTATCCCCTTCAAGATATGCTGACAATATACAAGAATATGTATTTTAAAACAATCATTCATATATACCTGTACAATTATCATTCTCCTAATTTGAAAGTCTTTAAGATCATATTTTACAAATTTCTCTTACCTTGTGTTCAATTCAATATAAAATATCCTTAGAACCACTTGGCCACATATCACATATTGTTTCCATTTTTGGTCCTAGTCATATGACCTAAAACTACAGACACCATACCTCTTATGATTGGGTTAGACCTTCATAAAAGTCGTATTCTTATAATTCAATGGACATGTTGGTTGGAAATACCCTTTCCATATTCAGGTGCCTTTATCCATAAACCAAACTTCTTTCTTCATAAAACTTGAATCTCTATAATCATTTTTCATCTTTTAGCAGTAGAATGTCAGATTTTTTAGATTTCTTTTGTCTGACTACACAGCACGTGTCCTTAGGTGGCCTTTCTTAAGTTACATACATAACATGCCTATAAGTAAAAAGATGATACTATTTGGATATGCAGCATATGACCTATTTGGAAATACATAACACAACCCCCAAAATGGGTTTTTCAAATAATGGTAACTTCAATATTGGAAAAAAATTACTTCCTCTAATTCCATTAAATCCTTTTCCATATCATTTTTCAGATTTTGAAATTCCCAAATCACAGTTTAGTATTTTCCCTTCCAAAACTAAATATGATAGTGTGTTTCCAAAAAAATTATCAAGAAATTGTGAGAGTCTCATACCTTTGTTTAGAGCTAATGTCCTTAAATTAAATCCACACAATGTCCTCACTGCATGACTAAAAACTGCACAGTACCAATTTCATCACATCATGACTTAAAACTGCATAGAACCAATGTCCTCAGTGTATGAATTAAAACTATATAGTACCAATGTCCTCACTGCATGACTTAAAACTACACAATAACAATGTCCTCACTGCGTGACATAAAACAACATAATAATATATTAGAAATTCCGCTTTCTGATAAATTTTATCCATTCCTCATACACCAAATTTTATTAGAGAAGGTTTTTCTATACATGACATATGTTGATATAAAATACCCCTTTCATTCGTAAAATTACATTCCATGGAAAGCCCACTCACTATGGTCTTGAGTCCCCCAAATATTATTTTACCCTATCTATCAGCAGCAAAATGTTAAATTCCCATAGGGCACTTTTGCATGACTATACAGCATGTGACATTAGGTGACCTTGCATAAGTTACCTACATTATTGGACTGTTATCCAAAATAATCCATAATTTGGCTATGTAGAATATGCCCCAGTGTTCCCTATATAATACCACCCTCATAACGGGTTTTTTAAAATAATTGTATCTTCATTCTTAGTGAAGAATTCCCCTTATGTTGATACTAGTTTTAGATTTGGTGACCATAAAAATCATGACTCAAGATTCCCATTGGAAATATTTAATTAATAATAAATAAATTATAAGCAATAGATAAATTTTTGGAATCTAATTTCAAAATTTATGGTCAAAGCTATTCGACCTTAAAAACATGCCCTTTTATAGTTCAACACGCATGACTCTATACTACAAACAATAAGAGACATGGTACTCACTAGATAGAGAACCAACAAAGGGAACTCTGAAAAAAAGTCGAGTCCCAACTCACAAAATGTACATTTCATTGTATTATTTAGGTAATATTGGACAATAAAAAATCAAGAGATATAATGTTTTGGGGACGTCAATATAAACCTAGTAAAAATAAACTATGAACACAAGGTCCCATGTCTTTGGAAAAAATTAGAGTATCCTTCAAAACATGATGTAGCTCCAAAAATAACAAATTGATGTTGGAATACATCAATGTGCTCTAATTTTAACTTAGAAAAAGATTAGTTTCATTGTGAAATAATGAAATAGTAATGGGGGTATTTTTTAGATGCCATTAAATGTGTTCCATGAACTTATCCTAAGAATGTCGTCAATTTGGCTTGAAAAGTTCGTGGTGAAACTCATAATTTTTCATAGTGGTCTGTGATGGTAGTGAAGGAACTGGCACAAAGGGGAGGGATGAAGGGCCTAAACTTATCTGAAGAAGGGGTGTGGGGGAACATCCCTTGGAGTATGAAGCAAGTATTTAGCTAAGTCCATAATGCGGCGCCCATAGTACCTATGGTAAAACACATACGCACCGCCATGATGGAGCTTATTGAAGTAATAATTTTGGATATGTCCTAAAGGTGTCACCCTAGTCTAACCAAATCACCGTCAGCGCACAAGTATACTGTGGCTCCACCCATCTGACATGTCGCCACTTGTACGCCACATTTATGATGTGCAGCTTACTTGCGTGCCCAAACTCCTTTCACAGATGGTCCTTTTTTTCTTATAAATAAACCCTTGGCGCCCTCATTTGTATGGATGAATTACCATAAAGCCTAATTTCTGCTCTGGTCACACTATTACATCGCCCTAGTCTTCCAAAACATTCAATGTAGTTCTTAAACACCTTGAGTAGAGGATTTATGGGAGGATCATTGAACATAATTCCTTTTAGTGTTTGAAAACCATAACACTTGCGTACTTAAAGTTCCCAACCTACCCAAGTCAGAAATACATGCGTGTCGCCTATTCCTTTTATAGGATCTTGAGTCCCCACTTCTAGGACCACCTGTGAATACTCTTGAAGGCTCTAGAAAGGTCTCTCCCAAGTATTAACAAACAATTTGTTCTTTGCATATGCGAACATCAAGTTTCCCAAGCATACTTGCGCGCCCCTACTTACGGGCCCTTACCTACTTAGGTTCCCCTACTTGATTCACTTACTCGTTTCATTCTACAAGCCATCGAGATTTCCTTATTTATATTCATGGAAAGGCTTCTTCTTCCTTGGATCCCTTGTCTGAAAGGGATTGTGGTGAGACCTCCAACAAAAACTCCTGACTTATAAAAACCATTGGGAATGGCATATATGTGTGTCTGCTATTTGGGTTTTGGTCCATAGTCACATGTTTTGAATTTTTTTTCACAATGAGATCTGGATTCATGGAACGATTGTGTGTTGGAATATCCATAGTTACATGGATCTTTCTCCAAGGAATAGTGTTTGGAAGGTCCTAGTTTGTAGGAGGGGTTGTGTTCTGGCCTCTCCCTTCTCAAAGAGATGACCTGAAACCTTAGGTCTCTAGTAGGGAAGGTATAGTTCACACATTATTTTCCATGCAAGAGTAGGATAAGTCTCTCTAATATACCCGGATCAATTTTAGAGAATCCATACTGCTGTAATCACCTAACCATCATCCCTTCATCCTTATATGGGACCTTTGTCCAATGTGAAGAAAATAAGGGGAAGGCTTGTCGCTTCTCCCTCTTCCCGGGTCCCCTCAACCTCATCCACCCTCACCTCCATAGGTGTTCCCTCTTCCACCATCAGAGGAGGAAAAATTGGAAAGCGTGAGTGCCTTTGTTGAATTGTTGGAAACATATTATTTCTCACACCGAGCATGGCTCACGTGGGTTTAGATATTTTTCATGGTCACAACACTTGCACAATTGAATGAACTATGAGATCTATGATTCATGTTCAAACAAGGATACATAGGAATCCCTTTCAAGGCCTGAGCTCACTGGATATCCTCTTTCAAAATCCAACCATAATTCCATTAATCTAGGCATCTTCATTAGGAATTGTCCCATAATTAAACCATCAAATCACCAAGACATCATTTTTAAGATGTAATCCCAATATCATTTATCTCAATGTATTATACTATCCTATGAGACTAATCAAACTATGTGGGATTTTATTTCAATTAATATGGGATTTGTAGAAAGCCTCATTGAGTTTCAGACCCAATACCTTAAATCAAATCTGTTCTCCTTGGTCCATATTCCCAATAGGGTCAGATCCAACTTGGAAACCCATATCCTTTCCATGTTCCTTGGGCTGCTTCAGCATAAGTCCCACACTATGTTAGACTAAGAATCTTTCTCTTAAATTAGTATATCACATGAGAATAAATTGTACGACTATGTCCTTATCACATAACACTAAAAGGTATGATGTGTCCCATTCAACGGACCTGAACTATAAGGTTTTTGATTCATTTCACAAGGATATGTAGGTATCCCATTTTATAGGAACCATCCTAAAATCAAACCAAACCGTCGTCTCCCTAGATGACAATAAATTATAGAGTGCTCCACTGAGTGGCATAAAAACCAGTATCATCATTACAATGATTAAGAGAATAATTGTGTAGTATATGATAGGATACCATTAATGGAGATCCCTGAATACATATGGATATCTCCCTTAATGATGAACCTAGAATACATGCAGATGATTTTAACATTTCAACTAATAAATAAGTAATAGAAAATTACAAGGGGTACTTATGATATACTTGTTTAATTAATAAGGATTCCTGAAAATATCATAAATTAAAAATAGAGTCCTAGAGTAGACAATAATTCCCCCCAAAAGGGTGTGATGAGTCCGATATCCCATCCTCTCGACCAATACACATTCTTATGTATCATAGAGTTCAAACTTAATGAACCCCTATATTTGGAAATCAGGTCCGCTTTGGATATAGATCTATTGGAAGTTTTATGTTCCATAAATAAATCCAATTGAAACTGCATGGAAGGAGTGATTCTTAAAACTAGAAAACACGTTTAAAGGAACTACGAAATAACTATATTCAAATCAACATTAAGATTGTAAACTTAACCAATTTTGATACCTACATGAGATAATTTTTTTAACACCATTTTCGAGGATTTAAATGACATGTAAATCAGCTATAAATGATTTTAACACATATTCACTGGTCAAGAAATTACTATTGTCACCCTTCTATATGAATTAAACCTACACAGTATGTCAAAGTAGTATACAAGACTTATGGTTCTTAAAATATGGTTGGTAATGATCCCACTATACGCACTACATATATTAGTTTGATGAAAACAACATATCAGTCATACATACATTACATGTGGGGGTCAATGGTTAGTCAATATATACCTAGATGAGACCCTATTTATATTCATGAAAAATATTTATGGAATTCACATTAGACCTCAAGGTTTGTAGGATATATGGGAATTCATGTGTGTACAGATATGCACATCCATTAAATTGGTATAGAGTACATGGATTGGGTAACATGGATACAAAATATGTAATATTCCATAAACCCTAACCAAAAGTAAAAGGGAGAATGTGGAATGAAATGATGGGTATAGTGTTGTGGGATAAATAAATCCATATAAAAACACTAGAATCATTTCCTAAAAATATAAATTACAATGGTTTCATGAATTAATCATTTTTTAGATAATAAATCTAAAAGTATACCACCATCTCTAAATTTGTCAACATCTTTGGGTTTTCTATTATCAATCATGACTATTGCTCCATGAAAGATCCTTCAAACAATGAACATAGACAATATTTGATATTATTAATTTGACTATAAATTATATATATTAAAAAAAATAGATTTAATTTATTTATTTATAGTAAATATTATTTACAAGTAATTTGATTTCTTGAATGGTCATGCTAAAACCCTTATAGAAACATTTATGATCACATGGTCGAGTTATTATTCTAACATTTAGGTTATTGTTCCAATGATAGTATTAATATTCCTAATATGATATTAGGATTATAAATTGTTTAAATACACCATATTACCATAATTCAAACTCACATATTTTTCATTAATTATTTACTATATCTCTTTAAAAATTGCAATAATATTCCAAAATTATATATTTTAGTGTTTTTTACATGGGTGAAATTTCTAACTGTCAAAGAATTGATGGAATTTCAATGTCTAATTATATTTGTGGTTTTTTATTATCACCTAGTAATATTCATAATTTTATAGAGCTTATTTACTAATTATATTAAATTTTTTATTCAAATTAAATATTGATTAATTGGTTTTTTATAGTACATGTGCAGTCTATTATACATAATTTATAAATATTATAGAAATATATATTATGAAGTAATATTTAATATAGTTATTTTTGGATAATTACATGGATTAGAGGATAGATATCGTGACATTAAAAGAATATTCCAGTGAGAATATATAATGTGGGACAAATTGATTATTTATCCTTATGTTTTACTAAATAGTAGATAATGGAATACTATTTAAGGCATGTTGAACTATTACATCATTTTCTTATGATAACAATGAACTGGGAATTTTTTTTAATCTATTTTATATTATTTCTTCTATATCACCATATAAACATGTTTTAAGGATGATTGTGGATCAACTCATCTCGTCAGTCAACTTCTCTCCAAAATAGGAGATATTGTATATTAATATAAAGGTTAAACAATATATAAATGAGGTGAATACTCTTCCTGCACATAAATATTTGATCATATAAATTATTGATTATCTGTTTAAATCTTGATTTTGTAGTGGGTTTTAGAATATCATTAGAAATTAATTATAGATGAGTATTTCATATCACCATTAGTGATAAAATAAAATAAAAATTATACAGACAATAGTGAAAAATCATGGATCTTGTTTACTAGATTCAGAGAGACAATTGGAGGTTTTATCATATAGTAATATCTGTTTTTACAAAAAACCCCATCATGAACCAATATCGATGGCTCTATTAAATGCCTTTTATGGTTTATAGAGCTAAACGATTGTGGTGGAAGTATGAAGGGAGAGATTTCATTGGGTACTAATCATTGATCTAGAGAATGATAGTCTAGTTCACATAATTCATATGTGATTCATGGTAAGGCAGTATCGATATAAATATTATTATTATATTAATTTATTATTATTAAAGATTATAATAAGGGATCATGTCATCCTTTAGGGGTTTTGACGGTAGGGACACAAAAAACAATGAGATACAGGGGAAGTGGTTACCATACTATATGGAAATATTTAATATTTTTAACAGATCCAGAGATATAGTGCATAACATAATGTTTACATAGATGTATGTTAATGTACAAAACATTTTTTGGGTCTCCAAAAAGTTGATTTTTAAACTATATTTATCCCATAATTATCTATTGATTGAGTAGATTTGAAGATAGGTGTGAAAATATGGGATGAACTGGAAGGATTTTTAAAGGAATGATAAGATCCTTGTTTGGAAGAGTGTTTTTATATGGATATTTTATTCATGGAATTGTTCATATTATAATGTTGAATAATAGAGGGAGAATGAGATCTGATATTGATTTCCAATATTATTCAAAGATATTGACTCATGATAACATTTTAGGGATGATGGGGAGAATATTGACTTCATTTGAAATAAATGGTGTGACCACGATTTTTTAGATCAATTAATACATTATTTATGTGTATTAATGTCTCAGATATTTTAATGGTGTCAATTATAAATTAAACAGAGTTATTAATATTGAAAATAATATTGAATTCGTTAATGTATATTGTTTAACATGTAGTTGGATTTTGGTAATTCTCCAAAGTAGTTTAATTTTAATAGAGTTATTCATATTTATTAAGTAATTAATTACTCTTTTATTGAAATAAATGTTATCTTCTAAATAAAGAATTAAATGAAAATATTCACATTGTGTTATTTCCCTGAATTGGGTGTTTTAACAAGGTGATGTATAATTTATGCCTTCGAGTATGTCATCATGAGTCAAGATATTTCTTTTATTTAATTAATTTACCAAACTAAATTAAGGATTTCCAATATATACATATTAATTCATCTATATACTGTTTTTATCCACTCTCAATTATGGAAAACTACAGAGTAATTGAATGTTTTTGAATTTATGAGTCTCGCCTTCATGGATGATCAATCATATCAATAAACCATGAGAAGAATATTGATCCAAAAATGATGAATAATTACAACATCAATGATATTTGAATATGATTGGTATTTTTTTATTCCTATATACTCATTATTTTCTTCATTAAATTAAATTTTTACTATACAGAGTTAAATGTAGAATATAAAATAAATCATTCATTGTTATAATTTGAGTTTTGAATTATTTTAATTTTGAATTATCATGAACTATTCATCATTCCATATTCATACTAAATTTCTATCGGTATACAATAATCAATGAGAAAAATATTTTTTCACATTCTAAATTATTAATGGAATATATGATAAAATTATTTAATGTATTTATCTTTAATAAATGTTGATGGTGTGCTCTTTAATTATACTGAGAGTGAAACAATATTATTTTTAGTATTCCTTACAATTAATTTATCCTTCAATAAACAACATTGAAGAAAAAATCATTCAATCATCATAGAATAAATATTTATTCTTTCTGAAACCCACTATATTTACCAATGGAATAAAATATTTTTTTCCCCAGACTTTATATTATTTGATGATTTGATCCCAGTAGAGGAGTACGACATAGAAAAAAATGATAACCTCAGTATCCATGGATTTTTTAAATGGAATCAGTGTAAAAGTTCATATAATTGAAGACACCAATGGTACTAACATATGTGATTGAATAATTATGTATTTTTCATTAGATTTGGTCTATTGGGTTGAAATTTCATTAAAGGTGAATTATGAACAATTATAAGGTGATTTCAAATATAAAAATAACTCCAGATATAAGAGAATATTAAAAAAAATATGCCAAACAACATTGGGTGATGAAACAGTAACAACGATAATAATTTTAGAATATAAATATGATTTTTGGATATTTTATGACTACACGTCATTTAACCACTAACTATACAACATGTACTTCTCTATATGTCATGATTTGGGTTATCCCAAGAGAAAAATAACACCCAACATATAAATTATAGTTATATTCAACATTTGGTCACCAATGGCGTCTTAATTTGACGTTGGATTATTAAATATAAAATTTAATTCAGATTATATGTACATTAAATTTATTTCTAGGTAACATGATGTGGTTTGTGCTTGATTATACTACCAGCCATCCAAAAAATCTACAAGGAATGTATGTTTGATGTACATATGTAACATTACTTATAATGTGGTGTATTAGGTTACCCACCATGTTAACAGATGGTATTGTGGAATCATTTTAACAAAAGTAAATATTTTTTACATTAACTCCACTTTGTGTAATGGGGGTAGTACATTCCCAAAATACCAACATATCATTTTCATTAATGTAGAAGAAATGTAAAAAATTTCCATTAGTGTTTTTAATAGGTTGTTACTCGATTATCAGTATCAAAAAAGTAAATAGTATATTTGGATTTTTCACCATATAGTGAAAAAAGTTCTGATCCTATTATAAATTCATCAAATTTTATTCTACATATTTTGGTAGTTCATGTTATTTATCTTATTAAATATGGTGACAAAGAGTGAGATATATATTTATTTTATAAATGGTATTTATGATACACCTAACATCAAATTGGAAATGTTTTGTGTAATGATCATGACCCGATGACCCAAAACCAAAAGGATTACGTTCCCACAATAGCTCAAGAACACCACCTAGTCAAAAGAGGCTAGTATAAATGTCTTGGGTAAGATAATAATTAAATTATAGGTTGGTTCCTCTATAAAAAAAATTAATGCAATGTAATTCTTAAGAAAAAATCAAAAAGAACTATAGGTTAAAATGATATAAAAATACAACCTATATGATTGATTTACATGGTTACATGATCATATTGATATATAGATAGTATAAGTAAAGTCCATATATGAGCATGAAAAAAAATCAAGATACGTGTAAAGATTCAAATATATTCACATAGTGATACAAACTGAATAAAAATATTTTATACAAAAACGACCATTCAAAAATGTTTTATCATTTAAAATTGACCATAAAAGAAAATATTTTTTCTAAAACAACCTAGTGTAATTTTTATGGATAGAACATATGTAAATGATCCATTGGAGCATGGATCGAAAGTGTATTGTGGGAGTGATGAACACAGGTGTCTCCTCCATCATCATCATCTTCTTCTTCACACCATCTCCAAAGAACGATTGAGGTAGGGTTTGTCCTTGAATATTTTTCATTCATTTTCATTGATTCATTCTTTTTGAGTTGTATGCTATCGATCTAACACATTCGATGTGAGCCAAACGAACACAGCTCGAAGCCTCTATTACTTCATTGATTGATATGTTATTTGTGGGTGAAAACTCGAGTTTAGTGGAACTAGACCTTGATGGGATAGATGCAAAGGAAATGCCATGAGACGCCCAATGATTTCTTCAAATCAAATAATTGGCCAACATAGTTCACCTGGTGACACACAGAATTATGTCGGTGATCAGTGCCGGTAGGGTACAGGCGATGGCCAGCAGACTATCCAACCGCAAAGTTGGGGGTGACCTACCTGCGCTGTTAGAGGAGGTCATGGCCTGTCTGCCACATCAAAGGAGGGTGGCGGCCACACGTTGGCTAACGGCAAGGAATCTAGGGTGGCGAGCATTCGCGCCGCTGGTGTTGGAGGTCACAGCAGCCGACCCGCGGCAATGCGCCTGGATGGCGATGGGCACCCAGCCGGCTGAAGAGGCAACAATGGCACATGCCAATGCCATAGCAAGGGGTGCTGGCTGAAACCCCGGCCGGCTTCGTAATTGTAACATCCCATGTAAGTAATGAATAATAGATATTTTTATCTATGACTATTAATGATTAAGATAGAGTTTTAGAGGCTTAAAATGAAAATAAATCCAATCTTAAGCATGGAATACACTAATATTCTTAAAAGATTGTTTTACTGCCTTTTTATGGAAAACCCTTTTTAAATATATCTTTTAACAATTTTATAAGCTATGTTTGTCAAAATAAACTTATTATTTATTATTGGGACATCAAAATTTACTTTTTGTGAATTTTTGGTATTTTTCAGACAATGTTCATTTTTTAATGAATAGTGAAAAATACTCCATTTAACATCAAAACTGCTTTTTCATTTAATTTAACTATATGGGTAGATTATATTTTTAATTGGTCTTAAAGTGTAATATGAATATAATTATACCACTTAATCCAATGGTGGTCATTAGGATTAATTTCACTTTGGAATTGGTCATAAACTAATACCAAACTTTTCATAGATATTGTTTCAAAAAAACCCGCTATTTGTCATGACAGCGGGAATTAATTAATAAATTAATTAATGTGACTTATATGTTTTGAATTTTGTAAAATAGACTTCATTTTTTAATTCGGAATATCAAATATAGCTTAGGGTGAATTTTTGGTAATTTTCTGAAAAACTTCAATTTTTGATGAATAGTGAAACCACTAAGTGGTACTTATAAAAACTGATTTTTCGTTTAAATGAAATTTTTCCATCTTTGTGTTTTGAATTTCAAAAATCCGACATACATGGTTGTCATTAAGAAGTATATTTAGTTCAATGAGATTATAATAATTTTTTCGTGAATAGTAACTTATTAATTTTTTTATCGCGATTAGTGGTAATTAGTGTAGTTTAAGGTAAAAATAATGTTTTCATAGTATGATATGAGCTTGAAACATGTCCTACCATCATTGGATGTGTCATGGTCGACCCTGATAAGCCATGGGTCTACTTGGGGACCCCATGGAGCCACTTTGGTTGGGAAATTACATAAATAACTTTTTATTTAATGTTAAAGTAAAAATGACACAAACATGAGTTATTTTACTAAAACAATTTTCACATGGGGTTATACAAGTCATATTTTTGACTATAAATATTCATTTGAAATCTAAAAAGTTTTCATACATCATAGTATTTTTTTTTAATTTTTAGAAATTAAATAAATTAAATTATTTATGACATCATGATGATGCAGCGATGACCTCATTATTTAACGATTTAAATAAAATGGAAAGATAATGTAAAATCGAAAACCTAAACATGGAAAAAACCAATTGTGTGAGTATATTTAGAACTCTTATCACCTTATCCTCAAATTATATCAATGTGGGACTTTTTGAAACCGAAACGCATTTTAAAATAATGTTACTTATCTTTACTTTCAAAGAGTGCCCCTCCTCTCCTCTTATAAAAGGCCCCCACATCTACCTCCTTACCCACACTCCCAAAGCCCTTGGCTCGGCCAACCCCTGCCCATTTTGTCTCTTCACTTCCCTCTCGTACTCCTTGAAGCCTCACATTGGGCAGAAGTCTTCCCAAGGAAGCTTTTGAGCTCAAACCAAAGGGAGTTACCCGATTTTAAGGTAATGTCTTCTTTTGAGTCCTTTTGTTTTATTTTGTTTCTCAAACCCCCTAAACTATTTTTATTATTTTCTTTTGTAAAAACTCCAGTATCCTCAATATACTAGGATGTTGTTATAAGAAGGATTCGAGCTACACTTACCCACACCTACATCTAATGGATAACGAACATACTGTTTCCGTGGATGCTGAATTTATGCCTCCAGAAGCGATGATTGTTCAACATTCTTTTAACACCTTCAAAGGTGGCCATTAAGATGTCACTATATTTATATATGATATATAATATGTTTATGTTTTCCTTAAGCTTCTGTATTTTTCATTTTGGGCATACATTTATGGTTTCCATTATGGGTAAATGCGATATCTTCATTTAAGGAAGTGCAGACTACCGCCCCCTCAAAGTGATTTGATTCTTTAAATACCATATGTGGGACGTATAAAGGATGAAAATATGATATTATATATGATATTATACTGTAATTATAATATACCTTTATATCATTATGATTCCATTCTATAAAATACGAAATAGAAATGAAAGTAGCGTTCATGCGTACGTACGGCTTACCGTCTCCATGAACGGTGCATTTCATTTCTTAAATCTAAATGATTATGTAATATTATAAATGCATGTATATACTGGATATATATGATATATACATAATGATTATAATTCTGGATATAATGGATACATGAACAACATGTAATTATAAAGGGTTTATTTTTTACTCAAGTACCAATGATCGTTAAAACGACCGTTATTATCTTAAATAATTACATAGTGTTCATGACATGGAAATAAGTGATATAAAAGGAATAATGAACTTGAAAAAGGTTCTTAAAGATGTATAAATTAACTCAAGTTTATTATTCAGGACATTAAAGAACGATCGAGTCAAATCGGACCCGATGTATGGGACTTCGTCTCAATCTTCTTTCATTGAGGCATATTTTATTTTATAGACAACATTATTTTATACATTTTATAAAACCCTTTGACTTTTACGTTTATCCAAAAGGAATCTTTTTTATATGAAGCGTTTTACTAAACGACAAAAGGGAATGATTTTGTCGTACGTATATGGCGACAACGACTTCTCCGCTGCCATGACCATTATTTGAGTTTCGGCTTCCTCTACAAGCCATACCTTTTTTTAAAAAAGAAAAAATAAATACCATGTTTTACATTTCTTTTATTTTGGTATTGAAATTGGTTTTCATAATGTTTTTATATCAATGTGTTGTATTGATATCTTGTGTTTGAAAGGTGGAAATGTTATGTTTCCTTTATGCATGATTTGTGTGATACGATTATGTTGAGGTTATTGGGAATTATTATGAAGACGGGTGGTTCCGTGATAAACTAAGGGTAGGTGAGCCCGATATAGCTCTCCAATGCATTGGGTAACGCGAAGGAGTGAAACATTAAGGTTTATCTAAAGAGATTTAGGGAATATACTATGATGGGTATTCCAAACGTAACCAAGAGGGTTACTCCCTACGTAAGGATGTTATGAATGCCTCAAGTTACCTTTATGTCTTATGATTTCTATGATTTATTCATGATTTGATGAGGTATGTTAAAATGCTTAAGTTTTATGGGTAAAGTATGATCTCATTCTTATGTATATATGTACCCATGTTTCCTTTCCATATTTTTATATCCCTTACTGAGCTTTTTATGCTCATCCCACATTTTTTTTGAAATGTTTTTCACAGGTCAAGGGAAAGGTACATGATATGATGATTGTGTCAAGGAAGTGTCAAGAAATAATCCATGTTTTATTTTAAATATGTTTCCATTGATGGGAATGAAGAATACTATCTTTATGTAACCACTTTGTTTATATGTGGAATGTAATGCATGTTTTATGATCTAATTCTCTAAAACTCTAAACCCGAAAAGATCCTCAATATGTAATCTTGTAATAACTCAAGATTAAGTAAGGTTTAAGGCTGGGGCCTTATAGTTGGTATCAGAGGTCAGTTTAGATAAATTTAGGAGTTAGAATTATATTAAATAATTATCCAAAAATATTTTTTTTGAAATGATATAGCATTTGAAGATTTCCTTGTTGCTTCATCTAAGACATTTTTGTTCAGAATGGATTTCCTTAGAGGAAACATGGAAGCAGTGCTAGGAAGGCATACAGATGGAAATAACCTTCTGAATCATCATCCTAAGATGGTCAGAATTGTAACTAAATAGTTTTTTGCAGTAATGGTGCAGTTGACTCAAGCGATAAATGGCGGTGGTATCCATACATGAGATCAGCCAGATCAACCGCAGAGGAACATGTCAGTGGTGGAACATTTCATGAGGCAACATCCCCCATCATTCAGAGTATCATCTGACCCTGTGCTAGCTGAAGGGTGGATTAAAGCACTAGAGAATATTTTTGATGTCATGGGGTGTTCAAAAAATCAAAAGGTTAGTCTTGCTATTTACCGTTTGGAGGGTGAGGCAGATCAGTGGTGGTCTATGGTTAAAAATATCAGGGATGCCGATTAGATTGATGCTCTCGACTAGGATGAATTCAAAGGTATGTTTCTTGAGAAGTATTTTCCTAAGGCTATTCCACTTAGTATGGAAAAGAAATTCTTGGAATTGAGGCAAGGGGAAGAATCAGTGGATACCTATGAAGAAAGGTTCACTCGATTGGCAAGGTATGCTCCAAATTTTATCCGGGACCTTGATAGTAAAATCCATCATTTTTACTCAGGATTAAACCCAAAATATCGAAGGGAATTAGCTTCTTGTGAGTTTAAAAGTTATGAAAATCTTGTTCGATGTGTTGAGAAGGTGGGAATGGAGTTTGCTGATGATCAAGTGTTCTATAACAACCAACAGAAGAAGAGACCGAGGTGGCTGGAGAAAGGTAAGAATTCTTCATAAATGTCTGATGGTAACAAAACTAAGTTTCCAGTTTGTGATAAATGTGGAAAAAGGCATGCTAGGGAATGTCTTCTGAATTCTGGAAAGTGCTACCGATGAGGTAAGATGGGACATAAGGCTTGTGATTCCACTAAAAAGTATCAAGGTGAAGGTAAGACCAAATTTGATTTACAGTTAGTGAAATGTTATAAGTGCAATGAGATGGGTCACTATGAAAACGAGTGTCCGACAAAGAGCTTGAGTGATGGGAAGCAGTTATACTACAAGCAAAAAGGGGTGGTGAAATTTTTTGCAACTACTTCAGCAGATGTCGGGCCATCAAATGAAGTTGTACCAGGTACTTTGTTTTTTTTTTCAGATTATGCCAGTGTGTTGTTTGATTCGGGGTCTACACATTCTTTCATCTATGAATCCTTTTCTAGTAAAATGGGAGTACCATCTCAAGAAATGACTCCTGAACTATTTGTAAAAACACCTGGGGGGAATGTTGAGGCAAAAAGAATTTATAAGAATATTCCTATCCTTATCTGTGGAAAGAACCTACTTGCAAACCTTATTGTTCTACCTCTAGTAGAGTTTGATGTTATCCTGGGTATGGATTGGCTCTCTATTTACCATGCTAAGATTGACTGTAGAGCTAAAGAAGTTTCTTTTCAGAAAGACTTTCAGTTTGTTTACAAGAATGAACCCTTACTGTTGAGACTTAACAAGAGGCCGAGAAACTTGTAAAAGATTGAAATGCATGTTACCTTGCACACATCGTTGAAAATAAATGAACTGTTCAGATTAATGATGTGCCAGTGGTAAATGAGTATCCTGATGTTTTTCTGATGATTTTCCTAGAATAATACCAGATCAGGAAGTTGAATTTACTGTTGACTTAGTTCATGATGCTAAGACAATTTCAAAACCCCCTTATCGAATGGCTCAAATTGAACTTTTAGAGTTGAAGGAGCAATTTCAAGATTTATTAGAGAAAGGTTTCATTCGACCTATCACATCACCATGGGGTGCTCCTGTCTTGTTTGTTAAAAAGAAAGATGGTTCAATGAGACTTTGCATTGATTATAGAGCCTTGAATAACATCACTGTTAAGAACAACTATCCTTTGCCTCATATTGATGATTTGTTTGATCAGATCCAGGGAGCTCAGTATTTTTCAAAGATTGACTTGAGATCGGGGTACCATCAGCTGAAGGTAAAGGAAGAAGATGTTTCGAAGACCACGTTCCGTACAAGATATGGCCACTATGAATTTGTAGTAATGCCTTTTGGGCTAACCAATGCACCTGCTGTATTCATGGACTTAATGAATAGAATTTTCCATGAGTTCTTGGATAAGTTTGTGATGGTATTTATTGATGATATTTTGGTGTTTTCTAAAAGTAAAGAAGAGCATGAAAGACATTTAAGGGTTATCTTGCAAACCTTAAAAGAAAAGAAATTGTATGGGAAATTCAGCAAGTGTGAGTTTTGGTTGCAACAAATTTCTTTCCTTGGTCACATTGTTTCTAAAGATTGGATAACTATTGATCCTGAAAAAACAAAAGTTGTGGAAGACTGGCCAAGACCCACAAATGTAACTGAGATTCGTAGCATCCTTGGTTTGTCAGGCTATAACCGAAGGTTTGTTATAAATTTTTCACGGTTATCTAGTCCAATGACTAAGCTAACTCGGAAGGGTGTTAAGTTTATCTGGACAAAAGAATGTGATGATTGTTTTCAGGAATTGAAAAGAAGATTGGTGAATGCTCCAGTTTTGGCACTACCTTCCAGGAATGGTGAGTTTGTTATATACAGCGATGCTTCATTGAAAGGACTTGGTTGCGTCCTAATGCAGAATGATCAGGTAATTACTTATGCTTCATGACAGTTGAAAACTCATGAGGTAAATTACCCTACACATGATTTGGAATTAGCTGCTGTTGTTTTTGCTTCAAAAATTTGGAGGCATCATTTGTATGGAGTAAAGTGTGAAATATATACCGATCACAAAAGTTTAAAGTATATATTCACTCAGAAAGAATTGAACATGAGACAAAGGAGATGGCTAGAAATAATCAAGGATTATGATTGTACAATTCATTACCATCCGGGAAAAGCAAATAAAGTGGCTAATTCTTTGAGTCAAAAAAGTAATGCTTCATTAGCAATGTTGCGTTTGGAACGTGATCCTTTGGTTAAGGATTTGATGAACATTGGCATAGAAGTTGTGGGTGCAGGAAGTTCTTCTGTTTTGTTTCATGTATCAGTGAGATCATCTCTATCAGATAGAATCAAGATAGCACAGAAGCAAGATAGTGAGTTGCAGAAAAAGGTAGAGATGGTTCAGAAAGGTAAGTTTCCTAAATTCAACATTGATAATGATTGCGTTTTGAGATTTGGGAAGAGATTGTGTGTGCCTTGTGATTCACAGTTAAAGAGAGAGTTGTTATGTGAAGCTCATAGTTCTCTGTTTTCAGTTCATCCTGGCAGTACTAAGATGTATAGAGACCTGCGGGAGTATTACTGGTGGGATGGAATGAAAAGAGATATTGCTAATTTTACTGTGAAGTGTTTGACTTGTCAGCAGGTTAAAGCAGAGCGGCAGTTACCGAAAGGGATGCTTCAGCCTTTACCAGTGCCAGTGTGGAAATGGGAGAATATATCCATGGACTTTGTTGTGGGATTACCGAAGACATCTCAAGGAAATAATGCAATCTGGGTTATTGTTGATCGCTTGACTAAATCTGCTCATTTCCTTGTTATACGAGATACTTTTTCCCTAGATCATCTTTCCCGTTTGTATCTTAAAGAGATATTCAGGTCACATGGAGTTCCTCTCTCCATTGTATCTGATCATGATCCCAGGTTCACTTATAACTTTTGGAAAGGCCTTCAGAAGTTGTTGGGTACTGAATTAAATTTTAGTACAGCTTTTCTTCTTCAATCAGATGGGCAGTCAGAACGAACAATTCAGACATTGGAGGATATGCTACGTTCTTGCTCTATGGATTATCAGGGAAGTTGGGACCAACATCTTTTTTTGGTTCAATTTTCATATAATAACAGTTTTCATTCCAGTATACAGATGGCACCATTTCAGGCATTATATGGGAAGCGGTGTCGAAATCCAGCTTTCTGGGATGAAGTGGGTGAAAGGAAGTTGATGGGACCAGAATTGGTAGAAGAGATGGCAGAAAAATTTCAGCTGATCCAGAAGCACATGAGAACAGCTCAGAGTAGGTATAAGAGTTATGCGGATAACCGGAGGAAGGATCTATCTTTCGAGGTATGTGATCATGTTTTGCTCAAGGTTTCTCCTTGGAAAAGTGTGATAAGATTTGGTAAGAAAGGAAAGCTGAGTACAAGGTTCATTGGACCATATGAAATTCTTGAGAGAGTTGGATCAGTTGCATACAGAGTGGCTTTACCTCCGAGTTTATCTCAGGTACACAATGTTTTTCACGTTTCGATGTTGAGAAAGTATATGCCAGATCCATCTCATGTTTTGAGTCCATAGGTAGTTCAGCTGGAAGAGAACCTATCTTATGAGGAACAACAGGTCCAGATTCTTGACCACATGGAGCAAGTGTTACGGAATAATGTGATTAAGCTGGTAAAGATTTTGTGGAAAAACCACATGATGGAAGAGGCAACATGGGAATCTGAAAATGCAATGAGGGATAAGTACCCCCATTTATTCGATAAGTAAATAAATTGCGGGGATGCAATTTTCAAAAGGGGGGAAGGATGTAACATCCCAAGTAAATAATGAATAATAGATTTTTTTATCTATGTCTATTAATGATTAAGATAGTGTTTTAGAGGCTTAAAATGAAAATAAATCTAATCTTAAGCATGGAATACACTAATATTCTTAAAAGATTGTTTTACTACCTTTTGATGGAAAACCCTTTTTAAATCTATCTTTTGACAATTTTATAAGCTATTTTTGTCGAAATAAACTTATTCTTTATGATTGGGACATCAAAATTTACTTTGTGTGAATTTTTGGTATTTTTCAGACAATGTTCATTTTTTAATGAATAGTGAAAAATACTGCATTTTACATCAAAACTGCTTTTTCATTTAATTTAATTATATGGTCAGATTATATTTTTAATTGGTCTTAAAGTGTAATCTGAATATAATTTTACCATTTAATCCAATGGTGTTCATTAGGATTAATTTCACTTTGGAATTGGTCATAAACTAATGCCAAACTTTTCATAGATATTGTTTCAAAAAAACCCGCTATTTGTCATGACAATGGGAATTAATTATTAAATTAATTAATGTGACTTATATGTTTTGAATTTTGTAAAATAGACTTCATTTTTGAATTTGGAATATCAAATATATCTTAGGGTGAATTTTTGGTAATTTTCTGAAAAACATCAATTTTTGATGAATAGTGAAACCACTAAGTGGTACTTATAAAAACTGATTTTTCGTTTAAATGAAATTTTTCCATCTTTGTGTTTTGAATTTCAAAAATCTGACATACATGGTTTTCATTAAGAAGTAAAATGTGGTTCAATGAGATTATAATAATTTTTTGGTGAAAAGTAACTTATTATGTTTTTTATCGCGATTAGTGGTAATTAGTGTAGTTTAAGGGAAAAATAATGTTTTAATAGTATGATATGAGCTTGACACATGTCCTACCCTCATTGGATGTGTCATGATCGACCAAGACAAGCCATGGGTCAACTTGGGGACCCCATGGAGCCACTTTGGTTGGGAAATGTCATAAATAACTTTTTATTTAATGTTAAAGAAAAAATGACACAAACATGAGTTATTTTACTAAAACAATTTTCAGATGGGGATATACAAGTCAGATTTTTGACTATAAATATTCATTAGAAATATAAAAAGATTTCATACATCATTGTTTTTTTTTAATTTTTAGACATTAAATAAATTAAATTATTTATGACATCCTAATGATGCAGCGATGACCTCATTATTTAACGATTTAAATAAAATGGAAAGATAATGCAAAATATAAAACCTACACATGGCCAAAACCAATTGGATGAGTATATTTCGAACCCATATCACCTTATCCTATAATTACATCAATGTGGGACTTTTTGAATCCGAAACACATTTTAAAATAAAGTAACTTATCTTTACATTCCACGAGTGCCCCTCCTCTCCACTTATAAAAGGCCCCCACCTCTACCTCCTTACCCACACTCCCAAAGCCTTTGGCTCGGCCAACCCCTTCCCATTTTGTCTCTCCACTTCCCTCTCGTACTCCTTGAAGCCTCACTTTGGGCAGATGTCTTCCCAAGGAAGCCTTTGAGCTCAAACCAATGGGAGTCACCCGATTTTAAGGTAATGTCATCTTTTGAGTCCTTTTGTTTTATTTTTCTTCTCCAACCCCCTAAACTTTTTTTTATTATTTTCTTTTGTAAAAACTACAGTATCCTGAATATACTAGGATGTTGTTATAAGAAGGATTCGAGCTACACTTACCCACACCTACATCTAATGGATAACGAACATACTGTTTCCGTGGATGGCGAATTTATGCCTCCCGAAACGATGATTGTTCAAAATTCTTTTAACACCTTCAAAGGTGGCCATTAAGATGTCACTATATTTATATATGATATATAATATGTTTAGTTTTTTCTTAAGCTTCTGTATTTTTCATTTTGGTCATACCTTTATGGTTTCCATTATGGGTAAACGCGATATCTTCATTTAAGGAAGTACGGACTACCGCCCCTGAAAGTGATTTGATTCGTTAAATACCATATGTGAGACGTATAATGGATGGAACTGTGATATTATATATGATATTTTACTGGAATTATAATATACCTTTATATCATTATGATTCCATTCTATAAAATATGAAATAGAAATGAAAGTAGCGTTCATGCGTACATACGGCTTACCGTCTCCATGAATGGTGCATTTCATTTCATAACTCTAAATGATTATGTAATATTATAAATGCATGTATATACTGGATATATATGATATATACATAATGATTATAATTCTGGATATAATGGATACATGAACTACATGTATTTATAAAGGGTTTATTTTTGACTCAAGTACCAATGATTGTTAAAACGACCGTTATTAACATAAATAATTACATAGTGTTCATGACATGGCAATAAGTGATATAAAAGGAATAATGAACTTGAAAAAGGTTCTTAAAGATGTAGAAATTAACTCAAGTTTATTATTCAGGACATTAAAGAAAGATCGAGTCAAGTCAGACCCGATGTATGGGACTTCGTCTCAATCTCCTTTCGTTGAGGCATATTTTATTTTATACATAACATTCTTTTATATGGTGTATAAACCCCTTTTACTTTTACGTTTATCCAAAAGGAATACTTTTTGTACTAAGCGTTTTACTAAATGACAAAAGGGAAAGTTTTTGTCGTACGTATGCGGCGACAACGACTTCTCCGCCGCCATGACCATTTTTTGAGTTTCGGCTTCCTCTACAAGCCATTCCTTTTTTTAAAAGAAAAAATAAATACCATGTTTTACATTTATTTTATTTTGGTATTGAAAATGGTTTTCATAATGTTTTTATATCAATGTGTTGTATTGATATCTTTTGTTTGAAAGGAGGAAATGTTATGTTTCCTTTATGCATGTTTTCTGTGATACGATTATGTTGAGGTTCTTGGGCATTATTATGAATACGGGTGGTTCCATGATAAACTAAGGGCGGGTGAGCCCGATATAGCTCTCCAATGCATTGGGTAACGCGAAGGAGTGAAACGTTATGGTTTCTCCAAATAGATTTAGGGAATATACTATGATGGGTATTCCAAACGTAACCAAGAGGGTTACTCCCTAAGTAAGGATGTTTAAGAATGCCTCAAGTTACCATTATGTCTTATGATTTCTATGATTTATTCATGATTTGATGAGGTATGTTAAAATGCTTATGTTTTATGGGTAAAGTATGATCTCATTCTTATGTATATATGTACCCATGTTTCCTTTCCATATTTTTATATCCCTTACTGAGCTTTTTGTGCTCATCCCAAGTTTTTTTTGAAATGTTTTTCACAGGTCAAGGGAAAGGTACATGATATGATGATAGTGTCAAGGAAGTGTCAAGAAATAATCCATGTTTTATTTTAAATATATTTCCATTGATGGGAATGAAGAATACTATCTTTATGTAACCACTTTGTTTATATGTGGAATGTAATGCATGTTTTATGATCTAATTCTCTAAAACTCTAAACCCGAAAAGATCCTCAATATGTAATCTTGTAATAACTCAAGATTATGTAAGGTTTAAGGCTGGGGCCTTATAGTTGGTATCAGAGGTCGGTTTAGATAACTTTAGGAGTTAGAATTCTATTAAATTATTATCCAAATTTTTTTTTGAAATGATATAGCATTTGAAGATTACCATGTTGCTTCATCTAAGACATGTTTGTTCAGAATGGTTTTCCATAGAGGAAACATGGAAGCAATGCCAGGAAGGCATACAGAAGGAAATAACCTTCTGAATCAGCATCCTGAGATGGTCAAAATTGGAACTGAATAGTTTGTTGCAGTAATGGTGCAGTTGACTCAAGCAATAAATGGCGGTGGTATCCATCCACGAGATCAGCCAGATCAACCACAGAGGAACATGTCAGTGGTGGAACATTTCATGAGGCAACATCCCCCATCATTCAGAGGATCATCTGACCCTGTGCCAGCTGAAGGGTGGATTAAAGCACCAGAGAAGATTTTTGATGTCATTGGGTGTTCAAACAATCAAAAGGTTAGTCTTGCTATTTACCGCGTGGAGGTTGAGGCAGATCAGTGGTGGTCTATGGTTAAAAATATCAGGGACGCCGATGAGATTGATGCTCTCGACTGGGATGAATTCAAAGGTATGTTTCTTGAGAAGTATTTTCATAAGGTTGTTCCACTTAGGATGGAAAATAAATTCTTTGAATTGAGGCAAGAGGAAGACTCAGTGGCTACCTATGAAGAAAGGTTCACTCGATTGGCAAGGTATGCTCCAAATTTTATCAGAGACCTTGATAGTAAAATAAATCATTTTTACTCAGGATTAAAGCCAAAATATCGAAGGGCATTAGCTTCTCGTGAGTTTAAAAGTTATGAAAAGCTTGTTTGATGTGCTGAGAAGGTGGAAATGGAGTTTTCCGATGATCAAGTGTTCTATAACAACCAACAGAAGAAGAGATCGAGGTGGCAGGAGAAAGGTAAGAATTCTTCATAAAAGTCTGATGGTAAGAAAACTAAGTTTCCAGTTTGTGATAAATGTGGAAAAAGGCATGCTGGGGAATGTCTTCTAAATTCTGGAAAGTGCTACCGATGTGGTAAGATGGGACAAAAGGATCATGATTGCACTGAAAAGGATCAAGGTGAAGGTAAGACCAAATTTGATTTACAGTTATTGAAATGTTATAAGTGCAATGAGATGGGTCACTATGCAAACGACTGTCTGACAAAGAGCTTGAGTGATGGGAAGTAGTTAGACTACAAGCAGAAAGGGGTGGTGAAATCCTTTGCAACTACTTCAGCAAATGCTGGGCCATCAAATGAAGTTGTACTAGCTACTTTGTTTGTTTTTTCAGATTATGCCAGTGTGTTGTTTGATTCGGGGTCTACACATTCTTTCATCTCTGAAACCTTTTCTAGTAAAATGGGAGTACCATCTCAAGAAATGACTCCTGAACTTTTGGTAAAAACACCTGGGGGGAATGTTGAGGCAAAATAAATTTTTAAGAATCTTCTTATCCTTATCTGTGGAAAGAACCTACTTGCAAACCTTATTGTTCTACCTCTAGTAGAGTTTGATGTTATCCTGGGTATGGATTGGCTATCTCTTTACCATGCTAATATTGACTGTAGAGCTAAAGACGATTCTTTTCAGAAAGACTTTCAGTTTGTTTACAAGAATGAACCCTTAATGTTGATACTTATCATGATGCCAAGAAACTTGTAAAAGATGGAAATTAATGTTACCTTGCACACATCGTTGAAAATAAAAGAACTGTTCAGATTAATGATGTGCCAGTAGTAAATGAGTATCCTGATGTTTTTCCTGATGATTTTCCAGGAATAATACCAGATCGGGAAGTTGAATTTATTGTTGACTTAGTTCATGATGCTAAGCCAATTCCAAAACCCCCTTATCGAATGGCTCAAATTGAACTTTTAGAGTTGAAGGAGCAATTGCAAAATTTATTAGAGAAAGGTTTAATTAGACCTATAACATCACCATGGGGTGCCCCTGTCTTGTTTGTTAAAAAGAAAGATGGTTCAATGAGACTTTGCATTGATTATAGAGCCTTGAATAACATCACTGTTAAGAACAAATATCCTTTTCCTCATATCGATGATTTGTTTGATCAGCTCCAGGGAGCTCAATATTTTTCAAAGATTGACTTGAGATCGGGGTACCATCAGCTGAAGCTAAAGGAAGAAGATGTTCCGAAGACAGCGTTCCGTACAAGATATGGCCACTATGAATTTGTAGTAATGCCTTTTGGGCTAACCAATGCACCTGCTGTATTCATGGACTTAATGAATATAATTTTTCATGAGTTCTTGGATAAGTTTGTGGTGGTATTTATTGATGATATTTTGGTGTTTTATAAATGTAATGAAGAGCATGAAAGACATTTAAGGGTTATCTTGCAAACCTTAAAAGAAAAGAAATTGTATGGGAAATTCAGCAAGTGTGAGTTTTGGTTGCAACAAATTTCTTTCCTTGGTCACATTGTTTCTAAAGATGGGATAACTATTGATCCTGCAAAAACAAAAGTTGTGGAAGACTGGCCAAGACCCACAAATGTAACTAAGATTCGTATCTTCCTTGGTTTGGCAGGCTATTACCGAAGGTTTGTTAGAAATTTTTCACGGTTATCTAGTCCAATGACTAAGCTAACTCGGAAGGGTGTTAAGTTTATCTGGACAAAAGAATGTGATGATTGTTTTCAGGAATTGAAAAGAAGATTGGTGAATGCTCCAGTTTTGGCACTACCTTCCAGGAATGGTGAGTTTGTTATATACAGTGATGCTTCATTGAAAGGACGTGGTTGCGTCCTAATGCAGAATGATCAGGTAATTACTTATGCTTCATGACAGTTGAAAACTGATGAGGTAAATTACCCTACACATGATATGGAATTAGCTGATGTTGTTTTTGCTTTAATAATTTGGAGGCATCATTTGTTTGGAGTAAAGTGTGAAATATATACCGATCACAAAAGTTTAAAGTATATATTATCTCAGAAAGAATTGAACATGAGACAAAGTAGATGGCTAGAATTAATCAAGGATTATGATTGTACAATTCATTACCATCCGGGAAAAGAAAATAAAGTGGCTAATGCTTTGAGTAAAAAAAGTAATGCTTCATTAGCAATGTTGTGTTTGGAACGTGATCCTTTGGTTAAGGATTTGATGAACTTTGGCATAGAGTATGTGGGTGCAGGAAGTTCTTCTGTTTTGTTTTAGGTATCAATGAGATCATCTCTATCAGATAGAATCAAGAAAGTACAGAAGCAAGACAGTGAGTTGCAGAAAAAGGTAGAGCTGGTTCAGAAAGGTAAGTTGCCTAAATTCAACATTGATAATGATTGTGTTTTGAGATTTGGGAAGAGATTTTGTGTGCCTTGTGATTCACAGTTGAAGAGAGAGTTTTTATGTGAATCTCATAGTTCTCCGTTTTCAGTTCATCCTGGCAGTACTAAGATGTATAGAGATCTGCGGGAGAATTACTGGTGGGATGGATTGAAAATAGATATTGTTGATTTTACTGTGAAGTGTTTGACTTGTCAGCAGGTTAAAGCAGAGCGGCAGTTACCGAAAGGGATGCTTCAGCCTTTACCAGTGCCAGAGTGTAAATGGGAGAATATATCCATGGACTTTGTTGTGGGATTACCGAAGACATCTCGAGGTAATAATGCAATCTGGGTTATTGTTGATCGCTTGACTAAATCTGCTCATTTCCATGCTATACGAGATACTTTTCCCTAGATCAACTTTCCTGTTTGTATCTTAAAGAGATATTCAGGTTACATGGAGTTCCTCTCTCCATTGTATCTAATAGTGATCCCAGGTTCACTTCTAACTTTTGGAAAGGCCTTCAGAAGTCGTTGGGTACTAAATTAAATTTTAGTACAGCTTTTCATCCTCAATCAGATGGGCAGTCAGAACGAACAATTCGGACATTGGAGGATATGCTACGTTCTTGCTCTATGGATTATCAGGGAAGTTGTGACCAACATCTTTATTTGGTTGAATTTTCATATAATAACAGTTTTCATTCTAGTATACAGATGGCACCATTTCAGGCATTATATGGGAAGCGGTGTCGAACTCCAGCTTTCTGGGATGAAGTGGGTGAAAAGAATTTGATGTGACCAGAATTGGTAGAAGAGATGGCAGAAATATTTCAGCTAATCCAGATGCACATGAGAACAGCTCAGAGCAGGCAGAAGAGTTATGCGGATAACCAGAGGAAGAATCGATCTTTCGAGGAAGGTGATCATGTTTTTCTCAAGGTTTCTCCTTGGAAAAGTGTGATGAGATTTGGTAAGAAAGGAAAGCTGAGCACAAGGTTCATTGGACCATATGAAATTCTGTAGAGAGTTGGATCAGTTGCATACATAGTGGCTTTACCTCTGAGTTTATCTCAGGTACACAATGTTTTTCACGTTTCGATGTTGAGAAAGTATATGCCAGATCCATCTCATGTTTTGAGTCCAGAGGTAGTTCAGCTGGAAGAGAACCTATCTTATGAGGAACAACTGGTCCAGATTCTTGACCACAGGGAGCATGTTTTACGGAATAAGGTGATTAAGCAGGTAAAGGTTTTGTTGAAAAACCACATGATGGAAGAGGCAACATGGGAATCTGAAAATGCAATGAGGGATAAGTACCCCCATTTATTCGATAAGTAAATAAATTTCGGGGACACAATTTTCAAAAGGGGGGAAGGATGTAACATCCCAAGTAAGTAATGAATAATAGATATTTTTATATATGTCTATTAATGATTAATATAGTATTTTAGAGGCTTAACATGAAAATAAATCCAATCTTAAGCATGGAATACACTAATATTATTAAAAGATTGTTTTACTGCCTTTTGATGGAAAACCCTTTTTAAATATATCTTTTGACAATTTTATAAGCTATGTTTGTCAAAATAAACTTATTCTTTATGATTGGGACATCAAAATTTACTTGGTGTGAATTTTTGGTATTTTTCAGACAATGTTCGTTTTTTAATGAATAGTGAAAAATACTGCATTTTACATCAAAACTGCTTTTTCATTTAATTTAATTATATGGATAGATTATATTTTTAATTGGTCTTAAAGTGTAATCTGAATATAATTTTACCATTTAATCCAATGGTGGTCATTAGGATTAATTTCACTTTGGAATTGGTCATAAACTAATGCCAAACTTTTCATAGATATTGTTTCAAAAAAACCCGCTATTTGTCATGATAGCCGGAATTAATTATTAAATTAATTAATGTGACTTATATGTTTTGAATTTTGTGAAATAGACTTCATTTTTAAATTCGGAATATCAAATATATCTTAGGTTGAATTTTTGATAATTTTCTAAAAAACATCAATTTTTTGATGAATAGTGAAACCACTAAGTGGTACTTATAAAAACTGAATTTTCGTTAAAATGAAATTTTTCCATCTTTGTGTTTTGAATATAAAAAATCCTACATACATGGTTGTCATTAAGAAGTAAAATATGGTTCAATGAGATTATAATAATTTTTGGTGAATAGTAACTTATTATGTTTTTAATCGCGATTAGTGGTAATTAGTGTAGGTTAAGGTCAAAATAATGTATTAATAGTATGAGATGAGCTTGACACATGTACTACCCTCATTGGATGTGTCATGGACGAGCAAGAAAAGCCATGGGTCAACTTGGGGACCCCATGGAGCCACTTTGGTTGGGAAATGACATAAATCACTTTTTATTTAATGTTAAAGTAAAAATGACACAAAACATGAGTACTTTATTAAACAATTTTTACATGGGGTTATAAAAGTCAGATTTTTGACTATAAATATTCATTAGGAAGATAAAAAGCTTTCCTACATCAGATTATTTTTTTTATAATTTTTAGACTTTAAATAAATTAAATTATTTATGACATCATGATGATGCAGTGATGACCTCATTATTTAACGATTTAAATAAAATGGAAAGATAATGTAAAATCTAAAACCTACACATGGAAAAAACCAATTGGATTAGTATATCTCGAACCCTTATCACCTTATCCTAGAATTATATCAATGTGGGACTTTTTGAATCCGAAACTCATTTTAAAATAATGTAACTTATCTTTACTTTTTCAAGAGTGCCCCTCCTCTCCTCTTATAAAAGGCCCCCACCTCTACCTCATTACCCACACTCCCAAAGCCTTTGGCTCGGCCAACCCCTGCCCATTTTGTCTCTCCAATTCCCTCTCGTACTCCTTGAAGCCTCAATTTGGGCAGAAGTCTTCCCAAGGAAGCCTTTGAGCTCAAACCAAAGGGAGTTACCCGATTTTAAGGTAATGTCTTCTTTTGAGTCTTTTTGTTTTATTTTGCTTCTCCAACCCCCTAAACTCCTTTTATTATTTTCTTTTGTAAAAACTCCAGTATCCTAAATATACTATGATGTTGTTATAAGAAGGATTCGAGCTACACATACACACACCTACCTCTAATGGATAACGAACATACTGTTTCCGTGGATGGTGAATTAATGCCTCCTGAAACGATGATTGTTCAACATTCTTTTAACACCTTCAAAGGTGGCCATTAAGATGTCACTATATTTATATATGATATATAATATGTTTATGTTTTCCTTAATCTTCTGTATTTTTCATTTTGGGCATACCTTTATGGTTTCCATTATGGGTAAACGCGATATCTTTATTTAAGGAAGTGGAGACTACCGCCCCCTCAAAGTGATTTAATTTGTTAAATACCATATGTGGGACGTATAAAGGATGGAACTATGATATAATATATGATATTATAATGGAATTATAATATACCTTTATAACATTATGATTCGATTCGATAAATTACGAAATAGAAATGAAAGTAGTGTTCGTGCGTACGTACGACTTACCGTCTCCATGAACAGTGCATTTCATTTCTTACCTCTAAATGATTATGTAATATTATAAATGCATGTATATACCGGATATATATTATATATACACAATGATTATAATTCTGGATATAATGGATACATGAACAACATGTAATTATAGAGGGTTTATTTTTGACTAAAGTACCAATGATCGTTAAAACGACCGTTATTAACTTAATTAATTACATAGTGTTCATGAAATGGAAATAAGTTATATAAAAGGAATAATTAACTTTAAAAAGGATCATAAAGAAGTAGAAATTAACTCAAGTTTATTATTCCGGACATTAAAGAACGATCGAGTAATGTCGGACCCGAGGTATGGGACTTCGTCTCAATCTCCTTTCATTGAGGTGTATTTTATTTTATTCACAACTTTCTTTTATACGGTGTATAAACCCCTTTGACTTTTACGTTTATTCAAAAGGAATCTTTTTTATACGAAGCGTTTTACTAAAAGACAAAAGGGAATGTTTTTGTCGTACGTATGCGGCGACAACGACTTCTCCGCCGCTATGACCATTATTTGAGTTTTGGATTCCTCTACATGCCATACCTTTTTTTTAAAAGAAAAAATAAATACCATGTTTTACTTTTCTTTTATTTTGGTATTGAAAATGGTTTTCATAATGTTTTTATATCAATGTGTTGTATTGATATCTTGTGTTTGAAAGGTGGGAATGTTAGGTTTCCTTTATGCATGTTTATGTTATACTATTATGTTGAGTTTCATGGGCATTATTATGAAGACGGGTGGTTTCGTGATAAACTAAGGGCGGGTGAGCCCGATATAGCTCTCCAATGAAGTGGGTAACGTGAAGGAGTGAAACATTAAGGTTTCTCCAAAGAGATTTAGGGAATATACAGTGATGGGTATTCCAAACGTAACCAAGAGGGTTACTCCCTACGTAAGGATGTTATGAATGCCTCAAGTTACCTTTATGTCTTATAATTTCTATGATTTATTCATGATTTGATGAGGTATGTTAAAATGCTTATGTTTTATGGGTAAAGTATGATCTCATTCTTATGTATATATGTACCCATGTTTCCTTTCCATATTTTTATATCCCTTACTGAGCTTTTTATGCTCATCCCAAGTTTTTTTGAAATGTTTTTCACAGATCATGGGAAAGGTACATGATATGATGATAATGTCAAGGTAGTGTCAAGAAATAATCCATGTTTTATTTTAAATATGTTTCCATTGATGGGAATGAAGAATACTATCTTTATGTAACCACTTTGTTTATATGTGGAATGTAATGCAAGTTTTATGATCTAATTCTCTAAAACTCTATACCCAAAAATATCCTCAATGTGTAATCTTGTAATGACTCAAGATTAAGTAAGGTTTAAGGCTGGGGCCTTATAGTAATGCTGAGGAGGACCCGCTCCGGCGGGTCCTGCGTTCCTGTAGGGGGCACCACATGGTGCAGTGGGGTTGGCCATAACCGAACAATCATCGTGCCATTCATGAATCCTATGGGCCCCCTCCCTTGGGGGCGGTTAGGGAGGGTTATGCCTAGCGCGATCTGGGTAGCCCCCTTTGTAGGCTGGACCCGTACTGTGTCGGGTCGACCTAGGCCGGGTCAGACTGGACCTGAGCCCAGCTGGACCCAGATATGCCTTTTTTCTATATCTTGAGAAATGGGTGTATGTTAAATGAACCTTATGTGGCACCGGAATCCTTGGATCTAGATGGTCCTTTTCCTATACTCCACTTGAGTTTTCGGATATTGTTGTATTATGGCTAGGTTGGATCGAACCTGAATCCAACCGTACCCTCAGAACGGAAATACTATTAACTTACAGACCAGTCGTCCGATTGACACGTTGTCTATCACTTTGGGACCCTTATGATACGATGGACCTTTTTGATACTTCTTCATGGTTATTAGTGGAATTGGAAGTATGTGATGATGGATTGTGTAGTGGATCCTTCCAGAATCAATCATGCTTAGTGCGGGAACCCTGTGGCTTGCTATACTTAAAGAATCATAAGATCCTCTGTGGGTGATCTTCGGATCCTGTGCGGGTCAGAATCTACTAATCCTGTGTGGGTCATCTACATATCCTGTGCGGGTCATTTTCATATCATCTGTGGGTCATATTTTGATCATGTGTGGGTCATCTTCGATCCTATATGGGTCAACAACAGAGATTCTCGATGAAGTAAGATGATCTAACAATACATCTAATCATCTATACTTCCATAAATAAGTTATACCTATTGTGAGATGAGTCTTTAACTTTGTGGTATTCTTATGTGTGCCGCTACCTACGTGGTATTCTTTCTTTCTTGGAATAGTTGTTCTTTTTGCTAAAGATTTGGGCGATGTGTTCCTCTAGAATGAGGTGGGTTACTTGATAACGTAGGTATATGTATGGGAATATACATAAGTTGGGTTGATTGTTGTTTCATGATTTGTAATTGTGGTCTTTCTTTGTGTATTATCCTCTCTGGATTATGAGAGACCATCAGGTGTCTTAGGGTCCCTACTGAGTATTGTTATACTCGCCCCAGTAGGGGCTACTTATAACGCCCCAACACTTTTATGGAATGTTTCTATTAAATACATTATATTCATTAGATATCCCTTATTGCATGAATCACTAAGTATTTTGTGAAACAAAAAATTATTCGATAAAGATATATTCTACCCATTAAACATAAATTTTCAACTTCTATGTTTTGAATGTCAAAAAACAGTCATATAGAGTTGTGACCAGTAAGTCATTTGGAGTCTGATAGAACCAACTTGATTTTTTGATGAATAGTAACATAACTTATGATTAGTAATATGAATAGTAATATGACCCTTATAAATAGTAAATAATGATAATATTTTATTAATGTAATAAGATAATTAGATGTTAATTAATATTTCAATGTAATACAAAACTAATTATACCTTTAAATTGTTACTTTTCGTATTAACTTTGATTTTATTTAAAAATTAAATTAAAAATAATTAATAAAATATTTTCAAAAAATGGAGTTTATTTTTTAATTCTACATGTTGAAAAATGGTTAGGGAATTTTTTTGGGATTTTTCTAAAATACTTGAATTTTTCTTGAATAGTAAAAATACAGATTTGAGTTTTCTGTAGTTTAATGACATCATAATGATTTAATAATTAATATAAAGGGATGGAATAATTTTTTACAGTATCGTATGACATGAGGTTCCCCATGTGGATTAAACCGTGGTAAAATACCATGGGAAAGCCCATGGTTTTGCAAAAACCACTAATGATGTCTCCCTTTTAATTAATAAAATACTCTATCTTATTTACTATAAATACCCACTCACCCCCCTTCATTTTATATCATTTAAAACCCAATAACCTCTCATATGTGGTGGTATTACATACCTAGGATTCCTCCCAAGGTTTCCTTAAGCCCCCAAGGTTCCATCCTTCATGATCTATGAGTTACTATACAAGGTAAGGGAATCCTTCATTCTCTTCTTTTAGTCGACACTTCCTTTATGTTATCTATTTGACATTCTATTCTCATATGTTGGGGTACGATTCTATGTTTTCTTAATACTTTACCTTATATTTCAATATGATGAGATACTTTTTTTCTCTCATCATTTCATTTTATGAAATTTTAAGCGACGTCGTTGGGCTACCGAATTTTCATAAGGGATCTCTCATCTTTTCTTTTATTTTCATGTTCATCTCATTAATTTTTCTCTCCCAATATTTTCTGTCCAAATGAAAATGATAAACTCTTAAATATTTAATATAATTTAATTATATCATGTGAATGTAATAACTATCATATATATCCTTACTCCTTCCCTTTTATTTTTATAAATGAGATCAACGTCCATGAGGTTCCAATTTATAACCTTTGTGGACGACAGTGTTTTGTTCTTAAATTTCTCCTTCATTATTGGTAATCAAATAATTTTAGTGGTTTAAATATATAGGAATATATTTATTTCATATCATTAATATTATGGAATCCTTAAACACTCATAATATAATCTAATAATACAAAACAAGTTCATTATGAAAGAAACAACGAGGTTAATCCTAATATTTGTAATAATCTTTTAACTAATTAATAATCATCATGGTATATAACCCAAAATCATATATATCTCCATAATGTCGATAATAAGATATATTAACAATTCTGTATGTTTAACCAAATTTCAAATGAACTTCTGTTCATGAAACCAAGTAAACGAATCATGAAGACTAAGGATGAAAATGCTTCCAAAATAAGAAAACTGAACCACGTAAAACCATAAAATGGAAATGAATGAACCTAAAAAGATTATAATAAATCAATTAGATGTATCAAAAATTTTGGAGTTATTAATTAATGAATATAAATTTTGTTATTCTGGTCATTAAAACAAACGAATAACATACTCGAGCATAAGGTAACGGGTTTCTCATCTCACATTCATTTCTATGATATTTTTATTCTTCACCCCTTATTTCTTGTATATGGTATATGTGTACTATCATTTGATATATAATAACATTATTAACCTAATATTCATGTTATTCAAGGATTCATTTGAGGGTTATTATGTTCTAGTCATATGATTCGACCGATTACATTGTGGTAAGAGACTATGTCTCAACTACTATTTTGTTGTGACTAACATTGTATGGTGTACCTAATAATCCTTATGTGGTGTAAATACTACCCATTTGATATCAATATTAATTTGAAATTATATTTATATAAAATATCCACAATATCATGTCATTTATATGTTCTTTTTCTATACTGTATACCATTTTACATATATTGTTTATTTGGAATGTTATTTTAATTTCAGAAATATTGGTGAATATATATTCTCTACTCTATACGTATATTGAAAAGGCATATTGCACTTGTATTGAATCAACAAATAAAAAATGATTTGGAGATTCAGTTGTGGGTGGGGCCCGCTATAACCCCTCGATGCATTGGTAGGTCTCATTAGACAAATCAGTTAGCGACAAACCCTTCGAGTTTGTTTCCAAAAATTAGACGGGTTTCTACCCACAAAACTAAACCCATTTAACTGTATTTTGGATTCATGTTCCAGATACATAACATCCAATTAATAAGAATTCTGATTATTAATTTTCAATTATTACAATCCATGAGGTTTTCACTATGAAAAAAATCTATGGATGCAGGCCCTTTCTCAGTTTATTAATGGAGTGTGTTTTTCATTTATTTACAATGCCATAATTTTTTATGATTCAGTTATTGTTGATTCATGCTTCTGCTATTTGTAACCCTTACTGAGAATTTGAACTCACCCCTTTCATTATCTACCTTCAACAGGTGATGACGAAGATATCATTTATTGAGTTCCTATGGACGCAGTTTTTAGTTTTTATTATGTATTGTATTTTGCAACATTCTACAATGTAATTTGAGTTACGTTAATGTATCTAGATTCTTCAAGACAACTAAACTGAACGTTCCTTCATGATTTTAATTCCTCCTAACCTTTCAAATATATCATGTAATTCACCAACTCCGGTCCAGAGGGGTTGGGGTGTTACAGTTGGAATCAGAGGATGTTTCGTAGAAAACATGGAAACTAGAGTAGGAAATGTAATGTAGGATACAAACCCTAAGGTAGTATTTGAGGATAAACATACAAGATCCTCCTGGTATTTTGGTAAGGAATATATTATGTGGATCATTTAAGCAATACGTCCCTGTCTATAAAGGAGCAAGTACAGGCGGCTCTGGGACAAAAGTATCCAGGGGTAAAACCTGAAAACACCAATTTGATATAGTCTTTATCGGGAATTGGTGCATGACAATGAGCCTGGTTGAACTCTTGGTTACAAAAATCGTGGTTTATATTCTTAGGATAATTCACATTTTCATTACAATCCATTATGAAAGAGTTTAATGTAAATTTTTCCCTAGAGAAACCATGTTTATAATATTAGCTATGAAAATAATTCCAATCTATGTTGAGTACATTTCTATTTGAGATTCATAAACAAATCTAGTGTATCCTATTATTTAGAAATGGAATCTAACGAATGAAGGGGAATGAATTCTCATAGGTAAGCTAGGCATCTATCTACTGAGAAAGTCAACACAGTAAATGTTAGAGAAGATTATATCATGACCATATTGGGATAACTTACAAATGTTGTAATGAATAACCATTACACACCTGTGTTGGATTGTTTCATGCGGTAGAAGCCCCCATATTTATGCGAGACTACTAACCCAGTGGTTGTTGAGTAATGGATCAAGTCCCCTGAAAAGATATTCCTAGAATTAAGTATCGATGAAATTGAAAAAGTAGTACTAGCAGTATATTGTCTCAAGGGCGACACTAATCAATGGTGGTCCTTGATATAGAATATGACATAGGAAGAAGAAATAGAATGTATTGAATGGAGGACTTTTAAATAAATATTATTTGAAAAATATTTCCCTCAAGATAAATGAACTAAGATGAAGATGAAATTCCATAGCTTAAAACAAAGGAAAGAAGATAGTGTTTCACAGTATGATGAAACTTTCACAAGGCTAGCCAGGAATGGTACAGATTACGTACATGACATGTAAAACAAGATTGATCATTTCTATAAAGGTCTTACGCCTCGTCTTCATAGGGCACTTGCTTCTCAATCATTTTCTTCATATGATAAAATTGTATCATGTTCCATCATAATAGAGAAGGAATTTTCAATATCAAATCCTTTCAAAAGAAACCAATATAAGAAGTTGTACTATTATAACAATGGAAAAGGAGAAGCACCAAAGAAGAGAAAGGGATCAAACCTATTCCCATTATGTGAGAATTATAGAAAGAATCATCTCGGGAAATTCTTGGAGGGCATGGGAGTATTTTATAACTATGGAGAAAAGGGTCATCAATATGATGAATGCATGGGGAAAAATAATTCAATGATATTAAATGCTACAATGTCAAAGAGATGGGACACTATAAAAATGAGTGTCCTAGGTTCCAATGAAACATACCTTAGAAAAAGCCAAGAGAACAAGGGAGAGACTATGTTATTACAACCACGGAGGTTGAAATTCCTAATGACATAATGGAAGGTACATTTATTGTTTCCTCAAACATAGCCAACTCTTTATTTGATTCTGGATCAACGCATTCATTTATATCTTTCTAGTTTTCCAATAAAAATAGATGTGTACAATTTTTTTAAATAAAGGAGTTGTCATTCAAAACTCCCAGGGGATGTATCATTGTAATAAAGGCATGTCGACTAGTCCCTCTCAAGACACCAAAATGTTCATTAGTTGTTACCCTTATCATCATACCAATGACTGAATTTGATATTATTATTAGTATAAATTGGCTGTCAAATTATGATGCGATGATTTATTGTAAGAAGAAAGAAGTTACAATTTCTAAAAATGGTGTAGAATCCCTTATCATTAGGGAAACAAATTCACCACCTAATTCTTATCTAAAACCAACCCTAGTAGCTCGATTAATGAAATACTAGGAGAGGATGATAAACCAATATCTATGGGTGAGGAAATAAATCATCAAATTTAAGATGTGAACTTAGTTCAAGAGTACATTGAGGTATATCCAAAGGATTTACCTGGTCATCCTCCAGATCAGGAAGTTGAGTACCCTATTGATTTAATTCCTAATACAAGACATATATCAAAGACTGCTTATAGAATGGACACTATGGAATTATTAGAGCTATATAAAAAACTAGAGGATTTGAGTGAAAAAGGATTTATTCGACCTAGTTTTTCTCAATGGAGAGTCTCTGTCCTCTTTGTCATGAAGAATGATGGATCCATGAGGCTTAGAATTGATTAATGGGAAATTAAATCTATTGCAATAAAGAATAAGTATCCTAAGCCCTGGATTAGTGATTTATTTGATCATCTTTATGGATCTCAATACTTTTTTATGATTGAACCTCGATCCAGATATCATTAGTTGCATGTGAGGATGGAAGATATTTCTAACAAAACATTTTGGACCAGGAATGGGCATTCAAAATTACAGTGATCCCTATTGGACTGACAAATACACCCACTTTTTTCATGGATTTAATGAATAGAGTTTTCAAAGAATATCTTGATAACATTTTTGTATTATTCACTGATGATATCCTTGTATACTAAAAAATATATAAAGACCACAAGAATCACTTGCAGGTTATTTTGGGAACTCTTAGAAGAAATAAATTATATGGGAAGTATAGAAAGTGTGAATTCTGGATTCAATCAGATTCGTTTCTAGGGAATATTTTCTCTAATGATGGAATACTAGATGATCCTATAAAGTCAAATGTAATCCACGAATGTCCCATGCCAACAATTATAACTGAGGTACGTAGTTTTATTTTCTTAGTAGGTTACTATCGGCATTTCGTATAGAATTTCACATGACTGCATAACCCGTTAATAAAGGTCACATGTATAGGATCTATGTTTTTGTGCACAAAAGAGTGTACAGAATGCTTCGATTAATTGAAATGAAGATTGTTCAATGCTCCAATTTTGACTCTTCCATCTAGAAGAGATGTTTTTGTGATATATAGAGATGAAACAAAGAATGGGTTGGGTTGCGTCCTTATACAAAATGATGATGTTATTACTTATGCATCAGGACTGTTGAAGACCCATAAGAAAAATTATCCAACTCTTGATCTTGAGTTAGCAACCATAATCATTTCTCTCAAAATATGTAGAAATTGTCTCTATGGAAAATAATGTGAGATTTATATGGATCACAAGAGTTTGAAATACATTTTCACACAAAAAGAACTCAACATGAGGCAAAGGAGATGACTTGACATACTCAAAGATAATGATTGTTCAATACACTGCCACCTAGGAAAGGCAAATAATTTGGAAGATGCATTAAGTAAGAGGGATCATTGACATTTGTCTCAAATGAGGATAGAGAGAGATCCAATATTTTTGGATCTAGTAAAGTTGTATATGTTAATTTTTAATTAAAAGGAAACATCTTTCCTCTTTCAAATGATTGCTAAACCATATTTATTAGAGAAGATAAAAATCTCTCAATCTGATGATGAGAATATGAATAAGAAAATTAATGCTATCAGGGATGGGAGACCAGTTGACTTCGTGTATAAAGAAGGAGGTCTGAAATTTAGGAAGAGGTTATGTGTTCCATCAGTACATGACCTAAAAAGGGAACTATTTGATAATACCCATAGCTCAAATTTCTCTATACAAATGGGTATCACCATGATGTATAGAAATCCGAATGGATATTTTTTTTGGATAATATGAAGTAGGAAATTTCAAACTACATATCGAGGTGTCTAGTTTTTCAACAAGTGAAGGAAGAGAGAAAAGATTCCAAATAAGTGGTGCAACATTTACCCATTCTTATGTGAAAGTGGGATAACATTACAAGGGATTTTATCACTAGACTACTGAGGACACCTATAAGGAATTATGCAATATCGGTAATTGTTGATTGTCTCAAAAAATTATCACATTTCCTTCCTAGAAGAGAGGAAATTCCACTTGAGAACATAGAAAGAGTTTATATTAATGAAGTTGTAAGACTTCATGGTGCACCTATATCAATTTCTTCTGATCGAGATCCCTGATTAACATCAAAATTCTTGAAAAGTCTCCAGAAAGCTCTGAATACTGAGCATCATATGAGTAATGCTTATCACCCCCAAACTGATGGAATTTCTGAAAGGTATATTCAAACTTTAGAAGACATGTTGAGTTCATGCTCTCTTGACTTTCAAGGTATGTGGGATCAATACATACCTTAGGAGGAATTTTCCTACAACAATAGTTTCCACTCTAGTATTCAAATGGCTATATATGATGCATTATGTGGAAATAGATGTCTAACTCCAAATTTTTGGGATGGAGTTGTTGATAGGAAACTTATTGGCCCAGAAATTATTAAAGAGACCACGATAAAGGTGAACAAAATACAAGCCCATATTAAAGCATCACAAAGTAGGCAGAAGGGTTATGCTGAAAATCATAGAAAGGACATGGAATTACAAGTGGAAGATCTTGTATTTCTAAAATTATATCCATTGAAGGGTGTCTTAAGGTTCGGTAAGAAAGGGAAACTATGCCCCAGGTACATCGGACCATTTGAATTTCTGGAACGAATAAGAGTTGTAGCTTAACATTTTACGATGCCGACAAATCTCTCTAGAGTTAATGAAGTGTTCCACATGTCATTGTTAGAGAAATACATGCCAGACCCAATACATGTACTTACATATGAGGAAATAGCACTGAAACCTAATTTTTCATACTGTGAAAAGCCTATCGGGATTCTTGACACAAGGGAGAATGTATTGAGAAATCAGACCACTCGTCTAGTAAAGGATATTTGGAGGAACTGAAATATGGATGAAGCAACATGGAAACCAGAGGATTTCATGAAGAAGAACCAACCACATATTTTTGGAGGGATTTATATATAAAATTTTGATGATGAAATTTCTGAAGGAGGGAATAATATAGCACCCCAAATATTTTATCATATGTTCCTCTTAAATACATATTATTCATTAGATAACCCATATTTCATGAACCACTATGTCTCTTGTGAAATAGAAAATTATAAGGTAATGTTAAACTCTATCCATTAATCATAAATATTCCACATCTATGTTTTGAATTTCGAAAAATAGTCATATAGAGTTGTAACCAGTAAGCCATATGGATTCTGATAAAACCAACTTTATTTTTTGATGAACAGTAACATACCCTTATGAATAGTAATTTCAATAGTAATTTGACCCTTATAAATAGTAAATAATGATAATATTTTATTAAGGTAATAAGATATTGAGTAATTAATTAATTTCTCCATGTAATACAAAACTAATTATACCTTTAAATTGTTATTTTTCGAATTATCATTGATTTTATTTCAAAATGAAATTAAAAATCCATAGAATAATATTTTAAAAAAATGGAGTTCATTTTTGAATTCTACTCATCAAAAAATGGATAGGGTGGATTTTTGGATTTTTCAAAAATACATGAATTTTTCATGAATAGTAAAAATACATATTTGAGTTTTCAGTGGTTTAATGACACCATAATGTTGTAATAATTAATATAATGGTCTGGTCATCTTGTGTAGAGTATATTATGTGATGAGGTGTACCAAGTGGTTTAAACCTTTGGCGAATACCATGGTCAAGCTCATGGTTTTGTGAAAACTACTAACCAGATGTACCTTTTAATTAATAAAAAACTCTCTCTTAATTATTATAAATACCCACTCACCCACTTAATTTTATTTTATTCCAAAAAAACTATCCTTGAATATCTGGGGCTATTACTTCCCTGAGAGTCCTTCCAAGGTGTTCTTAATCCCCCAAGGTCCCATCCTTTATGATCTAGGAGTTATTCTACAAGGTATGGGAATCCTTCATTCTCTTCTTTTAGTCGACAATTCCTTTATGTTATCTATTTGATTTTCTATTCTCATATGTTGGGGTTTGATTTAATGTGTTAGTATTAGTTTCCTTTTTATTTAAATATGATTAGATACCATTTTTCTCTCATCATTTTATTTTATGAAATTTTAAGCGACATCGTTAGGCTGCCGAATTTTCATAAGGGATCTCTCACCTTTTCTGTTATTTTCATGTTCATCTCATTTATTTTTATCTCCTCACTTCCTCTGTCCAAATGACCATGATAAACTATATTATCATCTATATACTAGAATTATATCACATTAATTTAAGAACTATCATCAATATCTTTACTCCCTCCCTTTTATTTTTATAAACTAAATCAATGTCGATGAGGTTCCAATTCATAACCTTTGTGGATGATGGTGTTTCGTTCTTTACTTTAACCTTCAATAATGGTCATGATACCAATTTAATTGTTTATCCAGACAATAATATATTTATTTCATCTCATTAACGTTCTGTAATTCTTAAACACTCATAATATAAGATAATAATACAAAACAAGTTCATTATGAACAAAACGGCCAAGTTAATCCTAATATTTGTAATAAAAATTTAACTAATGAATCATCATCATGTAATGTAACCCAAAATCATTTATATATCAATAATTTCATTAATAAGATATATTAACAATTCTTGATGTTTAACCACATTTCAAATGAACATCCATTCATGAAATCAAGTAAACGAATCATGAAAACTAAGGAAAAAAGTGCTTCCAAATGAAGAAAATCGAACCTCTTAAACCCATAAAAATCCAAGAATGAACCTAATAAGCTTAAAATAAATAAATTGAATGTATAGGAGTTAATGGAGTTATTAATTAATGAAGAAATATTTTCATTCAGGTCATTAAAAGAAACAAAGAACAGACTCAAACATAAGGTAAACTGTTTCTCATCCCACTTTCTTTTCTGTGAGATTTTCATTGTTCACCACTTATTTCTTGTATGTGGTATATGTTTAATTAAATTTGATATATAATAACAAGATTCTATTTATATTAATTTTATTCAATGATTCATATTATGGTTATTAAGTTCTGGTCATGTGATTCGACCGATTACATTGTTGTAAGAGACATTGTCTCAACTACTATTTTGTTGTGACTATCTTTGTATGGTGCACCTAATAATCCTTATGTGGTTTAACTACTATGAATTTGATATCGCTATTCATTTGAAATTATATTTATAGTAAATATCCATAATATCTTGTCATTTATAAGTTTTTTTCTTAAACAATATACAATTTTACATACGATGTTTATTTGGAAAGTTATTTTAATTATAGAAATATTGATGAATTCATATACTCTACTCTATAAGGATATTAAAAAAGAATATAACTCTTGTATTGAGTAAATGTATAATTAATGCTTTGTACATGCTTTGATGGGTGGGGCCCGCTATATCAACTCGATGCATCGGTAGGTCTCATGAGACAAATCAGTTAGAAATAAACCCATTGAGTTTATTTCCAAAAATCAGATGGGTTTCTACCCACAGAACTAAGCCTTCTTAACAGTATTATGGTTTCATGTTCCAGATGCATGTCGTCCAATTAATTAGAATTCTATTTATTCATTATCAGTTATTACTATCCATTATGTTTTCACTAGGAAAAAATATATGGATGCATGACCTTTCTCAGTTTATTAATGGTGTGTGCTTTTCATTTATCCATCATATCATATTTCATTATGATTCAGTTATTATTGATTCATGCTTCCACTATTTGTATCCCATACTGAGTGTTTTATATCACCCATTTCATTGTCTACCTTCAAAAGGAGATGAAAAGGAGATCATTTATTGAGTTCTTGTGGATGAAATTTTTAGTTTTTATTATGTATTGTATTTTGTAACCTTCTCCAATGTAATTTGAGTTACATTTATGTATATTGTTTCTCTAAGAGTCCTAAACTGATCGTTACTTTGTTATTTTCATTCCTTTTAACCATTCCAATATAATAATTAATGCATCGTCTCTTGTGTAAAGACGCATAATTTCCATGTATATCAATTTTAACTAAATGGGAATTTTACGATTCTGCAAAAATTGATGGCGCGTGATTCTGAGCCCGAAGTGCCCGAAATGAATTTTTGAACTTTTTTTTGAGTACGTTTAGTAAACATGAGAGAGTGTATTTATATCTTTTGAACCGGTTCTCGAAATTGAAATCTGAGGGCACCGTTCAACTCGTAGCGCTGATATTCTCTTATGGTGACTTTAACCTCTAGGGCAGTTGGTCAATGGTGAAAAATAATTTTTGTTTGTTTTGTGGAAATAATAAAATAAAATAAACGCACTTTTAAGTTTTTTTATTTAACCACCCTCTTGTGGATATTATGGGGTGGGGACCACTCGATCCCAAAACCTCTCATGTTTGATTTAAGAGGTGGGGACCACCCGAACCTATTAATTAGGGAGAAACATCCCAAATTCCTCTTTAATGTAGAGGAGCCTCTTGAGCATCCACTACATTAATTAATGAAACATAGCATACATAATTATGCCATACTAAGTGATTAATTAACCCAATATGAAATTGTGCCAACAATTAAATTGGGGGAAACATATCACATTATGGCTACTTTGCAGATTTGGTGGAATTGGGAGAGGAGAAATATTGGTAGAAATATCTCAAACGAAGAAATATCCTCAACGAAGAATGATCCTCCAATGAAGAATGACAACCTCGAATTCGACCATCATCCTTGGGACTTCCTCCGACATGGGACGTCTTTATCTACAATGAATCGACGTCCGTACATCATTCTCACACCAACGTCAATGAACATCCTGAGGTAGGGGTTTATTGTGAATGATTATATATTTTACCCATGTTCTTCCCTTCTAAAACAAGGAACACATATCAACTTTATATTTAGTTGATCTTCATATATTTTCATTTTCAGGTTTAGAGAATAATCATTGTGGGAGGGTTTCAAATTCTTCATTCTTTTTTATGTTGATCCATTTTCTACCACCCTAACGTGGAGGTTATGGGCCCAAAACATGGCCAGACCCCTCTACAAATCTTATGATGATTTGTGGAGTTGAACACAATGAAGGCGATGACGTAACGACACCGCCCTACGGCCACCGTCGCCTTGCGACATCTACGCCTCGTGGCTCTGCCTCTCGCTGATCCGCCATCTTATGCCATCATCGTCTGCCAAGATACCGCCGCCGTCTGGCCATCCATCGCTTCCATCTGCCGAGCCAATATCGTCATCCTCTGAGCCGCTGATGTCGGACATCCATCCCATTGTCGGACCACTGCCCCACGGCCGGTCTGGTAACTTGCGGCCTGACTGCCGACCCGTAATCAGTCTGCATACCATGAGGCCAGTCTTCCACCCTCGCTTCCTGTCCATGCCCTCGTAGTCGGTCAGCTGCCCTCATGGTCATTCTTCACCCTCACAGTACACACGGCTGGTCCACACCCTCACATTACCCATCGGTCGAGCGAACATCGCGGCACCCTCGTGGCCCTCGCGAGGCGATCCCGATCCAACGAGCGAGGTTAGACCCAATGGGTCGGGCCAGACCCAACGGGCCTGGGACGACCTTCTTCAGGTCGACCCGGCCCGACCCATTGGGTCTTTCCCAGCCCCCTGTGCCGCCCGACCCATTGTAATCCACCCGACCCGTGAGGGCCGTGTGGGTGCCGCGAGGGCGGCTTGGCTGAGGGGTACCATGTGGGAAAGGACTGGCAGCAGGTACCACGAGGGCACAAACTAGCCGCGAGGGCACAGATCATCGCGAGGGTGGTGGAATGGCCATGATGGTGCGGACCTACCGCTAGGGCACAGACAAGTCACGAGGGCATGGACCAGCAGCAAGGGCGCGACTGGCCGCAAGGGCATAGACTGGCAGCGTGGGCGTAGACCGGCCATAGGGGGGTGGACTAGCTGTATGTTTTGTGTACTAGCCATAGATTGGAATACCGGTCATGGGTCAGAGGTCCAGATGTGGGTCGGAGGACCGGCTGTGGGATGGCGGTGGCTCTATGGACGATGCCGCCATCTGTTGAGCTGTCATCGTCATGGTCTCGGGGACTCTACTAAGTATTGTTATGCTCACCCATGCACAGGCTATGATTGCACCTTGTTGTATTGGATGCATTCGACAGACAACACTAACTGAGGCCGAGAGTACCAGGACTGGACGGTACCTAGAGGGGGACCTTACGATTAGTCAGTACATGGAGGAGACAGACGGAAGAGAAGTGTTGAGGAGGTGATCTATACCTACCCTTCATGTAGAAACCTCGATGGACGACCCAGTAGTTGTATTTTCACTTTCTTCAGTTGTATAGTGTCACAATTGTACTTGTAATTTTCAGTTGGGCGTGTATTCTAACCCCTTTTACTTTCAGCATTCTTTTGTTATATAGTTTACTTGGTGTTTCGTATCCAGAATTGTGCTTGCTACTGTGTGTTTTTATAGGTTATAAATGAAATTCCTTCCTAGTTTTAAGGAATTACGCCTTTGGTGGTAGTTTCCAGCCCCTAGCCTATGGATGGCTGGCTTGGGGTAGTCTCGGCACACGCCCCCAAGGGACAGGTTATGAAAAATTGGAATCAGAGGAGTCAGTTCTACAACAGATCTAGGAATCTAATCGTTTCTGTGAAGGAATAGTGTTAAGGGTAATGAGTGTGGTTTTCAATTTAGAGAGTGTAGTGTTGGTGCGGCGGTAGAAATATCCATAGAGCAGGACCAAAACTTATGATATTAGACTTAGGGCACGAAAACACTGACTGCATGTGTGATTTCAAGAGTTTTTCTTTTTGATATTTTGAGTTAGCTCACCAAGTATAACATTCAGCTCACTATGTATAACATTTTGACTATGGCTAACATGTTTATTTCTAGATGCCTCTACGAAGACAGCCTGCTAGAGTCCAAATAGTTGTATGCACTGATAGCCCACCGAGCGACGAGGCCTCAAAGAAGGGCCCTTTTTCAGTAGAGGCACCAGCAGAGACACAAGTGATACCATTCCCCATTGGGCCACTGATGCCACCAACCCCAGAAGTAGATGGTAGCAGATGGTGCAGGCTTCTTGAGTGCATTTCATGAGTTCCAGAGCCAGAGGTCACCAGGGTTCAGGGGAGAGACGGACCGACAGGCGGCATAGGAATGGCTGGAGTCTATGGTGAGAGTCTTCTGACACATAGGGACACCAGCTGATCTCATGGTGATCCTTTCCGCCAACCTTCTATAGGAATCAGTAGGAAGATGGTGGATCTTTATGCTCCATGCTCACAATAAGGTGATGCTTCTCTGGGAAGACTTATAAATCCTGTTTCGGGCATAGTTTTTACTTTTCACTCTTCGTGCAATGCCCATACAGGAGCTTCTTCATCTGCAACAGGGTAGCATGAATGTGGCTCAGTACACAGTGAGGTACACTGACCTCTCACACTACTCCACATATATTGTGTGAGACCCTTTATTCAGGGACAAGACCTTCAAGCAGGGGGTCATATGAAAGATCAGGGCTTTGATGGTCTCACTCAGCATCCCGATGCATGAGGGTGTGTTAGGGAGGGTCCTCTTGGTGGAGAGTTTCCTTGATGAGCAGTCACCAGTGGCAAGACCCACTACCAGTCGTCAGGTAGTGGAGTCTTCTGCATCTGGCAGTAGATAGACTTCAAAGAGGTCCAAGAGGACTATAACTATAGGTGGACGACTGCATGACTTAGGATAGGTTGTACGGGGCACCCAAAGCAGAGCCAGTCATGTCAGGAGTGGGCAGTGTTACGCATGCGGCGGGCAGGGTCACATGACCCGTGACTGTCTGACCCACCATTCGGATGATCAGTAGGTTGTCAAAGGATAGCACAACCAGAGACAATGGTTAGACCAAAAAGGTCAAAAGGGAGCAGGTAGACGTGGTAGAGGATCTGGTCGTGCAGCTGGCAGTGGGAGACGATTCGAGATGTTTCCGCCACCACCACCAGGAGGTCCACCCTGACTGTAGGGAGCAGGTGGACAGGGGAGTGCTCAGCTCCAAGTAGCTAATGCTTACGATCATGGTGCTTTAGAGATGATACGAGTTACAATAATTGTCTACTCCACCTTAGTTTCAGTACATATATATAGGTTCCAATCATTCTATCATTTCCACTGCCCTCATTCAGAGCTCAGAGATTCTGAAGGATCTGTTGGCTCGATCATTGTGGATAGATACTCATATGGGAGCAGATTCGATGATTACTCACTGCTGAAAGTAGTTTGAGCTTACTATTTTAGGTGAGAGATTCAGCTGGGATCTCCTAGTAACAGCGTTGAGGCCTTAAGACGTCATCTAGGTTATGGACTGGTTATCTATAGTCCATGCTTAGATAGACTATATTAGATGCAATGTGCGGTGTGTCTGCATGGATGGGACTAGGATTACCTACACCAGTGAGAATGGATCATATGAAAAACAGGATGGACTTACCCAGAGGAGAGTGTAGTTGATCACTCATTAGTTGGATAGCCTTACCCTCAGAGCTGTTGATGTGGAATGTCTGAGTTATCCTGTAGTGGTGGACCAGTACGCGGATGTTTTCCCTGATGATGTCCCTGATCTACCTCCTCATAGAGAGGTAGAATTTTAAATTGGCTTGTAATATGGGACGACACCGATATCTACACCAACATATCGGATGGCTCCCATGGAGATTCGTGAGCTTCGAATACTTCTAGAGGACTTGCAGGGGAAGGGATTCCTTCAGCCTAGTGTTTCTCCCTAGGAAGCCACGATTCTATTCACCAAGTAGGTGAATGGGAGATTGAGGCTTTCTATTGACTATTGGCTACTTAACATGGTGAATATGAAGAACAAGTTCCCACTCCTGAGGATTGACGACCTCATTGATCAGCTGAAGGTTTCATGGTGGTTCTTGAAGATAGACCACTGGTTAGGAAATCACCAGCTCAGAGTGCGAGAAGAGGATGTGCATAAGATGACCTTCAGATGTCAGTAAAACCATTACACGTTCTTTTATAATCCATTCGATGTAACCAACACTCCATTACAGTTCATGGGACTCCTGAACAAGGTCTCTCATCCATACCATGATCGCTTTGTAGTTTTCTTCATCGACGACATTCAGATCTACTCGACTACTAAGGAGAGAATGAATATCATATATAGGAAGTACTGGACACACTCTAAGAGCACCAAATTTAGAGTAACCTCTCGATGTTCCAGTTATGGATCCGAGACGTTCACTTCCTGGGACATGACTTATCGGAGGCTGGAGTTGTAGTAGATCTAGTAAAGATTGTGGCATTACTTTCTTGGGATCCACCCAGTTGTGTATTGTAGGTATGATGTTTTATGGGTTTGGATGGATACTACAAGAGTTTGTACTATATTTCTCTAGAAATTAGGATCCACTATTATCCTTGATGAAGAAGGGGCAACACTTCACTTGGTCGGAGAAATGCCAGCGGAGTTTTTTGGAGTTGAGGTAGAGGTTCACTAGTTCCCCCATCTTGAGGCTACAAGAGGTGGGCATAGGGTACATAGTTTACTGTCACACATCAGGGATAGGACATGGATGTGTCCTAATGAAAAATAAAGCAGTGATCACATATGGTTCTTGATAGCAGAGACATCACAATCAAAACTACACTAACCTGGACCTGGAGTTAGCAGCAGTGGTCTTCACCTTGAAGATGTGGCAACACAATCTGATAGGAAAATGTTTTGCAGTGTACTCTGACCACAATAGTCTCAGGTATATCTTATCTCAAAAGGAACTGAACCTAAGATAGTGATGTTGGCTTGAGATCCATCAGGACTATGACTTTGAGATAGTCTATACTCTTTTGAAGGGGAAACATTGTAGTAGATGCACTCAGTAAGAGGTCGGGTATACAGTTTCTAGGCGAGGCGACGATGCACCTGGCTACCTTACAGATATCCTTTGTGGATAGAGATGTTGCTACTTTTATACAGTCTCTTAAAGTCACTCCCCCACTTCTTCAAGGAGTCACGAAGGTGAAACGTGGGGATGCTGACTGTGAGGCCTGATGTGTTCAGATATCCACAAGATAGGCAATTGATGGAATTTCTAAAGGTGGAGAGCAAGTCATCCTCATCAGAGGATATACCATGGTACTAGTGTCACTTAAGGAGGAAGTATTGAGAGAGTTCCGAACATACCCTATTGCGGTACATCCAGGAGTGGAGAAGATGTACCAGAACCTCCAATGATATAACTGGTAGTCAGGAATGAAGAAAGTAGTAGCAATGGTTGTCTCTTGGTGCCTCACTAGTCAGCAAGTGAATGCAGAGCATCAAGTACCAGGAGGCTTGGTTATGACTTTAGAGGTCCTAGAGTGGATGTTGGTTGGGATATACATGGAATTGGTGATAGTACATCCACATACATCTAGGGGACATGGCTCGATTTGGGTAATCATCGACCGACTCACCATGTCAGCCCACTTCCTAGCGATCAGAGAGCAGGGTTCAATAGAGAGCATGGGATGCCACAATTTGTAAGAGATTGTGCGGAAACATGGAGTACCATAGACCATTGTCTCTGATAATGATGCACGTTTTACTTCCCGAGTATGGAAGGGGTTGCATGAGGATTTCGGGACACAACTTCGTTTGAGCATCGCCTTCTATCCTCAGACTGATGGCCAGACTGAGTGGACCATTTAGACCCTCGAAGACATGCTACGTACTTTCGTAATCGACTTCAGTTGTATCTGGGAGGAAAACTAACCTTTTCTGGAGTTTTCATACAACAATAGCTATCACTCTACCAAAGGGATGGAACCTTTTGAGGCGTTATACAAACGACCTTTCAGATCAACCCTGTGCTAGACTAACTCAGGGTTGTCAACACTCGTGGTCCTAGAAATTGTTTGAGCTACCACAAAGAAAGTACAGATCATCTAGAAGTAGATGAAGACTGCACCGAGTTGGAAGAAGTCATATGCCGACAAGAGAAAGAGCCCTCTGGAGTTTGAGGATGGAAACCACGTCTTTATACGGGTCTCACCCCAATGAGGACTACGAATATTTGGCCAAGGTGGAAAGTTATATCTGAGATTCAGCGGAACTTTTCATGTACTCAATAGAGTTGGAAAGGTGTCATACCACTTAGTTCTTCCACCTCAGTTGCACCGGGTGCACATCGTCTTCCACATATCCCAGATGAGGAGATACGTGCGTGACCCTTCTCATAGCATTGACCATGGAGAGCGGGACATCGACGATGGGGAGAATTTTACGGAGGTTCAAGTTGAGATTGAAGTTCGTCATGATTTAGTCCTTCATGGATGGTCGATACCTCTGGTGCACATTCTCTGGTAGCACAGGAACCTCCAAGAGAGAACATGGGAGCAGGAGGCTCATATTTGTGCTAAGTACCCCCACTTGTTCCCTTAGTTTGAGTTGTGTATTATGGGAAATTAAATCCTAGGGTAGGGAGAATGTAAAGACCCAGAATTTTCATGTAATTTTTTTTAATTAAATGGGAATTTTACGAGTCCAAAAAATTTGATGGTGCATGATTCCTAGGCCTGGAGTGCCCAAAATAAATTTCTGAACTTTTGTTCGGGTACTTTCAGTAAACGTGTGAGCATGTTTTTCTATGTTTTGAATTATTGATCGAAATTGAATTCAGAGGGCACCATTATACTCACAGTGCCAGTATTCGTATAAGGATAATTTCACCTCGACGACAGTTGGTCGTGGGTGAAAGAAAATTTTGGGGTTTTTCTTGGAAATAATAAAATAAAATAAGCACACTTTTTGTTTTATTTTGTTGTAACCACCCTCTTGTGGATATTATGGGGCGGGGACCACCAAATCCCAAAACCTCCCATGTTTGATTTATGATGTGGGGACCACATGAACCTCTTAATGAGGGAGAATCCTCCAAAACTTCTCTTTAATGTGGGGGAGCCTCTTGAGCTTCCTCCACATTAATTAAGCCAATGAACTATACATAATAATTCCAACATAAGCAATTAATTCACTGAATTTGAAATTGTTCCAACAATTAAATTAGGGAAAACATATAACATTTTGGATACTTTGCAAATTTGGTGGAATTGGTTGAGGAGATATATTAGGAGAAAGCTCTCCAATGAAGAAAGCTCTCTAACAAAGAATGCTCTGCCAACAAAGAACGCTCTGCCAATGAAAAACCCCGACCTCGACTTCAACCTTATTACTCAATAATTCTTCCAATGTGGGATGTCTTCATCTACAATGAAACGAAATCCATACTTCCTTCTCATGGCAACGTCAATGAACAACCTCATGTAGGGGTTTATTTTGAATGATTATATATTTTACCTTTGTTCTTATCTTCTAAAACATGGAATGCAGAACAACTTTTTAATTAGCTGATCTGCATATGTTTTCTTTCGCGGGTTTAGAGAATAATCATTGTGGGAGGGTTTGACATTCTTAATTATTGTTTATGTTGAGCTATTTGCTGCCACCCTAACACGGAGGGTACGGCCCAAACAAACATGGCCTGAACCCTCCACAAATCTTGTGATGATTTTTGGATTTTAATATGACCAATGCGATAGCACAACAACACCGCCCTACGGCTACTGCTTCCTCACAACTTCTGCACCCCGCAACTTTTCCACATGCGGTTCCGACGTCCGCTGTCGCTGCCATCGAATGAGCCACATCCATTGCCCACCGAGCCGCCATCGCCGGACCACCATTCTACGGCCAGACTGCCACCAGACCACCATCCCACGGCCAGACCACTGCCCTGCGGCCGGTCTGCCTATCTCGCGGTCTGTCCGCCGCCTTCGTGGCTGTTCTGTACCCCTAAGGCGGGTTCGCCCCTAGTTGTAGGTCCACACCCTCGGGGCCGGTCTACACCCTCGCGGTACAACTCGGCCGAGCCGCTCTCATGGCACCATTGATTCCCTTGTGAGTCAGGCTTGGCCAGTCCCAACATGTCAGTTCGCATCGTCCCGAACCAGGTCGGCCCAGCCGGGTCTAGCCGGGTCGGAATGGACCCGAGCACACAATGACCCAGTTACTTTCTTTTGGCCATAACATTGGCTCTAGACATCCGTTAGACAAACTTTCTGTTTAATTGTGAACCTTCGAGTGATTCGGTCCCTTTGAGTGATACCCCACTGTGTTTTGGATTAAGATGGGGAAAGGTTAGGTTGGATGTAGCAGGAATCCAACCAAGCCCCCAAGACTAAAAGGCTAATAACATAATGTCTGAGCATCTGATTGACACGTCGTCTATTATGTTGAGGCCATTATGATGTGACAAAACTTTGAGACACTTCTTTGTGGGAATTCAAGGAATTTGGAGTATTGATCCATGGCTTGTTTAGTGGTTCCCCTGGGCGCGATACGTACAGAACCCTATGACTGGTTGAGACTTGTCGATTGTTGACTGTTTCAACTCGGAGTGACTCGACTGGCCTAGTGGGGAGGTCCTTGGTGACACAGAAGACCCACAGTGGAGAGTGCCTTGGTGACACAGCAGACCAATGGTACTCGATAGGAGAGGTACCTCATCAGGCTATGAGGGGGAGTGCCTCTATGTGACGTGGAAAATCCACAATGGGGAGTGCATTTGTGTGATGTGGAAGACCCAAAGAACTAAATAGGAGGAGTACCTCAGTAGTCCAAGGTTAGTGGTAGGTTCCACTATGTGACGTGGCAAGCCCATTGAAATCGATAGAGGAACAGTTCTCCAGTAGCCGAGGTGTTCGATGTTGTGACTGAGAATGTTACTTGATACTACCCCTAAAATAAATCTTGGTGTGAGTTGAGTCTTTACTTTTGTGTTTTTGTCATTATTTAGATGGATTACATGATAACATAGGTATATGTATGGGCATATAACTATGTAGGGTTATCTATTGATTTTATACATTTTGTTTTATCCTTATTTGATTTTGTGAGACCTAAAGGGTCTCAGGGTCCCTACATTGTATCGTTATACTGACCACTTCATGAGCTATGTCTGCACCTTATTTTTTTGGTTGGAGATGACAGACGATGCTAACTAAGGCAGCGATTACCATGACTGGATGATACCCGAAGGTGGACCTTAAAACGAGTCAGTACACAGAGGAGACGAACGTATGAGGAGTGCTGAGGAGGCGATCTATACCGACCCTTCTAGTGGGAACCACAGAGGAGGACCCAATAGCTATGTTTTCTCTTTCTTCAGTTTTATTGTATGAGAGTTGTACTTGTAATTTCCAGTTGGGCTTATATTCTGGACCCTTTTACTTTCAGCAGTCATTCATTATATAGTATACTTGGGGTCTCGTATCCAGCTATGTGCTTGCTTGTGTGTGTTTTTATAGGTTATAAAGGCAACGCCTTCCAAATTTTAGGGAATTATGCCTTTGGTTATAGTTATTATCCCCTGGCTTATGGAAGAAGGGATTGGGGTAGTCGCGGCATAGGCCGTGGGGGACGGGTCATGACATCTGGTCTAGAGGGGTCGGGGTGTTACACTACTCCCGCACCATGTAGTGTCTTGTGCATATGACGTACACCATTGATTGAGGCTGAGGGTGCCAGGACATGAGGCTGATCAGAGGTAGAAGATTATACAAGATGAATCAAAGAGGAGATAGTTTGAGTGTTCTACCTACTCTTCTGGTAGGATTCATGGTAGGTGTTCATAGGATCTGTTTTCAGTTTTACTCATACATTCCATTTGGTATTGTATTCTATCCCCTTTACTTTCTATACATACCCTATTTACCATATAGTTTACATTATTATTGTATCCTTCTGGGTGCTTGGATTGTGTGAGTTTGCAGGTTAAAAGTAAATGCCTTCCCAATTTTAGGTATATTCCTTTCTTGTTCTAGTCACCAGCCCCTGGCCTACGGAAGGAAGGCTTTGGGTAGTCATGGCACAGTCCCCAGGGGATGGGTCGTGACAAATTGGTATCAGAGGAGTTTGTTTACTAGAGAACATGGACTCTGAATTTTTGATTCGGAAATTGTGTTACGTGTAATGAGTTTGGTTTTCAGTTTTGGGAATCCAATGCTGGTGCGGCTGCCAATGTAACCATACACAGGGCCCTCACATTTGATTTCTGACTCAGTTCACAAAAACAATTATTGTGTGTGTGTTTTTAAAAGTATTTCTTCGGGGTCACTTTGAGTCATCTCAATAGGTATAACATATTGAACATGGAACACCAGTTTCTTTTCGGATGCCTCCATGAAAACATCCAGCCAGGGTTCCAGGTAGAGTATGTGATGACAACCCTCTCAGCAATGAGGCTTTGCTGCAAGGCCCCCTTACAGAAGTTGTACCATCGGGTGGTGTTCTAGTAGCACCACAACCCATTTGGTAGCCAATTCCACAGTCCCCAACATTAGAGGGTGCACGCCAATGGAGCATGTTGCACGAGATCCAGCTCCAAAGGCCACTGAGCATTTAGGGTGAGACTGATCCATAGGCGGCTGAGGACTAGCTGGATGTCATTGTTAGAGTTTTCCGACTAGTAGGGAAACTTGCTGATCTTATGGTCATCCTTACATCCAGACTTTTTTAGGTAGCAGCAGGGAGATGGTAGAGAATAATTATCCCTGTTTATGACGTGGTGACTCTCATATGTGTGGACAACAAGAGCCTTTTTCATGGCAGAGTTATTCCTAGTGAACTTACCCTTAGTTTGTATACAAGACCTTTTCCACATGCAGCAGGGCAGCATGACCATGGCTCAGTATTCAGTGAGGTTCCCCAACCTCTCATGCTACTCCACTAACATGGTGAGAGACCAATTCTTCGGGGCCCATAATTTAGATCATGGGCTCAAATAGGAGATCAGAGCTTCGATGGTATCTCTTAGCATCCCGGTGTAGGTTGGAGTGTTATAGTGAGCACTCTTGGTGGAGAGATTCCTTGTTGGTCAGTCACTGATATCAAGACCCACCATTGGATGTCACATAGCAGAGTCATCTGCAATTGGCTGAAGACAATGAAGTAGAGGTCCAAGACAACAAGACCAACTGGTGGATGACTACATGATACATGGATAGTTGTGCAGGGATCTCGAGATATAGTAGGACATGCGAGGAGAAGGATGTATGACTCATGCAGAATGCAGGCTCACATGGCTTGCGACTGCCCAACCCACCATACAGATGACCAGTAGACGGATGAAGGACATCCTGGGAAGAAGTAAATATTTGATTGAGAAGGTCCACATGCAGAAGGAAAATATGGAAGAAGAGTTTATTGTGCAGCAGCCTGTGGGCATCGATTCGAGTTTCTACCGCCCCCACCTCCTGGTGGTTCACCCTGACCAGAGGGAGCATGTGGTCTGGGACGGACTCAGCTCCAGGCAGCTAAGGCCTATGACCACAATGCTCAGGAGATGATTTGAGGTATGATCTATGTGTAATCCACCTTAAATGCAGTACTTATAGACATAGGTTCTAGTCACTCTTTTATTTCCACGGCCCTCATTCGGAGCTCGAAGATTCTAGTGGAGCCATTTGGTTGATCCTTATATCTAGAGACTCTTGTGGGAGAGGATTCGATGATTACACACTGGTGCCGGCAGTGTGACCTTACTCTTGGAGGCGAGAGCTTCGACTGGGATCATCTAGTAGCGGCATCAAGGCCTTACGACATCATCTTGGTTATAGATTGGTTATCAACAGTCCATGCTCAGATCGACTGTATTAGGTGCAATGTGCGGTGTGTCTGTGAGGATGGGACTAGTTTTTCCTTCATCATCAAGAAAGGAAAATTTTTAGTACATGATGTTCTTACCGAGAGGAGGTTGCAGCCAATCACACATCAATTGGCTAGCATTATCCTCGAAGCGATTGGTGTTGAGAGTCCGAGCAATCCTCTAGTGGTGGAACTGTATGCTGATGTTTTCCTAGATGATGTTTTGGGTCTACCTCTTAATTGAGTGGTAGACTTTTATATTGACATGTACCCCGAGATGACACCGATATCTACACCAGTATATCATATACCTCCTATGGTGCTTTGAAAGAAACAATTATTGCTAGAGGGCTTGCATAGTAAGGGGTTCATTAGGCCTAGTGTTTCTCTATGGGAATCCCCAATTTTATTCCCCAAGAAAGAGGATGGGGTTTTGAGACTCTATGTGGACTATCGGCGCATGATCCAGTTCTCTGTGAAGAACAAGTACCCACTTTCGAGGATTGAAGATCTCTTTGATCAGTGGAAGGGAGCAACCAAAGAGTGTGATGGAGGTGCGGAGTTTCCTAGGTCTGGCCGGTTACTGCCGGTGGGTTTTGCCTAACTTTTCCAGAGTTTCGGCACCCCTGTCAGCATTAACGAAGAAGGGGCAACCCTTTGTGTGGTTGGAGAGATTCCAGCCGAGTTTCTTGGAGCTAAGGTAGAGACTGGAGAGTTCCCCAATCTTGATGCTACTAGATGAGGGTGTTGGGTAAATAGTCTACTATGATGCATCAGGGATAGGGCTCATATTTGTCATGATGAAAGAGCGAGCAGTGACCGCGTATGGTTCTTGACATCTGAGACAACATGAGCAGAACTACGCTACCTATGACCGGGAGTTAGAAACAGTATTCTTCGCCTTTATGATTTGGAGACATTACTTGATGGGAGAATGTTTTACAGTATACATTGATCTCAATAATCTCAGGTATATCTTGTCTTAGAAGAACCTGAACTTAAGACTATGGAATTGGCTTGAGTTCCTCTAGGACTATGACTTCGAGATAGTCTATACTCTGGGGAATGGAAACGTAGTAGCAGATTCACTCAGAAGGAGATCTGGTATGCAGTTTCTGAGTGAGTTGATGATGCAACTAGCCACATTTTAGAAATCCTACATGGATCAAGATGGATAAGAATATCATTTATTCTCTGATAGTCACTCCACCACTCCTTTAACGAATCAGGGTGGCGTAGCTTGGGGACATTGACCACAAGGCTCGATGTGCTCATATATCTACATGACATGAACCTGATGGATTTTATGAAGGTGGGGATCATGTCATCCTCTTCAGAGGAAATATTATGGTACCAGTGGAACTATGGGATGAAGTGTTGAGGGAGTTCCATACACCCCCTCTAGTGGTAAATCCATAAGTGGTTAAGATGTACCATGACCTATGATGTCAGCACTAGTTGTTGGGAATGAAGAAAGTAGTGGCAGATTTTATCTCATAGTGCCTCACATATCAACAATTGAAGGTAGATAATCATGTTCCATCAGGATTAGCTCAGCCACTTGAGGTGCCATAGTGTATGTGTTATGGAATTTCCATGGACTTCATGATAGGGCATCCACCCATTTCTAAGGGATATGATTCCATCAGGGTGATTATTGACCAACTCACCATGTAGGCCCAATTCCTACCTATCATAGAGTAGGGATCAGTAGTGAGCTTGGGACGCCTCTATGTACAGAAGATTGTATAGCTTCATGGAGTTCCCTTGACGATTGTGTTCAATAAAGATGCATGTTTTACATCCCATCTATGGAAGGGGTTTCAAGAGATGTTCGGGACATAGCTTCCATTGAGCACTGCCTTTTATCCTAAGACAGATGGTTAGGCAGAGTGCACCATTCAGACCCTCGAGGAAATGTTTCTTTCTTGAATCCTGGATTTTGGCCGCAACTTGGAGGATCACTTGCCCTTGGGGGAGTTTACGTACAATGACAGATATCACTCCACCATTGGTATGGCACCTTTTGAGGAATTGTAATGTCGACCTTGTAGATCACCTTTATGCTGGATTTACCCAGGGGATTCAGCACTCATGGGACTAGAGATGGTACGAGCTACCATGGAGAAGGTGCAGATCATTCAGGAGTAGATGAAGACTATACAAAGCAGGCAGAATTATTATGCACATAGGAGATGAAGACCTCTAGAGTTCGATGATGGTGACCATGTCTTTCTATAGGTCTCACGTCGATGAGGTTTGCAGAGATTTGGACAGGAAAGAATGTTATCTCTGAGGTTCATAGGACCCTTTTAGGCCCACAGTAACGTTGGCGAGGTGCCATACCACCTAGTATTTCCCCCTCAGCTACACAGGGTACATGATGTTTTCCAGGTATCCTGGATGAGGATGTACATGTATGATCCTTCACAAATAATTGACTAGGGTGATCTGGACATCGAGTATGGGGCGATGTTTTTAGAGGTTCAAGAAGAGATTGATAATTGATAGGAGAGAGTCCTTCGTGGGTGATCGATACCTCTGGTGCATGTATGTTGTCAGCATGGGAACCTCCAGTAGGGTACATGGGAGCATAAGGATCATATTTTTGCTCAGTACCCCTACATGTTTCCCTAATTCATGTTGTGGATTTGGGGGATGCATAGCCATGAGGTGGGGAGAATCTTAAGATCATGATTTTTCCATGTAAATTATATTTATTTATATAGAAATATCATGAGTCTGAAAAAAATTTCAGCACATGATTCTGAGGCCCGAAGTGGCCAAATTAAAATTTTGAACTATTTTTAAGTACATTCAGTTAACATGCGAGTGGAAATTTGTAACCTTTGAACTGGTTCTTGGAATTGAAATCTGAGGAAACTGTTGAACTCGAAACACTGATATTCTCTAAAGGGGGCCTTTACCTTCAACCACAGTAGGTCGATGTTGGTTTTTGGAAATCTCAGTTTTTGTGGAAGAATAAAAATAAAACAATAGTATTATTTTAATTTGAAATATCTCGACCACATTTTGAATTTGGTGGTGGGGACCACCAGACCTTGAAACCCCTCTTTTAATGATGTGTAACTCTTGGGAACCCTCCCCCAATAAATTATCCATCATTAATTGAACAATTAATTAACTCTTAAACTTAATTTGGGGATTCGATCCTCACTTCTCTTTGGAATTTAGAATTGATGGAAAACACTTTTGCTAGAGAACTCTTGGTGGAAGAACCTCCTCCAACGAAGAACGAATCTCAGGATCAAGAACGTTGAACCAATGTTAGAGAATGGATCAGAGTCATAGTGTGGTTGAGATGAACGTCAATGTCTCCTTCATTGTATTTACCTTGTTCCTCATTCCATCTCCTACAAAATATTATGTTAGGATTTTTTCTGGAATATTTTTCATTGATTTATGTTGATTCATTTGTCTTGAGCTACATGCTATCGGTCTAATGTGGAGGGTGCGTGCCAAATAAACATATCTTGATCCCTCCGTTACATTTTTTGATGTGTTATACATAGGGTAAACCTTCGGGTGATCATAACTCTACCTTGAAGGGATAGATACAAAGGCGAAGTCTCCAGAAACAAAATTATTCCATCGGATCGAAGAACTGGCCACCGGAGTTCACCCAGTGACCCACCGAAGTGTGCCATCGACCGATGTCAGTAGGGTACAGGCGACATCTAGCACACTAGCCAGTCGTGACAGTTGAGGTGGCATAACCGTACAACTGATGGAGGTCATGGCCTGTCGGCTATGGTGGAAGAGGGTGGCGGCTGGCATGCCGGCCGGCTACGCGAAAGACGGTGTCGCACACATCTGTGCCGCTGGTGTTGTAGGTTGTGGCTACCGATCCATGGCGCTACACCTTGTGGACAATGGGAACCCATCCTATCTTGGAGGTAATAGCAGTGAATACTGGTGCATCTATAAGGGGAGCAGGCCAAAACCCCACCCGATCGCATCACGCCGAGTAGAACCTGTTCCGGCGGGTCATGCGTACCAGCAGGCGACGCCACGTGGTGTCACCGGGTTGGCCAGAACCAAACGACCCTAAGGCCATTGAGGAATATAAGTGGGTTCCTCCTCTAGGTGGTAGCTAGGGCGGGCCCCACCATGGGGAGCCAGCCCGGTCACGGTCCACGCCGTCAGGCCACCAAGTAGGCCGCACTGCGGGCTGCCCACCAGGCCGGGTTGCCCCTATTCAGGTCGAGTCGGACCACGTTCTAGTAGGCCAGCCCTAGTGCTGTCTATCCCCTCTGGGACTGACCTGGACTAGGTCGGGAAGGCCTAATATGGGTCGGTCTAACCGGCTCAGATGATACCTCAGACAATCAGGATCTAAATATGCCCTTTTCGACATATATTGAGAACAAGTATTCGTTTGATGAACCTTCTATGGTGACAGAATCCTAGGATCGACGACGTAATTTTTATATACTCCACTTTTGTTTTGGATAATTTTAGAGTATGTCCAGGTGGGATCGAACCTGAATCCACCCAGGCCCCAAGATTGGAAATGCTAATAACGTACCAACTGGACGTCCAATTGACACGTTGTCTATCGTGTTTGGTGGCTTATGACATGAAATACATTTTTTATACAACTTTTTGGGACTTCATGGATGTTGAATTATTGACCGATGGCTTGAGGAGTGAATCCTTCTAGAATCAATCATGCTTAGTGCGGGAACCCTGTGGCTGGCTATACTTGAACAATATGCTAATCCTTTGTGGGTCATATTCAGATCTTATGTGGCTCAGCATCTACTGATCCTATGTGGGTCATCAATAGACACTATGTGGGTTCTCTTCAGATCCAATGTGGGTCATCTTTAGACCCTATGTGGGTCATGTTCGATCATGTGTGGGTCAATAGTAGATCTTTTCGACAAAGTAAGATGATCTAGCAAGATAGCTACTCATCAATACTTCTATACTTAATTTATACATGGTTTGAGCTATGTCTTTACCATTGTGTTATTCTTCTGTGTGGTGCTACCTACGTGGTATCCTTTCCTTCATGGAATATTTGAGCTTTTGGATAATGTGTTGGGATATGTGTTCCTCTGGAATGATTTGGGTTACTTGATAACTTAGGTACATGTATGAGCATATACCTATGTAGGGTTGATTGTTGCTTCATGCATTGTAATTGTGGTCTTGCTTTGTGGATTATCCTATTTAGATTATTAGATACATTATGGGGTATCAGGGTCCGTACTAAGTAATGTTATAGTCACCCCTGCACGGACTACAGACACACCATGTTCTGTCTTGTGCATATGGCAGACAACATTGTTCGAGGCTGAGGGTTCTAGGACTAAAGGCTGCTTGGAGGTGGAACATTAGACGAGATGAATCATAGAGACACCATTTGAGAGTTGTACCTATCCTTCAAGTTGGATCCTTGGTGGGTGTTCACAGAATTTATTTTCAGTGTTACTTGTACTTTCTAGTTGGGCTTGTATTCCAGCCTCTTTACTTACTTTACTCACCCTATTTACTATATAATTTAATTTGTGGTTGTTTCTTGATATGTGCTTGGATTGTGTATGTTTTCAAGTTAAATATCAATGCCTTCCCGATATTTTGGATATGCCATTCTGGTGTTAGTCGCCACCCCCAGGCCTATGGAAGGAAGGCTTGGGGTAGTCATGACAAGAGCCCTGGGGGACGAGTCGTGATAGACTAAATCAAAAGGATAAATCTATTAAACATAGTGATTCTTAGTAAAATTTAAATACCACTACGAAAATATGTATTTTATGCTCTTATAGTCAATGAACACTACAATATTGTCAAAAAATAGGTAGGGTATCTTGAAATATAAATCATGCATGGTAGTGTATAATTCCAATTCATGGGTATGTTAATTTTTTAAATGGGGAAATAGTTTCCTGGAACCATATACTAACATTATATTATCCAACATGAGAGAAAAACCAACTCCAAAAAAGTAAAAATCACAATACAATTGAAATACTTCACTTAGATATGGGAAAATAAGAATAATGACTTATGTGAAAAGCATCATCTATTCTTGGAATACTACTCCACAAATAAATGAACATGAATTTAACTAATTTCATTATCAGAGTTTCCATAGGGTGAAGTATAGTTCCAATGTTCAAAATATTGTTTTTTTAATTCCACAAGAGATTATGAAGGCTCGTAATCTTGATTACATTGTGATGGAATTTTGAATACCTAAGAGAATCCAACATCTGAAGATCATCTAATATCCAAAAATCTTGAATAACATGCTCATGTAATTTTAATTCTTTTATCTAGTATAATTACATAGATAAATAGTTATATAACTAATTCCATGTCATGTATACAAGAAAACACGAATATTCCATGCATTTTAATTTTAGTACTGAGACTAAACCTTGATATTATTCACAAAGACCATGTTAAAATAATCTAAAACTCAATGGTATATCATATTAATAAAATATATAGTAACTTTAGATATTTGTCCAAATTAAAAGGCAATATCAGGTAATTTTAAAACCACAACTATAATAGCTTTACATGATTTGATAATAAACACTACAAGACCCCATAAATCATATTAGGTGATGTGATAAAAGTAGATATTCCAAATATTATATTCTATTTATTCATCTTACATAGGTATATCATGACAATTTTTAGTACAATGTTTTTCTCGCAAGATTTAGATTATACGCAAGTTAAAATAAAAAAAAATTAATTGATAAAATTAAAAAACTATTTTAGTGGTAGGGATAATAGAATAATACATTTAACAATGAATATCATAGTTTTAGTATCATATACAGGTTTCCTTGAAACATATACTCTAACTAAACTTTTATATTAACTCTGTGGATTTAAATATAATGCAGAAGAATATAATATCCCAAAACAACACATTATCCTATAATGGATCATATGAATCAGGAACCTATAAATATGTACACTACCATTAGTAACTAGTTTATCTATCAATATTTTGGGTGGTTGAACAACTTCGATAAACATTCCTATCTCACCAATTCCCATCTTTGGGAAAATATTAATATATGGTCATACTAAACAAACAATGACACTTTTTTTATTTATATACTTGATCTAGTTTTATATTCCCTTGAATCCCATGCTGAAGAAACCATATAGTTGGTATTTTTGAATAATATGGAATCATAATTCATTCCCTTTGACCATATGGTAGAATCCAACAGCCAATCTGCTATACTGGGTCTCTATGTAAAACCAAATATAACCATATTCTTCCAAATGCTTGCCATAAACCTCATAAATCATGAGGTTCCCCCATCACTATATATCTCATTCATGCAAAAAAATGTCAATAAACTCATGGTGTTATATGCTAAATCCAATACGCTAATAGAGGTTATATTTTCATTAAATACAATATTCGACTTATTGGAGGGTAATACCTCCCAAATATGTTATTTGAACACCAATTTTTACTTATTCCTATTAATATAATCTTCATCCTAATGTGTATGAATTTTTATAAATAATAAATAAATCTTCTATGTTATTGGAGTGTCATTCCAATGGGTAATACTATACTTTCTCTTCTTTATTTGAAGTAATTTCTTATATAGAAAACATTTTTTATATTTATGTCAAGAGAAATATCAACTTTTGTCCCTTATTAGCATCTCAATGGTTATAACTCTATAATTAATGTTAGTTATAACCACTATTTTTCATTTATTTCATTATATATATATAATAGTTTTTTGCAAACACTGTCATATTGAAAACCCTTTTTATATAAACAAATTTCTTGAGAATCAAACATTACTTTAACCTAATTAAAAAACAAAAACAAAATTCTCTATAAATTATATAATATCCTATAAAACATTATTAATTCATAATTTCATGTCATGTATAACTTAAATATAATGTATTAAAAAACTCATATAATTCATTTTTTATACAAGGTTTAATTCATAATAAACATGTTAAGAATGTAATCCTTTAAAAATAATAAATTATGATGTCCATGTGATATGAAATATTTTCTAACTAGGGTTTTTTTTACACATAACCATTTTATCACAAATAAATATATTAGAAAACACTATTTATATATTTTTATTGTTTATGTCAATATATGATTCTAAATAATCCCAAATATATCAAAATCAATCATATATAGGCATACTTAATTACATTAAATCCTATCATTTCCTACTCAGAGGAACCTCACTTGATGCATGGGAATAGCATACTATTGTAAAACTCAAGGGAATGAATAAAAAATTCTTAAGATCGCCATGATAACTCAAGATTCCACAATGATTATTATATCATATGATATTAATAATATAACAACCCGACTTTTATTACAAACATACACATGATTTATTACATAAAACATCACTTGATACAAAAAAAAGATCGAGAGGTTTAGTGCCTTTGGGGCTTAGGATCATTACATAAAAACTTAAAACATGAAATACAACATCTTTATTGAAAACAACCTTTACATGACCACTACATACCCTCGTACTTAGCATTGCATGGGAAAACCTGAGGACATGCATAAGAAATGGGTGAGCTATAAAGCCCAGTAAGGGAGTACACATGGAATAACATGAGGTGTACATTACATGTTAGGCTATAGGTATATAAATAGATAATAAAAGAAACATGAACATAAAGTCATGATAAAGCATGATAATCATAACATGGAAATGTGGAAACACTACTTAACAAGGAATTAGCTTGAGTCAACGCTCATGGCACATTAAGAAGGAGTAAATCCTCATTTCACATAAAGCACGAGTAAACCCTCGTTTCACTTGAATTATCATGAGTCAACACTCATTGTACATGAGGTATCATGATACTATACTTTACCCAATGCATTGGAGCGCTATAAGGGTGCACCCTTCTTAAACATTTCATTTCATGCACATGTGTTTCATATGGATCATAAAACATGGATTCATAAAACATAATCATTAATTACTCGATAAAGGAATGAGGAATTCATACATGAAACATTATAATCAATAAGTAAATGTGCATAATGGTGAATACCCTTGATGGAGAAATGGGCATGGTATTCACTACACAATGGCATTGGCTTAGATAATCAGTGCGATTTGGGCAGTGTAATGGCGTGACATAAGAATTCATAGAAATGGTTGATGATAGAGAAAGGGGTTCCCCATCATAATTGCATGTAATGGAATGTAAGGATTTCATATGGATACATGTCCCAACAATTGTAATGGAATTTATATTCATGATACAAAAGTATTTCTTGAATGTAAATGAGGAGAGAGAAGTTACTTTCAGAATTTCAGCATAGTAATGGGTGTACATGGGAGGAATTTAAGGAGAGAGAAAGGGGTATCCCATTATTCAAACATAAAGAGGTAAGTATGAGGGAGGTGAAAAACCATACCCCAACGTTCATAATTGAAATTAAAAAGGGAAAACAACTTAAAGAAAATTTGACAAAAAAAAGAAAGGAAGAAAAAAAAGCTTACTTGGAAGTGTTCTTCCAAAGGCTTGAGAGATGCTTGTGAGAGGCTTCTTGGGACTTTAGGGAACCTTGGGAGGATTCTATAGAGATTAGGGTAGAGGTTGGACGAACTCCAATGGCTTTGAGTGACGAGGAAGTGGGAGCTTGGGTGGGTTTATATAGGAAAGGTGATGGAATTCTTTATTATTTAGGTTTGGGACCCCTTATATTAAATTAATCCAAACCACAACCCATCCCATGGTTTTTTCCCATGGTTTTTTGAAAAAGGAAGAGGAGAAAAATATTATATATGGCCAAAGTCTGAACTTCATAAAATAATAGGGTTGCTTATGTGGAGGTGAGTCACACTCCCATGGAAATTAATTTAAAAAGACAATGTGTTTAATAAGTCTCGAGGGGTCCATTAATGTTTTGAAAAGTAATCCAAATAAACCCAAAATCACATTATTTTAACATTAAAACATATGTTGGCAGAACATAAAGATTATTGTATTTTATTACATCACTATTAGGTCATTATGATGTCATAAAAGACATTATATATTTAAACGGTATTTAATTTTTACTCCAAAATTTGACTGTCTTAGAAAACAATGACAAATTCACCGTTGGATAATTTTGACATCCTGATTCCAAATATAACATTTATTTTATCTAAATTATTTTCTATATATGTTAATTTTAACTTTTAAAATAAAAACCAATAATTATAAAAAATTCACGGGTTTTGACAAAAATGGCTTTCAAACCTTAATAATAATTATAATTGCATTCATACAATTATATGAACATTGATATATAATAAAAATAATCCAATAATAATAATATTTTATTAAATTATTATTTAATTAAAAAATCCCTTAATTTAATAAAATAGATATATTAATTAAATAATACCTATTAACACCATTTGTACTTTAAAAAATATTTACAATGTATCAATAATGACAAGAAATTATATTCATTATTATATACAAAAATAATGTACATGAACATAGTACTATCGATTAGTTACATAACCCCTTAAAATATCCACATAAGGCCTAAGGGTAAGGTGTGCGATGGTGACAGACTCTTGGGGTGGCTCGAATTACATCGCTCGAGTGGTAATTTCTATCAACTTCCTCTTCTCCCGTAGATAGTCTCGTTCGAGCTTGACATGGTAAATCACTACTTGGGCTTGGTCAAGAGCGAAGGCCAAGGATGCAACCTCTTTTCCGAGCTCCGATAAATGGGCTTCTTATGAGGCAATTCTACTGGATGAGGCCATATTTTCCTTTGTCAAAGTAAAATTGGATGTGTTAAAGCCCTGTATTTATACTAATCATGTGATCACTATTCAACAGCTATAAAAGTAATGGTCACAATTCTTATCATAAAACCAATGATGATGACATTTTATAAAAACATTTTATATAAAGAGACATTTAATATGATCAAGAGGGATTTTCCATTAATGAAACATTGGGTCGTTACAATATTCCCCCCTTAAGAAATTTCACCCTCAGAATTTTCCTTTTCCAACACTAAAACTGATGTGGGTAACTCACCTTCATAATTTCCTCCAATTCCCAAGTCACTTATTTAAACTTGTGGTTTCTCCACCACACCTTGATGAGGGGAACTGTCTTATTTTGTAGAAATTTTTATCTATGATCTTAGATCTTCACTGGTTGCTCCTCATAAGAAAGATCGACCTCCAATTGTACCACCTCAAAAGACACTACATGTGAAGGGTCCGGTATGTACTTCTTTAAGTGGGATACATGAAATACATCATGTACTTTGGCCATAGTAGGCGGATGTGCTAGTCGATAGGTCACTTCTCCGACAAGATCAAGAATCTCGAAGGGGTATATGTACCTTGGACTTAACTTCACTTTCTTTCCAAACCTCCTGACCTTCTTCCACGGAGATATGCGTAGAAAAACCATGTCTCCAACTTTAAACTCAAGGTCTCATCGACAATTATCTGCATAACTTTTCTGTCGACTCTGGGCTACCTTGATATGATTCTGAATGGTTTTCACCTTCTCCACCATTTCCTCGACCATTTCTGGTCCAAGCAGCTTACGTTCACCAACCTCATCCCAACATGTCAGTGTTCTTCACCTTTTCCCATACAGGGATTAATATGGTGCCATTTGGATGCTTGAGTGGAAACTGTTATTATAAGAGAACTCAACCAGAGGAATATATTGATCCCATTCTCCATTAAATTCCATTGATCATGCTCTCAATATGTCCTCAAGTGTTTGGATAGTCCACTCATATTGGCCATTAGTTTGAGGATGATAGGCCATGCTAAAGTTCAGTTCAGTATTCAGAGCATGTTGAAGACTCTTCCAAAAAGTAGAGGTGAATTTTGGATCTCGGTCAGACACAATAGATAATAGTACTCCATGAAACCTTACCACTTCCCTGATATATATCTGTGCCAGTTGATTCAAAGAGAAATCCTCCAGAATAGCAATTAAGTGTGCAGTCTTTGTAAGACGATCCACAACAACCTAGATTACATTGTTTCATTTGGATGCCCTCGGATTTCTGGTGACAAAGTTCATGGTGATGTTCCCCCACTTCCATTCCGGTATGGTTAATGGTTGCATCATCCCATTAGACATTTACCTCTCTGCCTTCACTTGATGGAACACTAGGAACATTTGATGTATTTTCAGTGATCTCCTTTTTCATATTATCCCACCAAAAGTTTTCTCGGAGATCTCGATACATCTTTGTGCTCCTTGGGTGAATAGATAAATTTGAGATGTGTGCAGCATCCAAAAGTTCCTTCTTTAGCTCCAGACATGATGGAACACATAGTATTTTCCCAAACTGCCCAATTCCTTCTTCATTAACATTAAACTCCGAGGATTTCCCTTTTTCGATAGCTTCCAATTTTTCTGGAATTCCTACACCATCCTTTTGAGCATCCTTTAACCTTTCCAAAAGAGACGGTTGAGCAATAATTTGTGAAAGGATTGATGATTTTCCCTTCTCTATCATTTCCATGTCAATTTTCATCAAGTATAAGAATATTGGATCCTTCTCAATTATCATCATTGATAGAATCACTGATCCTTTCTACTTAGGGCATGTGCCACCTTGTTCACTTTCCCAGGATGGTAATGGATTGAATAGTAATAATCCTTGATGATCTCTATCCATCTTCTCCGGTGCATATTAAGCTCTTTCTGTGTGAATATATATTTAAGAATCTTTTGGTCAGAATATATCTCACATTTCTACCCCTAGAGATAACGCTGCAAGATTTTCAAGGAAAAGATCACCGCTGTCAACTCCAGATCTTGCGTTGTATAGTTTCACTCATGGATTTTTGACTGCCTTGAGGCATAAGATATCACTTTATCATTCTGCTTCAGCACATAGCCTAATCCCTTCTTTGAAGCATCACTAAATACCACAAAAAGTTCCCCACTTTTGGGTAAAGTGAGCACGGGCGCAATGATAATCCTCCTTTTCAACTCCTTGAATCTTTCTTCGCATTAATCACTCCAAGAAAACTTTACTCACTTTCGAGTTATCTTTGTAAGAGGGCTGGACAATCGTGAGAAATTTCTCCAAAATCATCGATAATATCCAGCTAACCCCAAGAAGCTACTGATATCTGTTACTGATATCGGCCTCGACCATCCCTCAATTGCATCTGTTTTGGAGGGATCTACAGATATCCAATTGCTTGTGATTATATGGCCCAAGAATGAGACCTCCTTCAACCAATACTCACACTATCTGTAATTTTCATAGATCTTCTCATTGCGCAAAGTCTCTAGTAAAGTTCTTAAATGCTCCTCATGATACTCCTTGGTTTTGGAGTATATTAGAATATCATCTATAAATACTACCACAAATTTGTCTAGGTAATCTCTAAAGACTCTATTCATCAATTCCATGATGACTTTTGGAGCATTGGTGAGTCTGAAAGGCATTACTATGAATTCATAGTGCTCGTATCTTGTACGAAAAGCAATCTTGGGGACATCTTCCTTCTACACCCTTACTTGATAATATCCCAACCGCAAATATACCTTGGAGAAGTATTGTGCTCCATGAAGCTGATCGAACAAGTCATCAATTATTGGGAGAGGATACTAGTTCTTTTTTCATGATTTTGTATAGTTCATGATAATGGATGCAAAGCCGCATTGAACCATCATTCTTCTTGACGAAGAGGACTGGTGCACCCCATGGTGAAGCACTTGGGCATATAAATTCTTTATCTGGATTCTCATGTAGTTGTTTCATCAGCTCTTCAAGCTCTACAACAGCCATTCTATATGGATTCATGGATATTGGTATAACCCCGGTTATAAGTTCAATTGAGAATTCAACATCTCTTCTAGGAGTAAGACCACTCAGTTCCTCGGGAAACACTTCAATGAACTACCTCACAATAGGCATTTCTTCAAGGATGGATGCTTCCTTGGACTCAATTATCTGAGCCAGATAAGCATTCTCATAAGGCAGTAATATCCATTCTTGAGATGATAGAGCTAATGGAGATTCATCTTCCTCCTTACACTTTTAAAGAATCAGGGGTCGATTCTCCATATGGAGTCTGATTTCCCTCTCCAGAATATTTATGTTGGCTCTATATAAGGAAAGCCAATCCATGCCATGAATTGCATCAAATTCCACCAGAGGGAGTATGACGAGGTTCGCTGGGAAATTCAATCCACATATTATAATAGGGGAGGACTTATATTCGATGGATGAAATGATTTCCCCATTTTATGTACTCACCGAAATCTTCACTTCCATGATTTGTGGATGTGCTGGGATTATTCTACAAAACTGCCGAGATATAAAAGAATGCGTAGAACCTAAACCAAAAAGTAAGTTTTCTATTCGTGAATGAATAACTAGCATACCTGTCACCACGTCGTTGTTGGGGTTCACTTTGGCAGATGAGATGGAAAAAGCTCTTCATTGTTACCTTAGAGGTTTTTGGTTGCCTCCGAAGACCCTTGGATTAGGGCACTGATTTTCAAAATGACCCGGTTCTTTTCATTTGTAGCATTGAACAATGTGATGAGGTTCGAATGGAGTGTTCCTCTCCTCTGTCGTAGTCGCGGGTCTTTCTTGCCGACAGTTAACAGCTAGGTGCCCTTCCCTTCCACACCTGAAGCATTTCCACGTCCCCTTAAGGAAATTTCCAAGGTGCTTCTTTCTGCACTTTTGGCAAGTGGGGTGCTGGATTTTCTTAGCACCGTTGGATTTATCCATCGGACCACCAGAATTGATGTCTACCTTATGCTTCTTATCCCCATGATGCCACTATGATTCTCCGATATCCATTTCGACCTTGAGGGGACATTGGACAATTTCCTCATAGCGGTTGAAGTCACGGATCGCTAATGATTTCCACAGGCTTGGTTTCAGCCCACCAAAGAAGAGGTCAACGTTTCATTTGGGGGTAATGAAAAATCCGGAAGCGTATCGTGAAAGCCTTCTAATGTTTGGATCATACGCTCCAACCGATTATTCATCTTTTTTCTTAATGGAATGGAAGTCCCTTTCCATCTTAAGCTGGAGGGTGCGCGGAAAATATTTATCGAAAAACATCTTCCAAAAATCGTTCCATTCCAACACCTCGATCTCCTCCTCAGGCTTAATATTTTTGATCAATGTACGCTATTGATCAGCTTCACCCTCCATATGATAAGCCTCCAGGAGAACCTTCTCTTGTTTAGAACATTGACGGATGGAGAAGATCTTTTTAATGGAGTTGATCCATTGTTCAGCGATTGTGGGATCGGATGATCCACTAAAAGTAGGAGGCCTTTGTCTCATGAAGCTCACGATAGCGACTTGTTCTTTCTTAGTGGGGGGGGGGGGGGGTTGAATGTTCCTCTGGAACTATGTTTCTATTCAATACATGAGTTAGCTGAGAGAGAACCATGACAAAGTTCACGATTCCTGCTCCCATTGGATTGGGCATCTCATTAGTACAGTCATCACACTGATCTTCACAACGGTTGTTAGCCCGAGTCCTCCTATTACCAGCCATTGGTTGTAATAAAAGGAAATATAGGGGTAACACATAAAGGGTATTCCAAAGATAAAAGTTGACGACTTATAAATAAACTTTTATTTCCTTAACTCATGAGTCTATATGCTTCAGTCTAGGCTTTTCATGATCTACTTTCTAATATATATTCTTAGGGAAATTTTTTTAATTACCTAAATAAGGGTTCATGCTAAGATTGTGAATTTACCAAATCATATCCCCCGGGAGTGTCGTAACCAATAGTGAAGCAAGGCCCATTGTCATGCACCAGTTCCCGTTCGAGTCTAACTCAAAGTGGTGTTTTCGGGATTTACCCCTAGGATACATCTTTGCCAGAGCAGCCTCTACCTGCTCGTATCCAGACAGGACGTATTTTCTTGATAACCCACTTACTCAATACTCACTGAAACTTAGGGACGTTTTTATTGAATTAGTCTTGTATCTAAGGCTTTAATAGGGTTTTCTAACCCTAATCCCAAAAATATCTAAACCTATCTTCTGATACCAACTATGACAACACTTTTTTATTACAAACATAAACATGATTTATTACATAAAACTTCACTTGATACAACAAAAAAGATCAAGAGGTTTAGTGTATTTGGGGCTTAGTATCAATACAAAAAAACATAAAACTTGAAATAAAACATCTTAATTGAAAAATTCCTTTACATTACCACTACATTCCCTTGTACTTAGCATTGCATGGGATAACCTGGGGACATGCATAAGAAAAGGGTGATCTATAAAGCCCAGTAAGGGAGTACACATGGAATAAAAAGAGGAGTACATTACATGTTAGGTAATAGGCATATCAATAGAGAATAAAAGAAACATGAACATAATGGCATGATAAAGCATGATAATCATAACATGTAAATGTGGTAACTACACTTAACATGGATTTAGCATGAGCCAAGGCTCATTGCACATGAAGCATGAGTAAATCCTTATTGTAGATAAAGCACAAGTAAACCCTCATTGGACTTGAATTATCATGAGTCAACACTCATTGCACATGATCTATCATGATACTATACTTTATCTAATTCATTGGAGCACTATAAGGGCGCACCCTTCTTAAACATTTCATTTCATGCACAAGTGTGCCACATGGATCATAAAACATGGATTCATAAAACATAATCATTTATTCCACGATAAAGGAATGTGGAATTAATACATGAAACATTATAATCAATAAGTAAATGTGCATAAAGGTGAATACCCATGATGGTGAAATGGGCATGGTATTCACTACACAATGGAATTGGCTTAGAAAATCAGTGTGATTTTGGCTGCATAACGGCGTGATATAAGAATGAATAGAAATGGTTGATGAGAGAGAAAGGGGTTCCTCATCATATTTACATTTAATTTAAAGTATGGAGGTCATGGGGATACATGTCCCAACAATTGTAATGGAATTTAGATTAATTATAAAAATGTATTGCTTGAATATAAATAAGGAGAGGGAAGTTCCTTTCGGAATTTCGGCATAGTAACAGGTGTACATGGGAGGAATTTAATGAAAGAGAAAGGGGTATCCCATCATTCAAAAATAAAGAGGGCAGTATGTGGGAGGTTTGATACCATACCCCAAAATTCATAATTGAAATTAAATGGGAAAAACAACTTAAAGAAAATTGTTGAAAAAGGAGAAAGCAAGAAAAAAACCTTACATGGAAGTGTTCTTACAAAGGCTAGAGAGAGGATTGTGAGAGACTTCTTGGGAGATTGGGGCAGCTTGGGAGGATTCTAGAGAGAGTAGGGCAGAGGTTTGACAAACTCCAAAGGCTTTGAGTGAGGAGGAAGTGGGATATTCGGTGGGTTTACATAGGAAAGGTGAGGGAATTCTTTATTATTTAGGTCTTGGACACCATATATTAAATTAATCCAAAACACAAACCATCCATTGGTTTTTCCCATGGTTTTTTGAAAAGGGAAGAAGAAAAAAATATTTTATAAGGCAAAAGTCAGAACTTCTTAAAATAATAGGGTTGCTTATGTGGAGGTGATTCACACTCCCATGGAAATTAATTTAAAAAAAAGTCAAGGTGTTTAATAAGTCTTCAGGGGTCCATTAAGGATTTGAAAAGTAATACAAATAAACCCAAAATCACATTATTTTAATTTTAAAACATATATTGGCCGAACATAAAGATTATTTTATTTTATTACATCACTATTGGGTCATTATGATGTCATAAAACACATTATATATTTAAACGGTATTTAATTTTTACTCAAAAATTTGACTATCTCAGAAAACTATGAAAAATTCACTGTTGGATAATTTTGACGTCCTGATTCCAAAAATAAAATTTATTTTATCTAAGTAATTTTCTAAATATGTTAATTTTCACATTTAAAATAAAAACTGACATTTATCAAAAATTCACGGGTTTTGACAAAAATGGCTTTCAATCCTTAATAAAAATTATAATTACATTCATACAATTTTATGATCATTTATATATAATAAAATTAATATAATAATAATAATATTTTATTAAAATATTATTTAATTCAAAAATCCCTTAATTTAATAAAATATATTTCTTAATTAAATAATAACTAAAAACACCATTTGTACTTTAAAAACTATTTACAATGTATCAATAATGACAAGAAATTATATTCATTATTATATAAAAAAATAACGTACATGAACATAGTACTATCGATTAGTTACATAACCCATTAGAACAGCCGAATAAGACATAAGGGTAAGGTGTACGATAGGGACAGACTCTTGTTGTGGCTCGTATAACATCGTTCGAGTGGTAATTTCTATCAACTTCCACTTCTCCCGTAGATGGCCCCGTTCAAGCTTTAATGGTGAAGCTCAGCTTGGGGCTTGGTCAAGAGTGAAGTCCAAGGATGACACCACTTTTCTGAGCTCTGATAAATGGGCTTTGTATGGAGATATTCTACTGGATGAGGCCATCACTTCCTTGGTCTACGTAAAATTGGATGTGTTAAAGCACTATATTTATACTAATCATGTGATCACTGTTCAATGGCTATAAAAGTAACTATCACAATTCTTATCATAATACCAATGAATTTGACATTTTATAAAATCATTTTATATAAAGAGAAATTTAATAAGATCAAGAGGGATTTTCCATTAATGAAACTTTGGGTCGTTATAAATAATCCACCTATCATGTAATTATTCTATTATAAACTACAAACCCTCGATTCTTATACCCAAACACATTTAATGTAGGCTTTGATGCCTTTATGTAATGACCATGACCTGAGCACTTAAAACTGATGGGCTAGGTCACTAAAATAGATTTTTTGTTCCTTCAAGTCTACATAGGCTGGTGTAAACATAGAGGGTTAGATAAAAATAGTGTTCATGTTTGTTTTCCACCATATAAACTAAAAATATCATGAAATTTGGTGTAAACAGACCTATAAATAGAAACTATATTAGGGTTTTCCATGGGTACATTTTCATTAGTACATGTAGACAACTGGAAATGCATTATCGAAGAAAACATTCATTCAAACAAAATTTACATTCAAATATTTCTTCATATGTACAATTTGATCAAAAAATATAAAGAAACTATATATATAATTTCCCATAAAAAACACTAAAGTGGAAAATTTACAAAACAAAATTTGAAATCCAATGGGAAACACCATATTGGAACATCTTATGAAATACCCTATTAAAAAAACCTATAAACCATACATATAAAGATAAAAAAAATAGAACACATACTTAGGGTCATTAAGGTACTGTCTCTAGTGCTATAGTGCCTATTCCATACCTAGATCATGTTAAAAAGTGACTATATATGTCTCATCGAATCAAATATTAGTTATATGTATAAAAACATAGTAGGATCTTTCCACCCCAAATGTATATACCTATTGTAAATAAATGTGTATGATGGAAATATTATATGGCTAGTATGACAGAAATAATATTTAAGAAATGAATTTAACATGCCTAACATGATACGAAGAAGATCATTTGGAAATGAAGAATGAAACTCCCTTTACTGGTAGGGTCCATACATTCAAGTAAATGCTTCATGAATATAAAATGTCGATGTTATGATAGTGGTTTGAAAAGAATGTAGCCTATCCTATCCATGAATGACCCAAACTCAATTAGGGAATATGTTCATCCCATTCAAATTGGAAGGGGTATAGATAGTTGGGACCTAATCCCATCCATTGAGTAATTCAATGAATATTCAGAATCATGGAACCTCGATCATATCTAATAATAATCCTATATTTAGAACCTCATATACATAAATATAAACATATAGAAATGAAATACCCATTCTAACATATATTCCAACAATTATGTGGCGTGTACAAAATTAACATTTGTATCTTTTAAAAATGATATATAAGTGTATTCTCGTAAAACATTTATGAACTGTCAATATGATGGATATGCTATATTTTTAACAAACTATGAGAAGTAATATTTAAAAACATGATATGATCATTATTAATGTAATAAACCTTCCATGGAAATATAAAATTATGTAATGGAAGGAATAATGACAAATATAAACTCAAAGTCAATTATAGAAGTCCAAAATAACATATATATAAAAAAATAAATATTTATTTGTTAAAAAAATAATTATTTTTTAATATATTATATTATAATGATAGATTTCTACTGAACCCATAAAGTTTATGATATATAATAGTGGTTTTTTAAATATATATAGATATGGTAGATTCCATGGTTTCCTGGATGGAGAAGTATTTTGATAAATTCCCAACTAATGATTTCATTATAGAAATAAGGGTATGAAACCACAACTACAATTAATGGATTGTGAACCTATGAGAAAATTCCTATACAGTTACATTAAATTTTGTAATTTTATTTTCTTTAGTAGTTAATATAGGGGAAAATATATATTTTCAATATGTTTCTCATGAAAAACATTAGTTATAATTTAGATTACATATATTACTATAAGATGGAGTCAATATGATGTAGATATTAGAGTTGAGGGTAACTGAAATCCAGAAAACATATCCTTAAGAATAAAATATATCCAACAAATAAAATAAGATGAGTTGAATCATAAGGGATTCTTGAGAGGGAAGGTAAAACCTAGAAAGGGGTGTGGATGTAACACACAGAGGGAAATCCTTATAATCCTCTTAATAAGGATTAATATTTGAGTCAACATAAAAAATAAACCATTCATAAATGTAAATTTGCCAATATTCATACTATGTAACCACTAGAAAACAATTTTCACTCAATGGCTCAAACCAAATCACCCTGGTAACTAGGAGGCCCACTGGGTAACTGTTGGGGGTCCACCAGTTCCCTAAAGTCCACATACCTAAAGGATCATCCATATTTTCGCCTCTATATCTTCCAATTTTATCCACTCTTAACTGAAATAAATATCATCTCAATATACACACAAATAACACTTTAATAATTAAAATGAAATGAAAATACCTTGTTAAAGAGGTTATTTTTATTACATGGTTCTTGTCCTTTTCATACATGGTGGAGTGAGTAACCCCACATTATGAAGGGTAACAATAATTCTATATATGGTGTTGTTAAATGCCTCAATTGATTCACAACCTATACAATGTTGTATGGATCTTCCAAAGGGTTCAGTTCCTACTTGACTAAGGTCCAGTCCTCAGTAATGCAAGGGTACCCATTATTATGATTGAGTTTTAGTTGATGGTTGGGATCTGAGAAAATATTTAATTCTGCAACTCCCTAGTACTGGGGAATGATACCCCATAAAACTGTATATTTATCTTGAATTTAGAAATTCATAGTACCCAATATAGGATTTTGATATATTAATCAATATGTAGTCGATAAATGATGCATTTCTCTACTCTTTCGGTTTACAGAGTTATCATGTGATTTTTGAGGTGTGGGATAGTTTAGACACATGGTTTCTATAGAATTTTCAAATTCATAATAGTATTTTTTTGGAGTTGGACTTTCGTGATATAGTGTAACATCCCAACTAGAGCCACTAGATAAAATTTGTATGGTATGTGACCTCATGCGCATCTCCCCTACGCAAGTGGGTGTCAACTAGTAGCGAGGTTCTAAGTCCATCCATGAGGTTACAATACCTTTAATATCATGTCAGAGAATCAATAATCAACAATAATCTATATATTAAATAATTAGATTAAATATATGATAAATTAATGATGATATATATGTACTAGAAATAATGTATCTCTTGTAAGTCTCTAGAATGTCCAGAGGAATAAAGAATATAACGTAAATAAATAAATAATCGATACTGCAGAGTTCACCCCAGTATGATACTAGATCCAAAATCCTCTACTCATCTATCCACCACATCACCCTTTCCATTTTCCAGATCCCTCTTGAAATCTACCTGCACCTCAAAATTCCCATTTATGGTGTGAGTACAAGATTCAGTACGACATCACTAATGCATCCTTAACCTTATGTATTCATGTATAATAGTGTATTCCAGAAAAATAATCAATTAATTAACACAATATAAACATACAAGTCAAAACTAACCATTCACATGCTAACAAAGATTCCACAACCCCCACACAGACCTACTTTAGATCAATGCTATAAATGAATTGTATACTGATAAGTATCCAAACCCAACCATACAAATATTGAAGATTCACTTAGAATCCGAAATTAATTAATGGAAAATAACCAACCTAGTATCTAATATGCATCATGTAATACCCTGAATCCACTAGGAATTGATTATCTGAAACCTACTCGGAATCCAAAAGGCATCATGTAACACTTATAATCCACAATGCATCAAGTTTCGGTCATCTACTTGGAATCCACAAGTCATCCACTTGATTCTAGGAAGTTATCATGTTGCACCATTTTAATTGGGGTACATAATGTGACCACTCTAGAAGGGTTAATCATACAACGGTGGAAACCTGTCAAGTGTACACATACCAATCCTCCAAAGGAAAACCTGAGAATTCATATCTTGATAACTACCATAACACACATAATGAGAAACCAAGAATCATCGTATACATCAACATGGGAATCATACATCCTCATAGAATAAATTTATTACATTGATCTCATTGAAACAAAACGTATTATACAATGGGATACACACACATAGAACATTATCATAATTAAGGTAGTACATCACTACATGCTATCATCAGAGAACATTAACAATAAGCTATAAGGTACTATTAGGAAATGGTTTCACATAATGTTATCAGGGCTAGACACACAAGCACATATGATCATAATCTAGATCAATCATCAAATATTTCCATGGATAAATAAAATATGGAACCATGTTTAAAAGAGATCCTAATGGAAAATAAACTTCCTACATTATATGTTAGAAAATCATAATTGTGGTTTTATTATCATCAATGCTGACACTATTATTTCTCAAGCCTATAGTACAGTGATTCTTGAGGAATGTCATGGATTTTATATAACCAAATAATATATTTTATTTGAATAAGAAATAAAATATGATATACTATGATATATTTTCCCACCAATATTTTTTTTGATTTATTTTTTAAAATATCAATTGTCGTGATATTTTCTCACTAAATACAATTCTCAAATTATCATTTATATTATCACATGCGATGATAATAATTTTTATTTGGTAATTTTAAAACTATAACCCAATTTATCACATGTGATTTTCATTTATCATTCTTGGATAATTTTATTATTACTATCTAATCTATCACATTGGAAGATAATTTATCTTTCATAAAAAAAATTTTATATTATCACATGTTATTATAATTATCATTCATGGATAATTTTAATTTACCATTTGAAAACAATTTCTATGTTAAAAATAATCATTTAAAATTTAATTTTTTTAATTTTTTTTAAAAAAAATCACCTGTTGATATTTTTGTTTTTTAGATTACAAAAAATAATCCACGGTTTTATCCCTTTAATAATTTTTTATAAATTATTCACGGATAAACATTTCCATTATTATTTAAATATTTTTTTTAATTTTCATTTCATGATCTAGAATGTATCATTTGATAATTTTAATAAATATCTTTTGATAATACACGTAATTATTCAATGATAATTTTCAATAATCATTGTCATATGATAATTAACATTTAGTTATCCATAAATTATTTGCATAATATTATCTTCAAAAAAACTCAAGATATTATTCTTTGGTATTTATTTCTAATTATCAGTTGATAATTTTTCATTATTATCATTTGATAATTCCTTACAATTATTTTTTTATAATTTTAAAAAAAATTCCTTAGATATTTTTATTTTAAATTATCATTTGATAATGTGGTGTAATTTATATTTATAATTGGAATGAATTATCATGAGATAATCATAGTTATTATCCCTCAAAATTATCATTATAAATTATCTATTATAATTTTATGAGTAATTTATTTTTATAACAACAATTTTATTCAAAAAAATTGTAATAAAGAATATAGTGAAATAAAATGAAAAAATGAAAAATCTACCAAAAGTACTATAGTGACACTAGGATGAAGAATACCTTCACCCCATTAGAAGAATGGTCTACCCAAATGAGATTCTAGAATCACCCAAGGTAGACTAACGTAGATTGTATAGAAACTAAAAAATAACCAAAATCAACTGTAGAGTATTCTGTTTTAAAAATCCACCTTTTACACATCGATTCTAAAAACCCAAAAATGGATAATAAAAAATCCTGATCTAATACTTTGTTCAATAAAAAAATTATGATGGATTCATTAATTTCTTATGATTAATGTGTTTCAATATTTATTTGGATAAAATGATAGAAATTTAATTTTTTAAATAATCAAATGAAAAAATGGAGGTGAAAATGTTTCTGGGAGAGGGTATTAATAGATATTATTTTTAAGAATAAAAATAATAAATCTAATTATTAATTATATGAAATAAATATATAATTACTAAAATTTAAATAGATACCTCACCAAACACCCACTACATATAAAAGTTGTACCCTACCATGGGTATGCCCCATGTTCCGGACCCAATGATTGTCTCAAATTTTGGATCTGACACACAATTTGGGAATATTAATTATTTACTAATTAGAAATGGAATAATTAATTAATTAACAGAAAATGTTTTTTTATTGAGAATGAGATGTACAAACATTTGATGTTATAATGCCCAAACCCCAGAAGCCCTAAGTAGGTGCATTATTATGTATCGTTGGAATGATCCCAACAGATCATGTCTCGAAACACCGATTGGTTTACTAGACTTGGATGTACAGTATACATTCATAAGGTTTATATTACATCATATAATGAAAAAATAAAACAAAAATTTTTCCATAGACAACATTGATATCCCATAGACTATCCACATAGGTCAGTCAAAATATACATCTTCGCATACTAGGATAATTAAAACATAGTAAGGGGTGAGCTCAGATGCTTAGTAAGGATACAATTATAGCAGAAACTTTTCAAAATAAGCATAAACATTCAAGGCAATGTATAGAACTGAAACAAAAGCATTTTCAACAAAAACATCATCATAATATGGAAAATATAAATCAATATAATGCCATTTACTTACTCACATTTATATTCTACTAGTCAAATAATCACATTCAATATAAATAGCCACTTTCATAATGATGTAATGCATAATGTCAGACTTTCATAACCACATAGTCAAGGCCTTGTCCCAAGACTACAGATAAGATTTTGTCAAGCCCTTGTTCCAAGACACTAGTTTGTCTCAAGAGACCTATCGATGCATTGAAGTGCTATAGTGGGCTCCACCTGTCACTTACTAAGTCCAATTCGTTACCCATATCAATAGGTTTAATCATAACCTAAACATTCGTATTAGAAATGGAATAAAAAATGTCCACACATTATCCATTAAACATTAATGGTATAAATTAACACAAAAAGAGTAAAACATATCACAAAACCGTCAAAAAATATATGTGTTGTTTCATAATAAATCAACTTCAAACAAACATAAATCCAATCAATGGATGATGATATAAATGAAATAAAAAACTTTTTTGAGAAATATCTCTTTCTATTTTGAAATAATTTAAAGGTCACGTAATTATAAAAGAAAACATTCATATTTTAAAATATTCTTATAATCTTTTAAGGGAAGCATCGAAGATGTTATAACATGGGAAAATAGCTACACACGCCGTATAAGTTAAAAAAATAATATTACATTAATTTTGTCAGAAAGGTCATAAAGTACCTTGTTTTGAAAACTATAGAAAGATTCCATTATTAAAATATTACAAAAAGTAAAAAAAAGGTATAAATGACTTTATCCCATAGTCTAGTAAATATTAAAATTGTTTTGAATTACATATTTAAAAAAACACGAATATAGATGATAAAGAGGTCCTAGTGGATACTTACGGAAAAACAACCTCAGATAATAAGGAGAATGTGAAATTAACCCTTAACTTTTACTTTTCCTTGGTCGATAGTAGCTCAATCTCATATATAATGGTGAAATAATTGTTATTAAATTATAAAATAATCATATACATTAACATGATATCATATATGATCTTTTAAAATTGCTTTGTTAGTAATATCTTAGTATTATCATTTTTTCGGGTGTTAACTGATTCATTTTCCTTTATATGATTTGTTATGTAAGTAATGGTTGTTATGGATAGGATTATTTTATTCATATTAATAATTACATTCAGACTTTAAACATTATTTTTAATCATCTAATAAAATTTATTCTTGAATGGATACGATGGGGAATGAATGTCATCGCATTTGTAGAGACGGTAATCCATACGTACGAATGAGTGACAATATCATTATTTTGATATTAAAATAATATATAATTAGATGGTATATAATATATATTGAATCATTATTATGTTATATTTATTATTTAAATCAATTAAAAATAATTAGTATACCCATCCAAATAATAATGTATTGAATAACAATTACACCAGGACGTGGAGATGGTAAGTCGTACGTACGCATGTATGGTGACATGTCATTAATAGGATGGATAAAATAATGGATATGGATGTAAAATATTTATAATAACAATATAGTATATAGAATATACTTGAGTTTTTATTTTATAATGGAAACAACTAAGAATGATAAATTGGAAGAAGAAAGGAACCTGAAAGAAGTGAGAAATATTTATCTCTTCTTCAGGATCTTCCTTTTGATTTGATCAAAAGGGCTCCTTAAGATGGATTTATGACTAAAGAAATTCCTATAGGATGAAGGGAGGATAGTTTAGAGGGTATTTGGGCAGGGTTTGGCCAATCCAAATAGGATTGAAGGTGTGAATTCGAGAGAAGGGGGAGTGCCATTTTATAAGAGGGGTGAGGGGCACCATAGGAAAAGCTAGAAATATTATTTTATAATAATCTCATTTTCATTTTCTAATCGATCCAAAATGAATTATTTAAAGGATAAGGTGGGGATGGGTAGAAAACCACTAAACCAATATGTTTTGGATAGGTTTGGGTCACTATATTAACATTATCTTTTAGATTTAACTCTTAGTTAAATAGTTTGACATTTACCATGCCTCTTTATATTTATATATTATATTGTTAATGAACATATTATAAACTTCCAATAGAACCCCAAGTTGTTCATTAATGATAAAAAAATTATTATAGAATTATTTTTTCTCAACCTTATATTTTTAAGAATTTAATATCAATTAATAATATTATATTTGTTTTAAAAACTCTTTTATTTGAATTTTGAAACTATTTGGAATTTTTTTGGTAAATTAATAAAAACATAATTTCTAAAAATAAAATTTATATAACCAACCATAACAGGGAATATTAACCTAGAAAAGTAGTTTAATTTATAAAAAGTCTCAAATTACATTTATTTGGATATTTATAGTGTCAATTATTTTAATCTTTCATTAATACAGTAATTACTGTATCCTCGGAGTGTCATGAATACATTTAATTATTTAATGTCTAAAAATTATAAATAAAATAATTTTAAGTATTAATTTTTTTGTATTTCTAATGAATATTTATAGTCGAATTTATCTTATGTATTACCTATATTAAAAATGTTTTAGTTATTAAACATATAATTTAACACTTTTAACTTTTCTTTGAATTAAATAATACTAAATATCCTAATCTTATCCAATTGGGCCAAAGAGGTTCATATTTTATTCATATGGTTGTTTTTAGTCGAATTATACTTATCCTATAGAATTAGGACAAGTGTTAGGTAATAAAAATATCATTTTTACCCTTAATTACCCTATTTACTTTTACCAATGGTAAATAAAATTAAAAAGTTACTGTTCACAAAAAATTATTTTCAACTTATTGAATCAAATTTTATTTACTAATATCAATCTTGTCTCTTAGATTTTTGAGATTCAACTCAGTGAAGCGGTAAAATTATGTTTTATGTAAATTTGCAAATGCTCATAGGAGGTGGGGAAAAGACGATAAAAAGTTCGATAAACTTTTTATATATCTAAAATTATTATAAACTGACTCCAATGAATTAAATTGAATTTATATAGGTATTATTTATCTATTTTCACCTAAAGTATATTTAAATAAAATAAACAATTATTTAAATAAAAAGTCTGTTTTAAACAACAACTTAGTGTTTTTCACTATTCATCAAAAATTGAATGTTTTCAGAAAATTACAAAAAATTCATCCAAAGATAATTTTTATTTTCTGAACTCAAAAATGAATTCTATTTTACCAATTTAAATACATATAAATTTCAGTAATTAATTGAAAATTAATTCACGTTGTCAAAACTAAAAGACGAATTTTTAAGAAATAATAACTATAAAAAAATTGACACTTGTGTTTGTCCAATTTCAAAGTGAAATTACTTAAAATTACCATAATTGGATTAAATTGTAAAAATATAATCTAATTATACTTCCAAACCATTTAAATGTATAATTCAACACTATAAATTATTTTTATTAAAAACATTGTTTTCTGTTAAAATATAGTATTTTTCACTATTCATCCAAATATGAATGTTATTAGAAAAACACCAAAAATTTACTGAATCTAAATTCATTTGTTCTGATTCTAAAGAATATGTTTATTTAATCAAATTGAATATAAAATAGTTTCAAATATTGGACTTAAAAATGTTTCTCCATTAAAAGGCGATGAAATTTCATTTTTTGAAAAATAATTCTTTATTTGAAAAAAAATAAATTTGTTCTTACATTATCTCTAAGAAACTCATAATAAGGATTATAAAACTATAAGGATTCTAAAATGTTCAAAATTTAGTTAATATTATTCATAACTGCTTTTGAACAGCTAGTTTGGTAAGTCATGGTGTGCTTGAACTCAGTGTTGTGTGTAGTGAATGTTATGGAATTACTTTGAAAAATTAAAGTACTATGACATCTTGGGGTGTTACATTATTCCCTCCTTTAATAAACTGCTTCCTCGTAAATCGAAATTTTTCTTCAAAATAATGTTTGAAAAAAAACTACCTTTGTGGGAAAACCCACATCGGAAATTGGGTTAATAAAATTTTATCTTTGTAAGAGGAAAGGGGGAATGAAAAAGTCACCACCAAATTATGATCTCAAATGGGAGAACATTGGTGAAAATGAGAGACAAATAATTGGAGGAAAAACATGAATATTTATAGGAAGTGTTTGAGGTCATCAGTCACAAACAATTGTAGAATTGAGGTCCTCAAAGCCATCAATCTATGATGATTTAAAATATCATCAGTTCAACAAAACATAAGGTATTCAGATAAAACATTTTTTAGTTTTAAAACCCCTTACCTAATGATTAAGAATCAATTTCTTTATATAGTAAGAGAGGGAAAAAATATATACTTGACAAGTAGAGTTCCATCCATTAACTAATTTCTACCACAAACTCATCTTTCACTCTAAAAGATAATAGGACATAAAAAAATATTTTATTTATCCAATTCATATAGGGTTCCAAAATAATGAATTTATAATTCATCTACCAGACCATTGAAAAAAACTACATTATTCAATCTAGGACATCACGTGGGCCATTGGTATGTGATACACCCTTGTCGCCCTTCGGTTGGGGGTTCATGTTTCGCGGCCTTGCCGGACACGACGGGTTGTCGCCTAACCTCAGGTATAACCTTTTTACAGCAATCCAAAAATAATCTCAAACTAAAATTATCCAAAATAATTCTGTCAAATCTCATATTCTAAAATTTATAAGGAAGGTAAACAAAATGAAGATCCTTTTCTCAACGTAATAATATTTGAACACCATTATCATTTATTCTTTTAAAACACTGAAAAATCATTAATTACCATAAAACCTTATTGATTACATTCTTGCTCTCTTATTCTTTATAGAATATTGGATACACTCCTTCTATCCAAAAATTTTGTAAAAAATAACAATGATGGAATATAAAAATTCTTAATCAGATTCAATGTAGTCACGAATATCCAATATAATTTATCCAAATCAATCATGTATCATTCCAAAAATCACTACCTCGGTATCAGAACCATATTATCGATTATCTTTCTCTCAACAATATATTTTCCAAAAAATTATCCTACTATTGAGTCACTTTTCTTGGTTCCACCATATCTCAAGTCCTTAAAGAAATGGTATTGCAGTACAATACATTTATACTCTATAATTCTTATAACATTTACATCATTAATACAATACTAAAATGACACAATACTTTAATAATAACTTAGTAAATATAATAATTCTTATTCATCTTAAATAGTATCATAAATTTATTACTATCCAATTGAAAAATTTGGGGGTATACACTGATGATTTAGACATTGATTCGTGTAGTGTCCCAACTCCTTGAAGATAAATCATTATACATTTGAAACTTTTTTCATACCCTTAAAATCACGACCTTGGTGTCCTTTTTCTCTACACATATAACAAACTCCCATTCCCTTCAAGAATTTACCATGGTGATTCATTCTACAGTTATCACATATGGGAAAATCCTTATTTTCCCTCTTCACTTTATCTATCTTTCTCTCTTCCATCCTTCTCTTCTCTTGCTTCCCTTCAAAGCCATAGAACTCAAGGAATTAATTACTTATCTTATTAACACATGATAATATTTATTTATATGTTGAGAATACTTGGGAGACTACTTCCATTATAAATTTTGTCTTAATACCATTAAAGATATGATCCCTCTTACTCTTTGGATCATACGTATTGTTGGAGTTATCATTCCTTCTACTGGGAGAAATTTCTATGCAATGGAATACACTATGTCAATTTATAAATTGCAATGAATAATTCTATAATTCTAAAATAAATAACATAAATTGAACAATTTATATATACAATCCATAATCATAAAAATACTTTCTTTTAGAAGGTATATACTCGTAAATCCTTCATAATGATTTGTATATAAAATGAGAATTATCCTAAGAATATCCCCTGGGAATGTTGTAACCATGAGTGCAACAAGGCTCATTACCATGCACCAGTTCTCATTCAATTCTAGCTCAACATGGTGTTTTCAGGTTTTAATCCCATGCACATCTATGACAGAGTCTCCTCTACCTACTCATATCCAGAAAGGGATATATTTTCTTGAAAAAGTCAAAAAATTTCTACAGTACCAGAATTCCAGGAAACTCTTCTATACTAATCCTCAAAGTCAAACTTACGGCTATGAACTTTAATGAGATTTTATTTAAATCTAGTTTCCAAGGTTTATACTAAACATCCTCTTATACCAACTGTAATTCCCCAACCCCCAGAATCCTATATTTGATGCATTATTTCATATCATTGGCAAGATCACAAAGATCTAGTCTTGGAAGACCGATTAGTTTAGTAGCCTTGGAAGTACTAGATACATTCATAAGGTTTATATTACATTATAAAATGAAAAACTACAACAACTTTGATTCCATAGAGAACACTGAGATCCCCTAGACATTCCCTACAGGACAATCTTAATATGCTTCTTCGAATCCCGGGAAAAATAAAACATAGAAAGGGGTGAGCTCAGATGCTTAGAAAGGATAACAGTATAGTGAAAACATTCATAAATAATCATAAACAATTAAGGAAATGTATAGAACTAAAACAAAAGCCTTTTCAACATAAACTTCATCATAATATAGAAAATATAAATCAAAATATTTTCATTTAGTTACTCACATGGTTATTCTACAACTCTAATAATCACATGCAATATCAATAGCCACATTCATAATGATGGAATGCATAATTCCAGACTTTCATAACCACATAGTGAAGGCCTTGTGCAAAGACAACAAATAAAATTTTTTCTAGGACTTATTCCAAGACACTAGTTTGTCTCATGAGACCTAATAATAAATCATGGGGCTATATCGGGCTCCACTCATCACTTACTAAGTCTAATGCATTCCCCATATGAAAAGGGTTAAACATAACATAATCAATTGTATTAAAACTGGCATACGAAATTTCAATACTTTATACATAAACCATGAATGGTATGAAATAACACATCCACATTCAAAAATATCACAACTAGTTCAACAATATATGTATGTTTTGTATCATAATAATCCAACTTCAAACAAACTTAAAATCCATCAAAGGATGTAGAGATAGATGAAATAAAAACCTTTTTAGAGAAATATCTCTTTCTATTTTGAAATCATTTAAAGGTCATGTAATTATAAAAGAAAACATTTATATTTGAAAATATTATTATAATATTGTAAGTGAATCTTTGAAGATGTTATAATGGGGGAATATAGCCACACCCGCCATATAAGTTAAAAAACATTCTTACCTTAAATTTGTCGAAAATGTCAAAAAGTACCTTGTTTGGAAAACAACTGAAAGATTACAAAATAGAAATATTATAAAAACTCAAACTATGGTAAAAATGACTTTATCCCATAGTCTAGAAAATATTAACACTGTTTTTCATTACATTTTTTAACAAAACACGGATGTTGATGACAAAGAGTTCCCAATAGATACTTACATAAAAACAACCTCGGATAATATAGAGATTGTGAAATTTACCCTTAACTTGTACATTTCCTTGGACAAGGGTTAGTTAGCCTCTTGTATAATGGTGAATTAATTGTTATAGAATTATAAAAGAATCATATACATTAATACGATATCATATATGATCTTTTAACATTGCTTTGTTAATAATATCTTAGTATTATCGTCGTTTCAGGTGTTAACTGATTCATTTTCCTTAATATTATTTGTTATGTATGTAATGTTTGTAATTGATAGCATTTATCTTATTCATATTAATAATAATACTAAGTCATTAAACATTTTTTTTAATCATCTGATAAAAATTAGTCTTGAGTGGATACAATGGGGAATGAATCTCATTGCGTTCGTGGAGACGGTAATGAGTACGTATGCACGAGTGACAATATCATTATTTTGATATTAAAATAATATAAAATTGGATGGTATATCATATATACATATTCATTATAATTTTATAGTTATTTTTTACATCAATTAAACATCATTATTATACCCATCAAAATAATAATGTATTAAATAACAATTACACCACGACCTGGAGACGGTAAGCCGTATGTACGCACGTCTGGTGACATGTCATTCAAAGGATGGGTAGAATAATTAATATGGTTTTACCATATATACAATAAAATAAAAATATATATAAGATAATGTAGTTATTATTTTTGAATAAAAACAATCAATAAAGAGGAAGTTTAGGAAAAAAGTAACCTAAAAGAGGTGATGAAATATTTACCTCGTCTTCGGGTTCTTCCTTTTGATTTGATCCAACGGGCTCCTTAGGTTTTATTTATGAATAAATTGAGGCCTATAAGATTAATGGAGGATAGTTTAGAGGGTATAGTGGCTGGGTTTGTCTGATCCAAATGGATTTGATGGTGGGAATTTGAGATAAGGTGGAGTGCCCTTTTATAAGAGGGGTGAGGGGAACCTTTGGAAAAGCTAGAAATATTATTTTATAATAAACTCATTATCTATTTATAATGTTTATAAAATGATTTATTTAAATTAAAATATGGGGATGGTTTTAAAACCACTCATGAAATATGTTTTAGACAAGTTTTGGTCACTATATTAACATTATCTTAGAATTTAACTATTAGTTAAATAGTTTTACATTTACCATGTCTCTTTGTATTTTTATATTATATTGTTAATAAACATACTATAAACATTCAAGAGAACCCCATGTTGTTAATTAATGATAAAAATACAATTTATAAGTCTTTTGTCTGGACCTAAAAATTTTATGAATAGAATATCAATTAATTATATAATATTTTTTTTAAAACAGATTTATTTCAATTTTGACACTTTTTGGTATTTTGTTTTTTTTTTAATTCATGAAAGCATTATTTCTTAGAAACAAATTCATTCAACTAACCATATAATGTAATATTAACATACAAAATTAGTGAAATTTATAAAAAGTCTAAAATTACATTTATTTGGATATTTATAATGTCAATTATTTTAATATTCCATTTATAAGGTAATTTCTACATCATAATTGTGTCATAAATAAATATAATTATATAATGTAAAAAAATTATAAATAAAATCCCATTATGTTGGAAATCGTGTTATCTTTCTAATGAATTTTTAAAGTTGAATTTATCTTATGTAAAACCCTATATTAATTTTTTTTATTTATTAACTTTTAAATTTAACACTTTAAACTCTTCTTTGAATTAAATAATAATAAATGTCTTAATCTAATCCATGTGGACCAAATAAGTTCATATTTTTTTCCTAAGTTTTTTTGGTCGATTTATACTTATCCAATAGAATTATGACATGTGTTAGGGTAATAATAATATCATTTTACACTTAATTACCCTATTTACTTTTAACCTGGCAAATAAAATTAAAAAGTCACTATTTACCAAAAATTATTTTCATATTATTGAACAAAATTATACATACTGATATCAACTGTGTCTCTCTGGTTTTTTAAATTCAACTAACAGAAGTGGTAAAATTTAGTTCTATGCAAATTTGCAAATGCTCCTTGGAGGTGGGTAAAAGATGGTAAAAAGTTCGATAAATTTTTTGTATATCTAAAATTATTATAAACTAACTCCAATGAATTACATTTAATTCGTATAGTTATTATGTATCTATTTTTACCTAAAATAAATTTAAATAAAATAAAAAACTATTTAAATAAAAAAATTAAACAATAACCTAGTGTTTTTCACTATTCATCAAAAATTGAATGTTTTCAGAAAAATACAAAAAATTAATCCTAAGATAATTGTGATATTATTAATTCAAAAATGAATTCTATTTTACCAATTTCAAAACATATAAGATGGATTAATTAATTTAAAATTATTTTTTGTTGTTAAAACCAAAAGGCGTATTTTTAAGAAATAATACGTATCAAAAGATGGACACTTGTTTATGTCCAATTTCAAAGTGAAATTACATACAATGACCATAAGTGGATTAAATGGTAAAAATATAATCTAATAATAATTCTAAAACATTGAAATTTATAATTCAACACTTTAAATTATTTTTATTAATAAAGCAGTTTTCAGTTAAAATATAATATTTTTCACTATACACCCAAATATGAATGTTATCAGAAAAACACCAAAAACTTATTGAAACTAAATTATTATGTCCTGATAATAAACATGAACTTTATTTTGTCAAATTAAATATATAAAAGTTTCAAATATTGTATTAAACAATTGGTTTCCATTAAATGGTGGTAAAATTGCATTTTTCTTTAAATACTTATTTCATCTAAAAAAATGAATTTTTTCTTAAATTATGTCTAAGAAACTCATAATATGGATTCTAAATTTATAAATATTATATAAAGTTAAAAATTTAGTTAATACTATTCATAAATACTTTTTAATGGTTAGTTTTGTAAGTCGTGGTGCGCTTGAACTCAGTATTGTGTGTTGATCAAGTTATCGAATATCTTTGAAAAATAACGTACTATGAAATCTATGGGTGTTATAGATGCATAAAAATGTTATACCCCTCCTAGGGTAAACAATACATTCAAGTCCAAAAAGTTATCTCATGTTTCTTATATGATGCACTATATTTGATTGATTAATTTATTTTTAATAAAATGTGCATGCATTATATAATATATAATATATTTTAATTCTATCTTTGATGAGGCTTTACTAGCCTCAGAATCTCTCACAAACTCTGTGTATTAATATGAATATATTCGATTGAATATTTGAAAATGATAATGGGGAATTTGTCCTTCTTAATACCCTTTAACGTAGTTTATGTTATTTTTCATTGATAAACAATATTTTCACATGTAACATTTATATTTTATCAAATAAAAAATACTTTTATTATCATTATAAAAATACAGGATATTGCATCTAGGAATTAATCATATACCCATACTTTTTACTGAGAAATGGAATATAGTTTGGTTGAGGAAATCAGACTCTATGGATCTTTTGGTATTTTGAGAAACCATTGTTAATCAGAATATATGATGCTTTCTAGTGATAGAGTATGTTCTATAGGGAATCCCATTTTCCTTGTGATTCTTAAATAAAAATAATATGTGGGTTTCTTTGATTCTTTACAGTTTATCACTTATTCAAGAGAATTATATTTTCTTGTTTTTTATCTAATGAATGAGATTTTAGGGTTTCATAATGGGTTTTTGTATTGTTTACCTTTAATATGAACTATTCCCACCCATGTGATGTCCACAAAAACATCACACTATTTTTTATTGGTCTATGATTCAAGTAGAGTTAATCTTATTTTGTTCTTATTGATTATTGGTGGTGGACACTTCTATCAGTGAGCACCTCCCTGGTGTTATTTTTTTGGTGAGTGTTGATAAGCTTCTGGACACTTTTTTATAGTTACAATTCTCAGCACATTAATTTATATTATTCATTATTCTTTGTAATTATTTTTTCTTGTTATTTTTATTATTATTATGGGATATATTATTTATGATTTATCAAATTTCATATTGAATAAATTTTATAATTGAAATACCTTGTGTATTAGACCTTTCTCTAAGGAAGGACCCTAAAATTTTATCTATTTTATTTGTACAATGTATTTTTTTATAAAAGTATTGAATTTTACCTATCAAGTATAAACTATTATATATACATGATATATTTTTAATGACACTAGTGTCTTCATGTTTTATCGTTACATATGAATAAATATTTAGAGATGCAGAAGATATATTATGTGAATTTCTAAATGTAATCTATGATATTAATGATACCGTTTTATAAATATATAATTCAAGAGATTTATTACACTTATACATTCTATTGTAGTCAATATTTTTACCTATGTATTCAATAATTAAACTCTTATGTATGAAAATTTTTCCAAAGTAAATTACTCAAAAAATATTTCCTTGAAGTTATTTCAAAAGTATTAAAAAGGGTTATAATTACATTTTACCAAATTATTATGAGATTGTATTTTTAATATGATGTTAAGGAAGCATTATCGGTCACTATTTATGATAGATACACTATCTTTTTTTTATGATTAATTAATTTTAGTATTTAAATATTATTCTATATAATGATCTTAGACAAATTTATATGATGGAAAAGAAGGATTCATAATTATCATATTATGGAGAATATTTTGATGTTCCAATTACAATAAATTTCATAAAAGGAAATTTTTTCAACTTTAATATAGTTTCTTACTCAAAGATAATAATTTTCAAATTTTATTTAGTGTTTTAACTAAAATTTTATGAAATAAATTCTATGATGATTATTTGGATTTGATTATTTTTATGATTGTATATGTCTCTATAAATTTACATCAATATAAACTAGAATGACATAAATTATTGGAACTTTTTTGTCATGATAAAAATTAATAATCTACTATAATTATTGAGGATTCTTTATTATGTTGGTATTTTTCTCCAAGTGTGATTGATCTGGAACATCTATTCATGTTATCTCTATATATATACTATTTTATGGGTTTTTTATTTTATCTATTATATTCCATTATGGTGTAAATAAATTTTCTCATTATGAGAGAAATATATTCTTTTTTTCTACCAATATTAAATGTATATATCTATTATTGGTTGTTCCTAAACATGGGAAGGAAGGTTGTGTGTTAGTTGTGCTTCTACTAGGAAAGGAATGTTTGTAGATGGAATTTGAATATACTTGTAAATACATGTTATGTAGTGTGTAAAATATATCTCATGGTGTATACAGTGATGAAAATAAGATATACTATATTTGTTATCTATAATACTATAAATAATGTTTTTTAATGTCTAAATTTAGTTATAATTATTTATTTCATTCATAAAACACCTATAACTTCTTCCCTTATAAATATTTCTGATTAAAATTAATCTCATTACATGTAATAATTAAATTTATACTGTATTCTTCAAAATATATTACACATAATAATCTATGTGAAAGATCATTTAACATGCCAGGACAAGGATAAAATTGTTTTTTGATTCTAAAGGGGCCACCCAACATTGTTGAAAATGACTACAGTAAATAAATTTTTACGATTGAAGCCTGCATCAAGAAATTAAACAATGATAATTACAACTTAATAGAAAACACATTTAAATATTTATAGGTAGAACTTTATTCTTTTTCTACTAATGATACAGTTGTGTATGGAATAGATCATAAGATCATGACTGTTTTTTATCTTTCAATTTAAGGAAATATTTTTATCACATTTTTGTTCATAAAAAAAGTATTATATTTATATAATTTTAAAATTTAATTCTTTGGAATATATTACATTAAAATAAATATGGGTTCTATAATGCAATATAGGCAACTGAAATTCATAATGGGAGAAAATGAAACTCTTAATCAAATTTTCCATTGGCTCAAAAGCATTATGAGTGGAATGAGTGCAACAAGTGAACCAATAGAGAACACAATCATGATAAAAATATATCTCATATCATTATTAAATATTTTGTATTCTAATAAAGTAACCATTAATTGAATCAAAAAAGCATGCAATATACTCTTGATAAACCAATTAGTTTACTTATGTGATACAAATTAGAATTGATTATCATATTTGATGAAGTGAAAACAATAACGAAATTTATAAAATTATTTTTTTTCAATTTTGTTTCATTTTAATGTTTTAATTAATATATATATAGAAGTAAAAATTATTAAATAACTCAACACATGAAAGGATTCTATATTGACATGCAAATAATGAAAAGTATGTCAAGTAATATTTAATAAATATGAATCAGTATATGATGGAAAATTCAATATAATAGTTATTTATAATTTTAATTTTAATTCCATAAATCACACTTACTTTTATTAAAAGGAATAAATTAAATAGTAAAAATGAAAATCCAATAATAAAGAATGATATGAAGGAAAAAATTTTCAAGAATGAAATGAAAATTAAATTTTCTATAGGATAATTTTGTACTGATGATTCTGATTCAAATGATTTATCTAAAAACAAAAAATAAATCATCTGACATGTATTCTACTATATCATTTAATAAATAAAAATTTATTTGAGGCATTAGAATGAAGTATGGAATATGGATAGTAGATGATCTATAAATATGATTAGAGACCCATAAAAATTTATTTCTTATAATAGATATTATTAATGAACTGCATCTTTTAAGGATAATTTGAAAGACAATCTAAATTTGTTTAGTGATACTGGTATAACATATTATGTTATTATTATTATAATTTTTATACTAGTGAAATATATAATAACATGATTACCATGTCTCAATTATGTGATAATGGAATGAATTTTAAAATTTAAAATGATAAATTTGTTATTTATTAATCAAATTTGGTTTTGATTTATGATAACTATAATGATAATATTTATTATATTGACCTTGTTGATTTAAAAATATAATGTGTAATATTTTAAAATATTATACAAACAAATTGTAAAATATAATATGATATTTGTAACTATGTAAGTCGTAAGATGACTCACAATATTTCATAAAATAAATGCCAACTATAATTTCTAGAATCAAAGGTAAAATAATATCACTGTTCTAATAAATACATGAATGGAATGAAACAAAAGTAATATATAAGGTCAATCATGTATATGAACACCATCATACCACTCAATATGATTCATATTTATTTGTTTTAGTCCTCTCTGTTGAATGTAAAATTATGATATAAATATTATTTTTTCATTTATGATAGAAATAATAATAATTATTTAGCTCATAAGACTCTACAAAAAAAAAAAAATATATGTAGATGAATAACAAGACACTTCAAAAAATGACACATACCATGATAAGTGAGTATGGATTGTTTTATACTTTTAATTGAAGGATATTCATACAAAATTTTATGTTTCAAATAAAATTATTTTCATACTTATTCTTGAGAATACACTATTTCAGTTTTGGAGATATAATGAAAATTAACATGGTTATTTCATATTTTATAGATGTAATGTATCTATAATCATAACTAAGAATAATTTGTAAATTTTTTTTCTATCAATAATTAATGTTTTTTCTAATATATTCAAAAATAAGTAAATCCAAAAATTATTATAATAAAATCGATATAGTTGGTTAAGAATTGGATCATGTCAAATTTTATGAAAAGTATACTGAGGATATGTTTACTGAATAATATTTGATTGAATAATCCATTAGGAATTTCATTTTTACTGATGATCTAACAATATAGGATCAAAAAAATGTAGAAGATGATCCTATTGATGTGTATAATAAAATAAATCAATTTATGATTTGAATGATAAAAAACATATTTTGACAGTTATTGGAAATTATTATTAAAGAGTTCAAACTAGAATCTAATAAAAAAATTGTTTTCACACACTACTTTCATTTGAAAATTTATAAAAAATAATGGCCTTGAATCAATTTAAAACCTATATAGAGTTATGGAAGTTTAAAATATATTTAATTGATTTTGAAGGATTAAAAAATGGGATTTTTTCATTCACTCAATAATAAGTATGTTATTTGGTAAACTAGGATTTTTATGAATAAACTAATTAAATATGGATATTTTTTAAGGAATAATGCTATAAAATATACTCAATGTTGTAGTCAAGATAAACACACTGAATAAAGTGATAATTTAAAACCATTTTCATGATTAGATTAGATGTTTAATTTGTTATATTATATAGTAAATCAAGGTTTCGAGATACATAAAAGAGTTGAAAAAAAATTATTACAATAATATATTGTCCTTAGATAGTGTCTATGTTTAACATCCACCGATATTCGGGTATCGGAAAAATCTAGTTCTTGTGGTTAGGTTTACTAATAAAGATTATAGGTTAAAATAGGCTTCCTAGAATACAATGAGTGGTTCTAATATATTAAAATGAAAAATGATTATGTTAATGGTAATAATGATCCAAACCTATTTATCAAAATGTAATAGGTATATTTTGGTTCTTAAAATATAATGAAACATAATCAAACACATTTAAACTGTAAGGATAGGTCATATCCCCTAGGGGTAACCAATCCAATCATATATTTTATTGCAATGAGTGTCCTAAATCCAAAATGGGCCTAAAATAATATTACCTATCATAAATTCCCAACACTGCCACAAATGTATCGTTTGTCTACCCCATGAATGCACTAGATTTCTGAATCATTTGACTATATCTCCTACTACATCACTTCCAAAAAATCCATTGAGGGATTTTTAGGAATTAGACCCTTATCTCTTTGTTATATTATGATTAACTAGAATCACTTAAATTACATTATATTTTTTATATCTAGATAATTTTATTATATTTAATATACAAATTTTATAACTAATGAATTTAATATAACACTTGTAAGATAACATAACATTTTTTAGTAAATCAGTTATATCTAGGAGAAGATGTAATTTCAGGGGATCAAACTATGTAAGTCATTACAGTAGTGAATAGGTTTGGACATGTTTTATATAAAAAATGAATAATACTAAAACTATATCATGTAAAATAAATCATTATTATACTATTAAAATTTTATATTTAAATATTGGGATTCAGAATTAGAATTTTGTTGTAATTTAAAGCCAAAAGACCTAATTTTTGGTATCATTTGATCATGTGTCGATGATTTTGGGATGACTAAAAGAAAAGGTAATTCTATATGGTAAAGAGAATCATAATTTATTTTTATGGTATATTTAACAATGGTTAATTATTTCTAGGGATGATATCATTTATATTAATGAGTTATTAGCATTCAAAATTTATATGTTGTAAGATTCATAGTAATTGAACTAGTGATATCTGTCATTTTCATAGTAAAAGATATATTCATTAAGTTTAAAGAATAAACATTCAACAACAATATCTATATTTCCATTTCGTGAGGATTCATTATTTATATTATCATTTTTTCAATTTATTTCAACATTGTTTAAATAAATGGGTCATGATATGAGTATCAAGCCACCAATGACATAAATGAATTGGATTCTGTTTAATTACTTTTTTGATAGATTCAAGTAAGAATCTAAAAATATTCTGTAGATATATTGATAATTTTTCATGTATATAACAATGTTTTAGGTTATAAGTGACGTATAAAAAATTTAAATGAGGCAAATAAGGGAGTTCTTTTAGTTGTCTCCAGAAATGAAAAAGAAAAAATTGTATAAGATTTTACTAAATTCTTAAATCTAAATTAATTCATTTATGGGTACTTGAATGAAGTTGGGGAATCCAAATCTAATTTATCTTTTATTAATGAGACTATATATGTGGTATATATTTTTTTATATGATTTAATTTAATGAATTTATGTGACATGAACATATCATGATTGAATAGTATATGTTTTGTAATTTCATTATAGAAATCAGATGAAATGGAAATGTATAGAATCTAGTGTTGGTGACATCATGCCTACATTAAGATATAAAATTGAATTATATAGGTGGGTTTCCCCATTTATATTTTTTTCACTTAGTGCATATGTGGCATAGACCAGTGTACATTTCATGCTCATCAGATTTCAAAAATCCATTAATTGCTAGATAATGAGAACATGTTTTATTCCCAGTATATGTGTATTTCTAATAAGTGCAAGTAACATTTATCAATATTTTCTTGTGAAATCAACAAGAATATGTGTGATTATCCAAATATAGGTGTTAGAACCCTCATCATATATATCAATAGGACCTGTAATATGTGTTTTTAATATAAAAAGGTGAAATATAGTCTCTATAATTTGATAATTTGAATAATATCGGAATATAATGATGACATTGTTTTTCTAAAATTGGATAAACATCATAAATTAATGTTTATCCATGATTCATTATAGGGATTAATGAATGATCATTCGTATGATATTCTTGATGAATGAAACATAATTTTTCTGGTTTTGAATAATGATGATGATGAATATGCATCAATTATTTAGTTATACACCAATTCATAAATATAATAATTATCATCGTGTCTTATTATTATGGAGTTACATTTCCTGTATTTCTAATACTACTATGCACATATTCAACATTAATATATATATACTCTCACTAAATAACAAAGATGAATATTTTTATGCACCACACTACCATGCATAGTTGTTGTACTAAATATAGTTTATAATGAAGTATTATTTTGGATTTCTTATAGTGTTTATTTTTAGAAGATTAAAAGAAGTCAATTCCTTCTGAAGAATAAAAGAATATATTTTCATTCATGTGGAATGAAATAAATTATGGTCTTTTTTAATATATCATGAGTTAAAAAATATTGAATGAAACATCATGAGAACCCAAGGATATATTTTAAAAAGGTCATTAACTTGTATTACTTAAAAGAAAACAATATTTTTTCCTTGTTGATTTTTATGGTTAGTAATTGAACTTATCATCTAAAATTTTACCTTAATATTCAAAATATATAATATTAGAATCAATTGTGGTGTATAAACCATGTCAGTATAGATGTTAGTAAAGATCAAGAAGAAAAATAGATGTTGTTGAGAGAAAATTGGGCATCTTTAAATATAGAAGAGGGACTTGTGGGGAATTTACTGAAGATTTATATTATTATGGTATTGAATAAGGAAATAATAAGTATTATCCATTTAAATATATAGTTATGATTAATATAGAGTTGTAACATGCATAATTGGGTAATCAATTGCATAAAGAAGATAATAAAAAAAGAAAACAAAACAATTTTGGTGCTGTATATAGTGAGAAAGAGCATATATGAAGATTATAGTGTTTAATCTATAGGTTAATAGTATAAATTATTTAAAATTAGTTCATTATCCATTTAATATTTTATATTTTTATGTTCTTGAATAATAAATTATGAAAGATTCCATAATAAGACTCTTTTTGAACATATAACATAGGATAAAAAGTAGTAACCAGAATACAGGTTCTATGATGAGAAGTTATCCAGTCATATGAATACCCTATTGGAGACAATTATTTTTATTTTGTGATAATGGTACATACATGATAGTATTATATATCAACATAAATAAGTAGAATGACGAAGGAATAGTTGATGCAATGTCACCATAATGGAATGTAGTGGGATGTTTCTATAATCAATTGTGTAATATTGTGAACCACCAAACCTATGAAATATGTTGGGGGATTGGATTAAGATATCCACAACCACTTTACACTTATATTGATAATGATAATTATAGTGTAATGTCTAAATGAATTGATAATAAATGGTTTCAACATGGAGTGGGTTTACATATATTTCTATCCTTGTAAAAAATATATACCACATTACAATTATAATCTTAACTAATAAGGTTTAATGAAGGTTGTATTACATATAGACCCATATGTTTTTACTAACATAATAGGATAAATACTAGAAAGAGAATAATCTAACGAGAACATTTCTAAATAAAATTCTAACACACTTAATGCACTCCCATCTATAGTGCCCATAAACCATTCAATGGGATGTTGAATTTGTATCATAGAATAGGATTAATAAAATCAGATATTGAGTTTTATAATTTTTGAAATTAGAAAACAGGGATTCCTCTAATCTATTTTGAATTGTCTTTACTAGAGTTGTTCTTATTATATGATTTACATATTTAAAATGTTAGTGAAAGAACGATTTCATATTGAAGAATCAATTTCAATCATTATTGAAATAATATTGGTGGTTTCTTATTAAATATTACAAAACAAGAATAAAAAAGGAGGTTATAAATAAGATAAAGAGTTCATGGAATATATGGGATCCACCACTAGATGAGGTTGTTTGGAGTGGTAGATGTTGTGATAAATGTTTTTGTTTTTATTCCTCAAATTATACTAGATCATGTTTTGAAAATGAATTTATTAAATATTCTAAACAAATATATCATAAAGCAAAGAAAATTTTATTAACTTCCTTTTTCAATTAGTCAGATATATATTCATATTCATCATTTGAATTCATGATTAAGAAAGTTTATAATAAAAGGATTTTGATGTAGAAGAATAATTTTCAAGGAATATGTGTTTCTATAACTCTCTCATAAATCTAGTGAAATTAATGGATAAAACTATCATAAATTATCATGAAATATTTTTCAATGGTAAAGATTCATGTTTAAGTGTTGAATATAAGAAAATGGTTTTTGAGAAGCTTGTTTAGGATATATTCAATGTATTGGAGTAATTTTTTAAATTTCCCATGCATGACAAGCCCTTCAAGCTTAAAGATAGAAAAATGTTGAAAGGAATAGCTACATTTTTTTATTTTAAATAGATAAATTTCATTTTGATTAGTATAGAAAGATAAATAAAGGTATAGATGATAGGTTACAAATAGATGAGGATGAAAAGTATTCTCTAAAAATGATGTAACATGAGTTATCATAGAAGTTTAAAATCAATAATCCACAATGATTGGAACCTCCCAAAAGTCTGTGAAAAATAATCCTACCACAAAACATTAGATCTTAATTTTAGAATAAATTTGACTCAAAAAGGTGAATAATAATTCTTAAGATCATATAGAGAATCAATGAACTTATTCTCATAAAAATGGTTTCCTTCCATTTGGTAAAATTGGATTATTTTTAATATAATTATATGAAAATTATATGGAAAATTTTAAATTTATTTAAATATGTTAGCATAAAATTTATAAGAAATTCACCAAAATATTAAGAATATTTTTCAAAATATCTAAGCAAAAACTCCCCAAATAATGATCAAAAAGTTCAATTTTATCCCAAAATTAGTAAGACTATGAATCTAAAAAAAATACACCTACATGAAAATGATTAAGAAATATTGGAAGACCACGTTATTGTAGGATGTTTGGGAAAAGGTAAATGGATTTATTGTATACAAATATTATATAAAAAGATATACTATCTATAATTAAAAGTGTACTAATAATTAAGATATGAGGAAACCTAATGTAAATAAGAATATTTAATAGTTTTATCAAAATGTATCTATTAAAATAGAATTAAAAATTAATTAGTTTTTATAATTGGTGAATAACTAATATATATTTTAATAAAAACTGATCAAATATATAAATAAAATACAATAATAAATCTTATGTAAAGAGAAGGCCACAGTTGAAAATAAATCTGGAGAAAAATAAAACAAGTCTACCTTGGGAATCAATCATAATAAAATAGATAGATCACCTAATTCAAAGAAGACAATGGTAAATGATTAAAATTAATTCAAATCTACATGAATGTTATAAAAATAATATGTTATAGGATTTCACATAATATAATATTGAATGATGTCGACGAATGTTAATGTGATTGTTGTAAAGTGAAAATCAAGAAAGTATTTTGACCAATATAGATATTGTTGGATTGGACTAGTGGTTCATTCTCTTATTGAATAGGATGAGAGGGTACATAAAAAATGTAACATAAACTCTTAAATATATGATCATGGAAGATGAAATAATTTAGTGAATTTGGATATAACATATATTAACATCCTTCTTGGGAATCTATGAAACAGAGGGAAAACACAATTGGATTATTATTCTTTCAAATATGATGAATATAAAGAGTCAACACACAAAAATAAGTCTGATCATGTGAATAAGGAGAGCCTTGTAATATGTTCAAACAAGTTGGGAAATGATAATAGAGGGTAAGAGGTAGAAAATAATCAATGTTCTTTAATTTATTAAGTAAAATAAGGATGTTCCAACAAAGAAGAATGTTTAAGCCATTATGAATACCATATTTTGAATGAAATAATATATTTGGACATTCAATAATGGAGAAGTCATGAAGAGTTAAAGACATATATGATCTTCATTAGATGTATTCTTATGGGTTAGATTTCATTATCGACTCAATGAATCACATTTATATTCTATTAAAAGATATAAATTTTTAGCGTCTCTATTGTAATTGTGCTAAAATGATAGGAATTTTATGTGGATAGGAATATAGAGAATTAATTTTGGGGGGAGTTTTAAATTTTTTTTGAATCATCCAGATATTGAATAAATCATTGATTATGGAATTATAGATAAGACTATCAAAACTGAATAATTTTTTTTTGACTATCACATCACAATATTTTTATTGATATTTTTTTAAAGTGCATGTCAAAGGGTTGATAGTATCTAACTTTATGGGGGGAGAAACAACTTAAAGGTGAAATTGTTTTTTATGTGTGTTTAAGTGAGTGAATATTATGTATACATATGGATAATTTAATTTAATAACCCCTAAAAGTGATAGTCTGTATTTGTACAACATTGATTTAAGTTGTGGGTATTCTTTTTATATAATGGTTATACTCTTATTTTCAATATAGGTTAAACCATATAAATATAGAGATATATGGTTTATAAAAATAATTAAGAATAATTTGCCCCATCCATTTAAAATATATTAAATAGAATACATGGTATTTCTAAAAACATAGGGATGGAAGTTGTTTAACATTTATTTAGAAGAGTTTGTTAGACATGATAAACACCTTCCCTTTGCGTTTTTATAAATATAAAGTGGAAAATAAAAAACTCATTGATTCCTTATAATGTCAATAATTGGGGATATGAAAATTTTTCCCTTTTATATGTTTTAATCATGGGGAAATATAATTAAATTTAATATTGGATTAGATTTATAATTGTTAACAAATTCAAATGGGTATATTGGTGTTCCTTAGAGATGGATTTAAAATTTTTATCAACTAGTTTAAATTTTCTTCAATTTAATAATACAAAAGTGATGTGTATAGGTGTTGAGATGAGTATACACCCACAAAGGAAGTATGATATTTGGATTACATATAATTAATGGCTTCATAAATTCATTTCGATAGATAATAAGAATATAATGATTCATCCATATTAATATAATTTTGATGTCAAGTACAGAAGTTCTATGTAGTGTCAATAACAATTACACGAGGTAAAGAATAGAGTTTGGGTAGCTTGTTACTGAAATAGATAGAAAAACTTGTATAATTTATTTTTATAATCATAGTTCTGGTCTAATTCATTTGGGGATTCTAGCCAATAGTTGTAGAATCCATATCTAAGTTATATTTCCTAAAAACATTGTATATTGTGTTTATTGACTCTTAGATAAAGGTATATGGTTATTTAAGGATGTGTTTAGTACATTCCATTATAGTTTCAAATTCATTAGGTAAATTAAAAGAATTTTTTATGTTAATAAACCAATATAGGTGTCATCTATCCTCAAAATTGTTATCACACTAAGCTTCATAGCTATGGTTTCACATACAAGTGTTTGTACCTTCCACTCATCATATATGTGAGATAGTCTAGAGTATGTGTGATGCGCAATAGAATAGAAATATCGAACAAAGGCATAACAAAGTATGTGTGTTTTAAGGCTATTATACATGTCCTTTTAGTTGTAATACATTTCATATTCTACATTATGTGTGTGAACTCAATGTGGGTACACGTCATTTCATAAGTGTTTTTTTAATCTATTATCATATTTTTTAGTAAGAACCATAATACATGTGATGCGACACATGAAGATGAAATAGGGATTTTATAAGTTTATATTTCATAAAAAATGGAAATGTGATGATCCTATTGTTGTTCTACCATTTTCAAAACATAATGGAGCTATTATTATCCATAATTCAATCTTTAAAGAAAATATAGTTCATCATCATGAGGAAAGTGATAGAGGAAATTTAATTTCATGGGTTTTCAAGGATATTGAAAATGATCAAGCATCAAATCATGACCTATACACTAGTTCTTAAATTTAAAAAATTGAATTTCATGAAACGATTTTGGAGAGTAGTGTACAGATGACTTTCTACTTTTATATATTAACTAAAATGGAATATTTTTATGTTGTCGAATATGTATCCAATATAATAATTAGGGTGGTCCATGGTAAAATGATTAGTTTTTTATTTTATATAACTTATGAGAAAATATTTTTTGTATTTCCTATATTGTTTATTTTGAGTCGATACAAAAAAGATCAAGCCAACTAAAGAATAAAAGAATATATTATAGCCATGTGAGGTGAATTAAATGGCGGAAATTTTAGAATGTGAGTTTATATTAAATATATTTCATGAAATGTCATATGAACCTATTGTGTAATTTAAAAACATTATTTAGAATGGATTTATTAAATTAAGTCTTAATTTTTAATTTTTTTCTTATAATTTTTATGGCTTTTAATTCACATAGTTGTAATTTGAAAATGATATGTTCACACTATAAAAATAGAATATCTCTAGTTGTAATAACTATAATGGAAGAAAGTTTAGTGAATACATCAATGAAAATAAGTTATAGCTAAGATATTAAAGAATAATAATTAAGGAATAAAGAGTTCTTAGGCCTATACTGAAGGTGTATATCATCATGGTCTTGTAGTAGAAATAATAAAAATAATCCACTTCAATAGTTAATCATAATTTATTAATAATTTTACTTGTATATTTTTTTAAACAACTGTGGACGGATTAAATAAAGGAAAAAAAAGTGTGGTGATGTCAGCATTAAGAAAGGGAAGACCGAGATATAAATTTTTTATCTCTAGACAATGATTTTGATGAATTGAAAATATTTTCTTTCTCTAGGTAATATTTTATAGGTAAAGGTGCTTGATTGAAGAATTGTGATACGAGCCATCAATGAAATTCAATATTGATGGTGATGTTCGGTATGAATATAGAGTCTATGTTTCGACTATTTTGATTAGTATATATAGAGGCAGTTGAAAACATTGTTTGAGGATGTAGATCATATTTTGTGATCTAGTGACATCCATCATTGAATCTGTGATGTATTGCAAGAAATTAGAGTAAACAAGATCAGTTAGTCTGATTCCAATGTAATGGAATATGATGGGTTGATTAATTATTCACTTGTGTAATATTTTGAACAACCTCACATGTGTAATGTGATGAGAGAGTGGGTTTGGATAACAATAACCCACTTCTATATAAATTTATATTGATATTCATAGTGGAGAATCTATTGTAAGTGATAAAAAACTATTTCAACAAGGAGTAGGCTCACATGGAGATAAAGCCCTCTAAAAATACCCATGAAACATTACTTTTATAATATATGTTGTTTTTTTATGTTTGGAAACATTTTATCAGGAACATCTTTAACCATCATAATGGGTTCAAAACCAAAGGTGGTCAAAATAATAAAAAATATTTTGTATGCAAGAAAATTAATTCTAACACAGCTAATTTACACCCCAACTCAAGTGTATCTACCTGATACATTGATACATTCAATTGATATAATATATTAGGTTCCCCTAAATTAGTCATATAATTTTATCATCATTTTAAATAGTTCACTTGGTTCCCCTTGATGTGTTATGATTTTTTGGTTAAATTTTTATCATGTATTATATGATGTGATTATTCAAAATTATTGAGAAATAACAACCACATATAAGAGAATAAATATCCACCTATATTAGAATATATTTTGATTATTACTAAAAAATTAAAAATACGTATAAAAGGGAAGAAATAAATATGAAAATTTTCAAGGAAGAAAATGTAATCACCCTTAGATAATGTTGTTCGGTATGGTAAGTATTGTGGTAAACCTATTGATTGTTATTACTCTAGTGATACTAGTTCATGATGTTAAAGTGGTTGTGTTGAATCTGAAGAAGACCTATATCTTGATTTTATGTACTATTTAAATAATTTCCCTATTTCATTACTTACTTATATATGCATATTCATCAAGGTAATTTATAATAAAAAGTCATAGGTACAAGAAGAGGGTGGTGATATGGAAGAAGCATAAGAAAATAATATAAGATGATACATCACTCTCATAAAGCTAGTGAATGTCCTAAAAGAAAATAAAATAATTTAGAATTATATATTTTGTCTAGAAAATAATAAATTTTTAAGAATATAATGTGAGAAATAATTTTTTGGAAATTTTTTAATGATTCATTACATTCGTTGGATAAATTTCATAAAGTCTTTTTGAAAATCATGTATACCAGGAATGCATGAAAATTGTGTGAAGTCCCTAAAATATTAGATAATTGGGGAAAATAAAATTTTTAGGATTTTGTTGAAATGTATTTTAAAATATTGGAGGATAGGTTTAAATTAGATGAATATGAATATTTTTATCTTTACATGATGTTCCATATAATCGAAGTGAAGCTCAAAATCTATAATTCATATATACTAGAATATCCCAATCGAAAATTAAAAATAATTCTTCAACAAAAATATCTTAAGGGTTTATTAATTAAAATAAGACCTAAAATAGTTGAAAATATATCAATATCATTTGGAGAAGCCTCCACCTAAAGCCCATACCAAAAGGTTTTAAACAATTCAGTGAAATCAAAAGTCATTGAATATTTATAAATTAAATGTGTTGGGGAATGATTAAAATTTAATAAATTTGGATGTTTAAAAATGATAATATAACCATAAATATGTCAAGGATGTATGGATCCATATATAAAAAATTAACTTCCAAAATGACTCTAAACATACAGGGTTTTACCCAAAAATTAGTAAGTGAGAGAATATAAATTGATTTCACCTACAAGATAAATATCAAGACTTATTAGAATATGTTAGTGGTGTAGGAATTTTGGGAACTAGTTAATAGATATTTTTCATAACAATAAAGTATGAAAAAGTTATATATTCCCTTAATAAAGGGGAGTAACTATTAAATCATTGATGTAACCTTCTATAAAAAAGAAGTTTTCACAATTACAACAAAATCTATAACTAAAAATGTGAGTTGAAATATTTAAAAATTTCAATGACTGGATTAATAGAAATGGACATTATAATAGAAAGTGATATATGTACCATTATAAAACAACCATAAAGATGATGTAAAGATAATTTTATTTCTAAAAGAGAGTCAATAAAAATAAGATAACTGAATCAAATACTCTCAATAAGATAATGAATAATGATAAGGAGGTAATAATATAGAAAATTGAAGATTCTATTATGGTAAGAGGGGCCAAATGTTATAATATTATAATATGGGTGTGAATATATATGTGAAATTTAGTAGGATATAGTTATTAATGATTTCCATCATAGAGAATGATTAATGAATTATACTACGGGTTGATACTTTTTATGAAGGGGATAAAATAATTCATAAAAATAGAAGATAAAAAATGAAAATGATGTATAAGGATGGTGTAATATGTTAGGAAATTTGGTTGTCATGTGTATTATTGTTATTCCTAACCAACTATGGAATAAATGGAAATAACCAATAACTCTATGTTTTATGAAATTATAATCTAAGAAGAACTCAAAAAACTAAAATAATTATGAGTTCATAATGTAAGTGTATTATCATATTTGTAATCTAGATTTTTTAGGCTATGAAAATAGATGAGTCATGAAATAAAAAACTAATCTTACTAGTCATAAAAATCACATTTAATTACTATTAAAAGATAATTTTTATTCCCTAGTCAATTTTGTTTATACTAAAGAATTTTGAGTTGATGGTTAATACGAGATAATACCTTGAGGGGAGATGTTAAAAGAGTGAGAAACTAAAATAGATTTAATTTTTTATTTCAATATATAATTTTGGATATCCTATTAAAAATTAATGAATGATGTATGATTTTCACATTAAAATAATTTTAATTATCTATTTTAATAACTATTATCAATGGTGAGTGATTATTTTACAAAATTGGAGTGATAAAACGTTCATAGAATGTTATTTATGTGTGTGTTTAGGAGTGTATAATATATTGAATATTATTATAAATATATTTAAATGAACTCAATGATGTGAATATAAATGTGGGTACCACATTAATGTATGTTATGGATATCCATGTTTTCTAAATTAATAGATATTATTTTGAAATATGGTTTATCCCATGTAGACAAAGTGTGTGTTTTTATGGGACATTTATATGATGGATATTGTTCAACCAATCTATCATGGAATTAATGGAGTACATGGTATGTGGTAGTACATAAAGATATATTAATTCCTTAATAATTTATTAAGTGTTATTTTGAGGTGATAAATTTTTTCCCGACTGGTTTTGATATAAATATTGGTGAAGAAGAAATGTTTCATGGATTACCTATAATATCAATAAGGGGGAGAATAAAAATCCACCGTTTTAATTTGTTTTTAGTTAATTAAAGAACAATTAAATATACCTATGGAGTAAATATATAATTAACAATAAATTTTAAGGTAGATATTGATGTTTCCATGGGTTGAAGTTGTCTTTTTTTAATTAGAGTTTATGTTCTTCAACGAAATTATGAAAACTTGAAGGTCATGAGTGTTAAATTTAGTATTAGCCTAATAGGGAAGTATAATATTTTTAATCCATTGAATAGATGGGTGAAGAAAATTTATTTGTGAATCCCATAAACATCAGACAATTAATTGAGTTTATTATAATTTCTATGAAATATGTTAAAGTTATAAGTAAAGTTTTCTATATTTAAATGAGGATAAGAAGTGATTTGGATGAGATGGAAACTGAACTAGATAGGGAAGATTGTATATGATATTATTAAATGATTAAACATGATTCAAAATAATCGTTAAAACATGATGGAACATGATTCATCCAACTATGAGTTACCATTATTTAAATACTCTACAAATTATATTTATAAACACATAGACAAAGGATTTTAAAGGATAGTTGTTAATAGAATTGATATTGAGACCAAAAAATTAATTCTATAATTTTAGTATAGAAATCACAACAATATTAAATGTCTATAATCAATTATAGATTCCATCATCCCTCAATGTAGATGTAAAACTATGCTCTATAGTGATAGTTTCCAATATGTGTTTGTTTGTTTTCTACTAATTTTATGTTTGATACAAACTACGATATGTATTATTATCAATTTACATGTAAAATATATTAAATTTGGGACAATATATACATGTTTTATTCCTTTCGTGTATGTCTTTTCAATCATTATGTGTGAAATTTGTTATTTTTTTCTAGTGAACTCAATGATAATACATCAGATTAACCAATATTTTGTTGAAAATTTTTTCATTGTATGTTTCCTTATGAGATGTCATATGATTGATAGAAATCATAATGAAAAAATGGAGTTTATTGAATTTCATAATTATAAATAAATTTGAATATGATGATTTGGTGGTTGTTTTAAAATAATCTAAATATAATTATTCTATGATTAACAGAAATTAGGTAATTTGATTTTCTAAGGATAATATATATGTGGATCTTGATAAAAAAATATAAATGTATGGGTTCTCATGAATAAATGAGATGAAGATACATAAAGGATCAAGAAATAAAATAATGCACAAACATCAAAAAAATAATTGTGTTTCTACATTGAGGATATGGGTATAAAGATGATATTATATATTTTTGTATAAATTAAAATAGAATCATTAAAATTCTTCACTAAAATATACATGATGAAAATATGGATCGCCAACACTACAATGTTGAGTTTATATATTTAATATAGATTAAGATGGGATATTCTTCTCAAATACTTATAGTATTTATTTTTTTAAAGATGAGAAGAATATAGAGCCTGGTGGAGAATAAAATAATATTTTTTAGCTATTTGATTAGAATTAAATTGTGTTATTTTTATAAAATCATATGTAATGAAATTTAGTTCATGAAACATCATAACGATATAATATAGTATTTTAAAAAGGTTATTTCAAATTTTTTGATTAATAAAATTATCTTCCCTTTATTATTTTCAACGAATTTCATTGGAGGAATTTAATTTTTATGGCTATAAGTTTGCTATGATATAAAAAGTCATTTTTGGTATAAGATCTTGGGGTGTATAAACCTTGCTTCTCAATATTTAAGTAATGCACTGAATAAAAATAGTGATTAACCAAAATAAACTAGTAGATATCTTGAGAAAGAAGGTGGTGTTGTTGAACTAGTAATAAAGCTATATATCATCACATTACTGAAGAATGAAATAAGAAGAATCCAATATAACATGTAGATAATAGAAACTGAGAATCTGACCAATATATATATGTCAAATAAGTTGGGGAAGAAGAAGAGAATAAAAAATAGAATCATACCCTATAAGGTTAGCATGCATTTGTAAATAGAAGAAGTGGATATTAGTGTGTTAAATCAACAAGAAATTATTTTGAAGGATTAAATATAATATCATTATCTATGGGATATTTGTTAAGACTAAGTTCATTAAGAATTAGTTTCTTGAGAGGCCACCGATAAAATTCAGTTTGAAATAAGATTCTGGTAAGAATAGTGGAGACACAGTTACAAGTATTGTGATTAGAATATATATAGTAAGCTAAATACTTTGTTCAAGAAAATCAAATCAAATTTTTTAATGTAGTTACATAAAATAATGAAATGGGGATCTAATTCATTAAGTGGAAGGAATATAGGAATAATAGTGTGATTTTGTCTTGATGGAATATTGTGGGAAACTTCCATGTTCACATGTGTAATATTGTGAAAAGCCTCATCTGCGTAATAAGAAGAGGTAGTGTGGTAGGGTAATAATAAGTCACATCAACATGTATTGACAACAATTATCATGTTGGAAAATATATATCAATAGATATCATCCTATTACAACATGGATTAGTCTCACTTTGGGTCTAAATCCTATAGAAACAGATGTGCCACATTTTTTAGAAACTATTTATTTTTTAGTTGTATGATAGGTTAAATTTTATAAGTATCTGTATGATTTAAGCACCATCATAGGTCAATACTAATGTGGGTTAAAATCCAAAAATTAATTTTTGGTATTTGGAAAATGATTTTGAACAAACCTGATACACCACCCCCTCCCCCCACTCTCAATTAATTTTGTACGATAAAATATTATTTTTATTATCTATTTTTGAAAGTGGCTATTTTGCAAAATAAATTTATTAAGAAAAAAATCCCTATAATGATAAATTATTTTCTAATTTTCATATCCATTTTGAAATGATACTATATATATATATATATATATCATAAATCAGTATCCTTATAAATTTATATAAAACAACATCCATAATATCCAATGAATCATTTTGAAGTGACATATTAAATTATCATAGTTCATGGGAAGAAAAAATATATCATTATATTTTTTTAACTAAAGAATAACTGGTTAGTATATTTATAAATCAATTTGATGTGGAATTTTTTGAAATGATTAAAAATTAAATTCTAATGATAGACAGTGGAAACTTTCGTTGACTTATAATTTCATAATATTAAAATTTATTTACTTGAAGATTTTTTACAATTCATTTAACATTAATAAATAGTTTCATGTATCATCATAGTATTTAAATTTTAATTTTTGGGGTTCCCAAAATGATCATTGATTAATATATTATTTCAAAAAAGAGGAATCTTGGATTAGGTAGATCTATTACTATTTTTTATATATGCATGAGTTTTGGATGACTTATTCTTTTGAATAATAGGAATTATTTAATTTTGTTTACTATCATATTATTTAACAAAATGGTAGATTACTAATTCATATAAATCATGCCGCTACTAATTTTTTATCAAAAAAACATGCAATAAATTTCGCTTTATTTTTCATGAAATTATGTTTTTATAAAAATGTGTATTGTGTGTTCAGGTTTTTTACTTATAAAAAATGTAGATTAATGTTGATTTCCTCTATGTTATTTTTATAATTTATATAGTTAATATTCAAATCATTTTATTTGATATTATTCTTCATTCATTAATATTATAATTATGTTATGATTTGTAATTATTCATGAATTTATATTCTCTAATATGGCATATTATTTGTTGATAATGTTTTCTATGTTTTGGTTACTATATATTGGACATTTATAAAAGGAAGGATCTGTACATATTTATTTTCTTATTGGATGTCTTCAAATATTAGTAATGTTTTGAGAATTATACATCATGTATAAACCATCATGTATGAATGAAATTTTTTTATATCCTCACATGTATTATTATTTTAACATTTTGTTAGAATCTCTATTATAATATGAATCTTAAATATTAAATTTTTTGGATATTATTATTACATATTAAGGATTGAATACAATATATTTAGAATTCAGTAATCATTTTACTCATACATTTTATATTGAAATCTGAATCTATCTTTATAGATTCATAGCAGATACATATATGTATCAAAATCATGGAATATGAAATTACACATAAAATTTTAATTGAAGTTTAGAAGTATGTTTCTAAGGAATATTATTTTTTACATTAATGATTCATCTATTATATTACATGATGATATCTAAGTATTGTGGTGATGACGAAATACTGATCACTATTTATGAAAGATAATAACTCAATTTCTATGATATATTATTTGGAGCATTTTTTTAATATTCATTATTAGATAACCATATAATTTTTCATTTATATTTAAATAAATTTTTTCATTTATAAAATTATAGATATTATTCCAAATCTCTAATGGAATTGATGATCATAAAAAAGATTTTTATCTATAATTGAATTAATTTTCAATCATATAAATGATTTTAGACATTTGTTTGAGTGTTTAGGACTAATATTTGGAGAAAGGAATTATCGTATAGTTATAGGTAATTGAAGATGATTGTTATCTAATGATTGTTTATAAATAGAGTTTAAACATAAACAAATCAAGAGGAATTTTAGGAATTTTAAGATCATGATCTATAATTTCTTAATAATTCAATTCATATCAAATATTCATCATCTTTTGATTACTTTTGAATTGTGATCGAGTGCTATATCTATTCATGATTCATATGTATAAGTCCTTTTTTGGTTGTTTTGTATATTCTTTCTCTATTTTTGTGTTTTCTTGATTGTAATCAGATTTTAATTTTCCTCAAATTAATGTCCTATATTGGTTATAAATCTATGAAATGGAAGTGTATATAACTGATTGTGCCTCTACTATAAAAAGAATGGATTTTTATAATTTATAATTTGATAATAAAAGGGAGACTATAAATGGATTGTGACTCCCCTTTAAATAACATGTTGTTTTATTATATACCATAAAAATCATGAAATAGAGGGTTCTGAAGTGTAAACATATTATATTTCTGATTAAAACTGCTATAAATATTGATTGATGTTCTATTTTATTTTTAGAAATTTTTTTAATTTCGATTTTTTTTCTGATTTAGCACATATTTTTACACTTTACCATCCTAATAATTAAGATAAAAAGCGGGGTTTTCATATTTTATAAATATATTTTACAGGGTTTCATTACCATGAGATTTGGTTTTCTATAAGGATTTTTACATAGTGTGTTGTATTGTATAACTCTATCCCTATTTATCAATTTATTGTACTTTACTCATATTTTCATATATATAAATAAATATATATAAATATATATATATATATATATTACAACTAGTGGATGGAGATATCACATTTATTTTTGTTTCATACCCATTAATATTTTATATTTGATAATTTTGTGTAGGTATGCTGATGCCTTCCTGGTGAATGTAAACAAACAATAGCATGCTAAAATCATGAATGGGGTGGCACACTCAGCTCCACTCTAGATTAGGTGTGGTCCCAATGGGTTGGTTCATGAAAAAAAATTATTAGACTAGTATTATTTATAGGTAAATATATTTTAGTTATTTCTATAATGCTTATTATTATGGGAGATTGAGACAAAGGTCTTATTTATCAATTTTACTTCTATATTAAGAGTATAAAATTCATGATGATGTGGTATATGGGGTGTTAATTTAAAAGTAATCTAATAATATTTAGGTCAATAATAAAAATTGACGAGTTAGTTGTTGGGTATATTTAGGGTGGTACATGAATAAAATCATAGTTTAATGTTTTATCCATTTGTATCCTATATCAGCACACCTAGATATGCACATTTAAAATTGGTTATTTCTTGTAATAAAGTATTAAATATTCATATATTAATCAAATTATCATATGTATAGTCCTAATATTTCCAATCCCGTCCATATAAACAAAATTTCTGATGATTATATCAATTTCAAATTTATTTAGCTATCCAATTTGGTGATATCCTCATCCAAGTGTAGAGTAATTATTCAACATTGGTTGTTCATTATAAATAACATTATATAGAGTTAATGGTAGTTTTATTTGATGATAATACCCCTTTATTTCTTTTCATATAAGTGTAAACGTGAAAATTGCTACCTAGATTTTTAGTAAAACCATGTCCTTATATGATAGAACACTTATTCGAGTTAATGACTCACACATTATATCTGGTCTATACACCCACTCAACAAAAATTATTAATTGAATTAAGTTTATTTATTAATGTACTGAGTTTTGTGTTTATTTTTGTTAACTACCATTATAGTTCTACTATACCATTCTTGATTCCATCTCTATGATGTTAAGTATATTATATGTTTAGAATATGTTGGTCCCTCTTTATGGAAGCATTTACATGAATAATTTTATATTGTGGATTTTTCATTATGAAATACATTGGTGTGATCTAAAGTGTATTCCTTGATTTTTAATAGTTTTACCAATATCTATAGACTGATATTCATGGATTGGTTATACATTATGGATTTCCCAACTAATAAGGGTGTCCGTGGGAGATCATTGTCTGTTGGAAATTTCATTTACTGCTCCACCACAATTTGTAATATAGTAATGAGTTTCTAAAGATATATAATGTCATTTAATGGTAAAAATTAACATTAAATTAATTTTTTTATTCAAAGACAAAAAAAATGTTTTATTAGTGACTTTAAAAGTGGGTAAATTTCATTAGAGGTGGTGGTGGTGTAAGAGATTCATTGAGTGACTATAATATTGACCCAATTCCCCTACTACTAAATCTAGGTATCCCCCAGTATACAAAATGAGATGATTGTAAGACATAAGATAATTAATCATAATGTATGGCTCTAAAAAAGTAGTTTTTAGTAGTTTTAGATGCATGATTTAAAAAATATTCATAGACATTCATACTTGTGACATTTGACCTATACCAATCCTTTCTGTATATATTGTTGTTATTGAATTTGGGATTCTTAGGGGTCTCTTAACTAAATCATTTATGATAGATATATTTACTGGAGGCAATTACCCTCATTCTCAAAAGGGTTAATAATATGATCTTTTATTCATGTAACAACAATCTTATGTGGGATTTCATCTTGTTGAGATAAGATAGTTTCAAATCATTCATTTAGTAGACTGATGATTCACTATTTAGATTGGGAGTTTTTTGGTTATTCTTTATAATTTTATTTAAGAATAAAGGAAATGATTTTTCCATGAATTTATTGAAGATATCATATTAGGAAACTGGATCACCCTTTTATAGATTTTAACTAATTACCAATCACATGGTAGGTATCATGGATTTTATTAGATATAGTGGAGGACTGATTTCCATAGTGATGGAGGAACTTCAAAACAACTTCTAGAGTATAATACAAGGTTTCCAATATTGAGTGATTATAATCCTATGTTAATAATTTTATAGGATGTACCAATATGCTAAATAGTTTATTAGATAAAAAATATTTGATAATATTGCTGATGGAATGGGTTTCATACCTGTTGAAAAACAATTCATTAGACTCACATGGATATCTTCAACCAGTGTGACGAAGCTAGTGGATCCTACTTGAGTTCATGTCTAATTTAATTATCATTAGAATAAATATAAGGTTGTTCTAAAAGTGCAATTTTTATATGAAAATATGTGGCATAAAATCTTAGAGGTGTTATTTTTAGTAATTTAAACAACTTTTTATTTGTGAAACCTATGGATCATAAGTTTTAGTTTCCCTAGATGACACCTGTAGATGAGTTGAATTAAAATTTAGTCATGTTTTGGATTTTTTTAAATATCATATATCAAGAGATAAAAAAATATGGTAGAATCTAACATTATGAGTTATTTGTTCTATAATTCCATTCCCTTTTGGTAAATTCATCTTAGAATGAATGTGTAGTGTTTTGACTCAATGGTTCTTAGAATTTTTGTGACATTTTTATTAGAGTATCATAGTGATATCTTGGTGGATAGATCCCCTTGTATTAATATCATACTTATAAGATGGATGAGATGATAAAGTATGTATATTTCTACCTATTTTTATTTTATATTTAACTATTTGGTTCCCCCCACTAAATATATTATGGGATGACTAACATGGATTTAACAAATGTGTAATTTAATCTGAATGATTATTCACAATAATGTGAACTTAATGTTTTTTAATGTGGGGGGTACATAATGTTACTATGATGTTTGAAAATACATATTCCTCAAATTCTTGTCTTAGATTTTTAAATGAGTGGTTTGGGGGGTTTGGTATAGTATCTCAAGTTGGTAGGTGGTAAAATGATATTTCAAGATGAAAATGTAAACTGATATAAAATGTCTAGATATCCTACATCATATTATAGTCAAATGGATCACCAAAGAGCTAAAGGGCAATTGAATGGAATATTAAGGGTTGTGGAGTTATCACTACATATTACCATGTTTTATTTTTATGAATAATGAAAATATTTTTATGAGGATATATTAGGTTTAGGTTTTAGGATTATATATTTTTGATATAATGATATTGTTTTTTCACTAATTAACGAGGAAGTATTAATTGTTTGGTTTGTTAAGTATTTGCACAAGGTGTTTTAAATGAGGGTTTGTGATCCATGTCTTATGATGGTGAGCAAATAGAGTAGGATTAAAATATACTTTATTGAATTTCCTAATGGGTTTGATGGGTAATAATTAGTCCATTCATTTGTTGATAGGGTTTGATTTCAATTTTTGTTAGTCGTGTGCTAATTATATGGATTACTCATAAGAATTTTGTTATTATAACACCCTTGTACAAGATGAAAATATATGTGAACCATATATGTAATAGATTCAATGAATCTAGTGTTTTCTTCTTGATAAATGGATAGGTTCCCAATAAATGGATGATGTTTTTGAAAGGATTCAATTTAATATATTGTTATTGTGAACTTATGTTAAGGGATTCCACAGGAATTATCTTGTTTCAGTCATTATGATGATGATGTGGAAGTTATATGTGAATAAATAAACATGAATGTAGATGGTAAAACATTATGTATTCTCTCATTCCCCTTCTATCCGAGGGTACCCCTCTTGGGACTACAATCAGATAATAGAGATGATGATGCCTGGAGCCTCTATCAAATAGGGTATGGGTAAAATACATGCACCAATAGTATATCATACACACAAATGGGAGGAATTACCCACTATGATTATAGAGATAGTAAATATAATAAATCATCCAAAAACACATTCTCAAGAAAATATATATATATATATATTTGCCGATATATGGGTATTGTTTCATACATAATAAAAAAACAAAAAGTCATCATGTACCAAAAGAAAAATCTTCAGTTCTGACCACGAATCCCAAATATATACTCTAAAACTCCATGATATAGTAATGTATATTGAGATAACTAAATATATCTAATATTACCATAAAATATTTACATAATACAAAGGTTTAGTAAATAATGTTCCCTAATTTTGATCCTCCCCATTACCTATCATGAAAAAGTTGAAGGATGTGTACTAAAGCATAGTAAATAAATAGGTCAAACTGACTCATCACTAAAACATGTATTCTAATTCCGGACCTCACTATGGATATCTATCAATGTATAATGTAAAAATAATCATATAATATCAAAAATAGTATCAATAAAATATACACCACCACCCCTTCCCTATTGGTTCTCTACTCTGTCCTAATGTCGCATGTCATGAGATAGCCCTATCCAAAAGTAACTTTTACTAAAGACACCATAGATACTATAATTGTTCATGTACCTCATGAATCATATCACCACATCATAACATACCATTCACTCCATGAATCACATCATCTCATCCTCAGATACCATATCTCTAGATAGTAACTGATGAATTTCTACAATCCACCACAAACTGTGTGTTGAGTGTTTTTCCTTATGACATCAAAAAACATACATGAAATAACTTCAATAATCATTAGGATAATATATCTTGATTTACATGTTTCTTAAATAAACATAAACCAAAACATTTCTCTACACACATTTCATAGAAATGTTATCACTCTGTATATATGTATATAATACATCAATGAGGTGGGGGTTGTGAATGAGGTGGTAGTTATCCATCCATTTCTCACCTTCTAGGATTGTGGGAGAAAAATCATATAAAAGTATAGTATATATTATTATCCTTTCTAAAAAAGTGGTTTAGAATATAAAATCACATAACATAAAGGATATATGTCTCATATCCACACTATGAGAATAAATATTCTATTATGCTCAATTACAATTATTATCACCAAGACACTCAACGACCATAGCTAAGGATTAGGTAACAAATAAAAATAGAAACTTTTATGGATCTAAATTATTTACTTCTATAAAAAATTATATTTTATTTTTTTTCCCTTTTACATTAATCAATTATTTGAAATAATTATCAACCATTTCCCATTATTTCTTTGAATAATCAAAATGATTCCCCAGTTTCTTGAGATTTATCATCATTAGTGTTTTTAAAATCCACCAACCTCATGGGTTAAAAAATTTATTATACATTAAATCACATATTTATAAGAACCAAAGGACTAAAATTATTATACCATAAATATATTCATAAACCATAAAAAAGTAACTGCTTCATTCTTTTGGGAATGGCATGAAGAAATAAGTAACCCAACCGTCCAACAGTTATTTTAAAATTAAATAGAAAAAAACATCCAAGATTTTAGTATACCAATAAAAAATACCAACATCATCCCATTGAAAAATTCTTAGTTCCATAAAAGACACCACTATATATATCATTATACATCTCTCCATCATGGGTGGTAACTGCTTCCAAAAACATGACACTCCATACCCATGTCTCATCATATAATAAGTCATCATAGACTTCTATCATGTCACATCAATATACTCACATCCTAAAAAATAATATATTAGAAAAATAAAATAATAAATACCAACTTGTCATATTGGCCCTATAATCCAAGACATCGAGACATTATATGAAGATGAGTGTTCCTATAAAAAAACCATTATCTTTTTCAACCAATGAGTTAAATGACATCTTTTATTAACTGATTCATTTATAACAAGATGAAAACATTAGAAACCGAAGACATAAACTCTAAATAATAATATATTACTAAATAGTTATTTAATAAATAACATTTAGTTTTATAAAACAATAAGAATGGTTTATTTGAATTAAACATGCATCAAACTCCACTTTGGATTCCATCAAATCATAAGAAATAACACTTTCAATCAAACATGTCAAATTTATTTAACAATCAATAATAACCATAATTATATTAACTAACAAAATTCATAATGAAAAAAATTATCAATTTTAATATAATAATATATAGAAAACTATATAAAAAATCAATAGGGAATATGTTAACATGGTAGAGAAACATGTGATCACTAAAACAATCAATACTCACTTTTCATTATTTTTTGTTTAATCCCCATTATGATTTATTAAACTACTAATAAAATACATATGGAGTGTTGAATTTAAAACATCACACAAAAAATATGATAATGAGAAAAACCCCTATTCCTTGATTTAAAATTTAGATGTTCCTCATGTAACAATAAATAACCGGGGATCCATTTAACTAAAACTTAATAAGGATTTTCTTGAACCTATCATTTGAAATAAACTAAAAAACCATTCTTATAAATCATCACAAAATGGATATTAATTCCACAATTTTCCTCTAGGATAATGGAATATCAACATGAGGGGGAAAATGGTTTATTGAATTACATCACTCGATTCACCAAATTTTGGGTTAGAATCAACAATGAATCTATTTCATGGTGCCTATAGAGCGCAGAAAAATTATTTACCCAAAACATTATCCACCAAAAAAGCTCTATGTGATATATTGATCAACTAGGCACTAGGATCTCTAGATAATATGGAAAATTAATGATCACTCATTGAAATGGGAACATATCAATTAATAAAGTAAGGAATGACATTAAAACATATTCAATACACACCCTAAAGTGGCATTTGTTTCTTCCTTAAAAATGATCACAATAAAATGAATAAGGAAAAAATTTCATCATTTCAAAGAATACCAAATTCATCCAATGCTTCAACCCGAATTGGGAATTGGGTGTGGTGTTCTTCAGTGTGTCAGAAAATAATGGCTTCTGCTAATCTATGTTCTCCACAACCAGGGTGTTTTTCTCTCACCACACACAAGGCCACAAGTGGTGTGATGTCCCTTCCCAATATTGGCAATGCTATCATCCATGGTGTTATACCTAGTACCACACCCTCACCCATACATTTCAATTTTTCTATTTTATAATGGAGGACAACAGGGCTAAAAAACCTACAAAACTACATGGGAATATATTTTTATAGCCATGATGAACCAATAACCACATAGCCAAACACTGAGTATAAGAATCTCTCATAACCACACCCACCATCATTGCATAGTAACCTCAAAAAATTCTGAAGGTCACATGCTAACTATAAAAATGACTTCCAAATCCATATAAATGAAAAAATCCTAGTTAAAACTCATTGGATAGTCTGGTAACTTTAAAATCATTATATATGATACCTCTTAGAAAATTAAAAACCCCAAGAAATTAAAAAAACCATTAGTAAAGAAAATAATGGGGTGGTCTAAACAACCACCCTGATATATAATTATCTTGAATATCACTCTCCCAAGAGAAAAACTATCTCATTTATAATGACAATGAATAAAGGTATAAAATAGTAAAAACTATTTCCTATGCACTCAAGTTGGGTAAAATCATATATTTGATGTAAAATATAATTGGAGGATTCATTGGATCGATGGATCTAATATGGATTCTTCACATATTGAAATACAAAATATAATGATTTGGTGGTTCCCAAATAATGTATGTCTTTTTTATACTTTTTCTCTCATTAATCAATTCGATAAATAAATGTGTGAGAAACCTAATTTATTCATCACAGAATGAGAATAATTCATCCATGGTTAGAATTATGGGTTTTGAATTATTTATTTTTTGAATTATCAAGCCTCTTTCTTCATACCGCATTTATTATAAATTGTCTGAGGAAATATTTTCTCAATTAATATTATATTTAGTTGAGGATATTCATGATTATTTGAATTGATGAATTTATTTTAGTGAAATTATGATGATGTATTTTTGAAAATTCCATCAATAAATAATATTTATAATATTCTATGAAAACATGATTATCATATGAAGAATGATAATAAATGTAAAAATAACATTCAATAATTAACCTTCGTATTTGGTTCTCCTCAAATCCCATTGTATTTCCCTATATAATGAAATTCATTCTCTATCATCATGTATTGCATTTTGGTTTCATAAAATTAACTGTGGAGGGTATTTTGAAACACAATTATCGGTGTCATAGTAGATTCTATTTATTAAAGTTGAATGTTGAAGTATTTATATATATTTAATAAGGGAGGATTAAATAAAAGAGACCCTCAATGGTGTGAAATGAGGTCATTTTATTGGAGATGATGCTTCAAGTTCAATACATAAAACTGAAATCATTTGGCAGGTCAATTATCTCCCATAGTAAATAAATTATGACATTGTATTACAACTCTAAGAGTAGGATATGCATTATATAATACTTGAAGATTTGTTGGGGGTGGAAATTATGGTATTTGAAAAAAATTACTAGTTTGAGAATATTTGTGACTATTTTGTTTTCATTCAATTACTACATGGTCTATAATTTCATATATACAATGAATATATATTCCAATAGAGAAAATTATAATGCAACATGAAACATTGAATTTCAGACCATGTATAATCTCTAATAAAGTCTATATTTTTCATTAGATCCATAAATATCACACAGTATAAAGTATTGATGTACATTTATTTTAGTTTTATGTCATAAAATATAGTGTTTAATTGATTACTGGCCTATGTAACTCAATTATAGAACATGGAATGTAATATTTTTTCAAACAACATATACTAGAGTACACACCCATTTATCCTGAGATACCTACACATCACATACATAAAATTTCATGTAGGGTAGTTTGAAACCACATGGTGTGATAATGGTATTACATTCAAAAATACATTATATCCATCTACACAAAAATAAATTTATAAAACTATGCATCGATTGGATTTTATTTTTATATCTTCCCACATGAGATTCTAGATCGAAAAAGAAAACAGTTCAATATGAGGGGTTTTCCATGAAGAGAAAGATAGTGAAATCATTATAGTCATTTTGGTCCTTTTATAATTTTTTTTTTAGTTTTTCATGTTCATTAGATTTTTGGATATGATGATGGGTTTTGGGAAGGATATTTGACCTAGGAATGGTTTCATTAAACCCCTTGTCTGCACATTGATACTAAGGATATTTTCCATCACAAACTTAATAGATTATTATCCACATTTGATGATTTTAAGTGGTTCCTCTATATAATCTATTGGTAATTACCTTATTTGATTAATATACCACATGGTGAGTTAGGGGTCCTCAATATAGATAATTTACCATTCACTATCATTAACTCTTTAAGGATTCATGGGTAATCCACTATATTTATAGGGTTGTATTCAACGGTGTGGGCTGAGTAAATGAATTTAAAATTAACCTTCATCTACTACAGTGTGATCATCAATATGGGGAGTTTGTACTTATATATTTACTATGAGATAGTTCTCAAAATTTGATGGCATTCTCCAAGTTAACATACATTCATTTTATTATTAACAAATTTATTTTTAAGATTTAGATATATATATCATGGGATTTGTGAGGAGATGGGTTGTTTTGAAATGATGTGATCACTGATATTCTAATGTTCCCTTTAGTATACAAACATTGTGGGTAATGACTATAGTGATTTAGGGATTCTTAATATACCTTTAATATTTACTAATTTATGAATAAATGTTGGATTTTTTAGTTATTATAGTGTGGATAATTTCATATTTTGATAAACTTTAGTTTTATAAGGCATAAAATTTTCTAGATACGAGCTGAGATAGTTGGAACATTCCATGCCCAAATGATTCAAACTTATGAAGCATATCCAGTTTTTATTCATTCCTTCTAGTTTATCTCTTTTTTTATAGAGTTTCATTGAATTTTTGACCAATAATTGTTTTTAAATTCATGATTTTATAATAGGAATTATTATAATTATCCCTAAAAGGAAATTTTTTTACACATGATGTGTATATATAGATTTTTTTCAATTCAATGATGGACTGGGTGGATATGGATTTAGATGGATTCATAATCAGTCAATGATTGATGGTGTATGGTGGCTCTTGATGGTCGAAGTTTCTATCATTGTGCTCTTCAAGGATGTTTATATATTTTGAAGGATATCTATAATATCATATATTTATTATACTCAGTGTTATTATAAATTTTCTCGGTTATTAATTAGGGTTTTTTCCTTCAGAATCTTATCTTGTAACTTATGTTCAATTCAAACATTTTTTTATTTTTCATTGAGTTATTTATATACTTATAGTGGTTGTTGGATATATCTCATATATTTGATTTATATAAATAATAGATATTTATATAAGATATGACTTCTTCTGACATCCAACAAATGATATAATCACTATCAATTATGAAAAGAATAATTTTGTAGAGTCTCTAAGAATGAATATATAAATTTTTATAAATGAATGAATATTTATTCAGTGAATTGGGAATGGTCAATATGCATCATTTGTGAACCACACATCCTCTTTGGGAAGGGATATAATCTATCCATCCTCCTAAGTAAGATGTGTTTTGTACACATCCTCCAATGTAAGAACTATAAGAAGTATGTCCTATTCATGGATATCAATACACATGTTGACTATAAATATAAAAATATATATAAAATTATGATGTTCCTAAATAAAGTATTGATATCATTAGGGCACGAAGTATTTATGAATCATAAAAATATATAAAATTTTTCCCTTCTACCTTATGTTCGTCAATAGAAGAAGAATATAGTGGGATTATATGATTTGTGATTCCTTGTTTCCCGCCAACCTAAAACCTTAGAAACATGGGTCATTTAGGGAAGCACTTACTAACTTGTTTTCAGAATACTCTCAGATGGATGATCTCTATGCATGAACTCCACTTTCCCTATCCCCATTTTATGGGATGATAAATATTTTTTTTGGAATTCATTTAGTGTATAGATTATATATGAATCATGCATCCAAAAACCATGTTATTAAGGATAGTGATTTTTTTAAATTCATTCATTAAATTTAAAAATCATTATGAAATTTATATCCTCTAATGGAACCATACATGAACAATTCTTTTAAAAATGGTACCATACATGAACATAAAGTCATAATATGGTATTGTGAATGAATCAAAAATCCAATAAAGTTAGTAGACATTATCATGTTTCTTGTATGAAATTTATTGAATTATATACTCAATTCAACATTTCATATTCATCAGAACATATCTATGAACATCATTCCCCTAAATACATACCTATTTGTGTGGGTTGAACCTAAAGCCTACAAATAGTCAATGGTACTTATCTCACCTAAAATAGTGGATATTTGAACCACTATAATAGGTACCCCTAAATAGTTATTCATTATAAATTGTGTTTCAAAAAATATTCAATTTTACAACCCATTGATAATGATGATCATTCATATGATGTTCCCAAGTACACATTTCAATAATTTATCTTTATACTACTATTGAGGCTTTATATTGTTATTTATGTCTTCAAATTCAATAAGAAATAACATCGAAAATTATTCTCCCAATCTCATGAGTAATTTCATGAATATTTTTATATAAATTATTATACTTTCATCTAGTGATATTGCAATACCCAACCCTTATCCTAGAAATTGATTTGTAATAAACCCCACATTTCTGCAATTATTTTCCACATATTTTTCATTCTATCACCCCCTTCATATTTATAAATAATAATTCCAAAACACATATATGTGAATCCATTTTAGTGAAAATCCCCCTATATCCTCTCTAATTTCATTAGAGAGGATAGTACATCTTTTTACACTAACATCATGTAACATTCAATACATTCAACAACAACCCTTTGGTGTTGATAACTTTTTATGAAAATAGAATGTGTTAGTAATTCATATTTGCTACACCAATCCATTTTTATGTACTATAAACATAGATGTGAATTTTTATTGAGATTAAATTGTGTGTTATATGTCATTATCATAAGAACATAATGTACTAGATATAGTTACTATGAAGAATATCCAAAAAAGGAATTTAATTTTCCATGGTTGCATATCCATAAAAGGGACCAATATAATCGTTATCACACTACCTCAAAAGGAACGATGTTCCCTGTTACATGGAACCTAGTTTTATAGGATTTGATTTCATTCGTGTAGATACATTGGTATCCCCTCTAATGGTATTAATACCAACTATAAAGATAATAACTCACTATTCACTAACAACATTAATCCATCTTATATGATTTCAAACTCTATCATACCCTTAAGTATGTCAAGGGGTTAATATATCCCAAAATACCCTAAACTTATATATGGTATCATATAACATTATCATACCATTATGTTCCCCAAAGAAACCTAAAATCCCATCATACCATTAAACCTTCTTGGGATGTATGTAACTCTATCGTAGGCTAACGAACATAAATCTCAATATACTTGTAAACCTTCATATACATCCTAAAACTCAAGATTACAATCATGTCTACCTATGACACCTTAAATCCTAAAATTGACTAATGCCTTATTAAATGTTATGAGACACTATTATACTACTGATTACTCCCAGGATACATTAAATACAATAGTATTATTAATACTTCCCATATAACATGAACCTATAATATAAGAATAATTTTTATTGGGAGATCATAAATCCTATCATACCCATTTTCCTTCCTGGAAGTAATTAAACTCTATAACACCCATAAGACCCCATGGGAGACCATAAACCCATCATATCATTAATCATTCCTAAATAATGTGAAACCCTAGGGAAACCCATCATGTCATCTCACATGGAGGCAATTACATCACACATTATATTATGCTTCTTAAAATGATAAAAATCTCTTGATAAACGTGTTATACATCATTAAACTCTATATTATCACCCAACATACCTTTTTAAAATGAATTAAATTTACTTGTATACAATGATTTGCATTCATGTCATGTTAATCCTAAGGAATGAATGATCAAAAACCCCTATGAAATATGAATTCTCCCAAACATAATGTTAAGAAATATAAAATAAACTTTTAATATTACTGGGAAGGATTTCACTATAATATACATAAATTTATAAGAGAGTAAAATAATTGAAAATAATCTACTATATTAGATGAATTGTATAGAAATAATCTCAAAAATAGTGTGTAAACATTGATATTTCAATAATTCATCATATTGATACTGAACTCTGGAAAGTGGGTATTTGATAATATGGATGACAAAATGTTTTAAAGAACCACCCTTGAATATTAACACCACCATAGTACTATTTAAAAAGTCCTAGAATATTTTAGGATGTATTCATGTGTTAGACTCATTTTCCTACTAACATAGCCTATTTTATGGTTGGTGGGGTTATATCTTGATACAAAATAACCCTGTTAATATTTGGTGATTTTTTAATTATTTTTGTGTTATTTGAGGTGTAGGAAATACTATATATTTATGGTGAATTATCATGAGGATAGTATAATAGGAACATATATTCATTATGGGAGTGACTATTGATAACAGTTTTTTTCTTAAATCTTGGTTGACCATGCAGTGCAGTCATGTAACTAATGGTTGGTGAGTAGTGGAACATGCGTAGTTGGCCCATAGTCTCGATTAAAAATTAACCTAAACCATCTAGTCTAGTTTATATTATATTATTTGAAATTACAAACAGTAATGTACTCACAAAATTAATTTTATATTCCCTAAATCATCATTGGATGATTCTATGATTCCTTGAGAGATCAATTTTTAATTTCTAATCATTAAATAATGCTTCTCTATAGGATTAGTAATATTAAAATCATATCTAGGGTTTGATCATGGTAATATCATTCATTATTTGAAAAATAATTTATCACCTTCTTATTTATTCATGCATGGATTAATTTTTCACTTTGTAATAAATCTATTTTATTGGTTTTTATATTTTTATCATGAATGGAATAACATTAAAAGTCACCTCCAGAATTCATAATGATATAATTTGAGGGGTGAATCTATTACCCAATTATATTTTAAATTTCCTTCATGAAAAAGACATCACTAACAGTTTGAGTGAATCTTTATCTCTATTGGACACATGCACATTAAGGGTAAATAATATTTTCATGGTTTTCCTCTCAAAATTTGAATGAGCTTCATTTTCATTATCATGATTTTACCAAGAACTTATAAACCAATAGATTCAACAAGTAGGTGACATGAGTTGAGTTTATCATTGTACATATGATAAATTTTTTTTCTTAATTGTGATGTTTCATCCCACATTATTATAGTGATAAATATCAATGAAATCAATATGATGAAATCCTTAATAATATAGCCTTCATATAGGGTTTTGGTTCTCCACATTCTATTATTCTTTAACCTATAGAAAATCATGAATGATCATTTTAATGAATTCCAATTTTCTTAACCAATTTTTATTTCACTAATATTATTTGACATTATAAATTCTACATACTTCATTAATATTCCCCTCTTCCTACACATATCTCATTACTTTTATAGAAATAATTTCAATACAGTAATTTCAACTTTAATCTCCAATTATGAATTCAGTCTAATATGTTCCTCTAAACTTTTCCAAATCCCATGCTTCAACATGAGCAATTAGATATTGTTTGAAATTATATATACCATTGAAGCATCAAAAAAAAATTATTAGTCGATTTAGAGGGTCATTGGATCTTATAAAGAGAACCATCATACTAAATGGTCATAAGTAACATGAAACCATTGAGAGGTCATACACAGTTCAATTGCTAAAATTTAAATACATTTTCCATTTCAAATAGATTCTAATAAGGTGTATTACTCCTACAGTACGACATTTTACTAAACTATTCTACCTATCCACCATATCATGGTGAGTTACATGATGTGCATTCTTCCTCACAATATTTCACACAAACAGGCTAAATGAACACCATAAAACCTCATGTCCATTTTTTCCATGGATGTTTCACATAGGAACACCACAAATTCAATATGGAATCTTCAAATATTCTTAGTAAATTTTAAGTATCATATAGTGATTTTATACTTTAAATCATGAATAAATTATTCCACTCTTACAATGACCTTCCACATGGTCATTTTTCCTTTTCTATTTCAGAGAAGTAGTCCACCAGTGCATTATATCCACCAATATGGAATTTCCTTTCTTATGTTGGATACTTCCATTGAAAAACTCCATACACCAAGGACATGGATTTTCATGACTTTACCAATACCTCTATATCCTTATTCAAGTATCTTAATTATCGAATAAAAAATAATTATAAGACATAATTTTGATGAACCAATCATCATTCATATCAGCTAAAGATAGCTTCACATTACACCATTCGATTAACCTTCCATACAATTTTTATATTGATAAAAAAATCCAACACATTCAATTATATAGTATTAAAATACACTTATCATAATAGCCTTCATAAAACAAATTGGGCTCAAAAGTCTCCTCATTTTTATTTTGTTCTCAACTAGGAATCATAAACAACTTCTAATACATAAAAAATAAAAATATGTAATGATTAAATATCTATAATGCTACTTGAGTGAACATAATTTAGGAAACCTAAACATTTAATAAATGTTGATTTTTTCACAAGATAGTGATTTACATGTAAAATTATTTAGACAAAAATAAAAAACATAAAGAAAGACTAAATCACACATAACCAACACATTAATACCTAAAAAATCCATAAAAACACTCACAATAAACAATTAGAATAGTTTAGATATATTGAATCATATTTTAACCATTTAAATAAACCCCTTAAAATTATGCTTCCATTATTGGATAATCATTAGGATGGTATCATCATGATTTTGGATTTTCATGATGTTTTGAAGGTTAATTATAAATTTAAATATCCATTGAAGAGGTAAAAACCCATGTAAAAACAATACTAAGGTGTTGTATTTTTAAATAACCATCCTATATGGGAAATTACACACCCTAGTGTTGTCTATTGTGATTTATTGGAGTTCATCTACGAAATGGAAAATGCCAATATAGCAGTGTTAAATAACATGGTTAGAGTGGGAAATGGTATTAAATATTTATAGTAAAAAAGGTAAAAAAACATTCAATTAAATGTCTTTAGAATCCATGGAAGATGTCCTGGTGAAATGGTGTTGTTCCTATATAAAATAGACAATGCCAAAACAATTGTGTTGTTTTTTTGGTGTTCATCAAGCCTATATATGATACAAACACTGTGTTGGAGGACCATGGCCTTAGTTTATGAATATGTGGTAGTCGTGTAGAATTCTTAACCGAATTCCCTTATGAAGGAGTACTATAAAATTGTGGTTTCAGTTTTAGATGAAAAATGATCTTTATTTTTTTATCACATCACAGTGAATGTGGTGTTAGGGGTTTCAATTAAATTATTAGTATTTTTTTATATGTATTTTTGGATTATCCAATTTATAGATAACATGATCGATGAGGTTTTTTAGGATTCATACTCTCTATATATATAATCAAATTAGATTTAACAATTTTAATTGTAGTGGGAGTAGTTATGATGGTTGGATAAAGTTGTTGGTTTGAATCCAAATATGAAATATAAAATTGGATTTACTTTTTTGAATCTACTGGCATGCATCGAATGTAATATGTGTTAAAAATGTATAAGAATAAGAGATCAAGGTGAAGTGAGAAAGTATAAGATCCGTATAGAAAAAAATGGGATTGTTTAAATTAGAATATATTGATGAAATTATACATGTGTTTTTACCTGATAAAGATGAAGAGAATGAGTAGTAATTCATCAAAAAATGACTTCAATATTTTAAAGGATTTATCATATTTATTTCATGTCTGTTTATCATTTTCAAAATATGGGATAAAATGTCATATTCAATACAGTTTTTGTAAAAGGAGTATACGGATAAACCATTCTCATTGTTCATATATGTTAAATATATGTGGTCTTATGGTGTATGTGAAATAAATATCCTGCCAAGGACTATTCATCTCTTTCTGAGAATTAAATCGTGTAAATATACTTTTCGCTTCATGTGTGTTCTAGTGGAATAATGATAGACATCCACTTAAACATATTATGAGGGATTCACTAAGGAATGTTAATAAAAAATTAGATCATTGATTCTACCCATATTAGTGATTAATTAATGATCATGCAGGTGCCTCTTGAAGTGGTATTAGTGAATTGGGTTCCCCTTCTTCATGGGTTTATCATTCGTGTTGAAAAAATGAGTTTCCCCTATTAAATAAACACTCAATTAGATTTTAGGTGTACATCATAGATAATGAAAATTTAGTGAAGTGTACTAATGTTACTATATTTTTTGGGAAAATATATCACATATGGAATGAAAGTATTATTATATAAATGTTATCTATCTGTTATTAAGTAATGGAAATAAAAATTGACGGATATGTTCTTAGGGATAAAGTCTCTATTATGATATAACCATATAAGAATAATTTTGAAAATTATAGTCATGAAAATAATTATATTTATTGACCCCTCTCAAGAACAATTATTTTTAAAAACAAATGACTCAGAACCGCTAAAAATTTAAGAAAAATCTATATATTTATGAAAGAATTATGATGTTGAAGTGTTATAAATTAATATTTTAGAGACTTATGTATGAAAATATTTGAGTTAATAATGATTAAAATATTAATATTTATATAGAAGGTTGAATGAAGATGTGAGCAGAATTAGAGTCTTTGGTTATAATATGGGACTAGTTGACACTGTTAGAAATATATTTTTTTATTAGACAACATATGTTTTAATATAAGGCCATTTTTTGTAAGAAAAATATCCAAATGATTTTTATCTTGATAATATGAATAGTTTTCAAATATGTTACATAATATGTAAGTAATGTTCTATAAGGAATAAGGAGATGGATGGTATGTAAATCAATTTTGAGGCTACAAAGCTAGAAATTTTGAATAATAGTATTGTTCTTGAGTAAAGATGTTATTATTCTAATTCTGATTATAATTTGTCTCATATGTTGTATAGGATGATATATCTAATATCAGTAGTTGTTATAATTGTTAAAGGAAGGTTTAATGGAATGATTCCACTAAAATGTTTTAGATGTGGAGTATTTGGAAATCTTTCCCAAAATTATCTTATGTTAAAAGAATATGGTGTTAGTGATGAAGAAGTATATGAACAAAGGATATTAGATGAGAATAAATAAAAAAAAATTGAGATACAATGGTTTTATTCTAAATCGAATGGAATTAATTTACCAATAATAAGAAAGGAAAATTTTTTATCTACTTTTGAATGTAGTAATAATAGTGATGAAGAAGAGGAAAGGTGATGTCAATATATATTGATGATAAAAGAATCTATTCTATGTTACATAATAATAAATTCATAACTGAATATTGTAATGAAGATATGGAAAATGAATTAGTTGATATGGAATATATGCTCAATATATAATTAATATAATAACTCTCATAGATTCCCTTGTTTGAGAGGGAGATAAAAAAGCTAAATATAGTTGATGAATCTGTTATCCGTAAAAGGAAATCCAATGCATAATGATTAAGAAAATGGGTTAATGTAGTTACATGATTATGATAGGACTATAATCATAATTTTGAAAGATATATTTAAGTATAAGAGAAAATAATTTTATCATTTATAATAAATATTTATCTAAAGAAATGAAAATTTTAGGAAATATAGATATAATGATCAAATTTAAATTTTAGAAACTAAAGAACATTCAAGTATGTGTGATTATTTGGAAAAACAACATAAATAATATATTAAGTATACGTTTAATGATGAAAATTATGTTATCAACTCAAATAATATTAGAAAAATCAATAAGAACAATTTTGAATCAAAATCATTTGAATTACAAATTTTCTAAATTTTAAGTGCATCAACATTAATTAAAAACCAATTACAAATGGTGTAATAAGAAAATACATAAATAAGTTAAAGTTTATGAATAATGTGTTATGATTCCACCAAAATTTATGTTATCAAAAATAATGCAAGATTAATAGTAATAATGTGGTTGAAAGATATGTTTTTAGTTCGGATAACAAAATGTTTTTAATGGAAAATATACTTTTTATGGTAATTGATAATGCTGTTGATGTTATTTAGTCTTGTGAAGGATTTTTTGGTTTATTTTACAATAATAATATGATTTTATATTTTTTTAAGAAAGTAATATTTTGGGAGTCACCTAATTCAAATAGAAATAATATAGACATATCATCATAATAATGTTTAAAAATAAAAATTCAATTTCAACAATTGAAGGATATATTTAAATGATGTGAGAATATAATTCATTGTAAAATAGGGAATATTATTTTTCTATCTCACCAAATTTTTTTAAGATATATTTCTCAGAAGTATAAGAAAAATCAAGGGAATAGTACTTATAAATCTCTATTTTAAGATGTTTTCAACAAAGACTACAAAGGATAATTTCTATTGATTTTGGATATCAATTGATCCACAAATATTATCAGTTATATAAACATCATTTTGGATGTTGAAAATTTTAATTAAGTAATTATAAAATTTCGAAATTATAGGTCAAAAAAATAAAAAATGATGGATTAGCAATTATTGATAAAGATTAAAAGCAATCGATGAGCATGTTATATGTTAAAAGAGTGAACCACAATAAGATTATTATATCTTAGTTATAAAATGAAAAAAATGATTTTATTTAAAGATTTATGTATCTTGATAACATTATAGTGAATAATAGGAGATTTGTTTCAAATCAATGATTTTAAATATTAATTTTATTTGAGTATAAAAGAAGATAATCGGTTATGATATGAAATTACACGGACATCTCCGTCAAATAAATATGTTTTTGAATATCAATAGATACAATGTTCTTAATATTCATAATATAAAAATGAAAATTAATTGTATGTGTTAATCATTTTAAAATGGAATGATTGGGAATACTCTTAATAAGATGTTTGGTAAACATTCATCTCAATATTTGGATTTGATTCACTACTAAATATAATATCCAATAAGGAAGAAATTAATTGCTGGTAATAATTATTTTATTTCAATTTTTATTAAATTTACTCAAATTTATATTATTATGTTTCTAATATATAAAACAATGGCTCTAAATAGGTTTAAATGTTTCCGGAAATGTGTAGAGAATGAGAGTGGTTACCCATTTAAGAAGATCAAGATATATAATGGTGGTGAGTATATTAATGGAATATTTTAAGACTATCTTCGTAAAAATTTAATCTATTATGAACTAATTACACTATGAATAGACAAAAATAATGTTGTTACAAAATAAAATGAATTATGTCTTATAGAGATGGTATAAACTATTTTATTAGACTACGACACATCTTATTATTTATAGAGACATTGTATTGGAGGAAAATTTCATAATCAAAATTATTGGAATTATATGTAAAATTATAACATTTCATCACATGTTTTGTATTAAAGTAAATATCTATGTATGAATCATATAAGAGTGATTTTAAGAACTGTCACTATCAAAATAAAGGTAAATATCATAGAAAGTTTTAAAGAAGAGGTTTTTAAGGTATTTTCATCGGTTATCCACCAAATAAATGTGAAAAATATTGATAAAATAAATAAATGGGGAAAATAATTGATACTAATTATGTGAATGTGATGTAACATACATAAAATGTGAACTCACATGATGAAACATGTTCAAAAATTTATTACGAAGAACTTCTTTTTGTGAAACAGTTTTGTGATGATTCAGAATTTTTTTTAAATTATTAATATGTTCATGTTGAAGATAATGATTCAAAAAAAATAATGTGATGGGGTTAAATCTAGTTCACAACATCTATGGTTGAGAAGTACAGTTCATGTCCAAAATATCATTAATAAATCATGGACATTGTACATAGAAATATTGAAATTGGGGTTATCCTATCATATCTCACATATCACTCAAGTTGAACCAAGAGATATACATGTTATAGTGACATATAAAGAGTAGATTTATATAGTTTATAAAGACTTTTCTCATAGATAAAATAATGGGAAACGATAGTTGGTAGTCAAGCCCATTGAGAATAACATTATTCAGAAAATTGAATGTTCTACAATAAGATGTATTAAAATGGTGTTGTGGTGAGAAATAGATTAATATTTTTATGTAAAGTCTTTTAACATGATGAATTAGTTTTCTTTAACGTGACCATTAAACTAGTTGTGATACTTGGAACCAAAATATTTTTTTCCAATTATATCACCAAGGAGATGAAAGATCATTCTAATGGATGTTAGTTAAACCTTCATCAATGGATAATTGAATAATGATGTGTATATTTATCAACCAATTGGTTCATTTCGTGGTGAAGATTATAATTGTGTGTAAATTGTTCAATAAGTTTTATATGGTCTAAATGAGGAGACAAGAGATTGGTACTCTATTCAAGAAACCATCATGAAGAAATTGAATATTAATAAAATATGTATTGATAGAAATATCTAAATTAAAATGATAAACATGTATTTATCATTATTACTATTCATTTATATGCTATTATTTATTATTATAAATGATGAATTAGTTTATGATTAGTTTTCTTGAAATGATAAAGAATTTAAAAATATATATTATTGGTGAGTAGAGGTACATTCTTGGATTACATATTTCTCACGAATATGACTATATATTTCTATCATAAGTAAGGTATACTAAAGAAATGTATAGTAACTTTTTAATAGATAATTCCAAGGTGGTTTTTACAATAATTTTAGTAGGAAATAATTTGTATAATGATGAACCAATTATAGATATGGATCACGTGCAATTCATGATAAAAATTGGTAGTATTTTATAACATATACTTTCAAGGAAAAATTGTTTTATGTTGTTACATAGTGTGATCAGTCTAAAAGATACCAAAAATTGATTCATTACATAGAAAGAAAATGATTGCATAGATACATCTAAGACACATCTAATTATTGATTTTAATATTATAGTAAAGGGAACCAAGACATGCTTGGGTTTGTAGATATACATTGTGTATAAAGTGTTCAAGATCGGATGTAAAAATATGGTGGAGCATTCATTAATAGAAATATTTGTGTTTATTTTAATCCAAAGGAGTATAATCAAGTCAACTAGGGAATTTAAATGGTTAAATATGTGTCTAAAATTAATTAATATTCACAAGTTGAGTGGATTATGATTATGTTTTATGCTTTTAATGTTTATGTGATATTAAATATACTATTGTAAAGTGATAATAAAATTTTTATGAATTATTACAAGTGTAACACCCTATGCACAGAAGCCTAGATATGGTGTATTATTTTAATTCATTGGCATGATTACAATGAATCATGTCCCAAAAAAGTGATTAGTTTAATAGTCCTGAAAATTAGATTACACACAAGAACTTAACATTAAAATTTCTAACATAAAATAGAGAATAGATAATCCTTTTAGGATGTCATTATTATCCTATATTATCCATTCATATCAATCATAATTCACTTCATGGAATCTGGGGAAAATAAAACATTTGAAATGGTTGAGCTCATACGGTTAGTAAGAATAAAAATATCATGGAAACTATCATGAATAATCATAAAATTTTATGGAAAGGAATAAAATTGAACCACAATCCATTTAAACAAGAACATAAGTATAATATGGAAAAGATAAATCAAATAATTCCGATTACATATTCCCATGGATATTCTACTAGTAAAATAACCACATGTATCATTAATAACTAATATCATAACGATGAAATGCATAATGCTGGACATATTAACCACAATGTCAAGGCCTTGTTCCAAGACCCAAAATTTAAATTTTTCCAATGCCTTGTGCGAAGACACTAGTTTTTCTCATGATACCCACTAATGAAACGAGGGATTATTGAGGGCCCCACCCGTCACTTACTAAGTCCAATTTATTCCTCATATTAAAAGGGTGAAACATAACATAATCATTCATATTTAAACTAGAATATGAGATTTCAACAAATTAACATGAACCTGTGAATGGTATAAAAATAGCACATCCATAGTCAAACATATCATAACTCATTCAATAAAATATGAAATAGTTTATTATAATAAATCATCCTCAATAAAAAGTAATAACCAGTAATGAATGTTGACATAGTTGAAAATGATCAATAAAATCTTTAAGAGAAATATCAATTTTCATGAAATCATTTCAAGGTTAAAAAATATATATAAGAAGTCATTTAAAAAATAAGTTTTAATGAATTTTCTAATAACACATTGAATCAATTTAATGGAATTGACATTTTAAAGAAATCATGTTCATATAAATAAATCCTTAAAATCATTTTTGAAGTGTGGTCATTAATTAAATAGACTTAAAAAAATAAATCTTTAATAATTTTAAAATTATGTTCTAGTTAAAGATATGTTTTCATAAAAAATTAAAATACTCCTTTTGAAAATAATTTTAAGAATCATTGATATGGATGATAAATATTTCCAAATAAATACTTACACATATACAATCTCTGTAAATAATGATATTGAAGTAGAAACCCTTTCATTATACATTCAATTAGTTGAGGGTACGTTTGACCTCATGTATAATGATTAATGTATGTTATTAAATTATACCAGAACCATATTTATATTTATGATATCATAAATGATTAATTTATTACCTTATACTACCCATTTAACAATATTTTCTATGTTAATGTAACATTTTGGGTAATAATCACTTTCTTTATCGTATGTGTTTGGACTTTTTATTCTTCATTGTATCACATAGATCATGATTTGAATACATACAGAATATAAAAAATTATTTATATATAATATATATTAAGAATATAAATATGTATAATAGATTGATATAAGAAATGGACATGTCGTTCATGGAGATGGCAGTCCGTACATATGCATTAACGTTGTTTCTATTCTATAATCGTATAGTATAGTAGTAAAAGACAAATATCTAACATCATAAATATATATTATTATAGTAGAATTATTATTTTATATGTCTCATAATTATTCAATATATATATATATATATATATATAAATATTCTTGGATGGGGATCATTAAAGATGAATCGCATCTCATCGTGGAGACGGTAAGCTGTACGTATGCACGAGTGACAATATCATTCAATTGATGGTGAAATTGTATGTAATTTGATAGTATATTATATATGAAGAAACATTAAAATGTTATATTTATTATTTAGATCAATTATTCTCGTGGTTATACCCATGAAAATAATGAATTTTTGAATAACAAACTACACCACAGCCTGGAGATGGTAAGTCGTACGTACGCACCTATTGTCACATTTTCATTCCTAAGATGGATAGAATAATGAATATAGTTGTAACATATTTTTAATAAAATAATTTAATGTATAAGGTACTTTATTTATTATTTTATTATGGAAACAACAATTAATGGTGAAGTAGATGAGGAAAGGATCTTAGATTGGGGTGTTGAAATAATTACCTCTTCGTTGGGTTCTTCATTTTTATTTGAACAAAAGGGCTTCATAGGTCAAATTTCGGATAAAAATAAGGCCTATAAGTTTAATTTATGGAATTTTCGAGGATATTTGAGTAGGTTTTGTTTGAGCCAAATTTATTTTCATGTGAGAAGATTAGAGAAGGGGAGTACCCTTGAATAAGAGAGGTGAGGGGCACTTTAGGAAAAACTGAGAGATATTAAATTATTTAAAAATATTTTTGATTTTTAATAGATACTAAAAGATTTTTTTAGAGGAAAAGGTGGGGATGGGTATAAATCCTCTCATAAAATATGTTTTGGACAACATTAGGTTACCATATTGACCATATCTTTTATATTTAACTCTTAGTTAAATAGTTTAACTTTTACAGGTCTTCCCGTGTTTTTAATCTACATGGTTAATATAGTAATTATAAAATGACAATAGAACCTCAATTAGTTAATTAATGACATATATAACTTTATATCAGTCCTTTTTCTGATTATTATATAATTAAGATTATTATATCATTTATTAAAATAGTATTTTTTTTAAAAACTCAGTTATATCAATTTTGACACTATTTAGTATTTGGTTTTTTTGAAAGTCATAAAAACATGATTATTTCGAAAATAATACATTGAATAAACCCTAAAATGTCATTTTTACATATAAAATTCTTTTATGACATCAAAATATTTAATTTAAATTTATTTTAATATTAATAATATCAATTATTTTAATCTCACATTAATAATGTTATTACTGCATCATCATTGTGTAATAAATAAATTTAATTATATAATTTCTAAAAATTGTAAATAAAATACCATGATATAAGAAATATTTTTAGCTTTGTAATGAATATTTATAGTCAAATTTATCTTATGTATAATTCTATATTTAAAAATGGTTTATTTATTAAAATTTGAATACAATAATTTTAACTCTTCTTTAAATAAAATATAATAAATGTCCAAATCTATCCCAAATGGATCGAAAAGAATATTATATATATCCAAAGGTTTATTTTGGTCTAAAATAAATTATACAATAAAATTAAGACATGTGTTGGGGTAATTTTAAATTATTATAATATTATTTTAACCTTTAATTAACCTATTTACATTTAACTGTGGAATATAAAATTCAAAAGTTAATATTAACCAAAATTTACATTCATGCTATTAAAACACCATTTTACATTATTATTACAACCATGTATATTTTATTTTTGAAATTAAATTCACAGAAGTGGTAAAATTATTGTTTATGTAAATTTTTAAATATACCTAGAATGTGGGTAAAAGACAATGAAAAGTTCATTAAATTTTTATATATCTAATCTTATTATAAAATGCCTCCAATGACTTTATTTTGAATAATATATTTATTATGTATATATTTTAAAATTAGGATAAATTTTAGTTTAACATTATTATTTAAATGAAAAAGTCAATTTTTATGTATTATGTAGTATCTTCACTATTCATCAAAAATTGAATGTTTTTAGAAAAATACCAAAAATTCACCATAAGCTAATTTTGATATTCAGAAATCAGATATGATGTCTATTATACCAAATTCAATTTTTTGGAGTTTCTAAAATTAATTTTATTATTGTTTTAAAAAATACATAAAAAGTAGCTTATTTAATAAAATAGTTTTTTCAAAATACATAACTATTTTAATAAAACTTATAGATTTCATTATAAATATGTATTATTTATGTAAAAATATTATAAATAAATTTTAAAATTTATTTTTTACTATAAGTATTATAATACCAAAAGAGGCTCAGCCATGGGTTCGGAGACCCATGACCCCAAGATTTATTAAAAAAGTGTAATGTTATAAGACACAAGAGGAAATGCTTACATGGAAAGTACCACAAGAGGATATAAAAATAAAAAACATCCAATCATTACCTTTTTCTAGGCCATCCTAGACCCCTAGACCCACCATGATTAACGGGATGTCACCCTCTTCCCCTTTGCATTAAGACTTCATTCTCTGATGACAAAACCTCAATAGTATGCAATTCAGTTTCTTCATGAGAAGCTTCCCTAGGGAACATTGAATGCCCAGATTCAATTGAGATGATGCCATCATGGTGAACAGTATTTGTAGGAGACACCTCATGTAGATCTTCAAAGTCCTCCTGCACAGCCTTGTATTACTGTACATCAATGAAATAATGTGCAGCATTATGAACTGGATGTTCCAACTCCTTTGGGATCTCCAAACCATCAATAGTGGTCGGTGTCAAGGAAGAGAATATTCGATTACTTCATCCTGAATTTTTGAGTCCTTAAATATTATGAAAATCTAACTCAAGATTATTAATAGACTCAAACATGGAAAACAAATTGATAACTGGTATTATAGGTCATTAAAACGCCTCATTACTAGATGAAACCATTGGAGAGACATCCATATTAGTCCTTATCTGATCCAAATCCATTGGAGAAGATCATTCCTCCAAATTAGCAGTGGAGCACTTTCTAGAATATGAACATGCTTATGTGAAAAAGATTGCACCAGACCCGCATCCCCTGTAGCACCTTGCGGACCACCATCCTTCTCAACACATGTAGTTTTATCCATAAGAACACCCTCCTGAATCCCTTGTTGTACAACAACCTCTCCTACATCAACGCTGTCCATCAATGGATCTTCTTATATCTGATCACCCACATTGGCCACATGAATCTCATCATGAATAACTGGACATTCCCTTGGCTTCCTTGGCATCACCAATTGGAAACCATCATCATCAAAGATCTTTATCTTACCGTTCCTATAAGTAGAGGCCAGTGTAGAATGATCAAACTCTAGATTTACCTCATTTTTGGATAGCAGCCTCATGATCTGATTGACTCCCTTCCTCCTCCTCAGTAGGCATAGACAAACCATGATGGACAGAACCAGCAGTAGCTGGCAGAAATTCAGCAGGCTTGGACACAGCTGCCTCATGCTCTGATTGGTGCCCTTCCTCCTACCCAGCCACATCAGCCCAGGACCTGTAATCAATAGCCCTAGTGGTTCCAATGGTATCCTTCTCCAATAATTTATCATTCATCGGCACAGTATCAGATTCAACAGTCTTAGACAAACCATGTTGGACAACCTCAAAAAATGAAGAAGTACCAGCATTTTGAGGATCCTTCCCCCTGAAAACATGCTTGTACCTATTCTATTCAAATAGTTTATTTTTTCCCTGATCAGAGTTATAACCCAATGATTTACAAAGTGAGCATTTTATATTCTTACGACATTGCACAGTAGTATGACCAATACATAAACAAGACTTACAAAATTTAGGCAACCACTCATATTGTATAACAATCTCTACCTTGATCTCACCCTCAACAAGAAAGACTGTGTCAATAAGAACATTATATAAATCAATCCCAACCAAAACACGAGCAAAATGACCATATCTAGGGTGATCTGTTTCCTTATCAACCATGATCAGACAACCAATAGTAGAGGTGACCTCCCATAATATTTATGGGTGCTATAAAAACCATTTTAAACCCCTAATTCAAATCAATGTTTGAGTGGAAGAGTTATTAATTGCATCAGGACTTACTAAAGGATCCCATTGTTGAACCATGATGTCAAAATGTTTCAGAAAAACCGATCCAAAGCTCCAGGTAGAATTTTGAAATTCCTTCGATGGTAAAATAATAAGGAATGTACCTCTCCCAATTGATATTAAACGCCATTCAGTGAATCCCCAGATCTGGGATAAATGAGATCCCACTTCATCAACCCTAAAAGTTGCAACACTCCTATTTACCAATAAACTAACAAGGAGGGAGAACCGGAATTCTTCAAGATGGGCTTCCAACACTTATGAAATCGCTTCAAAAAATGAAATATAGACATTCTTGGTAATCCATTTATTTAACGAGGAAGATTCAATCTGAAATTAGGAGAACAACCTATTTTGGGAAGCCGAACCCTCAGACTTCCTCTTAGGTTTCATCAAATCTTCCTTCATCGTCTACACAGGATTCGAAACAATCCCACCACACATAGCCACCATAATTAAGTGGGGAATGAAGACATCTTTAGGATCAATGTAGTAATCCAGTAGAGTCACCATTGATCATCCACTTGAAGAAATCCCACCACCCATAGCCACCATCTTCATATTATAATATTTAATTGATAAATAAATATATCGTTTAAATAATTATAATACTAATGTGTTGTTCTTCAGAAACTCAATCTTCTATATAATGCAAGCCATGTCAGTGTTTCATGAAAAATAATCTGTTAAACTAATTTAAATAAATTATGTACTATGATATATTGGGGTGTTAAATTCTCCCCTCCATCAATAAATTGCGTCCACACAGTTTGAAATTTTTCATCAAATATAAAATGTTAAAAATATAAAATACCATTGTGGACAACCCACTTCAAAAATCATGTTAAAAAACATTAGTCTTAATAAGAGGGAAAGGGAAATATAATAGTCAGCAACCAAGTATAATATCAAATATAAGAACATTGTGGATATTATAAGGACATAATTGGAGGAAAATCATAAATATTTATAGGGAGTGATTGAGGTTATCAATCACAAACAAGTGAATAATATATTGAAAATTGAGGGCCACAAAGCCATAAATCAATGATGCTTTGAAATATACAATTTTGGTTTTAAGATCCTTTCCCTATAGTTTAGAAATTAATTTCATTATGGAATAATAAAAGAAGAATACTTGACAAGTAGAGTTCCACACTTTAACAAATTTCTACCACTAACTCATCTTTCACTCAAAAAGATAATATAACTCAAAAATATTATATTAATCCTAATCGTATAGGTTTCCAAAAAATGAATTCAAAATTCATCTATCATAAAATTTTAATTTAACTACATTATACAAACCAGGACATCACGTAGGCCAACGGTAGGTGATGCACCCTTGTCGCCCGTCGGTTGCGGGTTCAAGTTTTGCAGCCTTACCGAATGTGATTGGTTGTCTTTCAAGCTCTGAGTTGTCATTTCTATAAGAATCAAAAAATAATCTTATGAAATGTTTTCACCATAAGAAATATTATCCCATGTCCATATTAATCCATTCCAACCTTTAGTATTATCCAAAATACTTCTATCCAAACTCACAGTCCAAAATATTTATAGAAGGTAAAAATAATCAAGACCACTTTTTTCCGCGTAAGAACATGTGAATACATTCATCATGTATTATATTAAAACATAGTAACACATTAAATTTCCATAAAACATTACTAATTACATTCATGCTCCCTTATTCCATATAAAATAATGGATATACTCTTTATATCCAAAAAAAGCTGTAATCTTAAAAAATGATGGTACAAACAAAAAATTAATTAGTTTCATGTTAGTCAAGAAATCCAATATAATTTATCCAAATCCATAATCTCTTAATAAAAAATCACTACCTCAGTATCAATACCATATTATGTTTTATCATTCCCTCAACAATATATTTTCCAAAAAAGTTTAACTTTCTATTGAGTCACTTTTCATAGTACCATAAAATCTAAAATCCACAATAAAATTGTAATGCAGTATCGTCCCGATTTATTTCCATAATTTATATAACCAGTACATTATTGATAAAACACACAAATGATATAATTCATCAATCCAGAAACAAAAATACATTAATTATTCATTGTCGAATGTAGTAACATATTATTCTTGACCTTGATCCCTTTGATTCCTGTGATATAGATTTCTTGGATGCTTAAGACATTAATTTTCATAATGCCTCATTTCACTATATATAAAACACTAAATATTAGCCCTTTCTTTCTTCCCTATTAATTATTTTTCTTAAGGAAACTTGTATCCAAACTTATATAAAACACCAAGTCCTTTCAAGCTCTTGAAAGGGTGATTCCTTCCATAGTTTTCACATATGGTAAAATCCTCCATTCCCTTATTCCCTTTATCAATCTTTCTCTTTATCATCCTCTTCTTCTCTAGATTCCGTTGAAAGCCATATGACTAAGAGAATTATTTACTTGTCTTATCAACAATGTTACTATTTCTTCCTATGATGAGAATACAAGGGATATTATTTCCCTTTGAGATGTTGTCTTAAGACCATGAAATATTGGATCCTTATAAATCAATTGGCCATGTGCATTGTTGGGGTAGCCATTCTTTTCCCTAGGTTCCATTTATATATAATGTCATACACTAGATTTTGTTATGAATCATAATGAATGATTCCAAACTAGTGAAATACTTAACATAAATTGAAAAAATTTATGCATACCTAATCACATAATAATAAGAATGGATTCTTTGTGTAAATATTTAATCATAAATACTTCATAATGTTTGGTAATGAAATTGTAAATTTTCGTAAGTATATCCCACATGAGTTCCAAACTTGGAGTGATGTAAGGATTGTTTTTGTATACATGTTTACCGCAAGTCTGGCATAGAACACCTTATGGTAGTTTTCACCCCAAGTTACATCTACGCTAGTACGACACCCACATGTAGTATCCAAGTAGGGATGTATTTCTTGGAAGACCCACATAATCTCTACATTACCAAAATTCTAGGAAGTTTTTCTATTCTAATCCTCAAAGTCAATCATAGGGTAATTTTCCCAAATTAGTGTTTATATTAATCTAGTATCCATGGTTATTGATAAACATCCTATGATGCAAACTATAACTCCCTGACCAAAGAAGCCCAAAACATGCACATTATCTTAATACATTAGCATGATTACAAGGAATAATATCCCGATGGACTGATCAGTTTATCATTTTTTGGAAATAGATTACATACAAGAACACAAAATTATAATTTAGAACATAAAATATATCATAGATAATCCTTAGATTATGACATTATTCCCCAATATTAACCCTTCATATCAATCCTAATTCACTTCTTGGCATCCCGGAAAAATAAAACATTTGAATGGGGTGATCTCAGATTCTCATTGAGGATACAGAATATAGTGGAAACTATCATAAATAATCGTAAACATTTATGGAAAGGTATAAAATTAAAATACAAGCCCTTTAAACATAAAATCAATTATAATACAAAAAAGGAAAATCATATAATTCTAGTTACTTATTCACATATATATTCTACCAATTTAATAATAACATGTAACATCAATAACTAATATCATAATGATGGAATGAAAAATGTTGGACATCTTAACCAGAAGTCCAAGGCCTCATTCCAAGACCCTAAATATAAATTCAGTCATGGCCTTATACTATGACACTAGTTTTTATCACGATACCTACCGATACATCAAGGGTCTATAGTGTGCCCCACTTGTCAATTACTATGTCCAATCCATTCCACATATGAAAAGGGTGAAACATAACATAATCATTTTCATTAAAACTAGCATATGAAAAATAAATAACACAACCATAAACCATAAATTGTATACAAATAGAACATCCATATTCAAACATATCATAACTCTTTTAATAATATATGGAATATTATTTTGTAATAAATAAACCTCGATCAAGAATAATATCTAGTAAAGGATGTTGTCATAGTTGAAAATGTTCAGAAAAACTCATTGAGAGAAATATATCTTTTCATGAAATCATTTAAAAGTTACTAAATATATACATATGAAGTATTTTGAGAAATATTTCTTAATCAATGTGTACCATAGCACTATGAATCTTTTGAAAGGAATTTTGATTTTAAAGAAATCATGTCCATATAAATAAATCCAGAAATTCATTTTGAAAGCATGTACATTAATTAAATAGATTTAGGAAAATAAATCACTTAAACATTTAAAATGATGATATAGTTAAAGATACCCTACTGTAAAACCTTAAAATATTCCTTTTGAAAAACTTTTTATGAAAATTGGAAATGGATAATAAATATATCCTAATAAATACTTACATATATACAATCTCTGATGATAATGAGATTGATGAACTAACCCTTAACATGTATTTTCCTCTAGTCAAGGGTATGTTTAACCTCTTATATAATGACCATATTATGGTATTAAATTATACCAGAACCATATTAATATTTATTATATCATGCATGATTAATGTATGACTTTATACTACCCATTTAATAATAATTTCACTGTTAATAATACATTTCGAGTCATAATCCCTTTCTTTATCATTGGTGTTTTGACTTCTTATTCTTGATTGTATCACATATATCAGGATTTAAATACATATAGAATATAAAAAATGATTTATATATCATATATATTCAGAATATAAACATCTGTAATAGATTGGTTGTCACGACCCGACCTCGGGGCCCGTGCCGTGACTACCCCAAGCCCGCCTTCCATAGGCCAGGGGCTGGCGACTAGCACCAAGGCGTAAAATCCCAGTAAACAGGGAAGGCATTGCCTTTATAAGTAACAACCACCACAGAGTCAGCAAGCGGAAAGTAACTACCAAGTGCAGAAAAGTAAAGGGGGCCGGAATACAAGCCCAACTGAAAGTACAACTGAAAAGGTAAAGAACAGCAACTGAAGAAAAGACGGCGGCCTCGTGTCGTCCACTGGAAATCCCACCTGAAGGGTGGGTACAGATAGCCTCCAGGCTCCTCAGGTCCCACGTCCGCTCCGAGCACGTCCCGCCCAGTGGTCCACCTCCAGGTACCGTCCTGCTCCACGCCCCAACCGTGATCAGCGCTGTCCGTCGTCTGCATCCAACACAACAAGGTGCGGGCATAGCCCGTGCAGGGGTGAGTATAAGCTACTCAGCAAGGACCCCGAGACCCCCGAAGGTCTCCCGAAATCCACAAAGGATATAGCACAAAAGAAAAGGGGAAATCACGAAGTAACATCTGACTCGACTTAGGTGTATGCCCATACATATACCTAAGTCCCCAATTCTAGCTCTTCTCACGAGCTCAAGAACAACTCAATCCACGCAGGAAAGCAAGACTCAAATCCACAAAGGAGATTAAACAGTAAATCCACAAAGGATAGTTCGACACAATCCACAAAGGAGAGTAACATAAGATTCAGCTCAACCAGGTATACTTTTTCAGATGACGTCAAAGATGATCACTGATCCATCTAAGTCGTCGGACCCACGAAGGATCGATAGGTACTAACCCCCGCAAAAGACCCACACAGGATCGGGCTCACACAGAACCTGTAGGCAATGGCTCACATAGAACCGGTAGTAAGGACCCACACAGGATCGGGCCCACGCAGGACCTGTAGCACTGATCCACGTAGGATCGCTGAGTGCAGTAGTCGACGCAGTCCACTGAGGATCTCTGCACAGTCGTCGCCGCAGTACACGAATGATCTCTGCTCTGCCGTCGTCGCAGTCCACGGAGGATCTCTGCACAGTCGTCGCCGCAGTCCACGAAGGATCTCTGCTCTGCCATCGTCGCAGTCCACGGAGGATCTATGCTCTGTCGTTGCCGCAGTCCACGAAGGATCTCTGCTCTGCCGTCGTCGCAGTCCACGGGGGATCTCTGCTTTGTCGTCGAAGTCACAACCAACGCTAGGGTTCCCGCACACATCGAGCTCATTTAGGAGGGTCCGCTCCACGAGCCGAGAGGCTGATACATCAACTGACACGTAGTCCGAAGTTGATGTATCCAAAAGTTCCGTATCGACAACAGGATCTCAACGCAAGAGACGGTGCGTCAATCGGACGCACGGTCTGAGAGTTATTGGCATTTTCGTCCCAGGGGCCCGGTTGGTTTTTAAGGCAAAACCAACCCGACCGTACTCCACCTGCGTCCAATCCTTGGGCGTAGTATGCCAGAAGTTCCGTCTCACTTAGAGGAAACCTCCACAGCTGAAGGTACGTCGATCGGACGTCCGCAGCTCGAGTTATGAGCGTTTCCGCTCCGAGGGCCCGGTTGGTTTCGCGTACGAACCAACCCGGCCGAACCGAAAGTCTTCCGAAACCTTGAGTGTAATATACCGAAACGACCGTATCGATCCGAGGACCGTGTAGCCGCTGACGGTTCGTTAATCGGAGGTCCCAGGCCCAAGATATGGGCAAAAGACCGAAAAGGGCCCGAAAACGGGGGTTCTGGGCCCGGGGCGACCCGGCCCGAACCCCCCCTGGGTCGGCCGAACCGGGTCGACCCGACCCGGCCTGGGCGCGGCCCGGCCGACCGGACCGGCCGGCTCGGCTTCGGCCGAGCGGCCGAAGGAAACCGCCGCGGGTTTGACCCGCGGCTTGGAGGAACGCGGCCCGCGTGTTGGGTGGCCGGCCGCGGACGCGGTCCGGCGGTTCGCCGCCGCCGCCTTCCGCGGCCCGCCGGAGTTGCTCTGGTGGCCCGATTCCTCTCCCTTCTGCGCCGTTGCTCCTCCCGGGGGCCGATCTTCACTGCGGGATCACCGGATCGCCCTTGCCGCACGGTTCGTCGTCGCTTGCCAAAACCGCACACGAAAAAGATCGGCGGAGGGTTGTCGGGTCTTGTTCGTTAGACCCGCACCCTCCGCGTTAGTCATAAACAACGGGAGAGAGGGGCTACAACAATTTTTTTAATCAAGATAGAAAAATTGTTCACTTCCTTTTTCTATTAAACAGCAATCCAATTTTAATTAATTGAAAATATTCATGCCGGATCTTTATTCAAAAAGAAATAAAAACACGGGAATGAATCATCAAGAATTAAATCCCTACCTCGATGTCGCCGTCGGACGTGAGGTCGTCGCGGAATCGCTCGTCGCGGAGGGAGGGGATCGTCGCGTCGTCGCGGAAGAGACGTTCGTCGCACCGCGGGAAAAACGTCGCGCCGACGATCTCCGGATCTAGAACAAATGGATTTAATTAATTAAATCCGTTGTCATTGAAATTAAAAAGGGAGAATTAAACGATCTGTTTCTCACCTTAGTTTCCGAACGAGGATCGGCCGTGGAAGAAGAGGCGTCGCCGAAGAACGTCGCGGGTAGAGCTCGTCGACGTCGCAGATCAAGATGTGCGTCGTCGAATTCCGGTCGCCGGCGTTCTTCGCGTTCTTCGCGAAGAGGGTGGAGGCTCAGAGAATTTGCACAACGAAAACAATCCTCCAAAAATAGACAAGTTTGTCTATTTTATTAATTCACCAACGAACGCAAACGCGTAAGTAACGACCCATTAAATTCGTTGAATTAATTCAATGAATGAAACAACCCATTTAATTCACGAAATGAACCGCCCAATTAAATGGTCTGTTAAGAATTAAAGAAAACGCGCTGGTTGACTTTTCAGTTACTTTGACGGGTTTTCGCGGGTGCGTTACTTAGCGAAAGAAACGGCGGGGCTCGTGCGGGCCCCACCTCACAAATATCCTAACAAGGGGTAGGATATTTCCGGATAGCACCCTATCCGCTTTAACTCAGTTCAAGTGGCTTCCAAGTGACTTCCAAGCAGCTTAAGTGAAATAAAATAAAGTTGTCGCACAAATTTATTTTATTTCTGACTTAAAGCCCCAAAACTTAAAAACCACGTCTGAGAAAACGCAACTCCGGAAGAGGCATTTCTAAGCAAATACCGGCGCTGCGATTTCATCGGTGCCCTCAGAATTCGATTCCGGGCACCGGTTCAAAAGATAGAAAAACCCGCTCGTCCGTTCACTGAATGTACCCGAGCCAATCTTCGGAAATTGATTCCGGGCACACCGGGCCTCGGAATCAGGTGCCGTCTGAAGCTGCGCTCTTGTAAAATTCCAAAGAAAATTAATAAAATAAATTTCCTTGAAATTTTCGGGTCTTTACATTACTCCCACCTCAGGGCTTTACGTCCCCGTAAAGATACATCAAAAAAACTAGGGGAACAAATGGGGGTACTGAGCACGCATCTGAGCCTCCCGCTCCCAAGTGCTCTCCTGGAGGTTCCCGTGCTTCCATCTGACGCGCACAAGAAGAATCGACCGCCCACATAGGACCCGCTCTTGTCGATCCTCGATCTCCATTGGGACCTCCGCAAAAGTCGCCCCATCGTCCACGTCCAGCTCCCCAAAGTCGATGATGTGCGTCGGGTCGTGCACGTATCTCCTCAGCTGAGACACGTGGAAGACGTCGTGCACCCGGTGCAACTGAGGTGGTAGAGCCAGGCGATAAGCCACCTCTCCTATCCTGCTGAGGACCTGGAAAGGCCCGATGAAGCGTGGAGACAACTTGCCGCCTCGGCCAAATCTCCGTAAACCACGTCGAGGTGAGACACGCAAAAAGACGTGGTCGCCATCCTCGAACTCTAGTGGCCTCCGCCTCCTGTCAGCATATGACTTCTGCCGGCTCTGAGCTGTCCTCATCCTCTCCTGGATGATCTGGACCTTCTCTGTCGTGGCTCGGAACATCTCTTGTCCCACGAGTGCTGGCTCCTCAGGGTCTGTCCAGCACAACGGTGATCTGCAGGGTCTGCCGTACAACGCCTCGTATGGTGCCATCCCGATGGTGGAGTGGTAGCTGTTGTTGTACGCGAACTCCACCAAGGGTAGGTGGTCCTCCCAGCTGCGACCAAAGTCGAGAACACATGCACGGAGCATGTCCTCGAGTGTCTGTATGGTCCTCTCCGTCTGACCATCCGTCTGAGGGTGGAAGGTTGTGCTCAGATGGAGTCGCGTCCCGAACGCCTCCTGCAACCCCTTCCAAAGCCGGGAAGTGAAACGAGCATCTCGATTGGAGACGATAGACGATGGCACACCGTGAAGCCGTACGATCTCCTGGACGTAAACACGTCCCAAGCTCTCCACTTAGCCCTGCTCTCTGATGGGTACGAAGTGTGCCGACTTGGTGAGTCGGTCGACAATCACCCAAATGGAGTGGTGACCTCTGGAAGTGCGTGGAAGTCCAGTCACGAAGTCCATAGATATGCCGTCCCACTTCCACTCCGGGACCTCCAAGGGCTGTACCAAGCCTGCTGGTACCTGATGCTCTGCCTTCACCTGCTGGCAGGTGAGGCATCGCGAAACGAACTCTGCCACAGCTTTCTTCATACCCGGCCACCAGTGCTGTCGTCTGAGATCCTGGTACATCTTCGCCGCTCCGGGATGTACCGCCAAGGGAGAAGTGTGAAACTCTCTCAGCACCTCCTCTCGTAAAGCGACTGGTACGAAGGTACGTCCTCTGAAAAGGATGTTGTGCTCTGCTCCAAGGGAGAAACAATCAGGCGCCTGACCTGAGGATATCAGTGCACGCCGGGTCTCACAGTCAGCGTCCCCACGCTGAGCCTCTCTGACCCGCTGTAGAAGTGGAGGAGAGACTGTGAGAGACTGAAGAAAGGCTGCTCCGTCTCTATCCACGAAGGATATCTGTAAGGAGGCTAGCTACTCCGTCGCCTCCTCAAGTAGCTAAATGCCCGTCCTCCTGCTGAGGGCATCGGCTACCACGTTCCCATTCCCAGGAGTATAGACTATCTCAATGTCATAGTCCTGGAGGAACTCAAGCCATCTCCGCTGTCTCAGGTTCAGGTCCTTCTGAGAGAAGATATACCTGAGACTCTGGTGGTCAGAAAAGACTGTGAAGTGCTCGCCCATCAGATAGTGTTGCCATGTATTCAGGGCGAAGACCACTGCTACCAACTCCAGGTCATGAGTGGCGTAGTTCTGCTCATGCGGCCTCAACTGACGTGATCCGTAGGCGATCACGGCCCGCTCCTGCATCAGGACGCACCCGAGTCGAGTCCCTGATGCATCGCAGTAAACTACGTATCCAACTCCCTCCTCAGGCAACCTCAAGATAGGTGCGCTGGTCAATCTCTGTCTCAGCTCCTGGAAGCTCTGCTGACAACTGTCTGACCACACAAAGCGTTTCCCCTTCTTTGTCAAAGCTGAGAGTGGTTCCGCAACTCTGGAGAAGTCTGGCACGAATCTCCGATAGTATCCGGCTAGGCCCAAGAAGCTCCGCACCTCCGTCACGCTCCTGGGTGGCTCCCAAGCTAGCACTGCCTCGATCTTCGCGGGATCCACTGCAACTCCCGCCTCAGAGATGACATGCCCCAAGAAATGGACCTCACGTAACCAGAACTGGCATTTTGAGAGCTTTCCATAAAGCTGGTGCTCTCGGAGTGTGTCTAGCACAACTCGCCGGTGGTAGGCATGCTCCTCCTCAGTCGTCGAGTATACCAAAATGTTGTCAATAAAGACCACGACAAATCGGTCGAGGTATGGCTGGAAGATCCTGTTCATGAGGCTCATGAACACTGCTGGAGCATTGGTTACGCCGAATGGCATAACCAAGAACTCATAATGGCCATACCGACACCTGAAGGTCGTCTTCTGCACGTCCTCGTCTCGAACTCTGAGCTGATGATAGCCTGACCGGAGGTCTATCTTCGAGAACCACCGCGCTCCCTTGAGCTGATCGAAGAGGTCATCAATCCGTGGCAGCGGATACTTGTTCCTCACTGTCACCTGGTTCAGGCGACGATAGTCGACACACAGTCGCAAGCTCCCGTCCGCCTTCTTGGCGAACAATATCGGGGAAGCCCAGGGTGAAACACTGGGTCGGATAAACCCCTTGCTCTGCAAGTCCTCCAACTGTACCCGCAGCTCTCGAAGCTCGGCGGGGGCCATCCGATATGCTGGAGTAGATATCGGGGCTGTCCCGGGGTACAAGTCGATGTAAAAGTCTACCTCTCTACGAGGAGGTAGCCCTGGAACGTCGTCGGGAAAGACGTCCACGTACTGGTCCACCACTGCAGGAAAAACTGGGCTCCGCACGTCCACTGCTCCTAGGATGAGGCTAGCCAACTGATGAGAGATGGGCTGCACTCTCCTCCGCGGAAGTCCATCCTGTGCTGCAAAGGTTCCCTTCTCGCCGGTGAAGGTAAACCTGCTCCCGTCGGTGCGAACACATCGCACCTTGCGCCTAAAACAGTCGATCTGGGCATGAACCGTGGATAGCCAATCCATGCCTAAGATGACGTCGTAAGGCCTCGACGCCGCTACAAGGAGATCTCAGCCGAAGCTCTCGCCTCCTAGAATAAGCTCACACTGCCGGCACCAGTGCGTAATCGTCGAGTCTGCTCCCGTAGGAGTCTCTAGCCGTAAGGATCAAGCCAACGGCTCAGTCGGAATCTCCGAGCTCCGAACAAGGGCAGAGGCTATGAAAGAGTGACTCGCTCCTGTGTCTATAAGTACTGCAGCAAGGGTGGAATAGACACAGATCGTACCTCGAATCATCTCTGGCATGTCGGGGTCGTAGGCCTCCACTGCCTGAAGCTGGGCCTGTCCCTGCTCGCCAGCTCCCTGTGGTCGAGGTGGCCCTCCTGGTGGTGGTGGGGGTAGAGCCTGGAAGCGTCGCCCACCACCCGCTGCTCGGCCAGCTCCTCTGCCTCGTCCGCCTCCTCCCTGCGGACCGCCACGGTCGACCCTCTGCCTCTGCCTAGGTGGCCCCTCCACCGTCTGCTGCTCCTCTGGTCGGCGAGTCGGGCAGTCACGAGCCATGTGACCCTACCCGCCACAGGAGTAGCACAGCCTGCCTCTCGGAAGGCTGGCACTCCGCTGTGTGCCCCGCACTGCTGAGCCAGTGTCCTGAGCCCGTCTGCGTGGGGGTCTGGTCTGCCTGGACCCGAGAGTCATCCGTCGGCTACCTGCTGCCGAACACTCAGCTACCTGCCGCCCTGCGCTAGGTCTCGCCGCTGAAGAAGGCTCTGCCAGGAAGCTCTCGATCAAGAGGGCTCGCTCCAGCACTCCCGCCTGGGTCGGAATGCTGAGGGAGATCAGCGACGCCCGAATCTCCTGTCGCAAGCCCTGCTCGAAGGTCCGGGCCCGAAAGAAGGGGTCCCGTACCATGTCGGTCGAGTAGCGAGATATGTCAGTGAACCTCGCCGCGTACTGAGCGACCGTCATGCTGCCCTGGAGCAGCTGGAGAAGCTCCTGGATGCGCACCGCTCGGAGGGTGGCCGGGACGAACTCAGAGCGGAAGAGGCTCTCGAAGTCCGCCCAGAGCAAGGATGCCTCATCGTGAACCTGGAGCATCAAGCTCCACCATCGTCCTGTCGCCGCCTGCAGGAGGCTCGCCGCGAGAATCACCATGAGATCCGCTGGTGTCCTCACTAGCCTAAAGATCCGTACCACCGCCTTTAGCCAGTCCTCGGCGGCCTGGGGGTCCGCCTCACCGCGAAACCTGGGCGGTCGCTGGCTCTGAAACTCATGCAGTGCCCTGAGGCGACGTGCATCGTCAGCGTCTGGTACTGGTAGCATCGGTGGCTCGGCGGGTAAAGCTACCGCCGGTGCCACTACTGGCAAAGGGCCCTGCACCGAGGCCTCGTCGCTCGGTGGGCTGCTGTCGCGCCCTACACTCGGAACCCTAGCTGGCTGTCGTCGCGGGGCCATCCTGAAAAGGAGAACAAGAGTACCACAGTCAGAACAGTATACCTGGTGAGCTGGCACAAGTAATCACAAGGAAAACTTGAGACTTTCACGAAGCAGATCAGTATACCCGGTGAGCTGACACAAGTAATCACAAAGAAAACTTGAAACACATACGCAATCAAAGTTTTCATGCATTAAGTCGGAAATCAGGAGTCATGGTCCTGGTGTACGGATACGTCGGCCGCCGCACCAACACTGGGTTCCCTGAACTGATAACCACACTCAATACACTAAACACTATTGATTCATATAGAAAGAAAAGATGATCAGAGTCAGCGGTAGAACCGACCACCTCTGATACCAATTTGTCACGACCCGACCTCGGGGCCCGTGCCGTGACTACCCCAATCCCGCCTTCCATAGGCCAGGGGCTGGCGACTAGCACCAAGGCGTAAAATCCCGGTAAACAGGGAAGGCATTGCCTTTATAAGTAACAACCACCACAGAGTCAGCAAGCGGAAAGTAACTACCAAGTGCAGAAAAGTAAAGGGGGCCGGAATACAACCCCAACTGAAAGTACAACTGAAAAGGTAAAGAACAGCAACTGAAGAAAAGACGGCGGCCTCGTGTCGTCCACTGGCAATCCCACCTGAAGGGTGGGTACAGATATCCTCCAGGCTCCTCGGGTCCCATATCCGCTCCGAGCACGTCCCGCCCAGTGGTCCACCTCCAGGTACCGTCCTGCTCCACGCCCCAACCGTGATCAGCGATGTCCGTCGTCTGCATCCAACACAACAAGGTGCGGGCATAGCCCGTGCAGGGGTGAGTATAAGCTACTCAGTAAGGACCCCGAGACCCCCGAAGGTCTCCCGAAATCCACAAAGGATATAGCACAAAAGAAAAGGGGCAATCACGAAGTAACATCTGACTCGACTTAGGTGTATGCCCATACATATACCTAAGTCCCCAATTCTAGCTCTGCTCACGAGCTCAAGAACAACTCAATCCACGCAGGAAAGCAAGACTCAAATCCACAAAGGAGAGTAAATAGTTAATCCACAAAGGATAGTTCGACACAATCCACAAATAGAGTAACATAAGATTCAGCTCAACCAGGTATACTTTTTCAGATGACGTCAAATATGATCACTGATCCATCTAAGTCGTCGGACCCACGAAGGATCGATAGGTACTAACCCCCGCAAAAGACCCACACAGGATCTGGCTCACACAGAACCTGTAGGCAATGGCTCACACAGAACCGGTAGTAAGGACCCACACAGGATCGAGCCCACGCAGGACCTGTAGCACTGATCCACGTAGGATCGCTGAGTGCAGTAGTCAACGCAATCCACTGAGGATCTCTGCACAGTCGTCGCCGCAGTCCACGAAGGATCTCTGCTCTGCCGTCGTCGCAGTCCACGGAGGATCTCTGCACAGTCGTCGCCGCAGTCCACGAAGGATCTCTGCTCTGCCGTCGTCGCAGTCCACGGAGGATCTCTGCTCTGTCGTCTCCGCAGTCAACGAAGGATCTCTGCTCTGCCGTCGTCGCAGTCCACGGAGGATCTCTGCTCTGTCGTCGAAGTCACAGCCAGTGCTAGGGTTCCAGCACACAGCGAGCTCGTTTAGGAGGGTCCGCTCCACGAGCCGAGAGGCTGATACATCAACTGACACGTAGTCCAAAGTTGATGTATCCAAAAGTTACGTATCGACAACAGGATCTCAACGCAACAGACGGTGCGTCAATCGGACGCCCGGTCTGAGAGTTATTGGCATTTTTGTCCCAGGGGCCCGGTTGGTTTTTAAGGCAAAACCAACCCGACCGTACTCCACCTACATCCGATCCTCGGGCGGAGTATGCCAAAAGTTCCGTCTCACTTAGAGGAAACCTCCACAGCTGACGATACGTCGATCGGACGTCCGCAGCTCGAGATATGAGCGTTTCCGCTCCGAGGGCCCGGTTGGTTTCGCGTACGAACCAACCCGGCCGAACCCAAAGTCTTCCGAAACCTTGAGTGTAATATACCGAAACGACTGTATCGATCCGAGGATCGCGTAGCCGCTGACGGTTCGTTAATCGGAGGTCCCAGGCCCAAGATATGGGAAAAAGACCGAAGAGGGCCCGAAAACGGGGGTTCTGGGCCCGGGGCGACCCGGCCCGAACCCCCCCTGGGTCGGCCGAACCGGGTCGACCCGAACCGGGTCGACCCAACCCGGCCCGACCCGTCTGGGCCGGGTTCGGTCCGGCCTGGGCGCGGACCGGCCGGCTCGGCTTCGGCCGAGCGGCCGAAGGAAACCGCCGCGGGTTTGACCCACGGCTTGGAGGAACGCGGCCTGCGCGGGCCGCGTGTTGGGTGGCCGAACCGCGGATGCGGTCCGGCGGTTCGCCGCCGCCGCGGCCACCTTCCGCGGGCCGCCGGAGTTGCTCCGGTGGCCCGATTCCTCTCCCGTCTGTGCTGTTGCTCCTCCCGGGGGCCGATCTTCACTGCGGGATCACCGGATCGCCCTTGCCGCACGGTTCGTCGTCTCTTGCCAAAACCGCACACGAAAAAGATCGGCGGAGGGTTGTCTGGTCTTGTTCGTTAGACCCGCACCCTCCGCGTTAGTCATAAACAACGGGAGAGAGGGGCTACAACAATTTTTTTTAATCAAGATAGAAAAATTGTTCACTTCCTTTTTCTATTAAACAGCAATCCAATTTTAATTAATTGAAAATATTCGTGTCGGTTCTTTATTCAAAAAGAAATAAAAACACGGGAATGAATCATCAAGAATTAAATCCCTACCTCGATGTCGCCGTCGGACGTGAGGTCGTCGCGGAATCGCTCGTCGCGGAGGGAGGGGATCGTCGCGTCGTCGCGGAAGAGACGTTCATCGCACCGCGGGAAAAATGTCGTGCCGACGATCTCCGGATCTAGAACAAACGGATTTAATTAATTAAATCCGTTGTCATTGAAATTAAAAAGGGAGAATTAAACGATCTGTTTCTCACCTTAGTTGCCGAACGAGGATCGGCCGCGGAAGAAGAGGCGTCGCCGAAGAACGTCGCGGGTAGAGCTCGTCGACGTCGCAGATCACGGTGTGCGTCGTCGAATTCCGGTCGCCGGAGTTCTTCGCGTTCTTCGCGTTCTTCGCGAAGAGGGTGGAGGCTCAGAGAATTTGCACAACAAAAACAATCCTCCAAAAATAGACAAGTTTGTCTATTTTATTAATTCGCCAACGAACGCAAACGCATAAGTAACGACCCATTAAATTCGTTGAATTAATTCAACGAATGAAACAGCCCATTTAATTCACGAAATAAACCGCCCAATTAAATGGTCTGTTAAGAATTAAAGAAAATGCGCCGGTTGACTTTTCAGTTACTTTGACGGGTTTTCGCGGGTGCGTTACTTAGCGAAAGAAACGGCGGGGCTCGTGCGGGCCCCACCTCACAAATATCCTAACAAGGGGTAGGATATTTCCGGATAGCACCCTATCTGCTTTAACTCAGTTCAAGTGGCTTCCAAGTGACTTCCAAGCAGCTTAAGAGAAATAAAATAAAGTTGTCGCACAAATTTATTTTATTTCTGACTCAAAGCCCCAAAACTTAAAAACCACGTCTGAGCAAACGCAACTCCGGAAGAGGCGTTTCTAAGCAAATACCGGCGCTGCGATTTCATCGGTGCTCTCAGAATTCGATTCCGGTCACCGGTTCAAAAGTTAGAAAAACCCGCTCGTCCGTTCACTGAACGTACCCGAGCCAAACTTCGGAAATTGATTCCGGGCACACCGGGCCACGGAATCAGGTGCCGTCTGAAGCTGCGCTCTTGTAAAATTCCAAAGAAAATTAAGAAAAAACATTTCCTTGAAATTTGCGGGTCTTTACATAGGTATATTAAATTGATACACTGTTGATGGAGATGGTTGTCTGTACTTACGAATGAATGTTGTTTCTTTTTTCTTATTATATAGTATGGAAGTAAGTAAATGACATATATTTATCAAAACAAATATATATTATTTTATTAGAATTATTATTTCATATATATTGTACTTAATAAATGTATATATTTTTATAAATATTCTCGAATGATGATCGTTGAAGATGAATTTCATCATGTCGTAGAGACAGTAAGCTGTACAAACGCACAAGCGCCAATATCATTCTATTGGTGGTTAAATAGTATGTAATTGGATATGATATTATATATATAGAACAATTAACATTTTATATTTATTATTTACAACAATTATACTCATTTGTATACCCATCCAAATAATTAAGTGTTGAATAAAAAACGTCACCAAGACGTGAAGATTGTAAGTCGTACTTACACATGTATGGTGAGTTTTTCATTCATAGGATGGATAGAATAATGAATATGGTTATACAATATTTAGAAAAAAATATCATTATGTTGAAGGTAATAGATATATTATTTCTGTATGGAAACAATAATGAAAGATGAAGTAGAATAAGAAAAGCACTTTGAATGGGGTGATGAAATAATTACCTCTTCTTTGGGTGCTTCCTTTTGATTTGAACAAAAGGGCTGCTTAGGTTGGTTTTATGATCAATGTAAGGCCTATAAGATTAAGTTAGGGAAGTTTGGAGGAAATTTGAGCTGGGTTTGGATGAGCCAAATGCATTTGGAGATGTGAAGATAATAGAAGGGGAAGTACCATTTTATAAGAGAGGTGAGCGGCACTTTAGAAAAAACATAAAATATTAATTTATTATAAACATATTTTTCAGTTTCTAATATCTAGAAATGGATTTATTTATAGGATAAAGTGTATATTTGTCTAAATACACCAATACAATTGGTTTTATACAATTCTATGTAACCATATGAACCATATATTTTAGATTTAACTCTTAGTTAAATAGTTTAACTTTTACCTTGTATTTTTGTATTTTTATACCACATGGTTAATATAGTTACAATAAAATCCAACAGAACCTCAGTTAATTCATTAATGACATATTTAACATTATATAAGTCATTTGGCCGAATATTATATTTTTAGGAATATTATATCATTTATAAAATAGTATTTATTTTAAAAACTCATTTATGTCTATTGTGACACTATTTATTATTTATTTTTTTGAAATTCATAACCACTTGATTAATTCAAAAAAAAAATTATCATTCCTAACATGTCATACTCACCTATAAAATTCGTTTATGCAATAAAAAGTTTCAATTTAAATTTATTTTATTATTTATAATATATATTATTTTAATCTTTCATTAATAAGTTAATTATTGCATCATCATTGTTTCATAAATAAATTTAATTATTTAATATCTAAAAATAATAAATAAAATACCCTGATTGAGGAAATATTATTATATATTTAATGAATATTTATAGTTCAATTTATATTATGTATAAACCTGTATTAAAAATTTATTAGTTATTAAAATTTGAATCTAACCAAAATGAATAAAAAAGTATCTAATTTTTGTCCTAAGGTTGATTTGGGTCTAAAAACACTTATAAAGTAAAATTATGACATGTTTTTGGGAAATTGTATATCATTATAATATTATTTTTACCATCAATTACCCTATTAATTTTTAACCATGGTAAATAAAATTCAATAGTTTCTATTCACCAAAAATTATTTTCATCCTATTGAACCAAATTTTACATAATTATGACAACTGTGTATATTGTATTTTGAAAATCAATTCACAGTAGCAGAAAAATTACATTTTATGTAAATTCACAAATGTGCCTAGAAGGTGAGTAAAAGACACTAAAAAGATCAATAAAATATTATATATCTAGTCTTATTATAAAAAGATAAAAATGAAATAAATTTGACTAATATATTTATTATGTATATATTTTTACTTTAAGATAAATATTCATTTAAAATAATTATTTAAATAAAAAAGTCAGTTTTTTTGTATTGTGCATTTTTTCACTATTCATCAAAAAATGACTATTTTTAAAAAAATAACAAATATTCACTCTAAGATAATTTCGATATCCCGGATTAAAAAATAAATTCTATTTTACAAAATTCAATTTTTAGGAGTTTTTAAAATAAATTTTATTATTGTTCTCAAAAAGACATAAAAAGTAGTTCATTTAAGAAAATAGGTTTTCAAAATATATAATTATTTTTATTAAATGTATAAATTTAATTATAAATATGTTTTATTTATGTGAAAAAATTATAAATAAAATTTAAAATTTATTTTATACCATTAATATTACAATAGTTAATTGACAAAAAAATATATCCTTTAAATAATTATAATATTAATGTGATGTTTCATAGAAACATAATCTTGCGTATAATGAAAGCCAACTCAGTGTTGCATAAAATATGAGCTATTAAAATACTTAAAATAAATAACGTACTATGAAATATTATGGATTTACATAAGGAATAATTTTCATTATTCAGCAACCATGTACATCAATTTAAAAAATAACATTATCAAGAATCTAGTAGAGAATAATGATTTAATGATTTAATTTTTTCCGACAATATTCTAGATCATGTATGTGCTCACCAAGACATTATCAAAGGATGCCTTTTAGAATATTAAGTTTATGTTAGTTATTCCTCCTATATTTTTAAAACTTCATGATATGGTGTCATTTACCCTCTCTCATATTGACATTAGATATTTTTTTTAGAAGTGGTGAACATTGAAAACATAAATCATTTAATATAACCACGAATATGATTTATGAATAGAGAAAAATCCAACACACTCAATCATATTCCCATTAACCTCACATATCACCAAAACCAACATACCATGTCTCGATACAAATAATATCATTAAATAATATTTTAATTTATTAGGATTAGGGGATTAGATCAAGATTGATAAAAAAATCGTGATTTTTATAGTCATATCATGATCTTCTTCTATGGTATGTGGCTAATATTAATTCCATATGGGATCATGATTCCTTATTATGATCTAAGGGCTCTATTAGTCAATTTCATTATATAAATAATTATCAAATAATTGTTCCATGTAAATCATATAATACTTATTTATGTTCTATGACCAGAAACATTTATAGAAAGCTAAAATCTTTTAAATTGATTAATGTAATTTGGAAGAATATAGAAATTACTCAATTTGGAATCACTAATGCTTTATATACTGGAAGATCTGTTTTGAATGTAGATTATCAAGATTTTGATTTTTCCCCTCATGAAAAAAACCCAAATACATCAATATTTTATGAATATCCTAAATAGTTTACAATGTTTGTGTAAAAAGTATCAAAAATATATATTTCTATGATCATATGTTTATTATATCTTATAAGAAATTTAAGAGATGAAAAATTGGGTAAATGATATTATTCAGCATGAAAATAAGTTAGCAAGAATTGTATGGTAGGAATTATGGGGGCCTAATGTGATGAAGACCAATGTAATCCAATTAGATCATATAAATAAAATAATTCAGTAATGGCCAATTATAAAAAAATTGATAAACCTCATTTCATAAATACCTTTTTATGATATAAGATGTTCAAAATTATTCTCTTCTCACAAATTGTATAATATTTAATGTTCTTATGAATGCATATTTAAAAATTTACTCTTTGTATATGAGATTATCCAATATGTTTGGGGGGATATCCAATAAGGAATGGACAAGAAGGGATGATTTCTATTTTAAAATTGAATAAAAATTGTAGTTAGACTAAAAAATAACAAAAACAGGGTGCATGGATTGATATTCTTTTTGGAGGGAGGAACCCTCTTCAATGAAACATATAAAATCCATGATAACAAAGCCACATCTACAGTGAATTTGGCATCCTCAATACAAATTCCTAGGGTTTTATGTTCTATCAGCATTGAGTCTGAGTCCCTTTTTTATAGGATCCAATATAACCTAAGGATGCACATTTAAATTTAGTGAAGTTAATTTTTTGTTAGTAAAAAATGTACTTTAGAACATGGTTAATATTACTCCTCATGGAATTATTTCTACAAAAAAAATATCTAAAACAGACATTGGATGATGATGGGGAGATATAAAATCTACTTTTGGAACATTTAGTTTCATTATTTATGTATTAGTTTTGTGTTCTATCATTGCACAAAATTTTATAGAACGTTCCTCTTATAATGATGAATATATGAAAAGAAGATTTTTTGGGCACAGTTGATGTAGATAAAATGTACACTCATGGATTTTTCATTGAGATTCACAAAAGACCCATTCTATTGTGATAATAATAATTTATTTTATTTTAATTATTACCAACTAAATCCATCTTCTAAAATTAATATAGAATAAGGACACCATTTTTAATGGGGTCACTCAAAAAAGGAGATATAAATTCATTAGAATAGAAAATCATCATTTTATATTCATATAGATCATATAACCTCTAAGAGGTTTCATATTGTTAAGTAGAATTTGGGAATGATCAACCTTATGCAATCATAAATTAAATTAATATTTAATGAGTATGTTTACATTAAAAAAATCATAAAGTAAGGTTAAACACAATTCATCAGTTTTTCCTTATTAATTTCATATATTCTCTATGTTAATTTCAATGATTTTAATTTTTTAGTTTCATCACATTTTCATTTTATCGGTTTTAAATGACTGTTTTATTATAAATATATAATTTCTCATAAATATTTATAATCCTATGAAAACATTACAATGATCTATTCTTTAAATATTATGATCATCCATAACTATTTAAAGATAACATCGTAGATGTTTGGGAGATTCACCTTTTTTTCTAAATTATTCTTTTTATACTATCATTTTTTATCAAATAAGGTGATATATAATGCTCATGGAGGAAAATAACTGTTAATTTTATTATATATCTTATAAATTTAATTTTTATATTGGGAGTGTTTTATAGTACATTTTTTATAACTAATCAATTTTTTAACATAATAAAATTAAAATTTTCATTCTTAAAAAAATGCATAAAACAAATATTCTGGCCATAAATTTTTACTGGAATTATTCTAGAATAGACTCACCTCATTGGAAACTTTTTTTCTATGATAAATGTATCATGATCATATATAATTTTATATATATCAAGGAAATAAGTCAAACTGATGTTCTTATGTTTCTGTTTTTATTTCTATGAACAAAAGGAATCAATCATAGTTGTCTATGGATGAGTTTATAAATACCATCCCAGAACGTTATTCATAATGGATAATGTATACCCTTCCAGAGAGGTAATATTTACTATTTAAATTAGTTAAAAATATAAGGATGTTTATGTTTATTGATTGATAAGGTTGCAATTTATCTATATTTATGAAGAAATTCCAGATAAGTTCTTAATTTTTAGTGGAGAAGATGAATTTTAACATATAAACTCATCATAATAAGATCATAGAATATTGTAAATAATGGTTCTAAAGGAGATAATATAAAAAATTTGATTACAAATACCATGTAAAAAAGTAGTTTTATTATGTTCCACAGACATTAATTTTTTTTGGAAGTAACATAAATATGTTATCAGGAATTTCTAATGTGAACTAAAATTCTAATTTCTTATTTTATTATTTTATTTCATGGATTTTTTTTTTCTCTTAAAATTTTCTCTTTTTTAAAATACTAAATTGGGATAAAAAAATTTAAAATGAAATTTGAAATTTTTAATGTGCCTTATCAAAGGTGTTTTATGTTTCTTATGTATTATTTAATACTAATGTTGTTAATATGATGTTCCTTGAATAAAATAATGATAGATTACCTCTCTAAAGATTACTATAGGATTTTTTATCAAAAAAATTAATCATTTCAATTAAATGTTTTGTTCCATGATTTCTAGTAATGCGAATATTTTGGAGCCATTCACTTAGTTTCATTATTTTTATAGGAAATGACAATACATTTAACATGAATTTGATCAAACATGAGTTTTTTATTATATTTATTTGTTTATGGAGAATGAATTTTCAATCACTGTAATACCAGATAACATAAAAATGTTTACTAGAATCTTGTTTTCCAAATCATCTTTATATATTACATTCACTATATTTTAAGAGAAATATAGAAGGATAAGACTAACTCATTAGTAGATGAAGAAACCTGCATAATTTAATTGTATATATAGAAGTTACTCCAGATGAAGTTACAAATAACAATAATATTTTCAAAAATCCTACCACTGGAGTTTTTAACAATTTCATCTACAAATTTACTCTCCCCTTGATCAATATAATCCAAATATTATACGATAGATCCAAAATAAATATCAATAGTTCTAAAAGTTACCAGTTATTTTTCTACTTTCTAATTGTTTTTTGTTGAGATGACTTCCAATTAATGTAATAATTATCTTTGTTTGTTTTTCTTACTAATATATACGTATTTTGAGGTTTTATTATAAATTAATTAGTATTTACATTGTAATTTTTTATTTACAAATCTGGTAGATCAATGGATCCAGGTTATAGTAAAATATTTTTCAGGAACATCTGGTACAATAAAAAGAGATTCTATTGACTAGTTTAATCTAGGGATTCTAGTGGTAGGAAGACTGACCTTCCTATAGGTATGTAAATTCAATCTTACCTTATGATAATTTTAATGTCCTAGATACCATGGATCTAGTATATATATCCACTATACACTTTTCATTAAAAGTGTTGTTTTAATATATCGATTAATAGAGAATTTGGTTTTCTAGCCTATTACCCTTTTTTTCAGGTTCCCCTGAGTTATTCCTTTTTAACAATAGTTTTGTTTTTTAAATTATTCCTATATTGATTCTTGAATTAGAATTTTTTTCATTTATGAATTCCCATTGATTTTATATTTTTACTACCATTGATCATTTCGATACAATCAAATTTTTATAAACATGTAACAATATTTTTTCCTTTGTGCTAACTGAATTTATTATATTCCACGTTTTATCTATGTGTGGTATTTTTCTTTGATTATTTATTTGATATGTATTTCACAAATCTATTATTAATAATAAACTGAGGGTTATAAAACAAATTATTTTTTTAAAATATAATCTCTTCTCATGTAGTATTACAACCATTATACCTGGGAAAACAAATGTTCCTAGGTAGACCATTGATTGGGTAGATTCTATGATTTTTATGGATACTGTGTACCTAATGAGGGATAACTATATAAAAAATTATGTCTTTGATTTTTTTAAAATATTTTCTCTAATTTTATATTTTTTAAGGCTTATTACCTGGATAACCACCAACATGGATAGATGCATGACCAGAACCCCCTTGTCCCCCAATCATTATCCTTCTAGGTGGGTTTCTCTTCTATTTTTTCATAGATCCAATAACGTTTCAGTTCATTATATCACTATTGGTTTTATCTATATTAATATAAAATCACATAATTATTTCAGTTTAATAGGATTATATGATTAATAGGTTGGCGTTCTCAAGATCTTCCCATTATTATGTATTAATTTTCAAATTATTTTGAATGTTGACTTTAACAGGTGTGTGAAAATTATAAATAATATAAATGAACTACATTTACTTATCTTTTTAGAGTTTTATGAGGTTTATATATCCCTTGATAGTTCATTAGACCTATATTCCCCAATTTTGAGGACATTGGTGTCCATGATCCTTTCAAATTTCTTATAATTTCTTGAAATTTGAAAATAGAAGCAGTAACCTTATACATGAAAAATGTTAGTGAACCATGATAAGAATATTAAAGTGTTACTTTAGGATTTAAATCATTCTTCTTGTGTAGGAAAGTGGATATTTTTTTCCTTTTTATTCATTTTGGAGTACTTACTTTTCTATAATACTTGAATTTTATGAGATGGGTGTTTATGTGGTATGATAAATCAATCCCAGTGTGGCTAGTTATAGTTGATTATCTTTATCATTATGATGTGATGGTCATTGTGATCTATTAAATTAATTCAAATTTTATAAATGGGTAATACATTGGATATTTTCCAATAATAATGATAAGCAATTTGAATGGATTCTTGGTGGATGAATTACTATGTTATATGTGTGTTGTATGGAAATATATTTTGATTTTATACTAGTATACTACTTATTATGAGATATAAAAAATTCACAAGAGCCTCAGCCTAGTAGGTGAGGACTCACTAGGTGCATCTAAGAGACCCGAGATCAAATCTGGGGTGGAGGCATATTTATGGGATATTGTAGCATTACTATAGCAGCCATTGTTCGGTACTGTAGCAGCCGGAACTCTTAATCCATCTGGGCCTTCGGACCACCGGTTTGGTCCTCGGGTCCTGCAAGGATTTCAGGCCTCCCAAGGCTTTCGGTCCTCCCAAGGCCTTCTGGCCAGTTGATTTTCAAGTCCTTCAGGCCACCTTAAGGCCTTAGGGCCACCCCATGGTCTTCGGCCCACATGAATATAGGCCCCAGACACACTAAAAAAAAGGAGCAGCCCCAGAAGAGGTTTCAGAGTAGGTGCACTCACAAGAGCAGAGCCAAATGGATTGTGAGAATGAGAGGGTACAGTTATGCCATTGGTACCAGCCCGTTCTTGCATGGGAAGCCTAGCCAGATGGTCATGTAAAGGTGGAGAGCTACTATCAAGATGAAGATGCTGGGGATGGATAGTTCCTTGTAGATAGTCTGGTTAAATTCCCTAAGTCCTTCGGGTCATGTAATCTCCTAAGCCTACATGCCATGTAATCTTTGAGCCCGTGGGCCTTGTAAGGGTTCCCCCAAATCCCTTAAAAGGGGGGTTATCAAAAATCAATAATAAATGAAAGTCGTCGGGCCATTCAGGGAGATATGAAAATTCATTATAGGTTGAACATAAAAATAGTATGTTTGGCATATTGATTGTTCAGTAGATGCCAAACTATTATGAGATATATCGTTTTTTGGAAAGATCATAAGAGGATTACCAACGATTTCTGAGTATAACGAGTTAACATTAGATCGTGGTTGTTTATCTATTATATTTTATGTTTTCTGAAAGGATGGGTCGATGTAGAATGACCAAGTATGTAACTTCCCAAGTAAATAAAGAATATGACATATTCATATTGATTAATATTTTTGAATTAGATATTAATTTTAATTTAAAGGGGATGCTATGATCGATGGCATACCCCCACACACAAAAATGTGTTTCTCCGAAATCTCATGTTGCACACAAGGCTGAGTTATAATGAAAAATAATAATATAATATTATTTAAAATGGTAGTTAACGCTTAGTAGTTGTATTGGTGGGAATGAACAAAACTAACCACAATATTATTATACACGTTTGTTGAATTTTTTTACATTTATAAAATTAAATTTAGAGGCTTAAAATCAGAATGAATCCGATTTTATGCATGAAAAACTATAATATTTTTAAAAGGTTGGTTTACCACCTTTTGATAGAGATCCCATTTTAAATATAGTTATTGTCAATTTTATTTGTTACATTTTATATAATACCCTTCTTATTTATAATTAGGACATAAAATATACTTTTGAAAATTTTTTGGTATTTTTCTGATAAAGTTCATTTTTTAATGAATTGTGAAAAATACTGCATTTTAATTCAAAACTGCCTTTTAATCTAATATATTTATATTGATAGAATATTATTTTTATTGGTTTTTAAGTATAAATAGATTATATTTTTACCATTTTATAAAATTGTTGTCATTATAAGTAATATCACTTTGAAATTGAATATAAACAAGTGTCAATCTTTTGATAGTTATTATTTCTTATAAACATGTTTGTGGTTTTGACAATGGGAATTAATTTTAAATTAATTTTGGAAAATTTTGTATTTTGAATTTGGAAAAATGGATTCCATATTTAGAATTAGGAGGTCTAAATTATGTAAATATTAATATTTTATTTTCAGGCATTATGAATAATAAATTCAGTAAATATTTTATTTAACATGGTTAAATGATAAATTTGGTAAATAAGGGTAAAAAATAATATTATAATAATAATAAATTACACTAACACTTGTACTAAACCTAATGGATGATACATTGTTTACCACAAAAATCCTTGGGTTTATTATTGGACCCCATGGAGTCACTTGTAATTGAAAATGAAACTTTATAAAAAATAAATTAAAGTTATGGAAAATGAAAAATAAACATATATCTTTTAGTAAAACAATTTTATATAATATTATAAAAGTGATAGTTTAGACTATAAATATTCATCAGAAAGATAAAATAATTTTCTAAATCATGGTATTTTATTTATAATTTTTAGACATCATATAAATAAATTTTTATATGACACAATGTTGATATAGTGACTACATTATTAATGAAAGATTAAAAAAATGAGATTATAAATATTAAAATTAATTGTTTTTAAAATTTTAATGCCATATAAATTTTTTTTAGATAATTATGACATGTTATATTTCAATTAATGATTGTTTTTAGAAATAATTATGTTGGTTGGGATTTTTTAAAAATCCATGATATAAATAGTATATAAATTGACATAAATGAGTTTTTAAAACAAATATTATTTTATTAAATGATATAATAATCCTAAAAATATATGATTTGACCAAATGAAATATATGATGCTAAAATTTTCATTAATGATCAATTTTGGGTCACTTATTATTTTATTGTAAATATATTAACCATATAGTATCAATATACAAGAAGACATGGGAAAAGTTAAATGAGATAACAAACGGTTAAATAAAAAAGATAAGGATTATAAAATATCCAAAACTTGTCCAATTATTATTAGATTATTTTATATAGACTTATATTCATCTTATCTTTAAATTTAATTAGTTTTGTATATTTGAAACTGAAAAAAAAAATCTAATAAATTAATACTTTCAAACATTCCTAAAGTTCCCATCCTCCCTCTAATAAAAGGCCACCACATCTAACTAATTACTCACACCTCTCAAGTCCCTTGGATTTTCCAGCCTCTAACCAAATAAGATCCCAACATTTCTTTATTACACCTAGAAGCCTTACATTTAAAATATAGAAATTCAATAAATCCCTTTGGTTCAATCTAAGGGGAGTTACCCGATTTAAAGGTAACATAATCTCTCAAGTTCTCTTTATTTATTCAACTTATTCACTCATTATTATATTAATTTTCATTTATTAAATAAGAACACAGTATACTAAATATACTAGTATGTTTTTATGATAATGATTCTAACCAAACATCTACACACCTCCATATAATGTATACAAACATATTGTTTCTGTTGACAGTGAACTACTGCCGCACAAAACGTTGATTTTTCAATTATCTCCTAATACCTCTCTTTGTGTACATTATGATGGAAATATAATTATATGAGTTATATGTTATATTTATATTGCCTATATGCTTCTGTATTTTTCATTTTTATCATACCTTTTTGATTTCCATAATGGGTAAATATGATAATTTCATTTGAGGAAGTGCAAACTACCGACTCCTCAATGTGATATGACTCGTTCATTCCATAAGTGAAATGTATAATGGTGGTAGTTAATGAAATTATATATGATATTATATTGTAATTATAATTTACCTATGTATCATTAATTTTTCATTCCATTAAATACGAAATATAAATTAATTATGTGTTCATGCGTACGTACAACATATCATCTCCTTGAACAGTGCATTTCATTTTGTATCTCTAAATGTTATGTACAATTATAAACACATATATATACTAGATATATATGATATATAAATCATGAATATCATTCTGGAGATAATGTAATTATTACCACATGGACAACTTGTGATTATAAGAAGTCCATTTTTTACTCAAGTTCCAAATATCGACAAAATAACCGTTATTAACTTAAATGATATTGTAATATTTATAACATGGTAATAAGTGATATGAACAAAATAATAAACTTGATAAAGGTTCTAAAGAAATTAGAAAATAACTTTAGTATAGTATTCAGGAGATTAAATAACTAACGAGTCAAGACAAACATGAGGTAAGGGACTTCATCTAAATCATCATTCATTGAGGCATATTTTGATTTTTACATGACTTTATTTTATAAGTTGTATAATAAACCCCTTATAATTTTAATTTTATTCAAAGGGAATACATTTTCTACATAGCATTTTACTAAATGACAAAGGTAATGTTTTTTTAATGTATTCAGTGACAACAACCTTTCCTCCACCATGAAAATTATTTGATATTTGGATTTATTAATAATACATAGTGTTTTTTTAAGTAATAAAAATACCATATACTCTTTTAAGTATTTTGGTATTGAAAATGGTTTTTAGAAAGGATTGATTTTGTCAATATATTTGAAATTTTATATTGTGATTCTAATTGGAAATGTTATCTTTCCATTATGGTTGTTTGTGTGTTATGATTATGTTATGATTCTTGGGCATTACCTACACATATGTGTGGTTTCGTGATAAACCTAGGGCAAGTGATCTCGGGATAGGTCTCCAATGCATTGGGTAACACAGCGGAGGTAAAAATTAATGTTTCTCTTAAGGGATTTTGAGAATTAACTGTGATGGGTATTCCAACGTAACTCCCTATATAGATGTGAAATCTACAATGTAGGTATGTTATGGATGCCACAAGTTAGCTTTATGGTTTATTATTTCAATCTGTTATTCATAAATATTATGATTTTTGGAATGTTAATGATTAAAAAGTATGATTTTATCGATTTGTATGTGTTGATTGAATAATGTTTTGATTCCTTATTTTATAACCATTACTGGGATTTTTATGCTCATTCCATGTTTTTAAAATGTTTTTCACATGTTAGAAGGAAGGGTAAGTGAATGGATGAATTCAAGATTATTTATATCAAGAAAATAACTATTGTTTTATTTATGGAATTTTATTATTGTGTTAAAATTGGATATAGTATATGTTCCTAATTTGTTGTTTTTGAGATGTAATGTAATATTTATGACCTAATTATATAAAAATGTAGACCTGAAAAGATCCTTAATTTGAATTATTAACCTAATTCAAGATTGTGTAATGTTTAAGGTTAGGGCCTTATAGTTGGTATAAAAGGCCAGTTTCGACAGCTTTAGGAGTTAGGAAAATTTTAAATTATTATCCATAAATTAATTTATGGTAAAATTGAAATGATATAGAATTTACCGATTACCATGTTTCTTAATTTAAGATATGTTTGCTCATAATGGTTTTTCATAGAGGAAAAATGGATATTGTGCTTGGATGGCATAAAGAGAGAAATTACCTTCTAAAGCAGTATCATGAGTTGGTTCGAATCTGATTGAATAGTTTTATACAGTGATGGATCAGTTGACTCAGGTGATAAATGGTGCATGTTTTTATTGAAGATATTTTGGTGTATTCCAATAGAAAAGAAGAACATGAAAGTAATCTGAGTGTTATCATGCAAACATTAAATGAAAATAAATTGCATCGGAAATTCAAAAAGTGTGAGTTTTGGTTACAATAAATTTCATTACTTGGTCACATTATTTTTAAAGATGGTATAACTATTGATCCTGATAAAACTAAAAAATTTGAAGAAAGGAAAAGACCCACAAAAGTAACTGATACCTGTATTGTTCTTGGTTTATATGGTTATTAATATATGTTTGTTGATACATTTTCATGGTTATCTAACCCATTGACTATATTATCTTGAAAAGGTGTTAAGTTCATCTGGACAAAATAATGTGATGCTTTTTTTCACAAATTTAAATAAAGATTGGTGAATTCTACAGTATTGGCTTTACCTTTCAGAAATGGTTAGTTCGTTGCCTAAAGTGATGCTTCATTGAATAGAGGTGGTTGTTTCCTAATGTAAAAAGATCTGGTAATTTCTTATGCTTAACATCAATTGAAACCTCATGAGTCAAATTACCCTACAAATGATTTGGAATTACTTACTGCTGTTTTTACTTTAAAAATTTGAATGCACCATATGAATGGAGTAAAATGTGAAATATATACGTACCACAAAATTTTAAAGTATATATTCAATAAGAAATAATTAAACATGAGACATAGTAGATGGTTGGAATTAATTAAAGATTATGATTTCACAATAAATTTCCATCCATGAAAGGCAAATAAAGTGGCTGAGTCTGATTCAAAAATGTAATGCTACATTAACCATGTTATGTTCGGAATAAGATCCTTTGATTAACGATTTCATACACTTTGGAAGATAAGTTGTTGGTGAAATAAATTCATCTTTTTGTTTCAGTTTTTAGTAAAATCATCTCTATTAGAGAGAATAAATAAAGAACAGAAGGAAGATACTCAGTTGCATAAAAAAGGTTTAGTTGGTTTAGAAGGGTATATTTCCTAAATTTAACATTGATAATGATTGTATTTTGAGATTTGGGAAGAGATTATGTGTGCCTTCTTATTCACAGTTGAATAATGACTTGTTATGTGAATCTCATAGTTCTCTGTTTTTAGTATATCCCTGTAGTACTACGATGTACAAAGATCATCATGAGTATTACTGGTTGGATAGAATGAAGAGAGATATTTTTGACTTTACTGTGATGTTTTTGACTTTTCAACAGTTTAAAGAAGACCATAGTTACCAAAATGAATAATCACCCTTTACTGGTTCCAAAGTGGAAATGGGAATATATATCCATGGACTTCGTTGTGGTATTACTAAAGACATCTCATGAAAATAATGAAATATGGGTTTTTGATGATCGATTGGCTAAATCTACTCATTTCCTTCCTATAAAAGATACTATGTCTCTAGATTTACTTTCTTCATTGTATGTTAAAGACATAGTCAGGTTTCATGGAGTTCCCCTCTCCATTGTATCTGATCATGATACCAGGTGTACTTATAACTTTTGAAAAGGCCTTCATAAATCATTGGGTACTGAATTAAATTTTAGTACAGCATTTTATGTTTAATTAGATGGGAAGTCAGAATGAATAGTTCAAACATTTGATGATATTATATTTGATTTCTCAATGGATTAACATGGAATTTAAGACCAACATGTCTATTTGGTTTCATTTTCATATAATAACAGCTTTCATTCCAGTATACATATGGCTCCATTTGAGGCATTATATGGGAAGCGGTGTTGAACTCTATCTTTTTTGGATGAAGTAGGTGTAATGAAACTAATGGAATCAGAATTTGTAGAAGAGATGGTAGAAAAAGTTCATTTGATTCAAAAGTACTTGAGAATAGATCAAAGTAGGAATAAACGTTATGTAGATAACCATAAGAAGGATCTTTATTTTGGGGTAGGTGATCTTCTATTTCTCAATGTTTCTCTATATAAATGTGTAATTTGTTTTCGTAAGAAGGTAATGTTGAGTCTGAGGTTGATTGGACCCTATGAAATCCTAGAGAAAGATGGAATAGTTTCCCACAGAGTGCATTTACATCAATGTTTGTCCCAGGTACACAATTTTTTCATGTTTCAATGTAGACAAATTATATGCTGAATCCATCTCATGTTTTGAGTCCATAGGTAGTTCAGTTGGAAAAAAATATTTCATGTGAGAAATAACTAGACAAGAATTTATTACCAAAAATAGAAACTATTGTGGAATAAATTAATTCATCAGGTGAAGGTTTTCTGGAAAAATCATGTGGTTGAAGATGTAACATGGGAATCTAAAAATGATATGAGGGATATATATGCCCATTTATTTGATTAGTGAATAAAATAGTGGGGACACAATTTCCAAATGGGTGAAGTATTTAACAGCCTAGGTACATAATTAATATGACATTTTTATATTTATTAATATTTTTGAATTAAATATAAATTTTACGATAAAAGGTATTCTATGTTCGATGATGTACTCAACATGCAACAATGGGTTTCTGTGAAATGTCATGTTGGACACAAGACTTATACATACTGAAAAATAATAACATAATATTTTTTTTTAAATTTTAGTTAACTCATAGCTATTGTATTGACAGGAATGAATAGTACAAACTAAAATATTATTATACATGTTTCTTAAATGTTTTTACTTTTATCCAACAAAATTTAGTGTATTAAAATTAGAATGAATCCAATTTTAATCATGAAAAACACTAATATTTTTAAAAGGTCATTTTACAGCCTTTTGATGGAGAACCCCTTTTAAATCGAGTTTTTATCACTTTTATATGTTCCATTTGAAAAAATAAACATATTCACTAGAATTTGGGCATAAAGATTTACTTTGGGTATTTTTTTGGCATTTTTCTAATAATGTTCATTTCTTTAAGGAATAGTGAGAAATACTGCATTTTAATTCAAAACTGTTGTTTAATATAATTTATTTATAAATTTAGAATATTATTTTTAAAAATTTTAAAGTGTAATTAGATTATATTTTTTCAATTTAATCCAATTTTGTTCATTGTATGTAATTTTACTTTTAAATTGGATATAAGCATGTGTCTATCTTCTGATTGTGATTATTTCTTAAAAACACGCTTTTTGGTTTTGAAAACGGGATTTAATTTTAATTTAATTTCAACAACTTCTGTATTTTGAAATTGGAAAAGTGGATTCAATATTAGGAATTATGAGGTCTATATTCTATAAAGAGGTAACTTTTATTTGCAGTCATTATGAATAGTAACTTTATTATAAATTTTATTTACCATAATTAAAGGGTAAATCTGGTAAATGAAGGTAAAAATAATATTATAATAGTATTAAATTACACTAACACGTGACTTAACCCTATTTGATGATACATGTTTGACCATCGGTATCCTGGGGTAGATTTTGGGACCCAAAGGAGCCACTTGTATGTGAAAAAAATCCAATAAAAATTAATCTAATGTTGAGTAAAATGTAACATAAACATATATATTTTAGTAAAAAAACTTTATATAGGGTTATATTATTGATACATTTGACTATAAAAATTTATTTTAAAGATAAAATGATTTCCTACACCATGGATTTTTATTTATAATTTTTTGACATCATATAAATAAATTTATTTATGACATAATGGTGATGTAGTGATTACATTATTATTGAATGATTTAAATAAATGAGATTATAAATGTTAAAATAAATTTATTTTGAAACTTTTTATTCCATCCATGAAATTTAGAGAAAATTATGACCTTTTATATATTAAATAATGATTTTTTTAAGTAATCTTGTTTTTTGGATTTTTTAAAAAGTCCTAATAGGAATAGTGTATAATTTGACATAAATGCGTTTTTAAAATCAAATATTATTTTATTAATTGATATAATAACCATAAAAATATAATATAATGCTGAATAAAAAATATTATGTTACAAAGGTCATTAATGATCCATTTATTGGTCTCTTTTCATTTTATAGTAAATATATTAACCATATATTATGAATATACAAGATGACATGGTAAAAGATAAATAAGATAACAAAGGGTTAAATAAAAAAGATAAGGATTAAAAAATATTCAAATCATTTAAAATTATTATTTTATGATTTTATTTCTTCCTATATTCATCTTATCTTCTAATTCAATGAGCGTTGGGAATTTTGAAACCATAAATTTAATTATAATAAAATAATACATTCAAACATTCCTAAAGTGCCCATCTTCCCTCTTATAAAAGGCCACCAACTATAACCCGTTAATCACATCTCTCAAGCCCCTTGGATCATACAAAATATAATACAATAAGCTCCCAAAATCCCTATATTCCATTTTGCATCCTTAATTTTGGAATAATGTAATTCAATAAAGCTATTTAGTTCAAACTAAAGGGAGTTACCTGATTTAAAGGTAACATCTTCTCTCAAGTTCTCTTCTTTTATTCAACTTCTTCACTCCCTATTCTATTATTTTTCGTTGATTAAATAACAGAACAAGTATCCTAAATATACAAGGATGTTTTGATGATAATTATTATAACTACACATCCACACACCTTCATCTAATAGATACAAACATACTATTTCTTTGGAAAGCGTACTACTATCTCAAGAAACGATGATTGTTCAATTATCTTCTACCTCCTATCGAGTTGTCCATTATTATGGTACTTCCTTTATATGTGATATATATTATATTTATATTGTCTCTATGATTCTTTTTTTATTTATATCATACCTTTATGGGTTCTATTGTGGGTAAATATGATAATTTCATTTGAGGAAGTGCGGACTACCGCCCACTCAAAGTGATATGACTCGTTCATGCCATATGTGGAATGTATAATAGATGGAGTTAATGAAATTATATACTATATTATTCTAGAATTAAAATATAACCATGTATCATTAATTTTTCATTCCATGAAATACATAATAGAAATTAAATTAGTGTTCTTGTGTACGTACAGCTTACCATCTCTATTAACGGTGCATTTGATTTCTTATCTCCAAATGTTATGCACTATTATAAACACATATATATAGTAGATATAAATGATATATATGATATATAAATAATGATTATAAATTTGGGGATAATGGAATTGTGACCACATGGACAACTTGTAATTATAATAAGTTCATTTTTGGCTGAGGTACCAAATATTAACAAAACAACTGATAATAACTTAAATGATTGTGTAATGTTTATAACATTATAATAAGTGATATAAATGAATAATACACTTAAAAAAGGTTATAAAGAATGTTGAAATTAACTTTACTTTATTATTCATCAGATTAAAGAACAAACGAGTCAAGTTGGACATGAGGTAAGGGACTTCGTCTCAATCACCTTTCAGTGAGGCATATTTTAATTTTTACACAATGTTATTTTATACATTGTATAATAAACACCTTTATCTTTTAATTTATTTAAAATGGTTTCCTTTTTTTAAAATTGTGTATTAATATATGATCAAGGTAATGTTTCTTTTTAATGTACACGGTGACAATGACCTTTTCACCACAGCGAGCATTATTTGATATTTGGATTCCTTAACATGCCAGAGTTTTTTTAAAGAAAATAAATACCATGTACTCTTTTAACATATTTTGGAATTGAAATTGTATTTGATAATTTATTTATTGTGTTAATATATTTAAAATTTTATATTGTGATTGAAATGTGAAAATGATATCTTTTCTTTATGCCAGTTCATGTTTTATGATTATGCTATAGTTCTTGGCCATTGTTTACGCATATGGGTGGTTCCATGATAATCCTAGGGTGGGTGAGCCCAAGATAGCTCTCCAATGCATTGGTTAACGTGATGGAGGTAAATGTTAATGTTTCTCCAAAGAGATTTATGGAATATACTGTGATGGGTATTCCAACATGTCTCCCTATGTAGCTGTGAAATATACAATGTAATTATGTTATGGATGCCAGAAGTTACCTTTATGATTTATGATTTCCTTATGCTATTCATAAATCTTATTATTTTTTGTAGAATTTTAAACATCGAAAAGTATGATTTCATTGATTTTTATGTTTTGATTGACTATTGTTTTCTTTCCTTGTTTTATAACCCTTACTGAGCATTTTATGCTCATCCCATGTTTTTGAAATGTTTTTCATATGCTATAAGGATGTGTAAGTGAATGGAAGAATTCCAGAAGATTTATATCACGAAAATAAATCATTTTTTATTTTATGAGGTCTATTATTGAAAAAAAAATTGGATAGAGTATAGCTATCTACATTGTTATTTTAGATATGTAATGTCAATGTTATGACCTAATTCTCAAAAAGTATAAACCTGAAAAGATTCTCAATGTGATTTAGAATCATAATTCAAGATTATTTAATGTTTAAGGTTGGTACCTTATATAGTATACCATATTTTTGGAATATTTATGAGTCCGTGGATCCTGATTTGATATCTAGAGTGTAAAGACCATGAATAGGCTGGTGCAGACTTACCATATATCCAAAAATATATGATATTGTGTGTTGATGATAAAAAAATTTATATAATTTTATTATATCGATACTTAAAAATGATACTATATAAGGTATGTGTGGTCATTCACCGATAATATTTTATATCCTTCTATGATTATGAAATGTTTTTTATTGTTGTCGGTTGTCCCCATATCAATGTATTCATTCATTAGTATATATTAGATTGATTTAAATAAAATATTTTTGGTTTCCAATGACATAAATTAGTCCAATGATTCATGTGATCGTTAATGGGAAATAATAAATCATGGTTCATTATATAGTTATTGACAATGTCTTTATTCCTATGGGATGATCTTGGGATGGTTTTTAAAATGGAGAGATAAAAAATTTTGAGGCCTTATACACTCTTTTTATTTTTTTCTACATTATTTATTACATTTTAATCTATTTATTTTATATTATTTTCCTATTGGGTGAATCTAAATTTGATTGATAAATTTATTATATTTACATTGGGCTCATATTTTTTGTATAATGATATATGTTTTTATGGTTAGATTAATATTGTAATTCCTATATTTTATTGTAATATTATAAAGAATATTTTTTTATTACATTGATATTTTTTATTATTATCTAGAAGGTGGTATTTCCTATTGACAACATTGATACGACCTCACTAATACACATTCGACTATAGCATATACAGAGGCACGTTTGAGGTTATATAGTTCCCCATATCATGCTTTATATAAGGGTATCAAGAAAATGACATTAAACACCAAAAGGATTGTACAAGAAAATAATCATCGGTGAGTTTTCATAAATAATTATTTAATGGTGTCAATATAAAGGCAATTTTAATCCCATAGGTTGATGTTTGAATTATAATTTGAATTCAAATATTCTGTAAAATGGTATCAAATTTACTATTATTATTGTATTATTTTATATGATTCCAAAATAATCATGTATGTTATTATATTTTTTAAATATAACAATGGTTATACTTTTTTGAGGAAAATTTCTGATACAATTATTAAGACGCATAAAATTACTAGATATTATTAATCTCACATGTATTTCAATCCAAAAATATCAATGGTCATATACCTCTTGAATGTACCATAAAATCACTCATTATTTATAAAAAGGTAAAATCTAACAATGACATGTTAGTATTCATATTATATGAAATTAAATATATATTAATTTATTATAATTACTTATATAATAAGGTGTATATGATAATGAATAATATAATTAATACATTATATGTTAATTTTGAAGTTCAATAATTGAATCTCTTGAAATTGATATGTATATTTGAATATAATAAGATATTTATTTATATTTTTTATAAATTTTTGTATGTTACTCAAGATAATCAAAATGATAGTTTAAAACTAATATTCATTAGGTTATTTACTGTAATGAGCTTACTCGGATCGCAAATGACTTCATTTGATCTTCCACATCACCATAGGCATTCCATGAATTGATGGGGTTGGGGAATATAATAGAGTGTCTAAAAGAATAATTGGGGTATGATTTTCCCCCTTTATGTGAAATTCTATATCAATTTTAAATTTTTCGATAAATATTTCATTAACTATTTTTAATGGACAATTTTGAAAAATAAAATGGTATCCTAGAAATTTTGGTTCACATGTTTTTCATTTTTTGAATCCCATAACACTCATCTATATATATTCAGTTGATAACACATTATATTAAAAACATAAAATCATTAAATATACAATAAATAATACATATGCATAAATAGTAAAATAATAAATAAAAATTTTTATGGAGATGTGTAAAAATATACCCATTCGGTTATTGTCCAAATACACTCCACATCTTGATAGAGTAATGTCCTACTTACCAAAATTATGTTAATAAATTGACCATATACAATGTTTTCTTTCTATACCTTCTTTTATCTAAAATTTAATACATGAAATAGCAAATTCACTATGTTTTATATACATGGTGTGAGTACAAAACTTCATATGAAATTTCTATTGATGCTCCCAACATAATACATTACATATTTATATGCATGTATGATATTAGATTATATGAGATAAAATTACAACATACTAATTTCATCAAAAAATACTGAACAATAGTATCAAATTGCACATTTTAATAATAAATCATTAACATAAAACCATTTTGTTGATATTATATATGATTACTATAACGCAGTGGAATCAGGTACATAATTTTATCCATTCTCAATAACCAAACATACCACTATCAAGAATTCATCAATAAATAGAATAATAGACTATTTTCTCTTATTCTAAACCATAAAGTGTATACAACTTTGAAAGGGGGTATATTGGTGAAAGAACATAAAACACCATTCCTATTAAAAAGGGTAGACTTCATTCAATTGTATGAGATTTTTTCATGTCCTATTATAAAAAAATTATAGTATATATAATTACATCTCATCAGACACACACACACAAACATAGTGATATATATATGTATATATAATGTTCATATTGTTTACACATGTGCCTGAATAACATGTGAATCCATGAGAACTTTTTGTGACATCAGTAAATATATTTTCTTAATAATTGAAGGTCGTGCAAGAAATTTATAAAAAAACATATCCTTCAACCTATTTATAAAAAATAACCAGAATATACATAATAAGTATATAAATAATTATAATTTATAAAAATTTAAAAATGTGGTAACCCTTATTAGGTACTTGTGACATCTAGATATGTAATCTATAATAAAAAACAAAACACATTCACCATTTTACATTAAAAATAAGCATTTTAAAATAACTAAAATAAAATATATAAATTCAGGGAAAAGAGAATTAAATAATATTATTAAAATAAAAATAATTCATAAACACATTATAATATTTACATGAATAATTAGATACATATTTGATGTTATTAATATTTTCATAACTTTTTATTTACTCTCTTTACTGATTTTTAATGAAAGGTGAATAATTGTTGTGAAACACCCATGTTTTCATATTAAATGTTATTTTTAGCATTATTTGAATTAATTAAATCGAGTCAATTAACTATTTTAATTATAACTATTACCCTACATATCCAAATTAAATTTATTTCATTTTTATAGTTCCTTACAGAAATTAAAACATTTCAATATACGGGACCTTTGGCCAAATCATCCCTTTTAAGGGTCATATGGACCACCCAAGAAGGCCTAAAGAATCTATGAAGAATCTAGATCAGACATGATATTGGAATTACTAGGCTCTATCCATAAGACCAAATTTGATTATACTCCAGATTTGGTTCATGATTATCCTAATGAATCCTGGATAATAATTTCAATGCCCAATCCATAAATAAAGGGTCCCAACAAATTCATTGAAACTCAGGCCACCATTCCGGCTGGTAATTAAAATCAGTACAGTATTCATGACTTTTCTCCTTCTCTAGACATACAGTTTAGATATGATTTTGCCCTATGAAAGCTATGATATGGGTGGATATATTTACGGAATAAAGTGATCTAATTTGAAATCATTTTCTTATTGATAAACCCATTCACATTTTGGCCTTCTAAAAAGTATGCATTGAAATGGAAAGATTAAAATTGTTTACTAAAAATGCCATAACATTGGATCCTTAAGTCCAATGGCCACAAAAATTTCAATGTAGATAGAGGAGATAAATATATAAATCATTAAAGAATATAATATCTAGAGATTTTCCTGTATAATTTATCAAAGTGGCGATTCAAGTGGAGGGGCAGTTTTGGAATTCAAACAGCCCACAATATTGGGATATAAATACATCCCCCCTCCTCTCCATGCAAGAGGTTGGAAATTCAGAATAGAGGAGGATAAATTAGAATGACCCGGGATATATAAAAAACATGGTAGGAAATTCCAAACTCTTGTTTTTACTTGATAGACCCTTTCTCCTCTATTTTATTTCATTTACTTTTGTGCTTTTCTTCATTTGTAATCTCGTATGTGTTGTTTTCGTAATTCTGTTTTAGTGAATTCTTCTTCATCATATTACATTTTAATCATCCACCCTCTATTCTTAAATATTAATTCTATTAAAATATTTTAAATTATGTTGAATCCCATTCCCTTATTTTTCTTCCTCATTCAATTGAAATTCTATTTTTAATTCTCATCATAGTTTGTGTGTGTCTGTTCAGCGCACAACTATTTTCTTATCCCATTTTCTTTCTTTTATTATTAACTCATCGTCATGAACATAATAGTCCAAATATCTAATAATCTTAATGGATTAGTAAATCAACCATTGGGGTGAGTTAATATTTTGTGATGTTAAGTGATTGATAGTATTTTCTGGATGAGTATTATTTAAATTAACATTGGTTATATTAGACTTAACATATAAAGGATTAATGACATATTTTGTTTACTGTATGGATTCCATGTATTATTAGAACCATAAATACACTATCAAACCCAAATATGATTAATATTAGAACCCTATGTTAAGTTAAGTCTTGGATTAAATCCTTAACACTTGGGAATTCCAATCAACGTCAACTTGTGACTTGCGTGTTAATTTAATGCAATATAAAGCAAGGCTAGATGATATCACAAGATTAACTACCTAATGATGAACTCACCAAAATATTTATCAATTTAATAATTAAATATTAATTAATCAATCATTTCTATTAAGATCTACAAAAAATATAGCGACCCGGCCTTTTATTACATTACTATTACATCATTTCAAACATAAACTTCATAATAATATTACACATGGAGGATCCAGAGGTTTAGTGTCTTGGGCAAACTAGGACTACATATAACAAGTACAACATCAAGCATAAAAATTCATTTAATCTCTTCTTGTATAGCTTCTTAGTAGCACTTGTCCTCTCCTTAGTACATGTAGCCACCTGAGGATATACATCAAAAGGGGTGAGCTAAAAGCCCAGTAAGAGGATAGATAAGAACAATATAGCATGGGGTGAGCATAATCATGACATAGGAAGAAGATCTTGAACATGAGAGGAGCATAAACAATAAACTTGAAACGTGGCAAAGCATAAAAATGTAACATCATGTCTTAGTGGTTAACTACCACACATAATTGTGAACAAAGCTAGCATCATGTTCACGCATCATTTCACATTTACTCATGAGATTCATCACTTTACCCAATGCATTGGAGCGCTATATAATTCCGGGCGCACCCGTCACATTTAAACATTCATATTGCGCTATATAATTCCGGGCGCACCCGTCACATCATAACATTATCATTATCATGCTTGCCACATAGAACACATATCAAACATGTACATAAATAACCCATGGAAAGGAATGGGTTTCATAATAACACATTTATAAGCTTTGGGTTCCCAAAAGGAAGAGGGAACAACATACTTGATATAAGAGCCATCATCCTTGAGTGAGAGGCAAAATGTGAGATCTTGAAAGAAGAGTTCTTTTGGAAAACATTTTGATGGACATAAAAACCAGTGACAAACATTTATATCCCAGAGAAGTAAAGGAAATTATGAACAAAAGACCTTTGAGGAGTAACCACATCAAAAATGGAGTGAAAGAGGGAGAACCCGAAGGAAGAAAATTGGGTTCGAGATTTCCCCTTACCTTGTACTCGAATGCCTCCTTCTATTTAATGTCCTGTATAATGACATTATATTCATTAATTAGAAATTCCAGAACCTTTTATACATTAATAGGGTTCATTCTGGTTTCATTATTTCATATTATGTTCCTTTGGATGACTTATAGAGTTTAAAAAACATTGATCGGGGATGTTCGTTTTCATGGTTTTCTTGAGCGGTCCACTTGCATTCTTAATTTGATGTTTGGGTAGATCATGGGGAAACATCCAGAATTGATATTACATGTTATTGATAATATTACAGAAGCTTGAATGATTTTATAATGACTTATATTATATCCATGTGGCCTAATCATTAGATAATAATTAAATGAAAATTATTTGGGTTAATTTGAGCGGTTTTTGGATCACAACGAACTCATTTTAACATTTCACTTAGTAATATGACCATATGTTATTTCCAGAACTTAAAATAGAACATAATACATATAAAATATTCTGGTTCAACCATAAAAATGGTTTCATGACCAGATTGAAGATATAAATGGAAGAAGAGAGCATGTTGTTTTTGAAGGTGATAAATTATCACCACATGAACAACGTTCTCTTTAATAAAATAAAAGGAAGAGGGAAAGGGTGTGGGGTGATATAATATACCATTAGAATCATAATATTACAGTATAAGTATAGTACTGGAGTTACAAAACAATTTGGATGAAGATAGGTAGGGAGAGATCAAGAGAGGAACTTGAACTTGAAAGGAAATTAAAGGAGAAGAGGGAGAGAAATCACCTTTTGGATCCTCCTCTTGAGAACCTCCTTAAGGGCCTAAGCTTGGTCTTTTGATGAGACCAGAAGCTCTTGGACGTGGGGGAGAGGCTAGGGAAGATGATTGGGCAGAGCTTAGAAAATGCTTGAAGCTTGAGAGGTGTGGTTTGGCAAGAGGAGGGGGAGGCCTTATTTATACATGAGGTGGGAGGTGTTTTTGGAATAAATTATTAAATAAAATAATATATCATAAGTTAGACTTGTAATAGTAGTTTTTTGACATCCTAAATCATATATTAATATAATAGAATTCGTTTTAGGGTTTAACTATTCTTTATAAGTCGAATTCATTAATTTATTAAAAAGGAAAGTGAAAGGAAGAGAAAAAGTCACTTTAAGAAATCACTTTTTGACTTTAAGCTATCACTTTTGGACTTTAAGCTTTGGAAAGTTCTTTTTAGGTTTGACAATTGGATCTATTGTATTTCAAGGAAAAATTTATGAAATTAAATATGTTTTGGCCGAAACTAAAGTTCTAGAATGTTTATGTCACCATTACATCATTAATGATGCAATTTAGTGTACACCGATTATGCGAAAAACTGTATTTTTTACTATTCACCCGAAAATTGAAGTATTTCAGAATAAACCCAAAAATTTACCCCTACCATTTTTCGACGTGTAGAATCCAAAAATGATGTCCAATTTTCAAAAATAATTTTATAAATATTATTAATTTAATATTTAATTAAAATCATAATTTACTTAAAAAAAACAGTTTTTAAAATTAAAACTGATTTTGTAGTTCTTTTAAAAATTACTTAGGGTCTTATAATATTATCTAAAAACTATTAGACATTGATTCAATAGTTTATAAATATATTTCAGGAAAATAAATATCCTTTTAAATTAATTAATTAATTATAATTAATTATTTATGACTTATAAAATACCAAAAACGTTTACTAAGGTCAAATTGTCACTTTCTATGATGTCTAAATTTTAATTTATTATTCATAGGTAATTTTACTCTTAGTTACTATTCATAAGGGTCATATTACTATTCATAAGGATAGGTTACTATTCATAAGGGTAGGTTACTATTCACCAAAAATTGTTTTTGTTTCATTGGACTTCAAAAACTATCTTGAACACAACCGTGAATGTTGGATTTTTAAAATTCCAAACATAGGGGTGACAAAATTATGTTTTAAAGGTCACTTATCACTTAGTAGTTCATTATTTTGTGTTTTTATGACATAGATAAAAGAAGGGAATTTTCCATTTAAAAACTTTGGGTCGTTACATTCTTCCCCCCTTAAGAAATTTCGCCCCCGAAATTTCACTTTACACAAACAGGTGAGGGTACTTCTCCTTCATTGCCTCTTCTGGTTCCCAAGTTGCTTCTTCAAACTTTTGGTTCCTCCACAACACTTTGACCAGGCGGGTTGTCTTGTTGCGTAGAACCTTATCACTTCGGTCCAGAATTTTTACCGGCTGCTCCTCATATGAGAGATCATCTTCCAGTTGTACCAACTCTGAGTTTAGTACATGTGAGGGGTCTGGAATGTACTTCCTCAGTAGTGATATGTGAAACACGTCATGGACTTGAGCCATATTCGGTGGAAGTGCTAGATGATAGGCCACGGCTCCTATACGATCAAGGATCTCAAAGGGGCCAATGTACCTTGGGCTTAGCTTCCCTTTCTTCCCGAATCGCATGACTCTCTTCCATGGAGATATTCGAAGGAAGACTTTATCTCCAACGTCAAACTCCAAGTCCCTTCGACGATTGTCAGCATAGCTCTTTTGCCGACTTTGAGCAGCTTTGATATGTTTTTGGATGGCTTGAACCTTCTCTGTCATCTCTTGAACAAGATCGGGACCAAGTAGTTTTCGTTCTCCAACTTCATCCCAACAGGTTGGAGTTCTACATCGCTTCCCATAAAGAGCTTCATACGGAGCCATCTGAATACTCGAGTGGAAGCTATTGTTTTATGAGAACTCAACCAATGGAAGGTGCTGATCCCATCCACCTTTGAATTCAAGAGAGCATGATCTTAGCATATCTTCAAGTGTCTGAATAGTCCTTTCAGACTGGCCATCAGTTTGGGGGTGATAGGCCGTGCTGAAGTTTAATTCAGCACTCAAAGCATGTTGAAGGCTCCTCCAAAATTTAGAAGTGAACCTTGGATCACGGTCAGAGACAATCGAGAGTGGAACGCCGTGCAACCTCACTACTTCCTTCACATATATCCTTGCAAGTTGTTCAAGTGAGAGGTCTTCCCGAATAGCGATAAAATGGGCAGTCTTGGTGAGTTGGTCAACCACAACCCATATCGCATTATTTCCTCTTGACGTTTTCGGGAGGCCCATGACAAAGTCCATAGTGACATTTTCCCATTTCCACATGGGTATAGGCAATGGCTGCATCATACCTTTGGACTTTTGCCGCTCAGCTTTAACTTGCTGACACACCAAGCACCTTGATATATATTCTGCAATCTCCTTCTTCATGTTATCCCACCAGAAGTGTTCTCGGAGATCACGATACATCTTGGTACTTCCAGGATGAATAGAGAAAGTTGAGCTATGTGCATTATCCAATAGCTCCTTCTTTATTCCAGGTGATGAAGGCACACAAAGCCGCGTTCCAAACCGAATCACACCATCATCGTCGATATGGAACTCTTGCAGCTTTCCTTCCTTTACTGCATTCACCCTCTTTTGTATCTCCACATCATCCCTTTGTGCTTCCTTGATCTTCTGTTGGATGGATGGTTGCGCAATCATTTGGGCAAGGTAGGATGTATCCCCTGCCCTTACGATTCCCAAATCCATCCTTTGCATATCCAAGAAGATAGGGTCTTTCTCAATCCTCAACATGGATAGAGTAGTAGGTTCTTTCCTGCTTAGAGCATCAGCTACCTTGTTCGCCTTTCTAGGATGATAGTGAATAGAGCAATCGTAATCCTTGATTAGCTCTAACCATCTCCTTTGACGCATGTTGAGCTCCTTTTGTGTGAATATATACTTTAGGCTCTTGTGGTCGGTGTATATGTCACACTTCTCACCATAAAGGTAGTGCCGCCAGATTTTCAAGGCAAAAATCACGGCTGCCAGCTCTAGATCATGCGTCGGGTAGTTCTGCTCATGGATCTTCAACTGTCGTGAGGCGTAGGCTATCACATTATCATTTTGCATGAGTACACAACCCAAGCCTTTCTTTGAAGCATCACTGTATATCACAAAACTTTCTCCACTTTTCGGTAGTGTGAGTACAAGTGCAGTGATTAGCCTTATCTTTAGCTCCTTGAAGCTTCCCTCACATTCATCCGTCCAGACATACTTTACCCCTTTCCTTGTTAACTTAGTTAGCGGGTTTGACAATCGTGAGAAGTTTCTCACAAAACGTCGATAGTACCCAGCTAATCCAAGAAAACTACGGATTTCTGTGACACTAGAGGGCCTGGGCCATTCCTCAATCGCCTTTGTCTTCGAAGGGTCCACAGAAATTCCCTCGCTTGTGATCACATGTCCCAAGAACGTGACTTGATTCATCCAAAAGTCACACTTGCTGAACTTGGCGTACAACTTCTCCTTTCTCAATGTCGCCAACACAAGTCTTAGATGTTCTTCATGTTCCTCCTTTCTCTTGGAGTAGATGAGAATATCATCGATAAACACTACCACAAATTTGTCGAGGTAATGTCTAAAGACTCTATTCATCAAATCCATGAAGATTGCAGGGGCATTAGTAAGTCCGAAGGGCATCACCAAAAACTCATAGTGCCCATACCTTGTACGGAAGGCAGTCTTCTGAATATCTTCCTTCTTCACTTTTACTTGATGATATCCAGAACGAAGATCCACCTTTGAGAAGTATTGAGCTCCTCTTAACTGATCGAACAAGTCATCAATCCTTGGGAGAGGATACTTGTTCTTTATGGTGATCTTGTTGAGTTCCCGATAATCGACACACAGCCGCATGGTACCATCCTTCTTCTTCACAAAGAGCACTGGCACACCCCAAGGTGATGCACTAGGGCGTATGAACCCTTTGTCCAGATGCTCTTGCAGCTCCTTCTTTAACTCCTCCAGTTCGATAGGAGCCATCCTATAGGGGCACTTCGAGATAGGAGTAGCTCCGGGTATGAGTTCAATTGAGAACTCTACCTCACGATCCGGGGGAATTCCGGGTAACTCTTCGGGAAATACATCGTCGTATTCCCTTACGATGGGCATTTCCTCAAGGTTGGAACTTTCCTTTGACTCAATCATTTGGGAGAGGTATGCTTCTTCATAGGGAATCATCACCCACACCATTGAAGTATTTCTCAAAGGAGATTCATGATCTTCCTTGCATTTGTAGAGGAGCATGGGATGGTTCGGAATACGAAAATATATTTCCTTTTCCTGACAGTTGATATGTGCTCTATATAACGAGAGCCAATCCATTCCCATTATAGCGTCGAATTCCACCAAGGGAAGTATTACGAGATTTGCCGGAAGAATCTTCCCACATACGTCAACAGGAGAAGAATCAAACACTTGGGTTGCAATGATTGCACCACTTGGTGTTTTTACAGATATCTCTACTTCAAGGTTTCGGGGCTTCGATTCTATAGTTCTAGCAAACTTGCAAGATATAAAGGAATGCGTAGAACCAGAATCAAATAAGACTTTTGCCATTCTTGAGTGAATAGGAAGTGTACCTTGTACGACTTCATTATCATGTTCCACCTCCGCAGTAGTGATGGCATAAGTCTTCCCTTGTTCCTTTGGCTTTGGTGGTTGTTGGCGCAGATTACCCTCGAAAGCTCGAGGTTTAGTGCACTGGTTTGAATAGTGCCCTAGCTCCTTACAGTTGTAGCATTGAACCACGAGTGGTTCTCTCCTTTCATCGGCTACATTACCCTTCCTTTTCATGTCTCTTCGACACTCGTGAGCTAGGTGTCCATCTTTCCCACACTTGAAGCACTTCCCCGTCCCTTTGAGGCAGTTCCCACTGTGCAACTTCCCACAATTTTGGCAAGTGGGTCGTTGTGTTTTCTTCCCATCTTTATCACTAGATCCACCAGCTTGAAACTCCATCTTTCTTTTCTTATCACTGTAGCCATGGGACCATTCTCCAAACTTCATCTCCACTTTGAGAGCACACCGAACAACTTCTTCATAACTCCCAAAGTCTCGAATTGCAAGAGCTTTTCGAAGATGTGGTTTTAATCCACTAAAGAATCTATCAATTTTGCTATCATTGTTGATAACAAAACCCGAAGCATACCTTGCGAGCCTTGTGAAATTTGCTTCATAGGTTGTGACAGATTCTCCTTCTTTTTGCTTGAGCTCTATGAATTCTCTCTCCATCTTCGTGCGAAGAGTTCGTGGGAAGTACTTATTAAGAAACATTATCTTAAAGTCTTCCCATTCCATCTCTTCAATTTCATCCCTTGGCTTGGTGTTCTTAATCAAAGCCCACCATTGATCAGCTTCTCCATCTAGACGATAAACGGCTAGAGTCACCTTCTCTGTCTCGGAACAGTGAAGAACAGAAAAGATCTTCTCCATGGAGTTGACCCATTGTTCCGCAACTAGTGGATCAGAAGATCCACAAAACGTCGGTGGTCGTTGCCGCATAAAACTTTCGATAGCTAGCTGCTCCCTCTTTGGTGAAGGAGGACGTTCCCCATTATTATGGTTATTATTCATAACCCGGGATAATTGGGTAAGCATCGCCATGAAGTTTTGAACTCCACCTCCAAAATCATTGGGGATGTCATTCGGGCAATCGTTGCATTGGCCTTCACAAGATTTGTTGGCCTGATTTCTCCTGGTTCCCACCATTTTCTAAAATAGAAAAGGTTAGAACAAAACATAAGTAAACAAGTCATGAATAACTTATCCTTTTAAACAATTATACCAAAAACATAACATATGGGATCCCTAGGTAAATATCCTTGTGTGCATATTTGTACTTAGTCTCATGCTAGAGGTTTTCTTTAGGGTTCACTAATCCTAATTCCCAAATTAACTAAACCTTTCCTTTGATACCAACTATAGCGACCCGGCCTTTTATTACATTACTATTACATCATTTCAAACATAAACTACATAATAATATTACACATGGAGGATCCAGAGGTTTAGTGTCTTGGGCAAACTAGGACTACATATAACAAGTACAACATCAAGCATAAAAATTCATTTAATCTCTTCTTGTATAGCTTCTTAGTAGCACTTGTCCTCTCCTTAGTACATGTAGCCACCTGAGGATATACATCAAAAGGGGTGAGCTAAAAGCCCAGTAAGAGGATAGATAAGAACAATATAGCATGGGGTGAGCATAATCATGACATAGGAAGAAGATCTTGAACATGAGAGGAGCATAAACAATAAACTTGAAACGTGGCAAAGCATAAAAATGTAACATCATGTCTTAGTGGTTAACTACCACACATAATTGTGAACAAAGCTAGCATCATGTTCACGCATCATTTCAAATTTACTCATGAGATTCATCACTTTACCCAATGCATTGGAGCGCTATATAATTCCGGGCGCACCCGTCACATTTAAACATTCATATTGCGCTATATAATTCCGGGCGCACCCGTCACATCATAACATTATCATTATCATGCTTGCCACATAGAACACATATCAAACATGTACATAAATAACCCATGGAAAGGAATGGGTTTCATAATAACACATTCATAAGCTTTGGGTTCCCAAAAGGAAGAGGGAACAACATACTTGATATAAGAGCCATCATCCTTGAGTGAGAGGCAAAATGTGAGATCTTGAAAGAAGAGTTCTTTTGGAAAACATTTTGATGGACATAAAAACCAGTGACAAACATGTATATCCCAGAGAAGTAAAGGAAATGATGAACAAAAGACCTTTGAGGAGTAACCACATCAAAAATGGAGTGAAAGAGGGAGAACCCGAAGGAAGAAAATTGGGTTCGAGATTTCCCCTTACCTTGTACTCGAATGCCTCCTTCTCTTTAATGTCCTGTATAATGACATTATATTCATTATTTAGAAATTCCAGAACCTTTTATACATTAATAGGGTTCATTCTGGTTTCATTATTTCATATTATGTTCCTTTGGATGACTTATAGAGTTTAAAAAACATTGATCGGGGATGTTCGTTTTCATGGTTTTCTTGAGCGGTCCACTTGCATTCTTAATTTGATGTTTGGGTAGATCATGGGGAAACATCCAGAATTGATATTACATGTTATTTATAATATTACAGAAGCTTGAATGATTTTATAATGATTTATATTATATCCATGTGGCCTAATCTTTAGATAATAATTAAATGAAAATTATTTGGGTTAATTTGAGCGGTTTTTGGATCACAACGAACTCATTTTAACATTTCACTTAGTAATATGGCCATATGTTATTTCCAGAACTTAAAATAGAACATAATACATATAACATATTCTGGTTCAACCATAAAAATGGTTTCATGACCAGATTGAAGATATAAATGGAAGAAGAGAGCATGTTGTTTTTGAAGGTGATAAATTATCACCACATGAACAACGTTCTCTTTAATAAAATAAAAGGAAGAGGGAAAGGGTGTGGGGTGATATAATATACCATTAGAATCATAATATTACAGTATAAGTATAGTACTGGAGTTACAAAACAATTTGGATGAAGATAGGTAGGGATAGATCAAGAGAGGAACTTGAACGTGAAAGGAAATTAAAGGAGAAGAGGGAGAGAAATCACCTTTTGGATCCTCCTCTTGAGAACCTCCTTAAGGGCCTAAGCTTGGTCTTTTGATGAGACCAGAAGCTCTTGGACGTGGGGGAGAGGCTAGGGAAGATGATTGGGCAGAGCATAGACAATGCTTGAAGCTTGAGAGGTGTGGTTTGGCAAGAGGAGGGGGAGGCCTTATTTATACATGAGGTGGGAGGTGTTTTTGGAATAAATTATTAAATAAAATAATATATCATAAGTTAGACTTGTAATAGTAGTTTTTTTACATCCTAAATCATATATTAATATAATAGAATTCGTTTTAGGGTTTAACTCTTCTTTATAAGTCGAATTCATTAATTTATTAAAAAGGAAAGTGAAAGGAAGAGAAAAAGTCACTTTAAGAAATCACTTTTTGACTTTAAGCTATCACTTTTTGACTTTAAGCTTTGGAAAGTTCTTTTTAGGTTTGACAATTGGATCTATTGTATTTCAAGGAACAATTTATGAAATTAAATATGTTTTGGCAGAAACTAAAGTTCTAGAATGTTTATGTCACCATTACATCATTAATGATGCAATTTAGTGTACACCGATTATGCGAAAAACTGTATTTTTTACTATTCACCCGAAAATTGAAGTATTTCAGAATAAACCCAAAAATTTACCCCTACCATTTTTCGACGTGTAGAATCCAAAAATGATGTCCAATTTTCAAAAATAATTTTATAAATATTATTAATTTAATATTTAATTAAAATCATAATTTACTTAAAAAAACAGTTTTTAAAATTAAAACTGATTTTGTAGTTCTTTTAAAAATTACTTAGGGTCTTATAATATTATATAAAAACTATTAGACATTGATTCAATAGTTTATAAATATATTTCAGGAAAATAAATATCCTTTTAAATTAATTAATTAATTATAATTAATTATTTATGACTTATAAAATACCAAAAACGTTTACTAAGGTCAAATTGTCACTTTCTATGATGTCTAAATTTTATTTTATTATTCATAGGTAATTTTACTCTTAGTTACTATTCATAAGGGTCATATTACTATTCATAAGGATAGGTTACTATTCATAAGGATAGGTTACTATTCACCAAAAATTGTTTTTGTTTCATTGGACTTCAAAAACTATCTTGAACACAACCGTGAATGTTGGATTTTTAAAATTCCAAACATAGGGGTGACAAAATTATGTTTTAAAGGTCACTTATCACTTAGTAGTTCATTATTTTGTGTTTTTATGACATAGATAAAAGAAGGGAATTTTCCATTTAAAAACTTTGGGTCGTTACAAACAATCCCTTCCCCACACACACACCAATCAAAATAAAATCATCTAAAAAAAATATAAAATGAAATGTATCAGCATCGAGGATTCGAACGGAGTGTTGTTATACACATTAGCAGAGCACCAGAACCTTTATTGGTTGATAGGCGAAAATCAGCTACACTTTAAAATTGGGTTCTTTTTAGGGATGGTGTAATTAAATTATCATTAGTTTCTGGTTATTGTAAAAAAAAGAAACAAAATTTTAAAAAAATTGAAAAAATCACAATGAAAACCCCACCTTCTCATAAAAATCATAAAAAACACAAAGAAAAATGCATCTTACTCTTTCTTCCAAAATGTCTCAAAATTCCTCGTAGCCTCCCAAACAATCCCTCAAGTGTTTTTACCCTAAAATTGAGTGAACACTTCACCAACTTAGGCGAAACATTATGGATAATCAAATTATTCAATAACAAGTCCTCGTCCAAACATTTGAATTAGAAATGGCCAATCCTAGGGAACAAACACATAAAGAACATGCTACCCCTGATATTAATTACCAACCCCTTGGTATTCAATATCAAAACATAGAGTCTGACATCAAACTCAAATTAGGTTTCATTCTTCTTCTACCTCATTTTCACGGGCTAGCCGGTGAGGATCTACATCTCCACCTTACAGAGTTCCATGTGGTGTGCCCTACCATGAAGCCTCAAAAGGTTTTTGAGGATTGAATCAATCATCGATCATTCCATTCTTCTTTAGCTAACTCCACCAAGTCATGGCTCTACTACCTTCTGCTTGGTTCAATAAAATCATGGATTGACATGAAATGACTTTTCATAGAGAAATTATTTCTTGCTTCTTGTAGTGCTTCCATCCGAAATGAAATTGGTGGTATCTGTAAATTTCCAAATAAACCACTCCATTAATAAACGGAGAGATTCAAAATGCTTGTGGCAACCTATACACACCAAAAAATCCCTAAAGAACTCTTGATCTAATACTTATGTGAGGGGTAATTTTCTATGGAGAGAACCCTCAATGATGGCGCAAGTAGCAGTGATCTTGTTAATAAAACTCATACATCTGCAAGATATCTCATGAAAACATGGCTACAAAAAATCAACAATTCTATACATGAACACATGCTCAAGTCAAACATTCTCAACAAAATCAATCAATAGATCCAAAAAAGTTGACATAGTGGATGAGTGAAGTTACAGGTCTTGTGAGACCACTAGATGTGGCCTCTAAAGCCCCAACATCATATTCTCTACAATCTATAAACCCTAGACCTATCAATAAATGTAGAATCTATATCTCCCCATCTCATCCAATTGACACATTTACACAACTTCAAGAGGATCCATCTGATTCATCCAGACCAATGGAGCTCAATGCATCATAAGCTTAGAGTAACACCAACCCTCAACAATCAGGTCAGTTTATGAGAAACTTCCACAAAACCCACTCTAATCCCTTCCCTTCTACCTTAAATAAAGGCTTGAGGTATGGTAATCCTATTTCTCATCCCACTCAGTTCCCTCCTAGAAACCTAAACCAATTCTAATATGGTCACGATGTTAGTAACTTCCAATAACCTTACCCTTTTCTTCCTCAAACTCAAAAGATTATTCCTCCTCTTTTTTCTCATCGATTCCACTATCCTAGTGATCCTTCCCAATTACCAAAAAAATAAAATTGCTTTCCCAAGAACCAAAATCAAGGTAATCCCAATCTGAAACAAGACACTTCTTCCAACAAACCATGGAAAAGTGTAGTATATGATCTTACCTGCTTCATCAATTGTAGACTTAAAAATATTGAATCCCAAATTGGTCAACTTTCTCCTACCTAAGATAGAAAAACCAATCAAATTCTTCCCATCTTCCAGCTCAAACATTACCCAACCCCAATGGATATTTAAGTGAAATTTCACATAGATCGGGGAAGAAAATTTCTATGCCACAAGATAAGTCCTTCAACTCACCATTAAATGTAAAATTATAAAATGAAAATATAAAGAAACAGGAAAAAGAAATCTGAATCCATTCACTCACCTCCATCCATTCCAATTAAGAACCCAATTAATTTTCCTCAAGCCATTTCCATGTAAAATAAGTCATTTCATCCCGATCCTGAAATGCTCGAAATCTTTAGAAATGTTGAAGTCAGCATTCCCCTCTTAGATGCCATAAAAATCCCTATGTATGCCATGTTTCTTAAGGAATTTTTCACCAATAAGAGGAAACATAGTAACTTCAAAAATGATTCCACCCAGCAGTCTATTCCCAAAAAATGAAATGATCTAGGGACCTTTATAGTTCCATGCTAAATTAGAAGTTACTACTTCAATGATTCACTGATAGACCTAAGAGCCTAAATTAATTTCATTTACAAATCCATCTTCTCCAATATTGGTCTGGTTTCCATACATCCAACAGGTGTTGTCATTCAATTGGAAAATCGTAGAACTTCTAGTCCTAATGGAATAATTGATGATGACCTTGTTCATGTGAATCATCTTATCTTCCCTGTTGACTTCTATGTCCTTGATAGGGAATGTGAGATGAAATCTTCTTGATTTCCCATAATTATAGGAAGACCATTACTAATGAAAGAGATAACCAAGATTGATGTCCATTCAGGCATCTTATCCAAGTAATTTGGTGACCAACAGGTCAAATTAAACATTTTCCAAGCCATGTGATACCCATATGAGGATCACTCTGCATTCTCAATCCATGCCTCTGATGAAACTTCTGAGAGTCAATTGAACCTTATCCCATCATGTTCATAATTTTCTAAGGAAATAGGATCTTGTGAAATTTTCACCATTATTAACCAAGTCATAAATGGTGAAGGTGATGTGGACCCTTCATTCATAGACTTCATCAATCTAGAGGAACATGAAAACTCTCTTCAATCCCACATCAATTAGGACCTCTACTAGTACAAATTGGATAGTATTAAGGAAAATGAATTTGAAGAAATTGATATACCTTTCTCCATTATTGAGTTGTCTAAACCGTAAATGAATATGAGACTAATCTAAAACCACATCTGAGACATCTAAAAAATGTATTCCTTTTCCATGGTCACTCTTATCATGTCATTATCTACATGTCATTTCATGAAACTGAGGAGTCAAAACTTGTTCATGTGTTAGAGGAAAACAAAAAGTCCTCAGTTAGGAACATAGATTACATACTAGGAATCAGCACTACCCTTTTCATACATCCCATCCATCTAGAGGAATTATCCAAACTAATTAGACAACCACAAAGAAGACATAATCCACTTATACTTGAGGTTGTTAGAGAAGTGGTCACCAAGCTTCTTCACGATTGTATTATCTACCTAATTTATGATAGTGAATGGGTTAGTCCAACATAATTTTTACCTAAGGATGTTGGGATAAGTTTTTTCACCAATGAACATGGGGAGGTAGTCACAACTCGAGTGAAGAACAATGGTGTTTGTGCATCAATTATAGGAATTTGAATGTTGAAACAAGAAAATATCAGTACCCTCTTCCATTCCTTGATCATATGCTAGAATGATTAGCTGTAAAGTTACACTATTGCCTCCTTGATGGATACTTCGGCTACATCCAAATACCTATCACACCTTAGGACCAAGAAAAGACTACTTTTACTTTCCCCTTTGGAAGATATTCATAGAAGAGAATGCATTTGGGTCTTTTCAATGCTCCTATAACATTCCAGAGGTGTATGATGAGTATATTTTTTGAATTCATTGAACAATACATGGAAGTATTCATGGATGAATTTACCATCTATGGTGATTCATTTGAATCTTCCTTGAATTCACTCTGTCTAGTCCTTAAAAATTGTGTCAAGTTTAACCTTCTGTAAAATTTTGAAAAATATCACTTCATGGTTGAAAATGGGATTGTTCTAGGGAATATAGTTTCATAAGAGGGTGTTGAGGTTGATCTTACCAAAATTGAAGTGATCCAATCACTTCTTGAACCCACGTCTATTTGATACATCTATTCATTCCTTGGTCATGCTGATTTCTATCATCAATTCATCCATAACATCAGTGGGATATCACTTCCACTCTCTCAGTTTCTCCAAAATGATGTCACCTTCCATTTCGATGATGTTTTCAAGAGATCATTAGTTGAACTCAAAACTGATCATATATCTTCCCTAATAATCCAACCAACATATTGATCTTTACCATTTGAGTTCATGTGTGATGATTCTAATAGATCCATTGGGGTTGTTATGGGTCAAAGAAGAGAAAACATTCCTCATTTTATCTATTATTCCTCAAAAAAATTGGATGAAACTCAATCACACTACACTTTAACTGAAAAGGAACTTTTATCTGTTGTTTTTGCTTAATATAAATTCCATTCCTATCTCATAGGTTCTAAAATCATCAAATTCACATACTATTATGCTATAAAGATTTTACTCAATAAAAGAGATTCCAAAATGAGGCTAATACTTTGGATCCTAATGATCATTGAAATTTAAATTGAAATCAATGATAGACTTTGAAAAAACACCATGTGGCTGATCAACTGAGTGGAATTTATTATTATTCTCATTTAGAAATAATTGAACTTGAATTCACCACTGAGCACTTTTATATCTCACTCCAAAAATATTATGGTATGACCTAATTGTAAATTACATAGTTTCTGGTGTTTTTCCTAAAAATTATTCAAATTACCAAAAAATGTAGTTGAAATGTGATTCAAAATACAATTTTTGAGAAGAAAATAAACTTTGGAAAACTAAGTCTGTCATGGTAATAAAGAGATGTGACGATGAAGATGAACATTCCATATATTAGATTTTTGTCAATCACTTCATGGAGGTGGACACTTTGGACTACAAAGGACCTCCCAAAATGTCCTAGACTCTGGATTATTCTGGACCTAACTCTTCAAGGACTCACTGGAGTTTTTTCAATCATTTCACACTTGCCAAAAATTTTCCACAATTTCAAAGAGAAATGAAATTCCCCAAAAGCCATTTATTTTCAGTGAGATCTCAAATATTTGGGGCATCTATTTCATGGGACCGTTCCCCCTTCCAATAGATTCTCATACATTATTCTTGAATTTGATTATGTTTCTATGTGGGTTAAGGATAAACCCACTATAAAGGACGATTCACATACTGTTAGTGAGTTCAAAAAGACACACATCATCTACCGATTTGGCACCCAATGTGCCTTGATAAGTGAATTAGGAACCCATTTCTGTAATAGAACAATGTAATATCTTTTGAAAGAGAATGTGGTTTACATAAAAATTCAACATAATATCACCCCCAAAAAATGGAATATAATAAATTTCTAATGGGGAAGTAAAAAAAGAGTGCATGAAAGAATTTTTAAGCCCACCAAAAATTATTGGGTTAAAATACTTGGTGAACCACATTGGGCATATTGAACTACCTATAAAACACCCATTATAATGTTTACTTTTAGGATAGTTTTTTTTCAAGCATGTCATTTACCAGTTCAAATCTAACATAAGTATTTTTGGGTTATGAAAACCAGTAATTCTGATTTTACAAAATCCAGTGAAGAATGATTATTATAATTGTCTAAACTGGAAAAGATTCAACATGAATCATATGAGAATTGCAATTTGTACAATGAAAAGGCTAAGGTACTCCATGAAAAACACACCATGCAAAAGTTAATCCATGAAGGTGAAAAGTTATTGCTCTTCAACACTCAATTTAGTGTTCACCTAAGTAAGATTAATTCATGCTAGTAATGTCCTTTTATTATTTCTCATGTTTATACATTTGGTGTAGTGAATGTCCAAGAACCCTCTTCCAAAAGCACATTCATGGTTAATGGACATCATTTTAAGCATCACCCTGAGAGGACACACATACCGTGAACCACATCCACTTCCACCAGATCCACAACTTCCACTGACCCACCACCGGATGGGAACAATGTCCCACCAAATCCAAACTAGGGGAATCTATTTCCCATTAATTCTTTCTCTATCTCTTTTTCTCTCTCCCCCTTTCTTATTTTTCCCCTCTCTTTTTTTCTTTACCACTTTCCTCATCAATTTTTTTATTTACTCAATTGTGTTGGTGTGTCTTCATAAAAGAAACTATAAAAAACCAAAAACAATAATAAAAATCCCTTAAAAATATGGCAAATCCAGAGCCATATTTACTCACCATTAAATTTTAAAATTTTGTCTAACCATTTTGGGGAGTCAAAACACGTGGTTTCATCTCAAAAATCTTGTGTTTTCATCATATATTTTGATAAATAAATTTTTTTCAAAATAAACCAATTTTGAATGCTCAATTTTTTATTTGGAAAATGATTTTACCCAACCATGAGGAGGAACATTAGATTTCATAATAAGTACACAGATTGCCCTCTTTTCAAAATGTGTGTTTTCACCCCAATTTGTGAATCTGGAGTTTGTGGACCTTAATGATGAATTTCCTACTTATATGTGCATTAAAATGATAGGGGGATTTTATGAACCTCCTGAGAGTCACAATAGCTAAATAGCCTCACATTTTCATTACTTTAATCCTAATTTTCAAAGCTCCACTAAGCATATGAAAACCTTTTCTTTGATATCCACAGTACAAGCCCAATAACTTATCCCACCCAATATCTACATGGATTTTCAGTGCATTATTTATTGAAATTTAAGTGTGAGGGAATGGATTTCATTTTTGGGTGCCCTTTTATTTATTCTCAACGTGTTATCATATGCTTGAGGGAAATAATCCATTTCACTGTGGGGAAGAGGTTGTCATTTAGTGAGTTTTGTGAATGAATATATTTTTTTGACATATTATCCATATTTTATAGAAAAGTGTTGAAAAAATAAAAAAACAAAAAAATTATGGGTTTCGTCTTGTGTGGGTCAGAAATCACTCTTCATCAACCATTGATCTGGTTATAACTATTACAATTAGTGTCATGAGGAGATCAAGAATGGGTTGGGATATGAGTGTCAGATTTTTTCAAGTGTAAATTTAAAAAAAATGAATAAAATGAAAATAATAAAAAGAAAACATGCATTATATATTCTTATGTCATTGTGATATGTTTTCTGTTTTTTAAATATTCCTTATTCTCATTACCTTCAAATTTTCTTCAAACTTTTGTGTCTTTATTCACACAATATTTCCCTTATAAATATGTGTTTCCATTTCCTTCCAGGTTTTTTTAAAAATATTGTTCATTTATTTTTCCATGTTGGTGTTTTACCCCACTTTATACTCTATTGAATACTGAATTCTTACCTTCCCATAGCCATTGAAAACCCCCTTCAAAATACCAATTCATTCTTTTTCACTTTATAATAGGGAATGGAAGCTGAGAGCTCTTTAAAAATCTATGATTTTAACTTCTGGATGATGAAAGAGTAAACCTCCATAAATTAATTTTATCATCTTGAGAGAAGAGAGTTTTGAGTGCCCCCATTTTCCATTTTTAAATTTGAGATAGAAAAATGAATTTTTTGGAATATTATTTCTCTAACAGTTTTTGGTGGAATTAAATATGGAAGAGTGAAATGATCTAAATCTCCCCTGATTGAGGAAAACAACATTTTAATATTTTTTTGTGAGTGAAAATTATTTTTCCATTGTATAATATTATTTGTAAATGAGGAAATGCACAAAAATAATTGTGGGGGATTTGATGTTATTAAAATTTTCATAACTTTTTATTTACTCTCTTTATTGATTTTCAATGAAAAGTTCATAATTGTTGTGAAACACTCATGTATTCATACTAAATGAAATTTATGAGCATTATTCGAATTAATAAAATGAATTCACTTAACATTTTTAATTCTAAAACCAACCCTACTTATACAAATTGCATTTTTCTTTCTTTTTAGTGTTTCTTATTAATATTATAACATTTCATTATAAGGGACCATTGGACAAATCATCCATTTGAAGGGTCATATGGACCACACAAGAAGACCCAAAAATCTGTGAAGAAAATGAATCATCCAGGATAATGGAAATAATGGGCTCCATTCATAATCCCATATTTTATGATACTCCATATTTTTTTCTTGATTATCCAATGCAATCCTGGATAAAAATTTCAAGGCCCAATCCCAAGATCAAGGGGTCCAACTGATTCATTTAAACTCTGCCCACCATTCAAGATGGGAATTAAAATTAGTACAATATTCATGACTTTCCACCTTCTCTAGACATCCACTCAAGATACGATTTTTTAGTGTGATATCCAAGATATGTGCGTCCAACATTGTAGAAGATAGTGATCTAATTTGAAATAATATTATAATGAATAAACCCATTCACATGTCGGCCTTCGAAAAAGTCTTGATTGAATGGATAGATTATAATTGTTTACTAAAACCATCATAACTTTTTATCTTTAATTCCAATGGCTAAAACATTTCCAATGTAGAAAGAGGATATAATTATATACATATTTTAAGAAGAACATAACTATAGATTCATCTTTCTAATTTATCAATGTTTCTATACAAGTAGGGGGATTTTTTTTGAATGAAAACAGCACACAGCATTGGGCTATAAATACATCTCCCACCTCTCCAGGAAAGATGTTGGAAATTAAGAATATATTAGAATAAATTAACACAATCAAGTCTCTGCCAAAATCATGGGAGGAAATGAAAAACTCATTTTTTACTTGATTGACCCTTCCTCCTCTATTGGATTTCATTTACTTTTGTTCTTTTCTTTATTTATAATCTCATAAGTGTTGTTTTTGTAATTCTGATTCAGTGAAAGTTTCTTCTTCATATTCAGTTTTTATCTTACACCCCCTATTCTTAAATTTTAATTCTCTTAAAAATATTTTAAATCAAGTTGAATCCCCTTCCCTTCATTTTCTTCTTCAATCAATCAAATTTCTATTTTTAATTCTCATCATTGATTGTGTGTGTGTTTGTTCGGTGCACAGCCCTTTTCTTATCCCAATCTCATTCTTCACTTATTTACTCATCATGATAAATATAATAAACTATATTTCTAATCAAATAAATCTACGAGTTAATCTACCATTTGTCTGAGTTAAAATTTAGCGATGTAAAATGACTGAGAGTATTTTCATGAGGATTATTCTTTAATATAACATTGTGTATGTTGGACTTAACATGTCATGGATTAATGACATGTTTTTTTGAATGTATGGATTCCATGGATTATTGGAACAATAAATATACTAATATAAACAGTATATGATTAAGATTTGAACCTTAAGTTAATTTATGTCTTGGATGAAAGCCTTAACACTTGGGAATTCCAATCAACATCAACCTGTGACATGGGTGTTAATCTAATGAAATATAAAGCAAGGCACCAGGATATCACAAGTTGAACTAACTAACAATGAACTAACCATAATATTTATCAATTTTTTAAATAAATCATAATCAATGAATCATTTCAATTAAGATCTGCAAACAACCCCCCCCCCCCCCCACCACCACCAATCAAAATACAGTCAACTAAGAACAATCGACTATTAAAAAGTATCATCACTGAGGATTCGACCTGAGTGCTGATTTACACATTAGAAGATCACTAAAACCTTGAATGGTTGATAGGCTACAATAAACTGTGATTTCAAAATTCAACTTATGAATTAAATGATTTAATTGTTAATAAGGAAAAATGATTTGAAAATGTAAATAATTAATCTTATTTCTTAATATATATTTCAAAATTTCAGGAGATTGTTCAAATATTCCATCGTATTAGATTATTTTGTCCTAATTTTAACATCATTCTATAATTAACCATTAACAAACACTATAAAATATATAGTATATTGAAAATTTAACTCCTTACCTCATTAGAATGTTCACTAATAGTGTAAAGTATTCCTACCACATACCACCCAATTATATAACCATCATATCAAAGTTGTACACATAAAAGTAAAAAACTTAAGAACTCTAAAACACTTTTCTTAAAAAATTAAAGTATAACACGTATATCATTAGGAAATTTATCTATATTGATAATATATTTTTCATACCATTCCACCCCTCCCATATAAAAATTAACTAAAAAACCAACATCATTGATCCATGTTCTCAATCAATATACAATTTTTTGAATACCATGATAATAAAAGATAAACTAATATTATTTACTAGAAACCTCACAAAATCATGTGAGTTATCTTACATATTAACAAAAATTATAAAAATAATCTTATAAAAAACAACCCATTCTCAAACAATTCTTGTTATATAAGATAGAGATTAAAAAAATCCTCCCAATAAAAGCTCTTAAGGATATAATACAAAAAATTTATGGAATGAAAATATCCATTTATTTACTTATAATTAATGTTAATATCCTATACTAAAAAAATTTAGGACATAATACAAAATGTTATTAAAATTTATTCTTCCCTCGTCACTCAATGGTGATTCATTAAAGATTAATGAACCACTAAAATTTCAATATTCAAAATTATAAGTCACAAAAACCCTCTCACCCATTCATTACATCACAACATATAATAAAATGAATGTGAACTGTAGGAAAAATCAATTTACCAACTTTAACGTACTAGTATAAGTAGAATCATCCATAATCATAGAATAGATCCCCCCCAAAACTGAAAATTTAATAGAAAGAGAAAACACCAAAATATTGTGCACATAGATTGATTTACTAAATATAAATGTGAATAGGAATTGTCCGAATGGATTGTTTTCCATTAGGAGAATTCCAATTTGGATGAAATGAAGAAAAAAAGATTAGAGATGATATAAATAGAGATGATGAATGAATAAGGGAGGAGTTAGTAGAGGGGGTACCCTAGCTTAGCTAAAAGTGCGTGAGGGTGAGTTTTTTGAAAAATGATTAAAATTTATAAATTTAATTAAAAATTGAAAAGTTTGTGTTGGGACTGTTGGGTGTCATTTACCCAACAATCGATTACATAGTGGCCTATCGAGAAACTCACTTAAATGAACACCATACCATGAATGTAGTGAGCCATTAATAGGTACTCATTTTCCTTAATATTGTTATACATATTTAATGTATCCTTCAAACATTTAACTGAGTATTTTTTGTACAAGTAGGGACTCTAAACATTTAATAAATGATCTTCCAATTTATTCATTATCATAAAAAATTATTTTGGATATTAAATAAAAAAAGAATTTATATTAAACTACCTCTAAAGTAGTATACTATGTTTCCCTAAATATACCAATATATGGGGAACTAAAAACTGAACCTTATAATATTTTTAAACCCTAGGATGTAACATTAATAATGTCTTGGTTATAATATACCAGTTGTAATTATATACTATATCTCACTCACATTATCCAAAAAAAGGAATGTAAACACATTTTCTCAAGAACATCCACATAAAAATATTATACTGGAATAACACTTAATGAAAATAAATTTTATATAATTCGGTTTCATTTAATATTGAATCATTTCATTTTTTTCAAGACCATTTGAAAACATTCAATAGATAGTATTGTTACATGTTCACCCCTAAGTACTATTTGTCAAAACATGTAATAAAAAACAGATTCCTACATTTATAATGATTTCCAAAACACAAAAATAGTCTTAAAAATAAATTTCTATGAAAAACCAATCCAAGTAGATGCTTTGTTAATGAGTTCAATTATAAGCTATTTATTATACACCCATGTAAAATCATACATTCCACACATGATTCGAAATTGACCATTGAGTTTATGTATGCTCGGTAGTTGGTTATTTAAATGATACTTTGATAACAATCCCATGGTGAGTACCAATTCCCTATATCATGTGAAATTTACCAACTAAAATATAAAATTATTATTGATTTAGCTCCTGAACATTCCAATATACATTGATATTTTAAGAAAAACAACAAAATTTAGTATTATTAACTATTAAGACATTTTTTTGAATCATCTGACAACATATCCCAATGGTCATCAAATTATGTATTATTTGTATCTGTTGTATACACATTGAATTCATCATCATGTATCTATCATGAAATTTATTTTATTAGATAAATATATCGAAATATATTTTATTTTCATTGGATTACCCCAAAAATCAACCAAATCTTCAGCATACATCACCCACAAGAAAGATCCAATTCTCAAAATCAATGGCCTACCCAACCCCCCCCCCCCCACCAACCCACCAAAGTATATTCTATATCTATCTATTCCATATATACAATGAATAAATTTCCCATATATATATATATGTTCTCAATTTGTGCAAGTGATTACTCGGTTGAATTTTTTTCAAGACTCATTTTTAGTCAATGATATTTTTTTGGTATTGATATCCACTATCCCAAGAAAAGGATTATTTATTTTTGTGAATCATGGAACCTAAAAAATCATACACTAACAATTTCCTACCTTGGAACTTAATTCTATAGAATTTATTCATTTCAATTATTTCCCAATAAGAATTAATTCAGAGGAAACATATTTTTATTAGAGATAAACCTTCACTATAAGTATAAATTCCTTTCTCCATATCCTCTTATATATTATTTATTTAAAAATATATCAATATATAATATTAATGAATCATTATGTGAAATTAAAATACTAACATTAAAGTATTCATTTCTAATTAACATGATAAAATTATGGGTAAAATAATGAACACTATATATTAATCTGTTATTCAATGAAAAAATAATTAATTACCAATAAATACTAAAAAAATACTTCCTTTCGACAAGATATCGTATTCAATATATAGTTTAAATTTCCCCCCATGTGATTTACAAACTGCAATTTCCAAATTCTTGGTTTTATTTAATTTATGTTTGTTACATATTGGTATAGAAACATCCAATATATACCTGACACTAAGGATTACTATTCTGATCATGAATATACTGAATACCCCTAGTTTAGTTCACAATTTCCTTCATATTATTTTATCATCAATATTTGAGTAAGATATTTTTTAATATCTGTGATGACTCTAATCACCATCACATTTTATCTCATCAAGATCATTAAAAAGTATTTATGAATATAAGTCACAATAATTGGGAGAATATTCATCTAACCTATCATATAATTTCATAATAAAGTGGAAAACTATTAATAAAGAACCCTAGATTATGTTACATACAATTCCCCCATAAAAATTGTACGCACATGTATCAGATATTGAGATTATTTTATCATATCATAATGAAATAAATTGTTTTAAACTATAAAACCTAATTATCTCATGAAATAATATGGGTTACTTACCTTTTCCACAAAACTAGAAATATATCACATACAACAACCATTCTATCCACCTAAACACACTAATAAAAATGAAAAATCCAAGGATGCCACATTAGCATAATCCAAATATCATAAAAAATAATTTTCATGATCATAATTCCCTTGAATATATATTAAAAACTTAATTTTTTCCCAATTTATGTTCTATCCAAAAATAAACTTGTTTTAAGAGTGGTATCCCACAAATTTTCTATGATATCAAATAAAACTATCTCATGTTAATGTGGGATTGGGATTTCACCCAAACCCGCACACCTAACCCCTTCAATCCAAAGTACATTCAATTGGGACATTCCTTTAAATTATAATTATCTTAATATAATATTATTTATGACACTTTACAACACGAGAAAAATCCATATAATATTTTCTACCAATAATACATTAGACACAAGACACTACCATAGTTCCACAAGCACTAATTAAGAGGCCATTATTTTTTCATTATTAAACTATTGAATTTTTATCCACATCACACAAATGTTAAACCATGTCTCCAAGAAAAACAATTACTAGAAATACATAAAAATAAAAAAAAATACATAAATATATAAAATAACATCTAATTCCACTTATCTTCATCATCATTCCCTAGCCTTTATATTTGAAGCTCAATATTTAATCCGAAAATGGTTTCCTTAAAAAATGTATTTTATTTTTTAGAGGAGTCACAAAAAAATAATATATGTTAGCTAAATAATATTTCATAAATAGATATAACATTGGGATTTAACCCAATAATATAACAAAAAACCAATGGAACAAAATATAGCTTACCTAGCTCAACCACTATAGATATATCCCAAGTAAAATGGATTTTTATTCAAAAATATAGGACCCCAACTCAGGTGTGTATCTCATAAAATAATTATAATGATATAAATATATTTAAAATAATTAATACCAAGAATAGTTAATCAACACATAAACTTAATATTCAAAAGATAACATTAATTAATTCTTTTTTGACGGGTTAATTAACTATATCACATTGATATTTTCTCACAAATAAGTATTTTCCAAAACATTTACCAAATTATTTACCAATGTTTGGATTAGTTATATATTATAAAAATTTATTAATAAAAATATAAAATAAATTTAATATTTGTGATTTAAATAAGTTAAATCCTAATATAAATATATTTTATCAAAATAATTTTACCAATGATTTGCCCACAACAATTCATAAAGTATTTCGAATAAATTATTAATGAAAGAATTAATAATATATTTTAAAAATATAGTAATCCAATAACATTAAAATATATTAATGAACTATGCTACACTATAAATATATTGAATGAACCATTTCATGAAAATATTCTTCAAAATAAATCTGGCACTTCTTGGGTCCATGTATTTTGTTTTTATGATACTAAATATTTTTTCACACTCATACATAATGATCTTATATTTAACATACAGACACTAATGAAACCTTTTTGATTGAATATAAAAATTTTATCATTCATTTTTATGGGTCCCATTATCTTACACAAAAAATCATTGTTACTATACATAAAATAATTGAATCATAATCATCAATCTTATAAAAACATTAATTACCTAACCCAGTTCTTTTGTTAAATTAGATCATATAACCACATATCTATGAACATTTTTCTATCAAAAGTGTTTGAATATTGGAAATGATCCTCCTATGTAATTCTAATTTAATTGTATTGAAAACATTATTTCCATTTTAGTTCAATATAACAATTTATAAACAACTATAAAATAACTCCTATATATAAGAAAATTACCATAATAAAAATAACATATACACAATGGAGTACTTTCCTCAAAAGTGTAACCTTCTATGAAAACCGTTATATATATATAAATATATAATGGAAATGTAATATAACATTTTAACCATAAATTAATTCAGTATAAAGTTTAAATAAATTATTAATTTGAAGCATTCTAATAATAAAACCTGAAAAAAGAAAAAATTTGCCAAAAACACTAAATACCATTTCATTCAAACTACACTCCACAACCTGATGAATTCCTAACCTAACAAAAAAAATAGAAATATAGGATATCTAAGAATATATCGTTTGATAAATTAGAAAACATGAAATACAACAAGATAAATTTCATATAGACCAAAATCCATATATTTTCGACATGTACCTAATAGAGTAGAATGCCACCAATGATGGACCTTACATAATAATATATATATAATTTTATATTAATGTTATATAATGATATGGATTAGAAATATAAAATCATTAGTCTCTTAATCAATCATAAAATAAATATAACATTTATAGATAATAGTTTTTTTGCAACAATAGATAATCTTTGTAATGGTTTTCTTGGTGCTATCTAACTAAAATGGAAACCACCATCTGGTTTAGTCTTTATTGAGAATTAATAATATCTACATTAAGTATATCTCAAAATTTAGGGTGAGTATTAAATAATTATATATATACTCAGATAGAAAATGAGAATACCTAGTGGAATATAATGGAATTAGGGAACTATAGTGATCATTCCAAGGGAAAGTGACAATGTTATACATGAGTCAATGAAAAAATGCACATAAAATCATATTAAGAGTAATGGAATATAAATATTAAAAAAATAAAATAAATATTTATATATTTTGTAACCAGTGTACACATGTCCACATATATTTGGTGAATACATGGAAACCTATTATCCATATATCATTAACTTGTCTATAATAATATAAGGACCAATAAAAATTTTATAAAAAATACATATCTTATTACCACCTTATAAAAATTTATAATAATATTCATAGAACGTATAATAAAAATACAGTGGAATATAAATATAGAAAATTGAAGAAAATCAGTATGTCAATGTGACACACACACACACATATATATATATATATGAAATCTATAATAAAATAAAACAATATACTCTAATTTTATATTAAGAACCCATATATTATAATAATAATAAAATATATATGACATAGAAATTCATGTTAGAACATTATTTATGTTATATAAAACACCCTTATAGCATATGTATCATAACAAGGATAATTAAGAAATATTTTCATTTTAATTAATATAACCCATAAATTCTATTACCAGATAACTTTTCGAACAATTATGTTTATAAGAAGAATCAAATAACAATTTATGTCTCACTCTATATTTTTTTACAATCTATATATTTTATATATTGTTATAAAGTGGTATGTGATAATACTACCTTCTATGTAACCTATCTGATATACTAAAAACCTATCTATATATGGAAATAGATAAATCGTGAACTATAAATTAACATGTAAAATATTAGTAATAATTTATCAATCATTATTCCCCTCAAAATAATGATTACATATTGTTAAAAAATACTAATGTTTAACACTAAAGAAAAATCAATGACCATGCCAAAACTATGAACATTTAAAACACTTTTCATATAAAATTTTAACAATTAGGATAATACCTCTCAAAAACCATTCCACTATTCCAATTCCTAAACATAGAAAATAAAAACTCAATTATATATTATTTTTTAATTTTTATACTCTATATTAAAAACCAAGTTGAAATATTATCATCAACATAGTTCACAAGTAACCTCATGAATTGTGTATGTTTCCTTACAATTCAAAATAATTAAATAAAAACCCCTTGTACTAATATATACTAAAAATTAAGTGTGTATTATTAATTTAAATTTTAATGTTGAATACCACCCCATATAACCTACCCATTATATTAAATATTTAATTCACGTTTGGTTACCTTATATAGTTTCAATTTATAATTAATGTCATAACTCTTTAATTTAAATTATTGATGGATAGTTTGAAAGTCCATATATACATATTATAGAATATAATGCATGACATTGAGGGTATTATTTATGATTTAATCTTAACACATGCCATTTTTTCTAGATTAAAGTTTATACACACCTATATAACAAATCTAGTTATTTGGTAATACATTAAAAAACATAAAATTTGTCGAAAAAAATAATGGTGACTACCTACCATGTACATTTAAGTGTATAATCATCCATAATCACATGAGGATTCACCCTATATCTTATATAATTATATTTGAGGACAAAATAACCCATATATTTGATATTTAGGGGTATATTATGAAGATGGAATGTTAAATAATAAGATAAATAATTCATAATGGTAGAAATAATTCTAGGAGGATACTATATCATGAAAATTAATAAATGGATAGAGAATAAGGGACATAAAAGTTAAATAATGACTGAGGTAGAGGATTAGTAATAGATTTTAGCTCTTCTGTCTTCTAGGTGAATGTTAGGTGATGTTATAGAAATATGTTTTATTTTAAACTAATTAAAATTTTAATATAATTTAAAACATTTTTTCTGGGTCTACAGTGTACATGGAACCCTACAACCATGTACTCCATAATATAATGGGCCACATTTTGGACTTCCCAAGTCATTAGGTACTTGAAGAGCCTCTTCTAGATACCATATGTCTTCTATTATTATAAAATTAATTTCCTCAATGTATCAACCTTTACAAAATTATATATTTTATCATTAATACCTCTAAAATTTCTAAAATAGCCTTAAATTCACAATTTATCATCAATATAAATGGACATATCTTAAATAGAAAAAATGAAAACTCCATATATAGTGACCCAGTCCTAGAAGCCTAGAGCTAGGGTCTGCTATCAATTACATTGTCATGATTACAAGGAATCAAGCCCTATATGGCCTATTAGTTTAGCATCTGTAAAAAATATATAGAAATGAGACATTTAATAAAATAACTACACAGAGTAAAATATAATTTTTTAATTATTTATAATGTCTAAATAAATAACATTGAGGATACCTATAATACATTTAATTATTTGAAGAATATCTTTAATAGTACGCTTCCTGGAAATCTGGGGAATGAAACATAATAAGGGTGAACTCAAATACTCCGTAAGGGAATATAAAGTGTATGAAATAATAAATCAATGAGAATAGATAGTATGTAAATTTATATAATTGAATAAATAATCCTTATAATCAATAAACTGAATGGAAGTGTGTAAAATATATTAAAAGGTAAAAACTAGGAACACTTACCATTTAAATAACTAGATAAGGAAAAACAAAATTTTAAAGGTATGAACCAGAAACTCATTCCATCTAAATAACTGAAATTGATATTTATCCATATATATTTCAATGAAGAATCTAATGAATGGATAATAGCTGAATGTTAAAAATGGAATAATTCAAAAAAAAAATGAAAAATATCATGGATGAATAATCACTTAAACATTAAAATGAAATTCATCTGTATGTATGTCGATAAAAATATCATGTATGGATAATAACTAAATATAAATGAGGGAAATGATTTTAGTATGGGATACAATGTTTCTTAGGTGCATGGTACCTTTTTAGTCGAGACCTTTCAGAAAATGGTTTACAAAATGTTGGGTAAAAACTCATTTGAGGCGGCTATCCAAATGAATTTTCCCATGAGACTAGAGATACATCAATGGGATATATTGGGTCTTGTCTTTATTGTACCAATCCAAAATAGTTCACATATATTGAATAATCGATTTTACAATGCACCTTATCAAATATAGATATGGTGTAATAGGTACGAATTTATCAATATTCTCCCATATACTAAATAATTGACAAAGTATAAACTATAGGTAAAATGGTATATTTTTTAGGCAATATAAATATTCAAGATAAATGAAATCGATAATCAAGAGATTTTCAATGTTCAATGATCATAGGATATGGAATATTTCAAGGTGAAAAATAAATTAAGGAAGTGAATGTGAATATTATCCTTATCCAAATCAATCATAAAACATTATAAGGAAGACTAAGGATTATATCAATACAATATAACACAAATGGAGTAAAATAAATGGTTGTTTCCATTGATAGATATAAATTTTATGAAAATATATTTTAAAAACATTATTCTCTAAAATAACATATTAGTTTGAAAAACTATTTAAAAATACATTCCATTTAAGATAAATTTTGGAAATATTTTTTAAAAAATTAAAATTTAAAAAATGGAAAGGATGATTCAAATGAATAATGGTGGGTAAATCCGTACATGCTATACAAGGTAAAACTAAAATTTCTTTTACAAGATAAAGAGATAATAAAAAGTCTTGTTTGGAAATATACAAGAAGATTACATTGAAACCATTTGTAAAAGAAAAAATAGGGTAATATTTTCTTTACCAAATCATTTTAAAAAAAATGAATTGTTTTTGAAAATACATGGTTTTTGGAAGAAAACAGGTTCTCTGACTAAAGAGATAAGTGAATTTGTTTTTTCATTAAATCACTTTTAAAAACGTTTGAGTACCAAAGAGTTCAATAATGGTACTTTTATTTTAAAATGGTTGTAAATTTGTAAAGAGTAAATAATGTTTTTATTGAAAAAATTTATATAATTTTCTCGAATGGTAATACCATCGCAAAATCATTAAAGTTATAGTTGAGGAAATTAATCCTTAAACATTACAAATTATCTTATACCACATTGAACCATTTTAAATAATAAAACTCAAGAAGGAATAATATAAAATGAATTTATCTAATTACATTAAGATTAAATAATTCATGATATTATATATAACAATGGGCATCAGAGACACCACACAAAATATATAAGTGGTTAACAAGACATTTATCTCATAGATATAATAATTTAGATGAGAATCTCTTAATATGGGTTTAATTTTGTCTGAACATCCTTTACAATCCTATATAATAAAATAATGTTAATTTTATACTCTTTTGAGAACCTTATTCATACTTATCCTTTCTTTTATTACACTTTTTATTATGTTGTATACAACTACTTAAACTATTATGTTTACATTGTGGGTTCTGACCAAATTCGGTTGATATGTCAAAAATTCCTTAGGTATGCCAACAATGATCAAAGGGTTTGTTATATAACATCTCCGGAATAATAAACATGACATAGTTTTTAAATGTTTACATTATTTATACTTATATAATCAATAATTAATTATTTTTTTAAAAATAAAATATCATTATAATCGAGGAGATTGTAGGCCAAATGTACTGATGAGTAATGTTCACATTTTTCAATGATCATTATGAAAACAAGGTAAGTAACACCGTATCATTCCAAAATTATTATAATATAAGAAATAACATATTATTTAATCATAAATACTTTTATATATAATTCTTGTGATTAAAAAGTAATCACATCACGTCATGGAGGCAGTAGTCCACACGTCAACGAATAACGTTATCACTTTTTATGTTTGTGAAAGGGTAATAAAGAAAATAACATGTATATTTCTATAAATATAATTATTTTATCAATATCATATATATATATTTTTAATATGTTTTATTATCACCATCATTTAAACATTCTGTGTATCATCTGAACAAATAACATCTCTTTGAGGGGTGGTAGTCCACAAATCCTCAAATGATGTTTTCGTATTAACAAAGAATAAATGGTATTAAATTTTTATATTATAAAAGGATTTAAAAAGTACAAATACATAATAAATATGATATATTAAAATAAAAAACATATTTTACATCATAATAGACACCATGATAGGTGGTAAGGGATAATGATCAGTCATTGTTTCGTGAGGCAGCAGTTCATCATACAAAGAAACAATATGTTCGTTACACATTAAATGAAGATGTGTGTAAGTATAGGTCTAAATAAAAAACAAAAAACATACTTGAATACTGAGGATACTATTTTTATGTAATAATCTATTATAAATAACACAATAGTTGATAATGAAAGTAAAAATAAAAATCTAGAGAGAAGATGTTACATCTTAATCAGGAAGGATTATAGTTATAGGGTATGGATTTTCAGATTCTGTTTAGTTATATCATGTCCTAATATAATTTTTTGGGTGGTTTGATGTAGTGTGATAGTTGGTGGCCATTTATAGGGATGGAAAATGACTCACTTGAAATATTTTGAAACAAATTAGTTGTACACCTGCTCTTACCCAAAAACAAGTCATACCAAACCAAAAGAACTAAATAATGGAAGGTTAATTGTCCATATATGTCCATAAAAATGAGTTTATGTCGATTTTCTAGGTCAATTGGGTCCTTAAGTTTATGATTTAGTTTTTTATTGAACTCAATTTTACCATAATAATTTTAATAAATTTTATTTAATTTCAAAAATATTTTTTTTCAAAACTATGTAGACCTTATTAGAAATAATAAATTATGATTATTAAAAATATTTAATCCTTTTTTCAAAATTCCGATCATAGACGTGTTAGAAATTAATTTAAATTTATCCTATATGCAAGGCGACAATATGGGTTTTTATTGTAAAAAGGTCGAGAAGTTTGATATAATTTTATATTCAATTTCGAATTAAAATTGAACCCAATCACTAAAATTTTACTAATTTATAAAATTTAATCTAATTATACTTTAAAAAAATATAAAACATAACAAAATCGTATAAATTAGATTTCACAAAAATTATTTTTGAACTGATATTTAATATTTTTTAATATTCCTTAAAAAAGATATGTTTCCAAAACATTAAAATCATTTAACCTATCCTAATAATTAATTTTATTTTTCAAATATTAATATTTTTTTAATAAATTAAATCAATTAAAGTGTCAAAAGTCAAATTCGGAATGGGTTCTCCCTTAATTGGCAGAAAAATTTCCTTTTTAAAAATATATGTTTGTATGTTTAAAATATGATTTTTCTAAATATTTTTCATAGGAATCCTAATAGATAAAAATATATAACATTTTATTTAATATATAAAATATATTTCTTAGTAACTAATTTTAATTAAATATTTTTTATTTAGACAAAAATCTTTTATAAACACAAATATATAAATATTTGTTTTTATATCCAATTGGTTCTTATTTTAAATTCTCATTTATTTTTAATCAATGTATTAGTTTTATGTTTATATAAACTATAAATTTTCATAAGTTAGTTAATAATGTTTACAACTACTGACATAACAGCTTGGATTTATCATATTATATTAAATAATAACAGTACATTTTTACTTGGTGAAACATGATCTTGTGTATAAGACATGCTATTGAGGAAGGATGCTCTTGCGTGTAACACAATCTATCGAGGAAGATTTGTCTTTCATTTAACACAATATAACACGTTGTTATATTAATTGAAATATAAATATAATCAATTTTAAATAGTAAATATATTATAAAGTATCCTGATATTTTATTGACTTATTTTCTTGGTGTCGTGTACTACTCATGTTGGTTCTTAATTTGGAATTTTGGGGTCTAACATTCTCCCCAAATTAATTAAATTTCATCCTCAGAATTTAAACTCAATATAAGGGATATATTGTTTGATGTTTCTTATATTGAGGTTCCATATTTTGATAAGGGTTCGTAATACAACATTTATAAAAGGGAGAATGTGAAGTAAAATGGTCACATAGATTATGATTTAACTAAGTATCTAAGTATGAGAACATTAGCAGCATGTATAAATACATACTTTAAGGAAAAGAATTAATATTTATAGGGAGTGAATGAGGTAATAAATCAAAAATAATTTAATTATCAATGGACTGTTGAGGGCCTCTAAACCATAAATACTTGATGATTTATAAGACCATATGTTCAATAGAGATTAAGGTATTATAAAACATTTTATTTTTAAGTTAGTTTCCTAAAATTGGGTAGTTAGATTTCAAACAAAAAATATTATAAAATATTCCTATATTATATATTTGAAATTAATATGAATAATATTGAATTGTGTCTATTCTTTGATAAAATTATAATTCATTTTGTTACTCCCAAAAATTAATTACCAACAATGAATTTTTTATGCCTGAAGCACTAAAAAAAATATAAAGGATCGTAAGGCTAATAAAAGAGTTAAAAGTGTAATTGTTTGTCCTTAACCATCATTCAAATACAATATGGTTAATAGATTAATCTCTCATCCTCAAAAATGATATTACAAGGTCATTATAAAAATAAATTCCTCAAATTTTTTAACTACAAATAGTGAAACATAACTAGGAAATTGTGTTTGGAAGTGGATGGTAGAAAACCCTTATCATCCTTTGATCATGGTTTCAGGTCATACGGCCTTTCTAGACTTGATTGGTTGTCACCCGGCTTATAGGTTGTCCTTTTCTCAGACCATTTTAATATATCTTCCATATATAAATATGATGGAAAAAATTTGAGTTAGTTTAACCAATAATATCTTTTTAACTATTATATTCAATAAACCTCAATACATAAATACATCATCAATTTATTTCTAAAATGGTCCTTCCTTAGCCTTGAGTTTATTTATAATATCATTTGTAGGATTTCTAAAACATGACAGCATATATTCAATCTAAAACACCTTTGTTTAAATCAAGGATATTAATTTTCATTGTCTATTAAAATATTTCTTAATGGATTTTAAAGAAAATGTGTATTATCCTATGTTTATCCTCCAGGAGTGTCAAACTAGGTGTGCAGTTAGGCCTATTGTCATGTACTAGGTTTCCTTGAGTCAGGACTGGAACAACTTGTCAGTGTTGTTACTTCTAGGTACATCTGTTCCAGAACCACAACCAAATATAGTATCTATATATGGATGTACTTCAAGGAATACCTAGATAATCAATACATAACCAAAATTCTAGGGGTTTCATTTATACATATCCTCAAATTAAAAATTAGGGATATGGTCACTAATCTATTTTTTCCTAAATATATTTCCCATGGATTCTAATAAACATCATTTGATATCCATTTTAGTAACCCTTCTCCAAAATTATGGAGCCTATGTATGTGATCAATTACATTATCCTGATTCCTAGGAATCGATCCCTGATGGATTGATTAGTTTATTAGTCCTGGTAAACCATACACATAAATGTGTCTTTTATTAAAAATGACTACACTGATTACAAAATAATTTTTTTCCCTTTTTAAAAAAATTATAAAAAAATAAATTCAAATTAAACACTAATACATTTTGTAAATCCATGCATTTCATTCATAGTATGATTCTTGTATACCTGAATAAATAAACATAATAAGGGTGAAGTCAAGTGTAGAGTAAGGGTAAATAAAGAGGAATAATTAATAATTGAATGAGAATGGTTAATATGGAAAGGTAAATAATTAAAAAAACATGTCATATATTCAATTAACTGAATGGAAGTGTGTAAATAATATATCAAGGTAATAACAAGAAGCACATGGCAAAAAATTAACTTGATAAGTAACAATAGATATATAATTGTAAGAAAATAGATCACATGACAACTAAAAAATTGAAAATTAAAATTATTCATATATATGTGGATGAAAAATCTCAAGGATCGATAATAACTGAAGCCTCAAAATGAAATAATCCCATAGATATGTCCACAAAAAAATAACTTATATGAATAATAACATAAATATGAAAATGAAATACATCCATAGATATGTCAACAAAAAGTCTCATGGTTCGATAATAAATATGTATAAATTAGGAAAATTATTTTAGTATTGGATTCCATGTTTCCTAGGAATGTGGTACGTTTACCATGAAGACCATTTACAATAATTTTTTAAAAATATATGGTAAAAACTAATATAAGGAAACTAGCCAAATTACTATTCCCCTAAGACTATTGATGCATAATGAGGCTATAACAGACCATTTACATGTCATACTTTTCCAAAACATTCTTCAAATATCGAATAATAGATATAATAACCTGTCTTATCAAATATCTGTATAGAGTAAGATATATGAATTTATCAATATTTTCTCATAAAATCAAATAACTGTAAAAGTATACACCGTAGGTAAAATTGTATATAGGGTATCCAATAGTAATATCCATGAAAAATGAAATGGACAATTAGGAAAATTTTAATATTAAATGATCATAGAAGATCATATATATCAAGGGGAAAAAGAAATTAAGTAAGTGAATGTGAATACTATCATTGTCTGAATTAATATTAGAAAACCATAGGAAGATTAATGACATAATAAATAGAACGTACCCCAAGTGGAGTCCAATAAATGGTTATTTCCATTGCTGACATAAAATATTGTGAAAATATATTTTAAAAACATTCATGGGGAAAATACCCTTTTGTTTTGAAAAACCTTTTGAAAATAAATTTCATTAAAATTTATAATTAAATAAACATTTTTAAAAAATTATCCATTTAAAAATTCATAGGAATCTTCAATGGAATGATGGAGGGTTAATCTAAATATGACATACAAGTTAAAAATAACAATCCTTTTTCATGGTATAAAGGTAAGAAAATACCTTGTTTGGCAATATACAAGAATATTCCTTTGAAAAAATTCATAAAAAAAAGAAGATATATTATTTTTTAAAAAATATTTTTAAAAACATTTTTTTAAAATTTTTAATAAAACATGGTTTTCAAATGAAAACAGTTTCACAAACTGAAGAGATAATTGATGTTGGGTTATTTTAAAACATATTTAAAACACATTGAGTACCAAAGAGTGGGAAAATGGTTCTAAAATATGAAAATGGTCTTGAATAAAGGGATATTAATGAAAGGTTTCATTGAAAAAATTTTATATAATTTCCATGAATGGAAATACAAATTAAGGATCATTCAATTTATAGGTCAGTATATTAATCTTCAAAACCATTCCAATGTGTACCATACCACATTGAAAATATTTAAATCATAAACCTAAAGAAGGGAATAATATTAAATGAAAAACTAAAATAAAACTAATATAAAGGAATACATGTTATAATAAATAAAAATGGGATGTATAGACTACACAAAAAATATGTTAGTGGTGAACATGACATTTATCTCACAGATATAAAATGTCAGATGGGAATCCATTACTGTCAGTTTCTTTTCAAGTGAACCCCCCTTATCCTTATATATAATAAAATAAAATAAAATATATAATTTATTTATTCATTTATTCATTTTTAATGATAATTTTATTTCATTTTTTACAATATTGTTTATAACTACTTAAATAATTAATTTTACATCATTTTCTTTATGTGTTAAACATAACATTGGTAGGTTAACTATTGTCAATAGGTTAATTATTGAAAATATTCATTATAATAAATATGACATAATAATCATATTTATACATTAATTATACTTTTAAAATATTTAATTTATAATTTTTAGGAATAATAAATGAATGTTACAATCATGGTGATGGTAGGTCGTATGTATGCATTAGTAAGGTTCCCATTTTTCAATGATCGTTATGAAAAGAAGGTAAGTAACACAAAAAAATTACACCATGATAATTATAAAATAATTACCTTTTTAATCATAATTACTTATATATAAAATTATTTTGATGAATAAGCAATCACATCATGTCAATGAGGTAGTAGTACACATTCCCATGAATAATGTTATCAACTTTTAAGTGTGTGAAATGTTAATAATGAAAATTATATATATATATATATATTTCAAGAAAGTTAATCATTTCATTAATATCATATAGGTTTTTTTATATTTATCATATGTTTAATTATAACCAATATTTATACAATCCATGTATCATGTGAATGAAATACATTACATTGAGGGAGCGGTAGTCCACACTTCATGAAACAATATTATCATATTAATGTAAAATGGAAAGTATTAACTTTATGTTTTATAAAAGTATTAAAAAAATATAAATACATAATAAATATAATATTTAACATTTAAAATATAGTTTTAACTATAATGAACAACATGATAACAAGTAAGGAAATAATTAACAGTCATCATTATATGTGGTAGTAGTTCTCCATAGGTAGAAACAATATGTGTGTTACCCATTAGATGGAGGTGTGTGTAAGTGTTGGTTGGAATAATAATAAAAAAATTCTAGTATATTTATTATATTTTTTACTTATTTAATAATATAATAAAAATATAATAAGGAGTGGATAAGGGAAATGAAACAAAAATCTTGAGAGAAGATGTTACCTCTTAATAGGGTAACTTCTTTTGGTTTGAACAAAAATAATTCTTGGTTTTATTTCATCCAAAAGGGAGGCTTATAGGTTGAGGGTTTGGATTTTGGAGACTATTTAGGCAGATATTGGCCTAACCTAAGTGGATTGATAGGTGTCAAGAAGTGGTAGAGGTGGTTCCCATCTATATGGAAGGAAAATAAGTCACATTGAATGTTTAGAAAAAAGTTATGTCTACACATGTTATTACCAAAACAATTTCATACCAAACCAACCAAACTCAATAATTGAAGGATAATGGCCGTGATATGTCAATATAATGGGTTTTAGACAAGTGTCTTGGTAAATTGATCCCTTATGTTAAATGTTTAGTCCTTTATTAATCATAACTTTCCCTTAATAATTTTTATTATTTTTAACCACATTCACGAATATTTTTTGGAGATAAACTAATTTGACCTTATTAGACCTTATCAATTACTATGATTTAAAATATAGATTAAATTCTTCCAAATAATAATAAAATATGTTCCATAAATTAAATTTAAATTCATATCATAGATTGAATGACAATGTGTGTTTTTCAAGTAAAAAGTTATAAATGTTTGATAAGCTTTTATATTCAATATCAAAGTGAAATTGATCCCAATTAAAATAATAATAATTTATAAAAATATGTACCAAATATACTATTAAAAAAATGTAAAAGTTAATATAACCTTGTATATTAAATTGAACAAAATGATGCATTGAACTATTATTCCATATTTTTAACTATTCATTAAACAAAGGATATTTTTCAAAAAAATATCAAAAATTAACCCTAACATAATTTTTAAGTTTTTAACTCATATATGATGATTATTTTGATATATCAAATCATTTAATGTGTCAAAATTTAAATTTAAAATAGATTCTTCATTAAATGGTGTTAAGTTTCATTTTATAAAAATATAGGTTTTCATAGGTAAAATACTGGTTGTCCTAATATTTTTCATATGAAACCAAATAGAAATATATCAAAAATATTTTATTAAATATATAACATATATATGTTATTATAAAATTTTAATTAAAATTTTTTAAATAGATAAAACACCTTTGGAAGAATAAATATAATAATATATTTTTTTATATTCAATTGTTTCTTATTTTCATTTCTCATTAAATAGAATCCAATGAATTAATGACATATTTATATAAACCATAAATTTTTAAAAGATATTTAATACTATTTATAACTAATAACATAATTTCTTGGTTTTATTATATTATATTAAATTATAGCAATATATTATTTTTTGGTGAATCTCAGTATTGTGTATAACACATGCAATCGAGGAAGGCCTCACTACATGTAACACATGTTAACTTGTTGTTTCAGGCATTCAAATATATTATGAATCTATTTTAAATAGTAAATATGTTATAATGTATCTAGATATTATATGCCCTTATTCACTTGGTGGTGTGTGTCATGTATGTTATCGAATGCAATGTTATTACTTCAAAATTTTGGGATGTTACATCATATCATCTCTAGTTTATTTTTACTTGGTTTCATTAATATAGATCGAAATGGGAAACTATATTTTTTCTAAAAAAAATATTATTTTTTGTCTACATTTTTTTGGGTATTTCAGAAGAAAAAAAATGTATACATAATAACTACATTAGGGTATTCTTGATAGTTGAAAATTAATATATAAATCAATTTCAATTATCTATGAATTTTTTAATATATAGAAGGACAATGAGTCATAGAGTTAATCTGTATGACACATATACACATATTTTATAGAGATATAAATAATATAAATTATCTTATATTATCATTGTGTATTCATAAATGAAATTGATGATGAGGATATCTATTAGACACCTTCTAGTGATCACTATATTTTATTAAATTATTATAGGATGATTCAAAATTATTTCATTAAGTAAAAATCTATCAAATTGGAAATTATTCTATGAATTCCTTAACTGAAGATCTACCATAAGACCTTATCTAATCCTTGATTAGGCTGAAAGTGTGTTCCTTTATAATGTGATTCTAGAAACATGTTATAATGGATTAAACATAACCATTAGTAAAAAATTGGAACAAAACATTTAAGTATTTTCCATTATTTCATCATGACATAAGACAATGATAAAACACTAAAATGTATAGGTTGGGGTGAATACATGTTTACTAAACTGGATTTCCTTACATGGTATACATAAATTTCTCTGTTGGATTTTTTCCTAACCCTGCTATCAATCCAAATGAAATAATTTAGAATATTAATATTCATATTTTTTTCATCATTACATTACAGTTGAATAAATTAAATCACATTATAAAAATTAATAGAACTATATCATACATAATCAAGAGTAAACATTTCTAGTTAACCTTATGCATCAATCTTTTTTATAGCCTTAATTTTTTCAAACACACTTCCTTAATGGAAAAACACTATCAAATAACCTCTTCTAATGATAGTATACATAGCTATAAGTTGTCACTCATATTTTTGATTTTCAAAATAGAATATTCTCGACATCAAAATCCAATAAAATAAATAATCCCATATAAATAAAACTACAATACTACAAAACATTACTATCACATATGTTTATAGTCATCAATTCCAAATCATTTCACAATCCCATTTTCGTTTTATTATAAATTACTAATTTTTATCAAGAATAATTTATTATAAAAATACTTTTAGATATGATTATCCTAAATTCATATAAATTCAATATATAATATTCCATTTTTTTAAAATAAATTTTAGATCCAAATATATGTTTTTTCATCAAAATATATAATCCATTTTAATAAAATCTAAAAATTATCAAATTTCCAAAAATGGAGAATTATAAATTTAATTTATAAACATATAAGAAATTAAATTAGTTAAAAATTAAATTAAAATAATAATATATATTCATAATTAATTTTTGATTAAATATGATCTAGTTATATTAGATGGAGAATAGTATGAATTAAAAAAACACTAAATTTTTTTCAGGGACCATATACCAATCCGTCATAGACAATAAATTCTTAGTCATCCACTATAATATAACTTCTAAAAATTAATACTCATTAATTAAATAAATATATATGAATCTTAAATGATACATTTATCGAGAGAGAGATTCAAATAGTGTGTAAAACTTTTAGAACTGAGAATATTGCAGATATCTAAGAATTTATTTTTTTTCATTCAATCAATGAAGTGATAATTTTTTCTATTATAGAAACACCTAAAATCTATCTCAATGAGATATAGGTTTTTAAATGGTCATAATAGGTTTTAAAGAATGTTTATTAGTATATAAATGTAATTTTATAATTCAATTTATGCATTCCAAAACAAATATCATATTTTGGACAAACATTTAAGGGAACTATGGACCTAACCATGTATGTATCTTTTTTTCCAAAAAAAAATACCTAGTTGAGTCACCAGGCATCTAAGACTAGACACATTTACATATGAATAAAATTTAATGTTTATAACTATTATGGTTACATTGTTTACACATACACATAAAGAAGTAAAAGTTTACCAAAAGATTCATCACATGATTGGACACATGGTTTAATTGACAATGAAGAAAACTATTTATTATTACATTTAACCCCAAAATGATTATACATTATGTTTAGACACTATCAAAACATGCTAGGGAATTTCCTACCAAGCCCGAAGTTCCCCAGTCCTTACCACTTTAAGCCTTTTCATCAGAAAATTTACATTTATTATCATTGGAAAACATCTACCAAGTCTATCAATTATGATATTCTCATAACATTTTAAAATTTTTATAAATGAATATATTTTAGGGATTTTGTAAACCCCCTTTAATAAACATAATTGAACTAACTCAAAATAATGAGAAACAAAATAATCAAACATAAACACCCCAAGATATTGGTAATGATTGTTAATTGGGGGAGCTACTTCTTTTACAATATTGATTCCCAAGGAAACATATAAACACCCAAACAAAGAAATTTATATATATTGATAACTAGTTCTGAAACCATCACCATGTAAAATGAACATCGATAGGTAGCTAACGAATGATCCCACCCAGCACCTGAAACCATGGAATGATTAACCAACACTATATATGATATATGTAAAGACTCGGAAATCCCATGAAAATTGTGTTTTTAATACCTTCGAATTTTAGGAGTCTGCAAAAATTTGTGGCACCGGATTCCGATGCTCAGTGTGCTCGAAATCAATTTTTGATGTTTTGTTAAAGTATGTTCAGTAAACGTACAAGTGGGATTTTATAACTATTCAACCAGTTCTTGGAATTGAAATCTGAGGGCACTGTTGAACTCACATCACCAATATTCTCTTAAGAACACATTTACCATGAGGATGAAACCCCTTGAACTCCCCATTAAGTGGGGAGAAACCTCTTGAGCTCCCCACTTAAAGGTGCCACCACCACAATGGAGCCTCTTGATCTCCCCTAATTAATTTTTTTCATAAACATAAGAATTAATTAGGTGGTTCTCATTAATTGAATTCTACTAAATTGAATAAGGTGCCAAATAATTAATAAGATATTAATATTTTATTATTTCTTTTGTTTGGAATTTCACTTTTGGTGGGAATATTTTGAGAGGAGAGCTTTGGATAATTAGAGTTCTCCAACGAAGAACGAAGAATGAAGAACCCCGACATTATTCATCGTCCCCCTCGAAGCTTCAACAGTTATGAGACGTCTTCGACAACCAAATTCCTCGACTCTGTAAATGAAAATCGAACGACAAATAAATGGTAGGGTGTCTACTTTGAGTATTATTCCGTTCCTTTTTCTCATTTTAATTTAAAAGGAATTGATGCGATGTATTGTAAACAATTTTTGTTTAACTTTCTTCCTCTTTGTTGAACCAATTGTTATCATCCCTAAAAGCATAGGGTGTAGGCCAAAATAACATAGATGAACTCCCTCCACTGATTTCTTTGTGAAGTTTATTTCGTCATGGAAATGAAGCGGCAATGAGGAGACGAAGGTGCCGATGACAAAGGTTTTGCTACCTGCGGCCTTCATGAATTGAGCTACCCCCATAGCACACTAGTATTCCTAGCCGAACACCGCCGGCCCGCACTAGCCCGACCTATGCCAAACCGGCATACCCGGCCACCACCGACCACCAGCCTGCCTGCCCGCCGCCTGCCCGCATGCTGCCGGAGTGCCCCGCCACCATGCCCGCTCGCCCCGCCAGCCTGCCCGCGCGGCCTCCCGGTGCCCCGGTTGGCTCCTTACCATCCTATTCGTGCCCCGGGTAGCCTCCCTGGGACTTGCCGACCTCCTGGGCCGAGCCACCAAGCTGTGCCCCCCACGGTGCTGACCGTACCGGCCCTTGCCTCCAAGCCGACCTACCTACGCGGCGACCTTCAGGCCTAACCACCCCTGGAGTCCACTGGGCTAGGCCTAGTGGACCAGGAAAAACCTAGTGGGATGACCCACCAAATGGGTTAGGTAAGACCCAACGGGTCTAGCCGGGTGAGCCCAGTCTGGGTTTGGCAGAGTCGGTCCCACTGGCTCGGACCGGGCCCTGTCCCATTACCGACCCTATACTTCCTTTGTCCATATCATTGGCACCGAACAATCGTTTGAAGAACCTTCAACGACGCTGGATTTCGTGGAACGCGAGGGTACCTTAGAGAATACCCCACTAGAGTTCGGGGTAATGTTGAGACAGGTCAAGATGGATCGTACACGAATCCTAACAGGCCCTCGGGACTAAAAAGCTTATAACTCACAAAGATGGATTCTGATTGATGCATCGTCTATTTCATTGAGACCTCTATGACGAGGCAATCCATTGAGATACATATACACGAGACTTCATGATAGTTGGAGTATCAACCTGCAGATCGTGGAGTGGATTCTCCCAGAGGCGAGTGAGTATAGCGCAGAGGCCTAGTAGCTGGCTGAGACCTAACCACTACTGAACAATTCGACTCAGATTGACTCAACTAGCCCCGTGGGGAGCGCCATGGTGTCACGGAAGACCCATGGTGGGGAGAACCTTTTTGTGATGTGGCAGACCCAAGATACTCGACACGTGGAGTACCTTATCAGCCGACGAGGGGGAGAGCCTCTGGGTGACCTGGAAAACACACGGTGGGGAGTGCCTCTATGTGACGTGGCAGTCCCACAGTACACAAAAATAGGAGTAACTATGTAATCCAAGGATAGTGGGAAGTGCCACTGTGTGATGCGATAGGCCCATAGTACTCGATAGAGGAGGCGTACTCTAGCATTCGAGGTTACGACAGTTGGACTGGGAGTGTTACATGTTACTACCCCTAGAATAAAATCAATGTTTCAGCTGAGTCAGTGACTTTTCTGTTTACCTCATGACTGATATGGATTACTTGATAACTTAGGTATATGTATGGGAATATACCTATGTAATGGCTATCCATTGATTTCATACTTTTTGGTTTATCCTAGGTGGATTTTGAGAGGCCATGGTGGTCTCGGTGTCCGTACTGAGTATCATTATACTCACCCCTACACGATCTTTTCCCCCACATCATTATGTTGGTTGCAGACGATGGACAACGCTGACCGAGGCTGAGTGGGTAGGACTGGATGGTACCCAATGGTGGACCAAATGATATGACGGTACAGGGAAGAGACAGACGGATGTGGAGTTCTGTGGAGGCTATCTGTACCTACCCTTCAGGTAGGATCCATAGAGGATGATCCCGATGCTCCTTTACACCTTTTAGCTGATTATCTTCCTTACATTTGAACTTTATCTTTATAGTTGGGCTTGTATTTCCAGCCCCCTTTACTTTTCAGTACTCCTTTTGTAGATAGTTTTACTGAGTTTTTTTCTTCCAGCTTATACTCTATTTTTTGTGATTATATTTTATAAAGGTAATGCCTTCATAGTTTTAGGGATTTATGCCTTTGGTGCAAGTCTCCAGCCCCTGGCCTATGGAAAGTGGTCTTGGGGTACTCATGGTATGGGTCCCGAGAACGGGTCGTGACAAATTGTTATCAGAGGAGTCAGTTCTACCACAGAACAGAGGAATCTGATCATTCTTTTCTATAAAGAAATATTTTTAAGGGTACTGAGTGTAGTTTTTAGTTCAGGGATTCAAATGTTGGTGCAGCGGTCGACGTAGACATACACAAGGACCCTGACTTCTAATTTCTGACTCAGTGCATGAAAAAACTGATTGTGTGTGTGTTTTCAAAAGTTTTCTTTAAGTCTGCTCGACCAAGTCAGCTCCCCAGGTATAATCTTTTGATAGTTTCAAATCTGATTCTTTCAGGATGCCTCCCCACGGACGACCAGCTAGAGCCCCGAGAGCTGTATGCATGGATATCCCATTGGGTGATGAGGCCTTAGTGCAGTGACATCTTCCAGTGGAGGAACAAGCGGTAACACTACCGATTAGGCCACCGATTCCACCAACCCCAGTAGCAGACGATGCACACTTCTTGAGTATTTTTCATGAATTCCAGAACCATAGGCCACCCAAGTTCAAGGGGGAGACAGACCAAGTGGTGGCTGAGGATTGGCTAGAGGCTGTGGTGAGAGTCTTTCGACTGGTAGGGAGACCATTAGAACTTATGGTGATCCTTGCCGCGAGTCTCCTTCAGGAAACAGCAGGAAGATGGTGGAGCCTGATGCTCTAGGTGCATGACAAGGCAGCACTACTATAGATAGACATCAATAGCCTATTTTGGGTGGAGTTTTTCCTATCCACCCTTCATGCGGTACGGGTACAGGAGCTACTGCATCTACAACAGGGTAGTATGACGGTAGTTCAGTACTCGGTGAGGTTCACCGACCTCTCACGCTACTCTATAGATATGCTACAAGACCAATTATTTAGGGTCCGGACCTTCGAGCAGGGGATCAGGTGAGAGACTAGGGCTTCAATGATCTCACTCTGCATCCCGACCTAGGTGGGGGTGCTAGAAAGAGCCCTCTTGGTGGAGATTTTCCTTGCTGAGCACTCTCCGGCAGTGAGACCCACCACTGGTCGACATGCAGCAGAGTATTCTGCATCTAGAAGTAGGAAAATGATGTAGAGGTCGAAGTGGACAAGAACCATGAGTGAATGACCGCATTACTCTGGATCAGTTTTGTGGGGGCACATGAGGCAGTGACATACATGCCAGGAGAATACAGTGTTACACCTGCGGCGGTCAGGGTCACAGGGCTCTTGACTGTCTGACCCACCATTCAAATGATCAGTAGATATTTGAGGGACCTCCCAGGAAGAGGCAGAGATTCAATCGAGGCGATCTGTAGGGAGAACATGGATGTGGTAGAGGATCTAGCTGTGCAGTTGTCGGTGGATGACATTTCAAGGTGTTACCTCCACCACCACCAGGAAGTCCACCCCAACCGCTGGGAGCAGGTGGACAGGTGAGAGCTCAGCTTCAGGCAGCTAAAGTATACGACCATGGCACTCTGAAGATGATATGAGGTATGATCTGTGTCTACTCCACCTTAGTTGTTGTTCTTATTGAAACAGGATCGATTCACTCTTTCATTTCCACTACCCTCGTTTGGAGCTCGAAGATTCTGATGGAGCCGTTGGCTCGATCCTTACGGCTAGAGATTTATACAGGAGCAGACTCGATGATTACACACTATTTGCAGAAGTGTGAGCTTTCTCTAAGAGGTGAGAGCTTTAGCTGGGATCTTCTCATAGCGGTATCAAGTCCTTATGTCATCATCTTGGGTAGGGGCTGTTTACCTACAGTTTTTTATCAGATTGATTGTATTAGGTGCAATGTGCGGTGTATCTGCACGGATGGGACTAGGTTCACCATCACCGGTGAGAAGGGAGCCTTTGTAGTGTAGGACATACTTAGTTAGAGGAGGGTACAGCTGATCACTCATGAGTTGGCCTGCCTTACTCTCAGAGCATTATATGTGGAGATTCTGAGCTATCCTGTAGTGGTGGACCAGTACACGGATGTTTTCCCTGACGATGCTCCAAGACAACCTCCTTACAGAGAGGTGGAAATATACATTGACATATACCTCGAGATGACACCGATATATACTCTAGCATATCGGATGGCTCTCGCTGAGCTTCGTGAGCTGGGGGGTACATCTGGAGGACATTAAAGGGAAGGGATTCATCCGACCCAGTGTGTCTCCTAGGGCGGCACTGATTCTGTTCGCCAAGAAGGTGGATGGGAGCCTGAGGATTTGTGTCATCTACCGTCACAATAACCAGGTGATTGTGAAAAACAAGTACCCACTACTGAGTCTTGATGACCTATTTGAATAGTTGAAGGAATAACAGTGGTTCTCGATGCTAGACATTAGATCAGGCTATCACCAGCTCAGATTTCAAGATGAGCATGTGCAGAAGACGACCCTCAGATGTCGGTAAAGGGCACTATGAGTTCTTGGTTATTCCTTTCGGTGTAACTAACGCTCCAGAAATGTTGATGGGACTCATGAATAGGATCTTCCAGATGTACCTTGATCACTTTATCATATTCTTCATCGATGACATTCTAATCTACTCGACAACTAAGGAGAAGCATGCATACCATTTGTGGGTAGTACTGGACACAATCTGAGAGCACCAGCTTTATGGTATGCTCTCGAAGTACCAGTTTTCGATCTAAAAGGTTCACTTTCTGGTTCACATCATCTTTCAGGCTAGATTTGTAGTTGATCCAGTGAAGATTGAGGAGGTACTTTCTTCAAATCCACCAAGGAGTTTGATGGAGGTACGAAGGTTCTTGGGTTTGGTTGGATACTACTGAAGATTCTTACCAGACTTCTCCATTGTTTCAGTACCACTATCAGCCCTGAAAACGAAGGGTCAACCCTTTATGTGGTCGGAGAGATTCCAGTAGAGATTTCAGATGCTGAGGGAGAGTATGACTAGTGCCCCCATCTTGACGCTTACAGAGGAAGGCGTAGGGTACATAGTTTACTGTGACTAATTAGGGACCGGACTCAGGTGTGTACTGATGCAAGAGCAATCCGTGATTGTGTATGGTTCTTGGCAGTTGAGACAACATGAGTAGAACTACAATACCCATGACCTAGAGTTAGCAGTAGTGATCTTCGCTATGAAGATGTGGTGACACTATCTAATGGGTGAACGTTTTATCGTGTACTCTGATCACAAGAGTCTCAGGTATATCTTCTCTCAGAAAAACATAAACCTGAGATAGAGATGTTGGCTTGAGTTCTTTCATGACTATTACTTCTAGATATTATATACTTTTGGGAAGGGGAATGTTGTTGCATATGTGCTCAGCAGGAGATCTAGTATACAGCTACTAGGAGAGGCGACAGAGCAGCTTGGTGCTTTATAGATATACATTGTGGATAGAGATGGAGCAGCCTTCCTTCAGTATCTTGCAGTCACTCCTCCAATTATTCGGTGAATTATGGAGGAATAGAATGGGGAATCTCACTAAGAGACACAACATGCTCATATATCCACAGGGCAAGCACCTGATGGATTTTCTAAAGGTGGGTAGCATGTCCTCCTCTTCAGAGGATGTACCTTGGTACCAGTGGCACTTCAGGAGGATGTATTGATGTATTTCCACACATCCCCTCTAGAGGTACATCTAGGAGTGGAAAACATGTACCAGGAACTTTGATGACAGTACTCCTGGCCAGGAATGAAGAAAGTGGTAGCCGAGTTTGTCTCTCGATGACTCACATGTCAGCAAGTGAAGGTGGAGCACCAGGTACAAGCAGGCTTGGTCCAGCCTTTAGGGGTCCTAGAGAGGAAGTGGGATGGGATATACATGGACTTCATGACCGGTATTCCATGTACATCTAGGGGTCACGACTCGATTTGGGAGATCGTCGACCAACTCACCACGTCGGCTCACTTACTACCAATCAAAGAGCATGTCACACCTCTATGTATTGGAGAATGTTCGGCTACATGGGGTCCCTTCTTATATTGTCTCTGATCGTGACTCATGGTTTACTTCCCGGCTATGGAAGGGGTTGTAGGAGGCTTTCGGGACACAGATTAATCTGAGCACAACCTTCCATCCTTAGACAGATGGTCAGACCGAGCTGACCATTCAGACCATATAGGACATGATACATGCTTCTGTCCTGGACTTTGGTCGCAGATGGGAGGATTACATACCTTTCAGGGACATTACATACAATAATAGCTATCACTCCACCATCAGGTTGTCACCTTTCGAGGCATCGTACAGACGACCTTGCAGACCACCCTTATGCTTGACAGACCCTGGGGAGTCATCCCTGGTGGGACCACAGATGGTGTGAGCCACCAAGAAGAATGTGCAGATATTCTAGGAGTGGATGAAGACTGCACAGAGCAGGCAGAAGTCAAATGCCGATAGGAGACGGAGACCGCTGGAGTTCGAGGATGGTGACCATGAATTTCTTCGGGTCTTACCTCGATGAGGACTACGTAGATTTGGCCGAGGCGGGAAGTTATCACCGAGATTCATCAGACCATTCTAGGTCCTTAGTAGAGTAGGAGAGTTGGCCTACCACTTCTCTCTTCCACCTTAGTTTCACCAGGTTCACGACATCTTCCACGTATCTCAGCTGAGTGGATAAGTGCATGACCCTTCTCACATCATCGACCATAGAGATCTAGACATCGATGATGTGGAGACTTTCACGGAGGTTCCAGTGGAGATTGAGGATTGACATGAGCGGGTTATTTGTGGACTGTCAATACCTGTGGTTCATGTTCACTGGCTGCATGGGAACCTCCAAGAGAGCACATGGGAGTGGGAGGCTCAAACACATGCTCAGTACACCCACTTGTTCCCTTAGTTCTATTTGTAGCTTACGGGGATGTAAATACCTGGGGTAGGGAGAATGTAAAGACCCGTAAATCCTGTGGAAGTTTTTTTTAATACATGGATATTTTATGAGTCCGTGAAAATTTAAGGTGCTTGATTCTGAGGCCCAGTGTTCCCAAAATCAATTTCTGATGTTTTGTTCGGGTACGTTCAGTATATGTATGAGTGGGATTTTATAACATCTCAACTGATGATCAGAATTGAAATCTGAGGGAACCGTTGAACTCACAGCGCTGGTATTTGCTTAAGAATACTTTCACCTCGATGGCAATTGGTCGAGAATAAAAGTTAGATTTTGGGTTTTAATGAATAATTTAGATAAAAATAAAGTGGTAGCATTATTTTTATTCTAATTGCTTAAAACCTCCATGTTGAGGATAGAGGTGGGGACCACCCCACCTTAACCTTCTAGGAGAGGTTATGGTGGTGGGGCCCACCCAAACATAACCTCCCATGTGTGGATTAAAGTGGTGGGTACCACCTGAGGATGAAACCTCTTGAACTTCCCATTAAGTGAAGACAAACCTCTTGAGCTCCCCACTTAATGGTGCCACCACCCTAATATAGCCTCTTGATCTACCCTAATTAATTTTGTGCCTACACTCAAGAATTAATTAGGTGGATCCCATTAATTTAATTCTACCAATTTGAATAAGGTGTTAATGAATTAATAAGATATTAATCTATTATTATTTCTTTTTGATGGAATTTCTCTTTTGGTGGGAAGCTTTTTAGAGGAGGGCTTGGGAGAATTAGAGTTATCCAACGAAGAACTAATAATGAAGAACTCCGACTTTCATCAACCTCTCCCTTGATGCTTCAACTATAGTGAGATGTCTTCGACGACCGACTCCCGCGACTTCGTCAATGAACATCGAACAAAAAATAAAAGGTAGGGGGTTTACTTTGTGTATTATTCCTTTCCTTTTTCTAATCGTCATTTAAAAGGAATCGATGCGATGTATTGTAAACAATCATTGTTCAACTTTCTTCCTCTAGGTTGAACCAATTATTATCATCACTAAACGTAGAGTCTGTGTGCCAGACTAACATGGCCCAATTCCCTCCTCTGATCTCTTTGTGAAGTTTCTTTCACCATGGAGATGAAGTGGAAATGTGGCTACGAAGGCGCCGATAACAATGGTCGTGCTTCCCATGGCCTCTGTGAACCGCACCGCCCCTGCGGCGCACTGGTGTTCCCGGCCAAACATCATCGGCCTATACCAGACCAAGCTGTGCCTAACCAACCTGCTCAGTCACCACTGGCCGCCGGCCCGCCTGCCCTCGGCCTGACCGTGCAGCCCGCTGGCATGCACGTGCGCTGCCTGCGTGCCCCGTCTGCCTACCAGTGCACTTCCCGCGTGCCCAGGCGGTTTGCCCATGCACCCTGCCAGTTTGCCAACGCGCTGCTAGGTGCTCGCCCGGCCCGCCTCGTGCCCCACACGGCCTCTCGGCACCCTCCACGACACCCTGTCAGCCTTCTCACAGCCCACGCGGGCTCCTGTATTCCTTTAGGCACCCTACTGACCTCCCGGGCCAAGCCGCCCAGCCGCACCCCTCATGGAGCTGGCTGAACCGGCCCCGACCTTTGGGCCGAGCTGCCTATGCGGCAACCTGCAGGCTGAACCACTCCTACAGTCCACTGGGTCGGGCCCGACGGATCGGGCCAAACCTCACAGGCCAACCGGGTCGACCCAGACTAGGTCGGCCCAGTCAGGGTTGGGCCGAGTCGGCTGACCGGGTCAGACCAGGCCCAGGCCCATTACCGACCTCTTTACTTCCTTTTGCCATATCTTTGGCACCGTACTACCATTTGATGAACTATCAGCAGAGCAGGTTTTCATGGAGTGCGATGGTCCCATTGAGAATACTCCACTGGAGTTCGGGGTAATGTTATGATAGATTAGGTTGGATCATACACAAATCCAACCAGGCCCTTGGACTAAAAAATTATAACTCACAAACCGGGCATCCGATTGACACACCGTCAGTTGCATTGAGACCTCTATGACGAGGCAAACCATTGAGATACTTCTATGTTGGAAATATTCGTAATTGTAGTATCTCCCTGTAGAACGTGGAGTGGATTCTACCAAAAACGAGCGAGCATAGAGCAGAGACCTAGTAGTAGTCTAAGACATGACGACTTCTGACCGATTTGACTCGGAGTGACTCAACTAGCCTAGTGGGGACCACGTTGGTGTTGCGGGAAACACATGATGGGGTGTGACTCAGGGTGACGCGTCAGACCCATGGTACTCGACACATGGATTACCTCATTAGGCTACTAGGGGGATCACCTCTGTGTAACACAGCAAACCCACAGTTGGGAGTGACTCTGTGTGATGCGGCAGACCCATGGTACTTGTTAGGAAGAGTACCTCAGCAGTACAAGGATAGTGGGAAGTGCCTCTGTGTGATGTGGAAGGCCAATATTACTCTATAGGGGAGGAGTACTCCAGCAGACGAGGATACAACAATTTTCCTGGGAGTGTTACTTCTTACTACACCTAAAATAAAATCCTGGTTTGAGCTGAGTCAATGACTTCTGTGTTTACCTCATGACAGAGATTGATTACTTGATAACTTAGGTATATATATGGGCATATACCTATTTAATGGCTATCCATTGATTTCATACATTGTGGTTTATTCTTGGTGGATTTTGAGAGACCATGGTGGTCTTAGGGTCACTATTGTGTATTTTTATACTCACCCCAGCACAGACTTTGCCTGCACCTTGTTGTGTTGGTTGCAGAGGATGGACAGTGCTGACCGAGGCTGTGTGGGCCGGAATGGATGGTTCCTAGAGGTGGACCACATGGCGTGATGGTACACGGAGGAGACAGATGAATTTGGAGTGCCATAGAGGCTATCTGTACCTACCCTTCTAGTAGGATCTGTGGCGGATGATCCAAGAGCTTCTTTACACCTTTCAACTGATTTTGTTCCTTACAATTGCACTTGTACTTTACAGTTGGGCTTGTATTTATGGCCCCCTTTACTTTTCATAACTCCATTTGTATGCCGTTTACTTAGTGTTTTGCATCCAACTTATACTCTGTAGTGTGTGATTATATATTATAAAGGAAATGCCTTCCCATGATTGGAGATTTACGCCTTTGGTGCTAGTCACCAGCCCTTGGCCTATAGAAGGCGGGCATGGGGTAGTCACGGTATGGGTCCTGAGGACGGTTCATGACAACACAGGCAGTGCGTGGGTAGGTTGGCGTCCCGCCGGCCTTCCCGGTTTCCTCTGGCTATCGGCACGCGTCCTACCCACGGCCCACCCACGCACTGCCCGTCTCCCTGCCAGCATGCCCCCATGTTGCCCGTGCGCCCCGTCTGTCGGCCCGAACGCTTCTCGGCTCCCCTTCGACCTGCTTGCATGCCTCCCGGCACCCTACATGCATGCCCAGTGCCCTTTCGGCCTGCCCCAAAACCTACTCGGCTTGACTTCAACATGTGAGGTCTGGTCGCGCCCCGTGCGGCCTTCCCGCGCCGTCTGAGGCTTCCCGGCTCCATGTCTGGGGCCTCGCCAGCCTGTCTGCACCTCATGCGGCCTCCCGGCGCCATGTCGGCAACCTGCCGACTTCTTGGGCTGAGCCGTATATCCGCACCCCTCGATGCGCTTGCCGAACTGGCCTCAGCCTCCGGGCCGAGCTACCTACGCAGTGACTTCCAGGCTGAACCGCCCCCGCAGTCCGATGGGCCGGGCCCAGAGGACCGGGCCGAACCTAACGGGCTGACCCGCCCAATGGGCAGAGTCAGACCCAGCAGGTCAGATGGGGTCGGCCCTGTCTAGTTTGGGCCGAGCCGGTCTGACCGGGTAGTACCGAGCCCATGCCCATTAAGACCCCTTTACTTTCTTTGGCCATATCATTGGCACCGGACGACTGTGTGATGAACCATCACCGGTGCTGATTTTCCTAGAACATGATGGTCCCTTTGAGAATACCCCACTGGAGTTTGGGGTAATTTTGAGATAGGTCATGTTGGATCGTATAGGAATCCAACCTAGCCCCCAGGACTAAAAATATTATAACTCGCAGACCATGCATCTGATTGACGCACTGTCACTCGCGTGGAGACTTCTATGACAAGGCTAACTTTTGAGATACTTCTAAAAGGGACTTCGTGACACTTGTAGTATAAACCTACAGATCATGGATCAGATTCTCTAGTAGATGAGTGAGCATAGTGCAGAGACCTAGTAGTTGGATGAGACCTGACGACTGCTGACCGATTCGACTCAAAGTGACTCAACTAGCCCAGTGGGGAGAGCCTTGGTGTCGCAGCAGACCCACGGTGGGGAGAGCCTCTGTGTGACGTGAAAGACCCATGGTACTCGACACATGTAGTATCTTAGTAGGATACGAGGGGAAACACCTCTATGTGATGTGGCAGACCCATTGTACTCAATAGGGGGAGTACTTCCGTAGTCCAAGGATAGTGGGAAGCACTTATATGTGACGAGGCAGGCCCAAAAAACTATATAGAGGAGGATTACTCCAGCAGCTGAGGTTATGATAGTTTGATTGGAAGTGATATATGTTACTACCCATAGAATAACGTCCTGGTTTGAGCTGAGTTAGTGACATTGTGTTTACCTCATGACAGATATGAATTACTTGGTAACTTAGGTATATATATGGGCATATACCTATGTAATGGCTATCTATTGATTTCATATGTTGTGGATTATCCTTGGTGTATTTTGAGAGACCACGGTGGTCTCGGGTCCCTACTGAGTATCATTATTCTCACCCCTACTAGGGATTTTTCCGCACCTCATTTTGTTGGTTGTAGACGACGAACAACACTAACCGAGGCTGAGTGGGTAGGACTGGACAGTACCTGGAGGTGGACCACACGGCGTGAAGGTAGAAAGAGGAGACAGATAGACGTGGAGTGTTGTGGAGGCTATCTATACCTACTTTTCAGGTAGGATCTGTGGTGGACGATCCATGAGCTGCTTAACATCTTTCAGGTGATTCAGTTCCTTAATGTTGTACTGGTACATTATAGTTGGGCATGTATTTCTGGCCCCCTTTACTTTTCATCACTCCTTTTGTATACATTTTTACTTAGCCTTTTGCTTCCAAATTATACTATGTTGTGTGTGATTATATATTATAATTGTAATGTCTTCCATGTTTTAGGGATTTACACCTTCAGTGTTAGTCACCAGCCCCTGGACTACGGAAGGCGGGCTTCAGGTAGTCATGGTACGGGTCCTGAGGACGGGTCATGACAATAGAAATCAATATTTATTAGTAGCACATTGGAAGTTATTTTACACTTTTAGAGTAATATATTTGGGATGATGATATAGGTAGTTCGGGTAAAGAAGTATAAACATTGATTATGTTCTAAACTATCACACCTAGAGGAATCAATAAAAAAAATAAAAATCATAAAATTATTGTCAAATTTCAACATGAAGTCCCTCATTATAAATATATGTAATGGTCATAAAACTAAAAAAAGTTAATCAATGCTACCCAAAAATGATTTTCAACTCAAAATACAAATTTTTATAATTGTTTAAATGGAAGATCATTAAAGACTAATAAATAATGCCGAAATCAATAATGTGTAAACAATTCCATGATGAGAACTTATTTCAAGTAGATATTATAATAAATGAGAAAAAAATTGAACAAATGAAATAACACTATATATGTATTACAAATTGAGTCAAATATTATCATATAAGGCAATAAAAACTCTCTACATCATAAAAATCTATTTATCCATGTACACAAATGACATAATTGATGAAAAAACAAAGAATCACTAGGATGGGAAAATAAAAAATAAAATATAACATAATGAACACCACAATTACTAGTAAAAATGCCTCTTCGTGAGTTTTTATGCTTGATACCTACAAATTCCAGGCCAAATTAGGGACACAATATCAGAGAAATAATATGAACACAACTAAAATGTAACCCCAATGATTTACCTAGAAAAGTTTCAACCATAGTGGAATATATCAGTGATTCCATTCCAAATACTTCACCACCATCACCATGATAATTCATATCCTTTTCTCCATAGATAGATCAGTTTGGTGATGCTGAGTGTTGGTCAAGTGCAAGACACATTTTGAATTGGATGTAATGATTATGGAATTAGATTCCCAATTAATCCCATAGATCAAATTTTAGTTAGTATTATTTTTTTAATATGCAGTGAAGAAATAAAGGTTGGGGATAGTAACATATTGATGAGGTTGGCCGAGGCATAGGAGATGTTTCCTCAAACTAGATGATTGAGAGATTCCATCAACATCTTAAGAGCATCATTCTTAAGAGAAATTATAGAAAGACACTCTACAAAAATTAATGATTTAATTTTCTTATATATGATCATATTTTCCCCTTGTGTACATATTAAAAATTTCATTCTTCAAAAACAACACACAATAGTTAAATAATACTTCATAAAAAGTCATAAACATCTTATATAATCAATGATTAGCTACTAAAAAATTATATCATCTACTTAAAAACATGCAACACAATAAGTAATAACATGAGTAGAACTTATGAATATTAATATTTATAAAAACACAAGAGACATTTAATTTAGTATAACATAATTACATGAAATCTCAAACTAAAATAATATATCTCATATTCAAATAATAATATTTAATGAACATGAAAATCAGGGTGAAAAATACATTTCCTCTCATGTCATCGATTTCCCTAAAATTGGGGGATTGACAAAACTAATCACACCCCAACTAGAATCCCCAATGTTTATTGTAGATTATTGACAAAATACTTATAATGGTAATATTTAGTCACTATTTGTTCTTGATTAGATGAATTTTTTAACTAATATATTTCTCTAAATTAAGTCCCATGAGATAATTTTTCATTATATTCATTCATTACAATAATAGTCGATGTTGCCTCTGATGCAATAATAAGAGAATGATGTATTCAAATAAATTCCTGGTAACACATTAAATAAGATTGTCCCCTAATGAAATATTTTCTTCCCTAGATCTCCTAATTATCCAACACTATACCAATGAACAAAAAACAATATCAATATGTTATATTCTTATAATTTATCTAGCATAGTATTTTGTGATGTACTCATTTTTTTCTAAGTAAAAATCATGTTCAATAATCATTAAAAAATACTAAAGCACACTATAGATTCCTATCTTACATTATGGAATAAGGAAACCCATAAATTTAAAATTCATACCGCATACAAACCTTCTTTAAGACAATAACTATGAATGTCTCATAAATGGATAATAAGTTAGATGAAATCTTAATTCTTTTCAAAATAACAAATATAACATCATGAACATATGATAATCCATAAAACACTACATTAAAATATAAGAAGAGATTATTTCATTTCAATTTCAACATAGATAATGGTTTTAATAATCTAACAAGTCATCAATGATTTTCCATCACTTATTTTCTGGTCAGATATAGAGAGACCTATAATTAATCTATTTATTAATTACTACCAAACATGACCTCCATTTTATGTCATGTCAAATATTAGGATGAATAATGAAAATATTATATTTGATCATATCCATAAACATTTCCTTAAAACATGAGGTAACAAAAATTATACCATACAAATAGTTTATCTTGTAAACTATTAATGATAACTATGAATTGACTCACTACCATATCATAGATTATCAATTTTATTAAATTTGAAAATTGTTATTTTTCCCTCTTGAAATGGAAAATAATAATTGATTTAATGATGATGTAATAATATCGATCCCCTCATTAAGAGTCTCAAGATAAAAAATCTCTTTCATGCTCATCAACTACAAATGACTCTCTTATTCCTTCACCACATGTGTATTCCAACTCAAAAATCATTTTCGATATTATCATCGTAGTATGCCTATAATAACTCAAAATTTAAATTATAAAACTACCAAACACCTCACTATTTATTCAAATTTAGATGTTTCTAGTAAAAAATATTCTCTGATTTTTATGAAAGTAATACATCATAATCTAAAAAAATAACATGAAATGTCTCTAGTTATTCATGATTTCAACAGCTACTACAAAATTTAAATAATATCTAGGATATTTATTTTAATAAATTTTTAAATATATCAATCCATACAACATCATGTTACACCATTTTAAATCCATATATCTTATTCCTTCACTTGATTAATCACAATAAACAAAATACCACTTTATGAATTTATATATGATAAAAACTGGTGGGAAAAAAAATTTCCATTAAATTATCAAAATATTCTAATAACATCTCATCAAACATAAACTTCATACCCTTTTGATTTAACATCATCATTATAAATGTAAACATCAAGACATCTCAAATTAAGTTATCGTAATTTTGTTTTAGTCAATGAAAAATATATATTTCATAAAAAATTCAATCACACCCAAGACATCAATAAATAAATAATCTCCCAATCAACAGAAACACAGTTCTCATAGAAGAAATATTATATGTAAATTACAATATGATTCAAAAAAATTATAATTGTATAGATATACATATAACTTATGCTTCTATATTTTCCATATAAAGACTCTAAAATTCAATCTCTAATCCTCCTTTGTTCTATAGTAAACTATATTAATATACAATGTCATCAAAAAAAAATAATTGATTTTATGAAATATATTATTCATGAAATTAAATACTACTTCGTCAGAAATAATAATCATTAATGTAATTACCTAGAATGAGTAATGTTTCTTTCCACTATTTATGTCTATCTTAGAATTTTCATCTCCTTTACACCAAAATAGTGATATGTTGCTAAAAATGTGATCAATGAAAAACTATTAATGAATTTAAATGATTGAATAGGTTATAAAAATAGGGTAAATTGAATTTATTATTTATAATATTATTATTTAGATTTTTATAGTCGATGTATATATATATTACAAAAATCATCCTCTAAAAAAACAACTGTGCATAATATGTTGTGATACTCAATTAAATAATGCACTAATTCTTACAATACTAAAACTAGATATTATAATCTAATAGATATATACGATTTATATTAAGTTAATGAAATTAATTATAACTCGTCAATGGAGAAATTTAAATGTAAATTCCACATCGTTTAATGGGGTTTTCATAAGGAAGTTTTTCAAAGATACATCTGGGAAATCACCCAACGCCACCAATAACTGATTTCGGTTTCCGGATTCCACTTATCAAAGACCATTATAAAAAGCCATAATATCAAACTTAACTGAACATTAAAAAACTTTTTTTACAATGAACATCACATGAATGTCTTATCATTAAATAAGAATGGAAAAACCTATTCATGTGAACTAATAAAGGCTATATAGTTGTAATATCCGATTTAAAAAATGTGATGTACTATAAAATAAATTTTAATTAGATTTAATATGTGTTAATATATAATAAAATAACTATAATAATAACTATATGTCACTTTTAGTGGAAGAAGGAAACTTGAACCTTATTTAAATCCATCCATTAAAAATAATAGCAATAATCATAGAATAAGACATTAACAGCACATGAAAATTCTATTGATTGGTGATCAGAATCAATTAGATGAACTCGTATAAAAATTAATAAATATCATATATTATGTTATTATTATAGTAACTTACACTATCATAGGTCTATCTAATTATTTTTTCAAGTATATCCTCCAAACCAAAAATACTTTTTATTCTTTTTTCTTTGCCTAATTGTATTGATTATTACCACTAATATTCATTTATATTCCAAACCAATATTTCATAAACATAAATAATATCACAATTAATATATTTTTCCACCAATAATCTAAAATAATATATTATTGTGAAATGTAACTGTATAACATAATATGCGGACCACGATTATTGAACATATGACATATCATAGGCTTTTTAAGATGGTTCTTCTTTAGGAGTGCTATTTTATCACACTTGTATATAGTAGTAAATATCATCATTTGGGATGAATATATAATCAATAATTTTTTATAATTACCTATATTATTGCATTCATCCAAATTATTATTCATAAAATTCGAAAATCATTACCTCTTTATTTTTTGGAAGAAAATAATTCCCACCATTTATTTTAATCATACACACAATCGCAAAATCTTATATATTCCCCACTTTTGAATGTATAGTTAAATAAAGAAATATCCCCTTTGACTAAATATAAGTACAAAGCCTTATATCAAACCATTTAACCATTATATAGTAATTGGAGATTGGATTAGTTGAAAAATGAACTTTCACAACAAAATAAACATTGATAAATATATATATATATATATATATATTGATTTATTCATTTTATTCAACTCAATGATTAAATAACTCTCACATAATTCCTTAATATAGGGAAATAATTTAAAATGTTTGATAAATGTGATAGTCATAAAAAATATATAACATCCATAATGTAAACGGGAACCCATGTTTTTACATCCTATGTGTGAGCTATTATGTTTTATATAAATCATATAAATTTTTATTACATGTTCTATTGAAGATTTTATTTTTTAAATTGTATTTTTAAATCCCTATATAGTAGTGTAATGTTATGATTGGAATGATACCTAAAGGTGTTTTTTTAAATGGAATGTGACATGGGTTGGTCAACCAGTTTATAACCCCAAAAAAATTATTGAACATAATGAATGTTATAATTGACACATGAGGTGTAATGAGATTACACCATAAATATAAGTGAATGTAGATACACATTCAATCCAACAAGTATAATACAATGAAAATTTCAATCCAAAAACTTTATTTCACTTTTTCTCAAGTATGATTAGCACTGTGTCATCAAAAATTCTTCAAGGAAAATAGTTATTCATTACTAGTCAAAGAATACCCCTCATGGTATCATAAAATCCTCATATTGATCATTAATGACCATAACCAATCTCTAGAATGATGTTGATGAAAAACATAAAAAAATTATAAACATCATCATCCCATATATGACCAAGTACTTTCCATGGACATGATCATTAATGTATGCTGTAAATTGCAAGGATCAGACAACACCTCTTGGAAAAGTTATCAAGAATCACACAACATCAGCTATAATTGTTTGGATAAATGCATATTGTTATGCCAACATGGAATGAAAACCCATCAGGACACATGAAAAAAATAAAAAAACCTAAATCAATTATATTTTGGAAAATCCTTTTTCTATGAAAATAATTTGGTTAATATTTTTTTATCATACTATATATTTACAAAAATGTGGATTAAATGGGTAATATATATATATATAATGATTCGTCTACTCTTGATCTATGAACACATACTATTTCAATGATTATAGTGAATATAAATATAATTACTATCTAAAAATAAACTAGAATCCAATGCGTGGTAGGTAATTATGATGATTTATTTATATAGTCATCAGACAACACATTCAAGACACACTATCAAAAATGCATGTAATGTACTCCACCATCAATTTCATGAGAATAAAAAGAATCTTGATGAGTTAAGTATCCTTCTCAGGCTAATATTTAGAATCCTATATACAAAAATCACCCATAAAGGTACTAGGATTATACCTATTTGTTTTTCACTATAAAAACTAGTAATTAGACATGTTTCTTTAGTTCTGCTATCAAAAAAAAACATATATTTAATTTAATATAGTTTGGAAGTCATAAAAATATGGCTATATTTTTATTGCCATGTTTTAATACAAGGAATATTTTTTTAGCCAAGTTTTTATGAAATAATGGTTAATTTAGGCATATATTTTTTAAGAGTTTTAAAACATAGCAAATTTTCTTACGTTTTTTTAGAAATGCTTTAACATGTCGCTAATTAATTTTTAAATAAATGTCTAAAACATAGATAATTTAAAAATAAATTCAATACATTTAATCAATATATATCTATAAAAAATGTTATATATACATATATATATAAATAAACTAATAATTATATATATTGAACATTATTGTTACATATATATTATCAATATGTATATTTTTTCCCCACGGTGCCGCGGTCGAGTCGGCCTCCCAGCCCCGGCCGCACATCCTGGGTCTCGGGCCGAGCCGCCCTGACCTGGCCCCTCACGGTACCCTCACGGTGAACTCTAGGCCGAACTTCCCACGCAACATCCTCTGGGGCGAACCGCCCTTGCACTGACCTACGGCCAGCCCACACACTCAGGACCGGTCGTCGATCTCGCGGCCCTTCAAGCCTCCTTGCGACCTGCTGGGATGGGCCCAGCGGGCCAGACCAAACCTAACGGGATGGCCCACCTAATGGGTTGGGTCAGACCCAACTGTTCAGGCTGAGTCAACCCAGACTGGGTCGGCCCAGAATGGGTTGGGCCGGATCAGTCCGACCTGGTCGGACCGGATCCGGGCCCACTACGACCCTTTACATTCTTTTGGCCATATCTTTTGCATCAGACGTCCGTTTGACGAACCATCAGCAACGCTGGTAATCTTAGATATTGAAGGTCCCTTTGAGTATAACCCACTAGAGTTTGGGGTATAGTTGAGATACGGTCAGGTTGGATTGTGCACGAATCCAATAGGGCCCCCAAGACTAAAAGGCTAATAACTCGCAGACCAGGCGTCTGATTGATGCACAGTCTGTTGCGTTGAGACCCGTATGACATGGAAGACCATTGAGATACTTCTTCATGGGAATTAGTGATAGTTGGAGTTTTTACCAGTAGCCCATTGAGAGGATCCTTCTGGTGACGAGCGAGGAGAGGGCGGAGATCTTGTAGCTGGCTGAGACCTGATGACTGCTGACCGATTGACTCGAAGTGACTCGAATAGCCCAGTTCGAAGCACCTAGTTATGGAGGCAGACCCATGGAAGAGGAGCACCTGTTTGGGGAGGTATATCCACGGTACTCGACAGGAGGAGTGCCTCTATTGGTGATTAGGGGGAGTGTCTGGTTGTGGTAGAAGACCCATGGTGGGGAGAACCTTAGTGACGCAGCAAACACAAGTTACTCGATAGGAGGAGTACCTCAGTAGTACAATGTTATTGAGAAGCACCTTAGTGTCATAGAATTCCCACTGTACTCGACAGAGGAGGATTTCTCTAGCAGCTTTGGTTTGGAGGATGTGAATACAAATCTTGGTTGAGCTGAGGTAGTAACTTTTGTGTTTTCATCATGATTGAGATGGATTAGTTGATAACATATGTATATGTATGGGCATATACCTAAGTGTGTTTATCCGTTGATTTCATACTTTCTGTTTTATCCTTGATTGATTTTTTGAGACCTTAAGGGTCTCAGGATACCTACTGAGTATCTTTATACTCACCCCTACATGGGCTATGCCCGCATCTCATTGTGTTGGGTGCAGACGACAGACAGCGCTGACCGAGGCTGAGAGTACTTGAACTGGATGGTACCCCGAGGTGGACCTTACGGCTTGTCGGTACACGGAAGAAACAGACGGACATAGAGTGATAAGGGGGTGATCTGTACCTACCCTTCATATAGGAATCTCGGAGGATGACCTAGTGGCTGTTTTACCTATTTTTATCAGTTGTACTTGTACTTTCAGTTTCTTGTACTCTCCAATTGGGCTTGTATTCTGGCCCCTTTTTACTTACTGAACACACTTTTTGGTTATTCAGATTACTCGTGATTGTATCTGTTTTGGGTATTTATAGGTTATAAAGGCAATTCCATCCCATTTTTAGGGAATTAATCATTTGGTGCTAGTCGCCTGCCACTGACCTATGGAAGGCGGGCTTGCGGTAGTCACGACACAGGCCCTGGGAGTGGGAATGTTAAAACTTTGATAATTTATATTTAATAACTTTTTAAAAGGTCACTTAATTAAAAATAAATATTATATATACAAAATTAGAAAAGTTATTTTCAAAAATAACATATTATATCCAATTAAAAATATAATTACTAATTTATATTGATAAAATTATATATACACACACTCATAAATTGACATATACATATATATATAATACATATATATGAAATATATTTGTTTATTAATATAAATATACACATAGATATACATATACATATAAATATATATATATATATATATCTTTGTTTGTGGGTATAATACATATATATTTTTAATGTAAATAACTTATATGTAATACACACACACACACACCCATATATATAAAATGTAATATATATATATGTGTGTGATTGTGTGTATAATACATATAAATATATATAATACTTATATATAAATATAAATATATCAATAATATAATATTAATTAATATATAAAGATATGGACATTGATATGTTAATTAATATGATAATTTATGAGTTAATTGAATTAATTTATTTATTAATTTGACATGATATGTAATGTTAGAAGATGAGACACATAAATGAGTGGTTTAAGACAAGTTTATTTCATAAAGTATCCTACAAGAAAATGTAGTTAGCTTCCTTGAATTATAAAAATGTTGGTGGGGTAGATCATATCAAATTGGAGTGAATGTGACATGTAGGGTTGAATGGTATTTTTGGGGTGTCAGACACCACTATAAAAATGGACTACCATGAATGACGGGCTTGGGTGGGAACACATGGAGACTATGTGGATGAAATGGATTCAAAATTGTGAGAGGTGTGTAGGTATTCATATCCATTCAAAATAAATCTTTACCAAACCAATTACTTTAACTATGTTTCCCATATTATGTGCTATGTATGGGTGATTTAATGATTTTTCAACAAACATGGGAAATCACAATAGAAATCGTGGATAATTTAGTGGCATATCATACACACATATTATCAATAAAATATGGGTAATTAATTTATCAATTTTTATAAATGTCACTAGTCTGAAATAGTAAAATGACTAAATGTAGTTTTATATGTTTTGTGAGGATTTACCATCTTCAATGGGATTCTAATTATTAATCACCTTTTTATACACATAAATTAGTTGGACCAACAAACTCAAGTGTATATATACAATTCCCTTATTTCCAACACATTATTCATGAATATGTTATCTAACTAGATGAATTTATTTAGTTTTGTACAAAATTAAATGAGAAGTACTACGATACTTCCTCAATATAATTAAAATTAATAATAGAACTCAAGTTCCATAATTCTAGTGGATATCTATCTATCCATATTATGAATTTAGTGACTCTTTCTTTTATAAATAAATGTTTCAAAAAAGTAATAAAAATTAATTATATCCTAAAACATTTCTACAATTATTTTCTCGAAAATATTGATTGATATTCAAAGAAAATTATCTAATAAAAAATGTTTTAAAGAATAATAAATTGGGTTTTAAATACCATTAATTTATATTGTGATGTATTAAAAACAACACATACCTACCAATTATGGGTGTATAGACTTATGATGTATGATAAAATAGTATCTTAAATGTGATTCATCAATCAATTGGCACGCTCAAACTCCCTGCTAAGTCAATTCCCATATTACTGATGTTGAATAATATTATATATATATACTGATTCATTGTTGACCATATCGACAACATTGAGTGATGTAAATAACATTAATCATCATTAAATCCATGATATGATACCATTTTTTATTGACATATACAAGATAACCACCGCACAATACTTTTTCGAACACCAATTGTTTTAAACTAGTATACGATGATATAACATAATTATTGGGGAATTGTTTTTCATCAAAATAAACATAAATTAAATATAATAAATTAATTTAATTCTCATTTAAAATAATTAAACTATCTATAAAATATACTCTTTTGATGAGTGATTGGTATGTTTTTAATGTAAAGTGAATATAAAACAACAATATATCTAGTAAGACATATCCAATTATTATTGAAGACACCTAACAAATTTATATAGTATATCACCTATGATAAATCATTGAAAAAAATTTCCACATATACTATGATTACAATTCATAAGATCTATATCTTTTGAACATTGATGCCTTTTAATTTTTTTATCATGATAAAACACATCTACATTCCCACTGAGATTTGTAATTAAGTGTTTGTAAATGAATACATAGTGATATTTCTCCATTTTACACACATGAATTTTTATTTTTGACATATTTCCACCCTTATAAAAAATAACCTCGATAACTATTCAAGTGTTTTGAAAGAAAAATATATATATGTTCGACTTCCAACGAAATCAAAGTCATCATATGTGTTTTGTAAAAAAGGAATAACCCATCCAATTTCATCCTAAACATAAATAAAAAATTATATTCAAAACTTCCAAAATATAAGGGAGATAAAAAATATTATACCAACAATTATCTACTTATTAACATAAAATATATTCCCTTGAATCATCACCCTCTTGTATTTTTTATTAAACAATGTCCCTTTTTCATCCATATCATAAAACATATAACCCCAATACATGATTAATAATAATAAAAATTGAACATTACCCTTCCCATTCATAAACTATTGAAACATCCCCTTCACTTTAAATAAATAAGTTCAATTAATTTAAAAATATATTTCATTTGAGAATATTTACCTATAAAAAAAATCCATCTAATACCACTATCATGAGTTCAAAATAAATCATTATTTTAAAATACTATTTTAAAACATTCATATTTCATATAAAATTCTATAGATTTCATTAAAATCATGACATCCCATTTTAAAAGTATTGAATATTTTAAAAAAATCATTTTATAAATTTCATAAATGTATTTTATATAAATCCATGCCATCAAAATATTTAAAGAATTAAAAATATAGTATTGTAATGAAAAATGGAATGAATAGTAGAAACATAAATTAGAGAATTAGTATTCTAAAATACATGAAACACTAAATAAAATCTCAATATTAATGGTATCACCTATCAAATACTAAAAATAATAATTAATCACCATGAATTTACCATTCTAAAACAAATATATCATAATATAACCTGTTTAGATCAACATCAAAGGATATTTATATCTATATATAGAATAATACAATATATATGGTTGTAATAATTGATTTTATCATTGATAACTAACCAATATGCTGATGCCAGTTCATTAAAAATTAGAAATAAAGAAATTATATTAATATATAGATCACCAAAATTCACTCTAAATTGCATATATGTATATTCATGTATTTTATAGGGTCATTATGAGTCTTATAAACGGATAAATATGATTTAACATGTCAATTTATTCTACTAAAACTGGAATGCATTGTATGGTAGAACACTAGAGAATTGAGACATCCATAATTTTTTACTATATAGTGAGATAAGTACTTATTTAAACATTATATCATACATGTTTGGTCTATCTATTTATGTTTTGGATAAATTAAACATATTGAGAAACTTTTTATTAATGGTATATTTATTATGGAAATATATATATTTGGTTCACATCTACCCATGGTTGGTGTAACCTCGTCATTATAATGTTGACGGAGAACTTCACAAATATTGTAGACAATGTAGATGATTATATGATCAACTATTTGGATTGATCATATATGAAAAGACCTATTAGGGAGACACATTTGATAAACCCCTAGAAATAATTCATTCATATGATATATTATTACTTATTGATAGGGGTTAATTGGATGGTTTTCTAGTTGGGGGTTGAAAATTCATATATATAAAGCTTAATAGTGCATATATATCATCACATAATGTTTTCTTAGACATCCAATATTTTGTTATGTTGAATAAGACATGGAAAACATAATGAATAACATTAATTTATATTACTATTGTCATACAATAACCAAATTTTTAAATTAAAATAAGGTCATTAGGTTAGATGATATATTCGCATTATTTAATTAATTATAACTCATTAGGTTATATATATGGTCACCTATATTGAATAAAAATATATATAATTATCGGTGGAGTTACTATTACATATTCATTAATGTATTTATAAACTATAATAAAAATTATCTAGTTATTATTATAAAACATTGAATATTTAGTATTAAAATAATGAAAGGCTTGATGGTATGATTATTATGAAACACCAATCCTTAAGATAATTGTGATATACTAAAGATATTTTATTAAATAAATGTGTCTATTATAACCTATCCTTTTATTTTTAAGCTATGAATATGAGTAAATTCATTATGAAATATATTATAATGTTCTAACCCAATAAAATATTTTTTTTACTTTTGAGAAAATAAGCACTAATTTTTTTTATTATAGAGATTTTATTATTCAAAATATCATTTTCTTCAAAAAATATTTCCTTTTTTGAGAAAATTTTATAGTAATTTTCACCCAATTTTATAAAATGTATTATAATAAATAGTCATAAAGTTTTATATTATAATATAAAAATTAATTTAGGGTGATATTTTTTTATTTATCCTAAATGATTGATTTTTCTATGAATAGTAAAAATACTAATTTATTAAATACTCTAATTTATTATCATAAAATAATGTAATTTAAATATTACATCCTATTTTGTAGTTTTTATTAATGTAATATATGATTCATTTTCTTTTTTGTAATATTTTTAAATCCATTTAAGTCATCAATATTCATAATTTTATTGTATGTTAATTTTATACAAAAAATAATACTTTTCAAAAAACTGTTTTCTATTGTGTTTTTTTATTTATACTAAAATTGAATTCCAACAGTTCAATATATTTATTAATGAAAAATGGATACATATTTATAATCATGAGGACCAGAAATACTCAATAGATCCCATTTATTTTTTGTCATTATTAATAGAAAACAATATCAATATTTATCATAATGGTAAGCGGGAATAGGGTAATTATGGTTAAAAAAATATTTTAAGGACTGAACATAAATCTGATGCTTTAATTTAATAAACTAGATTAGTTGGGTTTTACCATCAAAATCCTATATTCAATTTATGGTTATTTTATATTATTTTACTTTGAAAATGAGTTATATATTTTTTTAAGTAAATTTAAAGTCATAAATTTCACTATATTCATTAAAATATAAATACAATTGTCTATTTGGAATACCTATTAATTATAAACTTTTATAAATTTTAATTTTAAATCTAAATTAATTTTTTATCATGGAAATTTGACAAATTTTCTTAGATGAAGAATATCATTAAATTCTTATTCAATGTTGATATGGTGCTTTTAAAACTAGTATAAAAATAAATTAAATTATTTTATCATTTTAAAAAAAGAATTTAGTGATTTTTGGTGTACAATAAATTTTATGGAAAAATATTATATATTATGTATGTTTCAATTGTTTATATTAGAATTATTTTACTATCCTTTTGTTTTAAAATTCACATTAAATTAATAGTTCCAAAATTGACATTAATGATATTTTATAATAATTAATGGTTTATTAAATTATTTAAAATTCATAAAAAAATTATCATGATCCAAATTAATGTCATATGGTTGAAAAACTAATTGGTGGTACATTAATCTATTATTTTTTCATGTATAGTAACAATACTAATCTATAATGGATTGATAACATTAATATTGTGGAAATTGTCCAAATGGTCAACATCGGTTGAAAACAAAAGATTTGGGTCAAAAATTTACTGAAAATATAATGGTATTATAGGATATAAACTCATCCTAATATAATATTCTAATTATATCTATTTTAACCATTTGAAATTTATGTAATATTTTTTTAATTTAATAGTTTAAAAAATGCTACGAGTAGCCCTCCCACGATTATAAAAGGACACCCCTTCTCTATTTTCATTACACTACTTTGAGAAACCTAGATCAGCAAAACATTTTATTATTTAATTATAAACATCAATAGTCATTAATTATATATTATGTGTATCTTTAAAGGCAATTATAAGAGACCTTATTAAGAGATTTTATGTAATTCTATTGGGGAAGAGGTGATCATCTATACAGAATCATCCATTTTTATCCCTTATTCTAATTTAGATAAATATATTTCACTAATAATAAACTAATAAGAAAATAATAATAAATATACTGATAAATTATTATAATTATGTGAAATCCATATTCAATCTCATTTTCATCCTATGAAATGTGAAAACATTTCTCAAAACATATGTCTTACCGTCACCATGTGGCAGAGAAATTTATTTTTCATCAAAACATTTATTGGATGGTTATAAAGAGACAATTATTTGATATAAATTCTATTTATTGAATAATTATTTTTATAACATTTTAAAATCACATCTACTTTATTTTCAATACTTTTGGACTACCACCTTCATAATCCAATTGAACTCATCTATCATTTCTTCTATACATTGATAGTTATAAAGATCTTTTAATGAATATATAAGACATATGTGATATCTATTGTATAGTAATGATTATAAATATTTCAACTATTATATAAGTATATTTCATTCCATATATCAAAATGTGAAAACAACATTCATATATACGAATGACGTACCATGTCCATTAATAGTGTAATTCATTTTTCACTATTAAATTACTATGGATGACTCAATATATATATATATATATATATACATAAAATTATAATCATTATTAACATTCAAGATATTGTTGAATCATGATCAATTTACATGTTACAAAACTACTAACACAAAATATACAAAAAAAAACTACTTATGACCCATAACATTGAATTTAATAAAATAATTATTAATAAATGGGTGATAAAACTCTATAAATAAATCATATAGGGTTTGATATATGTGATTACAGTCTTGTAATAGATTTATAATAAATCTATATTTATTATATAGGTGTTTAGGTGACATATGAAGGAATCCAAGAATATGGTAAGGGTTTATTTCAAAATCTCATCATTATTTAGGAATATTTATGTTTAAGTATCCAGTATAGAAATAATTTTATATTTTTATCTTAAACTAAATATATTTTATTATCCTTTGGTTATTTGTAGAATTTTTAATTTTTTTACTTTCTTTTTCACCTCTTTACGAACTCAATTTACCAAAAAAAAATATTTTTTAAGAAAACCTCATTTGTTTTTCTACTCAAGTGTGATTCTCTTTCTTATTTATCCATATTTTCCAACAAAATATATAGAACAATGATTTTTCTATTCTATAATGACTTAAAAATGGTATTTTGAAAAATGATATTTTTATATAAGGTTTAGAAATAATCTTTATATCATTTTCCAAACAAGGTACATTTAAATTTTCATTGATAATGAGAAAGGAATCATTATTTTAACATAAATATAAGAAATAAAATTTCCCACCACGATTCCCAAAAAATGTTTGGAATATTACTTTATAATTCTCATTATTATTTTTAAAGAAATTAATTTTCCTAATATTCTAAAAAACTTTTGTTTTTAAATAGTAGCTTTTATAATAAAATAAATATTTACCATCAAATATTTTAATGATATATTTCTGTAATTTATATTAATGAAAAGTAATATCTCTTTATTTTAAATTTTCTCCACTAGGAGTATGTTGTAATTATACTATAATTATTATTATTTTATATTTTATGATCAATTTTACTAGGAATTGTATTGTTATTTTATATTCTAGTAACTCCTATATGAATTTTTTTTATTAAATATTGTTCATTATTTTTTTATTCATATGAAATAAAACATTAGACATAATAATTGATGGCTCTGGATCAAAATTAAATGTCCCCTCGATTAATAGGTGGGTATAATGAAGAAATGGTTGGGTATTTGGATGAATATTTACCTCTTTATGTAATATGTATAGGCAAGAGGCCTTTATAGTATAATCTAGATGTCTTGGAATAATACCTTGATTGTATGTTTTATAATTATGAAATTATTCATTCCATCATTGTAACCCCCCAAGATTTTGTGAAATATATATATTTAAAATAATTTTCAATTTTCAATTTTTTATGTTACGCTAAGTATATGTTTTCATACAAGAAAGAATAATACTGGATTGTGTTACACGCAAAAATGAGTTTATATTTCATTCCACAAAAAAACTAATTTTAGCTAACATTACAAAAAACAGTAAATTTAAGTGAAAAGTGACATGTTATTAAAATATTATTATAATTATCATCTAGAAGATATAATGTTGGGTATGAATAATATTAACTATATTATAAAAATAAGATTTACACATTTCTGTAAAATTAATTATTTTGTATCCAATTAATTAGAAATGAATGTAAGAACTATATGAAAATAATGAAATCACGTGTTTGAAAAACTATTCATCTCTTAAAAACATTTTTTTCTAAATATGATAAAAAACCGAATTTTTGTGATTGATTTAAATTAAATTTTTATTTTTTATAATAAATAATATTTAACATTTTTCTTATATTACAAGAGATAAAAATAAATATAAATTTACCCCCAAAAATTATATATGAAAAAAATGTTTTTTACCTTTTTATTGTGCACATATTATAATAATAATTTAGAGAACATTTATACTTTTATTTGAAAAAATAATCCTCCTTTATGAACTTTGTGTATTAAAAATATCTTAGGATAAATTTTTGGGATATATTTGAAAAAAATGATTTTTAATATATAGTGAATATACTGAACTTTAAAAGAACACTAAATTTTTTATTAATTTATTTATAAAGTTAAATTATATTTGAAATTTGTATTAATGTATAATTAGTTAAATTAGATGTAAATTAATAAAATTTAGGTTATTTTAATCAATTTAATATTGGAATTGTATATAAAAACTTGTTAAACTTTTTAACATTATTTCACTTTATAAACCTTCTTTAATAACACATATACGGGTTTTATTTTATATTTATTTTTTCCACTTCGGAGAATTGAATTTTTAAAAATAGATTCAATATTTTTAATCAGAATAATTTTTTATTTCTAATAAGTACTACTTCAATATTGATCATAATGATTTTTGAAATCTGATAAAAGTGATCACGATGATTTTGAAAATAATTAGTTTACCGAAGGACTAAACATTAAAACTAAAAGTAAAATTACTATAAACATGTCCAAAACACATTAGATGGTCATATTTTAACCACATACATTATTTTATTGAGTCTTGACTAATATGGCAGTATAATACTATGTAGAAAACATGGTTATATCAGTCCTGTTTTCAAAAATGACACGTGTGTCTTATCCCCCACTTATAAAGGGACACCACTCTCTTCTCCACATCACACGTTCATTACAATTTGTATTATACAAGACCTACCCAAATAATATCTATAATTATGTATCATAATCCTATAATACTTTTTTTGTAATAAATCAATTTTAATAATTATTTTAATGAAAACCTAAAGAGTATATTCAAAGAAGAGGCTACATTCATCAACATGCACTTTATTATATTTCTTCCTCCACTGAAATTAATTCTTATTATATAATACCAATATAATAAAACTTGTATATTAATTTACTTATATGTTGATATGATAATTTAATGACCTACACCCATATTTAATTCAAACAAATTGTTTAAGAAATCATCATTTATTAGTACGGTGGACTACCGCCTCGCAAACCAATGTCATTCATTTTCCCAATACAACCTATTGCGGCTGAACATAATGGTGGATATATTTTAGAGAAATGAAATATATTATTTTTATGATGTAATTGTTTTTTAAAAAGTTTTATATCATAATTACTTTCTTACTCTCCATTTTGTGGAAATATGATAATGTCACTCAGGTGTACAGTGGACTACCGCCTCACAAAGTGATGTGATTCATTCCAACAATAAATTGAATTTATTAAGGTTGGAATTCTGTAAAATATTTTATATATATGAATCAAAAATTATTCTATAATATATATATATATATATTATACAATTATTCATTATGATAAAAAATAGAAATAATGTTCATGGATACGTATGTCCTACTGTCTCTAGGAATGATGTATTTTATTTTATAACATTAAAATTTATTAATTAATATAAATGAATATATATAGTGAATATATATGATATTTATATTATATTTATAATTATGGATATTATGTAACCATTATAAAATTAACAGGACCAACAATATAACATATCAAGATATATATAAAAAATAAAGCAGTTATTACCATAAAATGTCAATTTAACTTGGAATTGTTAATAAATGGGTAGTAAAATGGAATATGTAGATCATATTTTGTATTATGTATATTAATATGGGTTTTCAATATATTTATAATAATATTATATTTATTATATAGTATGTTTCCATAATTATAAATGAATTCAAGACATATGTTAAGGGACTAGGGCCTCACAATTTGTTTGTGAGGCATATGCCATATACATCACCTGTTTACATTATATAGTGTACATACTAACTATGAATGTATTTTATGATTATTTTATTTAACATTATTGGGATTGAAGTATCCATTTTATAATATCTTTCTTTTATGTGGTTTATGGTTTCAATGTTACTAAACTGATATAAGATTTTCATCACAATTTTCTTTCATTGAGAGGTATGTTATGTCATACACCTATATTATATTATGATATGTATATATTTAACATTTTAAATGTTATATCTTGAATTTTATTATTTGAAATATCTTTAAATTTTGTTTTTTTATTATATCATGGGCATTATGATTCAATGATACCAAAGTAGTAAGAGTATTATGTTACAATCTCATCATGCAGCATAATTTTTTATGATTATTCTTATATTGAATAAATCATATGATCCATATCTCAAATATTTTTATGAATTCTATTCCTATATAATTATTCATGTTTTCTTTGAGTAGCGTTACCATTTTTCTAATCTATTATACTTGATATAATTAATAATTTTTTTACAAAATCAAACATTATTTATCTCTTCAGTTGAGATTCTGTTTTCATTAAAATCCATATTTCCAAAAAAAATATTTTAAATTTTTTATAAATCTTATATTATATTTAAAGTGAAATTTTAACAAATTTTTAAAATTTTACATATTTTCTTTTGAAAAATCATCAATTCATTTTTCAAAATAGTTAACGTTTTCCGTTTACCGAAAATATGAAAATAATATTTTTTTATAATATGAATGGAAAGGATATTATTTCTTAATTTCATGAAATCTCATGTATTTATATTATACATTACAATTTTTCAATGATTATTTAAAATAAAATATTTTCCAAAATATTTTGTAAAATATCATGATTTTAAAATAAAAATTATTTTTGAAATGTTATATATTTTAAAAAATGTTTTCAAAAGTGAAATGGTAATTTTATTCAAAAATATGTTAATTCATCTTAAAATTTTACTTTCAATATATGATGAAATAAGTTTTAATTACTTATGCCTTACAAAGGATATGATTCAATGATACCATTCAAATTCATTCCTTAAATGGTTTATTTTTTTATGGTTTAATTTGTATGTATCACATTATTTTCCATATGTTATACCATGATGAAATACATATGAAACTACATCATTTTATTGTTTCTTATATGATGAAATGGTCAAAAAATGTATATTTTCCACAGGTAATGATATTATGAAATTTTTATGTTACCCATTTTATTTCATGGGTTATAACAGAATAAATGTGTATGATCTTTTCACACAAATTATTATGGTTTTCAAGATTAAATTAATGAGACCTATATCTCCATCTCATTAATTTTTTAAATATTTATATCCCATGAGACAGATAAGATTATAATGGAGAGAGAAACATATTTATTATGGTAGTTTTTTCACTATGATGGTTTCAGGAGTAAAACTTGACTAATATGATGTGATGTGTAGACCTAGCTTTCATATACATAATGTTATATGTGAACCTTATTACATGTTCACAATGTTATGCATGATCCTTCTTACATGTTCACAAAGTTGTTCATGGAGATTTTATAACCATAATTTTTCTCACGAGCCTATTTTTACATCCATAAGTTCATGTGAGGGATTTATTTATTGTCCTATAATTAACGAGTGAACGTGTTTCTATTTATACTTGTTTATATTGTAAATAAATGACTTAAATTCCAAAAATATATATATTACAAAAATTGGTTGCTCACATCGATCTTTTTCTTTGATTCATGCCTTATAAGCTACTAATATTTATTCCATGAGTCATGTATATGGTCTTTTATAGTTTGGGTTATCACTTATTAATTTGTTTTCCTTGTCCGATACCCTTATGCTTATCTTATTCATTCATAAGATCATAGTATGTTTACCCTTACTGATCTTTTGGGCTAAACCGTTTTTATATTTTCTATCACGAGGTTATGAATAAGTATTTTATATAGGCTATGTCAATGATGAGTACGAAATTAGCATGTCTTAGTGGAAAAAATTGATCACCATTCACATGAAAAAATAAATGTATTCTATATCTCTAATGGAACTAATCTATTATTATCCACAAGTATGTATTTAGGAAATGCAATTAATATTCAACTAAAAATATGTAATATCCATTTATGAGAAGTCTGGGTCACTGTATTTGGAGTCAAAAGAATACTTTATTTAACCTTTAGAAAATAGGTTGAGAAGTCCATTTTGAGTTCCCTAAGAATATTTCTATTTATTTTTTTAAGGAAGAGTCAATGTATACTGAAATGTGCTATATTTTTGGTAATGGATAGTATATGAGGTTTCCTAGAAATTAATCTCTCTCTCGATACAATTCATAAATCTTGATTATAAATTTACCTATGGGGGAGATCCAAAAAAAATATTTTGATTTGCTGGATCAGGAACTGGTGTGTAATACTGGCCCTTGTTACACATCAGGATTAACACTCTCAGGGGGTATTCATTGGTAAATCAAACAAATTACATAAAATAATGAAGGATATAATTATATTATGATCATGTATGACCTATTTAATTATTAATTTGTCATTGATATAAAATAAGGTGTCATGTTGTAGACATCCTATAATTTTTCTCAGGATTATGTGTTTCTTACACTATGATTATTTCTTCTCGCACTCTGATTACTATTATTAGTCAATTAAGGGAACAATATTGAACTGGAATAACATTTAATTTAATTGAAAGTTTTCTAATGAGTAGCCAAATGGGAAGATGAATCGAGTAAAAGTTATTCAGATTATTCTTAATCATTTTTCACAGAACAAGATTAATATTATATAACTTAGGAAACTCTCATACTGACCAAAGAGTAGAAGGAATAATTTTTTAGGGCATTCAGTTTATTTTTTCCATGGAGGAAGGAAGATTGATTTACCAATATTTCAAGAATATTGAAATAATCACCCATGTGAATGTCTGAGAGTAATGGTAATATGTTTTTACTATAAAAAAGTTGTACGTAAGGAAACTAACTGCAAATGAAAAATAAATGATTCAATTAATGAATTGGACATGAATATAAGCCTTCCAAATGTATTTTCAATTTATAGATGTTTTAAATATGTAATGTATGGAATTATAAAAAATGATCTCCTAGTGGGAAATCAAAGTAAGATAATCATCAATTTGGAGTGATAAATGGTGATATTGTCGATAAGGAAGAGACAATGACTAATAGATAAAAGGTATGGGTAGTTCTAATTTTTTTGTTTATAGGATTATTAAATTGATGTTGATTAATTTTAATTTATGATTCATAATTCATATAGTGGGACATTAGAATTGGCAAATAATATGATGAACCCTATGACAAATGGGCTGATTGAAGGGTCTCTATATTGGAACATAAGAATTATGAATCCTGAAATATAATATAATTATTCTATATATTTTTTTCATTAATAATTTTAATGAATATATTTATCGATTATGATAACCTAAGGAAAATTATTTATTATGATGGTTATATTTTTATTAGTGGAATATAACCCTTAATATGTTCTATATTTTAAGATAATGAGGTTGGGATATAGAGATGTTGGATATGAATAATGTAAATTGGATTTTATTAATGACCTTGTAACTCACTATTGATTTGATTACAAATTCGTTTATAGTATCATTGATGGATTTCACATATTTTTTGTATTTAAGTAATATCTCTGTAAAATATCTATTTTATTTATGGAATAATGAATCGTATATGATTTAAATAAGTTTTGATCTTAATTTATGTTATTACAATATTTCAATATAATTCATGATGAAAACTAAAGACAAATGAAATAACATGTCATTCTATTTTTTGATATTATGATCTATTAGTTCTTTAGGGATGACAATTAACCATTATTTATTCGAGTAAGATATTTAGTGGAAATTGATCAAGCAATACAAAAGTAGTAAGATTATACTTATGTAGTAGAACTAAATTAATTTAGTATAACTTCTCAACAAAATTTTTCAATTTTTAAAAAATGAACATTAAATAAAATTTTGTCATCCTATCATATTTTTTTGACTATATCAATGACCTCCTTTATGCCTCTATGGTTTATGGATTTATGGTCATTAACCTTCTCCCGATCACCAAAATTAGTTTTGTCAATTTCCTTTATGACTCCCCCATCAATATTTTGGAGTTAACATTCACTTTGATGTCTATGTTTTCATTTCCCACATACGTTATCCATAGTGGAAACCTTGTTATGAGTTACTTTATGTAAAATTTATTATCAGAACCAACCATTTGTAAAGTAATTTATATTAATTAGTGGTGTTATGTGGGTTTCCAAGAATTAATTTTTAAATTTTAATCATCTAATCAGTGAGATGAATTTCATGGGCAAAGTTGACATTAAAGGGTGTGGAATTTAAGACCCAAGATTTTGATAAATGTTTTTTTTTTCAAAATAATTTATTCATATTAGTATTTTATCTTATACTTATTTTATATTATGTTACATTTAACAACATTATTTTCTTTCATTTCGTGATATACCATGTTTATATTGTATTACATGTAATTCTGAGTTTAGATTTCCATTCACACAACTATGAGTTTAAATGAAACATAACATATTATTTAAATATTATTATATTAATCCCATGTTTTTGGAATGGTTGTTATGAATAATATTAACTAAATTATGAAAATATGGTTTACACATATTTTTAAAATGAATTCTTTGGTAACCGGTTCATTACAAAATAAAGTATGAACAATTTAAAAAAAATATATTCATTTTTTGAAAACCTTTTTCACTTCACAAATACATTTTAGCTCAATAAATAAAAATAACCACTTCTCATCAATTTATTTTAATGATATTTATATATTGTAATTAAAAGAAACTTCTTTATATTCATTTTATGTGACAATATATACGAATAAATCCATTATTATGCAAAAAATATTGTGTTTTAAAAAAAATGTTCTGTCTCTTTTTTATGGAACACTTAGTTTGACAATAGTTTTTGAAACTTTTACAATTTTTATTAGAAAATATAATCTTAATTTTCTGATTCTTAATATCAAAATAATTTTAATGTGAATATTTGGTATTTTTTTGAATGGTCTCATATTTTGATGATTACTGAAAAATACTTAAATTTAATTAAAAAATTCAATTTAGTTTAATTTAGTTATGGAGATCAATTATGTTTTTAATTTTTTATAAAGTATAATTATATCAATTATACATATATTAATCCAATTTTGGTTATTTCAATCAATTTCAAATTGAAATTGGAAATAAATACTCTATAAACTTTCAAACATGTTTTCACATTAAACCCCTACTTTCATGACACTTATTCGAGAGTAATTGTAAATTAATATTTTCATCTTCAATGAACAGAAATTGGAATAACAGATTCCATGTTATCAATAATTATAATTTTTAATTTTTAACAAGTAATAAATTAATTTTTTACAATAATTATTGTTGAAAACATTAAAATTAATCACATCGATTAAGAGAAAAATAGGCTTACTGAAGGGCTAAATATTAATCATAAGCTTATAAATGAACTAGAAACATTTTCAACAGCCATTTTATGATGAGATTATGAAATTGTGCCAAGAATTATCTATTTTGGTATTTTATGGGATTTTCTTGGTAGGAAAAAATATGGGTACACCTAAAATCTTTTGAAAAATATTATGTGAATCCTCTTCCCCACATATAAAATCTCAACAAATCTCGTCTATTATTAAGTCCTTATAGATTCTTTGTATCGAAAAATACCTACCAAAATAACCTATAAAAATTATTTTCCACATCCAATAATCCTTAGATTTGTAATAAATACATCATAAGAATTATTTCAATTGAATCCTAAGGAGGATACCTGAATAAATAGAAATGTTCATCAATGGGTATTTTGTTTTATTTATTCCACTACCCCATATAATTATTTTTATATTATGTACATATAATAACTTTAGTATCATTCATATACTAAGTTGTTTTTAAGTTATGTTTAGGACCTAAAATCTCCTCCAATTCCATAAATGTGTTACATATTCATCGTTCATGTGTATGAAAAACTACCACCTCGTGAATAGAGGTCATTCCTTTTTCAATTACCACATCGCATGGCTTTACATAATGATGAATATATTCTGATATATGATATTTATTATTTTTATTATTTTTTTATTTTTTATTAATTGTTATATCACACATACCTTTATTCTCTCCATTTTATGTAAATAAGATAATGTCGCTAATGTGTACATCAATCTACTGCCTCGTGAAGTGATGTGATTCCTCCATGATTTAGATGGAATATATTGATATTTTGTTTTAATAAAAATATGTGATATATAAAACATAAGAATTATTATATTATTGGAATATATATATATATATATATCTTTTTTCCTTTATATCTGATAAAAAAATAGATCCAATGTTCATGTGTACGTACAACCTACTATCTCCATCAATGTTGTATTTTATTCTCTACTGCTAACGTTTATATATTAATATAAATATATTTATATAGAATATATTTTTTATTTATATCATGGTTATGGTTATTAATATTATGAAATAATGATCGTATTAAATTGACCAAAAATATTACAAATCACATCATATTTGAAAAAATGGAGTTATTACCCGAAACACATCATTAAGGAGGAATTTTTAATAAATGGGTAATAAAAGGGAAAAGTTAAGTCATATAAGTTATGATGTATGTGAATATAGTTCTATAATATATGTATAGTCAACTATTATTTATTATATATGATATTTAAATGAGTACAATGGATGTCGATACATATGTCATGTGATTCTCATCTCACATTACGTTTCAATGAGACACATGTAATATTAACCACCTATTTCCTTTATATGGTGTATATTTACAATGAATTTATTTTTTGATTATTATATAGAAAATTATTTGGATTTACATATCTATCTTATGACCTCTATTTTATGTGGTTTATGTTTTGAATGTTTCAAAACAAGTAACGTAATGTCATCGTAATTTTCATTATATATGACGCATATTATGTCATACACCTATCTTCATTCATGTGGTGTATATACAACCCATTTTACTTATTACATCGTGAATATAATACTTTTCATGACATTATTTTTTTAATTTATCATTATTCATTCAATGGTATTATTTTTAAAATCTACTAATGTGGTAAGAGTCATATGTTAAAATCTTACCATTTATCAATATTCATTGTTATTAAGCTTCCACTGAAATAATATTAATTACTCAAACATTACATGTATTATATCTGGATATTATATAGGTTATTTTCAGGGAATTTTTTTTAGGTGGAATGTGATTACAATTCCAATTATTCTAAGAATAAATGATTGAATTCTATTAAATATATTAAATTACCATGCACACCGTTTTGTTGAAAAAGTAGAGTAATATCTAAATGGAGGTCAAATCAAAAATATGAGGGCAGAATTGAGTTTAAGAATCTGGGTTTCAACTTAGCTGAAACGTAACCTTCATTGGTGTAGAGAGTTTCTGACAAATTTATCGTGGGAGTTAAATGAATAAAATTAAATAATTAAATTTATTTATTTATTTATTGACAACAAGACCCAAATTCCCCTTAAAATATATTAATATATGGAATTCTTGGGGTTAGTTACTAAATCCTAGGGAACCATATAACCATTAAATAATATTTTTTAGAGAATGATAGTTGCATTTTAGTTTTATGATACATGTATAATGATATTAAAAGATCTGGCCAATGATAATGACCTAGACTCATTATTCATTAGAAATTTATCCAAATCAATGTAGGTTTTTTTTATGTAGAAATATTCTAGTTTATGATTCCTATGATGAATATGAATCAAAAAACCAATGAATCTATTTATGGATCATTCATATTGTGAGTATGGGATAATTTTAATTTGGGATATATTATTTATTATTATTTATTTTACATCTCTTCATTCAAAGTTATAACAAAAATGAATTGATGCTGACATAAACATATAATATGGACCATTCAACATGGTTATTATTTGTGATTTTCCTTTCCTGTTTCAACATTCATTGATTGGGTTTTGTGTTATCAGTGATTCCACCCAAATAATGAGGGAGTTAACTTTTTTCACACATTTCCTTATGAAAATACTCAATATCATAGATCCAAACATGGTATGACATAAGGATCATGTAGTGATTATAGTGAGGATAAAATCAATATAGGATCGGTCATGCATGGGGAGAAATTTTTAGAAGCATGGTGACTGTGGAGGTTCGAGACAATTCCCCAGACAAATGAGACTATCATAAATCACATATCTAGTGGCGATAAGACTCTTTCAACCCATATCAACTCTAAAGTGGTGTGTTTTTTGGGGGCAGTGGTAGAGCCATGCATTATATTAGTGGAAAGCAACGTATAGGAGTGAACTATGGTATCAATGAAATTCTCTAGTACATGGCATGTGTTCTGAAGGAACACGTCATGTGGTATCCCTATATGGTGGATTGGATTTCCATTATATAATTATATATCACACAATATTTTAAAATGTCATAGGGAATGTGAACCCTCTGAGTTGTCTTGGTGTGTACCTATGGTAGAAAATAGACATTACATAGAGTACACAAGTAAGGGAACACATTGTACTCAAACATGAACATGTCCAGGCTGGGTGTAAATAGTCATACTAATTTATTGGGGAATGGGATGAAGTAAATATAAATGGGGACAACATTTACTTTGCACATACACATACACATGATGTTTACAAGGGGAAAACCTAGTATCGAAGGGAAAAGACGTGCAATTCTAGTACATGCCCTTTGCTCCATCAAAATTGAATTGGAGAACTTTTCATTTATATCATTGATATGTTTTGTTAGGGTGAATTACCTATATCCATTCCCTATGGGATAGTATGGAATCATTTCCTACAAATAGGATAGTAAACCATTTAGTAGGAAACCATGAAAAAAGATTTTAAAATACTTCAATGAGGCCCTGAGAAAGATCTTATATCATCTCCATTCTCTTGGTGGAGTTCTTGTTATCACTATAACCAACATTATATAGGTTAAAATACACTACCTCAAGGGTTATTCAAAATTGTGTTGTTGGTATATCTCATAGCCTTAGGTTTGATCCCGATCTGTATATCATATATATTTAGACTTATAGCTTATACTTACTATTTTGGGACTTGATGAGAACTACTTCTCATATGGATGTCACCAGTTTTATCAAAATCACATAGGGTGTTTCCCAAATTAGTAGAAAGTTGAACCATAGAAAAGGAATACAAGGCTGAATTTGTGGTTGTGATGTTACCTTAAGACTCATTGTCTCTGTTGAGTATGTCTTGATTTTTTTATATGTGTCGCAAACATAAACCCATGTTGTGATGACAATTATTTATTATTTTTATCTCCATTGTGGTTTTATGGTGTCCAATGGGTATAGATATAGTCACACCTAAATACGATGTAACCACATGTGTTGTGCCTTGTCTAGATGATATAGCTTTTGATAGAGTCCTATATGGACCATGAATAGGGTGTTCTTAAGTAACCAGATAGACTGAGGTCCATTCCTATGAGATCATGATAGTAGTCCCCAACATTACTTTTAGGTTGGACTTGTTTTCAGAATCTTGTTTTTTATTGTATTAAGCCATTTTTTCTTTCTATTACATGTTTTCATACTCTGGTGGTTGGATTTAGATGTATTCATGCATGGTTTAACAATTGTTTTACATTTTATCATTTTGTGAGAATGAGGATGTGTGTGTTTGTCTATCCATATTTATATTAAGGCATTCCATGTTAGTGATATGCCTACTCGGTGTTAGTCTCTAGCTTCTGGGCTATTAGAGGTGGGCTCCGAGAGTCTCAGTATGGACACCATTGGGATGGGTTCGGAAAGAACTATTCTGATCTATATCTAAAAAAAATTCATTTATTATATTCCCTTATACTTATTCAATATATGTTCATTTAATGGTAACATTTTTCCACTCTATTGTAATTAAAATAATTAAGAAAATGTTTTAATATAAAATATGACATTATTTCCCACCTCGGTTAGAAATCTCTTATTATCCAAAAACATGTTATATAAAAATATTTTCAAAAATGTTTTATTATTCACTAATGTTTTTTTAATATAAATTTAGACCCATGTTTGACTTTTTATAAATAAAACTTAGAGAAATATTTATGTCTCTTTACAATAAAGTTCTTATGTGGTTTTTATCAAATATATTAAAGGAATAATTGTTTTTAGTATTCTTGAAATGACCAATATTTCCCACTGTCATAATTGTCTAATGATTTTAATCTTCCCTTACATGGTTTATAGCATATTTTTAAAAATAATTCCATCCTTTAAATTTTTAAAATTTCTTCATTTTAATCAAATGATTTCAAAATGAAAGGTTGTTTCAATATGTTATAGGTATTAAAAATAATTATAAAAAGGTTATTTTCATCATGAAATATTTTAAATGATCATTCAATAATATTTTCAATCTAAAATGGCATGCATTGATTTTATCTATGCCTTACTAGGGATATGATCCAATAATACAATTCATATAATTTCCATAAAAGGAATATGTTTGGTTGGGACAATGTTTATGAGACCCATTAATTTTCTATGGGTTATACCATGTTTAAATGTTTATGAAACCCACATCATTTCACTGCTTATACAGTGATTAAATAATTATGAATTATGTATCATTTCCACATGTTATGATAAGATAAAATGATTATGATACCCATTTAATTTTATGGGTTATGATATAATAAATGATTTTGAACTTTTGTCACAGATAGAAATGGTTTAATGATGAGATGGATGTGACCTATATCTCCCTCCACTTCATTGGGTGATTAATTTTATCCCATGAGATAGACCAGAATGAAATGAAGAGTGAACCCGATTCAATAAGAGACTTTGTCATCAATGATGCTATTGGGAGTAAACCTTTACTAATGTAATGTTATATATGGACCTATATTTCAAGAAAATAATTTTATTCATGAACCTAATTACAGGTTAAAAATTCTTTGAATGAACCTGATTGCATGTTCACAATGTTATGCATTGACCAGTATTTCATGTCTTTTTAGTTATGTGTGGAACCGGATGCATATCTATAAGATTATGTGAGGGCCTAATTTTCGGTCCTTAGTATAATTTATGAACCTATTTATATTTATACATGTTATCAATTTCATATACTGATGTATATGTCACAAATATTTGTTTTTTACCAACGTTATGCTCATATGGATCATATTATTTGATTCCCTTATAATTCATGTCTTATGAACTATTATTCTGTATGCAATGACTCATGGTTATGCTCTATGACAGGCTAGGTTAGAACAAAAAAAGTAATGTTAATTATCACATTCCCTTATTCTTATTCTATTATTTCATATATTCAATGATTTATATCTCTTTTTATGCCCTTATAGAGCATATTATCTCACCCTTTCTTATGCTTTTTTCTCCATATTATAAAGAAATATTTTTTTTAGGTTATTTCAGTAAACATTTACAAAATTTGAATATATTTTTGGGAAACACTGAATATATTTAGTTATATGATAATATTGTGTTCCATGATTCTAGTGGGATTAAACCATTACAGTCCTCAGGAGTGTGTTTGTTCAATGTAATGACTATTCATCATAAAATATAAAATATTCATGTATGATAATATTGGGTCACTATAATGATTATGAAATTTGTTTTTGATGTCTGTGTGATTATTTTAATAGTTATGATATCTATGGATAAATTTCAAGATAATGTGATTAATTAATTAACATTATTTTATCATCATTAATTATTTCTATATTATCCATTGTTCTCTCGTTATTATCTAAATGTAATTCTTATTCATCTATTTATGTAGGAATTTTTATTATAAAATATTTATTCGAGATAGAATCCTTTATATGTAACCCTTACAGGGTGTCATAACTAACCCGTTCATTTTTTCTCTTTCCTTGGGATTGTAAGAATTATATTATGGATAACATACAAGGATATTGTATTAAGAATGATGAAATTATCAAATAAAATAAACTGATGTAATTTTTGTTTTCTAAATATATGAAAATAATTTATATATATCTTTTTTACCATTTATACTGTTATATTTAGAGCATTGGGATTTTATTTCCAGTATATATATCCAATGTAATAATGTTACCACTATCCATATACTATTAGAGCTGGGGTCTATGTACTTTTTATTTGGGTAATTTTAGTTGAAGCCATGTGAACTGGATTCTGGAAATCATATATTATTGAGCAATGCACTAACACTAACATTTAGGATAAATATATTTATAGAATAAAGTCCTAATTTTTTGATAATATATGAGCTATGTGATTTTCTTAAAAATACAACCATTATCGTATTTTTTCATTGGAGATGGTTTTGACACCTATGGATCTAGGGTAAATAGTCTTGAAAACTATAATTTGAGTATATATCAACAATCATTCTGCTGCATGGTGATATTTCACTTAAGTTTCACCTAGTATGAAACTATATGGGATATTATTTTCATACATTATGCTACCATTACAAATAATTAAGAATTATTTGAAAATATATGTATGCATTGGGAATATTAATGAAGAAAACAATCTTAGGATTTATAGATTAGTTATGAATACATTTTCAATTTTTAAATGTTTCCAAGAGTTTCAAAATTATAAATTGTTATTCTTAATGTTATGTTCTATTATATTTTATTCCATTTTTTAGAAATTGTGTTTATTAGAAAAAAATTAATGAAATGTCAAAACTAGTCACCTATGTCAATATTTCCTACATAAACAAGTTAATAACATTTTTGTTAGAGCTATGAAGATTATGAATTTATTAGGCTAGTTGGATCAAGTTATGGCCAATAAAATTTCTCATATAGAACAATAAATTACATCCCAACATGATTTATTGATGTTGGACCACTTCAAATGTAAGAAACCTTTATACATTTATAGAACTATAAATCCATTGATAGATGAATATTTGATCAAGTCCTTAGAAAATTAATTTCTATATTTTAGTAGTAATGAAATAGAGAATTGAATTCAAGAAATGTATTATTTAAATGAATATGTTTATTAATGGTGGTTATTTATTCAAAAATATGTTTAGGTTGAGTTAGATAAAATGAGATATTATGATTTTTACAATATATTGATCAAAAGATACATCCCTGGTGAATAATTATATGATATGAATGGAAAATTGGCCAAAATCAGATAGTTGGAAGAGAACTATGTTATTGAGTATGAGGAAAGGTTTACATGATTAACATGTCATTATATAAAAAATTTACCTAATATATAATTTAATAATGATGACTTTTTTATGGGATTAATCCATGAATTCAAAGGTAATTTAGTTCTCAATTTTTATTATCATAACATGATATATTATCAAGTTCCATCATTATAGATAAAAAATTCAACAAATAATAATTATTTGAATAAAACCAAGAGAATAATAAGATGATTGGGCCCCACGAAAAAGGAAAATATTTGAAGAGAAATAAATTGTGGATATAATTTGTAACATGTTATATTTGTGGAAGAAAACACCCCAGTACATTTGTGATGAGAAGTGTGGAAAAAAAAGAACCTCGTGCATATGAGTTTATGTGTTGGAATAATTACTCCTATTTATTGTGTTTCATATCTAAGGATATGGGGCACTATGAAAATTAAATTTAAATGTGTTAAGATGATTTACCTCATTAAAGCCAACAGGTTAATGAAAATCCCCTGAAATTACTATAATTATCATTGAAACCCCTTATGTTGTGATAAACCCTACTTTGATGATAAAATAATGCTATATTTCATTCTATGTCTCAATATTCTATTATAATTTACATGGATATATAATTATCCCTTGAAATTCTATGGTAAGAATTATCAATCAAGATACATTGTAGGAATATCGTTGTTAAGTGATTTCTGTTAATATGAATATATATTCACTTGTAAAACAAATTGGTATTCTACCTAGGTTTATTTTTTAAATAATAAAAAGTTTTATGTTTTCATTTATATTTTATGATTTGGAAATTATTAACTAGTTAACATGATAATAAAGAAATTACAATAACCTTAAAATGTTATTCATTTACTTATGCATCTGACAAATTCATAGTATTTTAACTGCATTTTTATTTCAAATTTTGTCATCATTAATGTCCTTAAAATATTGTTTTATATCACTCTATATTATTCATTGGACTTTATGTTTTTCATTGAGGTCTATGTTTTAACTTCCCACTAATGTTTTTCATATTGTAACTTTATTAGGTGTTATTTTGGGTAATCATTATGTTTCTAACATTCTATATTTCAGGGATATTTTATTATTCTTTTTCATGTGGATTTAGAAAAAAGGGTTTATATTTGATGATAATGATAAACTTTTAAGGGTATAATTTATTATATAGGGATAAAATTCCACACGCCATAAATTTAGTATAAGGGAATAAAAGGCTTGATATATTTCATAACAAACAACACCACGCATGAAGAAAATTTTCATATATTATAGATATATTATTATTATTTAAATGTGACCATTATAAACTAGAGTTTGAATTGAAGGGTTATTGTATGAGTTACCAAATTATAGAAAAATATTAATAATATACATTCTCAAGAAAAATATATTTATTAATTTATATGAAATAATCAATCAATAATTATTATTGAAGCCATTTTATGTTTCAAAAATTAATTTTCCAAAAAATAGGTTTTGTTTTTTTCTTGAAGAAACAATATAATTAATATCTGAGACATGAAGAAAATTCAATTTGAAGAAATAAAACTAATTTTTGTAATCATCATTTAATAATTTACTCATGTTATTTTTATTGGATTTCTCTAAAAATATTTTTTCATTGAATAGTGAAAATAAAGATTTTTTCAAATACTCTCATTTATTCTAATTAAATAAAGTAATATAAAAGCCCCATTATATTATGGATTTTGAATAAAATTTAAATATGATACATTGGATTTATGGTGATATACTTTATTCTAATTTAATCTATGATACACATAATTTATATATATATTAATTTTATACGTAAAAATAATATTTTCGAAAAACCATTTTTTCATTGTGTTTTACACATTTTTTATAAATAATTTCATCCAATTTAAGTGAATTAATCTTGGAAAATTGATAACCTATTTTTAATCAAGATCATAAAATTTGTTAAATAGTTTCCTTTTTTTACAACATAAATAATAATCAAACAAATATTTTTCACCTTGATAATGTTAAATCAAGAAATTAATGTAAAAAATAACATGATAAAGACTAAAAATAAAACTAAGACTTTAATTTTATCAATTATATGAGTTTCGTTCAACCAACCACATCCATGAATCATATTTATGTCAATTTTTCATATTCTTATATCAAAATTACTTATATACTATTTTAAGTAAGATAAAGTCACAAATGTCACTCTATTTCATTTAATAAATGATAATTTAATGGTGGGAATAAAAAAATATATGTGTTTTGTTTTAAATGGTTATTTTAAATTTAAATGATTTATTTAGGGAAATTTATTTTTACTTTTTAATGATGATATAACTTCTTTAAATGCTTACTCAACGTTGATACAATTTTTTTTATAGTACAAAAATCAGGTAAATGATTTGAAAATATTTAAAACTAATGTTTTTACATGATTTTAATTTTCCCATGAACATTATATATAAATATAACATATTAGGGTTGTAATAAAGGTTTATATTTGAATTTATTTTCTATCACGTGGTTTTTAATGCCAAATGAGATGAGTAGTTACAAAATTGACATTAATGAAACATTATAATAAATAATTTTATTATGAAAATTATATAATTAACCAAATGAATGGTATATGGTTGAAAAAAACATCCATGGTCCATTTATTTTACTTTTTTCTATTTATGGTAACATTCATGAACCTTATAGGGTGGAAAATATTAATATTACAGTCATTTTTTTAAAATGGTAAGAAGAGGGTTAAAACTAAAATAAAATGGTGAAAACCTAACTAAAACATGTCCAAATTATATTTATGAGAGTATGAAAAATAATCCTACTATTTTTATATAAATATATCAATATGGAAAAATTTATCAATTACAAATATATAAAATTTATTTATTACTTTATGGAATTATAATAATTCCCCTCACATCACTTATAAAAGAACACAACTTCTTATTTTTATTACACAACTATGAGTATCCTAGAATAAAAAAGCACTATTTAATTTGCTTCTCAAATTTCATATACATTATTTTTTTATTTTGGACTTACTAAATTATAATTATATGTGTACTTAAGAATGGATCTAAATGATGTTAACCAAAGAAGTTATAATCATATTTACCAACTCTTTAATGATTATTTCTTATTCTACTTCCCCTAAATCAATTATACCCATCCACAAATAATAATTCCCCTATATTGAATATAATTATATGTTATTGTTATTATCTTCATCATATATTCCATATCATTTACATCATACTAAAAGAGAAAATATTTCTTGTGCATACGTACCACATAATGTCTCCACACAACTTTCTAATTTTTTACTCATCACCACATTAATTGGATGTTAATAAATATTTTAACACTATATATATATATATATATATTAAATTTTGGAAATAAAAATAATTATAAACTTATTTTATCATATATTTTCTCTTGGCATCTAATAAATTGAAAAAAGATAACATTTCTTGTTCATACATGTGGACTACCGCCTCTATAAAGTGATGTGTTTGTATTTCATTTATATTTTACATGAATTGTAATAAGGATGTCTTTTATTAATGTATAAATTATAAATAATATAATATTAATTTTATAAAATGTGATTATTATTTAATGTTATTTCCTTCCATCAGCTGATAAGTGAAAACAAGTTTTATGCATACATATGGCCTACCAATATCTCCATGAATGGTGTAATCCATTTTTCTATCTAAAAATTTTATGAATGAAATTATAAATATAAATTTATGATATATGATATTTATATCATGAGTAAAAAAATTATATTATTGAACCAATATCAGTTAACACTGAATAAAATATCTCAATTGAAATATTAAATTAGATGAAGTAGTTATCACCCCAGACAATGATTTTAATAATGCATTGTTAATAAAAAGGTAATAAAATATTATAATTATTCCATGTATGGTGTGATATTTATGATTATGGTAGTAGGAAATATGTATAATAAATATATATTTCACATCCATGAGTCTCTAACCTGTATGGTGTAATTTATAATTGAATTAAATGTTTATATAACAATCTCAACATTATTTGGGATTATTTATGTTTAACTATACTTTGGGGGTTTTTTGATCTTTCTATATTATTCAAACAATATTTTAGGGAAACCCGAGGTTGTTTTTATTTTAGGTCATGAATATCTTTCTCCTGTGTTAATATTTTTCATATAATATATAAAAGAATTATTTTAAAATTATTCTATTATTTTTTATATATATTCGTTAACATGTTTTTTTAAAAAAAAATTAAAAGGAATCATCTTTTCATATTCTAAATAATTTGGTTTGGAATTATTATTGAAAATATAAATTAAATCATGGTATTAAAGTACTAAACATTAATTAAATTTACAACTATCATGAATTCATAATTCCTTGGAGATTCCTTGAAAATTCTCTATTTTTATTTTCAATGGTAAATTTATTCCTTCTATTCTTGATTTTTTTTATTTTTAAAAAGGTAATTTCAATGTGAACGGGTCTTTTCCACATGTATGTTTTTAAATATATTTTCATGGTATTTATATTAATCAATGAGAAAAAACCATTATTTTACCTATGATGATCTAGAAATATGTTAAATTATAATATCCTTTCTATTTCATTGGATGATTTATGATCATGTTAACTAGGGAATGTATTAACAATTTTTTAGCTCTTATTATATTAAAAGTTTTCTATTAATAAGGCATGTAGATTAATTTATATAGTTTATCCATATGAAAAATTAATTGGACTTATGAAGATATGGTTGGGGCCTATAATTACACAAATCCTTGATTTATTAGTCGGATTTATGAGACAACACGTGTAGGGTATTCTACCGAGTCATTACCCAATTACATAAGATGTATTGAAATGTGTCATTCGTGTTATGTTATATATATCATTGCATGAGGCCTCAATTTTATGTTTTAAATAACCATAATTATACATTACATTATTATAAAATAAAATATTATTTTTTCATGTGATTATTTTAGTATTTATTATATAAATGGAAAATTTTCCATCTCATGTGCATTTTTATAGAATTATTTGATCATCATTTATTCATGCTATATTCTTCCTCATTACTATATTATTAATTAATTAGATTATGTTTTATGTTATTTATCTTACCAAATATATTATTTTTTTAATATTTAGGACATATTATATTTTATACGGCCATCTATGAGCATCTAAGATCAAATTTTCATTGTTTTTTATCCCCTAAGAATTCAAGATGTATACTATGATTAATATCCATGGATATGGTTGAGAGAATAATAATGTAAAAAATTAATATTCATTGATATATTTTTTGTTCTCAATTATACATTGGATTCAAGTATGTATCTATTTTACAAAGACTAGTAAACTATTCTATCCTTTACAATGTGATCACTTATTTCTAGTACTAATTTAATAACGTAACCATTGGTTCCAGATACAACACTTCAGGTCATTAAAAAAAATTTATACATAAAAAATGAGGTATGGATTTTAAAGTTACTGCATTATATTATTATAGTATTAATAAACATATTTTAAATGATACATTTTTTATGATTTTTAGCATTTTATGTTATTTTGATTTCAAACTAAGGTTTTTGTATGTATCCATTCTATTATATTACACCCAAATAATAAAATAATGAACTCCTATAGTTCTCCTCAAGAGTAAATATATAATAGATTATAATTATCTTAATAGTATAATACAACAAACATTATAATGGCCCATAGTTATCTTATAGATAACACTTCAACATTTATAAATAATTATTACATAAAATAACAAAAGCCATGCTAGGACTGTATAGGCTTAGTGTCTTTAGAATCTGGGAAACATAAATAAATGGTACGTAATGCATATAAATGGAAACCCTATTATTTCTTCAAAACTATCCACTTTTTTGGAATATCTTACTTAATACCATTCTTCATGTCCTGGGGAAAAACATATAAAAGGGTGAGCTCAAATACTTAGTAAGGGAAAAAAGGGAAATATCAATTATAACATAATCATAAGAACATAACATTTGAAAATCATATCCATCATATAAAAGATTTGAATATCATCTCAAGGGGTAAATCATAAACTAAAATTTAATCCCAATAGTCAAAACATAATACATAAAATTTAGTGTCATACACACATAAGCATATAAAATCATTTTGTATTAGACAAGGCTTGTTTCCAAGATCATTATAGCGGACAAATCCATTAATAAACCGAGTTCACTCCTTATTCCAACCCATTATTACTGGACCATATTTACATTCCATTTCATTCATGACTATATCATGATATATGAATCTATACCCAATTCATTAGAGGGAGACATAGGTCCCACCCATGTCATAATTAAACCATTCTTACATGTTCCACAAAAACATAAAAACATTCACCATAGAAAAACTCATGAAATAAAATAATATTCTTAAACTTCATTCCATCAAACGTGATATAAAAGTAATACACCTCCTAAATAATATTCCATCATAATCACTAAAAAATCATAGTAAAAATAGGCATATAAATATTTATGTATTTAAATAGTGTCATCATAGATGGAAAATAATTTTGAGAAAACACATGAAATTAATTTTTATGGTAAATATCCTTTCTTCTTCGAAAATGTTTTCCTTCCTCAAAATGCCACACAATGTTAGAAAAAGTAATTTTATATGAAAATAACCTTGTAAGATTATACCGGAGACTTCAAATAAATAATTCATTATGAAATCATTAAAATATGTTCTTATCATATAAGTTAAAAAACATTTGTGTCGTACTTTTTCTAGAAAAATTCAAAAAGTGCCTCAATTTGAATAGTGACAAAATATTTCTTTCATATCATTTTATTAAAATTAATGAAAGAGTAAAATTATCTTTAAATAATTTTATAAGAATATAAATAATATTACATAGTTAGGAAACATTGATATGGATGATAAATATACTCCTCTAAATACATACATATAAGAAACGTCGAATAAAAATGAGATTGAAAAAGTATCCCTTAACATAAGTTGGATATCCTTCGTATATATAAAAACCTCCTGTATAATGATTTAAATACTTATATTGAATTATTTTAGAATAATAATAATTTTTATGATAACATATATTACTATATTATCTTCCATTTTTCAGTAACATTTCATTGTCACTAATTATTTGGATATTAACTACTTTGTGTTCTGATGCAGTATTTTTTGGATAAGTCCATGTTCCACTTCTTAGGATATAGTTAAATCCATTAAAAATGATATTAGTATAATATAAATTATAATTATTCATTAAATTCTTTTATATAGTCTTGATTTAATGAAAATCATGTAGAATGAATCACATCACATCATGGAGATAGTAGTTCCTACATAAGCACAAGCGAAGATATAATTCCCAAAATTTATGAATGTTTTTGAATTGAATGGTTTATAATATTTCTGAATTAATAACATATTATAATAATCACATATAGTTATTATTTTCATTATTATACCCATCCAACTAAGGTGGTGGTGAAAAACAGATTATACCACGTCCTGGATACGGTAGGTCATGCTTACACACACACATTGATTTTGTTTTCCATAGTATGGATATAAGGTGAAATATGTTTGTTTCATATTTATAATAAAATATCATTATACGGTTTTTAATTTTTTTTATTACATTATAATGAAACAAATATTTAATAAACAAGTTTGAAATATTTCATAGAATAGATTACCTCTTCCTCGATGTGCTGCCACTAAATCACATCTTAGAGCACTAGAGTTGGTCATTAAAGACGACCAAAACCAATAGAATGAAAATAGGTTAGTTGATAATGAAAAATGGTAGGTGATGATTGTTCTTGAAAGCTCCAATTCAAGTGAAGAGGTGATGGAGAAGTTTCCCTTTTATAATTGAGGTGAGGTGCACTTTGGGAATCTTTATAAATAATAATTTATAATAAAATCAAACCCTACAAAAAACCACCAAAATGTCCCATCATCGAAGATGAGATTATATAATGTCGTAATTGCATCATCCAATAAATTTTGGACAATTTAGTATGTTAATTTAAACCACATATTTTTAATTGATACTTTGTTATTTTAATGGTGGTAATAATATTCTAAATATTTAATAGTTATAAATATTCACTTATACGGTGTTAATTGACTATAAATGGATTCATAGGAAATTTTATATCTTATAAATATAAACTTTTAATTTTTAAATATTTTTATTATTTTGAAATATTTTATTAAAATTTTATTTTTATAAGATATCAATAGTGTCAATTTTGACACTATTCATTTATTAGACATCAAATAAAATCCATACAAAAGATAAATTCAAACCAAAATATTAAATATACTACCAAAATGTCATAGCCACCAATAATATTTGTGGAGAACAATATTTAGTTGATATGATATTTATTTAAATATTTAGAAAACCATTTTGTTTATATTTCTATTCATAATATAATTTCTACGTCATTGGTGTGTCGTTATTAACGGTAATTATTTAATCTATGAAAAATGTAAATAAATTTCAATGATATATAATTTTTTTTTAAATTTTCTGATACTATCTATAGTTAATATTACATCTTAGATATCCATATATTAAAATTAATGTATTTATATAAAATGAGATTATGATATTTTTTCATATTCATTAGTTTTTATAATATTCATGTCATATTCCTAGGTAAGTGGACATTAAGTAATTTAATTTAAAAAACTAGATGATATGTGTCGAATTTAGTCATCGAGTAAGATTTTTACAAGTGTAAATGTATTTTTATAAAATTATTTTTACCTTTAATATCCCCATTTACTTTGAACCATGGTAATAAATATAACTTAAAAATTTACTATTCATTATGCACAAAAATAAAAGTATCCTATTAAAATAATTTGGAAATACTTATTACAAATATGGAATAAATTTTAAAAAATTAGAAACACATAATTTTGAGTGATTAAATTAAAATTAATCCCATTGTATAAATTATAAAAAGAGTTTTAAAAGTTAAAATATTTCGAAAGATTGAAATGTTTATACATTTGAATTTAAAGTAAAAATTAATTACATTGACCTATATTATATGAAATGTTAAAAATATATTCTATTTATACATTGAAACCATTAAATAACATAATTTAACTGTATATGTTATTTCAATGAAAAAAGGTATTTTCAATTAAAATTTCGCCCATTTTTACTATTCATCAAAACATGAAAGTAATCAAAAAATATCAGAAATTCATCCAAGGAAAATTTTTATATCTCGCTAAAAATAACAAGTTTATGTTGTAATATAAAAATTATTAGTTTTTTAAAATCTTAATTTAAATGTGGTTCACCATTCAAAGGTGTGAAATTAAACATTTAAAAAATAAGTCTTTATACATCAAATATGGTTTTACTCATAACCTATAACTGAAACATTCATTGAATGAATACCAAAAATATTTTATTAATTATATAACACATATATATCACATTAATTTCATTACCAAAATTTATTCACTTAAAAATACTTATATCAAATTGATTTGTATTTTTCATAAATAATTGAAAGTCAAATAATTCACAATGCATTTTCCTAAGTTAGTTATATTTATTTTTTCTAAACTTAAAAATAGGATATAATGGTAATTCTATAATAAGGGTGTCTTGTGGTTCTTTTAATATCACTATTTTGTTCTAAGAAAGTGACTGAAGAATAAAAATTATTTAATGAAAATATTTCATAAAAAACATCTCGGTGATACACTCTACCCCCTTAAACTGAATTTCACCATCAAAATTCATAACATTGAAACAAATATATAAGGATATCATTTTTTCATGATATCCTCAAGTTACCATTTGGATTAATCATATTGGTGGCTGCTCCAAAAAACATTAAATATGCGAGTTGTCTTGTTTTGTATAATTGTTTCACTATGATCCAATATCATTATCGATTGTTCTTCATAAGAACGATCATGATCCAGTGGTACGACTTATGATATTAGTACATGTAAAGGATTGGGTATGTTCTTTCTCAGGATATATACATGGAAAACATCATGAACTTGAGTGTGATTTGGTGGAATACCCAATCGGTAAGCTACCTTCCCAACACGATCCAGAATTTATAAAGGGCCAATATACCTAGGGATTAAATTTTCATTCTTTCCAAATATCATTACTCTCTTCCAGGGAGATATTTGTAAGAACACCTTATCACTGACAATAAAATGTAGGTATTTTTTTGGTGTTTAGCATAACATTTTTTTGACTCTGAGCGGCTCTTATGTGTTGTTGAATAGATCTAATATATTCTGCCATTTCATCAACCAGATCGGGTCATAATAGCTTTCATTTCCCAAACACATCCCTGTAAGTTGGAGTTCTATAATTATTTATATAGAGTACTTCATAATATGCAATTGAAATATTGGATTGAAAGCTAATATTGTAATAAATCTTCACTAATGGTATGTGTTTATCCCAACCACCAATTAAATCCTAATAGAAAGGTCTTAAATTTTTTTCTAGATTTTGAATTGTCCTCTAAGACTGGCCATCATCCTAAGGATGATAAGTAGTGCAAAAACATAACTCTGTATCGAGACTATACTGAAGAATTCAGGGAGCAATATCCCATAAACATCAATCGGAGAAGAATTATAAACATATTCTATGACCACTGTTCCATTAAAAGTTTTCACAGGTATCTCAACATCTAATTATTGAGGTAATACAGAGATACCCTTAGAAAATTATTCATAAATAATAGAGTGGGTGGATCCATAATCAAATATAACATTTTTTACATTAGATTGGACGGTAATTTTACAATTCACCACTTCATTATCGTACTCCACATTGTTGATAGTGATTGCATGTGACATTCCTTTTTCTTTGGAATCAAAATTCTGTTGACGTTGATCATCATAAATAACCTATGGATTAGGTCATTCATTGGAATAATTCCCCCATTACCTAGCACTTTTATCATTGAAGTGTGGGAGGTGTATTATGTGTAGCCTTTTTTTATTCACAACATTATACATATTTTTCCAATCACTTCGACATTCAACTACCTGATTACCTTCTTTTCCACACTAAAAACATTTATTTTCATGTTTAAGAAAATTCTCTCCATGATTCTTTCAAAACTTTATGCATAAATTAAAACTCATCTTTTTTTGAGTGTGGTATTTATATATTTCATTTAATTCCCTTTTCTCTTCTTATCAAACCCATATGATGGATGGGTTACTCCAATCCTCAACTCAACCTTGAGATCACATCAAACAATTTCCTCATAGCTATTGATATCCCTTATGGATAAATATATTCAGAGACTAGGATATAAGACACAAAAGAATCGATCAATTTTACTCTTATATTGGAAAATAATTCCAGAATCATACCTTTCACATTTTGTAAATTTTTCTTCGTAGGTACTAATAGATTCATTATAAGGCCCCAACCATAAACATTACATAATCATGAATTAAGTTAATAATTCACATTGAGGGTATTTTTAGGTTTATAGATTTAGGGAATTAGGTCATAGATTATACATAAAAACATGAATATTACATATAGACACTTCTACTCAGTATCCATAAAATAAAAACTGTAAGAAAATAGGTTTAGTTCCATGTTTTAAATAGGATGACTTTTCCATGATCCATTCCTTGACCCTATTCTACTTTAATTCATGTGAAAAACGTTTCAAGAACATGGGATGATTATATAAAGCTCATTAAGGGATACAAAAAAAGGGAAAAATTTTAGTTTTCAAAACAACAAGTAAACCATAAATAATTTATCTTAAAGTAATAATTTTCACCATAAGGAAGTAGAAAAAACACTTCACTCAATATAAAATCATTTATTAGCCTTTTTTGTAACAAAAATATTACCATAAAACCCCTATAAATCAACATATATCATATAAAGGTAAACATGGGACATAATCATTCATAAATGGAATAACCATACGGCCGACTTCCACAAATCATTCTTACAAATTTAATAGCCATATAGCCGACTTCCATAACCAATGCATAAGAGGTTATAATGTAACCACACAGCTTTGGTTTATCATGGAACCACCCACCATTTGGTTTATAACATAACCACCCGCCAAATGTCCAAGTACCATATATAATCATAACATATAAAATATTAAAAATATCAACATTTCACTAATAACATTTCATTTTCAATCACAAGAAATAATTTCAATATATTGAAATACTCACTACATTTGAAAAATCAATTTTCAATGATAAAACACCCAAAAATTGAATAATGGGTTTATTCTCATTTTAAAATTAATAAGGATTATAGAGGAAGCCAAATAATGATAACGGTGGCTGAGAGGTCATTATTACCACATAATTAAAAAACATTCAAATCGTAGTCTTATAAAGAACTTTATAGAAAAAATATTTTCTTTTAATGAAATTAAAAGTAAAAGTGGTTTATTATACACAATTTAAAAGAAGGATTGGTATATTATCAAAACATGCCTCAATGAATGGAGATTGAGACAATGTTTTTTACCTCATGTCTGACTTGACTCATTCATTATTTAATTTCTTGAATAATAAACATAAGTTAATTTATAGATTCTTCAGAATATTTTTCAAGTAAATTACTCCTTTTATACCACTTATCACATTTCTAAAATAATCATATAATTATTTAATTTATATCAGTCGTTTGTTCGGTGTTCGGTATTTGAGTCAAAAATGAACATGTTATAATTACAAGTTGTCTATGAGGTCAAAATTCCATTATCATCAAAATGATATTCATGATTTTTATACAATATATAAAATATATGTCTAGAATATTTTTATTTATAATATTTCGTATCATTTGGATATAAGAAATGAAATGCACCGTACATGGAGTTGTTAAGTCGTACATACATATGAATGCTACTTTCATTTCTATTTCATATTTAAAGAAAGGAAAACATAATGATACATAAATATATTAAAATTAAAGTATAATATAAATTTTATATATGTTACATAATTTCATTAATTACATCCTTTATATGTTCCATGTATAGCATGAACGAGTCATATCACTTTGAGGGGGTGGTAGTCGGCACTTCCTCAAATGAAGTTATCATATTTATACAACATGAAAAGCATAAAGGTGTGTTCTAAATGAGAATTACATAATCATAGATATAAAATAAATATCATATATAGTTATAGTTCTATCATATTGGCCACCATGAGAGGCAGTAAGAGATAATTGAACAATCATTATTTCGTGAGGTAGTTGTTCGTAGTCTACATAAATTGTATGTACTAAATCCATAAGATGGATGTGGGAGTATGTGTAGTTTGAATACATATTATAATAGCATCCTAATAAATTCAAGATACTAGTGCTATTTTGTAATCAAAGAACTCATGGAAAATTCTATTGATAAGATCCATGAATACAACAGGTTCATTAGTTAACCCAAAAGGAAAAACTACAAATTCATAATTTCCATATCTAGTATGAAACACGGTCTTCAGAATGTCTGTTTCCTTTATATTCCACTGATGGTACCTCGACCTAATGTCAATCTTCAAAAAATACTGAGCTCCTTGGAGTTGATCAAACAAGTCATCGATATGAGGAAAAAGATACTTGTCCATAACAATTATATTATTCAAGGCTCTATAATCAATGAAAAGTCTCATTGAACCATATTTCTTTTTAATAAAAAAAGACTAGATCACCCCACGGTGATGTTCTAAGTCAAATGAATCCTTTATCTAACAACTCTTTCAATTTTTTCTTTAACTCTAAATGGTTAATTTTATCCATTTGCTAAGGGGTTTTTGAAACTGGAATAACATCATGAACTAGGTAAATTGTAAATTCAACTTCTTGATCATGTATAATACAAGGAAACTCATCGGAAAAAACATAAAAATAATCATTTACTACTAGCACATCATAAATCTGAACAGTTCCTTTGTTCTTAGAAATATGTGTAAGGAAACATTCAAATCCACCTTTCACTAGTTTTTTAGCTTCCAGATATGTTATCCGAGATAATGGTTTATTCTTGTACACAAACTGATAATATTTTTTTAAAATAAACCTCTTTATCTCTACAGTAAATCTTAGCATGGTAAACATAAATCCATTCCATTCCCAAAATAACATCAAACTCAACTTGAGTCAAAACAGCAATGTTTGTAGGTAAATTCTTTCCACAAATAAGAATAAGAATATTCTTCTAATTTCTTTTTGCCTCAACATTTCCCCCAAGTGTTTTTACCAAATGTTCAGGATTCATATCATGATATGGAATTCCCAATTTATAAGAAAATCTCCACAAAACAAAAGAAGGTGTAGTTCCTGAATCAAACAACATATTGGAATAATCTAAAAAAACAAAAAAGTACATGATACCACTTCATTCGATAGTCCCACATCAAATGAAACCTTTATCTAGCTGGGGGCGTGGGGCGCGTAGGTGGGCAGGCCAGCCCTATACCTTGTTACCCATACAACACGTTTGATACCACGTTCATTACTTACTTCCACTTTACATTCCTAAAAGGTCGGAGAGAGCTCTCACAGCGGCGATTTCCAGCGAAACCCTTGATGGCGTAGCATGACCTCGCGGCGGCGCGCCCCCTCTGTGCCTCGGCCAGATGGGGGCAACGACTCTCCTCTGTCACAGCGTGTGGATCCCTCCTACTTCCCTGACTTCCCGGAGATTGATGTTTTCCCTAAGGTGCCGAATTGTGTGAATGGTGAGATATCAGTTCCGATTTCCTCTTTGGAGTTCGCGAAGGCAGTGTCGCGGTTGTACCTCATTCTTGTCGCAAGGTTTGGAAAGTCTCGACCTTTAGTGGACAACTTTCACAGGTTCGTCTGCTCTACCTGGTTGCTTCAAGAACAGGCGGTTGTAGGGATTTTAGACAAGAGGCATTTCCAAATCTGTTTCTCCTGTGAAGATGACTTAATTTATGCCTGGTCTTCTGCACCGAGGGTGGTTAATGGTTCCAGATTCTCTCTTTTTCTCTGGTCCTTTGATTTCCATCTCCATCGTGATCCTCCTACCACTGCGTTATGGGTCACGCTCCCGGTCTTGCTTTACCATTTTAGAATCCTTCTATCCTCCGTGTCATTGGCAATCTGATCGGGCGTTTCCTGTGTATGGACATGAGAACCTGTGTTTCCTGCCATCCTGTTGCTCCGCGCATCTGTGTCGAAGTGGATGTCTCGAAGGAACCAGTTGAATCGGTCTGCGTTGAAGTGGAGGGTGAGATCATATGGCATCAGTCTGTCTTCTTTGAGTCATGGACTCCTTATTGTGCTAATTTTCGTCGCCTTGGACACTCAGACCTTCATTGTCGCCGGAATGCCTTCTATAGAAAGGATGCTGCTGTGATAATGGAGGAGGTTCCTGGTCGACGTATGCCACTGGAGATAGGTGGGTCAGCGGAGCTTGCTGTTACTACAACTGCAAAGGATGCAAGCACAGGGGCCCCGAGTGCCAATGCTACTGATTCTGTTCAGAAGGAGGAAACCAATGAGGGTGTCAATCCCTCGGTTGGGGATGTTTTTAAAAGGATAAAACATGATCTCAATTATGGTGCTGGTGTTGAATCAAGAAAGACAAAGGGCTGTTTAGATGCTGATTGTGGCAACTGGATGCTGGTTAAGGAAGGCTGTGAGAATTTTCTGAAGCAAGGCAGTGATGTACCCCTGGATAACAGATTTCCAGGCTTGACTGAGCTGAACTCCAATGACCAGTAAGCACCCTACCCACATCAGGATATGGCTACTGCTGGTGCTGTTATATCTGATAATATTGGGAATGGGGAAATAGGAGGGGCTGCTGGAGCTCCTGGCATCATGCTTCAGGTGGATCTGAATGAGGGATGTGGTGAGTTACAAGGGAGTGATTTGTTGAACATGGTGCAGGAAAGTGCTGAGGAGGATGCTGAAAAAATCTCAGAGGGGGTGTTGAATGACAATAATAATTCAGAGAAGCAGAATGTCAGGGAGAGATCTTTGAACAGACAGGAATTTGTAGCGGCAAGCTGCAATAATCAGAATAGCAGGGACCATTATCTGTGTCTGACATCTGTAGACGTTAATAAGCAAAATTCCAAGTTTTCACCCTCCTTGGTGCATGAAGGCACTCTAGGGATGGATGAGGGGAAAGAAAATCAAGGAGGCAGATTAACAAGTTCTATGAAGGAAGCATATAGTGACATTCTTAGGAAAGGGGAGAAGAGGGATGAGAGTATTGGGGCTTCCACTGCTCCACCAAAGAAGAAACCCAGGAAAGACTACTCCAACACGCTGAGGACCATATCCACCAGATCATCTACCAAAAATGGAAAGCTGAAAGATTTGGATCAGAATATGGGACGACAGAACAAAGAGCCAATGTCCTCAGCAAAGTTACGTCTGCGGGAGCAGTATATCCAAATGTTAAATCAATATGCTCCACAATCTGAATGGGAGTCGGCAGATCCAGATGAGTTCTCAGAAGGTGGTGGTGATGATGTGTTTGATGCTTTCTAAGGTATGAGGCTGTAAGGTTTTGTGGTACGCTGTCTTTTTATTTTTCCTCTCCTCTGCTCTTTGCACTTCCTTTTTATTAATAAATTTCTACGGGACTGGGCATTCAGCCTAGTCCTGCACCTTCTTGCTTACATTACCACAGCTAACTACAAATCATGAGTTCTGTAATTTTTCTCATGGCGTTTCAACTACCATGAGGCATAAGCTATCACCATATCATTTTTCATGAGAACACATCCCAGCCCCTTCCTTGATGCCTCATTGTAGATCACAGACCATTATCCAATATAAGGCAGTGTGAGCACAGGTGCACTGGCTAACCTTCTTTTTAGATCATTGAAATTCTCTTCACAGTCTTCTACCCAAACAAACATAGCTCCTTTATGATTTGACTTTTTATGAGGATTAGACATTCATGAAAATTATTTCAAAAAATGACAATAATATCCATCCAACCCATGAAGACATGGGATCTTAGTTACCATTGATGGTCTTGACCATATTTTAATAACATCTATTTTTTCTAGATCCACTAATATCCACTCTCCTCAGATTATGTGACCCAAAAATCAAACTTTTTTATGCCAAAATTCACAAATTGTAAATTTGGAATAAATATTTTCCTTTCTCAAGGTCTTTAATACATTTCTCAAGTTATCATCATGTTCATACATGATATATGAATAGACAATAATATCATCTATAAATAATACCAAAAATGGGCCAGGGTAGTCTCTAAAGACTCTATTCTTTAGATACATGAAGATGGTTGTGGAATTAGTAAGACCAAAGGGAATCACTATAAATTCATTGTTTTATACCTTTCATGGAATGTCGTCTTTGGTATACCCTAATTTTTGACCCTTATTTGATGATATCCTAAATATAGACCAATATTAGGAAAGTATTGATCTCCATGTAGTTGGTCAAATAGGTCATTAATGGGGGAATACGATATTTTTTATTGATAGTGATCTTGTTAAGTTCTCGATAATCAATGAAGAGTCTCATTGATCTATCTTTATTCATATTAAAAATAAAAGGTTCTCCCCAAGGTGAAACACTAGTGAATATCAATCCCGTAATGAGATTCTCTCAGAGTTACTTCTCCATTTCCTGCAACTCAATTGGGGCCATTCTATAAGGTTTCTTTGAAATATTCATATCACCAGTATGAGTTATATTGAAAACTCAACTTCATGATTTAGTGGATAGCCTAGAAATTCCTCCAAAAAGACATCATCAAAATCACATACAATGGTTCTATTATTAATAATGATTATCTTCCCAACTATTTGAGATAAATAAAAAACATTTATTTAAATCAAGACCCAAAATATGTAACATATTTCTCATAGAATGTTATATTCATCTTTTCATCGATAGATGATCATAGATTGATCTAGAATAAGAAATGTGACTTATCTTCCTTGCAAATTGATATGAGATCCATATATATAAATCTAATCTATGCCAAGAATCACACAAAATTCCACTATAGGAAGGATCAAAAGATTTTCAGGGAGCACTATCCCATAAACATCAATCGGAGAAGAATTATAAACATATTCTATGACCACTGTTCCATTAAAAGTTTTCACAGGTATCTCAACATCTAATTGTTTAGGTAATACAGAGATACCCTTAGAAAATTATTCATAAATAATAGAGTGGGTGGATCCATAATCAAATATAACATTTTTACATTAGATTGGATGGTAATTTTACAATTCACCACTTCATTATCGTACTCCACATTGTTGATAGTGCTTGCATGTGACTTTCCTTTTCATTGGAATCAAAATTCTGTTGACGTCGATCATCATAAATAACCCATGGATTAGGTCATTCATTGGAATAATTCCCCCTTTACCTAGCACTTTTATCATTGAAGTGTGGGAGGTGTATTCTGTGTAGCCTTTTTTTATTCACAACATTATACATATTTTTCCAATCACTTCGACATTCAACTACCTAATTACTTTCTTTTCCACACTAAAAACATTTATTGTCATGTTTGAGAAAATTCTCACCATGATTCTTTCAAAACATTAAGCATAAAGTAAAACTAATCTTTTTTTAGTGTGGTATTTATATATTTCATTGAATTCCATTTTCTCTTCTTATCAAACCCATATGATGGATGGGTTACTCCAATCCTCAACTCAACCTTGAGATCACATCAAACAATTTCCGCATAGCTATTGATATCCCTTATGGATAAATCTATTCAGAGACTAGGATATAAGACACAAAAGAATCGATCAATTTTACTCTTATATTGGAAAATAATTCCAGAATCATACCTTTCACATTTTGTAAATTTTTCTTCGTAGGTACCAATAGATTCATTATAAGGCCCCAACCATAAACATTACATAATCATGAATTAAGTTAATAATTCACATTGAGGGTATTTTTAGGTTTATAGATTTAGAGAATTAGGTCATAGATTATACATAAAAACATGAATATTACATATAGACACTTCTACTCAGTATCCATAAAATAAAAACGGTATGAAAATAGGTTTAGTTCCATGTTTTAAATAGGATGACTTTTCCATGATCCATTCCTTGACCCTATTCCACATTAATTCGTGTGAAAAACGTTTCAAGAACATGGGATGATTATATAATGCTCATTAAGGGATACAAAAAGAAGGGAAAAATTTTAGTTTTCAAAACAACAAGTAAACCATAAATAATTTATCATAAAGTAATAATTTTCACCATAAGGAAGTAGAAAAAACACTTCACTCAATATAAAATCATTTATTAGCCTTTTTTTGTAACAAAAATATTACCATAAAACCCCTAGAAATCAACATATATCATATAAAGGTAAACATGGGACATAATCATTCATAAATGGAATAACCATACGGCCAACTTCCACAAATCATTCTTACAAATTTAATAGCCATATAGCCGACATCCATAACCAATGCATAAGAGGTTATAACGTAACCACACAACTTTGGTTTATCATGGAACCACACACCATTTGGTTTATAACATAACAACCCGCAAAATGTCCAAGTACCATATATAATCATAACATATAAAATATTAAAAATATCAACATTTCACTAATAACTTTTCATTTTCAATCACAAGAAATAATCTCAATATATTGAGATACTCACTACATTGGAAAAATCCATTTTCAATGATAAAACACCCAAAAATAGAATAATGGGTTTCTTCTCATTTTAAAATCAATAAGGATTATAGAGGAAGCCAAATAATGATAATGGTGGCTGAGAGGTCATTATTGCCACATAATTAAAAAACATTCAAATCGTCATCTTATAAAGAACATTATAGAAAAAATATTTTCATTTAATGAAATTAAAAGTAAAAGTGGTTTATTATACACCATTTAAAAGAAGGATTTGTATATTATCAAAACATGCCTCAATGAATGGAGATTGAGACAATGTTTTTTACCTCATGTCTGACTTGACTCATTCATTATTTAATTTCTTGAATAATAAACATAAGTTAATTTATAGATTCTTCAGAATATTTTTCAAGTAAATTACTCCTTTTATACCACTTATCACATTTCTATAATAACCATATAATTATTTAATTTATATCAGTCGTTTGTTCGGTGTTCGGTATTTGAGTCAAAAATGAACATGTTATAATTACAAGTTGTCTATGAGGTCAAAATTCCATTATCATCAAAATGATATTCATGATTTTTATACAATATATAAAATATATATCTAGAATATTTTTATTTATAATATTCCGTATCATTTGGATATAAGAAATGAAATGCACCGCTCATGGAGTTGGTAAGTCGTACATACGTATGAATGCTACTTTCATTTCTATTTCATATTTAAAGAAAGGAAAACATAATGATACATAAATATATTAAAATTAAAGTATAATATCAATTTTATATATGTTATATAATTTCATTAATTACATCCTTTATATATTCCATGTATAGCATGAACGAGTCATATCACTTTGAGGGGGTGGTAGTCCGCACTTCCTCAAATGAAGTTATCATATTTATACAACATGAAAAGAATAAAGGTGTGTTCTAAATGAGAATTACATAATCATAGATATAAAATATATATCATATATAGTTATAGTTCCATCATATTGGCCACCATGAGAGGCAGTAAGAGATAATTGAACAATCATTATTTCGTGAGGTAGTTGTTCGTAGTCTACATAAATTGTATGTACTAAATCCATAAGATGGAGGTGGGTGTAAATGTAGTTTGAATACATATTATAATAGCATCCTAATAAATTCAAGATACTAGTGCTATTTTGTAATCAAAGAACTCATGGAAAATTCTATTGATAAGATCCATGAATACAACAGGTTCATTAGTTAACCCAAAAGGAAAAACTACAAATTCATAATTTCCATATCTAGTATAAAACACGGTCTTCAGAATGTCTGTTTCCTTTACATTCCACTGATGGTACCTCGACCTCATGTCAATCTTCAAAAAATACTGAGCTCCTTGGATTTGATCAAACAAGTCATCGATATGAGGAAAATGATACTTGTTCTTAACAATTTTATTATTCAAGGCTCTATAATCAATGAAAAGTCTCATTGAACCATATTTCTTTTTAATAAAAAAAGACTAGATCACCCCATGGTGATGTTCTAAGTCAAATGAAATCTTTATCTAACAAATCTTTCAATTTTTTCTTTAACTCTAAATGGTTAATTTTATCCATTTGATAAGGGGTTTTTGAAACTGTAATAACATCATGAACTAAGTAAATTGTAAATTCAACATCTTGATCATGTATAATACAAGGAAACTCATCGGAAAAAACATAAAAATAATCATTTACTACTAGCACATCATAAATCTGAACAGTTCCTTTATTCTTAGAAATATTTTTAAGGAAACATTCAAATCCACCTTTCACTAGTTTTTTAGCTTCCGGATATGTTATCCGAGATAATGGTTTATTCTTGTACACAAACAGATAATATTTCTTTAAAATAAACCTCTTTATCTCTACAATCAATCTTAGCATGGTAAACATAAATCCATTCCATTCCCAAAATAACATCAAACTCAACTTGAGTCAAAACATCAATGTTTGTAGGTAAATTCTTTCCACAAATAAGAATAAGAATATTCTTCTAATTTTTTTTGCCTCAACATTTCCCCCAAGTATTTTTACCAAATGTTCAAGATTCATATCATGATATGGAATTCCCAATTTATAAGAAAATATCCACAAAACAAAAGAAGGAGTAGTTCCTGAATCAAACAACATATTGGCATAATCTAAAAAAACAAAAAAGTACATGATACCACTTCATTCGATAGTCCCACATCAAATGAAACCTTTATCTAGCTAGGGGCGTGAGGCGCGTAGGTGGGCAGGTGGGCAGGCTAGCCCTATACCTCTTTACCCATACAACACGTTTGATACCATGTTCATTACTTACTTCCACTTTACATTCCTAAAAGCTCGGTGAGAGCTCTCGCAGTGGCGATTTCAAGCGAAACCCTTGATGGCGTAGCATGACCTCGCGGCGGCGCGCCCCCTCTGTTCCTCAGCCAGATGGGGGCAACGACTCTCCTCTGTCACAGCGTGTGGATCCCTCCTCCTTCCCTGACTTCACGGGGATTGATGTTTACCCTAAGGTGCCGAATCGGGTGAATGGTGAGATATCAGTTTCGATTTCCTCTTTGGATTTCGTGAAGGCGGTGTCGCGGTTGTACCTCATTCTTGTCGCAAGGTTTGGCAAGTCTTGACCTTCAGTGGACAACTTTCACAGGTTCGTCTCCTCTACCCGGTTGCGTCAAGAACAGGCGGTTGTAGGGATTTTAGACAAGAGGCATTTCCAAATTTGTTTCTCCTGTGAAGATGACTTAATTTATGCCTGGTCTTCTGCACCGAGGGTGGTTAATGGTTCCAGATTCTCTCTTTTTCGCTGGTCCTTTGATTTCCATCTCCACCGTGATCCTCCTACCACTGCGTTATGGGTCACGCTCCCCGGTCTTTCTTTACCATTTCAGAATCCTATTATCCTCCGTGTCATTGGCAATCTGATCGGGCGTTTCCTATGTATGGACATGAGAACCCGTGTTTCCTTCCATCCTGTTGCTCTGCGCATCTGTGTCGAAGTGGATGTCTCGAAGGAACCAGTTGAATCGGTCTGCATTGAAGTGGGGGGTGAGATCAGATGGCATCAGTCTGTCTTCTTTGAGTCATGGACTCCTTATTGTGCGAATTGTCGTCGCCTTGGACACTCGGACCTTCATTGTCGCCGGAATGCCTTCTATAGAAAGGATGTTGCTGTGATAATGGAGGAGGTTCCTGGTCAACGTATGCCACTGGAGATAGGTGGGTCAGCGGAGCTTCCTGTTACTACAACTGCGAAGGATGCAAGCACAGGGGCCCCGAGTGCCAATGCTACTGATTCTGTTCAGAAGGAGGAAACCAATGAGGGTGTCAATCCCTCGGTTGGGGATGTTTTTAAAAGGCTAAAACATGACCTCAATTATGGTGCTGGTGTTGATTCAGGAAGGACAAAGGGATGTTCAGATGCTGATTGTGGCAACTGGTTGTTGTTTAAGGGAGGCTGTGAGAATTTTCTAAAGCAAGGCAGTGATGTACCCCTGGATAACAGATTTGCAGGCTTGACTGTGCTGGACTCCAATGACCAGGAAGCACCCTACCCACATCAGGATATGGATACTGCTGGTGCTGTTATATCTAATAATATTGGGAATGGGGAAATAGGAGGGGCTACTGGAGCTCCTGGCATCATGCTTTAGGTGGAACTGGATGAGGGATGTGGTGAGTTACAAGGGAGTGATTTGTTGAACATGGTGCAGGAAAGTCCTGAGGAGGATGCTGAAAAAATCTCAGAGGGGGTGTTTAATGAAAATAATAATTCAGAGAAGCAGAATGTCAGGGAGAGATCTTTGAACAGACATGAATTTGTAGCGGCAAGCTGCAAAAATCAGAATAGCAGGGACCATTATCCGTGTCTGACATCTGTATACGTTAACAAGAAAAATTTCACGTTTGCACCCTCCTTGGTGCATGAATTCACTCTAGGGATGGATGAGAGGAAAGAAAATCAAGGAGGCAGGTTAACAAGTTCTATGAAGGAAGCATATAGTGACATTCTTAGGAAAGGGGAGAAGAGGGATGAGAGTATTGGGGCTTCCACTGCTCCACCAAAGAGGGAACCCAGGAAAGACTACTCCAACACGCTGAGGACCATATCCACCAGATCATCTACCAAAAATGGAAAGCTGGAAGATTTTAATCAGAATAAGGGATGACAGAACAAAGAGCCAATGTGCCCAGCAAATTTACGTCTGCGGGAGCAGTATATCAACATGTTAAATCAATACGCTCCACAATATGAATGGGAGTCGGCAGATCCAGATGAGTTCTCAGAAGGTAGTGGTGATGATGTGTTTGATGCTTTCTAAGGTATGAGGCTGTAAGGTTTTGTGGTACACTGTCTTTTTATTTTTCCTCTCCTCTGCTCTTTGCACTTTCTTTTTATTAATAAATTTCTACGGGACTGGGCATTCAGCCTAGTCCTGCACCTTCCTTGCTTACATTACCACAGCTAACTACAAATCATGAGTTATGTAATTTTTCTCATGGTGTTTCAACTACCATGAGGCATAAGCTATCACCATATCATTTTGCATGAGAACACATCCCAGCCCCTTCCTTGATGCCTCATTGTATATCACAATCCATTATCCAATATAAGGCAGTGTGAGCACAGGTGCACTGGCTAACCTTCTCTTTAGATCATTGAAATTCACTTCACAGTCTTCTACCCAAACAAACATAGCTCCTTTATGATTTGAATTTTTATGAGGATTAGACATTCATGAAAATTATTTAAAAAAAAGACAATAATATCCATCCGACCCATGAAGACTTGGGATCTTAGTTACCATTGATGGTCTTGACCATATTTTAATTACATCTATTTTTACTAGATCCACTAATATCCACTCTCCTCAGATTATGGGACCCAAAAATCAAACTTTTTGATGCCAAAATTCACACATTGTAAATTTGGAATAAATATTTTCCTTTCTCAAGGTCTTTAATACATTTCTCAAGTTATCGTCATGTTCTACATGATATATGAATAGACAATAATATCATCTATAAATAATACCAAAAATGGGCCAGGGTAGTCTCTAAAGACTCTATTCTTTAGATACATGAAGATGGTTGTGGAATTAGTAAGACCAAAGGGAATCACTATAAATTCATTGTTTTATACCTTTCATGGAATGTGGTCTTTGGTATACCCTAATTTTTTACCCTTATTTGATGATATCCTAATTATATACCAATATTAGGAAAGTATTGATCTCCATGTAGTTGGTCAAATAGGTCATTAGTGGGGGAATACGATATTTTTTATTGATAGTGATCTTGTTAAGTTATCGATAATCAATGAAGAGTCTCATTGATCTATAATTCTTCATATTAAAATGAAAAGGTTCTCAACAAGGTGAAACACTAGTGAATATGAATCCCAAAATGAGATTCTCTCAGAGTTACTTCTCCATTTCCTGCAACTCAATTGGGGCCATTCTATAAGGTTTCTTTGAAATATTCATATCACCAGTATGAGTTATATTGAAAACTCAACTTCATGATTTAGTGGATGGCCTAGAAATTCCTCCAGAAAGACATCATCAAAATCTCATACAATGGTTCTATTATTAATAATGATTATCTCCCCAACTATTCGAGATAAATAAACCACATTTATATAAATCAAGACCCAAAATATGTAACATGTTTCTCATAGAATGTTATATTCATCTTTTCATCGATAGATGATCATAGATTGATCTAGAATAATAAATGTGACTTATCTTCGTTGCAAATTGATATGAGATCCTTATATAGAAATCTAATCTATGCCAAGAATCACAAAAAATTCCACTATTGGAAGGATCAAAAGATTTTCAGGGAGCACTATCCCATAAACATCAATCGGAGAAGAATTATAAACATATTCTATGACCACTGTTCCATTAAAAGTTTTCACATGTATCTAAACATCTAATTATTGAGGTAATACAGAGATACCCTTAGAAAATTATTCATAAATAATAGAGTGGGTGGATCCATAATCAAATATAACATTTTTTACATTAGATTGGACGATAATTTTATAATTCACCACTTCATTATCGTACTCCACATTGTTGATAGTGATTGCATGTGACTTTCCTTTTTCTTTGGAATCAAAATTCTGTTGACGCCGATCATTATAAATAACCCATGGATTAGGTCATTCATTGGAATAATTCCCCCATTACCTAGCACTTTTATCATTGAATTGTGGGAGGTGTATTCTGTGTAGCCTTTTTTTATTCACAACATTATACATATTTTTCCAATCACTTCGACATTCAACTACCTGATTACCTTCTTTTCCACACAAAAAAAATTTATTGTCACGTTTAAGAAAATTCTCTCCATGATTCTTTCAAAACATTAAGCATAAAGTAAAACTCATCTTTTTTTGAGTGTTGTATTTATATATTTCATTGAATTCCATTTTCTCTTCTTATCAAACCCATATGATGGATGGGTTACTCCAATCCTCAACTCAACCTTGAGATCCCATCAAACAATTTCCTCATAGCTATTGATATCCCTTATGGATAAATCTATTCAAGGACTAGGATATAAGACACAAAAGAATTGATCAATTTTACTCTTATATTGGAAAATAATTCCAGAATCATACCTTTCACATTTTGTAAATTTTTCTTCGTAGGTACCAATAGATTCATTATAAGGCCCCAACCATAACCATTACATAATCATGAATTAAGTTAATAATTAACATTGAGGGTATTTTTAGGTTTATAGATTTAGAGAATTAGGTCATAGATTATACATAAAAACATGAATATTACATATAGACACTTCTACTCAGAATCTATAAAATAAAAACGGTAAGAAAACAGGTTTAGTTCCATGTTTAAAATAGGATGACTTTTCCATGATCCATTCCTTGACCCTGTTCCACTTTAATTCATGTGAAAAACGTTTCAAGAACATGGGATGATTATATTAAGCTCATTAAGGGATACAAAAAGAAGGGAAAAATTTTAGTTTTCAAAACAACAAGTAAACCATATATAATTTATCATAAAGTAATAATTTTCACCATAAGGAAGTAGAAAAAACACTTCACTCAATATAAAATAATTTATTAGCCTTTTTTTGTAACAAGAATATTACCATTAAACCCCTAGAAATCAACATATATCATATAAAGGTAAAAATGGGACATAATCATTCATAAATGGAATAACCATACGGCCGACTTCCACAAATCATTCTTACAAATTTAATAGCCATATAGCCGACTTCCATAACCAATGAATAAGAGTTTATAATGTAACCACACAACTTTGGTTTATCATGGAACCACCCACCATTTGGTTTATAACATAACCACACACCAAATGTCCAAGTACCATATATAATCATAACATATAAAATATTAAAAATATCAACATTTCACTAATAACATTTCATTTTCAATCACAAGAAATAATTTCAATATATTGAATTACTCACTACATTTGAAAAATCCATTTTCAATGATAAAACACCCAAAAATAGAATAATGGGTTTCTTCTCATTTTAAAATCAATAAGGACTATAGAGGAATCCAAATAATGATAATGGTGGCTGAGAGGTCATTACTTCCACATAATTAAAAAACATTCAAATCGTCGTCTTGTAAAGAACTTTATAGAAAAAATATTTTCTTTTAATGAAATTAAAAGTAAAAGTGGTTTATTATACACCATTTAAAAGAAGGATTTGTATATTATCAAAACAAGCCTCAATTAATGGAGATTGAGACAATGTTTTTTACCTCATGTCTGACTTGACTCATTCATTATTTAATTTCTTGAATAATAAACATAAGTTAATTTATAGATTCTTCAGAATATTTTTCAAGTAAATTACCCTTTTATACCACTTATCACATTTCTATAATAATCATATAATTATTTAATTTATATTAGTCGTTTTTTCGGTGTTCGGTGTTTGAGTCAAAAATGAACATGTTATAATTACAAGTTGTCTATGAGGTCAAAATTCCATTATCATCAAAATGATATTCCAGATTTTTATACAATATATAAAATATATATCTAGAATATTTTTATTTATAATATTTCGTATCATTTGGATATAAGAAATGAAATGCACTGTTCATGGAGTTGGTAAGTCGTACATACGTATGAATGCTACTTTCATTTCTATTTCATATTTAAAGAAAGGAAAACATAATGATACATAAATATATTAAAATTAAAGTATAATATAAATTTTATATATGTTACATAATTTCATTAATTACATCCTTTATATGTTCCATGTATAGCATGAACGAGTCATGTCACTTTGAGGGGGTGGTAGTCTGCACTTCCTCAAATGAAGTTATCATATTTGTACAACATGAAAAGCATAAAGGTGGGTTCTAAATGAGAATTACATAATCATAGATTTAAAATATATATCATATATAGTTATAGTTCCATCATATTGGCCACCATGAGAGGTAGTAAGAGATAATTGAACAATCATTATTTCGTGAGGTAGTTATTCGTAGTCTACATAAATTGTATGTACTAAATCCATAAGATGGAGGTGGGTGTAAGTGTAGTTTGAATACATATTATAATAGTATCCTAATAAATTCAAGATACTAGTGCTGTTTTGTAATCAAAGAACTCAGGGAAAATTCTATTGATAAGATCCATGAATACAACAGGTTCATTAGTTAACCCAAAAGGAAAAACTACAAATTCATAATTTCAATATCTAGTATGAAACACGGTCTTCAGAATGTCTATTTACTTTACATTCCACTGATGGTACCTCGACCTCATGTCAATCTTCGAAAAATACTGAGCTCCTTGGAGTTGATCAAACAAGTCATCGATATGAGGAAAAGGATACTTGTTCTTAACGATTATATTATTCAAGGCTCTATAATCAATGAAAAGTCTCATTGAACCATATTTCTTTTTAATAAAAAAAGACTAGATCACCCCATGGTGATGTTCTAAGTCAAATGAAACCTTTATCTAACAACTCTTTCAATTTTTTCATTAACTCTAAATGGTTAATTTTATCCATTTGATAAGGGGTTTTTGAAATTGGAATAACATCATGAACTAAGTAAATTGTAAATTCAACTTCTTGATCATGTATAATATAGGGAAACTCATCGGAAAAAACATAAAAATAATCATTTACTACTAGAACATCATAAATCTGAACAGTTCCTTTATTCATAGAAATATGTGTAAGGAAACATTCAAATCCACCTTTCACTAGTTTTTTAGCTTCCGAATATGTTATCCAAGATAATGGTTTATTCTTGTACACAAACTGATAATATTTTTTAAAAATAAACCTCTTTATCTCTACAGTAAATCTTAGCATGGTAAACATAAATCCATTCCATTCCCAAAATAACATCAAACTCAACTTGAGTTAAAAAATCAATGTTTGTAGGTAAATTCTTTCCACAAATAAGAATAAGAATATTCTTATAATTTCTTTTTGCCTTAACATTTCCCCCAAGTGTTTTTACCAAATGTTCAGGATTCATATCATGATATGGAATTCCCAATTTATAAGAAAATCTCCACAAAACAAAAGAAGGAGTAGTTCCTGAATCAAACAACATATTGGCATAATCTAAAAAAACAAAAAAGTACATGATACCACTTCATTCGATAGTCCCACATCAACTATAGTAGTATAAAAATATTTTCCCCCACCCTTCTGCTTTTGATTTTTCTGGTTTCCACCCTAGGTAATCATCTTTTGACACAAATTGGCATAATAACCAAAATCATTACAGCTAAAACATCTTACTATTTGATTTTCATTGCTTGCTTGATCATATTACTTATAGTTACGAGTAGTATAACCAGTCTTACCATACTAGAAGTGCTTTCCATATTTTGAGAGACATTCTCCAAAATGCTTTTTACCACAATTCCCATAAGATTGAAATATAATTTTCTTACCTCCAGGCTTATTTGATGAAGTTTTTCCATCTTCTATCCAATTGGACCTCTACTTTTGGTTGCTCTCTTGGAACACCTGATCATCAAAAATCTCTATTTATAACTTCTTGGCACATATGACATGTTTTTCATAGCTTTTGGATTAACAAGAGGATAATACTCTTCGATATCGCCACTTTAGTCCTAAGTATAATAGATTTATCTTACTATCATGATCTCAGATGAAATTTGGATCATACCTTACTAGTCGAGTGAACTTTTATTCGTAAGCATCCAATAAATAATCCCCCTTCCTCAATTACAAAAATTGTTTTTCTATCCTAAGTCGAACATCCTTATGAAAATATTTTTCACGAGACATATTATTGAGTTATTCCCAACAAAGAGAATCAATATCCTCACTGTCCTTGATATTTTTAACCATCGACCACCAATGATCTTCTTATCCTTCAAAATTATAAGAAGGAAGAATAAGCTTTTATTTATCTATTCAGCCCATGATATCGAAAATATTTTCCACTTATTTGATCCACCCTTCAGCTTGAACAAGGTCAGATGATCATCTAAATGATGGGGGTGTTTCCTTATGAAATGATCCACTATTGACATGTTATTCTATGGTTGATCTGGATGATCTCATGCATTTATACCCCCACCATTTTTATCCATATTCAACAATTCTGTCACTGCAACAAACTATTCAGTTCTGATTTTGACTGTCTTAGGTTACTTATTTGGAAGGTTTTTTTCCTCTTGATATCGTTCCATCATAGATTTCCTATTTCCTCTACAGCAAACCATTCTGAACACAGAAATATCTTAGGTGAAGAAACATGGTATCCTTCAAATGCAATATCATTTCAATATTACAATAAATTAATTTATGGATATTAATTTAACAATAACCAAACTCTTAAAGTTGTCTAAACTGAATTTTGATACCAACTCTAAGGCCCCATCCTTAAACATTACATAACATTTAATTAAGTTAATAATTCAAGATGAGGATATATTCAGGTTTTAATATTTAGATAATTAGGTCCTAACTTATACATAACAACTTGAATATTTAATTTAGAGACTTCTACTCAGTATCCATACAATAAAAACTCTTAAAAAACATGTTTAGTTTCATGTTTCAAATAGTATTAATTTTTTTTGATCCCATCCTTGACCCTATTCCACTTTAATTCCTATGAATAACATTTCAAAAACATGGGATGAGCATAAAAAGATCTGTAAAGGACACACAAATAAGGAAAACTTTTACTTATATAAACAACATGTAAACCATTAATACTTCATCATAATGTAATAATTTTCACCTTAAGGAAGTAGCAAAAACACTTCACTAAATATAAGCTCATTTCTCACCCATATTTTGTAACTAAAAGACTACTATAAAACCCATAGAAAATAGCATATATCATATAAAGTTAAACATTGGAATAATCATACTTAAATAAAATTATTATATGGTCGACTTCCACAAATCATTCCTAGAAATGGAATAACCTTAGGGATGACTACCATACCCAATGAGTTGGATGTTATAACGTAACCCCCGATCCTTGGATTATCATGGGACCACACATCATTTGGTTTATCATGTAACCACCCATCAAATGACCAAGTACCATTATATAATCATAACATATAAAATATTTCTTATATCAACATTTCAAAAATAAAATTAAATTTGAAATCACAAGAAATAATTTTAAGATATTGAAATACTCAATCCATGTAAAAAAATCAATATCAAATCACAAAAAATTATAATAAGGTGTTTTTCTTTACTTTTAAAAACATTATGTCTTATAAAGGAATCCAAATAACGATTACAGCGGTGGAGTGGTCATTGTTTCTATATATGTTAAAAACATTTCTTTTTTCATTTTGTAAAATGCTTCATAGAACGAATATTTCCTTTTAATGAAAGTAAAATTAAAATTGTTTCATTTTACACATTGTAAAAGAAGGATGTGTATATTATCAAAACATGCCTCAATGAAAAGAGATTGATAAACACTCCCTTACATCATGTCTGAATTGACTTGTCACAATGACCATATAATATTGAAAAAAACTATAATTAATAGGTTTTTCTTTCAAAAGGCGTAAAACTACCTTTCAAAAATATTAGTGTATTTATGCTTAAAAGTGGATTCATTCTCATTTTAAGCATATAAATTTTATTGGATAAATTTAAAACCATTTAAAAACAAGTTTAATCATAATATGGTTAGTTCTATTTTTTCCCTCTAATTCAACTACTAAGCATTAACTACAATTTAAAATAATAGTATTATGTTATTATTTTTCAGTATGACTCACCATTGTGTGCAACATGAGATTTCAAAGAAACTTATTGTCGAATGTTGGGTAATCAATTGAAAATAGAATACCATTTAGATTAAAATTATTATCTTATTTATAATTATTAATAAAAATGGAAATTATTATTCTATAAATACCTAGGTCGTTACATTCATTATCCTTTTTCTTAAGTTAAAGGAACTCATTCTCCATCTTTGTTCGATGAATAAAAGGAAAGTACTTATTGAAAAAAAAGTTCTTTAACTTTTCCCCATATTCATGATAAAAATCCACCATTTTTTATCTTCTCCTTCAGAAACGATACACTATAAGATACCTCTATCATGTTTAGAACATTGTAGAACGAAAAATATCTTTTTTAGTGGTGCTTATAAATTGTTCATCCACTAATGGATTAGAATACCAGATGGATGAAGTTATAAACTGCATCATAAAGGATAAAATGGAATTTTACTCCCTCCTATTATCGTCTGGAAGTTCATTATGATTCATAGCTTGAGAATTTTTTCTGAGCATGGATACAAGATTTTTCATTACAACTCCGGTAACATTTGGTTTCTCAGGGGAACAATCAGGGAATTGCCCATTATATTTAGTATTAATGAGGATCATTTGGGTTCCAGACATTGACTAAAACTAAGAATAATATTGTAATATATAATAATCATAATGGGAAACCCACATAATTAAAGAATAAAATTTCAATTTAGGACACTTTAGGTTCTTATTAAGGTACTCACATTTTAGTTTTCAATGGTTAACTATAACATTTTCTCAGATAAAAACTATAATGCACCATACTTTAAAGATAGATAATTCCTCAACATTGAATAATCTTTATTACATATCATAAAAAAACCCACACCAGGACCGTATAGTTTTAGTGTCTTTAGAAACAAATAAATATAAAAAACTGGTTCTTAAAACATCTACATTGTCTTCCACTTATGTTTTCAAAACTAGACACCTTTTTCACATATACAACATAATATAATTCTTCATGACCTAGGTAAAAGAAATATATGAATGGGTGAGCTCAAATAATTTTTAAGATAACACAAGGAAAACATTAATCATATCATAATCATAATAACATAACATTTTAAAATCTTATGCTACATATAAAAGATCATAAAATCTTGTCATGTGATAAATCATAAATTTAAATATAATTCTTGTATTCATAACTTAAGGCATGAAATTTTGTGTTAGAAAGACATAATAATATAAAATCATTTCATATTAGTCATGTCTCGTTGCCAAGACCATCATAGCGGACAAAGCCCATTACTGAACCGAGTTCAATCCTCAGTCCTGCCTTGTATTATTGAACCAAATTTACATGTCATTCCAGTATTGTGTATCTCATGAGATATAAATTTTTAACCCTTGAATTGGAGGTATATAAAAGTCCCAACCATATCAAAATCAAACAATTCTTAGGTGTGCCACATAAATATAAAACATTCTACATAGCATAACCCATTAAAGAAAAAGGGTTTCTTGAACATCATTCCATTATATTTGATATAAAACAAATGGATTTCCTAAATAACAATCCAATATAAACAAAATAAAATAATTTTGATAAAAAATTATATAAATATATTCCTATTTAAATAGTTTCATCTTAGATGGAGAATAATTTTGAGAAAACACTTGAAATTAATTCTTGACAAAAATATCCTTTCTTTTTCAAAAAAAAATTCCTTCATCAAAATGCCACATAATTTTACAAGAAATAATTATTTGTGAAAATAAACATGTAATATTTTATTGAAATAATCAAGGAAATAAGTAACTATAAAAGCATAAAATATACATTCATGTAGTATAATATTAAAAAACATTATTTTCATACTTTGGTTGGAAAAGTAAAATAGTACATCAAATTGAATAACGATAAAAGATTACTTACATAAAATTTTATAAAAATTCAACAAAGGGTAAAATTAACATTAAAAAATTTATTAGAATATAAATAATATTACATATTTATGAATCATGGATTTGGATAATAAATATACCCCATTCAATACATACGTATAAACAATATCAGATAAAAATGTGATTGAAACATCATCCATTCACTTAGGTCTGATATCCTTTGTATGTATCTGAACCTCCTGTATAATTATTTAGGTAATGTTATTTATTTATTCTAGAATCATAATCATTTTGATGATATCATATATGATTATATTATCATCCATTTTTTAGTAACATTTCATTATCCCTCATTATTCAGATATTAACTGTTTTGTGTCCTTATACAAGATTTATCGGATAAGTTCATGTTCAACTTATTATTTTTTAGTTAGTTCATTTATAGAATGATAATATTATAATGAAAATCATATTTATTCATTAAATTCATGTATATAATTATGATTTAATAAATATCATGTAGAATGAATCGCATCACATCATGGAGATGATAGGTCGTATGTACACACGAGCGAGGATATCATTCAAAAAAATCTGAATGGTATTGATGTGGATGGTGTATAGTGTTTAATAATTAGTAATATATTATAATAATCATATATAGTTATTATTTCCATCATTATACCCATCCATGTAATTTGTTGGTGAAAAAAATATTACACCATGGCGTGGAGATGGTATGTCGTACGTACACACGCGTATTGTTTTTTTTCATAGGATAGATAGTAGGTGAAATATAGTTGTTTCTTATTTATAATAATATATATGTACATGAGTGATAATTATGTTATTACCTTGTAATGAAACAAATATTTATGATGAAGTAGAATAAAATGTATGTTTGAAAATATCAGTAGAAGAGATTAACTCTTCCTCGATGCGCTTCCTCGAAATCAATTCTTACCGAAAGTGCACAGTTAAAGTATTGTATAACTAAGAGGGGGAGGGATGAATTAGTGATACTATTTTTATTTTATGTTTTTTTTTCAATTGAAACAACCTTCACCTCTTGTAACGGATTTCAATTCCCTAATGGGAAATAAATCAACACACATCCAAAGGAACAAAAAACTTTAAAAGGATCACTATTAAATAAGAATAACTACGTCCTTGGTATGGATTGAAAATGATCCAATACAATAAAATCCACTATGAAAACAATAATTATATTTCAATGAGTAGGATGTAACTTTTCCTTTGTGTAGCACTATGAAACAATCCCACTATTGCATGTGATCCCTCTTATCACAATAGAGTAATAAAATTGTTTTGAAACAACTCATGTTACCTGCACTTATTTTTAATTCATAAAATGTATTCAATTGAAATAAAATTCATCAATTCATTACCGAGAATAAAGGTACGAACTACCTGGAAATTTTTATGAAACACTGAGTCTGAGTCCTCCGAGTATGATTCATTCAAAATAAATCTCCTAGTCCCAATCTTTCAACACAAATCTCATATTCTGATTCTGTAAGAACAAAGCTCCCAGTACGATTCTTTCAAAACAAATCACCCAATCCTATTTTCATATAGAAAACAATAGAGTAGAATCATCACCACATCAATTACCAAATTCAATTTTATTTCCGAATATAATATGAATGAATCTGCACTACCCAAGATAATAGTCAATCCAATTTGAATTGAACTCTTCTTCTTTATTGAAACCCCTATATTATCTCTCTTCAAGTCCCCACACAAGTACAATGTACCCTGATTCCCTTTTATAGGTGGAAAAAAACATGTTTTAGTAGGAATCCCAAAACTCTTTCCCACTCACATAAATTCACCCAAATCACAGTTTGTCCTAAAATATTTGAGCAATTATTAATTCATCAACACTTCTTGATTATTCTTGAATCATCTACAATATTCATCACTTCTGTTCTAGACTCCCATTTCAATATCAAATATGATTAAAATTAAAGATCAATATATGGGTCTGAATATGATTCTCCCATACTGATTTCTTCAAAACAATTCTTGATACCATACCAATAGAATGTGCTTGAAGAAATTAACTTCTCCACTTGAGATACAATCACTATATTAAAAGAAATTACCCACTTGAAAATTAATTAAACTATCACCACATTCATTCCTTTTCTCTCAACCCTATTGAGAAAACACATCATCACATTAAAAAACCAATTCTTGAATCGTGACTACCATCAATCCTTTGAAATCATTTATGATCATATTTATCATCATATGAACTTAATTGGAATGTATTATAAATTTCCATTCATTCCACCTTATTTATTTTCATCTCAACCCAAGCATGATCATTTCTGAGTACAAATGTTTTGGATACTATTATCCTAAACACAAACATATCTGGTTACGAACATACTATTCACGATTGTTCTGGTTAAAATAATCCTAGTTATGATCATTCCTATTACGAAAATTCTTGATACGATCATTCTAGTTAAAATCAAGCTGGATACAATCATTCTAGATATGATAATTTTTGGTAAATATCATTCTAAATATGATCATTTCTACTTATGATCATGCTGGTTATAATTGATGGTTATGATACAATATAATCCGATGTGTTTCATTATCAATCGACACCATCTCATTCCTTTTCTTCTACCTAAATAGGTTTTTTTTAAAACAATCAGTGCCCCTTCTTCTATCAGCATCACCTCTTCCATCAGCACTACATAGATTGGCGCCAATTTCTATCAGCATCACTTTTTCTATTGGATTCACTTTTCATCATCATCACCATTCCATTGGTACCACTTTCATTGGCACCACCTTTCCATCAGTACCACTTCTTTTACATTCACCCAGAATCCAATAATTTTGAAATAAAATCAATAATATCTAGATAAAATTGTTTTTAAAAACAATATATACATTCTGGATACAATTTTTCGGAATATTTTGAATAAAATTGGTACCACTTCACTCTCTCTTCCATCTGGATATGATAAATCTGAATATGACTCTATTATGATTGTTTTGGAATGCAATCTCTACCACTTCATTCACCCTGCCATCTGGATATGATAATCCTAAATATGATTCTTTTCATATTGGCATCATCTCATTCACAGCCTCTTTCTTCTATCAAGCTTTAATCACAAGTTCCCAATACAACTCATGATTTATATGAAATAAAAATCAGAAAAGCATCATCGCAATTATCATGGGTCTGATTCTATTCAAAATATTCCAAACAAAATTATTACCCCAAAACAAAGTGAAGTGATTTCATTTCTTCAAAACATACAATGACAAAAAAAAATATAACACTTGAAATCTTCATCACCTTGGTCATTATCAAGGTCCCAACAAACTCACCTTTAGATTTTTTTGTCAACCAATTTTCATAAATCACATAACTTTTTAAAATCAAGCAATGGATTATATATAAACAATTATAACCTTACATGAGATAACTAATTATAGGAAACAAGAATCATTAATAGAAAAACCATGTTGTCCAAAATAGTGAAAATGACCTCTACTTTGTTTTCTTCATTCTTCCTAGAAAACAATTCAATTTCCTTTCCTAAAACTTCTACAAAAAATAGGTATAATAGTTTACACACTAAACATTACTGAATTCTCAACATACCCACAACTCTATGTTTTGCGCAATATATTTATGAAACCAAACAATTATCCCCCTTGAAAAAACTATCCAATGGTAAGGTGAGAGGAAGGATTGATACAAAAACCTCAACCATGAAGAGAAATTAGTTGGAAACCCATGTTCAACCTCATTTTTGATAATGATTTCTTTGATGAATGTTAGGTGAAAATATCAGAAACTTGTTCTGATGTTGGAACATACTTGAGATTCAATTTATTCTTTTCCACAGGTATTTGATGAAAGGATATTTGATATCAATATGTTTTTAACAATAATGTTGCACTCGATTCATGGTGACAATTATTTTACTTTGATTATCACAACCCAAGATCAAGGGTAACATCACTTCCACAAGTAAGTCTTCCAATTCTGTTTCCATCCAGATAAGTTTGGTAGTGGATTGAGTAGAAGCAAAATATGTAGCATCAGCCATATTGAGAGTTACTGAATTTTGTTTCTTTGAATGCCAAATAACACAATTCTTTCCTAAAATGAATACACCACCAGATGTGGAGATTCTGTTATCATCATTTCCTTACTAATCTGTATCAAAATACCCTAATTGATCAATATTATCTAAGCTATAATAACTAATTCTAAATTATGATGTGCCAATGATGTATCAGAGAATTTATTTTCCTAAAATAATATGTGATTATCTTGGATCGCTCTGAAATATTTCACATTAGGTAACAGTATAAACAATGTCTGGTCTTGAGGAAGTCAAATACAATAGACTACCAATCAGCTTTCGATACTCTTTTTGATCCACATCTTTTCCATCTCTATCATTACTCAACTTTGTTCCTGCTAAAATGGGCGTGGAAACAGGTTTTTAATTTTCCATGCCAAACCTCTTGAAAATTTCTTTTGTATAGTTTTCTTTGGAGTGGAAAATATATTATTTCTTTTGATGGATTTTTAACCCAAGAAAGTATTTCATTTCTACAATCATGGACATTTCAAATAAATTATTCATTTCTTCAGAAAATATTTCATAGCATCCTTCATCATTCCCAAAAAATATAATATCATCATCATACACAATTACAATGAGGGAATACTCTTGATATAATCCCATGTAAATATTTCTATCCATTATTCCATTTTTAAAATTAATCATTCTTAAAAACATATCCAATTTAGAATATCATGCCCTCAAAGCTTGTTTTAGGCCATAAAATGCCTTTTTCAATCTCCACATATAACTTATATCTTTTCCAATAAAAAATCTACAAGGTTGTTCAATATAAACCTCTTCTTCAAGATCAACATTTAGGAATGCATATTTAACTTCCATTTGAAAGATCTTGTAGCTTTGATGTGTTGAAATAACAAGAAAGATTCTGACTATTTGATGTATTTCCACTAGAGAGAAGGTTTCATATAAATAAATACCCTCAATATATGAGTACCATTTTCAAACCAATCTTTCTTTGATTCTTATAACTTCACCTTTTAAATTTATCTTGTTCTAGAAATCCCATTTTGTTCCAATCATGTTTTTGTTTTCAGGATAGGTTATGAGTTCCCATGTATTATTCTTTTAAATCTGATACAATTATTTATTATTGGATTTAACCCATTTAGGATTCTAAAAATATTCTTTCACATCATTTAGTTCCTCCTTTGAATACAAAGTAGTTTGTGTAATGGAATTTGTTGTTCCTCTTGTTTGATCCTTCTAATGTTTATCACCAATTATATTTTGTTCTTCAACATGTTTTGTTATCCTTGGATAAGATTTTAGATTGTCTTCCTCAACAATGGAAATAGATGAGTTTGATTTTTCACCTTTATTTGGTTTACAATTGTTTGTATCCATATCAGAATTATCTTCTTCAACTTTACTAACATCATTGTCTACCTGAACATGTTTTTATTTCTCAGATACTTCAATCACATTTATATCAACTGAATCAATAATTATTTTTGTTTCTTTGTTGAATCATTTGTATCCTTTTCCTTCAATAGAATTTCTAATAAATATTCCATCCTCACCGTTCCTTTGAAACAAAACATAGTTTCCACCTTTCTTATTTATAATATAAAGACTCATGAAAACTCTAATGTTCTTCAAACATAGAGTTTTTTCATAAAACAACTCATTGGGAGTCATACATGACTGAGGCCTATAGATACAATGTTTCTAAATATAAACATCAGTACTCAGGGCTTGCTTCCAAAAGTAATGGGAAGGCCATGCTCAAGTAACATGGTTCTTCCAATTTCCACCATGATTCTATTCTTTCTTTCAGTAACCCCATTTTGTTTGGGATTGTATAGAGAGATATTATAATTCTTAATTCCTTGCATCTCATGATAGTTTTTAAACTCTTTACTTTTTTATTCACCGCCATTATTAGTTCTCAACTTCTTTACAGAATACTCACCTTCTTTCTCATCTTTTCTTCTGAAACTTTTAAATATTTTCCAAGCATCCCATTTTTTATCCACGTAAATAACACAAGTAATCATAGTGAAATCATAAATTAAAGTAATGATGTACTTATCTCCATGTGTTTATTGTTTTATCATTGTCCCATATATATCAAAATAGATCAACTCTACGGGTTGTTTTGAACAAATATCAACATTCTTATGCACAACTTTAGTGACCTTTCCTTTTTGAAAAATGGTGCAACACTAATATCAACTTCTTAAGAAATAGGAATGGCTTGGACAATATCTCTTATGAATAACTTGCTTTTGTTTCTCTGACACATGTTTCCAATCCTTTTATGACATAACTGGTTCTATTCCACCATACTCATGTAACAAGAGTTTTTTTATTCACCGACCTGAAACAAGTTTCCTTTTTTATATTGGCCTCTTGTAACAATATTACCATTTTCATCACTCATTACAAAAAATCCATCATTCACGAAGATAAAATTGTTACCCTTATCACAGAATTTTGATACACTTAGCAGTTTGTGTTTTATCCCATCAATATACAATGTTTTCTTAGATTTCATCTTTTCTTTTCCAATAATGGCTAACCTAGCACATTTGATTTTCAATGATTCATCATTGACAAATTTCATTGTCCCTTATTTATAATATTTCACATCCCTAAACAATTTCATGTCTCCTGACATGTGAGAAGAACACCCACTATCAAGTATCCAGGGTCATTCTCCTTTCATGGATTTTAATGCAGTTTCAGCAATAAGTGACTTTTCTTGATTCTTTTCATTCTTCACCTTCATCTTTTGAGAATTGAGAATATTTCGCTATGAAGGTAATAAAAATAATCTTTTTTCATGTTTTCCAAGTTGATCGCATCTTTCACAAATAGTTTCCAAGGGTTGGAACCTATATTCAATCTTCATTTCATTCTTTTCAGATTTCTTAAAAACAACCTCCACATTTCTCTTTCTTTGGAGAGATTGACTCCCCCTCAATATCTTCCTTTAATAACATGTGTGATAATAGTAATTTTTTTGATTGAAACAACATGTACATGATGTGTTCCTGAACCCCCCATAATACATACAATACTCATAAAAAAGTATTTTCCTCTAAATCTTCCATAATGATTAGAATTATGAATGTGTTTCTCTACCACCTTTTTCACTTCATTTTCTAATTCACCAACCTTTCTATTATTAATCAGATTCCTTCTTCTTATTCTAAATTTTCAGAAATATAACTATTGAAAACATTTCTATATTCAGAATGTTTCAAAAAAATCCCAACCTTGTTTGTCTTGTCCACATACATAACATGACCAACATTATTCATTTCAAAAAAAATTCATTCTTCTTCTAAACCTTTGATTGTATATTCTTTTGGACCTTCTCAAGTTTCTCTTTATGAGAACATTCATCAACTTTAGTTATAGAGTTATGAAAACATAGACTTGTATTTTCTACTTTAGAGAGTTTTTGTTAAAAAAGTTCCAACTCCTCTTCTTTTACTTTTAACTTCTCCTCTAAATGCTCATAGTGATTATTATCTTCTTTAATAGATTTATACGAATCATCACTCTCTTTAACCATATTTTAGTTCTAACCTACAAAAAAATATTGGTTTCTTGATCATTAATCATCCATATTTTTGTTTTTATTTTCTAGCCTTATGATCATTCTCCGACATTCTTTCAACTATTCATTCAAATTCATTTCTAGACGACTTTCTTCTTCTACAGAACTACTTCTTTTGAATTCTTCATCATTCATAGTTACAATGATAGTATTTTCGTTACCATACACAATGGATTTTTTATATTCAACATCACTCCCTTATTCATCTTTATCTTTTGATAAGAAACTTCTTCCTTTTTATTTGAATAATTTATTTCTTTTCATTTATCTCCCTTTTTCTTCCATGATCTTCTTGTCTTTCATTCTTCAATATCACTATCCTATTATTTCTTTCTTCGAGGACAATTAGCCTAAAATTGATCAACACCTCAACATTAAAAACATTTCAAGGCATGTTTTCCTTTGTAAATCCATTTACATTTTTTCCCATTGTATGAAAACAAGGATAAAATTTTATTGAGATTTTTACATACCTCATTTTATGATTCAGAATCCCCATATTCACCTTCAATAAAATATTCTTTGAATTTTCATTCCACATAGCCTTGAAATAAATTTCTCTATCAACCTTTGTTTGCCTCTTCATGGAATTATCACTTCTCATTTCATAGGTGATAAGAGGGCTATGTAAATCATCAAGAAATAATGTTTCAGGATCATTGTCTTCCAATAAATATAATTTTACATGGAATTTTTTAGGATAAATTCTCATGATATTTTAAACAATTGTAGAATCTTTCAGGTTTTCACCTAGACATCTAATAGTACTCATGGTGTCATTAACCCTGGTAAATAATTCTCCAACATGTTCATCCTCTCACATCTTCTAATCATCATACTTTAATCTCTATATTTTAAAATTTTCCTTAATCACTTTTGTATTTCAATAATATTTTTTTTAATTATCACATATACCTTTTGATGTGGAAACACCTTTCACTCTAAAGAATTCAATTTCATAAAGTGATGATAATGTAGCTTTATTATCCCATCCATCATTCTAAAGAAACTTCTTACAATATGTGTATGTGGAGCATTATCATCAATTGGAGGAAACCCAATTGTTGCAGCTTTAAGAACATCATAACTGAAAGACATAAGATATGGAATAATTCTATCTTTCCAGATATGATAGTTCCTTCCATCAAATACTGAAATACCTTTACTGTTCATACAATTCATGTTCTCCATCAGCAATGAAGATCGAAGCGAACCAGTATCTATTACCAATTGAAAGTTCATATTCAAAGTACTGTATCACTGAGAGGGGGAGGAGGTGAATTAGTGGTACTATTTTTCTGTTATGTTTCTTTTCAATTGAAACAACATTCGCCTCCTCGTAAATATTTCAATTCCCTTTTGTGAAAAAAAATCAACACACATGCAATGGAACAATATTATTTACAAGGTTCACAATTCAATAAGAATAGCTACATCCATGTTATGGTTTGGAAGTGATCCAATAACATACAATCCACTATGTAAACAATCCATGAATTACAATGAGTAGGATGTAAACATTCATTCATGTAGCACTATGAAACAATACCACAAGTGTGTGTGCTCCCACTTAACACAATAGAGTAATAAAATTGTTTTTTAACATCTCATGTTACCTAAAATTATTTTCAATTCAACAAATGTTTTAAATTTAAATATAATTCATCAATTTTTTACCCAGAAGAAAGGTAAGAACTACATGGAAATTATTATGAAACGCTGAGTCAGATTCCACTAAGTAGAATTCTTTCAAAACAAATCACCCAGTCCGATTCATTCAATACAAATATTCCATTACAATTATTTCAAAACAAATCTTCATGTCTTATTAATTCCAAACAAAGCACCCAATCTGATTTTTAGATTGAAATAAATATAGTAGAATTGGCACCACTTCAATTCAGGAATATTATTTCATGACGAATAGAATTTGAATAAATCATCACAACCCAACACAATTGTCAATATGAATGGAATTGAACTCTCCTTCTCTCTAGAAACCTGATGCTTCTCTCTCTTCCAGTCCCAAGACATGTACAGTGTACTTGATGCCATTTTATTGGTGTCCATAACATGTTTAGGCATGAATCCCGAAACTCTATCCCACTCACTTAAATTTACACAAATCTATATTTCTCTTCAAATCTGTGAGAAATTATGATTTCATCAACGCTTCTTAGTTATTCTCGAATATTTTAAAATATTTATATCCACTTTTTTAGAATCCCATTTCAAATTCAAATTCAATTATAATTGATGAGCAATTCATGAGTTTGAATTTGAGTCTCTCATATTTATTTCTTCAAAAAAAGTTCTGGATAACATACCAATTGAATTTGTTTCAATTAATTCACTTCTCAACTTTAGATACAACCACTATTTTAAAAGAAAGTCTCCCCCTTGAAAATTCATTCATCTATATCCAATTTATTTCATTTTCTCTTGAGGCGTTTGAAAACACACATCATCAAATTAAAAAACTAGTACCTGAATCATGATAACAATCATGACTTTGAATTCATTAAGGATTAGCTTTAACATCATCTGACTTCAATTGGAAAGTATTATTACTTTTAATTACTTCTTGATTCTTTCTTTTCATCTCCACCCAAGCATGAAGTTTTTTGAATACAAATGGTTTAGATACTATTATCCTGAATACAAACATATCTGTTTATGATCATTGTGGTTATAAACATTCTAGATACCATCATTCTGGTTACGATCATGCTGGATACGATCATTTCTAGTTACGATCATTGTACATATAATCATTTCTGGTTATGATCAAGCTAGTTACGATTGCTTGATATAATACATCACGATATGATATGATTCATTATCAATTGAAAACATCTCAGTCCTTTTAGTATACCAGAATATGATTGTTTTGAAAAACAATCAGTGTCTCTTCTTCTATTGGCCTCACCTCTTCCATCGGCACCACTTAGATCAGTAACAATTTCCATCAGCATTACTTTTCCCCTCGACGTCACTTTTAATTGGCATCACCTTTACATCGATACCATTTTCATAGGAAAAACCTTTCCATCGATACAACTTATATTACTTTTACTCAAAATCCAATTCTTTTCAAAGACAATCGATAAAATCTCGATACAATTGCTCTAAAAATAATCGATACAATCTGGATACGATTGTTTTCTGATTTTTTTGAAAAATAATGGGTAGAATATTTTCTATCTTCTATCTGGATATGATAAATCTGAATATGATTTTTTTCTATTTTTTTGGAAAAAAATTAGTACCACTTCTTTCACCCTTCCATCTGAATACTATAAACAAGAATACAATTCTTCTTCAATTGGTTGCATCTCTTTCACTCCCCATTTCTTCTATCAATATTCCATCAAAATTTCTCAATAAAACTCATGATTTATCTAAAATAAAAATTAGTAAAAAATCGTCACAATTAACATGGGTTGGAATCTTTTCGAAAAAAACCCAAAACAACTGTTTCCACAAAACAAGGGGAAGTGATTTCATTTCTTCAAAGAATACCTTTAAAAAAATACAACAATTGAAACCCTCATCGCTTTGATCATAATATTGGTCCCATCACAAAGTGAAATAGAGTTGGTCTTCAAATATTACTAGAACCTCTAGAATGAAAATAAGGATGTTAACAAGGAAAGTGGGAAGGGGATGGTCAGGCAGAATGGATCATAATGAAGTGAAGTGGTGAGGGAGAAGGTGTAATTTTATAATTTAGGTGAGGGGCACTTTCTGAAACTCCATAAATAATTATTTTATAATAAAATCAAACACCACCCAAAAACCTATAAAATGCCTAAAATTAAAAGGTGAGAAGATAAAGGGTAGTAATCTCGTTAACCAATAAATTTTGGAAATATTATTTTTTTAATTTACACCATATCTTTTTAATTGATACTTAGTTATTTTAATTGTGGTAATAAAATTCAAAATATTTAATGGTTATAAATATTTACTTATATGGATTTTATTGACTATAAATGGATATTTTATGACATATTATGTCTTTTAATTATCACTTTTTAGTTCTGATTTTTTTGTGATTTTGAAATAATTTAATAACTTTTTATTTTCATAAAAGATCAATACTATCAATTTTCACACTATTCATTTATTAAACATTAATTAAAATACATATATAAGATAAATCCAACCATATAATATAATACACTCCTAACATGTCATAATCACATAAAAATTATTGGATCACATTAATTAGTTCATATGATATTTTTTTTAATATTATTAAAAATATTTTGTAGATATATCTATTAATTAAATAATTTATGCACCACTATTGTGTCATCATTAATGGTAATTTTTTAGTCTATAACATTTATAAATAAATAAATTTGATGTAGGTAATTATTTTAAATTTCCAAAGACTATCTATAGTCGATACAATATCCTATATTTTCATATATTAAAATTAATATACTCATAAAAATGAGATTGTGACTTTTTTTCATATTCATTAGCTTTTATTATATTCATGTCATATTCATAGGTAAATGGCCATTAAGGTATTCCATTTAGAAAAATAGATGATAATGTTTGAATTTAGTCATCATGTTGGATTTATATAGGTTTTAATGTAATTTTATAAGAATATTATTACCTTATATTACTCGATTTACCTTTATCCATGGTAATAAAAATAATTATCAAAGTTACTATTCATAATGCCAAAAAAAATTCATCTATTAACATAATTTGGACCTACTAATTCCAAATATGGAATCCATTTTCTAAAATTCAAAACACTTAAGTTACGGATATTAATTTAAAATTAATCCCCTTGTTGAAATTATAAAACAAGTTTTAAAAGTTAAAATATGCCAAAATATTGATTTATTGTTAAATCTTAATTTAATGTAAATTTATTTCCAGTGACCAAAATATTATTAAAGGATAAAAATATATTATATTTATACTTTGAAACCATTAAATAATATAATTTTACTATAGAAAATATTTGAATGAAAATATTAGTTTCAATTAAAATTTTATGTATTTTTACTATTCATCAAAACATGAAAGTTAGCAGAAAAATATCATAAATTCATCCAAAGTAAACTTTTATATCTCAATTTTACATAACATGATTATGTTATAATATAAAAATTATTAATTTTCATAATCTTAATTTAAAATGGGTTCTCCATTCCAGTGTGTAAAATTAAACATCAAAAAATTGGGTTGTATACATCAAATATTGTTTCATTCATAACCTATTAATAGAATATCCATTGGATGAATACCAAAAATATGTTATAAACAATATAACACATAATCATCGAATATATTCCATTACCAAAAGTAATTCACTCAATAATATGAATATCTAATTAATTTATATTTTTCCTAAATAATTGATATCCAAAGAATTCACCATGCATTTTCATTAGTTAGTTGTAATTTTTCCTGATAAACTAACAGCTTAGCTATATTGGTAATTTTATAATAATGGTATCATGCGGTTCATTTAATCTCAAGATTTTGTGCAGTTCATGCTATTAAAGAAAATAAATTGTTTGAAGAGTATATTTTAATAAAAACATCTGGGTGTTACAAATGTAGTATAAAATGTCATCTTTTGATTGTCTATCATAGGAATCCATCACAAATGTTTTTAGTGGGTTGTATAGAATCCTAATCATGGTGTAATAACAACTCCAAAATTCTATAAACCCAGTATTCTATTTGTACATTTCTACTGAATATAAATTGATGAATAATAATTACATAGAATTCATCATATAGATTCAATATGCATATTCTTCAAATAGGATTTTATTCATTATCAATGAGTAGTTTCCAAATGAATCATTCTTTTGGAGGTATCTAAAGATTTTGGGAATCACCGAACACTAAGGTAGAATAACCCAATATTCATGCCCGAATAAAACCATGTATTTAAATAATTGAATGTCAAACAGATTGGTGATCGTCTCAACTTTTCATTCTTAATATCGAATTTTGATATAATAGACTTTCACATGTTTTCATCTAATTAATCTGATTTATATAAGTCATCATGAACTCAAAATTCTTTTCTAATATTCAGTGGAGTGTTTTATAAACATTTCATGTGTTAAGATAATTTAAAACATCTATATTAATCGGTATAATGATTTGTTTACATTAAAACATTCGTCAAATATGTTTAAACACTTCACATTCATCATCACATAATGAATAACTGGGAATGATATATTTTCATCTATAACATTGTAGGATCCAACTTTTAATCTAAATATGTGTAAATTGCATGAACACCACACCATTGGATAGTGACATTGAATTGAATGAGAAGAACTTTATCAAAGACATTGATAAACACTATTTCATTATCATTTTCATTTCTATTCAAAACTATTCCAGTCTTTTACTTTCACCAAATCCTTATTGTCTTAGAAATATTTTACCCTATGTCACATCCTATGAAATAAATTATTTAACTATATCATAATATATTTTTTGACATTTTATCATTCATTTTCTCCAAATATTACATCATAAATAGAATCTTATGAAAATAAAACCAGTAATTATTATTGGTATCATCCAAAGAACATTTTGGGTAGGTCATTAGCATAGATAACCATGATCCACATTAAAATAACCATATATTGTAAACCATGGTAATATTTTATAATTAAAATAAATTATAGAATCTATAATCTATAAATGTATATAATGAGAAGAAACCAGTTTTCAGTTTGCATTGTAACATCTACAAATAGATCAGCTATAATCTCTATCAAACGCATATATCTTTATACATGTTTCCAAAAACTATAATATACTGATGTAGGATGTCTCATATGATCCCTTCATCCATGAAATCATTTGAAAAAGAAAATTGTAGAATTTTAGTCCCATATAGTTGGCTCATATGTTCTTTTGGACTTGATTATAGAGTGAAAATTTTAATAAGTACATAACATGTCATTAACCTTTATTGACGATCACATGAAATTCCCCTCACATAATAGATAATACAACCATGTGAGTTAAATTTTCATGATTAGAAACATATATAGTCCATCTCAATCGATGGATTAAGTGTAATACTAACCATATGTTATGAAATTTCCCATCTTGCTCAAGATTCAAATGTTGACATGGTCAGCATCATACCCAAACATCCCAATATTATCTAAGTCTAAATGCTTGTATATGAAATTTGTTTAAGAATAATGATTTTAATTCTAGGTATATCATTGAATTCTATAATTGGAAACACCAAATATGAACTACATTCACATAGTATACAAAATACATAGCATATGACACCCAATATAGAATACATTATCGGTAATCTATTGCAAAAAACCATTTTCTCTCACTTGATCATATTATATATCTTAAATCAAGAATAATTCTCATGATAACTAAAAAACTCATTATAACCTATAATACACACTTATTAACATCAGTTAGAGATAACTCGATGTAATGCATTAAGAGTTAAATTATCATTTCACTTCCGTAAATATATATATATATATATATATATGTGTGTGTGTGTACGTATGTATGAATCCAACATAATATTATGGTAAATAGGATATTTTATATTTCATAATAAGATATATTTTATATCGTTAAATATCATTAAGTGAACTAAATAAAACCCCACAAAATTTATTTCAAAACATATAACATATGATAGATTTCTAGATCAGACTTATCTTTTCAACACTTTTAGAGGTTTTTTTAAAATAATTTGAAACTCCATGTAATTCATATAGTATTAATATTTCTCATATTGATAAAACTTTCCAAATAAAACCCATTGTTTACTAACATAATTTAAGAAAATGTAAATGAATAATGGCTAGACATATGAATGAAATTACTAATGTTGAACCCGTGAACATATTCTAACTTTGTAAAAATAAAATATGAAATATTATGATTTCATAACATTTTTTGTATATATATAACTCTTTCTATTTTCATCACAATCATCATTATTAGATCCTTTCCATACTACTTTGCGATTATTTTTATAAAAAAATATAACTTTCCAAATGTTATTTACTAAGAAATCATAATAACCCTTTGTGATGTAAATAGAAATTTTCCTTATTATGGTAGATAAATGCAATTGTTTATAATTTTTTATATTAATATTCCATATACTCTTTTAGGATATTTACTAACATTAATTGTTAATATTTACTAGAATATCCTAATATTTGAATAACACTAACATTCTCAAAGTCCAAAAATACTCTTATTATATTAATATACATTACATCTTCTCAAGAATATCATCTATAGAAAAAAACTATATTGTGTTTTGAAAAAATTCATTCTTAAATTAATTAGAATATTTAACAAGAAGATTTTTAGGTTCTAATAATATATGTAATTATATGTGATTAGAGTAATAATCTAAATGGATTATTATTATTTAAATTATTCCATTATAAGTAAGATGGATCATAACCCACATATTTTCTAAAAAATCATGGATAAATTCTGATCCATAATAAAACACTCTATATACATAATTTTTCTTAAAATATATAAACAATTATGAATAATAAACCCTGAGTATTAAATCTATCATCAGATATTGTACATAAAAATACTTATTTACAAACAAAATCTAATATCATCAAAGAGAAAATTAATTAAAATACACATACTTTATTTTGAATAATTTGATATTTAATTATTCCTTTATATTTAAAATAGTATTCAAAATAATTCCCATAATCATTAATTAATATTTACAATGATCTATCCATTATTTCCAAGATTTTGAACTCTTGTATAATTAAAAATTTTATAATGTTTTCATTTGATATCAATAACCATTCAAAATCAAAGAATTTATTTCAATAACACCATTACCAATAATAGAAATTATATAGAGTTTCACAATCCAATTTATATAAAGATAACTATTTATCTCCTTTTAAAACATTGAGCCACCTTCCTTACATCGCCATTAGGATTCAGAGTTCAAGGTTTACGTTTGGACACGTATGTCCTTCTTTATCTAACTCAAAATATTTCCCTCTTATATTGTCTGTTCAATATTCATGATTGTACATAATATGTTATGTTCATCCACCCTCATAATAATGATCAAAACATGTAATCTCTTATTTAACTCAATCTATTTTCTAGAAAACTTTTAATATAATGAATTTAATATAGGAATAAAAAATATATAGACCCTATAACTCATTATATTATCAATCCTTTTGAGTACATAATTGGAAGAGATATACCTATGGTTATCATTCATCTAATTACATTGATACCATAAATTAAACCTTAAAATATTCTCTAAATCACCTATATCCAAAAATTGAACAAAGTTAATTATTAGTTACTCATGAAGGTGTTTTATAAACACATATAATTTTAACTATTTTTCCTTAAAGATAATTATTAGGTGATTATTCCTAGAAATTGTTTCCATTATGATTATCCTTTCTAAAGGTTGTTCTATAAGTTATATCAGAAGATGATGATGCTTTTTATAAATACAGGATATTTTATTAAATGATAATTAAGTTTTCTTTCATTTTATTAGTACTAATATTAAGTTTTATTACACTATAATGATGACTCATTTGAAAATTATCATATCCATTTGGGGGAAAAGTTCAAAATTTCACGATAAAATGATTCCTTTTTTTAATTTTTTTTAGTTATTAGTAATTTCGCTAGGGAACCACCCAAATTATATCATACATAAATCTTATCTAGCAGTTTGAATAACTCTTTATCCAATCTTTTATATGAATTATATTAACCAATTTTTCACCTTGATTATTTTTATCTCAATTGTATTGTTCATTTATTTACACACGAGCATGGAAATGAGTTTCAAGTGGTTTTCCATTAAATATCAATCATTGTCTATATTTAGTACACTATTATTCTTAATATGTGTAAATCTAAAACATTGTAAAAATAAATGCTAGTGTTTTTTTTATAGTTGGTTTACAGTTTATATAAACATGTGGCTAAATGTTTTGGGTGCCTGAGAGTATCTTGTGAGGGCTACATGGTTTGTTAAACCATACGGTTTGACTATATTTTATATATTTGTGAAATTATTAATATCCCCATTGTGATATTAAACCATTGGTCAATTACTCCCCTCAATCACATGAAAACCCCAAGGAGGATTCCTAGGTGTGATTTACCATCTTTTTACAAGGGATTTAATGTCCTCCAATCATGGTTTTTAAGTGTTTCTTCATGGTTATGTCTTGGTTTCTCATCCAATTACCTTATTATCTTTTCTTCTATTCTTATTATTATAAATAGACTATATTACTTAAACACTAGTTCATGGGGTGTGTCTAATATTTCTTTATTTATATTGTGTATCTTTTTTCATTAGTTCGGTTCAAGTGTTTTTCCCTAAAGGATACATGTTTCTATTTCATTGACGTATATTTCTCCATGCATAATTAATTAATTTTAAGAACCTTTATTAATTTCCATGTTTACTTCAGGTTTTCATTTTAAATTTTATAGGAACGATGCATTGTATATTTAATTATATTTTCTCTTGTGATGTCATGATTTTATGTGGGATTTAAATGAAATATATGCCATCAATCGCTAGAAATTGATTTCTAAATTCATTAAGTGGTTTGATAAAAGGTAGTATATATTTCATCACATAAATTCAAGATTCAAAAGAATATTTATGATATTAAATATCCTTGAATCAATATTAAAATTAATAACTTTTTTGTAATGGTTAGTTACATGTATATTTGGTACTCAAAAAAGTCATTTCTTTTTATATTTGGTTTTTCATGTTCTCTTATTAGGATTTTATGGTCTCTATTTTTTTGGATCTTATGATGTGCAATTATACTTTAAAATATGTTGTGATTTTCTTATTAGATTTTTCATTAATTTTGTTCATGGATTGGAGTTATATTTTCATTTAAAAGTGATGTTTCCAAATATTTGAGTTATGTTCATAAATAAAAAAGGGACTACGTGTTCCATTCATGGTTTAATTCTTAAATCCCCATTTAGAAGTTCTAATGTAACGTTATGCCATCATTTCCTAGAACGGTTATCAGGGCTAGGTTTTCACTTTATGAATTCAATTTATGGTTAGTGAAATGTATTTCGTTATTTTTAGTATGATGTTGGTTGATTAATGGGTGGTTCAAAAGACTCTTAGAAATTAGGTGAGGGTTATTTTATATATTATTGGTTCTTTGGGTAGTTTAATTAATCATACTAACTCACTTATCCTTTTTTTATCATGAGAAACTAAAAATCATAGGTGAGGGATGCTAGGAAAAGTATCTCTAAGAATCGCATGTCTTCCCCAATCATTAGACTAAACAAAATACTAGAAAATCAATATGATGATATAGATGTGGTAATCTCTGTGACATTTTCATAGAATTCTATAGAGGCTCATGCATGTTAATGTGTATGTATGCATTAATAATTGTGGGTTTGGGGATCCTAAGACGCAATTTCTTTAGTTCTCGGGGGTACTACCATGATAATAATTAATATTTGGTATATTTTATTTTAAATTTTTTAAATATTTTTTCATTCAGATCATCTATTTATATTCATTTTGATTTATTTAATATTTTTTTACGGTATGCTATTGGTGATTACTCCCCATATTTTTATATGTTTATTTTTTATTGTGAGATATCTTCCCTATTTTTACCAAAATATGTTGTAAGTAAAAATAGATGTTTTCTTTTGGAATGAATTCATTTCATAGAATTTACCTTTATTCTATAATCATTATAATACTTACTATAAGTTTCTATCGAATGGTTTGTTCTTGGTCATCCAAACCATGTGTCTAAACAATTCTGAACCACTATACTCTCTTCTAATTTAATGTTGGACCCCTTTTAATTTCCTGTTAATTTTTTTCATGATTACTCATCTTATGGGATGAATTAGTTGGATATTTGAAAGATATTTATTTTTATACATATATTTTATCAGCATGTGCTATTTAAAATTTTAATTTTCAAGTGACACGGTTGAGTCCATGAACATATAAAGGATTTTGTTTTGTTTAATGGGTGAGTTTATGCATGATATTCATGATAGATTCCATAAACAGTTGGTGAAACAATAAAATTGGTTCTTAAGATGAGTTTGGAAAACTAATTAATAATATTAAAAAATAGATACATTAAATTTACTCCATGTTTAAACTGGGTATTCTTATATTAAAACCAATGTGGGTTCTTTTAAATTCCATCTTTAAATATATTATAAATGGGATGCGGTTTGATTTATGGTGTTAAATATGGATTAATGGTTGTGAAACATAAAAAGGATCATTTTTAAGTGAATTAATATGAATTTGATATTTAAAGTATGTACTGATTTGAAATATTTTATAATAAAATTTCATTATTTTAAATATAATTCAAAATTGACAATGATATTTTTTTGATATATTTTTTTTATCAAATAATGATTATGGTTTTTTTAAGAATTTCTTTTTCAAGGTATGTTTTGTTTGGGATGTTCATTATATTGGCATATTATGTATTTTAAGTGTATCCACAATGATTATCGACCATTCCCAAACTCCAAGTCAATTAGAAGATACATCAACCTATCTTTATACATGTTGGAAAATGATATGTTTGTAATATCATTGAATCGATGTACTTTATAAGTGATAATATTTTTATTGTGATTTTTGTTTCGATAGTGGTTAGATTAAAATGAACTAGGAGTTTCCCTTATTTTTCACAAATTATTTTACTTTTATCCTTGATAACTCTTTCATATACTAACATACCTTGTTTTGTCATTTATTTCTGGCCTTTGTAGGATATGATTCTATATAATGGGGTTGGGGTTGTGTAGTTCAGGGGAATACTAATTTTTTCATAACAACATTGTGGATTAGGTCATGAATTATAGTGTTTCATTATGTCCCACTATGTTACTGTAAGTCTTTAAGTTTGGTCTACTAATCATATGTATATAAAATTGGCGATAGCATTTATCCCATGATGCTCACATATTATATCTATTGTACATTGAGTATTTTTGTTTTCTTTAAAATATTATAAGTGGTGTTTCATTTCATGTACCCTCAATCCATCATAATTAGTTGGTTTAATTTTTTCAAAATAATTTCCTATTTATTTAGTTCATTCATGCGTGTTTAACTATTATTAGGACCTTTGTGACATTCTAGGTACAAAATGTCTTTCATTTTTTGGGTGTTTTCAATCCCTAATTCAACTGTTATATATAATTTTTTATTTATTATTCCTTGACTCTGGAATTGAGTTCTTAGTGGATTTTCTTCTGAAATATTTTAATTTTTTATTCTTAATATGGGTGAACAATTGCGTCATTTTTATTAGTAATTATGTATAAATACCTGCAAAACTAGAAATTCATTGATTATTTAGTATTTTAGATAAGTTTCATACATATTCTAAGTGAGTGGGTGACAATGTGTATCCATTGTGGGGCACATGGTATTGTATATTGTGTGGAATTCAAAGATTTTAAAATTTATGAAATTAAAATTCTACCCTCTAATAATTTTAAACCCTTCTATTCATTATTCCCCACACTCTAATCACACACTTAATGAGGATACCTAGGAACACCATACCCTCTTCCTCTAGGGATTTTGTGACCTCCCATTATGGTTCTAATGTTATTATTAAATGTTATGGCTCAATTTCCCCTATCATTCCCTTAACCACATGTTTTCTCCTTTTATTTTTACCTAAGTTCCATGTTGTAAAATTACTAGGTCTTATGTCGTGTATATTTTTGTGGTTATTTTTATACAGTTCTGATGTATGTTCTTTGTGAATCCTCTTAATGTGTTTTACATCCAATGTCATGTGTTTTGAATAATTTCATGTATGTTTCTTTATATGAAACTATTTCTATTTATGAAGCTTGATTTATTGTGTAGTTTTCCTCAAGTTGAAATTTTTATTTTTTTTAGAAATGATCCAATATACATTTAATTTTTCTTATTGTGATTTTTTCAGTATTGGAAATGGTATTTTTATGACCATTATGCCATATATGTTTTGAAAGAGATTTATAAATCCCCTAAGTTGTCTAATAAAAGGACCCAATAATTTCATCAAATAAATTATTATTTTAAAATGCTAGTGATGATATAAAATGTCCACGAAATTTAATCAAAATTATTAGTTTATGATTTTTTAGTTTCTAGGTTAGTGGGATCTTACAAAGGGTGTTTTTGATTATAGATAGAATTTTATGTTCTTATGTTGTGATTTTATATACTTTTTTAATTGGTAGTGATTGTATGATTTGGGTTGATGATTTAAATTTTCATGTGAGTTTCTTCTTGTGGTTTTAAAATAATTGTTTTCATAGAGTATCGTCATCATTTATATTAATTGTATTGTTTTAAAATCCTTCTGTTTTTTTGTTTTAAAAATGTATTTATCTTTTTTAATCATGAAATAATTCATAAATTTATCTTAGGAATATTCTGAAGATACATCGTGGTTTTTGAATCATAAAAATTTTATCAAGCCCTAATTAGAAAATTCATAAGGAATTTTGTGACTCAGTCCCTATATTTTCTTATTTCATGTATGATGACTATTGTTTATAGATTGTTTTGTTCTTGATATGCATGGAATGAGGTTAATTATATTTTATATTTTTTTATTTCCTCATGTGGTTGACATTGACTTATTAACTAACCACTATTTTTTGATCATGAGAACCTAGGGGTCAGGTAAGGGATGCTTGGAAACGTAACAATAGGTAATTTACACCCTCCTTATCTTTTAGACTAGGTTACAACATGAAATAAAAAATAATATGATATGTATTTGGTCATCCCTAAGACATTGTAATTTTACAATATAGTGGACTATCCCATAGAATAATTATGTATGGTACAATCATTGAGCGTATAAGAATACCAAGACACAAAGATGATATATCTTAAAGCTAATACCATTATAATATTTTACCATAAGTATAATTTATATTATTATTTATGATTATGTTTACATTCAGTTTAATATTTTATGATTGAATTAAATTATTTATTATTTATTATATGTATATTATTTATTATTTACTATCCATTCTAAAAAATCTATTTATTTCAAATTTATCTATCATATTATATTTTTCAAAAAATAATAGGTTAGACATTTGGATATTTGGATTAAAAATGGTATTCATTATTTTGGTGTCCATTGTCTTAAAATATTTCAAAGCATGATTCAAGGTTTTCAATAAAAATCGGTGGTCTCAAAATTAAATGAAGGTCTATTATATCTATATGTTATTTTAAATTGACAAAAAAATGAATTATAAAATTTTGATAAATTTTAAAACTATAATTTATGTATTTTACTTTTATATATTATTCATATGGTGTGGTTTCTGAGTACCATGTTTGCTCTTTCCTAATACGTGTCTAAATATCTGAGGCTTGGGATCAGGTTTGGAACCATTCAGAAGCTTCTTGTGACAATTTTATAGTTTTGTCACTCTTTGAGTGGTTTTTTAAGGTTTCCTTGGGTCATGGGGACTTTGTTTTTATTAGGTAGTAGTCTTTTTTTTCTTTTACCCAATATGAATCATTCAAATCATATATCTATTTCATCTTGAGATAATTTTCATTTTTTTCAAATTTTAGGTTTTTTCAATTTTTTTGATTATTTTTTATTATGCACCATTGGGTGGTCCATTAGATCAAGTTTGTTTATCAATTTCTATGAATTTTTAACTTACATGTGGGACAAGATATTCTTATTGTAGATTTTTTTAAAATATTATTTATTGGGAATATGTATTCCCATACATTTAAATTTGATTCCCTGGAACTATTTTTCATATGTGGGTGATTGGAAATGTAGATTGCTTCATGTCACAAGTCGTCATTGGTGCCTAGTTCATGGGGGTTTGGATGGTTTGTGAAAACACAATTATTTTTGTATCCTTTATAAGGTCTTCCCAACTAATTTCAACCCAGATATGGTAGATAGACTTGGTCACCCATATTATATTGTTATCCAATTCTAAAATTCCTTAAACAAGATAATCCATGCTTATCCAACATTAGAAGAAACTACCCAATTGAATGATCATGGTCTTGACATGTGCTTTAATTGGAAGGAATATAATATGTAGTACTGGTAAAGGGAATTTATATAACAATATTATCTAATTTTATCCCTTTTATATGAATTTTATATTCTAATTATATATTAAATAATCATATTTCTTCCACCAAATCAACGTGTTCAAGACATATTAATGTATAATGGTTTAAAAAAATTATAAACCATGATACTAAACTAAATTAAAAGTAGATTATTAGAATATATATTCAAATTAATACCATGAGTATGGAACATGAAACACATTCATATAAAGGCTTCTGATCATTTGAAATAAATATCACATGCATGATTAATTCTTGAGGGATTGATTTCCAACCCCCAATTTCTTAACAAGGCAGAGCCTCTATGCAAGTAAGAAGTTCAACCCCTCTATCCATGGATACATTACTCCTGAAAGACATCAATTAATTAATAATTATAAAACCAAATATTTATATACTATAATTAAAAATGTAATTAAAACTCATAACCTAGTAATAGGGAATTTCATAGAAGAAGAAAACTATATCCATTATCATTCATACCATGTATCTCCTTTTATATATTTATAAAAAACTATAAATGTAGATTAACACATTAATGTATTTTATATCATATTTCAAAATATAAACAATTTATTCCTAAAAATAATGTATGAAACAAAATTAATAGGTAACTTATATATTTATACATGAGATAAAAATATCATGAACAATTAATAAATTAATAACAATATACTCAAAATTTAGACACAGATAATCATGTAAAATTCACATTTATCAAATTTGATCATTTCATATTATCATTTATATGTATTTAATTGTGCACCTTCATATTCAAAATATGATATATTTTATGAACACTTCTACTATTGATAACCAAATATTTAATATTTATTTAAATAATTTATAGAAATTTATTATCACATATTTTATTTTATTTAAACCATGGGTCAGGTCAAAATCCAAACACTTTTTTTAATGGATTAAATAAAATATTAAAGTAATCCCTTAACATAAAAAATTTATATTAAAATTTATGAAATAATTATAAATAAATATAAAATCGTTTATATATTAAAATATTGAATTGATAAATTTTTTTATTTATTTAAAATGAATGTAAAATTAAAACCTTGATCAAATATACCAAAACATGTTTTATAAGATTTAAATCCAAATTTCATATTTGATTCAAATCCTTCATGTCAATACTAGAAATTCTTTTTAATAATTTCCACTCAAAAAAATATTTCTTCCTTCAAAAATCCTCTCAAAAATAATTTTACTATAACATGGTATTTTTTGTGGTGAAAACCATTTTTTGTTGAATGATATAAACTTTTTTGAATTATTTTTATTTATATAATTTTTTTAAATCATGTTATTTTGAGATACTATTTGAAATGGTCCTGATATTTTACTAAAATTTCATGTAGCAAAGCCATATTTTACAAAAACAATCTACTTTTGTCTATTGAAAATTGGTCATTGCTTAAATGGACACCATTGCACAAATCTATTGACTATAACATATATAATCATGTTATGATGCTTTATTTTTCCATAATTTCCACAAATTTTCCATAATGCTAGTTTTCTAAAACTTTGACATGGTCTACTTGCATAAAGAACATATGTTATTCTATTTAGAAAAACATGATGTGATGGGGTCTCCTACCTTTCAGCACTTTATTTTGTATTTTCCATGCATCAGATAGGAATTTGATCAAGATTAAAAAGAAGTCGCTGATATACCACTTCATTCGTAATTATTCATGGATCCTATAAATCAACTAACATGTAGGTGGGGTCTCCTACTATTAAAATTCAATTTCAATATTTTTTTAAATAAGAATAAGAATATGATATTGCTGATCATATCACTTTGAGGAGTTATATATTTTATTTTTGTGTAATAGAATAACACACACTATCATGAGAATCAACTATATTATACTTGAGTCACATACTCAAAATATTTAGCCAATTTTGTTATAGTTATAAATGATATATTCATATTAATCTATTGAAACATTGATCATAATCACCACATTGATAGTTTAACATTTAAAAAATCATAAATGTTGTTTAATCACCTCACATTCATCATCACATGACAATAACTAATCGTGATAAAATTTAGAGTACAATATTAATGGAAAAAAAAATTATTACATTATGAGACAATCCCAGTCACATAGTACCACAACATAGTGTGTTTCACTATGTTATGAATCACCATGGAATATATGACAATAAAAATTATGTCATCTTTATTCCTCTTATTAGTTAAATACTCCATCAAAATATAACTAAAATGGATAAAAACGTGATATTAATTAGGTTTTATACAAGAAGGTTTTCCAATTGATTTGGAGAAAAAGTAATTACAATTACTAGTAAACATAAAATGGAATTAAGTAACATACATTTCACGAGGGAGGAATAAATCCTTTGTAAATACATTATTTCATGTTCAAATATAATTCATATTTTTTAATAATCAGAAAACATGAATTTTGATGATTTTTTGAATTTAATATTTTATTATATTATCAATTTGTCTACGTAGGAAGCAGATGATCCATTTAATGAATCATACCATCAAATATTTGTGAATTTATTTTTTATATAAAATAATATATTTATATTTGATTCATTTTCAATTATACCAAATAGTAAATTTTCAAAATCATGCCTCTCAAATGCCTCCAAATTTTGAGTATTTTTTATTATCAAAATATTGTTGATTTTATATGAAAAGTAACCAAAACAAATTTCCAAATAATTTATGTAGATATTATATCCTATCTTGTAGAGAATATAATGTATTCTTGGAGACTATAATTGATTATAATATATGAGTCTCGATCATTATATCATACTCAGTATTACTAATTTCATGTAAAATTGCATTATATAGAAATTGATAGCAATGATGTTAATATCCAATTTATTTCATCAAAACATGGGTAAAAATAATTTATATCATATGTGATTATTCATGCATAACTCATCATCAAGGTACAAATATTGGGAATATTATTGTACCCCCCCCCCCTAATGCACCCATAATAAGTATATTTAAATTAAATAGAATAAACCATTTCACTTACCAACATTGTGGTGTAATGAATATACAAACTCAACTATCTATATAGAATAGGTTTCATATTTATCATCTTATTAGTGAAAATATGTTGGGATATGATATATATGAACAAATAAGAACTAAATAAATAAAAAATTATTAATATTAGTAAATCAATTTTTAGTCAATTTACATTATTTAGAAAACATTATCACTTCCTAGCACATCAATTCTATACACATATTATTTTTTTCATTTTATAATAGACCCATTTTTAATGGATATATGGTAACTAATAAAATTTCAATTCCAATAGATAGATAGAATTGAAATGAATAATAATAAGATATGAAAGTGTAATTGGTGGGAACCTGTAAGAGCTATGCATGATAATATATAATAATTTGAAATTTAATTTCAAATAAGAAATAAAATTGAGGAATAAGTAAGCATTGACTATGAAATATGTTTCACTAAAATTATTTATGGTGTATGATTGAATGAGACACCTTAAATTGGGCATTAGGATTTCATAATGAGAGTCTCTACTAACTACCTCCCAACTGCAGTTAAACCACCCACACCACTGGGATAATATTAAAATGTAGACCCATCACGATTTATAATATTCATGGATAACACAAAAAACATTTTCATTAATCAACCTCAAAATGGAATTGTTTTCATCATAAATAAAAAAACTAAAAAAATAAAAAATAACTAAAACATCATTAGTAACATCAAGGATGTCATAGTAGACAGCCATGGAATAGTAGACAGATCCAAAACCATCAATAACAATGATTTCCTTGAAAATTTAATCCAAAACACAATACAAAATCCAAAACTAAAATCATATAACACACTCGGGTTCTTATAGATCCATTCATGACCTAGAAACAATTATAAAACTTTTTCTCTACTCAAGTATTCCACTATGTCAACAACATGAATCCTCCACTGGATTGGACCCCCATAGATAACATTCATAGAAACTACCCAATGAGGAGATCATATGGGAAAAACCAACAGAAGAAATTCAATGAATAGGGAATAACTTACCAAAATCCCACACCATGAGATTGGTGTATAAAATAGGAAACTGGAATAGGGAAACAGTAACAACTATGTACCAAAATGAGATAATGAATTAATAGAGAACCAATCTACTATAAAACAAGAAAGAACTAATAAAAAAATAATTCATACATTCATCTCCATCCAATACACTTTCATAATACCATAAAACCATAAATATCATCACATCAAACCATGATGACTCATGTATGCTAGTACAATTTGTTAGAGATTATGTACCGGGAAAGTGAACACACTTTATTATGGAGAACAATGGAATACCAAAAAATAGAAGGAACATTAATATCTTGAAGGGGAAGTTGATGCATAACATGACCAACATTTCTATAAAAAAACAACCTTCAACACTATCACACCTAACTAGTTCTAAGATCCTTTATAGAATATAGTGACACATACATTTTATACATACATATTTCAAATTATTAGATTATTACTCATTTCATAACAATAGATACATGATGGAATCATATTGGTTTTATTTCCTTGAAAAAATATATTTATAAAAAACTTATATATAAATATTTTACACCATTCCCCCATGAGTTATTCATAACTGGAACCCATGTTAGATATATCATACATAAAATCATTCCTCATTACATGGTAAAAATAAACATATAAAATGGTTGGGACCATATTATAAATTTTGATAAACAAGGGATATATCAATGATCACGTAAATATAAGAATATAATAAGGTAAAGGGAATATGATCTAGAAAATTGAAAAATGTACCCATCATATTATATATCATAATCTTGAATTGTTGAATAAAAATTAGTAGTTAATAAGATAATAATCATAAAAAAATTATTGAATGTGATGGAAGAGACCATATCATTAGAATAAGAAATAAGTTTGGTTCATATAAATAATCATAGAAAATTATTTCTCTACTCAAGTCTCACTTCTAAGACTATGATAGTGTATTTTTCTCACTCCCCATTATATCAAATTGTTAGTAATATTTCACCTCCAAGACTATCGTAGTGGTCAAATTCTTTTACTAAACTGGGTCCGCTTCCATTAAAGTCCACAATATCTCATGATATATGAATATTTACCCAATGAATTAGTGGCTTATAAAATTTTTGGACCACAAATAAAATAATTAAAATCATAAAAATGTGTTACACAAGATTATAAAACATTAATCATGCCATCTCTTAAATAATGGAAATAGGTATTATAAACATTATATCATTTCATCATAGAATATGTTGTGGAAAAGAAACATATTTCATAAAGGTTTCGTCATAACTTAATTAACATGTGGGAAAAATCAGTTTCATAGAATCAATCTTATATCATTGTCATTTTCTTCCATAAAAAGAATGAATTTGTGTATTATATCTTTATTAAAGCATAACTTACATCAAATGATTTTATCATATATTGAAACTTCCTTTAAATGATCACTGGAATATTGCTTAAGGAAAATACACATTTTGATTTGAAATAACTTATTTAAATTTTAAATATTTACCCAATATTATATAGAAATATTCATTACAATTATACTTTATATTTTTTATTAGTATAATTATATCATTGATTATTCATAAGAACATGAATGTTTTTCTTTACATGTAATTGAAAAAAATTATTCCATTTACTTTTCAGAAGAAAAGGGTAAATTACCTCATTCAAAAAATTTCAAGAAGATTCCATCAAATTAATTTTTCAAAAAGTAAATAATTTGATAAAAAAATTAAAAATACAAGGATAATATAAAAATATTCCTGAAAACATTTCTATAAAATCAACATAAGGAAGAAAAAGGATTTGTCACTGAAGATATAGATAAAGCATGTCTTCCAAAAATACATTCTTTCGTAATAATGACTTAATAAGTAAAGGAAAATTACCTAAATCAAGATAGTATCAAGAAGAAACAATATTATAAGAAAATATATGGGATTATTCAGAGATAGGTTATAAAATATCATTATCAAAAACATAATCATAAACAATTCCAATAATCATTAAGATTGAAACATAGATCCCTTACAAATTTTATAACTTTTGAATCTCATTAACATGAAAATTAAAAATCAAATGAAATATAAAATATCATGAGAAATGTATATTCATGATATAACATGTATGTGGGGTAGTATATTCACCTAAAAACATTAATCGGTTTATATCATCTAACATGGAACAACAAAATAATATTGACATAATGAATCCATAAAACTTTCGTAATCCATGAATCAAAAGAACATGAAGTGAGAACCAAATATGGTATTTTAAATCCGGATATTTATCTGAGAATCATGATAAAATAAATTTGTGGGAATTATATATATCACGTAAAAACTAGTGGGGAATATTGAACATGTCCCCAAAAAAATAAAAGTGAGATGGTGAATCTATTACCCCTAGTTCGAATTATTTTGAAATCACTCTTGCATCATGTGTAAGAAAATTAAATTTATTATAATTTTATAAAATATTTATTTGAATATACATTATATCATAAAAAATCCTGTAATAATATTTAAACACAGATTTAAAATTAATTTATTAATAAAAATATAACTTCTGAGTGTTAACTATTTATATTTTCATTAGAATTATGGTTTGGTAGTTACAGTCCTTTAACATGGATCATATTTATATAAAAAATGTTATTAATGATATTAAAGTAATATATAATATATATATATAGCCATCTATAAAAGGTAGATAAAAAATGAATTACACTATTCATGTAGATTGTAGACCATAAATACTCTTGAGATCTATTTTAAAATTTTGATGGACGGAATGAAAGAAATGTGAATAATAATTCACCGTTATTGAATAATTATTATATATTATATATAATATATATTTATTAAAAATATCATTGTTACCATCAATTTAATAGGGAAATTAAAATGAAATCACCCCTCTATATTGAGTGGGATATACCCACATACACATAAGATATGGTATTATATTCCAATGGATGTGAAGGTAAAAACAATAAGATATAATAATTAAAGAATAATTATTATTTCATAAATATTATATATAATATTTCAACCAATCATAATAGTTATTCATTGATTATGGTGATAGAAAAATGAATTATATAGCTATGTGGTGGTGGTGGTCCACATATACTCATGAGCAACAATTTCTCTTCACATTGTATAGATAAGAGGGAGAATACTTATTGTTCCGTAATTATAATAGAAACCCAGAATATATAGGATACTAAATTTTTGTTTTATCATTTATTATCAATAATTTTGATGAGGTAGAAGATAAAATGATTTGAAAGATATCGATTAATACTGGTTCCTTTTCATTTATATTCCTCTATTAGATCACATCATAAGAACCACTATAATGGTTTATTAAGAAGAAGAAAAACCGCTAATTCTGATATGGGTATGTTTATAATATAATTAAATCATATTTTATCAATTATGTGTTTATAAAATTTGGGTAATGAAGATAATGTATGGTTGCCTTTTTTTAAGTGAGTAAAATGATAGAAATGAAATTTTATAAATGGTAAAAATACAATAAATCAGGCATAATCGAAATTACACCAAATGTCCTGATATCCTAATTTGAGTTGTAATTATTTCTAAAAATTCCCATAACAAAGTATTTATATAGGTTTAATTTTAAAACAAAACCCTATCTCTTTGTTTTACCTCATAGTGAAACAACTTAATCCTTTACTCTAGTAGAAAATGTTTCATTGTTAAAAAGTTATAATTTTACATATTAGATATAAATTGGATCATAAATGGAAAAGGGATGAAATATTGACTATTTTTCATCCAATATTTCCTTTTTAAATATTTTTATATTTTAAAAATAAATTAAAAAAATTATAATTTAAAAAAATGTCATTTGTTACACTATTCATTTAATTTGACTCTATAGACATTAATATAATAATATAATTTGATTATAAACTATTAACCCTAAATTATAAATTATTATTAATCATAAAATTATTATCAAAACATAATTTATCCAAAAAATAGCACTTTTTATGTTTTAAAATTCATTTACATTCATTTTACTAGTTCATACCCTAGCACTTATGTTAGAATTTTGTAAGATTTGAATGTCATTATTATATTAATTAAAATAAAAACAAAATATCATCATGAAAAATTAATCATTATAAAAATTTAATTTATATTCATTTAAAACATATTATTATCCATATGAAAACCAATAAAATTATTTACATTAAAAGGTGTCGTATTTTCCAATTTTATATATTTAAAAAAATATAAATGTCATTTTCGATGATAAATTGGAAAACAAATTCCATATAATAGATTATAAGATGTCTATGGTGGGACCAAACACATATAACGAAATAAATTAAAGTTTTTGGTTGATTTTGGGACCTTAACTAATGGTATTTATGACTATTTTACTCATTTTAGCCTTACTAATATCTTAAATAATTACCACTTTTGCTATTCATAATGACTAAAAATAAATGGGCCCAATTTATCAAATTTGAACATTATTATTCAAAATAGTTAATAAATTTTAAATAATAAATATATATAATTATAACAAATAATTATAAATATAAATGATTGAAACATATTGAAAAATATTTTTCAGAAATGAAATCAATCATAACTATTAACTTATATCAAAATCATGAAAAGTAGTGATTCAAATGGAATTAATTTGACTATTCTAAATAAATTGGAATGAATTTCACATTAAGAAAAAATAAAAAATATATTCATAATTTCAAATTATTTCCTTTAATGAAATGAAATTAAATTTTTGGAAAAATATTTTTTTTTCACATTCACTAACAAATCAACTAGTATAGAAAAAATCTAAAATTTAACCCTAAGTAAATTTTTTATTTTTTATTTCAAAAAATTACATTTTAAAAAATTTAATAAATTTAAATAGGTTGAAATTATTTATAATATCTACACACAAATTGAAATAAAATAAAATTTGATGAAAATGCTTTTTAGAAGAATAAAATAACTACACTAACAAATTATTTTTTCCAATACATTAATAAATGAAATATTAATGAGTAGGACCATTATTCATTTATTTCACAATAAATATACTCATATTAATACCCTAAAATATAACATCTAATTCATAAGAGACACATTTAAATAATAATATTTCAATATTATGTCACAATTTTCTTAAATCTTGGTGTTGCGGGTTAAGAAAGTTATTGAGTATATAATTATTTTAACTCTATTTTTTGGTGTTACATTATAGACCCAAATAAATAAATTTTCCCATAAAAATTATATCATGGTCAAAAAAGGATTAATAATATGTACCTTTGTTGAATACAACATCATATAGAGGGATAATACATAATCCTTTAAAATGGAATGTGGGAAACACAATGCTTACTATACATAACACATAATCAGGTATCCAGATAAGGAGAAAAATCATCATAAGTTAATATTTAGACATAGATGAGAAAACTATCATCTAAGGAGTAATAAATATTTATAGAGAACATTCTCATGAGAATTAAAATGACCACAAAACCATAAATTTTAATGAGGTGAAAACACCATCAATTCATACAAGAATAAACTAAAGGAATAAATTTTTTCAAGATCCATTCCTTAATATTGGGGGATAACATTACATTAAAGAAATATAACAATGGAAATATATATTTAGTTTATTTCTTTCAATTTATTAAGCATAATATTATCCTTTGGTTGTGCTTCGATTAATTAACACATCATCTATTACTCTAAAAAACGAATATCCATAATAACTTTTCTGTACTTAAATCACTAAAATTTTATTTTATTATATCATACAAATCATAAAATAATGGGAAATAATTAATTATGAATTTATATATTTTCTAAAATAAAAATGGTTTTCACATGTTATCTAATATGGATATATCATTATATGATAATATATCACTTTAATCTCAAAAACCTCCACTATGTGCTAAGATAAACCATTTTATAAATAATTAACCATAAATAACATTAAAAATATGTCATCCCAAATTCAAAATCCATTACATTTATAAATAAGGTTACTAAAATTATAAATTCCACATAATAGTAATCCCAATGCAATATAATATATATCTAAATAACAAATACCATAAATTTGAATACATTTTTCATATATTATCATAAAACGTGATAATAAAATATATCATTACAAAAACATAATGAAAATATACATAATTTTATAAATTAACTATCACATTAATCCATTAATAAAAAATAAGATTATCAAATATATTACATAAATCCAAAATTATATTAAACTTCCTTAAAAAAAACTTATTTCACTTTTTTAATATATAACCAATTAGTTACAAGATCACCAATATTATCCCACTTACTTTATCAATATCAAAAATCTATTTATCAATACTAACCATTATTATCTCAACATCAAGCACATATTATGGGTTTATTATCCTTCAGTGATTTTTATTCCAAAATAATCTCATTACCACTAAATCACTTTTCTTTTTTTATTCATACAATTAATCCTATACATGAATATGCTTCACAAAAATTGCAATACAATAATCGTTAGAAGTTTAATCATTATTATAACCATAATGTGATTGACATTGTACATATACCATGTAATGCAATAATAATTCCACATAAATGATTTGAATGTCATAGAACCTTACTTGGTATAAAATTTAACCATTGGATTAGTGAATTGAATAATATAATGCTAAGTTTCACCGCATGTAATAAATTAAACTATTAAGTGAAACATAGGTTAAACATTATTTTCCTCTATTAAAATCTTTCTTTTTCGAGTTAGTTACATTATATATAACATTATTTTCCACATATTAAACATTGTCCTATTATTTGTAGATGTTATTTATGGTTTTTCATTCCATGTATGTCACATAATAGAAATTGGTACTTATTTCTACCATGGTTTCGATCGTCCAAGATCTGAGTGAAAACTATTATTATATTATTTGATGATTCCATGTGATTGTAAACTACTACTTTTTAGTCATTTATTATGATAACTAATTATGAATAACAACAATATGTTTTATTCATTTTATTAAACCATTTTTTTCTCATAATCAGTACATTTTCATCACATTCAACGATAAAACCAATCCTTGGGGGTTTAACCAATGACTAATACCAAAAACCCTAGTGTGAGAAACAATAATCATAATGGAAAATCATATAACCCTGGAAATTAATTTATAGGTTTTCAAAATCATTAAAGGTGATTTTCAATCTATAACATCTTAGATATAACCTATTCAATTAATGGTCTTAATCCAAAGAAATTCACTATAATGGATCCAAAATAAAACATAAATTAACCGAAACATACCCCCCCAGGAGAGTCAAAATAGGTTCGCAATAAGGGTATACTCATACACACTAGAATGATGGTTGTGAAATATTGGACCACTCTGTTTTGTTGTTATCACCGCTAGAACATTTTGTGGTAAAAACATTCACATGACGTATCCAAACTTGGATGTCTTAATTTTAAATCCTCACAACATTTGTTACTATAACACAGGAAATGTTCATATACATAGTATTATCCTAATGGTTCTCAAAGATATTTTCCAATTCTATTTTCCAAATGTTACTAAATAAGGATCAGGTGCCTAAAATAGCAACCCAAACATTTCATACATAGATATTACATATTATTAAATGAATACTTATTTCATAACATTAAAATATATTCCAGAATCAAATAGAATAACATCTTTGGAAATATATATATATATATAATTGGTAAATAAAATTTATACATCATCTCCTACTCTGTTCTTCATAACAGAAATGATTCATTGAAATATTTTACATAAAAACTTTCTTTATAAATTGGGGGAAGGAATCATTAGAAAGGGGAACTTAGATTCTGAGATATGGTAAAAAGGAAATATCTGTAACACCCTAGGTAAATAAAGAATATGACATTTTCATATTTATCCATATTTGTGAATAAAATATTAATATGACTTTAAAGGGGACGATATGCTCGATGGCGTACCCAACACGCAACAATGAGTTTCTTGGAAATCTTACGTTGCACTCTAATAATAAAATAATATTATTTTAAATAGTAGTTAACGCCTAGCCGTTGTAATGGCGGGAATGAAAAGAACTAACTACAAAATGATTATATATTTTTGTCAAATATTTTTACTTTTTACAATAAATGTTAGAGGATTAAAAATGCAAATGAATCCAATTTTAAGCGTAAACATTCTAATATTCTTTAAAAGGTCGATTAACCACCTTGTGATGGCGAACCTCATTTAAATCCACTTTTTGAAAATTTTATTTGTTATATTTGACAAAATAAAATTCTTCTTTAGAATCGGGACATCAATGTTTACTTTGCGTAAATTTTTTGTATTTTTCCAAAAAAGTTCAATTTTTAATGAATAGTGAAAAATGTTGTATTTTAATTCAAAAAATCTTTTAATATAATTTATTTATATGATTAGATTATCTTTTGAATTGTTTTTAACGTGAAATTAGAATATATTTTTATCATTTAATCCAATAGTGGTTGTTGAAATTAATTTCACTTTGAAATCAGACTTAAACTAGTATCAATCTTTTGATACATTTTGTTTCATAAAAACACTCTATTTTCTCTTACCACGGGAATTAATTATTAAATTAATTAATGTGACTTTTATGTTTTGAATTTTGTAAAATAGACTTCATTTTTGAATTCGGAATATCATATATAGCTTAGGGTGAATTTTTGGGATTTTTATGAAAAACTTCAATTTTCGATGAATAGTGAAACCACTAAGTGGTACTTATAAAAATTGATTTTTCGTTTAAATGAAATTTTACCACATCTATGTTTTGAATTTCAAAAATCTGACATACATTGTTTCCATTAAGAATTAAAATGTGGTTCAATGAGATTAACATAATATTTTGGTGAATAGTAACTTTTAAGTTCTTAATCGCGATTAGAAGTAATTAGTGTTGTTTATGGTAAGAATAATGTTTTAATAAAATTAAATGACCTAGAAACGTGTCCTAACCTCATTGTATGTGTCATGTCCGACCACGACAATCCATGGGTCAACTTGGGGACCCCATGGACCCACTTTGGTTGGAAAATGACAAAAATATCTCTTTATTTTATGTTAAAGTAAAAATGACACAAACATGACATGTTTTACTAAAAAACATTCATGGGGTTATACAAGTCATATTTTTTACTATAAATAGTCATTAGAAATCTAAAAATATTTCCTACATCATATTATTTTTTTATAATTTTTAGACGTTAAATAAATTAAATTATTTATGACATCATAATGATGCAGCGATGACCTCATTATTTAACAATTTTAATAAAATGGAATGTTAATGTAATATATAAGACCTACACCTGTCCAAAACCTATTGGATGAATGGATTTCGAACCCTTATCACCTTATCCTAGAATTAAATCAATGTGGGACCTCTTAAATCCAAATATCATTTTAATATAAAGTGACTTTTCTTTACATTCCAAGAGTGCCCCTCCTCTCCTTTTATAAAAGGCCCTGACCTCTACCTCCTTACCCACGCTCCAAAAGCCTTTGGCTCGGCCAACCCCTTCCCATTTTGTCTCTAAACTTCCCTCTCGTACTCCTTGAAGCCTCACTTTGGGCAGAAGTCTTCCCAAGGAAGCCTTTGAGCTCAAACCAAAGGGAGTTACCCGATTTTAAGGTAAGGTCTTCACTTGAGTCCTTTTGTTTTATTTTGCCTCTCCAACCCCTAAACTCTTTTTATTAATTTATTTTGTAACAAATCCAGTATCTTAAATATACTGGGATGTTGTTATAAGAAGTATTCGAGCTACACTTACACACACCTACATCTAATGGTTAAAGAACATACTGTTTCCGTGGATGGCGAATTTCTGCCTCACGAAACGATGATTGTTCAACACTCATATAACACCTTCAAAGGTGGACATTAAGATGACACTATATTTATATATGATATATAATATGTTTATTTTTTAATTAATCTTCTGTATTTTTCATTTGTGGCTTACCTTAATGGCTTCCATTATGGGTATACACGATATCTTCATTTTAGGAAGTGAGGACTACCGCCCCCTCAAAGTGATGTGATTCGTTAATGCCATACGTGGGATGTATAAAAGATGGATTTATTGTTATTATATATGATGTTATACTGGAATTATAATATACCTCTATATCATTATTATTTATTTCCATTAAAGTATGAGATAGAAATGAAAGTAGCGTTCATGCGTACGTACGGCTTACCGTCTCCATGAACGGTGCATTTCATTTCTTATCCCCAAATGTAATGTACTATTATAAGTACATATTTATAATGGATATATATAATGTATGTTACATATAAATGATTAATATAATTCTGTAATTAAAATATACATACCTCTCATTTAGTTTTAATTCCATTAATATGAAAAAGAAATGAAAGTAGCGTTCATGCGTACGTACGGCTAACCGTCTCCATGAACGGTGCAATTCATTTTTTACCTCTAAATGATTATGTAATATTATAAATATATTTATATGCTGGATATATATGATATATATTATATCCAAATCATGAATATAATTCTGGATATAAATAACCTTTGACAACACGAACAACATGTAATTGTAAGAAGTCCACTTTCGACTTAAGAACCAAATATCGACAAAACAAACATTATTAACTTAAATGATTACATAATGTTTATAACATGGAAATAAGTGATATAAAAGGAATAATGAACTTGAAAAAGGTTCATAAGAAAATATAAATTAACTCAAGTTTATTATTCAGGACTTTAAAGAACGATCAAGTCATGTCGGACCCGAGGTAAGGGATCCTACTCCTCTCTTTCTTTTTAAGTACACTCTTTTATGTCATTTGTTTTAAGCTCATCATTCTTGTGATTGGGATGTTCTTTTATATTACTCATACTTTAATTTTTATGTTCATATGGTGAGAGACCTTATTTTCTCTCATCAATCCATTTTGGAAGTTTTGAGTGGCGCCGTTAGGCTGCCGAATTTTCGTAAGAGATCTAACCTCTCTTTTTTTAAGTACTCTCATTTATGTCACTTCTTTTAGGCTCCTCTTTGATATGTTGGGGGATGTTATTTTATATTACTCTTTCTGTAAACTTTATGTTAATATGATTAGAGACCCTATTTGATCTCATCAATCCATTTTGGAAGTTTTAAGTGGCGCCGTTAGGCTGCCGAGTTTTCGTAAGGGATTTTTTCATCTCACTTTTATTCCCGTGAGATTTATGCAACATTTGCCACAATTTCTTTTGAGTGGTGTATGTACTGCCCATTATTTTACTCATTGTGTAATATACTTTCATTTATGAGTATTTACATCCATGTTGTATTGTCCTTCTTTCAAGGGGTGCATGTCTCGAATGATACCAATGTCGGTAAGGGAACCTTTCACCCTCCACTTTTTGTAAAAGACTTCTTTTGTTATGTCTTTTTCACATAATATTATGTTGGGATATGTTCTTATATATCCTTATTGATTTAAATTTTATGTCCAAGTTATGAGATACCCTTTTCATCTCTCATCAACTCATTTTCAGAATTTTGAAGTGACGCCGTTAGGCTGTCAAATTTTTGCAAGGGAACTTCATAACCCAAATTTGATTCTTTGGGATAAACTTATACTAATTGAATATGTCGTTCTATGAATATGTGTGAATAACCTCTGATTGTTTTACACTTAATATCCACTTATATTTGCTGTATTATTTTGTCACACATAATTATGTAATTGATTTATCCATAAACCAATGATACCGTCTTTGTAAGGGACTTCATCTCAATCTCCTTTCATTGAGGCATATTTTGTTTTATACACAACCTTCTTTTATACGGTGTATAAACCCCTTTGACTTTTACGTTTATTCAAAAGGAATCTTTTTTATACGAAGCATTTAACTAAACGACAAAAAATAATGTTTCTTCTTACGTACGCGGTGACAACGACCTTTTCCGCCGCCGCGAGTATTATTTGATCTTTGGCTTCCCCAACAAGCTGTAATGTTTTTAAAATAAAATAAATACCATATAATTGTTTTTGTATTTTGGTATTGAAAATGGTTTTGATAAAGGATTCTATTATGTTAATATATTTAATTGATATATTGTGATTGAAATTTGGAAATGTTATTATTCCTTTATGTTGGTTTTATGTGTTATAATTTTATAATGGTACTTGGACATTTTACGGGTGGTTACGTGATAAACCATATGACGGGTGGTGACGTGAATACCAGGATGGGTGGTTACGTTATAACCTCCAATGCATTGGGTATGGAAGTCGGCCGTATGGCTCTTCCATTAAGTATGTATGGAAGTTGGCTGAATGGCTATTCCATTAAGTGATATGTGTGGAAGTCGACATTATGGTTATTACACTTAAGTATGTTTATGTCCCAAGTTACCTTTATATATTATGTGATATTTATATGGGTTTTATGGTAGTCTTTTGGTTATAGAAGGGTAAGTAATGAACTTTTATTCAACGAAGAGTTTTTACTACTTCGAAAAGGTGAAAAGTATTACTTTGATAAAGTATACATGGTTTACTTATTGTTTTGAAAAACTAACAGTTTTTATTCTTTGTTTATCTCTTACTGAGCTTTTTATGATCATCCCAAGTTTTTGAAATGTTTTTCATAGGACTTAGTGTGGAATAGGGTCAAGGATGGGATCAAGGGAAAGTCATGCTACCTAACAAATGGAACTAGACATGTTTCTCTTTAAGAGTTTTTATTTTATGGAAATTTAGTAGAAGCGACTACATTGTAATCTTTTGAGTTGAAATAGTTATTTCCTAATTCACTAAATCTCTAAACCTGAAAATATCCTCAATGTGAATTACTCATTTAATTCAATATTAAGTAAGGATTAAGGTTGGGGCCTTATAGTTGGTATCAAAGGTCGGTTTAGATAACTTTAGAGGTTAGGGTATTCTTTAAGCATAAGTGACATTACCATAATGATTAGGATTTCAGAAAGAGTCATAGTTTTTAGATAAAGTGAATGAGTAATTATATCTTCCTCATTAGTACATGGTGGTTCTGTTGATATACTCACACATATGTTTCTGTTTTTAGTGAATGGATGGATCTAGCAGGCACCAAAGAGATAACAGGTTTGAAGGAAACTGTGGTGGTTCTCAGATTAAGATACTAGATAAAATGGAGGATTCAATGAGGAAACTCGTGGTTGTTCTAAACCAACTATCTAGAGTCATGATTGACCACATAAACCTTGGGAATTTTTATAAGGCATCATATAGGCGAGAAACAAATCCCTACGAAACTACAGGTAATAATCATAAAGGTATGTGTGTTCAAAAACCTATGTGTCATAGATGTGGAAAGAAACACCTAGGAAAATGTTTCAAAGGGACAGAAATATGCTATAGATGTGGAAATGAAGGTCATAAAGCAAGAACCTGCCATGGAAAAAGGAAGCATGCAGTTGACTCGAGGAAAGGGAATGATGTTCTTTCTTAGGGATCAATTGAATGTTTTAAATGTGGTGTGCATGGTCATTATTCAAACACATGTCCTATGAAGAAGTTTCGTGATTGGGATCAATAAGATCATACAAATACTCATTTACCAATACCTAATGCCATTGCGATTGAGGATGAAAAAACTGACAATGACCAATCAAAGGTATGGATTATTTCTTATCTTTTGTTTTCTATTTTTGGAATCTTAGGATATGATTCATGATTTTGTTTGTAGGAAAGAAGTATTTCCGAATAAGTTGGAAATGAATGGTTAATGGATCATGAACAATGTTGAATGAATAAGAATCCAACATATAAGGGCTTCAAGAGTTATGGTGAAATTCTTAAGAGTATTATGTGTCTTTTGATGATGGGATATATTAGAAGACTTTTTATAGTATGTGTAACACTGATGTTTGAGATATGAAAATTTTATTCAAAGAATATTAATCTATTCTTTTGTGGACATAGTTATAAAGAAACATTTGGGTTTATATGATCCTTACTTTCGAGGTAATTATGGGTTACTATATGTAATGATGGAAAGTGAAAGTCATGAGATAAAATTGAGGTTAAATTACGTTATGGTTATTTTTGAAGATTTTATCTCATTTTTGGGGAATGTTTTAAGAGTTTTATTGTTTTGGAAAAAGGACAACACACAGACCGTGGGACAACCCGTCGCATCGGACAAAGCTGCGGGAATCGAACCGACAACCAAAGTGCAACTGGTATTTATCACCTACCACTAGACTACGTGAATTCCCTGGTTAGTTTGACTGATTCTTTTTAGTTAGATGATTTTAGGAATCAAGAGTAAGTTTATTTTGGATTATCTATGGAAATGATTAACATATCATGGAGGATATGTGATTAGGTTAATTAATTTTCCATATGAGAATTCAAGAGCAACTGATGTTATTTAGAGATAAAAGTTAATTTGTACCTTGGAAGACTATGTGATTAAATCCTTCAAATATTTGGGTTTCAATCTTACTTTGGTTTACATTGAATAATTTTATGGACAAATTGTTTATTGGATGGTCCTCGTTGAACTTTGGGTTTTGTTGGACAAATTTTGGAGATTAAGCATAGATTTTCTTTTTAAAGGGTTATCCTTTTCTGGATTATCTGATCTTGTACTAACCTTTTTGGTTTTGGTTTTGGTTAAAGCCTAAATAAATGGGAATTATATAATTCTCTTTGGTGGATTAGGTGATTCTCTAGAAGTTGATTATAGTACTCTTAATATGAACAAGTCTTCCTAAATACTCATCTTTTGGAAAAAATATGAGTTTGTGTAAGGAATCTAATAAAAGTTGAATGTCAACAGGATAAGTGATTATGTTTCCTTATGAATAAATTCCTCAATAAAAAGTAACTTAAAAAAAATGTTTTCTATTAACATTTCCTACTGGGGAATCGAATACCGTTTAACCCATCACAAGTTTGTGATTTTCTTATGGTTAAATTTCTCCTAGACATGTTTACTATCACTCTCCCTCAAGAACATGACCCTTTGATTTTTCTTCCATGTCCATGTTTTCCTACACGGAATCCTATTATAGGTTAACTCGAGTGACCTCTATACTTATATTTATTTATTTTAAAGTGATTGTTTTACCGACTCTTGTTCCGATGTGGGACTTTCAAGGATTTTCCAAGCTCAATTTTAAAAATTGCGAGGACGCAATTTCCATAATGGGGGAAGGATATAACAACCCAGGTAAATAAAGAATATGACATTTTCATATTTATCCATATTTGTGAATAAAATATTAATATGACTTTAAAGGGGACGCTATGCTCGATGGCGTACCCAACACGCAACAACGAGTTTCTTGGGAATCTTACGTTGCACTCTAATAATAAAATAATATTATTTTAAATATTAGTTAACGCCTAGCCGTTGTAATGGCGGGAATGAACAGAACTAACTACAAAATGATTATATATTTTTGTCAAATATTTTTACTTTTTACAATAAATGTTAGAGGATTAAAAAATGCAAATGAATCCAATTTGAAGCGTAAACATTCTAATATTCTTTAAAAGGTCGATTAACCGCCTTTTGATGGCGAACCACTTTTAAATCCACTTTTTGACAATTTTATGTGTTATATTTGGAAAAATAAAATTCTTATTTAGAATCGGGACATCAAATTTTACTTTGTGTAAATTTTTGGTATTTTTCCAAAAAAGTTCAATTTTTAATCAATAGTGAAAAATGTTGTATTTTAATTCAAAACCTCTTTTAATATAATTTATTTATATGATAAGATTCTCTTTTCAATTGGTTTTAACGTGAAATTAGAATACATTTTTACCATTTAATCCAATAGTGGTCATTGGAATTAACTTCACTTTGAAATCGGACTTAAACTACTATCAATCTTTTGATACATTTTGTTTCATAAAAACACGCTATTTGCTCTAACCGCGGGAATTAATTATTAAATTAATTAATGTGACTTATATGTTTTGAATTTTGTAAAATAGACTTCATTTTTGAATTTGGAATATCAAATATAGCTTAGGGTGAATTTTTGGTATTTTTCTGAAAAACATTAATTTTTGATGAATAGTAAAACCACTAAGTGGTACTTATAAAAACTGATTTTTCGTTTAAATGAAATTTTACCACTTCTGTGTTTTGAATTTCAAAAATCCAACATACATTGTTGTCATTAAGAAGTCAAATGTGGTTCAATGTTATTAAAATAATTTTTTGGTGAATAGTGACTTTTAAGTTCTTAATTGCGATTAGAAGTAATTAGTGTAGTTTAAGGTAAAAATAATGTTTTAATAAACTGAAATGACCAAGAAACATGTCCTACAATCATTGGATGTGTCATGTCCGACCAAAAAAATCCATGGGTCAACTTGGGGACCCCATGGAGCCACTTTGGTTGGAAAATTACATAAATATCTTTTTATTTAATGTTAAAGTAAAAATGACACAAACATGAGATGTTTAACTAAATCAATTTTTTCATGGGGTTATACAAGTTATATTTTTGACTATAAATATTCATTGGAAATATAAAAAGATTTCCTACATCATAGTATTTTATTATAATTTTTATACATTAAATAAATTAAATTATTTATGACATCATAATGATACAGCGGTGACCTCATTTTTTAACGATTTAAATAAAATGGAAAAATAATGTAATATCTAAGACCTAAACATGTCCAAAACCTATTGGATGAATGGATTTTGAACCGTTATCACCTTATACTCGAATTATATCAATGTGGGACTTCTTAAATCCAAATATCAGTTTAAAATAAAGTGACTTTTCTTTACATTCCAAGAGTGCCCCTCCTCTCCTCTTATAAAAGGCCCCCACCTCTACCTCCTTACCCACACTCCCAAAGCCTTTGGCTCGGCCAAACTCTGCCCATTTTGTCTCTCCACTTCCCGCTCTTACTCCTTGAAGCCTCAATTTTGGCAGAAGTCTTCCCAAGGAAGCCTTGGAGCTCAAACCAATGGGAGTTACCCAATTTTAAGGTAATGTCTTTACTTGAGTCCTTTTGTTTTATTTTGCCTTTCCAACCACCTAAAATCTTTTTACTCGTTTCTTTTGTAACAACTACAGTATCTTCAATATACTGGGATGTTTTTATAATAAGGATTCGAGCTACACTTACACACACCTACATCTAATGGTTAAAGAACATATTGTTTCCGTGGATGGCGAATTTATGACTCATGAAACGATGATTGTTCAACACTCATATAAAACCTTCAAAGGTGGACATTAAGATGTCACTATATTTATATATGATATATAATATATTTATTTTTTAATTAAGCTTCTGTATTTTTCATTTGTGTCTTACCTTTATGACTTCCATTATGGGTATACGCGATATCTTCATTTTCGGAAGTGTGGACTATCGCCCCCTCAAGGTGATGTGATTCGTTAATGCCATACGTGGGACATATAAAGGATGGATTTAATGTTATTATATATGATGTTATACTAGAATTATAATATACCTCTATATAATTATTTTTTCTTTCCATTAAAGTATGAGATAGAAATGAAAGTAGCGTTCATGCGTACGTACGGCTTACCATCTCCATGAACGGTGCATTTCATTTCTTATCCTCAAATGTAATGTACTATTATAAGTACCTATTTATAATGGATATATATAATGTATGTTACATATAAATGATGAATATAATTCTGGAATTAAAATATACATACCTCTCATTTAGTTTTAATTCCATTAATATGACAAAGAAATGAAAGTAGCGTTCATGCGTACGTATGGCTTACCGTCTCCATGAACGGTGCATTTCATTTCATACCTCTAAATGATTATGTAATATTATAAATACATGTATATTCTGGATATATATGATATATATGATATCCAAATCATGAATATCATTCTGTATATAAAGAACCTTTTACCACACGAACAACATGTAATTGTAAGAAGTCCACTTTCGACTTAAGAACTAAATATCGTCAAAACAAACATTATTAACTTAAATGATTAAAAAATGTTTACAACATGGGAATAAGTGATATAAAAGAAATAATGAACTTTAAAAAGTTTCTTAAGCAAATAGAAATTAACTCATGTTTATTATTCAGGACGTTAAAGAACGATCGAGTCAAGTCGGACCCGAGGTAAGGGATCCTAGACTTCTCTTTCTTTTTAATTACACTCTTTTATGTCATTCCTTTTAAGCTCATAATTATTTTGATTGGGATGTTCTTTTATATTACTCGTACTGTAATTTTTATGTTCATATGGTGAGAGACCTTATTTTCTCTCATCAATCCATTTTGGAAGTTTTGAGTGGCGCCGTTAGGCTGCCGAATATTCGTAAGAGATCTAACCTCTCTTTTTTTAAGTACTCTCATTTATGTCACTTATTTTAAGCTCCTCTTTGATATGTTGGGGGGGGTGTTCTTTTATACTCCTCTTTCTGTAAACATTATGTTAATATGATGAGAGACCTTATTTTATCTCATCAATCTATTTTGGAAGTTTTAAGTGGCGCGGTTAGGCTGCCGAGTTTTCGTAAGGGATTTTTTCATCTCACTTTTATTCCCGTGATATTTTTGCTACATTTGCCACAATTTCCTTTGAGTGGTGTATGTTCTGCCCATTATTTTAGTCATTGTGTAATATACTTTCATTTATGAGTATTTACATCAATTTTGTATTGTCCTTCTTTCACGGGGTGCATGTCTCGAAAGATACCCATGTCGGTAAGGGAACCATTCACCCTCCTCTTTTTGTAAAAGTCTTCTTTTGTTATGCCTTTTTCAAATAATATTATGTTGGGATATGTTCTTATTTATACTTATTGATTTAAATTTTATGTCCAAGTGATGAGATACCCTTTTTATCTCTTATCAACTCATTTTCTGAATTTTTAAGTGACGCCATTAGGCTGTCAAATTTTTGCAAGGGAACTTCTTAACCCAAATTTGATTCTTTGAGATAAACTTATACTCCTTGAATATGTCGTTCTATGAATATGTTTGAATAACCTCTGATTGTTTTACACTTAATATCCACTTATATTTGGTGTATTCGTTTGTCACACATAATTATGTAATTGATTTATCCTTAAACCAAGGATGTCGTCTTTGTAAGGGACTTCGTCTCAATCTCCTTTCATTGAGTCATATTTTGTTTTATACACAACCTTCTTTTATACAGTGTATAAACCCCATTGACTTTTACCTTTATTCAAAAGGAATCTTTTTTCTACGAAGCGTTTTACTAAACAACAAAAAGGAATGTTTTTTTACGTACGCGGTGACAACGACCTTTTCCGCCGCCGCCAGTATTATTTGATCTTTGGATTCCTCAACAAGACGTAATGTTTTTAAAATAAAATAAATACCATATAGTTTTTTTTTTGTATTTTGGTATTGAAAATGGTTTTGATAAAGGATTCTATTATGTCAATATATTTAAATGATATATTGTGATTGAAATGTGGAAATGTTATCATTCCTTTATGTTGGTTTTATGTGTTATAATTTTATAATGGTACTTGGACATTTTACGAGTGGTTACGTGATAAACCATATCATGGGTGGTGCCGTGAATACAAGGACGGGTGGTTACGTTATAACCTCCAATGCATTGGGTATGGAAGTCAGTCGTATGGAAATTCCATTAAGTATGTATGGAAGTTGGATGAATGGCTATTCCATTAAGTGATATGTGTGGAATTCAACCTTATGGTTATTCCACTTAAGTATGTTTATGTCCCAAGTTACCTTTATATGTTATGTGATCCTTATATGGGTTTTATGGAAATATTTTGTTTATAGAAGGGTAAGTAATGAACTTTTATTCAGCGAAGAGTTTTTACTACTTCGAAAAGGTGAAAAGTATTACTTTGATAAAGTATACATGGTTTACTTGTTGTTTTGAAAAACTAATAGTTTTCATTCATTGTGTATCCCTTACTGATCTTTTTATGCTCATACCATGTTTTTGAAATGTTTTTCACAGGACTTAGCGTGGAATAGGGTCAAGGATGGGATCAAGGGAAAGTCATGCTACCTAACAAATGGAACTAGATATGTTTCTTTTTAAGAGTTTTTATTTTATGGACATTTAGTAGAAGAGACTACTTTTTAATCTTTTGAGATGTAATAGTTATGTCCTAATTCTCTAAAACTCTAAACCTGAAAAGATCCTCAATGTGAATTACTCATTTAATTCAATATTAAGTAAGGTTTAAGGCTGGGGCCTTATAATATCAACCAAAATAAAACATTAACATATGGGTATAAAAATGTGGACTTAATAATGGGAAAATATACCCATCATATCATGTATTATAATCTAGATTCATGTCATAAATCATTAATGTTCACAATACATGATTCATAATTGACTCAAAGAAGATGAGTCATGTGAGCATAATATTGGAATAAGACATAAGATTATGGCATAAAGATAATTATAGAAAATAATTTATCTAGTCATGGATCACATCCAAAACTGTCATAGTGGATTGGGTTTAGTCCTAAATCCATTATATCCTTAGTCAATGTTCACTCCCAAGTCTATCATACTTAAAAATGTCAATTAATAAACTGGGTTCACTAACCATTACGTTTCTAATTATCTCATGAGATATCTATCTTTTAAAAATGCTTTGGAGATATATATAATTCCTTGAAAACCCGTCACAAAATTTAAATTATGTTAATAGGTTCCAAAAAATCATAAATAAATAACCATGGCATATCCCATAGAAAGGAAATGGATTTCATCAAAATTTCATCATTTAATAATAATATAACCCATGGAAAATAAAAAAATATAATAATTATCTCTTAATAATTTAATCGACCTATGGAAAGGAAGTTTTTTTTGATAGAATCATTCCTAAATCATCATTATCTTAATCTGTCTGAAACATGAATGTGGATAGAATCATTAGATATTATTCCATGTAAAGAATTAGTAACATCAATTGATGTTATCATATATGAAAAATTCATTTGAAAAATTATAATAACATTTATTAATTGAAATACCCTTTTCACATTGATACCAAGTATTTAAAATATTAAAAATTCATCAATATTAAGGAATATAATTTATTTGAAATGATCCTATAAAAAATGTAATGTATTATTCAATGGATTGAGAAGTCATAAATTCAGTAAATTCTATTAATATAGTATCTGTTGGTGACGAAATTACATCCACTGATGAAAACGGCCAGTTTTGGGAAACCCATGAATGAATCCCAGTCTGCAAAAGAATAATACAATCAATAAGCATCGTGTGCACAAGATTTGGAGACTGCTGCAAGCTTGTTTTCTATGTGCCAAAATCTTTCGCACTAAAGGTGATGAGATATTTCATGTCTTCAGCCAATATTGAAATGTATTTCAATGGAAATCATGGAAATGGGAAATTCGCTGTGTGAAAATCAATATACACACAAAAGCATGTCATACATGATAAAGTTGATGTCATGGACTCCATATAGAATTCCTGATCTCTAGAAGAAAATGATTCAGCTGCATTCAACGTCCTTCCACAACTAGAAGATTAAATGAAAGTCATTGAATATTTTGGCTATAAATAGTATCTCACCTCCCCTCCCCCCATGTTTGGTGTGACTCTCTTGAAGATGATGTATTTCTCTATTTCACACAACAATGATTGTCGGTGAAATCGCAAAATGATTTGACACCCAAGGTATCAACACTTGTGTGATATGTCCTTATGGGGCCATAATTGATAGGTCCCATAGTTGAGTAATCCTCACCCAACATCATTCATCCCATTTGGGGTTCCCCTAAATACTCTTTTTTTGTCCAACCCTGACCTTGTGTGTAACCCCAATCAAGCATCCACACATTGTTTTGAATCTCCAAGGCTTGTTATTGTGTTAATGAACCAGGTTCGAGAGACCTTTTCATGCATAACCAATAACATGAGCACACCTATTGTTTACAAACCCGTATACATGCATGGATAATTTTAACAGTTCCTCAATGGATTTCCCGTTTACCACTAGTGAATGTGTTTCCTTGCCTCTTACTTCTCATCATTGGTACCCTAATCCCATTTTCCTCTCATCATAGGGACTGTAATGTGGAACTCATGAGTGAGTTACCATTCCTTCATACCATAAAATTTCCAATGATATTCCCTTCCTATATGTGAATGAGCTATGGTCACATAATCACATGTGATGTGATCAGATTCCCCCATGACCAATTTGTATAATGTAAAACATTGTAATTCCGCATCCTAGTGATATGAAGATAAAAATAATGACAATATCAACTTCACATAATGTAATGTTTTAGCCTTACCTTGTGTCACTATTGCATGATGATCCATGTATGAGTGTCATGGGATGATATCCTCCTCTCATGGAATGAGATACTTATCACATGGAATGGGATCATCCTTGGGAAACTTCCACATGTAATCCGGACACCATTTTTCTTTGACACTTCTTTCACAACATGAGCATCTGATATGTTACTTCCTACTGTTTCTCACATCGTAGATGAATTGCATGGACATAGAGGGTAGTGGAGATCATGAAATATACATGATCCCTCACCTCATGGATCTATTATATGTTATAATCCCCAACAATATGGGCTTGTCATATTTATAAGCCCAAAAAACTATACACAACCACATGGGTCAATCCTATTAATAAGACGCAACCATCAAAATAGACTCATCATATGGGCCACATTCACTTGTATTCCCCAACCAAATGCCCCACATCCAATGGGCCTCCACCATAGGTGCATGCACTATCCTTGTTATAACTACATGGGATTTGATTTCCATCTAATTGAGATATGTACCATGCCTCTAAAAGGTCCAAAAATAACATCCACATCCACTCTGACTTTCTCTAGACCCTATCCTCATAAGATCATTCACCTCCTCTAGAAGTCCACATCCCCTCTATGTCCCTTGGGAAGCTAAATGAAAAATACCCATACTAAATCCAACCAAGATCCTTACTCATGAAAAGGGTAGCATCCATTATGAAGCCCCATAACATCCCTCATGAGTGATCCTTTCTCAGCATGAGTTTCCTTATCGTATGATGTTAAACTGAATGGACTAGAATGGTCACATGAGCTTAAACAATGACATGAAACAACGTGGGTTTTGATCCTCATCTGCTGAATAGGGAGCATAGAAATATTCCATGAGGTACAATCCTAACCAAAGGTAAATCTATGTGACCCATCCTAGGGGTGAACCTTCTTGATCCACCCCAAGGGGTGTTCCAGTCATCCTTTATGGTGTGACATCTTCCTTTTTTAGGGTACACCTCATGGATAATGATCCATGGGGTGTTTTGATCCATCCCTTGATAAAACATCATGGTTTGACATCTTAACTTTATGGTAAACATTTCGTGAATACTCCTCCCCGAGTCATTCTATTCTAATCCATTAGAGAACATTATGGTGTTCCCTTAGAGGGATACACCTTCTTGATCCTCCTCCATGGGGTCTTCTGATCAATATATCCCTATCTCTACATGATTTTAAATAGATTACCTTATTCATATCAACTAGATGTTATGATATTTATTCAAATGATATTAATCTTGTGACCCCACCCATATACATACCCAATGCATAAGCATGGGATACATGATGTTAATACCTTGGAAGATAACTACGTATGGTATCAGTTACCTCATGAAAAACATGGGATTCCTGAGGTAAAATTCTTGGAAGATATATGCCTACATCACTAGAAACCTTGTGATCTACATGAGACACATTTGGTTCTATTCCAAATATGCCTCTAATATATTCCCTTCTATGAGGAACAATGCAGGTGACCAATGTTCTGAGTTTCCAAACATCCTAGAAATACCCCAGCATTACTACTATCCTAACTGAATGTTGTTTCCCTATCAACACCCACTAGAATTTCTAAACAGACGAAATGAGATTAATCAGTGTCCAAAAAGTGATGGATTTGATAATTAAATCCACAAACATGACTCAAATCAACAAGGGAGACCTGGACTAGGTAACTAGTTCCATGGAGGCATCCATAGAAATATGAATCTATATCCCATTATCCTATTTCTATCAATGAGAGTAAATATTCATTGATGGTCATCAAATTCTCACACCTTTGGAATGCAATAATTCCGGGTAAAAAGTATGTCAGGGCACATTGACAATCAGTAGTAGAACCCTAGCGAATGCATTAGAAATAGAACATGGTAAACCTGATGTGAAACTCCCCTCTTCAACATGGAGACTTGTCTTATTAATGACACCAGTAAATGATATTTTCACTAGATTTAAACATTCAACACCAGGTCCCACTAAGGGAATTGTGGGCCGAATATTGTACATTCATTAATTAGGAATTCTCTGTCTTTGAAATTGCTAGGGCAGACCTCTCACTCCTTTTTCACAAGATTAGACAATGATGGGGAACTGGACATCGATTTCCTTGAACATGTATTTGTCATTGAATTCACCTTATTTTTATAAACCCTGATAAAAGAAATAAACTCCTTAACTCTTTCATATATTGATGATGGATAAATGTCAACATGAAAATCCCACGCGAGTCTACCTCCACCATGACATCCACCATAACATAGTTATCGTGTTCCCATGCCCCATATCACCCTCTATAATTATCTAGAGAATGGTGGTTGACACCGTGGAATGTTGGTATGAGAGGGATGTAGTCATTATCACAAGGGATATGGATTTCCAAGAACTTGAGGAATTAGCACCGCACCAACACCACCACCCCCAAGGTTCATGTATGGAGAAATAAATCCTTGTTATTACAAGGAATCGCGTTATGAGCATGTCCACAATGAGATCCTATTACTGGTTCCCCTATGCTGAGGAGGTGGGGGATTCCCGAGTCAACCCAATCGTGACAACCACCTAGGAACCACAAAGGAGGGCTCCCACTAGGTCTCATTAGTGATAAAAATAGCCATAATTTTAGGCCAAAGAACAAGTGGACAATGCACCTTTTTCACCATCCCCAATCCCAACCACATGATTTCAACATTGGGTGAAACCCTAGGGGAATGCTTGAAAAGGGGAATTTTATTCCATGGCTCTATTTGTCCCTTTAACCAATAGAACATTCTACGAGTTCCCTGTAATAGACATGAATGGTTCCATATTCACCTAGCTTGAATCAATACCACATTCACACTATAAGAATACTGGTTGACTATATAAATCAATTTCCACCTAATATTTATTATGGGATGACTCGTAATGATGAATTTCAATGAAGAGGTCTTCTTGTCACTTTTAAAAGTTCAAGACTAGGTTATCCCTTCACTCGTGATCATCAAGAAGGTCCTTCTCATTCCATTCCAAATCAAGCATAGGTTTTCCTTGCTCCAGTATTGATTAAAGAGTAGGTCCTCCTAACTTCATCAAAAATCAGTATAGATGCCCACCCAGTACTTACAAATCCTGATAAAGAGGTCTTCCCTGTGTTTTAGTAAATTAGAGCACATTTTCTCTCTACTCGTTTAATGTTCATCATGGAGGCCCTCCCCATGTTCCTATATATCAATGTGGATGTCCTCCCAACCTCATCGATGGTCGGTACAAAGGCCCTCCCCATGCTCATTCTTATGGACGCGGAGGTCCTCTTCATGTTACAATCAATCAGATTAGAGATAAAACCTACTCCTTCAATGTTTAACATGCAGGTCTTACCCAAGTCCCTACCAATTAAACCAGAAATCATCCCTGTTTAATCAACAATCAGTACGTAGTCTCACTTCTTACACATTTTAACTAGCATGAGGGTCCTCTTTATACTCCAACCATATAGTGTAGTGTTCTTCCCTATGATATCACCGCCATTAATCACAGAGGTTTTCAAAGATTCAGGCATAATAAAAGAAGAGTCCCTCCTCACTTCAGCACCAACCAGCATGGAGTTCCTCCCCATTCTTAGAAATACCCTACCCTAATGAACCTTCCCAAGGAAAAGGGTGAACTCCCTGTTCCGGTGCGGATGTGCGTCGGGTTACGCTGTTCCGCCAGGATGCGTTCGCGCGTGCACCCGTCGACCCGAGGGGATGGGCGCGCGGCTTGTGGCCCCGCAGTCCCGCTTTCCAAAGGCGGGCGGCATCCGTCCCTTATTCAGGGGCGTCTACTCCTTGATCGAAACCGGGATGATGGGACGTCGGCTCCTCCTTCCGTGGACGTCTCCTCGGAACTCGTCGCCTAATCCGGGTCTCCCTCATAGATTTAAGAATGTTTGTGAATCTCGTTCCCAGCGCCATATCTGCATGGACACCGGTTAATTACGCTGCTTCCGCCCGGACGTTCCAAGGAGTCTGGTCGGGGCAGCAACCTGCGGTGAGGAGAACGGGTGGCTCCGGGTGTTGGGGGCGTGTCTTAGCACTGCGACTCTGCATGTCTGCCTTCCGTCCCTAATAGGGCTTCTCGAAGGCGTGACGGCCTGAGGAATCCTGCGCTGGGCGCGGGGAACTGTGTTACCTGAGGTTTTCCTCAGCTTCCCATGTTTAACACGGGGTATGCCGCGAGTTTAACGTCCAGTGGGGATGGCATCGGACTGATCAACACGAAGAGTGGATCAGATGACAGAACCCCTTACGGGGAACCTCCGACGCTGGGGCCAGCACATGGGCGGCTTCCCGAGTGAAGTGGAGTGGAATGAAGTGGCGTGACCCCACCGGGATGTGGCGGCCCGGGTAAGGATCAGGATGGATGATGGAGTGAAGAGCTTGGACCCCGTAGGGGCTTCCTACGTACCGCGCGTTAGCGCGGATCAAAGTCAGCGTAGTTCGGATATACAGTTTAACGTCATGCTGGACGTTGGCAAGCCGACTCACGAAGAGATCGAGGCCGCCGGGCGGAGGATTGAACCGAACCACCTCGCACAGTGGGGGATGGAACGGCCGGGTGAATCACAGTTTTACGTCATGCTGGACGTTGGCTAGCCGACTCACAGGGATATCGAGGCCGCCTGAAGAAGGATTGAACCGAACCACCTCGCACAGAGGGGAATGGAACAGCCAGGTGAATCACAGTTTTACGTCATGCTGGACGTTGAAGGGAGAAATAGGAAAAGGCAGTGGGGGAGCACAATGGAGATACACACGTGCAGTCGCCCACAAGAGCGGATTCATAGGTGAATCGACGTGAATGTGAACCCGGGAGGGGTCCACGGATGGACGAACCGACGTAAATACGACCGGGACGACCAGGTGGTGGGCTTGAACCTCGGAGAGGCTTCCTACATACCCTGTTTAGAAGACAGGGATCAAAGTCCATGTAGTTCGTTCTGCTTGTAACACTCTACCCCCGTGGGCGAAGGCCACTCCAATCCCGACATCCCTGCAGAGACGAGCGGGTGGGGGCCACATCCAAACCGGGAGGACCCTGCGTGCGAGGCACGTGATCGGGTGATGCGGACGGTTTAACGTCTTGCCGGATGAAGTACAGTTTAACGTCGTGTGTTGAGGACGAAGCGGATGGTTTAACGTCTTGCCGGACGAAGTACAGTTTAACGTCGTGTGTTGAGGACGAAGCGGACAGTTTAACGTCTTGCCGGACGAAGTACAGTTTAACGTCGTATGTTGAGGACGAAGATGCTTGGCAGTTTAACGTCTTGCAGCACGGACGATGGGGGCTAGGCAGTTTAACGTCATGCAGCTTGGACGTATTACAGTTTAACGTCATGCTGGACGGATGCAGTTTAACGTCATGCGGGACGAAGTACAGTTTAACGTCATGTTGGACGGATGCGAGCTGACTCACGAGGAGGTCGAGGCTGTCGGTGGGTCCGTGTCACTTCGCATGAGCCTGGAGGGCCGTACGGGAAGACAACGCACGACGCGGGCACCCGGGATGAAGATCATCGGGCACCACGCAGGCGGGTACCCTCAGGGGGTCAAAGGGGGCGACCCTGGCGGTTTGCGCGCAAAAAAGGTGCTCTGCGCGCAAAACAGCGGGTCGGCGCGCAAAATGGCGGGCTGGCGCGCAATCGGGCCAGCCCTTTGCGCGCGAATGATTGATATTGCGCACACCGGGCTTCGGATAGCGCACGGGGGAAACGGCTCATTCTTTAATGAATGGCCACTTTTAAAATGGGGGGTGCGCGCAATCGGGCTGGATTGCGCGCACCCGGGGGCAATTGCGCACAAGAGGCTTCTTTTGCGCGCAAATGCCTTTGAGTGAAGGGTTATTCAAAGGAAATGAACCAAAGGGATTACGCGCGAAGGCGAACCCCGAGGCTTTCTTGCGCGAAAGAAAGGAGGTTACCTGAAGATCGGCATTGCGCGCGGAAGGGGTTGGGTTGCGCGAACGAGCGACGCTTCGGATTCCTGCAACCTTCAAAACGTCAGGGGTCGCCTTATATTTATAGGCCACCCCAGGCGCGGAATTCCCTTCGCGGGCGCGGAATTCGCTTCGCGGGCACGGAATTCCCTTCGCGGGCGCAGAATCCGGACCCGGCGCGCAAGGGAGTCGCGGGAGCTCGGGGCGCGAAAAATTGTGCGTCGGCCCTGCGGATTGCGCGCATCCCGGGAGGATTGCGCGCCGCGACTCAACTTTGCGCGCGGGACTCTAAAATTCCGCGCAATACCTCCGGGCCCTCCGGAACAGGCTTCCGACTCCAAATATCACTTCGCTTTCCGCATCCGGAACTTCATTTGGGGATCAACGGACTTTTCTGGCGTCTACAAAAGCCCCCCCTCGGAATCTGATCGGCGAGAGGTCGCAACGATCGGGTTCCGAGGGAGACGCCGGAATGCCGAAGTCCTGGGCGGCACGGGACTGTGGCGCGCAAAAAAGGGCGTCGGGCGCGCAATTCGCCGCTGCGGTCGCGCAGAGCGCTTTCCGCGTAGCGCGGACCCCGGCCTCGCCTATAAATAGGGGTCCAGGGTCCCGCGTTCCGTACACAGGCCTTCCGCGCGATAAGCTCCAACGCTCTCGTGTGCGAAATTGCCTTTTCCGGCGCGAAATTCGCCCGATCGGCGCGCAAAACCGTCCGGATTTCGCCCTGTCTTTACGCGAAAACCCGGAACTTTACGCGCCATTCTTCCCGATTGCGCGCCATCCACTTGGATTGCGCGCCAACCTTCAAACTTTTCTACCAGCCTCGTCCGATCCCGCACGCTTCATCCCTTTACCCGCACGACTCCCGGAGCTTCTGATATGGCCGCGAATCAAGGAAATGAGGGGGATGCCGCCATTCGCAGAGCAGAGATGGCGGTGAACGAGGAGGTTTACGGAGCCAAGGAGATTGTTTCCAACAATCAATCCTTGTTCGACTTGCTGACGCCGGCCCAGAAGACATATCCACTGTCGGACAACCTGCCGCTCTGGAACTTCGGCATCCTAGATGAGGTTCCGGTGCCAGGGTTCGAGGTTGATGCGCCACGGACCTGGGTGACTCGGGAGGACGATCTTCCCCGCTATAACATCACCAACAATGGGCATCCTGCCAGGGAGACCAGACACTTAGATGTCTATGTCCTGAACCCGAGGACGCGAACCATCGTCGGAAGTGAGCCTACTGCGGAGAACTCTCCAGCCCTCTACTCGATCATATATCGCCAGAGTGTCACTGACGACACCAAGGGCTGGCTGAAGGACTGGGACTTGCGGTCTGGGGGCAACTTCACCAGTGAGTGGGCCTGGGCATTCTGGGTACGCCACACTTGCGATCACTTCGCGGAGGAGCTGCGGTACATCGGCCTGTTTGAGGCGGTGTGGACGTCGCAGTTCCACTTCTACCAGTAGTCCGAGCTCGGGCCGGAGCTGTTCACCCGCTTGTCCCCGGATACCAACACCTTCCATCTTCACCATGGGGAGGTCAGCATCGGTCTCTGAGACATCCACTGCATCGGAGGTATCCCGCTGGAGGGTTACCAGTACGATGAGTTCCTGCCTCCGAAGAACACCTGGGAAGACAGGTCACGGACTCCCATTCTGACCTGGCATCTGCTTGACCTGGCTACGCAGCGGCTCGGGATCAAGGACTTCCAGAAGGACATAGCCTACAAGGAGTGGTTCGGCCAGTTCTTGGAGCATGACCCGGCGGTCAAGATGCCAGGCAGGGGGAAGCGGTGCCCGACCGCGGCTCAGAGGAGCCGGAACGGGTCGTACTGGCGGGTCTTGGAGACGGGCGACTACCGCTCATGGGGGTATCGCGTCATCGAGGTCCGGGACCCAAATGTCCGGTACGCGGCGTTCCTGGCCGCCTTTCTGTGTGGGTGGCTCCTGCCAGTGCGGGGCGAGAATGGGCGTTCGCCCGGCGTCACTGGCGATGGCGTGCGCTATGGCCGCCAACAAAAGATACAACCTCGGGGTCCCAGTGTTGGCGAAGCTGTATGCCATCTTGGGACGCATCTCACGAGGGGGGTCGCCACGAAGGATCTGTGGGCCCTTCCAATTCTTCCACGGCTGGGTGGCTGCTCACCTTGGTGGGTACACGTTTCCGAACGCCATCGTTCCTCCGGGCAACGGCCTGCGACCCTCCCTGCTGAACATTGTGGGGGTCGCTCCGATGACCCTATGTGAGGAGGGCGTGAGGATTCGGATTGGCAATCATTCCAATTTCAACTTCAGCCTTTTCCCCACTCCCGTTGGCCAGATGATCGACAACGGGCAGGGTCCGCTGGAGCAGCACGAGTACTTCCTGAACATGCGGGGCGGGGTGCTCGTGGCTCGGATCGACGGGAAGGTGATCTGTGAGCCTTACGTGCCAACCCGGTTCGCCAGGCAGTTCGGGTGCCTTCGACGGATGCCGAAGAGGGTATTCACTGCTGTCCCGGAGGAGACGAACCCTGGCGTCCTTCGCCAGATGTGGCTGATGTTCGTCGCCTTTGGCTCTGGCGACGTCATCACTCTCCCTCTTACCGGAGTTGACGCAGGCTTGGCAACCGAGTACGCCGAACACTGGGCCATCGCGTACCCCGAGGGGCTCCTACAGAAGCCAGTTCGGCGGCTCGAGGTCACCCGTGCGGAGACCGGGTGTCAAGGAAGGTGGCGAAGCACCGCCACACGGGGGAGAACGGAGGCGCGCCAAGCAGCGGAGCCGGCGCGGGCAGGGGCTTCGGCGGCGGGCACATCGCAAGCTGCCGCCACGACTTCAGCGCCCGGAGAGGGGGCACATGCGGCGGTCGGGGAGCGGCCCGGGAAGCAGGTAAGGCGTCTGCTCGAACCCTCCCACGATGTAGTCTTACCGGCGCTGTGGTCGGCCTGGATGACCCTGCGACAGTCACTGAGGACCGACGCCATCTGGCGAAAGCTACTTAGAGAAGGAATCTATCTGCCAGAAGTCGGGCGCCTCCAGATCGCCGACAGGGTGGACTTCAACCGGCAGTACGCGTATCTGACGGCCATGGACGAGTATGCACGCCAACGTGGCCAGCGTGCGGAGCCATCCCTTCTGGTGAAGGTGATGCTCGGTCTAGAACCCGCTCCAGAACAGATGCCGCCGGCGGAAGATGACAGTAGCAGCGACTCCGAGGAAGAGGAGGAGATGGGGGAGGATGAAGGCTCCGAGGGAAGATCCCACCAGGGGAGCCCACGGGAGAGCGGCGAGGTGGCCGGCTCTGACAATGTTGATGTCACTGAGCTCCTCGAGGTCCGCTTCTATCCCTACTCAACCTGCTTCATCCATTCTCTTATACAGCTTCTAACCCATTTCTCCACCTTTCTCAGGAGCACACGGATGTTGGTCAGGCGTCCTCAGCGGGAGTAGGAGAGACGCCAGCAGGACAAGGCGGGGGCCAGGCACCCATCATCGAATTGACAAGCGCGGCAGGGTCCCCTGCTGCAACTGTTCCTGCGGCGGCCGGGATAGCGGAAGATGACGCTCTGAACTCCCGTAAGTCTCCTTACTTTACTGCTGGTGCTTGCTGTTGACAATCCGTGACTAACCACGGCATGCCCTGCGCAGTGATCTCAACACTGGAGGCTCGTCGGGTTGCCGAACCCGGGCCATCCACGAGTGGACCGGTGGCAGACATACCGCCTGCTCCGGAACAGACTTTTCACACCGAGTCAGCCCCACCAACTGCTGATCAGGGGGCAGCGGACACCGGCGGTGCTGCCATCGGAGAGAGATCGGGGGCTGACGAGGGTGTCAGCGCCGCTGGGGCGAGAGAATAAGGTCTCCCAGGTGTTGGGGAACCTATCCCCCAAGAGGACATCCCAGAGGCGGACCCTGCAGCAGACCTGCTGGCTGCCTTCCCTGCCTACCGGCCTGCCGACCCCGAGGAGATGGATGACTCGGACGCGGAGGCGGTCGAGGAGAGCCGGATAGCACGCCGAAGGGGGTGGAAGTGCATCCAGCGCTTCCTCAAGCGAGACCCATCGGAGTGGCTGGGGCGCATGGGGTCACTCCAAACCTGGCTGCGCTTCCTGTGTGCCGGGGGAGCTGATGCTCAACGCCTCCATCTGACGGTCCGTGATTTCATGGCCGAAAAGATGCGCGAGAGCCGCCGGCGTGCCGATGTCGCACAATGTCGGGACACGTCGGAGAGCACGCGGGCGCTCCTCGTGGCGGAGCAGGAAGTCCGGCGTCTCGAAAGGCAGGCGGCAGAGAAGGAGGCCTTCGTCGCAGCGTGTACTGAGCTTGTTGAGCAACTAGCAGCCCAGCTGGTTGACGCCCAGGTACAGCTGACGGAGGCGGGCCAACAGATGGTCACAATTCAAGTCGAGCGGGAGCGTGCACAGGCCAGAATCGACGAACAGCATGCTGCGACCGCCGACGAGGAGAGGGCACGCAGAGAGCGAGAAGCAGCTCTGGAGGCCGCCTGCCAAAGGGTAGCGGCATTAGAAAGACTTATTCAGCACGCTAATCCCTAGGGGCTTTGTTTTTGCCACTCCCAGAACATTTGCTTCCGCTACTTAATATTTTGATCCATTTGTATGAATCACCATATTTATCTGCATCTTTTGGCTTAACATGCTCAACCACAATCCATTGTCTCGCGGGTGCGTTAACCAAGCTTCAGGCATCCACAATTGGGCCTGGATTTCTAGAGAAAAGAGGGAGGTCATTCCTAGGAAAGGAGACCTCAAGCCTAATCAATGCATCATCCCCCCAACTTGTTCCGACACACGAGCGGGACAATGCTAGGGGCGTTGAGATTTTATCTGAACATAGGGAAATGAGAAAGGGTGAATCGCGTGTCCCGAATTCAGAAACCCACAACGGTTGGCCTTCCAGGAAATGCCCAAGACGGCAAGCGGACAATGGATCAATCGACCATACTACTGCGATAGATGGACCAAAGGTCATCATCCATATTACAGGAGGCGGATCACATTTCATCATCAATGCCGCTTTGGGGGTTCCTTCAGGCACAAGGGTGGAAATCCAGATCAACAGGGCATACGAAGCGTGGGGCGAAGTGACGATTTGTTCGGATAGAATCCAACGCTCTCAAAATTGCGCCACCGTGGGGAAAGCGTATTAGGCGGATGCACTAATCTGGCCGTGAATCACCCCAATTCTCAGACAGAACCTCTTTGACGAGGAAACTGTCGCTTCCCATCATTGCAATGGGGCATCCCGAGCTGGATCGGGGAAAATATCACAACTGCACCACTCTACCCGAAGTCAGGCCAGACGGCCGGCGACGAGGAGGGGCGGGACTTAGCGATCCCTGAGGCTGGACCCGAGTCGAAGTGCCCGGGCGTTCCTACATACTCCATCAGGCTGAAGATCAAGCCACACGTAGTTCTGAGAGTGCAGTTTAACGTCATGCAGGACGTAGAATCCCATTTGGGGAGATCTTAGTTTAGGGTCGTAGAGCTCGGACCATAGGGGTAGATCTTAGTTTAAGGTCTTAGAGCTCGGACCATAGGGGTAGATCTTAGTTTAAGGTCTTAGAGCTCGGACCATAGGGGTAGATCTTAGTTTAAGGTCTTAGAGCTCGGACCATAAGGGTAGATCTTAGTTTAAGGTCTTAGAGCTCGGACCATAAGGGTAGATCTTAGTTTAAGGTCTTAGAGCTCGGACCATAAGGGTAGATCTTAGTTTAAGGTCTTAGAGCTCGGACCATAGGGGTAGATCTTAGTTTAAGGTCTTAGAGCTCGGACCATAAGGGTAGATCTTAGTTTAAGGTCTTAGAGCTCGGACCATAAGGGTAGATCTTAGTTTAAGGTCTTAGAGCTCGGACCATAAGGGTAGATCTTAGTTTAAGGTCTTAGAGCTCGGACCATAAGGGTAGATCTTAGTTTAAGGTCTTAGAGCTCGGACCATAAGGGTAGATCTTAGTTTAAGGTCTTAGAGCTCGGACCATAAGGGTAGATCTTAGTTTAAGGTCTTAGAGCTCGGACCATAGGAACCTCAAAGTACGCCACATCGTGGTCCTATCCCCTGGATATGCGAAGATGCACTGAGGGATAGTGTCAAGAGTGTCGAGATTTCGCCTGGTCAGAATGGGGGGTGGAAAACGTAATGTGAATCATGCGGCCATTCACTCAAGGACCGGGGGCACCTGCGTAACGATATGGGAGTACTGCCGACCGTGGCGGAAAAGCAACATCAATATCGCACTAACCGTTGATGGAATGAGGCAGCAAACGAGCATCGACCGCTCAATCGCAGGATTCATATCGATTTGCTGCCCGAGGCCATTGGGGGCACCAGCCCGAGTCGGTGGGAGAGCACTGAGGCATTGTGTCCAAACCGTTCACGGGGGCTCCACCCATGGCATAGGCGATGGGTCCGAATGAAATGGAGCACGAATCCTGAAAATGGAAGGAACCTGACCAAGCTGAACCTGACCCTCCTGGAAATAAACCAGAGTACTCTTGACACCAGTGGACCACTGCAAGGGGTCGAGGGACACGCCTTGAGGGTGGCCTGAAGGCGGCAGATTCCCCAGAGACGGGGGGAATCTTTAAGAGGTGGGGGGCTGGACCCGGAGTTTCAAACATCCGGGCGTTCCTACGTATCCCATGAGGATGGGAATCAAGCCACACGTAGTTCTTGAAGCGCGGCGCAACACAATCGGGCACCAGCGCGGGGAAGGGTGCGGGTCTGACCCTCGCACATAGAAGAACCGGTATTTGATATTTCTTGTTTGTCCTTAAAGATGGATGGTTTTTTGTGCAGCGACATTCCTGTGATTAAGGAATCCATGGCATCGCCACAATAATCAAGCCATGAAAGGCATTGATGAATGGCGTGGTTATTAACCAGCGCCCAACGTGAGTGTCCCCTGAGGAGAACACCCCGATGCAGTGCTGTTTCTCATCGGGCGGCCAAGACGATCACAGTTTACGGTCGTGTGGTAGGACCAGACAACACAGCTTAAGGTCGTGTGGTTCGGACCATGGAGGAATCCGCTTATCGCGATACGGCGGACTCAGCGGAGGCGGGAACATACCCAGCCCTGCGGTCACGCACGATTCCAGGAGAAGGATCCTGGGATAGGGGCCTGCGTATGTCCATCACCCGAGGGGCAGAGATGCTAGCCTCCAGATATACTGGGCCCAGAACGCGATTGTCCGGGCGACTCCTTCCTCCTTATGGGGACGAGGGTCCAACTACACATGGCCCTTAGGGAGGACATCAGCATATATCCTTGGTGCTCAGATCGTGGGAGCCTCGACAGACACCATTACCCTGGTTGGCATGCCTAACGTGTAAAGGTGTACTGAAGGTCAGTATGAAGAGAGTGTCGAGATTCCACTACAACGCACAAAGGCGGAGTGTGATGAGGATCGCGCAACCAATGTTCGGAGCCTAAAAGAGCCGACATGGCGATCAAGGATGTCGCTGACCATATTCGCAACACAACATCCGATCGCGTCAGCCTAGAACGGGGCAAGAAAACGAGCATCAACCGCTCAAACGCAGGATTCATATCGATTTGCGGCCCAGGACCCGCCGGTAAATCGACCTGGAGCGGTAGGAGAGCACTGAGGCATCGTACCCAAACCGCTAACGAGGATCCCTTTGAGTGAAGGCTCGAACAAGAGGAAGTGCGCGGCCCGACAAGCAACAGAAGACTTGCCGGGATTGCATCTGACACTACGGGAAATAGACCAAAGTACCCAAAACGTGTTAACAGATTACCAGAAAGGGTCGGAGGACTCACCCCGAGAGCAACCAAAAGACAGCAGATCCCCGTGATCAACCAAGAGGCGGGGATGAACCTGAAACACAAGCGTCCAGGCGGTCCTACGTATCCCATAAGGATGGGAATCAAGCTGTACGTAGTTCTTGAGAGGCAGTTTAACGTCATGCAGGACGAAGAGGGTGTGAGGTAGTTCCACACACACGGGGGGAGGCGTACGGCACTGCCAGCAGGCCAACGTGAATGAGGACATAATCCCCCGCTCACGCCACACGCCTCGCACAAAAAGGAGGGGAACTGGGGCCAGAGGCCCAACGCGGGATAGAGATTCCCGAGAAATGGGGCTGGGCCTGAAACATGAATGTCCAGGCAGTCCTACGTATCCCATAAGGATGTGAATCAAGCCGCACGTAGTTCTTGAAGTGCAGTTTAACGTCATGCAGGACGAAAATAGAAAGAAAGGGGGGAGCAGAAGGCATCCCCAAACGTGGGGGGCGTGCAGTGTGGCGAGCAAACCGACGTGAATGAGGGCGTAGCCCCGCGTCCACACCATACGCCACATACCCAGAGGCAACTGGGCCAAGGGCCCGAGGTGGGATGGAAATTCCCGAAGGATGGGGCTGGGCCTGAAACATGAATGTTCAGGCGGTCCTACGTATCCCATAAGGATGGGAATCAAGCCGCACGTAGTTCTTGAGAGGCAGTTTAACGTCATGCAGGACGAATGCTGAACAGTTTAACGTCTTGTAGCTTGGACGTGGTACAGTTTAACGTCATGTTGGACGAAACACTTGGCAGTTTAACGTCTTGCAGCGCGGACGATGTGCTAGGCAGTTTAACGTCGTCCAGCTTGGACGTATGCAGTTTATCGTCGTGCAGGACGTATGCAGTTTAACGTCGTGCAGGACGTATGCAGTTTAACGTCGTGCAGGACGTATGCAGTTTAACGTCATGCGGGACGTATGCAGTTTAACGTCGTGCAGGACGTATGCAGTTTAACGTCGTGCGGGACGTATGCAGTTTAACGTCGTGCAGGACGTATGCAGTTTAACGTCGTGCGGGACGTATGCAGTTTAACGTCGTGCAGGACGTGTGCAGTTTAACGTCGTGCCGGACGTCTGCAGTTTAACGTCGTGCGGGACATATGCAGTTTAACGTCGTGCAGGACGTAGTACACTCAGACAAAGTACTGCTTGAGGAACCTAGCGTTGGTGGGAGGAGTGACACGCTCACCATCCATAGTTGCTAGGGAGTACGCGCCATTGGGATAGACCTTGTGGACGACAAGAGGTCCCTCCCACTTGGGCTCCAACTTGGGCGGCTTCCTGCCGGGGATCATTGGCGCTCTTAGGGCTAGCACTAGGTCACCCTGGAAGAAGGAGCGGAGGCGAACCTTCTTATTGAAAGCTCGAGCCATTCTGCTTTGACGCCTCTCCAAGTTGTGCAAGGCGCGAAGTCTATTCTCATCCAGTGCTTCCAACTCGACTAGACGGGCTTCAGCAGCTCTGTCCGGCACTTGCTGGTCGTAGACCGCAGTGCGCAAGGACGGTAACTGGATCTCGATGGGCAGGACGGCCTCAGCTCCATACACCAGGGAATAAGGGGTCATCTGGGTGGAATTGCGAGTCGTCGTCCGATAAGCCCAGAGGGCGTTGGGGAGCTTGTCCGGCCAACTCTTCTTGTTCTGACCAACCATCTTTTGCAGAATGTTAGAGAGGGTTTTGTTAAACGCCTCGATCTGTCCATTCGCCTGCGCATGATAGCGAGATGTATGGTTCGAGCGAATGTTATACTGGGCGTACAACCTCTTCAACTCGGCTGCTCGGAAATTGGCTCTGTTATCCGTGAGGATAGCGTGAGGCACCCCAAATCGATGAATGATGTTGGAGGTCACGAAGTCAGCGATCGAACAGGATTTGACCTCTCTAAGCGGAATCGCCTCTGCCCATTTGGAAAAGAAGTCCGTGGCGGTCAGAATGAACCGGCACTGGCGAGCCGTCGCCGGCGGGTAGGGTCCCACAACGTCCATCCCCCAGACTGCAAAGGGGCAAGAATACCTGGTGGTATGGAGAAGCTCCGGCGGCCGATGCACAAAGTTCGCATGAACCTGGCACGCATGGCACCTCCTGGCATACTCGATGCAGTCATGGATCATGGAGGGCCAGAAGTATCCCAACATCCGAATCTGGTGGGACAGCTTCGGCCCAGTCTGATGGGCACCGCATGAACCAGCATGAACCTCTCGCATGACTCGTGGGATCTCAACTCCCTGAAGGCAACGGAGGAGAACACCATCAAATCCGCGTCTATAGAGGATCTGCTCCAGGCCGGGACTGCTCTGGAGGACAAACTGCGATGCGCGGCGTCGAACTCGCTCGCGCTCGGCCCGATCCGGCGGGAGAATGCCATGTTGGAGGTACTCGACCAAAGGCGTCCTCCAATCAGGGGCTGGTTCGACTGCCATATCTGGGGTACTCGGGGCTCCGGGCACATGGGCAACCGTGGTGAGATTACTTACCGACGGGTCGTGATCTCCCTCCGGGACAATGGGAGCGATGAGCCTGCGGCGCGTCACGCGGACGGTCAGGCTATCCTATTCAGGCTCCGCAAGTGACGCAGCCAGGCTGGCCAAAGCATCTGCTCGACCGTTCTGCGACCGGGGAATGTGGACAATTTCTGGCCGAGAAGGGAACCGGGCCATCAGAAGGAGGGTGCACTCCAGTAATGGAACAAGTTCCGGCTTCCTGACAACATAGTCGCCATTGATCTGCTTAACGACCAGCTCGGAATCCCCTTTCACGCACAGATGGGGCACGTCGATCTCGAGAGCTAACTCGAGGCCGGTGATGAGGGAATGGTATTCCGCCTCATTGTTGGTACAGCCCTCTGACAACAGGAAAGAGTATGGCAGTACGGCCTGCTCCGGGGTAATGAAGACGATACCCAATCCCACTCTGTTGAGCCTAGGATTATCGAGTCTTCTACCGGTGGGGCTCCGGGAGGCACCGTCAAAGTGCATCTGCCAGCATGGACCGGCTCGATCGACCGAGAGGATGGCCTCATCAGGAAAGCCTAGATCCAGCGGCTGATCCGCGGAGGTTGGGTGAGCAGCCAGAAAGTCTGCCAATGCTTTCCCTTTGATGGCCTTCTGAGACACATACCTGATGTCGAACTGCTCGAGAATCACAGCCCACCGTGCTAGATGGCCAGTCAATATAGGCCGGCTCAGGATATATTTCAACGGGTCTACCCGAGAGACCAACTGTACCTCATGGTGCTGCAAGTAGTGCCGTAATTTCTGTACGGAAAATACGAGCGCCAGGCAGCTCTTCTCGATGGTTGAATACCTAACTTCCGCATCGAGGAGCATGCGACTGAGGTAATAGAGGCTATTCTCTGTTCCCTCGTTGTTCTTCTGGGCGAGAAGGGCACCCAGGGACCATTCCAGGGCGGTCACATAGAGGACCAGCGGCTTCCCGGATACAGGCGGCATCAGAACCGGAGGTTGCAGCAGGTACTGCTTGATTTCCTCGAAAGCGGTCTGACACTCTTTATCCCATACATAGGTGGCACCTTTCTTCATGAGCCGAGAAAAGGGCTTACACTTGCCGGCCAGATTCGCGATGAATCGGCGTATATAGGCTAAGTGGCCTTGGAACCCTTGCAGTTCCCGGATGTTACCTGGGGGAGGCATCTGGCTAATCGCCCTGATCTTCTCCGGGTCGATCTCAATACCCCGGTATCTTACCACAAATCCAAGGAACTTTCCGGAGGTGACCCCGAAGGCACACTTCAACGGGTTCATCTTCAGGCAGCGAGACCGGAGGAAGCCGAAAACTTTCCCAAGATCTTTGAGATGGTCCTGACGCTGGCGCGATTTGACTACCAAGTCGTCGACGTAGCATTCCACCAGTGTGCCGAGGATTGGCTTGAATATGCGGTGCATCGCCCGTTGATAGGTGGCACCTGCATTCTTCAGGCCGAAAGGCATGACCTGGTAACAAAAGGTACCTTGGGGGGCCCTGAAGGCAGTGAACTCCTCATCCTCAGGGGCCATCCGGATTTGGTTGTATCCGGAGTATCCATCCATAAAGGAGAGGGCTTGGAACCCTGCCGTGGCGTCAATCAACAGCTCGGTCACTGGAAGGGGAAAATCATCCTTTGGACAGTGGCGGTTGAGATCGCGGAAGTCGATGCAGACTCTGATCTGCCCGTTCTTCTTCCTGACCGGCACAATGTTGGCCAGCCATTTGGGGTACTGAACTTCCCTCACGAAGTTGGCTTTGATAAGCTTGTCAACTTCGGCCTCAACCATGGCACCGTGAAATGGGTGCATCTTCCTGGGAGGCTGCTTGAACCCGCGATGGTTCGCCGGGAGACCAAGGCGGTGGACGGCTACCTGAGGATCTAGCCCCGGCATCTCGTCATAGCCCCAAGCGAACACATCACGGTGCTGCCTGAGAAAGTCCACGTACTGCTGCCGCTCCTCAGAGGGCATGGCGGCACTGACCAATGTGGGTCTTGGATCTGCCTCGGTTCCAAGGTTCACTTGTACCAACTCATCGACCGTGGCAGGGACGCCCTCCTCAAAGGCTGGGGGTGCATCTTCCACGCCCTCTCCACTCGGGGAGGGATCGTCCACGGGAGAGACTGCGTTGGCAACTGCATTGGGGCTACCAGATCCTGCTGGGCCGCTGGTGCTGGCATGGGCGGTTGCGGTCATCTCATCAGGAGACTCACAAGCCGTCGAGACCATGGCTACGTCCAACCGATGGATCGGGAGGACGTAAGCGTCATCCAAACTTGCCCAGGGATCACTTGCAACAGCGACAGGCTCGACCTCACCTGCCAGGATCTGCTTATCCTTTCTCTTGTAATAGTCCGCGTCCAGATAGCGGGCTTCACATGAGGCAAAAGGAGAGGCATCTCCCTGAAGCACGCCTACTCGACCATTAAGGGAGTATTTGAGGCATTGGTGGTATGACGAGGGAACTGCCGCATGAAGGTGGAGCCATAGCCTGCCCATCAATGCGTTATATGCAGTGTCCTGAGAGACCACCATGAATTCGGTGTTGGCAACCAAGTCACCGAACTGGGTCTTCAAACGTATCTTGCCGACCGGAGTTTGCTCGGTGCGGTCGTACCCCTGGATCCTGAGGTCGGAGGGGATCAAGTCATCCTCAGACAACCCCAATCTCCGGAGCGTCCGAGTTGGAATCAGGTTAATCCCGGACCCCGTGTCGACAAGACAACGTCGGACTTCAAGGCCATTGAACTGGCCGGTAACATACAGCGGACGAATGTGCCCCTGTATAGGAGGGTCTTCATCCTTACCAGAGAACGAGATAACTGCCTGGAATTCGGCATCCTCAATCGTTTCGGCGTGAAAGGCCTCTGCAGCCGCAATCTCTGTCTCAAACTGGAGGGGGCTCTTCAGGGCTTCAGCGAGTGCCTCGCGCATCTCAGATGACATGCGCAGAGCCTCAAGGATGGAGAGTCTCGCTGGGATGTCGGCCAAGTGCTTCAGGACATCATACTTTTTGGCCAAGCGCGAGCCCCTAGTTGCATGAGGTTGCTCTGCGGTTGGAAGCATGACGGGCCTTGCCGGTTGGGCCGGCGGCCGACTGGTGCTTGGCGCATCTCGCTGTTCATTGGTTGAAGCCCGGGAATTAGTCACCGTACTGTGGTCAGGAGGCCGGGATAGACTCGTGGCAGGGCGGAGCTGATCACGACGCGGCTGTGGCGGTTCTGCCTGGTCCCACACCACAAACAGTGGCGGAGGCGAATCCGTCATCCCCGGATGGGGGGGCCGCGCACACTGATCTCGGTTTTGAGCCTACTGCCTAGTCTCAGTGGCGTGCACGGCCTGGCTGGAGGTACCAACTGCTGTGCCCCGGCGACTCCTGTTGTTGCGGCTCTTCCGACGGTGGCGACGACCAGGGACACTAGGGAGGTCCACCTGGTGTTCTTCAACGTCGGGAACCGAAAAGGGATTTACCAGCTCGACGGTATTAACCGAAGCGTACCCAACACTGTAATCGGACGAATCATTCACCACTGGGTGGATCCGAGGAGGGATCCCCGTCTCCGGGGGCATGAAATCGCCGAGAGTGCGGGATAGCGGCGGAACTGGCGGGGCGCGCTCTCCCTTCTTGCGCCGCCGCCGTTTGGTCTTCTTGGAAGAGGCAGGCTGGGATGACGGTGCCGAAGCAGCACCCACGGATTCTGGGGGCTCGGGCTGATTCAAGCGCGCACGGATGATTCCATGGGCGCGAACGATCGTCTTGCGGGCCATCCAGTTTTCATACTTCTGGGACCCGCGGTCGGAGACCAGATGCCATTCGTCCTCATTGCCGCTATCGTCATCTGATCCCACGAACACGCCCGCCACTTGTGCCGGAGCTGGGCCCAACCTGATTACATTGTTGTTAATCTGGTCTTGGAGCCAATCCTTAAACACATAGCACCACTGGATGGTGTGTCCCAGGGCCCGATGGTAAGGGCAGCAGCGGGGATTATCCGTGAGATGTGCCTCCTCTGGCCTCCAACACTCAGGCAGTCGCACAATCCTCTGCTCCAAGGCGCTCCGGAAATAACTGGGGACCTGATCCTCGTGAAATGAGCACGTCAGGTATCGCGGGCCCCTGGGAGCGTGGTCTTGATGAGGGGCTGGAGGGTCCTGCCGAGGAGGTGGACCCTGATTATCTCGCCTGGGTTGCGGCGGTACATTACGTGGAGGGGCCGGCCGGTTCTGAGGCTGCCGCTGCTGGGCCGGGAACTGAGCCCGTGGAGGCGGATTCCTGTGAGGCTGTGGAGCTGGTCTCGTCGGCAGCAGCTCCAACGGCCTGGGGGCCTCTATCTGGGCAACAGCAGCGGGCTCAGCCCTGCTGGCTCTCCTTGCAGGAATCATAGGAGGCAGCGGGTGTGCCTGGATGGCCTGTTGCAGGGCTTCCTCAAGACGTTGAGCTTTGTCTGAGAAGTCCCTGAACCCTCCGGGGTAATTCTGAGTGATCAAGGAAGGGACCAGCTCGGTCTTGACGTTCCCGACGCACATTGTCAGCAACTGCTCCTGAGTCAATGGCATGTCAAGGGAATACGTGAGACCCTTCCATCGGGCGATGAAGTCCGCGACTCGCTCATCAGGCCTCTGCTTGCACTTGAAGAGGTCTGCGATACTCGTCTTCCGGGTCGTGGAACTGAACTGGTAGAGGAACTGTCTACGAAGGTCCTCCCAGCTAGTTATCGACCCAACGGGGAGCTGGCTGTACCAGACAAATGCTGGCCCTTCCAGCGTCTGGACAAAGCAGCGAATCTTAGCGGCCTCTTGCTGCGCCGGAGTCCCCAACATAGGCCCGCACCTCGAGTTGAAATGGGCCAAATGTTGTGGCGGATCTCTAGTCCCGTTGAAGGGGGCGAAAGTGGGATTCCCGAATCCCGGAGGCGCCGGCATGTCATCCACCCATGCTGGGTATGGCTTGCCGTCCAGTGGGATCGCCACTTGCCGAGTCTCCAAGGCTTCCAAGCGGGCGATGAGTGCCGCCATCGGATCGTCCGGACATGGGTTCCAGTCCTGGCGAGGATCTCTTACCATGAGCGCATTGCATGGCCCTTCAATCGGGTTGTCGACCGGGTCGTCGAACTCGGCAGCTCGTGGGATGGCGGGCGGAGCGGCCCTTGGGGCAGCGGGAGGAATCCGAGCGGGGTCTCTCAGGTAGTCACGCCGCTCGGGAGGGTGTGGTGAAACATACCGCGCCCTCTTTCCATAGGCGATGGCCTCTCTCCTGTCGGCGAACACGGCATAATCACGGCTGCCTGGGAGAGCCTCATCGAGGGGTGGTTGCTCCTGTCCCTGCTGTCCTGGCTTAGGATCACCGTAGTCAGGCCGCCGGTCTGCAGTGCGCTCGGCGAGGAGCTGGTCAACCAGCTTCTTCTGCTCGGCGAGCTGTTGACGTAGCGTAGCCTTCTCGGGATCCTCGTCTTCCCTCTGCATGGAGGTGGATGGGTCGGCGGGCTTTATAACCCCGTCGTGCTCTTTACCTTTGCTGACATTTCGGCTCAACGTCAGCGCTTCAGTGGGTGCGGGGAGTCCCAGGAGGTTCCTCTGATGACGAGTAACTCTCACCGATGGATCCAACGATGGCTTGTCTTCGGGGGAAGAGCCCCCGTCGGGAAGTTCCAAGTCGTTCCCCTCTCCCGACAGGTCAGCCATATTGACCGTTTCCGTCCCTGGGGATATACCCTCAGGGCCACCCAGTATATCGGGCTGTCGGCGAATCGCACTGAAGCGTAGGGCAGCGTACTGCCCCCATCCACGGATATACACGTGGGGAGTGGCTTCCTCGATAACCTTGCGGAGTACTTGAAAACACTCAACGCATCGTTGTTGGAGGGCCTCGTGGTGCCCAAATGACCCGGGGTGCCGAACCGCGGGGAGCGTGGCCAAGTCAATTTGACGGCACTGCTCACCAATATCCTCCAGGTGCACTTGACTCCCGGGATATGGCATTTGTAAGCGGTGAAGACGGGAGTGAGTCTCCCGGAGAGTTCGGCGGAAGCATTCGAACTCATCTGGGGTGAGCGATTCGGGTGCATCAAAGTCCAGTCCTGCGACTGGCCAAAACTTCTCAGGGAAGTGGCCCTCTGCAAGGACGGTCCAGAAGCTCCACGACTCAAACTCGGGACTCAGGTCTCCTCGGTCCTCTTCAACAACTGGGAATGGACGGGGAACCGGCAGTGGTGCCGAGGCGGGCCGCCGGGCCAACGGGCTGGCCGGCGGTGAATACGGTGAGCAGGCCGATTGGCCTCCATATCCCGGGCCGCCCTCTGAGGGTAGCGGTGCCCCAGCTACCACATCACAATAGGACGGGCCGGCGAGCGGACATCCTGCCGTAGCGTCGGTGCTCGCCGAGGGTGCACTAGATCGTGGTTCGACCGTCGGTCCCCAGAAAAAGTATCTGGGTACTCCGATCGAGGCAGAAGGCGCTTCCAGAGGGGCCGGTACCAACCGAAAGCTTGATCCTTGGGGGTCTACCAGGCCCTCGCTACTCCGGATATACCTTCGTAGAGAAGCGGGGATCCTATCGATCTCGCTCTCGGGAAGTACGAGGCTGACGTGCCGCATTCCTACCCCTGCCCCTGATTGGCGGGATTGGGGAGAGGGCTCTGTCGCCGAATCATACTCCGCTTCTGTATCAGAGAAACGAACCGGTCGGATCTCTGTCCGGAATTCTGTAACATTCTTCCCTCGGCGTCGACGCCTCGCCCTCCTGCCCCTGGGCGGTTCTTCGGGGCATGGCTGATCTCTATCCTGGCGTCCTCCGGCCGCACTGGTGCTGGGGCCAAGAGGACTGGAAACCAAGGTGCGAGGGGCACCGGGACAGATATCAAAGGGGACGCGGGGAGAGATGATTCCGGGAAGGCCTCCGGGCAGGCCTCCGGGCCGGGATCGGGAGGCGGGATGACCCATGCCTCTTGGATCGGCCACACGGAGTAGACCCTGTTGGTGAATAGTGCTACCGCGAGGTGGTCCGCGGTGGCTATTGTCTGTACCAGCAACCGGTAGAGTCAACCCAACCTGCCTTTGGGGCGGTCGGGGCCTCGATCCAGGTCGGGCATAGACGTGCCCCCGCTCAGGATGCGCAGGGGCCTGGTGACTGGAGCCAGCAGTGGCTTGAGCCAACGCGGCCGCTGTTGCTAGGGCCCCAAGGTGGGCATCCTCTTCCGCTCGAGCCCGACGTTGGTGTCGGGACAGACGAGTCGGGATGAGCGGAGCGGGCAGGTGGAGAGCCCGTTCCTCGACTTGAGGGGCCTGGCGGCGATGTCGCCGTGGCCTGACAGGAGCCCTTATCGCGGATCCCTGGAGCGAATCTTGGATAGGGTAGTCCCGGGCATCTTCCACCTCATACGCATAGGGGAAGGAACTGTCGGAGCGTTCCGGGGATAAACTCCCGAAACGGTTGGACATCGAGGTAGGCAGTGGTGCCTCCCAGCGCGGCCCTCTGGGGCGGCGTTGGTGGCGAGGTGCAGCTTCCTCGAGGTCTAGGCGAGCCATGTCCCTGGTGGGGATGACTCCCTCTTCCTCATATCTCCACACCAAGTTGTTGATCACCCTTCTTTGGATGACCTCCGAGGGGGAGAGAGGGCGTGGTTGCCCCGCAGCTGCGGCTGCTGGGACGGCTGTGGAACGGGCGGGACCGCGCGGAGTAGCCGCGTCGGTGTTTCCCCTACCCCTGCGCCAGTGGGCGGGTGGCGATCGGGCACTGGATTGGGCGACTCGACTTCTGAAAGCAGGGAGAAAAACCCATTAATACTGACAAGAAAAGGAATCGACAACCAACCATTAGTGCCACGACGCCTCCCATGGGGGGAACCCAGGCCCTCGACGTCGTGAGACGGAGTGCCCGATTTCCCTTCCCCAGCCCCTGGCGGGTTCCGGGCCCCGGTGCTGAATGCTCGGTCGAGCAGCATGCTGGTCTTCCAACACCTTTGAAAGCTATCAGTCTTCGTATTGAGGAGAAGAGATTCATGTCGGGTTCACCATTTTTTTGTTCCGGTGCGGATGTGCGTCGGGTTACGCTGTTCCGCCAGGACGCGTTCGCGCGTGCACCCGTCGACCCGAGGGGATGGGCGCGCGGCTTGTGGCCCCGCAGTCCCACTTTCCAAAGGCGGGTGGCATCCGTCCCTTATTCAGGGGCGTCTACTCCTTGATCGAAACCGGGATGATGGGACGTCAGCTCCTCCTTCCGTGGACGTCTCCTCGGAACTCGTCGCCTAATCCGGGTCTCCCTCATAGATTTAAGAATGTTCGTGAATCTCGTTCCCAGCGCCATATCTGCATGGACACCGGTTAATTACGATGCTTCCGCCCGGACGTTCCAAGGAGTCTGGTCGGGGCAGCAACCTGCGGTGAGGAGAACGGGTGGCTCCGGGTGTTGGGGGCGTGTCTTAGCACTGCGACTCTGCATGTCTGCCTTCCGTCCCTAATAGGACTTCTCGAAGGCATGACGGCCTGAGGCATCCTGCGCTGGGCGCGGGTAACTGTGTTACCTGAGGTTTTCCTCAGCTTCCCATGTTTAACACGGGGTATGCCGCGAGTTTAACGTCCAGCGGGGACGGCATCGGACTGATCAACACGAAGAGTGGATCAGATGACAGAACCCCTTACGGGGAACCTCCGACGCTGGGGCCAGCACATGGGCGGCTTCCCGAGTGAAGTGGAGTGGAATGAAGTGGCGTGACCCCACCGGGATGTGGCGGCCCGGGTAAGGATCAGGATGGATGATGGAGTGAAGAGATTTGACCCCGTAGGGGCTTCCTATGTACCGCGCGTTAGCGCGGATCAAAGTCAGCGTAGTTCGGATATAGAGTTTAACGTCATGCTGGACGTTGGCAAGCCGACTCACGAAGAGATCGAGGCCGCCGGGCGGAGCATTGAACCGAACCACCTCGCACAGAGGGGGATGGAACGGCCGGGTGAATCACAGTTTTACGTCATGCTGGACGTTGGCTAGCCGACTCACAGGGAGATCGAGGCCGCCTGAAGAAGGATTGAACCGAACCACCTCGCACAGAGGGGAATGGAACGGCCAGGTGAATCACAGTTTTACGTCATGCTGGACGTTTAAGGGAGAAATAGGAAAAGGCAGTGGGGGAGCACAATGGAGATACACACGTGCAGTCGCCCACAAGAGCGGATTCATAGGTGAATCGACGCGAATGTGAACCCGGGAGGGGTCCACGGATGGACGAACCGACGTAAATACGACCGGGACGACCAGGTGGTGGGCTTGAACCTCGGAGAGGCTTCCTACGTACCCTGTTTAGAAGACAGGGATCAAAGTCCACGTAGTTCGTTCTGCTTGTAACACTCTACCCCTGTGGGCGAAGGCCACTCCAATCCCGACATCCCTGCAGAGACGAGCAGGTGGGGGCCACATCCAAACCGGGAGGACCCTGCGTGCGAGGCACGGGATCGGGTGATGCGGATGGTTTAACGTCTTGCCGGACGAAGTACAGTTTAACGTCGTGTGTTGAGGACGAAGCGGACGGTTTAACGTCTTGCCGGACGAAGTACAGTTTAACGTCGTGTGTTGAGGACGAAGCGAACGGTTTAACGTCTTGCCGGACAAAGTACAGTTTAACGTCGTGTGTTGAGGACGAAGATGCTTGGCAGTTTAACGTCTTGCAGCTCGGACGATGGGGGCTAGGCAGTTTAACGTCATGCAGCTTGGACGTATTACAGTTTAACGTCATGCTGGACGGATGCAGTTTAACGTCATGCGGGACGAAGTACAGTTTAACGTCATGTTGGACGGATGCGAGCCGACTCACGAGGAGGTCGAGGCTGTCGGTGGGTCCGTGTCACTTCGCATGAGCCTGGAGGACCGTACGGGAAGACAACGCACTGCGCGGGCACCCGGGATGAAGATCATCGGGTACCACGCAGGCGGGTACCCTCAGGGGGTCAAAGGGGGCGACCCTGGCGGTTTGCGCGCAAAAAAGGTGCTTTGCGCGCAAAACAGCGGGTCGGCGCGCAAAATGGCGGGCTGGCGCGCAATCGGGCCAGCCCTTTGCGCGCGAATGATAGAGATTGCGCACACCGGGCTTCGGATAGCGCACGGGGGCAACGGCTCATTCTTTAATGAATGGCCACTTTTAAAATGTGGGGTGCGCGCAATCGGGCTGGATTGCGCGCACCCGGGGGCAATTGCGCGCAAGAGGCTTCTTTTGCGCGCAAATGCCTTTGAGTGAAGGGTTATTCAAAGGAAATGAACCAAAGGGATTACGCGTGAAGGCGAACCCCGAGGATTTCTTGCGCGAAAGAAAGGAGGTTACCTGAAGATCGGCATTGCGCGCGGAAGGGGTTGGGTTGCGCGAACGAGCGACGCTTCGGATTCCGGCAACCTTCAAAACGTCGGGGGTCGCCTTATATTTATAGGCCACCCCGGGCGCGGAATTCCCTTCGCGGGCGCGGAATTCGCTTCGCGGGTGCGGAATTCCCTTCGCGGGCGCAGAATCCGGACCCGGCGCGCAAGGGAGTCGCGGGAGCTCGGGGCGCGAAAAATTGCGCGCCGGCCCTGCGGATTGCGCGCATCCCGGGAGGATTGCGCGCCGCGACTCAACTTTGCGCGCGGGACTCTAAAATTCCGCACAATACCTCCGGGCCCTCCGGAACAGGCTTCCGACTCCAAATATCACTTCGCTTTCCGCATCCGGAACTTCGTTTGGGGATCAACGGACTTTTCTGGCGTCTACACTCCCATCATTGAGTGTAAAATCCTAAAAAGCTTCATGTCATGGTCAACCCCATAAACCTCTCGAAATATGAGATATAATGTTACATTATGATGTAGCCTTCACCCAAATCATCAGCATAAAAGTCTTGGGTAGGAACCCAACATATGAGGCTCTCCATCCCAGATGGTGAAATCCCTAAGATCCCCAAATCCCACTATAGGTACATGCAGGTGGAAGAAGAATCTTCCCCTTTATAGTTTCTCATGGTGCAACCATCTCTATCATCATCAATTTCCCTCTCCACCTCTACCTAAAATCATGGGTAATTATTCCTCAATGGGATAGATGATGAGTATGCAATTGACCTGGAAACGACTGTCTTCTCCCTCACACATGAGGTTGTGGTGAACACCCTGATCTATAAGGATGTGATGATGCATCTGGAACATCCCCCAAGTGACGTTTTGGAGTACAGTGAATATATGACTCATGTATTTACTCCTAACTTACCACATTTCCAATGCATTGATCTTTGTTAGTTCCAAATTCTATTTCTAATCCCGCACAGATCAAAACCTGGGCTAACTAAGAGATGTTCCATGCCTCCTAGAATGAAATCATATGGTAGACTCTAGCTGGTGGTCAATTTTAATTAGTTTTTTGGATTAAATTACTTCAAAATTTGATACCTGGGAGTCCCTCACTGAGGACCAGGTCAAATCATTTGGAGGGACCATCTAGACGATGCTTCCTCACCTTCTTGACTTCCAGTATTTCTATCTTTCACGTTTGGATCACATTAATGAAATTGATCAGTTTTGATCAATGGTTGAGTTAGAAGAACTCCCCATGGATTATCACCCTATGTCACCCTAGCTACCATAAGTCCCTCTAATAGGGATGTGTCATGATCCCCATAGTTCTACATTAGATCATAGAGGAGACATCTCCAAATTTGAATATTAGGGGTGGTGTCAGTATGATGATCTCCAATTTATCCCTTCCCTATGATATCCTAACCTAGCCTTCAACAATAAAGATTCCCCTCCAGGAATCTCTATGGTAAACATGGTCATCCACAACCTTCTGTAAAACTAGAAGGACATGGTATCTGATGCTGATCATGATGAAAGAAACTTACCTCCTCGGGTAACATAGTATCAAACAAAACCATAAACATGTGTCTACACATTCCTATAAAGGAATACACACATTCATGGTGATCCCTCTACATCCTGGCCCACTGGTTGAAACACTAAAAAGGGAAAAGGGGCATATCAAACTCTATGATTCGACTGATGTATTGTAGAATAAAGATATCGACCCCAAGTACACTCCCTACTATAATAGTTCAAAAATCAGAAGGGGATCATCTATGAGCTCCATGATGTGTTGCACATGGATTACAGTGTTTCCCAACAAGATATCATTCCTCCTCCACTGGGGTAATGTTATGTCCTCCTTGTCAAGTTATACCTAGTTGAGTTGGTTGATTCGATACATACCAATAGGTTATGAGTATAATTGTATGGAAATAGATCGTGATATAAGTCCCCATACCCAAAGAAGTAGTGAAACCATCCTCTTAGGGATCTAGGTTATGCCACTCTATTGGGTTACAGAAGCTGCTTATCGAGTTGATGACCTTGTTAACGTGTTGGGGGTATGAGATCCTTGTCATGATAAGTACCCTAACCAAGATGATTTGATAGTTTCTCTCACCACTCTCCTTGAGGAATTTGAAACAATATAGGCCTTGATCCCACCTTATGGGTATCCATGCCTAGTAAGGGTGGATGACATGCGAGCACCCCTAATATTTCAGAAACCCAAACTTTAACTCATTTAATGGCATATGTGACTTGTTTAAGCATTTTTTCTACTTCATCATTTAGTATTGGACCATGTTTGAGAACCCAAACCTATAGGATACATCCATGATCTCATGTATAATTTAGAAATTGAATGTACCTTTGTTTGTCGAGGTCATCCCGTTTTCCATTGGATCCATCACTAGTTTGGAAAATCATCAAAGGACATTGCTCTACTAGTTAATCTCAACCACACAAAATACAAGAATATTTTACCTCGTCAAGTGAAAATATAATCCTAGTGATCATGTCACCGAAATCATTACATGGTGGAAGGGGATAATTTAATCACTTGATAAGCTATTGAATCAAGAGAAACTACTGATGATGTGCCTAGGGAATGTCAAGAAAGAGTTGGTCCCTACCCTTATCACTCAGAACATCCCATGTGGGTTCGAGGATTACACTGACAAGACGTAGTGTCTAGAGGAATCATTGTAGTAGGATATGAAAGTGTTTCAATGTTCTCTTCCAGTTCCCACAAGAATATCCAATGAAGCAGAATATAGTGTCGCCATAAATTTAGAAGCCCCTGAACCACTAGAACAGTTTTCCCTTTTTTCATGAGAATCCTCATAGAGTTTAGTAGCCACATCAAGCTCATCTTATCCTACTATAGAGTTGAAGGCACTACCTCACAAATTTCTACCTCTTATGTGAGTGTATGTGGATGAATACACTAATCAGATCTTGGTTCCTTGAGTTCCCTTTCAGGATAGGGTAAACGAAACCACTTTTTCTAAAGATTCATATGTTCCTATATATTTCTTTGACACCCTATAGTAGTGTATTATGATGTTTCTAGAGTGAATAAACCCCCATTAAGTGTCACGTATTGATCTTCCTAGTGATTATCCTTAAAACATGATCCTTTGAAAAAAAATGAATCAATGCTATGTGATTAAGGATTAGAACCAAGAAAAAGTTGATAATGTTCTATTCAAGCTAGGTAATGTCCTGGCACAAGATTTACATATTTCCTCCAAGAATAATAGTGATAGTGAATATGAATGGTAGAAGGTTTCTAATCACAGAACATGGTAGTATGACAGCCGATTGGACTGTAGAGTAGTCACTCATGACCATGGAGTCAACTGTGACCGCTTAGGCCAGCACAAACCATATGAAAACATTTGAACCACATATGTAATATTCATCAACATACATATCAGGACTTCTTAAGTCACAAATGTGTTGGCACCAATGGCACCATGAATATTAAATTCCCTCACCAGTGCTAAAGGTATCTCATACTCTTGGTGAATTATTGTATCCAAATGTAGGAATCTCCCCCATGGTCTTCTCAGCATTTGAATACTCCTCTAAATTTTTGTAGGAGGATGCCTCTATAAACACCGTTGAGTTAGTGGATTCATGCATGGACCCCAATGGTGAGGAACACAATAAGAACGTCCAAAATTTCTCTAGATGAAGCCAATGGAGGGGAGCTTGAGGAAATTCACACCACAAGAATATAAACTCCCATACCTCAAACTAGGATATTCATGATAATGAAACCATGAAAGATGCTTTACACAAAGCTCAATATGTGGATTTTTCCAAACCATCTCCATCTGATACTCTTCTATAGTTTCCCATGGTAACCAACAGGCAAGAACATCTATAGGTGCATCATGATCGGTTGTGTCTAGCTAAAGGGAGTCCTCAAATAGACAATAGTTATTTGATAATGATTCTGGGTGATTTAGCTTATGAGAAGCATGATATTACAAGAACTATCCATAACCTTGGGATACAATCCATATCAACATTTTTACCCCCAACCAAAGAGAGACCCATACAGGTAGAAATTCACATTTGGTGTGGAAGTATGACATGTTGAAGAAACTCATTAGAATACCTAAAAGGATCTCAATTCTTATGGACCTCTTCTTTTCTAAGTAATTGAGTGAGGCCCATAAAGAATCCTTGAATAAACCATTCTAGTATAAATTAAACATAGAATTTGAAGAATCCTGCATTACATAGTTGGTAGGGAAAAATATAGAAGTTTTCATTCTGTTATACAGGGAGGATGAAGGTGCTCTCATTCAGGGGAACATTCAGCCATCGTACATAAACTTCCATTTTAATGGTGTACAGATTCACCACTTTCTCATCAACATAGGTTCTGGGATTAATCCCATAATGACCTGGATGTTCTGCATATTGGGTTTGACCAAATATGACATGACCCCCTCTAATCTAATGATTTAGGGGTATGAAAAGACTGAGCAGAGATCATGTGGTATTATATATTTGATAACCGAGTTTGGTGGCTTGCTAGAAAGTTATGAATTCATGGTTATCTTCTAGGATACCACCTATAACATGTTTCTAGGTAGGACCTCATATCATCTCTATACAACAGTTACATCTAAGTATCACTAGTCCCTCATGTACCATATTAATGTTTGAGTTGGGGTGCCTCAAGGTGATGTGTATCCTTTTCATTCATGTGAATACCTCTACCTTGATGTTGGATATTATGAGATCAAGGTAATGAATTTTCAGACCCATGATTTTCATCATGTAATTATCATAGCTAGTCTATGGACAGACATGGAAGATTCCTTCGTTTACTTATTCATCATTTGGAACCCACACCACCATTTATAGGGAATTTTTTATTGTCTATTATAGGAGGGGACAATGATTCCCCCAATTGAAGTGACGTTGTATTATTACCTTGTACTCATTCCCAGGACAAACCGGGGTGGTACCAAAATCCCCTACCACTATAGTGCCTCGAGATTCCCTCACCATGGCCATGATTTTGTGTTATTATAACTTGTTTTGTAGAGAAGGGTTGAATCTCCATAAGCTGAATCACCACCATTGCTTTAATATCAAGCATGGACCCCACAGTAAAAGTCTTGATGGGACTAGATCAAGAGCATATGATGCCATGGTTTCTATAGAGTATAATCCCCTAACTATATATTCTGTATTTTCCATATGTAGGAAACCAAGATCTCCTAGATCAAATGTCCTAATTGAAACTAATCTAAATAATTCTCTTATTTTATATGATGAATAGTATTTTAAATATTCACTTGCTACATTTGAAGTTGATCTCTCTACAATTATTGATTGATTTTTTTGGGTGAGACTCAGCATTGGGGAAGATTGAAGGCCCATGTATATCAGTTAATTCATGCCTTCATAAGAGAATAAAAAATTTGCGGCTTTCACCATCATCATCATCATCATGGAGATTTTTATTATTATAAAGGAATGAAAACAAATGAAGACCACCAACCACAGCATCACGACAAAGAAGGCCAGAAAAATGAAGGCTAATGGAATCCCATTTAGCAAAATTCAACCCCTTGGGTTTCAAGGTGTGCATATTGTGATGGAATATAGGGTTATAGACAAGGACATAAATAGACACAAGGTAGACTGTAAGTTGGTTCTCCTCACACCGATAGTGAAAAATTTTGGTGTTGTTGTTGGGAATTCCTCTTCAATTTCTGATGATGTAGGTAACTGACCATGGAGAAGGGAAAAGGCCATGTAGTTTGTCTGGGATTACCTTTGATTCAGTTGCAACCTTCACTAATGGAATTCTCTTCTTTAGAGATAGTATAAAACATAGAATCATGTCCTTCTACTTAGCGTTTAGAGAGGGTATGTGTCCTAGGTTAGAGTAAAATGAAAAAATAACCGAGTTGTGGGATTCACGAACAACCCCACCTCCACGGATCACCCTCATACCACCTGACCCATCTGTATTGATTTTATTGCCTCACAAAATTGGATTAGATATTAGCAATTGGCTTATAATGTTGCTTGCACTGGGCTAGGAGAAAAGAGATCTCCCTTGAAGGTAACCAACAGTGGGGGCCTCCTGCTAGTTGTTGATGAGACCATCCATATCAAGAAGGTGGTTCTTGGTCCTGATAGTAATGGATCTACCATAAGAAAGTACACCATTATGCCTCACCTAATTCTTGGTAAGCCTGATACACCATCACTTGTCATGCAAGGTCACGGTATATGCCAACTTCTCAAGGCCCCTATCACCCGCGCCATGATACCCTCTCTCCAGGAATGGGATATCTACCTTATTGGGTCAAGAATAGAAACAAAATCACCAAAGGCACTCCATACTGTAGTCTCCCAGTATCCCCTAAATAACAGATGATATGCACTCTTCTATTTACAATTTTTTATCATGAAAAATGAGACACCATCAGGATCCCACACCATTTAATGTTTTCATCCATTGGGACAACACTTTTTATAATTCTCTAGGATAGGATGTTTTATTTTGAAGGAATAAATTTTGACCATAGTGCTTTGTTTTAATTACTACCACTCTGTTGCATGACCTGGGTGTGACCAATGTCCCTAGAGGTGAAATAAACCCAAGGAAGAAGGAGTAAAGATGCATTTATTAGTATATTGGGACAGATCAATGAGGTTGATATAGAACTTTTGATTTTGGTCCAACACAACTTTAATGAATTTCAGATAATGTCTAGATTCCAAAAATGAAATGGTGGGAGTGGGACAAGCTATGAGTCTAATAACCTCTCCAAATCTATTTTCATACCAGAAGGATAACTCAACCCTCCGGAAAATCTAGTGCACATGCAGTTTAATTTTAGAGATAAGATGGGAGATGGTAGAACAAACTAGAGAATCATTCCCCCCATCCCATTTAGATCCCCACAATGATAAATTTAATGGTTTTTCCATAGAGGATGCACTGCTCCAAGACTTCACACAGCAGCTTTTCATGCATGTAGAGAAGGGTAACTTCCAGGCTGCAAGCATTTATTCCTCTCTCCATAGCAGGCCTTCCCACTTTCCACCAGGATACCAATTGACATTTCCCTTCTGATATCATATCCTAGATAAATTTGGAGAAAATCTTATTGATTTTTTAATGAAACCCTTCGGTGACATAATAGTAGATAGAGCAAGGATGGGTCTATCCAGTAGTACGCGGTTAATGAGTGCTATTGGGCCACCAAAAGAGAGGTAATGATTTTTACAATTATGGATTCTATCCAAAATCTGGCTGATGAGGAAGGAAAAATCACATATTCAATGTCTACCTAGAGAGATGGGGGCCTTAAGGTACTCCATGGGGAAGACCCCTATTTTCATGATGAGGTTGAGTTGAACCATAAAGATATAGCTGTATATACATCAGTTAAAAATGTATAAATAGCTATTATCTATATTGATGACCTCACAACTATAGTGGATATATTCCTCCACCACCTTGTTCAGACCACTGATCGATCTTCCTCCATCATTCATGAAGATGAGAGTATCATCCACGAATATCAAGTAAGAAATATATTTAGGTCTCATACATTATCGGTAGGGCATAATGTCACCATTGTTAATGCTCTTATCAAGTAGGTGGTTGAGGATATCATATAAGAGGATGAATATGCTTGGATAAATTAGATAACCTTTCCTTAGACCATTAGTGTCCTTGAAAAAACCCTAGGACTTCTCCATAAACAAAATGGCCATCCATGAGGAACTGAAATATCTAAAAAATAGATTGGTATTCTAGGTTGGGAGGACCATAACTACAAGCACCTTATTGATGAATCCCCAATCTATACGATCATAATCTTTGTTCATATCCATCTTGATGGCCATGTTTGAACCATGAGACTTAAATTTAACATCTTTGGTCATCTTTTAAAAAAGTTTTATTGGACCTTGCATCGACCGCCCCTCCACAAACACATGTTTATCCATGGAGACCCACTGTGGGATATAAAGTGACAATATATTGTTGGTGATACTGGCCAGAATTTTATATGGGAAGTTACACATAATTACCGGTCTATAGTGCATGATTAAGGAAGGGTTCCTGGTTTTAGGTCGGAGCACCATGGTGGTGGTACAAGCAATCCACAATAAGATCCCTCCCTAGAAGAACTCTTGAATTTCTGATATGATTTCATCTATCACCAAATCCCACATGGCCCTGTGAAAGGAACTTGGGAAACCATATGGTCCTGGTAAACTGTCCAGATTGAGGATTAGAATAGAATCATCACTCTCCTTTTCATTGGTTATAGAACTAAGCCCATCATTATCATGATATGTGAAAAAGTTAAGGATAACCTCAAATATCCTTGTTCCCACCCCTAGATACCCATTAGGTCTCTGATGGCTGGGACCCCTGATAAGATCCTTGAATAAGGTGTTTCCCAGTAACCCTAACACATTCCTGTCTTCCATGTAGGTAACATCATCCAAGAGGATATTAGGATTAACTGGTTGCTTTCTCTCTATGATGAATGCATGGAAAATGTAGTGTTTCTATCTTCTTATATAATCCATTTGATCCTCACTTATTCTCTTTCAATGTGTTCTGATCTCAAGAGAATTTTTGATAGATGATCCTTCATATTAGAGATATCCTCAAAAGATATATCATCCCACACCTCTTCTAGCCTCTTCTTAAGGTAATCCACCTCCTTCATTGTGCCATTAATTTCATTGTCCATGTTTGGTAATCCTTAACCCACACATGTAAGTTAGTCTTGAGTCTCTGAATTTTATTATGTATTGCAACCAACGTGTGCCCCTAAAGGGGTTCTTTCCATATATCACTAATCACGTCGATATACCTTGGTATTTTTGTCCACTACTAGTGGTAGATAAATCTTCCATATTGATATATTCTAGAAGATAAGGAGAGAAGCAATGGATAATGGTAAGATAAATCCCAAAAAAAATGACACACCTTTGTGTTGGAGAACATAGTTGTGCCTTTCATGTTGGCTAGGCACCTATCCAAGCAGATCCATGAGCATCGGGTTCCCATTTGGTTATTGAACCATGTGAAAATGTTACTTGAAAATCCAAGGTTAACGAGGCATTTCATAGACCTAAAATGAACAAAATAAATACTTGATTTCTTATAGAATGGTCTCCTAACTTTCCTTTCATCTAGATTAAAAATTACATTAAAATCCACCCCCTGACCACCCATGGTAGGTTTCCAGTATCAAATCCATTGAAGTCACTCTATATGGTTTCCCTTTAGAGGGAGTCACAGCTCCCATAAACAAATTTCATGAAGAAAGACGGGTCACCTATTGTCACCTGGGTTATGATAAATTTGTTGTATGCTTGAACCATGGTGACATAGTAGCTCATGTTCCAAAAAACTATATGTTCTTGTTGAAGGGGACAACGTGTATGTAGGCATGATTTTTCTTCTTCCATGTAAAATTACTAATTTTGGAAATATTCTGCTTGTTCTTGAGGATGGAAACAATTCCATCATTGTGCATAAAAAATTTAGAGGCAAGGAATACTGTCTTTACCCGGTCACCGAGGACATGGGAATTACATATAAGGATAGGTATCATTGATAGGATAGTGTTCTAGCATAGTCTCCAGAATATATAGCCTTCTAGAAATTGGAGTATGATCTCTCCTTTAGTTTCCTAGATTTTAAAGGCATAAACACTCTCACTTTGATAAGAAGTAGCATTGAAAAGGGAGGATATGAATCGTGGGGATAGGATATGAATTGGATCTGATCGTTGGGAGGAGGTATTTAAGAACACTCTATTGAGATGGTGTTAAGGACATAGACAACCTACCTTGCTTCTAAGTGAGGATCGGGGGTAGGAAAGGGAGAACACCCATCAGATGAGTCACCCTGGAAGAGGATGAATTCTACATTGGCATAGTCAAGGGAGACAAAAGGTATGAAGAGATAAGTAGAGGCTGGGGTTGGTAGGGCTAGTAATCCAGACACACTAGGCCAAAAGTGAGGCATAGACTTCTCCAGGCATAGACCCTGTAGCAATAAGTGGAATATAATGGGAGGGACTTCAAAACCAAATAGGAGGGATGAGAATACCCTTAGTGTAAAGGGGGGAAGATCATTGTTAATTTTCATGTCACCATTGAACAGGGGAGGGGAATCCAACAAGGGACCTGGGTTAGGAAAGGATCGAGGTAATAACTCTGTGTTTCCATTAGATAAGGGGATTGACCTCTGGGATGCTTCAAGAGAAGATGAACTGGATAGTGAAGGTGACCTGTCACATAATCTAGGGCCCTTAGGATGGAACTGGACATCTTTCCACCACATTATATAATCTTGAATGGAGTGACCTAGTAAGAGAGAATGAGAGCACAATCTAAGGAAAAATAGGTAAATGATCTCCTGGATCCATCAGAAGGTATCCTTAATATGTGCCTTTCCTAAATAAAAAATTTGATGTATTTTCCTTGAGATATAGTGAGATGTAGGGACTATACCCTCATGTAAGTTTCCACTTTCTTGGACTCCCAGTATGTCACCGCGAAATCAAGTAACATCCCAAAAAATTGAAACCTTCTCATGGTTCCGTGGTAGAGTCCTAAGTTGATAAGTTTATCAATTAAAACATCACCAGGGAAGTGAAGTACCCCAAGTGTATTACCATTATTGTTCCCAATAGTAATAATGAAGAGAATATTAGAATCTAAATTATTTTAATGATCTAAAATTCCATTTCATGAAGGGAAATTTTATCCTTCAGGTGACAGATATATTAATTGATTCCATGACTATGTTTCATGATCTCTAATTCAGGGATGGATACTCTGGATATAATCAGATCTAGATTTCCTATTAGGATGAGGATTCCAATACCTTCAGAGAACCAGAAGGGAAATTATTCTATCAGGTAATTCCTTTCTGTTTGAAGAATATATGATCCACATATAAATGTGTCATGTGCCGCATATTCAAAACAATCCATGAGATAATAGATGAATGTTGTGTGCATGATTTTGTGGTCATGTCCTCCCATATTGAGGACAATATCAAATATCTTGATAATTTTTTGGCTTTCTTCACTCCTAGAATCTGAATTCAAACCCTTTGATGTGTACATTCATGGTTACCTCGTGTAATTTTCTCAGCTTAATTATTAGATACAAAGGCATTGAGATCAACCAAGATATGATTATCTTCATCATCTAGATTCATCCTCTATGAAACCTCTAGTAGCTCTAAGGCCTTCATGTCCACTGATCCTGCATATGCGGATTCATCACAAACCTGGCTGACACGTTTAATAACTTCTCTTAGAAAATGAAAAATGGTACAACCAACAATTGGGATAAAGCGTGGTAGACCTCCTTTGAGTAAATAAAGAATTATCTTCTACAACAACTGTTCATGTATCCACCCATATCCGGAAATCCTTTTGTCGTCTATTTGACCACCTTGGAATAGTCCCTTGAAACCCTTCTCACCTAGATGAACAAAGAAGGATGATAGATAATTTTATATTATCTTAATCACATTCTCCTTTACATGGAGGCAATGTACTCCCCTATTGAGAAGAGATAACACACATTGGTTTTCATAGTGCAGAATTTGCGGCCTTATTCACAGATTCATGAGACACAACTGGTGTCCTGAGTGGATCAATTAAAATTCATCATGTACATACCCATGTTTATGGGATGGTTGGAATGATGGGATGTGATCCTTTAGTAGTTCGACATATGTTTTGTTGAAAATAAATTCATCAAAGGTCATACCATGGAATACTTCATGGATTCCAATTTGGATCCTAACGAATTTAATTTAAAAATTTATTTCATAGATAAGGCCATTTACTCATTGAATATTTCTATGTCCTATTGGAATACTCTTTTCATTAGTGCCTCCCAAATTCTAGCTGGTAGAAGGCTAAATGAACCCAATAAAAACTGAGTAGTTCTGGGGATCACCTTCCTCACCCTGGCATACGTCATCCTGTCACACACATTCCTATTGTTATAATGATGCCCCAATAATAATGTAGATTAATGGGCCCTCATTATTGGTCTTGAGATGGACCTCATGACTGATGTCCCTAGAATACATATAAAAGGGAATACAAACTAGTCATCCAATGGTTTAGTGGGGACTACATCCTCAAAAATCCTCAACTCATTCGTTTTCTAGATCACACACTTTATATAATGGACCAGTTCCCATCTCAACCAAAGGATACTCATGTACCTCATTGGAAGAATGGTTGAGCCAAAACCATTGTATTATTATCCACTTCTCATAAAGAGACTGACCAGGATGACCTGTTTATTCATTTGGTGCATCTGGTAGTCAATGCTCCCATCATTCCAGATGATGACATGAGCCCACAGGTAAAATAGATAACCATCAGTACTTCCAAATGAGGAATTTTGTTTTCCACAAGATACCTTTTAATAGATGAATACATTCACCAAGTACCTCCAAAATATCATCCTCACAATGTATAGAGCCGAGTGTGAGTGAATTATTCAGTGCTCAGGATAGTTCACCCTCCATAAATGGACTAACCTCGGGAAGACACTTTATATACAGAAGCATGATGGAATTATCATCCGATGCATCCAAGGATATGAGATTCCTTAAGATATATAGAAGGTAAATGTCAGGTATTGTGGTGGTAATCATCTAGTATTGAGGCTATCCCACTAGATTAAGACGCTAGGATTATTCTAGCCCACCATTATCCATGATTGTATCAAGTTCTCCAAGAGGTTTCATGTGTGTCAAATTGATGCCAACATTGTGTATCATCCACTACAGCCTATTTATACCACCATGTATTCTGGGACTTTGCAGTATGGGGACTTGATGTTGTGGGGCCTTATCTACCAGTGATAGATTTCCAGTTCAGGTTCATGCTGACTATGATGGATTTAATCTCCAAGTTGGTAAAATCAATTCCCCTTAAAGAATTCATGGCCTGATCTATAACCTAATACATGAGCATCCATATAATCAAATGATTCATAGTCCCTCATGAAATTCTCACTAACAAGGGAACCATCTTCTAGGATTCTGAGTTGAAATGATATTAAGCCATGTAAAACATCTGGTCAAACCATAACTCCTATAACCATGCATAAGAAAATTGATAGATCAAGTCATTCAACATAAACCTTAATAACATTTTATATAAGACGGTGATCTAGAACAATAAAAGTTGGACATATCGGCTCTACATTTCCATTTAGGCCTACCAAATGATGAATATAACCCCTGGTGTGGGAAACAAAGGAAGTCCTACCAATTTAAATTCATCTACCATCTCTCTAAATAGATATCTATGACAAACAAAAGTTAGAATTAATGGAAGAAGTTTATATAGCTAAGCTGGAATCACATGAAGAGAACATGTTCTAGGTCTTGAAATATTTAGAGTGGAACCAGAACATGAATCAAAGATCATTAAATAACAGGGTTCACCTTATCTCCTTCATCTATGTAAAGACCCGTAAAATTCAAGGAATTTGTTTTTCTTAATTTTCTTCAGAATTTTACAAGAATGCAGTTTCTGACGACACCTGATTCCGAGGCCCGGTGTGCCAAGAATCTTTTTCCGAAGTTTAGCTTGGGTACGTTCCGTGAATGAACGAGCGGGTTTTTCTAACTTTTGAACCGGTGCTCGGAATCAAATTCTGAGGGCATCAATGGAATCACAGCACCATTTTTTGCTTAGAAACACCTTTTCTGGAGTTTCGTTTCCTCGGGTGTGGTTTTTAATTTTTGGGGTTATATTAAGGAATAAAATAAAATGGTGCAACAATTTATTTTATTTTACATAAAGCGGCTTAACCTAGGTTAAGAGGATAAGGTGGGACCCACAATATCCTACCCACTTGGTAGGATATTTGTGTGGTGGGGCCCACACGAGCCCTATCGTTTCTTCCCTTCCAAGTAACACACCCGCACCCCCTTTTAATGAAGTGAAACTGTGCATTTATTCTGGTTATGAAACGCCTCATTAATTTTGACGGTTAAATCGTTACAATTAATTCATTGAATTAATTGTTCGTTTATTTTCATTTGAACTTAAAATGCTATGTTCTGTTAATACAACAAGGGAAGGACTTATTTTATTTTGTTGTAATTCTGGTTGTGGGATCCTTTGGGAGAAAAAGAGAAGTCTTGAGGATTCTTCGTTCTTCGATGAAGAATGAGAAGAACGCACCGCCACTGACGAAGAACGCCGACCTCCAACGGTGGACGACATCGAGAGACGCCTTCCTCGGAGATCACCTAACGCCAACGACGTTCCTTCTGTGACGCTTTCTTCCGCGGCGATCCTCTTCTTCCACGGCGGTTAATTCTGCGACAAAATCTCGTTCGACGACAACGTTGAGGTTGGGGTTATGTGTTTAAATTTGTGAAATATTCCGGCATCTAACCTCGTTC